>OZ012741.1:618624939-619884939 GCA_963859935.3 Lathyrus sativus
ATTTACTTGAAACATTTTTTCCTTACAAGTACAAATAAATAAGTGATTTCTAGGTACAAGATGCATGCATTGCATGAGCATATGCACTATTATAAATTCATATTACAAATGTAAAAAATTCAAAATAAATAAATAAATAATTAAAATAAACAACTTAATGCAAAAAGAATCTTATTTCAAGTGGGACTTCTTTCCATATTCTCCATTTATATCTATCTTCTTTTCTTTCTAAGGTTATTTCAATCAATAAGATAATTTAGTTTTTTAAATCGTGTGTGAGATATTTCTTATACCAATTAGCCGTGTCTGTTGGTAGGCGTTTTAGACTATCATTAAAATCAGTATGATAAAGACCCTAATTTCCAGAATAGCCTGCTTGAAATTCATATGTATCAAATGCTGTCCACAAAAAATAACCTTAGACGTTTACGCCGTCACTATAAAAAACATTAAAAAAAATAGTAAATATCACCTTTCTATGAAAACAAGTAATATAAGCATCCCATTTCATATTAACTATATTTCATAGAGCTATTTGTTAGGTTTCAATATTTTGATTTTTTTTTTTAAATTGAAGATATTTAAAACCAATATTTATGAATATTTAAAGGATGAAATTGTTTAAAATTAACAATACAATTTTGAGAGACAAATTATTTACAAAAAAGTATTAAAATATTATGCTATTATAGATTCATTAAATTATATTTTATCACAATTTTAATTTATAACATCACTTTATAGACTATGTCAACACCTATCTATATACTAAAATATCTAAATAATTAGGTAAAATCAATTTATATTATATAATGCACAACTAGTAATATGTCTCATAATCTAACTTGTTAAAATTTTATTAGTTTCATTTTCAAAATATTTGTGAATAAATTCATAGTAAATAAAACAATAAAATTTAATTTTTTTTCCAGTTTTGTATTATTCACTTTAGTTGAGTACTATTATTTATAATATTTAGTATTTATGATAGAAAAACACAATTAAAAAGTGGTTCCTGCAAAAGTAAACATTAAATCATACCTAAAGAAAACGTACATACACTTAATCGTAAAAAGAAATAAATTCAATTCTACTAATAACCGATTGTGCCAAGTTATTTATTTATTACCCAAACAATTTTAAGAATAAAGTAAAATGACTCACTCAATTGCTGCTGTAGTAGCGTTTATATGTGCTGCGATATAAACAATTCGATGTTCATCTTTTAAAGGATTTGGAATTTTTGGAGAAGAAATACCTACATTAAAAGGATTTCAACAAAAAGTATAACGAGTTATCTCTTTTGTTACATGAATTGTAAATATTAATTATGACGATGTAAATGTAACGAAATGAACCACCAACCATTTTCAGTGATGTAGATTTTGGGATTTTTATACTTTTCCTTAACATAGACTAACATATTATATAATCCTTCGGGATAAACATTAGTCCCGCTGTATTGATCCTACAAATGGTCAATATTGAAAAAAAGTAAATAATAATAGTAATAATAATAATTTTAAAATTTCATTCTTCTTAATTTGTTTAAATATTTCTCACCTTATAACCAAGAGTTTTTCCTTTTGCATTAAAAACTACAATTATGAAAGAATAACAGAGAATTAGTCAAATGTTAACCATTCTAATTTATTATATCTTATATAATAATAATAATAATAATAATAATAATAATAATAATAATAATAATAATAATAATAATAATAATAATAATAATAATATTAGTTTGTCTGATATAGTCGGGTCAACTTTATTGACCATTGGTTTATGTTAATGTTTTAAAAGAAATATCGATCTTACCTTCTGAAACGGCTAAGGCATCATAATTGTCAAACATAATCTTTGTTTTGTTTGATTCATGTCTAGCAAAATGAGAAGTATAATAATTGAGTCCAATAAAGTTCGTGCTCCCTTTTAGCATGTGTTTTTCCTTTTTAGTGAATTTGGGCAATCTATTTCCCACTAGCTCTTTCATTATTTGTGGATAATCTCCATGAAAGACTGGATCTAAAATCCTGTATGTTTTAAAAAATGTAGATAAATAATTGTGAAATACATATGTATTGATCACTACAAAAGATATAAAATTAAATAAGAATAACATACAACTACGAACAAAGCAAAAAAAGTCTGTGATTTTTACGGTAACTAAAAAAACTAACCATCCCCAATAGAAATCCATTAGTCTTTGAGAAGCAACCACGTCTTCTAGTTTGGAACTGTGTGGAACATATCTTCCTGATGAAAGAGCAAGTCCAATTTCTCCCTTTTGTATTTCCTATATCAAACATTGAATGAAAAACAATACTTTATTTCTCATTCAAAATTCTCTTTATTTTATTAACCTTTGATTAACTTTTAAATTATTAATATCGATACTTTTATTTCACTAGCTCACATGTAATAATGATTGTTATTATTACTTTTATCAAGGCTTTGAATTCTCTTCGATCACAATATTTTTGAGACTCAATAGTTAATTTACATATATTTTATGTTAAGGTTGATAATATATATATATATATATATATGATAATATATCTGTAATATGAAAATTTTAAAATATGTTTACTTTGAATTTTGTTGAGTACAACTTTGACGCGGTAGCATGGGCAATGAGGAAGTTGTGAACGAGAGTATACATATTTTAGTATTTTTGCATGTCTGATCAGTAGATACTTTATCAAGGTTGAACATGAATTGAAATAGAGCAGTGACTTCTGCCTCATTGATTGTAGTCCAATGTTTTACCCGATCTCCATATGTTTTAAATAAGAGTTCACTATAATCCTTATAATATTTCCTGAAATTTGATTTTATACATGAACAATATAAACAAGCATGTTCAATTTCATAAATTTCCGTGTATATTAATTTTAAGATTAAATCTATTTAGTGAAAATGAATATAAATAAAAGATGATATTAAGGTAAATTTACACAATTGAGAGATTTAAGAAGCCTCCAAACTTTTGTTTAAGAGCTAATGGATAGTCAAAATGCATGATACCCACAAAAGGTTCAATATCTACACATGTAAATGGATCATATAAAGTCAAATTATAATAAAAATTTCATATATTTTTAACAAATTGAAGGGGATATTAAATACTTTAAGTCATACCATTTTCGAGTAACTCATCGATCAAATTATTATAAAAGTTGATACCTTCTTGATTTATACCTCCTTTCAAGGTCCCGTCTATACATTTGATTGTTAAAAAAAATAAAATAATAAGTGTATGATATAGTTAAATATTGCAATTTTTTCGTAAATATGAAAATAGAGTTTAATAAATATTTTCTAAAGTTTTAAATTATCATATATGTCAATTCATCATATTGTTTTATAAACAAAATAAATATAATAGTGTATGATTCCACTAGTCATTTGAATAGATATTATATTAAAATTAATAAAAGCAATTAGATATTTAAAATGGATCAATTATATTTTTAGTCTTTTAACTTTTTGTTTTGTATTAATTTGATCATTTAATTTTTTCTTCCAATTTATCCCCTTCAATTACAAACATTTGTATTTTTTGATTTGTCTTATATTAAATTTTTGATATTTTAAAAATTTGACCAATAAATCTGAAACAAAATCTTTAATTCTTCCATAAATATATTATGTAGAATTTTTATTCATGTATTTTTTTCCTTAGTTAGAGAACTATCACCAAATATAAAAGACAATATTGTAGCTAGAAAAATATAACATCCAACTGACAAGAAACAAAAAACACTCAAATGCTAAACTTCCAATTTCAAGATTCTATAAATACTGTGAAAAAGATTTTGCATCATTAAACATTCTTTGTGATGTGACTTGTTAGTTCAAGAAATAAAAACAAGATAATAGTCATTGATACAATAAAATTTTTATATTATATTATTTTAGTATTAAAAATTTACCCGGCATTATTCTACTCCAAGAAATTGACATTCTATAAGAATTTATTCCGAGCTTCTTCAAATGTTGCACATCCTCCTACAAAATCATACAAATTGAAACAAATAAAATAAATATTAAACCCAAGGTGTATCCTTATTACACCTAAATTAGATCTAATATTCAATTAGTAATATGTAAGCTAAAGAAATCGTTTCAGTAACAAAGTTTGTGTTGCTTCTAATCTATAATTTCAACTAAAATATATGCTATAAAAATAACTGTAAAATTAATTGAACTCACCTTATATCGCTTGTAATGATCAATTTTTAATGGAAATTTATCAACGTCTAAATATACATCTGCTTGTAGAGAAGAAGGGGAAAAATGATTAGAATGAACCACTTAAGTTTGTGGTTATATTCCAAAATAGATAGAAAAATCAAAGATACAATTATATAATTCTAAGAAGAATTTAAAATATAGAATTAACAACTAAAATTGAGATTATATAACAAAATATTCATAAAATTTATTTGTTAATCACTACATGTATAAATATATATTAATTTTTGAACCTTTGTTTTGAACAACTATTTCATCCCATATACCAAGTCCTCTTCCTCCTTCATCACATCCTCCTTCAATCTAAATTTACCAACAAAAGAAATAGTAATAAATGAAGTCATAACTTTAAGCTGTATTTTATTTTATATATAAGAGATATTAGATATTAAAGTTTTCGACTTTTTAACATGTACCTGAACGGCAGAAGATCCGCTGCCAAATAGAAAACCTGGTGGAAATGATGCACGGTTTGGAAAGCTTGAAGAATTTAGATATTTCAATATAGAGTCATATTGATTAGTTGTTGTTGTTTCTACCATCTATATATAATATACAGTAATATGTTAATTAATCAATATATAACAAAATGAATTAATTATAACTCAATTAATATTATTGTGTACAAGGATAAAATTAATTTAACCATGAGTACCTGTGATGCAGATAAGTGATTAAAAATTGGCTTATGCCTTGAAAGAAGATCTGGAATATAAAAATAGGAATATAAAAATAATACATCAAATTATAGCATTGAAAAACATTTGTTAATGCATATTAGAAAATTAAGACGATCACACGTTATATTACTTGCATATTATTGTATAGGATTTTCTCTATCTTTAAATGATCATTTGCAATTTTTTTGCATATATTTAAAAAAGTTAATTTGTGGTATATTTAATATGTATGATTAGCATAATAATATTATTAATAAATCACCTTTTATGTATATATAATATTTATTTTTCATATTCCGAGAAAAAAAATAGTAGTATTAATAAGATTTATATTGTAAATATGAATAACAAATTTATGTAGACATTTGAAAAATATTCTACTGTACTATGTTTCAAATGATGAAAATATTATAAATAGAGATAGAAGAAGTATACAATAATTTGGTTTGATAAAGAAGAAAAACATTTTAATTTTATAAAATAAGATTATTGTAAACAAAAATAAATAAATACATACACCCCTGTGCTTGACCAGAAATGTTAGAAAGCAAAACAAAGAACATGATCAAAAGAATAGTTATAAAAATTCTTAAAGATGATAGAGTCTCCATTATGATATTATAATTTAAATTTATTTATAATGAAGAATATAGAACTCATATTTCACACACTTAATGACAACCTATAAGGAGATTTTCTATTATTAAAAATTCAAACTAGATTTTTGAAATATTATAACCAAAATCTATTATTGTATTGTTGTAACTTTTTTCGATCACGAAAATCTATATATAGACTTTCCAACAAAATAATACTGTCTGTTTGTTATTAATGTTTATCATAAAGTTCATGTGTGTGTGTGTGTGTGTGTGTGTGTGTGTGTGTGTGTGTGTGTGTGTGTGTGTGTGTGTGTGTGTGTGTGTGTGTGTGTGTGTGTGTGTGTGTGTGTGTGTGTGTGTGTGTGTGTGTGTGTGTGTGTGTGTGTGTGTGTGTGTGTGTGTGTGTGTGTGTGTGTGTGTGTGTGTGTGTGTGTGTGTGTGTGTGTGTGTGTGTGTGTGTGTGTGTGTGTGTGTGTGTGTGTGTGTGTGTGTGTGTGTGTGTGTGTGTGTGTGTGTGTGTGTGTGTGTGTGTGTGTGTGTGTGTGTGTGTGTGTGTGTGTGTGTGTGTGTGTGTGTGTGTGTGTGTGTGTGTGTGTGTGTGTGTGTGTGTGTGTGTGTGTGTGTGTGTGTGTGTGTGTGTGTGTGTGTGTGTGTGTGTGTGTGTGTGTGTGTGTGTGTGTGTGTGTGTGTGTGTGTGTGTGTGTGTGTGTGTGTGTGTGTGTGTGTGTGTGTGTGTGTGTGTGTGTGTGTGTGTGTGTGTGTGTGTGTGTGTGTGTGTGTGTGTGTGTGTGTGTGTGTGTGTGTGTGTGTGTGTGTGTGTGTGTGTGTGTGTGTGTGTGTGTGTGTGTGTGTGTGTGTGTGTGTGTGTGTGTGTGTGTGTGTGTGTGTGTGTGTGTGTGTGTGTGTGTGTGTGTGTGTGTGTGTGTGTGTGTGTGTGTGTGTTTTATAAAATATTCATTTTGATCTTGTATCTTCTTTTATTTTTTTTAGCCTTTTATTGAACTTAAATATCAAGTATTAGTCTTTCTATAACACAATGTTGCATATCGTTCAAGTACATAGTGCTAAAAGTTTCTAAGAACAAATTTGATAATAAATGATAGAGTCCTTCCATAGTCGCCATCATCATCATAAAATACTATGTAAAAATCATGTCATAGAGACTTGTCATATGGTATGTTTATTTTGACTATCACATCATCAATTTATGTAACATCTCAATTAAATGTGTGTTTAGAATCACATTATTAAGTTGTTAAACATGATACAGAAATATTACACAATAACAAAAAGAATTACGTAACTACATAAGTTACGCATACGATACATGGTATGTCAAAATAATACAACATGTAATACCAAATTATCAAATAACATAGTGGAAATAACTTAAAAGCGAGCTAAAGTAAACTCTTCAAGAAAGTCTTCTCATGTCATCTTTTATTTATATTTAGCTTATGATTGCTCACTTGTAATATTATGATAGTAATAGGGGTGAGAATAAACTATCTCATTATAGTTATCCTATCTTAGAAGACCTCTAATAGGAATTTACCAAGTTATTTGTCATAAGGTTTCTTACCTTAACCATTTATATTTCATATAACACATAATACAAATGAATGTAAAATTGTACTATTAATTACACGGATCACTGGTTGTCAGGACTCACTAGTATGCTACCCTTAAGGTAAGATCTTTTGGGATTACCTGCCCTCCTGCTTTTGGGAACAAATCCCTCAAGTTATGGTATTCTAGGTTAACCTTTCTTCCCGCTTCTGGGAGGGAATTCCCTCAAGGTAAAGTCTTTTGGATTTAACTTCCTTCTTACAGTTGGGAACAAATTCCCTCAAGGTAAGGTCTACCGGGTTTACCAGCATTTCTGCTTTTGGTACTCAACTTACTTAGACAGATTCATTATCGCATTTCCCTCAAGGTAATGTCTTACGAGTTTACCTGCCTTCCTGCTTTTAAGAGAGAATCCTCAAGGTAAGGTCTTTTGGGTTTACCTACCTTCATGCTTTTAGGACTTAGTTCATAACTCTTATCTTGATTAGCATTGTACGCTATTTTAGTTTGACCACGTCCGAACATAGTGTACTAATCATTGGAGGTGCAAAAGTGCTCGAAAAATCTCATTTTCTCAATGCCAAAATGGGACTGAAATAGTCAGGGTGTCGTAGTGGTTGTCATGACCATGACAGTCGTCACCTGGTGATTCCCAATAGGGATCATCCATCAGCAAGTGATGATGATCGTCATCTGGAGGGGATTTCATGTCCGTAAAGCTGACACCCGTCACTTTGACCAACGCTCGTCATCAGGGCTTCAGAACATAATAGTCAACTAGTTGTTTATGTAGAAAACAACAACCACTCCAAAATTTTCTCATGTCTATCCCTACTCTATTGCATCATATATCACATACAACCAACAATACATGTTATAGGTAGTAATTTCACAGCAACACAACACCAAATATTTATAAATAACATGGATCAAACAATCAAAGCACATAATTTACAATTAAGAGTAAGAACATTCAAAAAACCCCAATTTCCCCCCAACATGTAAAGTTTCCAAAAATCAATTTTGTTTCCAACTACCTAATAGAACCACACCTTAAATGAAACCTGGAATTCAAAATTAGATAAGGATGGAGATCATTGGTGATTTATTCAAGGTCTTGGTTGCATGTAAATTTTCTTATTTTCTTCTTCTTTTCCTTCTTCCTCGTTTTCCTATTCTCTCTCTAGTATTTTCTTTTCTGTTTAATTTGGTTTGCAACAAAAGGAAAAATAAGGTAAAATGGCAAGGTGGTTGCTAGTAAAAAAAAAAGCTCTTCGTGAAAAAGACTAAGTTTTCCTTTAATTTTTACAAAATTCAAATAATGCATCACACATAACATTAATCTTTACCAATTAAGGACATTAAGCATGGAAGGATTAAATGAGGTATTACATCCTCACCCCTTAAATTAAAATTTGTTCTAGAATTTAGAATCATACTTGAAAAGATGAGGATAATTCACCCGCATATCGGGCTTCAGCTCCCAAGTGACTTCACTTGAATGTGAATCCTTCCATAATACCTTCATTAGGGGTATCTCCTTCTCCCTTAGCTTCTTGAATTCATAGTATACAATAAAGCTAGGTTGAGGCTGTAACACCCCAAATTTGATTAATTACTTTAATGGATTTATTTATAATTTTGTATGACTATTTGGTGTTTTAATAAAAATAAAATTATGTGGTTATGGGGGTGTACTGGTATTGGTAGGGTATGGTTAGAAATAAGTGCTTGGATGATTTGTTGTGGACTTGTGTGCTAAATGAAGAAGGTTCTTAGGTAGCTACTTGTTGATGATTGAGTTTACTTACAATAACAGTTTCCATTCAAGTATTGGAATAACCTTGCTTAAGGCGTTTTATGGTAGGAGATGTAGGATACCTCCGTGTTAGTATGAATCCAGTGAGGATGCAGTGATTGAATCGGAGATTTTGCAACAAACTTCAAAGAAGATCAAGATGATCCAAGAGAAGATGAAAGCTTCGCAGAGCTTCCAGAAGAGTGACCATGATAAGAGGAGGAAAGCAGATAAGTTCTAAGAGGAAGATGATGTCTTCATGTGAGTTACTCCAATAACTGGCGTTGGTCGAGTTTTTAAGTCTTGAAAACTCACGCCACATTTTTTTGGTCCTTATCAGATTTTGTAGAGGATATGAGAGGTGGTCGATCGAATTGCCTTGCCACTGCCGCTTACTAACATTCATGATGTGTTTCACGTGTCTCAATTGAAGAGTTACATTCTAAATCTGTCTCATGTGATCCAAGTGAGCGATGTGCATGTGAGAAAGAAATTGATTGTTGAGGCATCACTCATGCATATAGAGGATCCGGAAGTGTAGAAGTTGTGTGGTAAGGGGATTACCTTGGTGAAGGTAGTGTGCAGAGGATCAGGATGTGGAAGCGTGACTTAGGAGCTAGAGACCCAGATGAGGGAGTCGTATTTGACTTTGTTTCTTTCAGGTAATTTTGGAGGGCATAAATTATGTAAGTGGGAGAGAGTTGTAACACCCCAAATTCAATTAATTAATTAAATTTATTTATTTATAATTTTATTTGACTATTTTGTGTTTTAATTAAAATAAAATTATATGGTTATGGGTTGTAATTGTATTGGTAGGGCGCGGTGAGAAATAGGTGCTTGGTAGAATGATTAGAAAATAACTAGAATATTGTCATTTTATTTATATAATCAGGATAATGAGAATTGCTAATAATTTGTCTATATCTATTTTATTTAAATTGTAGAAATAAAATAGTAAGAAGTGGTGAGAATATTTATTTGTATTAAAATAAAATTAGATATGAGAAGGGCATGTTGGTAAATAAGACGATAAGTGGGGGTAATGTTGGAAGTCTCTAATTGAAGTAGATTAGGTTACTAATAAAAAGGTTAGTAAGAGGATTTTGAATGTTTTTTTCTAGTTAAAGCAGAACTCTGGGTGAAAAGAGGAAGAGGCAAGGGCTAGGGCATATAAAGAGGCAAGGGCTAAGGCTAGGGTGAAAAGAGTTTTTTCATACCGGAAAATTCATTGTATCAAACATAACAAACACATAGTGATGGTAGTAGATTTATGTATACTACACTGGAAGTAGCTTCATACACGTATCATAGTTGTTCTGGCCAATATCAATACTAAAAAAAGGGAAGATCGGAAGGCGCCAAGTGAGAAATCACTGGAAATATCTTAAATGCAATTACTGAGATTTGAAGCGTGTTCCATAATAGCTATGTTACCTCAATTTTTTAAAAACACCGAGGTATTAGGTTTAATTTTTTCCAGAAGATTTGGCATTCACTTATTGCTATATAATCTCTGTTTTATATAAAATCAAAAGAAAAAGTTGTTTCAAAAAATAATCAAACATGTCGCTCCCAAGACCTATAAGTTTTGTTTTTGGCATGTTTAAGGTGAAACCTTCGTCACAAAAAGTATTATTTGTTGTAGTGATTGTGTTTAGTAATAAATTTCTCAATGTTGTCAATCGAGGAAAACAATAAATTTCTCAATGTTTTTTTTAATTGGCAACATAGGAAGGTTATGATATAAATACAACAACAACATCAACACCAACATCATTATGTGAGATAGATTGCAAGGGAAGAAAAATATTTTGCTCAAGATTGAAGAATATTAGAGATCTTTTATGTCTTACAGTCCATCCCAAAAATGACGCGTAAGACTATGGAGCGGCTACATATAATTTAGGTTTAAGGTAAAATCAGATTAACGAGTACTTTTATACGTAAAATATGATAATTTAATCCCTCGATTATTAAATACAACCAAAGAAATAGATCATTAAAATAAATTAAAAATAAATAAAAAGAAAGACACCACTTTTAAAAAAAAATAAAAATAAAAATTGCTAATGCCAGTATTTAAAGCGTGTCCTGAAATATTTCTCCCCTCGGTTTTATTTTGTAACTAAGGGGATGTGTGGTATTTATTAAAAAATAATATAAAACATGGCGCGCCTTGATTTGCAACCTCGATTTTTGATAGGGTGAGGTGAAAGTTTGTTATGAAATGTTTTATTTATAGTAGTGAAAAGTCTAAAAATAATAAATAAATGGTTTTCATGAGTAATACTTCAAATGTACTTCAAAACCAAACTCAAGAAAATAGTTTTTCTAGTCCTTACACTTTTCGATGTTGTCGCATAGGCCATTGTAAGATTCCTCTCTAAAAAAAAAGAGAAAAAAATAATCACAATCACTTAATTGTATATTCATTCAGGAATTTTCACAAACACATAGCATTCAAGTACCCACAACAAATCACATTGACTGAACATTTACAATAAATAGTGGGTTCTAATAAAAATAAGAAAAATAAAATTAGAAGGATGAACCACAACAAGAAAACAAGAAAGAGTAAACAATTTCAATTAAAAATAAAAATAAAATTAGAGGGATGAACCAGAACATGAAAAAAAAAATTAGACGGATGAACCAGAACAAGAGAAGAAGAAAGAGTAAACATATTCTTATAGGTTCAAAGACAACGAAATGATAGGACGAAGTTGATTTCCATACACGACTTGTTAGGATGGAGATATGATAAGCGGTCGGCCTTCTAGTGAAAACTTAACGAAACCCAAAGAAGCGACAATATGATATTCTTTGTTAGACCTAATTTCTTACTTTGGTAGTATTGCAAGTAGTTATAGCATAATAATGTGTGAAAAAAAAATCAATATTATTCAGATTTTGTACTAGATTTAATTTTAAGAAAACCTAAAAGGTTTGAATTTTATATAATAATTTATTTATATAAATTTTCTTTAAAACATATATTCCACACTATTTCATTTTATACAATATTTTAGGGTAAGTTTTAATCTATAATATTTTATTCTATTCATATTTTGTTTTATGTAATATTTATTTTAGCCTAAGTTAAGATATACTAATATTTTACTTTTCTATTTAAATATAAAATATATATTATCATATTTAATATTTAAAATTGTAAAGGAAAAAATGTTACAGTTCTTCTTTTTAAGAAGTAAATCTTTATTCTTTGAATAAAGGAAAAAAATTAATTTAAAATATATTATCATATTTTATATTTTTATTGATCAAGTGGAAACTGTGTTAATGATGATGCAATTAGCTCTTGCTTCGGTTCACTAAAGATAAAAATTTTAAATACTTTAAATAATTCAAATTCAAATTATACAAACAGAAAAAAAAATTTTTATCATACAAACAGAAAAAGAAAAACTTATAAACAAATAATTTGACAAAAGGCACGGGTTCGAGCCTCAACGTCGTCCAATTTTTATTATAGCTCTTAAAATTCAGCAACGGTTTCAAAACATAGTTCATAGAATAAAAAATAAATAAGCCATAGTTGTAATTCACCCACTTTTAAAGAACCGTGGCGTAAACAAAATAAGCAACGATTATCTCAACACACGATTTGGAAACCGCAACCCAAAGTGAAAAGGGGCGTTTTCCATCAAAAATCTAAAAAATTTCAACGGATAAAAGATGCAGTATATTACCCTTTTACGCAACAGTTTAAAAGCCATTTTCTATTCTTCCATTGCCTAAAATAAAATAATATGATACTCTCTTTAGTATTACGAATGTGCAAGAGGTATATATATATATATATATATATATATATATATATATATATATATATATATATATATATATATATATATATATATATATATATATATATGATCTTGACTTTTATTAAAAACAACCTTTTGATACTCAAAATTCAGCTTCTAAGATTTCCTATACTTCCATACCTAATTTAATGTTCATCTATTTAGTATGAATTTTGAAAAGGATTCTCTATATTTGATTCCAAAAGGGAACTTTACTAAAAATTAAATGTTTTTTTGCAGAGCATCATTTGACCAAGGTTGGATAGCACCCCATATGATGTTAAAGTTTCATGAGTTTCCTTTTAAGATAAGTTTTTAGTCTTTCTCTTTTCTAGATATAATCTTCATTTGATCATCTTAAATTTATATAATTTTGAGTTCTATAAGATTGCATTGGATATTGGAAAACCCCATTAAAAGTGAATCTTTGTGGATATTTTTGGAATATGTTTTTCCTTTAGTATAATGTTTGCTTTACTTTAATCCTTCAAATGTCATTATCATTGCACACTAAATAGTTATTTTCTACGACATAAGCATTATTACCTCGATCATTGTTATAATTTTGATTTATGTTGTCTTGATATGAGTTATTATTGTGCATGTTTGAATTCTAGAATTGAAAATATTTAGTGTCAGTTTTTCTCCCTTATGAAGGCATGTCGTAAGATTGAACAACATATTCATGTTTTGCGCGACTTTTTTGAAGCGGCCTATTGTTGTTGTGTGGGAAATAAAAATAAAGATACCATTTGCCTTTGGGGTTTCAATTAGCCCATGAGGTATTTAACTAAGATAAAGAAAGACCACAATACCAAATAAGAAGGAAAGAGGAAGGCCTATCGAAGCCAAAGAATGTTCACAACAGAAATAAACACTCTTAAAAAAAGAGAGCATGAAGAATAAAAAAATAACATGTGAAAAGATGTATTTTGGCGAGATGCTTGATCAACTGTTATTGTTTCTAGTATATATATGTGTGTGTGTGTGTGTGTGTGTGTGTGTGTGTGTGTGTGTGTGTGTGTGTGTGTGTGTGTGTGTGTGTGTGTGTGTGTGTGTGTGTGTGTGTGTGTGTGTGTGTGTGTGTGTGTGTGTGTGTGTGTGTGTGTGTGTGTGTGTGTGTGTGTGTGTGTGTGTGTGTGTGTGTGTGTGTGTGTGTGTGTGTGTGTGTGTGTGTGTGTGTGTGTGTGTGTGTGTGTGTGTGTGTGTGTGTGTGTGTGTGTGTGTGTGTGTGTGTGTGTGTGTGTGTGTGTGTGTGTGTGTGTGTGTGTGTGTGTGTGTGTGTGTGTGTGTGTGTGTGTGTGTGTGTGTGTGTGTGTGTGTGTGTGTGTGTGTGTGTGTGTGTGTGTGTGTGTGTGTGTGTGTGTGTGTGTGTGTGTGTGTGTGTGTGTGTGTGTGTGTGTGTGTGTGTGTGTGTGTGTGTGTGTGTGTGTGTGTGTGTGTGTGTGTGTGTGTGTGTGTGTGTGTGTGTGTGTGTGTGTGTGTGTGTGTGTGTGTGTGTGTGTGTGTGTGTGTGTGTGTGTGTGTGTGTGTGTGTGTGTGTGTGTGTGTGTGTGTGTGTGTGTGTGTGTGTGTGTGTGTGTGTGTGTGTGTGTGTGTGTGTGTGTGTGTGTGTGTGTGTGTGTGTGTGTGTGTGTGTGTGTGTGTGTGTGTGTGTGTGTGTGTGTGTGTGTGTGTGTGTGTGTGTGTGTGTGTGTTGTTTTTAGGAATTGAACCCTAGACTAATAACTTACTAATTAACTCAACTATCACATAACAATTGAGATACCCTACTATCTATTAATATTAGGTTTAATTTAAAGATTTTTAGAAATTTAAATTTCCATTTACTTGAAACATTTTTTTCCTTACAAATATAAATAAATAAGTGATTTCTAGGTACAAGATGCATGCATTGCATGAGCATATGCACTATTATAAATTCATATTACAAATGTGAAAAATTCAAAATAAATAAATAAATAATTAAAATAAACAAATTAATGTAAAAAGAATCTTATTTCAAGTGGGACTTCTTTCCATATTCTCCATTTATATCTATCTTGTTTTCTTTCTAGGGTTATTTCAATCGATAAGATAATTTAGTTTTTTAAATCGTGTGTGAGATATTTCTTGTACCAATTAGCCGTGTCTGTTGGTAGGCGTTTTAGACTATCATTAAAATCAGTATGATAAGGACCCCAATTTCCCGAATAGCCTACTTGAAATTCATATGTATCAAATGCCGCCCACAAAAAATAACCTTGGACGTTTACGCCGTCACTATAAAAAACATTAAAAAATAGTAAATATCAACTTTCTATGAAAACAAGTAATATAAGCACCCCATTTTATATTAACTACATTTCATTGAGCTATTTGTTAGGTTTCAATATTTTGATTTTTTTTAAATTGAAGATATTTAAAATCAATATTTATGAATATTTAAAGGATAAAATTGTTTAAAATTAACAATACAATTTTGAGAGAAAAATTATTTACAAGAAAGTATTAAAATATTATGCTATTATAGATTCATTAAATTATATTTTATCACAATTTTAATTTATAACATCACTTTATAGACTATGTCAACACCTATCTATATACTAAAATATCTAAATAATTAGGTAAAATCAATTTATTTTATATAATGCACAACTAATAATATGTCTGATAATCTAACTTGTTAAAATTTTATTATTTCCATTTTCAAAATATTTGTGAATAAATTCATAGTAAATAAAACAAAAAAATTTAATTTTTTTTTTCAGTTTTGTATTATTCACTTTAGTTGAGTACTATTATTAATAATATTTAGTATTTATGATAGAAAAACACAATTAAAAACTGGTTCCTACAAAAGTTAACATTAAATCATACCTAAAGAAAACGTATATACACTTGATCGTAAAAAAAAAAAAAATTCAATTCTACTAATAACCGATTGTGCCAAGTTATTTATTTATTACCCAAAATTTTTTAAGGATAAAGTAAAATGACTCACTCAATTGTTGCTTTAGTAGCGTTTATATGTGCTGCGATATAAGCAATTCGATGTTCATCTTCTAAAGGATTTAGAATTTTTGGAGAAGAAATACCTACATTAAAAGGATTTTAACAAAAAGTATAACGAGTTATCTCTTTTGTTACATGAATTGTAAATATTAATTATGACGATGTAAATGTAACGAAATGAACCACCAACCATTTTCAGTGATGTAGATTTTGGGATTTTTATACTTTTTCTTAACATAGACTAACATATTATATAATCCTTCGGGATAAACATTAGTCCCGCCGTATTGATCCTACAAATGATCAATATTGAAAAAAAGTAAATAATAATAGTAATAATAATAATTTTAAAATTTCATTCTTCTTAATTTGTTTAAATATTTCTCACCTTATAACTAAGAGTTTTTCCTTTTGCATTAAAAACTACAATTATGAAAGAATAACAGAGAATTAGTCAAATTTTAACCATTCTAATTTATTATATCTTACATAATAATAATAATAATAATAATAATAATAATAATAATATTAGTTTGTCTGATATAGTCGGGTCAACTTTATTGACCATTGGTTTATGTTAATGTTTTAAAAGAAATATCGATCTTACCTTCTGAAACAGCTAAGGCATCATAATTGTCTAATTCCTTTTTGTTTACAAATTTTCCAAATGCTTGCATGTTGCATTTTTGAATGTTTAATGAAGATATAAACATAATTCTTTATATTTTGAGATGCACAAATATCCTGAACTTACATCTATTGTGAAATATATAGCATTCCTATTAGAGTAAGTATTTGTCCTTGTTTAAGGTGCATTTTGTAATCTACACATTGGTTCTGTTGCATGGGCCTAAAAGCTTTTTCTTTTGTTTAAGATACTTGTTTGAGGTGATACTCATAAGTTTCTCTATTTTTTTTTAATTCTTTCATTTCATGATGTTAAATTATTGTTGTTGTTGATGATTGTTGTTGTTGCAGGTTGTGGTTTACAAATCGGTATCAAATTGTTTTCGTTTCCACCGTTTTGCAACTTGCACACTAAGTGTTCGGTAAATTGTCTCAACCAAGTTTCTTTTCCTTTTTCGTTTCTGTTTCTTACAAATCATGTGTTCAATAAATTATTATTAGCTTCAGAAAATCACCTGAGATGGCAACTAAACTTTAGGTATTAGCAATTCATCGAGTTTTCAAACACACAATTAGTCTCTTATAAAAAGGAGCAACAATGATCTTTAATTTCTGTTAGTAGTTGAGACTTAATATAGGAACAAAGTATTTGGAGATCTGGTCTGCAAATTTCTGAACAGGAGCTTTAGCCATTTGAGCAGACTCAACAAGTCTAACAATTTGAGAAAGTGCACTTTCTGATCCAACTCTTGTTACCTTAACATGCAAAACACCATTCTCATTCACGGTACCGCCAATCACCATTTCACCTTTCATCTTAGCAACAGGCTTTTCCTCGCCAGTTATCATACTCTTATTCACATGACTTTGTCCCCATACAACAAGACCATCCGATGCTACTTTTGCGCCCGACACAACTTTGATCACATCATTCTTCTGTATTAACCGACTATCAATCTCCCGTTCGCCAATCACATTTCCCTTATCGTCTTGAGTTAATAACATAGTTGTATCAGGTGTCAAATCCATAAGTTAGAATCCATTCTTCTGTTGTATGTCTAATCATATTCTGTGTGGAAATTAATTGTGTGTTTATGGACCAAGAGGCTTAATTTATAAAATATATTGACTAGTAATGTCCATTTATTAGGCTAATACTTTGTTCCTGTTAGAATCGTGTACTATTTTTTGAGGTATAATGGATCACATAAGTATAGTTTTCAGGAAAATTGTTTCTTTGCATATATTACATTCATTAAACATATGTTTTTCTTTTTATCTCTTTTATGTTTCATCTCATATATATACCTTGTTGTTTGTTTGTTAGACTTTACTAATGTCTTTCATGGCAAGGTTTTGATTGACACGGTACAACATACGATAGTTAGGCTCACGTGTTGTGTCTGCTTCATTTATTTGTCTGCATGGATTGGAAAAGAAGGAAAAGCAGTCAGATATTTGTTATTCCGGGCTTATTTTGCATTCTGTATTTTACAATTTGTTCATGTGTTTGCAGATACTATTTGAGTTGTTAGCCAAGGGTGGAAGTGTCTGCGGAAATCATAGAAAAAAAGGATTTGGTTCAGGTTAGTAGTAGTACCATTCCTCATTTTCTCACTTTCTCCACAAGTGACTCATGCATACTCCCCTGTTAGTAGTAGTATCAATTCTTGTCAATTGCTTTTTAGTTCCTTTTTCTGATGATTTCATCTAGAATCTTCAAGATATTGCAGATAGAGAATGAATATGGTTTCTATGAAAACTTTTATAAAGAGGATGGTAAGAAATATGCTTTATGGGCTGCAAAAATGGCTGTTTCTCAAAATACAAGTGTCCCTTGGATAATGTGCCAACAGTGGGATGCTCCAGATCCTGATGGGCGTCATATTGTTGTTGGTTTAAACAACTCTGAAGTGCGGCTATGTGATACAGCTTCCGATAAGCAGGTATGTTATCCTTCAAATTATATACACCATTTTATGAACTATTGTTATCCTTTTCCTACACAAGTTAGATAACTGTGCTGTAACCGTGAGATTACTACCTGATATGGGACATCTCTGTATATGTATGTAAAGGAGTTCATATTGAAATAAAACAAGTGCAAGATTTTTCAGTTTTCTGATTCAAATCCTAACACTTGTTCCTGTAACTTTGATTAATATACTTATTACAGCTTCAGAAATATTTCAGCTCTGTAGCGGGAAATATTGGGCTCCCTTTTCTATCATCGGGGTCGTGCCACGGATAGCTAACCTTTAGTTTCCAAAACTATTTTGTACAGAACCTTAATTCTCTATACTGCAGGGGTTATGGCAGCTTAATTTTGCAGGCATTCATATCTTCGCCGAGTGTGATAAACCCTGATACGTTAATGCAATATTTTTTGATAAACCCTTTGGAATGTATTTAGTAGTTGCATACCTATTTTTTCCTCTTAAATCAATTAAGCACTCCAAGCTCACACCATATAACAGCCAAGAAAGACTGGATTTTTCATATTCTATCTATTATGATCAAACAATTATAATCCTAGCATTCAATTAATGTTTCTCATTATATCTGAGACTAATTGCATTCCACCATTAAACAATATGTTCACAAGTCATAGTAATTGAGCACATACAAGATTGATCATAGTTTTAAAACACGTGCCTAATGAATGAAGAGGAAAGCAAAAATATTGAAGTGAAGAGAAAAACAGTACATGAAGAAATTTTGAAGAATTCCAATGCTTTGGAAATTTTCAGCAAGTATGATTCCTTTTTTTTGCAGGTCTGTTAGATTGAAGCAGAGGAATGGACTTCTTTACTCAAGATATAACTGAGGACTCTATCCTAAGGTGTCCATTCTTGAGGAACATTAATGAACCAACTAACTTCTCATTTGTTTCACCTTTGGCTTTTCCAATGCCTGTAAGTTCTATTTTTGGTTGATATAATTCTCATTTCATCCTTTTCTTTATCCTGCATATATGAATTTTTCTGTCACTGAGCAGTTGTTTGCGAATGATGCTTGTCGTATATTGCTCTTACTTCTCAGATTTATGTACCGAGTCTGACCAAAATGCAGTTATTTTAAGTTAAAGCTTCTGTTCAGGGAAACAAACTGTATTTTTGTATAACTATATCTCCATGTGCTATTTATTTTAACAGAGTGACACAGGTTCAGTTGGTGAAATTTATTTGGTCACTGATCCGGAGTCTTCGGGTTCACCCCCCAAAAGGCCACCCCCACCTGTTCTTATATCTGTAGTGCCTCCTATCGCTGTTTCCACTCCGCCTCATGCTTTTCCTCCGTCTTCAATTGCTTCTAATCTATCAAGATCAGAGTCTTTAAACTCTGCACAAGAAAGAGAGTTAACTGTGGATGACATTAAAGATTTTGATGACGACGAGGATATTTCCACAGTAGAAGGTCTCAGTGCTAAAAGGACACTAAATAATGCTTCAGATCTTGCTGTAAAATTGCCTTATTTTTCCACAGATGATTGTTTTAAGAAACTTATTGTTGGATAAATTCTTTACATTGATAGAAACTAAGAACCAAAGAGAAACTGAAAAAACAAGAGAGTGAAAGAAAAGCTGAGATAGAAGCATGAGAAAATTTTCTATTCTGTTATCATAGCTGAACTGAACTTGTAGAAGGTTATGTTACATTTATGGTTAGGATTCGTTCACTTAGTATTTTATGACACATTTGATAAATATAATTTATCCTACTTGGTGGGTAAAAGCTTTGATTTTTTATATATGAAACCAAACCAAGATCTTGGCTTGGTGAAGTTTATATGGCTGATCCTACTTATTGGGTAAAGGCTTTGAATTATATTGGTGTATTTTCTTTCTTTTTTTATGTTATTTCTGATTGCATGCTGCAATTGTCCATTTTCCTTCTTCTCAGGGTGCCAGAAATGAGATATTTGCCATGAAACCTGCGCCAATTCAAGTTTCATATATGGGATTTCTTGGCACAACTGGAGCTACTTACATATATTACTTGGTCACTGATGAGGTGAGCAATATTGGGTGTTGTCTGGCCATCTCATTAACTTGTTTACATGCTTTCTGAATTATTGCTGCTTCTCTTGCAGTTTGTTTCACCTCTTCAGTATGCACATATATACTCTGAACAAATTGTTCATCTCCCTCATTGCTACTTTGTAAATGATTATAAACAGGTTTATTTTTATGAATTTGTATTCTAAAAACTTGGATATACATTTTGTAACGTATGTATTTTTACTATACACTGGCATTTGGCACTCCATGTCTTTGTCCTGGGTAATTTGTTTATTCAGAAAAATCAGGACGTGTTAGATCCTAACTGTCAGCTCAAAAGATCAGATTATGGTCTACCTGAGGACAAGTTTTTATTTGCATGCTTCAATCAACTTTATAAGATGGATCCTGAGATATTTAATACATGGTAATGTTATGAAGCTCTTTTTCTTTGGTTGATAGGCTTTAAAGACCGCTTTATATTCCATCTGTGTATTTTATTTTTTCTATACCCGGTATCTTATCCTTTACGTGTGTGCCTATGTGTTGCTTTAGGTGCAATATACTTAAACGTGTGCCCAACAGCGCGCTTTGGCTCCTGAAATTTCTTGCAGCAGACGAAATGAGACTGAGGGCATGTATGTGACTTTGTTTTCATAATATTTACACACCACACATAAATATGTGTGTGTGCTTGCAATGTGCTTTTTATAATCAATTCTCCTGTGGGCATATTCATGTCAAAACCATCGGACATCTTATTCTTCTATTTGTATTTGCTCGTAATATTCTTGTGAACTAACTCTATAATTATTTCACTTCTTTCAGATTTTGTTGCACAAGGGGTGCAGCCGAATCAAATTATCTTCACAGATGTCGCGATGAAGATCGAGCACATTAGACGAAGTTCTTTAGCAGACCTATTTCTTGACACGTAATTTATCTCATCTACATGTTTTGCTTCTTCAACCTTCTGTTGCTGTGTCACTTACATATGCTGAATATGATTTCTTTTAGGCCTTTTATGCAATGCACATACAACAGGAACATATATACTATGGGCAGGTCTTCCTATGGTTACTCTGCCTCTCGAGAAAATGGCTACTAGGGTTGCTGGCTCACTCTGTCTCTCCACTGGGCAGGGAGACGAGATGATTGTCAACAGGTGAGTTGTTTTCCAATTTAATATTTGTCAAAAATGCCAATGATATCTGAAGATCATAATATTCGCTTCTAGATAGGGTGCTAGCAGGCATAATTTTGTTGACTTTTACAATTTGACTTTAGCCTCGGTTAGACCAAAGCTAAATATTTTGTTGACAACTTAGCCTCGAAAAAGTCGAGACAAGTTTGACTTTAGCCTCGGTCAAGCCCAGGCTATTTTTGTTTTTTTGACACGGCTTCATCGAGGCTAAAGTAGACACGGCTAAACCGTGGCTATATTAGACACGGCCTAACCGAGGCTACATTTAGCCACGGCTCATCTTGCCGAGGCTAAAAGTTAGCTTCGAGCGTTTTAGCCTATCCCCGACACCGACGCTAATCTGAGGCTAAATGGCTAGTAGCGGCGATTTTTTGCCA
Source organism: Lathyrus sativus (assembly GCA_963859935.3). NCBI lineage: Eukaryota > Viridiplantae > Streptophyta > Magnoliopsida > Fabales > Fabaceae > Lathyrus > Lathyrus sativus. The sequence continues at coordinate 618,646,882 of OZ012741.1, forward strand.
TATAGTCACGGAAAATGGCCGAGGCTAAATACATCATTTCTAGTAGTGTAACAGTTTGTTAAGTCAGGTCCACAACCGACTTAAGAAGTCAAAACTTCTTATGTCGGTAATTCTTAGGTCGGGCTCGGACCCGACTTAAAAAGTCAATTTTAACCGACTTAAAAAGCCTTTTTTCCACTAGTGTGCAGAGCATCATTTGACCAAGGTTGGATAGCACCCCATATGTTGTTAAAGTTTCATGAGTTTCCTTTTAAGATAAGTTTTTAGTCTTTCTCTTTTCTAGATGTAATCTTCATTTGATCATCTTAAATTTATATAATTTTGAGATCTATAAGATTTACATTGGATATTGGAAAACCCCATTAAAAGTGAATCTTTGTGGATATTTTTGGAATATGTTTTTTCTTTAGTATAATGTTTGCTTTACTTTAATCCTTCAAATGTCATTATCATTGCACACTAAATAGTTATTTTCTACGACATAAGCATTATTACCTCGATCATTGTTATAATTTTGATTTATGTTGTCTTGATATGGGTTATTATTGTGCATGTTTGAATTCTAGACTAGTAACTTACCAATTAACTCAACTATCACATAACAATTGAGATACCTTACTATCTATTAATATTAGGTTTAATTTAAAGATTTTTAGAAATTTAAATTTCCATTTACTTGAAACATTTTTTTTCCTTATAAATATAAATAAATAAGTGATTTCTGGGTGCAAGAAGCATGCATTGCATGAGCATATGCACTATTATAAATTCATATTACAAATGTAAAAATTCAAAATAAATAAATAAATAATTAAAATAAATAACTTAATGTAAAAAGAATCTTATTTCAAGTGGGACTTCTTTCCATATTCTCCATTTATATATATCTTCTTTTCTTTCTAGGGTTATTTCAATCGATAAGATAATTTAGTTTTTTAAATCGTGCGTGAGATATTTCTTGTACCAATTAGCCGTGTCAAGTAGGCGTTTTAGACTATCATTAAAATCAGTATGATAAAGACCCCAATTTTCAGAATAGCCTGCTTGAAATTCATATGTATCAAATGCTGCCCACAAAAAATAACCTTGGACGTTTACGCCGTCACTATAAAAAACATTAAAAAATAGTAAATATCAACTTTTTATGAAAACAAGTAATATAAGCACCCCATTTCATATTAACTACATTTCATAGAGCTATTTGTTAGGTTTCAATATTTTGATTTTTTTTAAATTGAAGATATTTAAAACCAATATTTATGAATATTTAAAGGATGAAATTGTTTAAAATTAACAATACAGTTTTGAGTGAAAAATTATTTACAAGAAAGTATTAAAATATTATGCTATTATAGATTCATTAAATTATATTTTATCACAATTTTAATTTATAACATCACTTTATAGACTATGTCAACACCTATCTATATACTAAAATATCTAAATAATTAGGTAAAATCAATTTATATTATATAATGCACAACTAATAATATGTCTCATAATCTATCTTGTTAAAATTTTATTATTTTCATTTTCAAAATATTTGTGAATAAATTCATAGTAAATAAAACAATAAAATTTTAATTTTTTTTTTCAATTTTGTATTATTCACTTTAGTTGAGTACTATTATTAATAATATTTAGTATTTATGATAGAAAAACACAATTAAAAACTGATTCCTGCAAAAGTTAACATTAAATCATACATAAAGAAAACGTACATAAACTTAATCGTAAAAAAAAAAAAAATTCAATTCTACTAATAATCGATTGTGCCAAGTTATTTGATTATTACCCAAAATTTTTTAATGATAAAGTAAAATGACTCACTCAATTGCTGCTTTAGTAGCGTTTATATGTGCTGCGATATAAGCAATTCGATGTTCATCTTTTAAAGGATTTTGAATTTTAGGAGAAGAAATACCTACATTAAAAGAATTTCAACAAAAAGTATAACGAGTTGTCTCTTTTGTTACATGAATTGTAAATATTGATTATGACGATGTAAATGTAACGAAATGAACCACCGACCATTTTCAGTGATGTAGATTTTGGGATTTTTATACTTTTCCTTAACATAGACTAACATATTATATAATCCTTCGGGATAAACATTAGTCCCGCTGTATTGATCCTACAAATGATCAATATTGAAAAAAAGTAAATAATAATAGTAATAATAATAATTTTAAATTTTCATTCTTCTTAATTTGTTTAAATATTTCTCACCTTATAACCAAGAGTTTCTCCTTTTGCATTAAAAACTACAATTATGAAAGAATAACAGAGAGTTAGTCAAATGTTAACCATTCTAATTTATTATATCTTACATAATAATAATAATAATAATAATAATAATAATAATAATAATAATAATAATAATAATAATAATAATAATAATAATAATAATAATACTAGTTTGTCTGATATAGTCGGGTCAACTTTATTGACCATTGGTTTATGTTAATGTTTTAAAAGAAATATCGATCTTACCTTCTGAAACAGCTAAGGCATCATAATTGTCAAACATAATCTTTGTTTTGTTTGATTCATGTCTAGCAAAATGAGAAGTATAATAATTGAGTCCAATAAAGTCTGTGCTCCCTTTTAACAGGTGTTTTTCCTTTTTAGTGAATTTGGGCAATCTATTTCCCACCAGCTCCTTCATTATTTGTGGATAATCTCCATGGAAGACTGGATCTAAAATCCTGTATGTTTTAAAAAATTTAGATAAATAATTGTGAAATACATATGTATTGATCACTACAAAAGATATAAAATTAAATAAGAATAACATATAACTACGAACAAAGCAAACAAAGTCTGTGATTTTTACGGTAACTAAAAAAACTAACCATCCCCAATAAAAATTCATTAGTCTTTGAGAAGCAACCACGTCTTCTAGTTCGGAACTGTATGGAACATATCTTCCTGATGAAAGAGCAAGTCCAATTTCTCCCTTTTGTATTTCCTATATCAAACATTGAATGAAAAACAATACTTTATTTCTCATTCAAAATTCTCTTTATTTTATTAACCTTTGATTAACTTTTAAATTATTAATATCGATACTTTTATTTCACTAGCTCACATGTAATAATGATTGTTATTATTACTTTTATCAAGGGTTTGAATTCTCTTCGATCACAATATTTTTGAGACTCAATAGTTAATTTACATATATTTTATGTTAAGGTTGATGATATATATATATATATATATATATATATATATATATATATATATATATATATATATATATATATATATATATATATATATATATATATATATATGATAATATATATGTGATATGAAAATTTTAAAATATGTTTACTTTAAATTTTGTTGAGTACAACTTTGACGCGGTAGCATGGGCAATGAGGAAGTTGTGAACGAGAGTATATGCTTGTGTACATATTTTAGTATTTTTGCATGTCTGATCAGTAGATACTTTATCAAGGTTGAACATGAATTGAAATAGAGCAGTGACTTCTGCCTCATTGATTGTAGTCCAATGTTTTACCCGATCTCCATATGTTTTAAATAAGAGTTCACTATAATCCTTATAATATTTCCTGAAATTTGATTTTATACATGAAAAATATAAATAAGCATGTTCAATTTCATAAATTTCCATGTATATTAATTTTAAGGTTAAATCTATTTAGTGAAAATGAATATAAATAAAAGATGATATTAAGGTAAATTTACACAATTGAGAGATTTAAGAAGCCTCCAAACTTTTGTTTAAGAGCTAATGGATAGTCAAAATGCATGATACCCACAAAAGGTTCAATATCTACACATGTAAATGGATCATATAAAGTCAAATTATAATAAAAATTTCATATATTTCAAACAAATTGAAGGGGATATTAAATACTTTAAGTCATACCATTTTCGAGTAACTCATCGATCAAATTATTGTAAAAGTTGATACCTTCTTGATTTATGCCTCCTTTCAAGGTCCCGTCTATACATTTGATTATTGAAAAAATAAAATAATAAGTGTATGATATAGTTAAATATTGCAATTTTTTCGTAAATATGAAAATAGAGTTTAATAAATATTTTCTAAAGTTTTAAATTATCATATATGTCAATTCATCATATTATTTTTTAAACAAAATAAATATAATGGTGTATGATTCCACTAGTCATTTGAATAGATATTATATTAAAATTGATAAAAGCAGTTAGATATTTAAAATGGATCAATTATATTTTTAGTCTTTTAACTTTTTGTTTTGTATTAATTTGATCATTTAATTTTTTTCTTCCAATTTATCCCCTTCAATTACAAACATTTGTATTTTTTGATTTGTCTTATATTAAATTTTTTATATTTTAAAAATTTGACCAATAAATCTGAAACAAAATCTTTAATTCTTCCATAAATATATTATGTAGAATTTTTATTCATGTATTTTTTTCCTTAGTTGGAGAACTATCACCAAATATAAAAGACAATATTGTAGCTAGAAAAATATAACATCCAACTGACAAGAAACAAAAAACACTCAAATGCTAAAGTTCCAATTTCAAGATTCTATAAATACTGTGAAAAAGATTTTGCATCATTAAACATTCTTTGTGATGTGACTTGTTAATTCAAGAAATAAAAACAAGATAATAGTCATTGATACAATAAAAAATTTATATTATATTATTTTAGTATTAAAAATTTACCCGGCATTATTCTACTCCAAGAAATTGACATTCTATAAGAATTTATTCCGAGCTTCTTCAAATGTTGCACATCCTCCTACAAAATCATACAAATTGAAACAAATAAAATAAATTATAAAACTAATTAAATCCAAGGTGTATCCTTATTACACCTAAATTAGATCTAATATTCAATTAGTAATATGTAAGCTAAAGAAATCGTTTCAGTAACAAAGCTTGTGTTGCTTCTAATCTATAATTTCAACTAAAATATATGCTACAAAAATAACTGTAAAATTAATAATTGGTGAACTCACCTTATATCGCTTGTAATGATCAATTTTTAATGGAAATTTATCAACGTCTAAATATACATCTGCTTGTAGAGAAGAAGGGGGAAAATGATTAGAATGAACCACTTAAGTTTGTGCTAATATTCCAAAATAGATAGAAAAATCAAAGATACAATTATATAATTCTAAGAAGAATTTAAAATATAGAATTAACAACTAAAATTGAGATTATATGACAAAATATTCATAAAATTTATTTGTTTATCACTACATGTATAAATATATATTAATTTTTGAACCTTTGTTTTGAACAACTATATCATCCCATATACCAAGTCCTCTTCCTCCTTCATCACATCCTCCTTCAATCTAAATTTACCAACAAAAGAAATAGTAATAAATGAAGTCATAACTTTAAGCTGTATTTTATTTTATATATAAGAGATATTAGATATTAATGTTTACGACTTTTTAACATTTACCTGAACGGCAGAAGATCCGCTACCAAACAGGAAACCTTGTGGAAATGATGCACGGTTTGGAAAGCTTGAAGAATTTAAAAATTTCAATATAGAGTCATATTGATTAGTTGTCGTTGTTTCTACCATCTATATATAATATACAGTGATATGTTAATTAATCAATATATAATAAAATGAATTAATTATAACTCAATTAATATTATTGTGTACAAGTATAACATTAATTTAACCATGAGTACCTGTGATGCAGATAAGTGATTAAAAATTGGCTTATGCCTTGAAAGAAGATCTGGAATATAAAAATAATACATCAAATTATAGCATTGGAAAACATTTGTTAATGCATATTAGAAAATTAAGACGATCACACGTTATATTACTTGCAATCATCAAGATATTTTTTTACTGAAATAGTTCTGCAATGTTAACATAAATACTATTATTGTATAGGATTTTCTCTATCTTTAAATGATCATTTGCAATTTTCTTGCATATATTTAAAAAAAGTCAATTTGTGGTATATTTAATATGTATGATTAGCATAATAATATTATTAATAAATCACGTTTTATGTATATATAATATTTATTTTTCATATTCCGAGAAAAAAAATTAGTAGTATTAATAAGATTTATATTATAAAAATGAATAACAAATTTATGTAGAAGAAATATATTCTACTGTAGAAACATGATGAAAATATTATAAATAGAGATAGAAGAAGTATACAATAATTTGATTTGATAAAGAAGAAACACATTTTAATTTTATAAAATAAGATTATTGTAAACAAAAATAAATAAATACATACACCCATGTGCTTGACCAGAAGTGTTAGAAAGCAAAACAAAGAACATGATTAAAAGAATAGTTATAAAACTTCTTAAAGATGATAGAGTCTCCATTTTCTGCATCAAAGAATATGCTAAAATATGATATTAAAAGTCACAATTTAAATTTATTTATAATGAAGAAAATAGAACTCAAATTTCATACACTTAATTGTTGCACCCCAAAATTTGACCAACCGGGTCTCGTATCTGGCTCGATGTTTCGACGCATAACCGCATTCGCATCTGCATATTGCATACATTGCATTGTTCATTTGTTTTGATTTTATCAGGGATCACAGCTCTCGTCTCGTGTTTCAGGTGTTTTTTATCAGTTTAATAGGTAGAATCGATTTTTGGGTTATTTCGGTGCCCGTTTATTTTTACCGATTATTTTTGTGTCGTTCGGTGCTCATTTTGTCCCTCTGGGAATTATGGTGATTTTTCTGGATTTTATTGGCATTTTTTAGGGTTTAAATAGCTTTTATCATTTTTAGAATATTAGTAAGATTTTTTAATAGTTTTTAATTCTTTTAAATAGATTTTAAATCATATATAGAATTTTATAGAAATAATTAGCTTTTTAATCATTTGTAGAATTTAATAGGATTTTTTTAGAATTTTTAGAATATAATAAATAGGTTTAAATCATTTTTTTAGCATTTTATAGGAATTAATAGCATTTTTTAGAATATTATAGATTTTATTTTGGTTTAGATTTTCTTTTAATTAGTTTAATAAGAATTTAGGCATTTTAGATATTAATATAGATTTTGTAGATTTTAAATAGTTTTTTAAATAGTTAATAGTTTTTTAATTTTTTAATATAGTTTTTTTGCATAGAATTTAATATAGTTGTTTTTGTAGATATTATAGAAAATTAATAGATTTTAGAATATTATTAATTAGGAGTTAATTAGTTTAATTGGGTTTAGTTTAGGTTAATCAGATTTAATTAGTCTTTTAATTCAATTCAGATTTTTGTGAGTTTTTGTTCCATTTTCGTTTTGGGCCCAGCTAATTCGCAGCCCAATTCAATTTTTTGGTCCAGAATATTCAGCAAATGTCCAGTGTGGTCCAGCTTTTTCCAGCATTCTCTGGAAGCTTCCAGAACGGTCCAGAACACGCCAGCGAATCTCAGTGTATAAAGCTCAGAAGTACGCCACGTGTTGGAGGACGACGGTCCCACATCGCTTCACACACGCACGCCACCTCGCGTTCCATTTTCTCTCACCAGGCCACGCGTGGGACACGCGTCTCACATGCGTGTGCCCACCCCACTATCACTTCCATTCTCTCTCTCAGCCTCACACGTGGAGGCCTGCATGCACACCACCACGCCACTTGTCCCTCCACCCTCCTTCACCGGCGAACGCCACCGGCCGGCCTGCATGGCCGGCGGCCACCGCGCCATCACCGTGAAACCTCACCGGAAACTTCACAAACCCAGAACTCCGATCGTCTTCACCATCTTCCTCCCTGACCTTCATCTCATTCCCAGAAATTCAATCTCCAACCCTCTTCTTCTCCGACGGATCTTCATCATCAAGATCAGATTCCCAGAAACTTCATCAAGAACATCACGCTCCAACCACCGTTCATCTTCTCCAACGAACCTTCAACCACATTAATATAATTCCCAGATCCCGTTCAAGATCATCAAGAAGATCCATGAGTGTTCTTCGTTTTCCAGAAGTTGATCCATGAACTCCATCAAATGTTCATGCGACCTTCTTTCCAGATCGTCTTCAGAATCACCAAATGTCTCCAAAAGATCTTCATCACTCCAAGAACGCGTCCCCAGAAGAACTTCCTCAAGCCATTGTCACCAGATTTCCAGCAACAAGAATTTGCAACAACCTTCATCGTCTCCAGATTCAACCACGCACTCACGAACATTCATCAGTTCGTTGAAACGTTTCCAGAAACCTCCATAACTTCTTCAACTTCGTTCCATCATCAAGAAGCCTCAACAATTTCCAGAAGATCTTCATCAGATCTTCTTGTGTTCTTCAACCGCGCCCAGCAAATCACGAACATGAATCAAACTCCCTTTCGAGCACGTTCATCATTCTCAGAAACTCATCAGCAACAGGTTCCCAGATTTGCGTTCATCACGAAGTCCATGTCCAGATCGTTGAATCTAAATCTAAGAATCTTCAGCCATGAACTCTAAATGGCAAAATGGAGAAGGACGAGGGAGGATCAAGAAAGGAAATTCAGAGATTTTGAGACTGAGAGATTGTGAGAGGAACGGAGGTATTGAGAGGATAGGGAATGACGGAGAAAAGAGGGAAGGTTGACGGCGGCGCAAAGGAGGAAGGAGAAGTCCCCTAGGGTTTCTGAATGGTGCTAGGAAGGGGAAGAGATTGGGCCTCAGGCCCAATCAATTTTTGGTCAACACCCCCCCTCATGTTTTTTTGGACGAATTCTGGGCTAAGCTCAGTGTGTCTCAACACTCCCAGATTCCATGTTGCACCCCCCCTCCGTTTCCTGTATTGAGTAATTGGGCTGGGCCCAGTTCTTATTTTTTTTTTTATTTTCTGTTAATTCACCCCCTGTAATCCAGACACCCCCCTCCCCTTATGTTTCTTTTCTTTTATATTTTTGTATGTATATTCCATATAAAAAAAATAATAATAAAGAAAAAAGAAATAGTAAAAGAAAAAGTGAGAAAAAGATATAGAAGAAAATAGAGAAAAAGATATTGAAAGAAAAAGAAAAATATGAGAAAAAGAAATATAGGAGAAAAACATGTTGAAAAATATATTGAAAAAATATGGAGGAAAATATTGTGAAAAAATAGAGAAAAAATATTTTGAGAAAAGGGAAAAATATGTTGAAAAGAAAAGAAGAAAAAGGAAAAAATATTAAAGTGTCGATTTAATATTTTTAAGTACATTTTCTTTTAGGTCTTTCATAGGAATTATTTTCCGCTTTTAGGATAGCTTAGAAGCCCATTTGTTAGGGGGCTATTTTTCATTCAATTTTTCAGGATAGAATAGGATAGTACTTCCTAGGAGATTTATCTTTTCAGTGTGCACCAGTTGTAATCATTTTTCAGAGATTAATAAAACGAGATTTGAGCTGTGGTCCGATAGTAGCCGAACTACAGCTGCTCTGATTCTCCGTACCAGACGAAGATATGTAGGCATAGGATGCGATATCCTAGCGAGCACACTAACGACTAACCTGTTGTTCTCTCGCGGCTGTGCGATCGAGACTTTCCCGCTGACGATTAATTGAGTACCCTTTTTCTCTCTTGCCCGAGTGCATTTGAGACTCAACCATAGTTTTGACCATAGGTTCCCGACCCTGTGAAACCAGTTGTTTTTCTCACTGCTATGTGAGAATGTTTGTTTAGCCGTAGTTAGTCTGAACTACGTAAAGCTCTGATCTTCCATCCAGTGGAAGTACGTAGGCACAAGACGCGAGGTCTTGGCGAGCCAATTTTCCCCGTAGTCCCGAACTACGTTGACTCTGACTTTCTCTCCTGAGAATACGTAGGCATAGAGTGCGACGCTCTATCGAGTCAATCCCCTTCCCCTTTAGATTTAGCAGCCGTAGATAGATTGTTTTGCATCCAGTAGACAACCCAAGCAAGCGTGGATCCCGTCGAGTACGACGGACGTGAGGGGTGCTAATACCTTCCCCTTGCGTAACCGACTCCCGAACCCAGGCTATGGTTGCGATGACCATACCTTTTCCCCGTTTTTTGCGAGGTTTACTTCGAGCGTTTCCTTTCCCGCTCTGAGGGATAAATAACGCACGGTGGCGACTCTTCTGTCAGCCGGCGCCGATTTTCGCAGTAGCGACAGCTGGCGACTCTGCTGGGGACTGCGATAGTTTCCTAGGGATTCAACGTCCCGAAAGCGAGTCAATTGTGGGATCCAACGTCCCCTAAGAGAGAGTCAATCCTAGCGTTTGTTTGCTTGTCTATTTGGGGCTTATTTATCGATACTATCTGTTGCTATTGGGGTGTTACGGGTGTTCTATGATTGAGAGAAGCCGGACCTGGGCTTGGAGTGCACCTTAGATTTAGAGTGGAAATTAGTGGGCGCGTGCTTGCTTTGTAGGCACTAGTGTCTCATGAAATCCACGCTCAGACGAGATTCATCCGGTTGGCTTCACTTTCAACCCTTTGGGTTGAGGCGGTTGCTGGTTTGGTGGATTGTCGACTCTGGGAACCGATCATTTGAAAGTTAGCTAAGTGAGGCCTCTTCAGGACATGATGATGCCACTCCTTCTGGGAATCGTATCGTCAGTTCTGAAAGTCTGTGACGCTGACAACCGCATAGGATGCCGTACCTTGTCAGATATAGGTCCACACCTGTGAGTGGGGGGTTTTTTTTGTGCAGGAAACTTGACTTCCAACCTACCCGTTATTCTGGTCTTCTCTCCAGAGCAACCGTGCTCCGTCAGCAGTGCAGCAGTATTTAGATTGCGTGGGGGCTGTGATCCCGTGTTTGTTGCATTGCATTGCATTTGCATAGGCATCTTTGCATCATCTTGCATATCATCCTCCAGTTAGCCAGAGTTCTGATCCAGCCTTTATTTCCTGAAGGTGATTACCCGGAGTTTTGAGCCGAGCAGCTGTTGATTGTCAGAGACTTACCTAGGGGTTGAGTAGATTTGAGCAGAATCGAGCATCGAAGTCAGCTGACAGTTGTGGGTAGCTATGGCAGAGAGCAGCTTCCAGTTTGTTGATACCTTGTCAGGTTTCACCGTGGCGTCCAATCCTCTGTATGGATCTCCGCCCGACGAAGACTTTCCGCAAGTAAACAACCTTACTGCAGCTCAGCCTGTGCAGCCATCTGTTGAAGACCAAGGCCTGCGTGAGCAGTTTGTTGTTCGAGGTGAACGTTCTCCTTCTATTGATGTCTCAGACTACCAGGGTTTTGCCTTCCCTGTGCCAAAGCCCCGAAGAGAGGTCCCGACAGCAAAGAATGAAGACCCACTAGCTCCCGTATATGCTGAAAGGTTTCGTGCATTAGAGGAGAGATTCAAAGCCTTGAAAGGTGAAGACGCTGTTACTCCTAGTGCTGCAGATATGTGTCTGGTTCCTGGCCTAGTGTTACCTCCAAAGTTCAGGATGCCGAGGTTTGAAAGGTACAAAGGAGATAGTTGCCCGAAGCAACATTTGGTGATGTTCTGCCGAAGAATGACTTCATTTGTGCACAACGACAAGCTGATGATTCATTGCTTTCAAGATAGTCTGACTGGGGCACCTCTGAGTTGGTATATGCAGTTAGAGCGTGATCAGATCCGATCATGGATGGACTTAGCCAATGCCTTTCTGAAGCAGTACGACTATAATCTTGATGAAGCTCCTATTCGCATGCAACTGCAAGAATTGTCTCAAGGGAACAATGAATCTATCAGGAAGTATGCTCAGAGATGGAGAGAATTTGCTGGTAGAGTGCAACCACCGCTCCTAGACCAAGAGCTGAAAAGCATGTTCGTAAACTCCTTGCAGAGCCCGTACTTCGAAAGAATGCTTGGAACCGCACCAAATTTCACTGAGTTGGTAAGGACGGGAGAGCACATCGAATACGGTGTAAAGACTGGAAGAATCCCGTATGTTTCAAAAGGTCAGGCCAGTGAAACTGAATCTCTCTATGGCTCTCAATCTGAAGATGAAGCTATGATCAATACAGTTCTGACAGATGTTGGATATCCTCAAGTCGAATCGGTGAAATCTGATAGTTCTCCGTCTTCTCAGCGGTCAGTATCTTTTGTGTCTCGTTATTCTGAGCAGACAGCCGTGCCTGGGGCACCCTATCAGGAATGTTATGTCGCTTCCATTGCAAAGCTGCAAACTCGTGGCCGAGGTTACCAGAATCAGCGTCAGAATCAGAATCGACCTCGCAACAACTTGGAACGAAGGAATGGTCCTTCTCACCCAGTGCCGATGCCGTATAGCCAGCTGCTACCATCTTTGATCCAGAAGTCTTTGGTGGAACCTAAAGCTCTTAAGCCAGTTCCAGAACCTTACCCTCCTGGGTACAATCCCCACGTTCAGTGTGGTTATCATGGTGGCTCCCCGGGGCATTCGATGGAAGATTGTAAAGCATTTCAGGCGAAGGTACAGCAGTTGATCGATCAGGATCGCATTTCCTTTCGAGAAGGGTTTCTGTTTGTTCATCCCAGCCGCTCAGCTGTCTAAGCTCGTAGACTCGGAGGGTATTCCCCAGCAGAAGCCAGTGGTTCAGACAGGCAGGCGCCTCAACATTGGCAGTCCTCAAGCTTTTTACCATTTTGCATTTGTAGTTTCTTTTTCTGTTAGTTACTACCTGCTTTAAACATTTGTATGTTTCGAATGGTGATAATAATAAAGAGATTATGCATTTTTCTGAATTAGTCATGTCGCTGTCGCTCATTTATTGCATTGCACTGACACTTGCATTTATTTTACTCCACTTTTTCGCTGTGACTAGCAAAGTTAGGAGGGAGGATGACGAAACTGAAACTCATAACCGATGATCGTATGCTTTCAGATAAGACCTTACCGATGACGTACAAGGCATTGTTTCAAATTCCCCTAAACACTGGAGATATAAGGAGTTAGTCCCTTGTTAACCACTTCGAGCCGAGAAGTAGAAGTTTTTTCGGACTTTTTTACCCTTACATCTTAACCCGGGGCAGGGTAGTTGTCAGTTAGCTTGACCAAGCGTTCAAGTCTTACAGAGGAGTGTCGTCTTTCGAGGACCAATCAGTTGATACCTTTCAAGAGGTCATACCTCACCAATCAGGAGTGAGACAGTTACAATCCTTTCGGAGCAGTCAAGACAATCAGTGTCACACGACTTTGTTCCAAAAGAAAGAAAGAACGAAAGCCCGCTAAGTAAAAAGAAAGAAAAGCTGAGAAAGCTAATACTTAGGCAAAAATCAGGGCATCCCGCTGGACTTCAAAAGAAATCGAAAAATCGAAAAGAACTCAAAATGAATCAGTCCAGGCAAAAATTAGGGAACCAAAAGAATGAAAAAGAAGGGATTAAAAAGAAAATTTTCCCCAGCAAATCACAAAGTCGTGTACACAGACACCGAAAGCGAAGAAGGAGTAGCTGTCACTCCAGAAAAGCATTGTGAATTCCTTAGCTATGGTCCTTACCATTCAGCATACTTCTCGAAGAGGCGAGTGCTTGTGCCAGGTTAACTGAACCTTAGGATCGGAGAACATCACGTAGAAGGGGTGGGCACAAATCAAAAGTTGAGCCAAATATCCTTTGTTTCACGAACCGTGAACCCGACCACGATACAACCCTTAAAAGACCTAATTGAGGTAGGGTAAATCTGAAGCGCATTACGATAAGGTTGAGTAACCTGACTCCTTCTTGACTTGCTAGTCACATCCTTGTTGTATTTTTCACTGACCACGTACGCACTACGTTTGAACTTCGGTTCACTCGTCACTCACAATCATATGCATGTAAATGAGTGACAACTCAAAATTTTTTCAAAATCTGCATAACCATTGCATTAAGATTACCATTCGTGAACAAACAATTTTAATTGCAGGTTAGTGGTTGGCATAGAAGAAATTCCAGCAGGGAATAATCGAGCAGGATTGAGTAATTCAGCAGGCTGAACCAGAATGGTGTATGTTGTGAAGCCTTGTGAATCAGGGGCATTATCTTCCGGTGAGTTCGGAATCAGTCAGTCTGAGGACAAAGCCCGAAGCTTCAGTTGAGCAGGGGCAAGTTTTGTTTGAGAAGCAGTTGATCAGAAGTGAGTCTTCTTGAGAGCCAATCAGGGGCAGCTATTCAGAATGCGGATATTTGAAAGCAGATACTTCCAGTGGATAATCAGAGCGGGTTAAGTCGCTAGAACGCTCATTCAGGGGCAAGTCATCGCAGAGAATGTTGAAATCAACTGTCTAATGAAGATTGAATTCTGTTGTCGTGCAGATGTCGGGGCAAACATTCTCGAAGTATTCTCGAGGCAAGCTGTTCAGAGCAAGTATTCCCAAGAGTTAGATTGGGGCAAGCTGAATTGTACTGGGGCAAGTTGTGCACGCCAGTCTTTCTATCCCCAGCTGAGTGTACTGGGGCAAGTTGTTCAAGCTAGTCTGTCTGTCCCCAGCCGGAGTTGAGTATCGGGAATCATGTCAAGTACCCTTACCAAAAACCTGAACCTTTCAAATAAAGAAGTTCTTGTTGTCATTGGATCATTATCCTGCAGTTTAAACCTGTTACGTGTCAGTAACCAGTCGTTTCCAAAGTCCAGTTCTCGCCTGGCAAATCGGTAACCAGTTCTCGTCTGGCCCACCCTTCTGTAAGCAGCAGTTCCCGTCCTGGTGCAGTTTATTGTAAGCAGCAGTTCCCGTCCTGGTGCAGTTTATTGTAAGCAGCAGTTCCCGTCCTGGTGCAGTTTATTGGTAACCAATTCTCGTTTGGTCACCGTTTCTTCAAGTGTTGTATCAGTTCTCGCCTGGTACATGTCGTCGCATAATCAGTTCTCGTGTGTTTTAACCCAAGTGTTATACCAGTTCTCGCCTGGTGTACGTTAGCTTTCAACCAGTTCTCGCCTGGTTGGCTATACCTCAGTCTGTTATCCAGTCAGCCTCGTCTGATGTTCAAAACACAAAAATCAATGTTTGTTCAACTTTCCTATCAGTTCTCGCCTGGTAGTCTACCTTTGAATGCTAGTTCTCGTCTAGTATTTCCCATACTTCCACTGTGTACATAGTCCATGTTTATCCTAAACCGGAAAAACAAAAAAACCTAAAGGTATCTGACACAGTATTTCCCAATGACTCGCATGTTGTCATGTTCCCCGATACGAAGCTCGATTAATACCAGTACTCCGAGTAATGGTTGAATACCGTATGGCTGTTGTTAAATCAGAATTGCCACTCTTCAGCAGATGAAAGTTGCTTATTGTCCCCGGAAGAGTCGAGATTGTATCGCTACCCCGTATCAGAGTAGGATCAGGAGTACTCTCAGCAGATTAAGATTGATATCCGTGATAGTAGGGGCATTTCCAGCAGTGCGCCGCGCGCAATCAACCTCAGTTTGGGTCAATCCCCGCAGAGCGCAATCAGTTGTCAATGGTTTGAAGAGAGCATTCCCGAGCAGAGTTGTTTTCTTTCCCCAGTGAAGTTGTCAAGCAGGGTTGCCTTTTCAGTTCTCCAGCAGGGCAGTTATCCTCAGCGGATTTGATTTCCTGTTTCCAGCATTTATTTTGCTGAGATGGTTCTGTGACTTCAGTTCATCCCCAGTAGAGTTGGCATCGCCGTCGGCATTTATTTTGCCAAGTGGTTTTCAGACCTGGCGTTCTCTGGCAGCTAGAGCCTGCATTAGCATTTGCATATATAGCCATTGCATCTATCAAACATATAACATTTCCATGTCGTCTGGGCATCGCATTTTCAAGCAGAACGCATAGCATTTACATGTCATATAGGGCATTGCACCATTATCAAGCATACGCATGTCGAAACATGGACCAGGATGGTTACCTATTGGATTTCGAATTTGTTCACCTGCAGAGTTGTTTGGTTCAGCTTCTCGACTTCCCCAGCGGAGTGATTCTTCATATTTGGTTGTTACATCAGCATCGAAAAAAACAACAACAACAACGGAGATTGACATATATCAAGCTTTTCTGAAGTTGCCGCCTTCGTCAAGTTCGTAGTGAACTGTGAATTGACCAGATTTGATCCCATGAGAGAAATGGGAATCAAGTCGTTTGCTTTCCCGAAGCATTATTTCAATACTTGTGGCGTTACACAGGTGTTGAAAAGGAGAAGAAAATTGTATCAAAAAATTGACCAGATGTTGCCGTGACAACCAAACTTCAGTTTATTGGAAGCTCTTCCTCAAGCAGCTTTGCAGTATATTCTTGCGGTTGGCAAATTTCAGGGTTCCATTTGTATTCAACCGTCATCTACCTTGAATGTTTGAAGGCTGAGCGCTCTTCACCCATTCAGGTCGAAGTCGCTTGAATAGGGGCAGCTGTTGCACCCCAAAATTTGACCAACCGGGTCTCGTATCTGGCTCGATGTTTCGACGCATAACCGCATTCGCATCTGCATATTGCATACATTGCATTGTTCATTTGTTTTGATTTTATCAGGGATCACAGCTCTCGTCTCGTGTTTCAGGTGTTTTTTATCAGTTTAATAGGTAGAATCGATTTTTGGGTTATTTCGGTGCCCGTTTATTTTTACCGATTATTTTTGTGTTGTTCGGTGCTCATTTTGTCCCTCTGGGAATTATGGTGATTTTTCTGGATTTTATTGGCATTTTTTAGGGTTTAAATAGCTTTTATCATTTTTAGAATATTAGTAAGATTTTTTAATAGTTTTTAATTCTTTTAAATAGATTCTAAATCATATATAGAATTTTATAGAAATAATTAGCTTTTTAATCATTTGTAGAATTTAATAGGATTTTTTTAGAATTTTTAGAATATAATAAATAGGTTTAAATCATTTTTTTAGCATTTTATAGGAATTAATAGCATTTTTTAGAATATTATAGATTTTATTTTGGTTTAGATTTTCTTTTAATTAGTTTAATAAGAATTTAGGCATTTTAGATATTAATATAGATTTTGTAGATTTTAAATAGTTTTTTAAATAGTTAATAGTTTTTTAATTTTTTAATATAGTTTTTTTGCATAGAATTTAATATAGTTGTTTTTGTAGATATTATAGAAAATTAATAGATTTTAGAATATTATTAATTAGGAGTTAATTAGTTTAATTGGGTTTAGTTTAGGTTAATCAGATTTAATTAGTCTTTTAATTCAATTCAGATTTTTGTGAGTTTTTGTTCCATTTTCGTTTTGGGCCCAGCTAATTCGCAGCCCAATTCAATTTTTTGATCCAGAATATTCAGCAAATGTCCAGTGTGGTCCAGCTTTTTCCAGCATTCTCTGGAAGCTTCCAGAACGGTCCAGAACACGCCAGCGAATCTCAGTGTATAAAGCTCAGAAGTACGCCACGTGTTGGAGGACGACGGTCCCACATCGCTTCACACACGCACGCCACCTCGCGTTCCATTTTCTCTCACCAGGCCACGCGTGGGACACGCGTCTCACATGCGTGTGCCCACCCTACTATCACTTCCATTCTCTCTCTCAGCCTCACACGTGGAGGCCTGCATGCACACCACCACGCCACTTGTCCCTCCACCCTCCTTCACCGGCGAACGCCACCGGCCGGCCTGCATGGCCGGCGGCCACCGCGCCATCACCGTGAAACCTCACCGGAAACTTCACAAACCCAGAACTCCGATCGTCTTCACCATCTTCCTCCCTGACCTTCATCTCATTCCCAGAAATTCAATCTCCAACCCTCTTCTTCTCCGACGGATCTTCATCATCAAGATCAGATTCCCAGAAACTTCATCAAGAACATCACGCTCCAACCACCGTTCATCTTCTCCAACGAACCTTCAACCACATTAATATAATTCCCAAATCCCGTTCAAGATCATCAAGAAGATCCATGAGTGTTCTTCGTTTTCCAGAAGTTGATCCATGAACTCCATCAAATGTTCATGCGACCTTCTTTCCAGATCGTCTTCAGAATCACCAAATGTCTCCAAAAGATCTTCATCACTCCAAGAACGCGTCCCCAGAAGAACTTCCTCAAGCCATTGTCACCAGATTTCCAGCAACAAGAATTTGCAACAACCTTCATCGTCTCCAGATTCAACCACGCACTCACGAACATTCATCAGTTCGTTGAAACGTTTCCAGAAACCTCCATAACTTCTTCAACTTCGTTCCATCATCAAGAAGCCTCAACAATTTCCAGAAGATCTTCATCAGATCTTCTTGTGTTCTTCAACCGCGCCCAGCAAATCACGAACATGAATCAAACTCCCTTTCGAGCACGTTCATCATTCTCAGAAACTCATCAGCAACAGGTTCCCAGATTTGCGTTCATCACGAAGTCCATGTCCAGATCGTTGAATCTAAATCTAAGAATCTTCAGCCATGAACTCTAAATGGCAAAATGGAGAAGGACGAGGGAGGATCAAGAAAGGAAATTCAGAGATTTTGAGACTGAGAGATTGTAAGAGGAACGGAGGTATTGAGAGGATAGGGAATGACGGAGAAAAGAGGGAAGGTTGACGGCGGCGCAAAGGAGGAAGGAGAAGTCCCCTAGGGTTTCTGAATGGTGCTAGGAAGGGGAAGAGATTGGGCCTCAGGCCCAATCAATTTTTGGTCAACACCCCCCCTCATGTTTTTTTGGACGAATTCTGGGCTAAGCTCAGTGTGTCTCAACACTCCCAGATTCCATGTTGCACCCCCCCTCCGTTTCCTGTATTGAGTAATTGGGCTGGGCCCAGTTCTTATTTTTTTTTTATTTTCTGTTAATTCACCCCCTGTAATCCAGACACCCCCCTCCCCTTATGTTTCTTTTCTTTTATATTTTTGTATGTATATTCCATATAAAAAAAATAATAATAAAGAAAAAAGAAATAGTAAAAGAAAAAGTGAGAAAAAGATATAGAAGAAAATAGAGAAAAAGATATTGAAAGAAAAAGAAAAATATGAGAAAAAGAAATATAGGAGAAAAACATGTTGAAAAATATATTGAAAAAATATGGAGGAAAATATTGTGAAAAAATAGAGAAAAAATATTTTGAGAAAAGGGAAAAATATGTTGAAAAGAAAAGAAGAAAAAGGAAAAAATATTAAAGTGTCGATTTAATATTTTTAAGTACATTTTCTTTTAGGTCTTTCATAGGAATTATTTTCCGCTTTTAGGATAGCTTAGAAGCCCATTTGTTAGGGGGCTATTTTTCATTCAATTTTTCAGGATAGAATAGGATAGTACTTCCTAGGAGATTTATCTTTTCAGTGTGCACCAGTTGTAATCATTTTTCAGAGATTAATAAAACGAGATTTGAGCTGTGGTCCGATAGTAGCCGAACTACAGCTGCTCTGATTCTCCGTACCAGACGAAGATATGTAGGCATAGGATGCGATATCCTAGCGAGCACACTAACGACTAACCTGTTGTTCTCTCGCGGCTGTGCGATCGAGACTTTCCCGCTGACGATTAATTGAGTACCCTTTTTCTCTCTTGCCCGAGTGCATTTGAGACTCAACCATAGTTTTGACCATAGGTTCCCGACCCTGTGAAACCAGTTGTTTTTCTCACTGCTATGTGAGAATGTTTGTTTAGCCGTAGTTAGTCTGAACTACGTAAAGCTCTGATCTTCCATCCAGTGGAAGTACGTAGGCACAAGACGCGAGGTCTTGGCGAGCCAATTTTCCCCGTAGTCCCGAACTACGTTGACTCTGACTTTCTCTCCTGAGAATACGTAGGCATAGAGTGCGACGCTCTATCGAGTCAATCCCCTTCCCCTTTAGATTTAGCAGCCGTAGATAGATTGTTTTGCATCCAGTAGACAACCCAAGCAAGCGTGGATCCCGTCGAGTACGACGGACGTGAGGGGTGCTAATACCTTCCCCTTGCGTAACCGACTCCCGAACCCAGGCTATGGTTGCGATGACCATACCTTTTCCCCGTTTTTTGCGAGGTTTACTTCGAGCGTTTCCTTTCCCGCTCTGAGGGATAAATAACGCACGGTGGCGACTCTTCTGTCAGCCGGCGCCGATTTTCGCAGTAGCGACATTAATGACAACCTATAACGAGATTTTCTATTATTAAAAATCAAACTAGATTTTTGAAATATTATAACGAAAATCTATTATTGTATTGTTTGAACTTTTTTCGATCACGAAAATCTATATATAGACTTTCCAACAAAATAATACTGTTTGTTTGTTATTAATGTATATCATAATGTGCACATGTGTGTGTGTGTGTGTGTGTGTGTGTGTTAGCCTTTTATTATTGATCTTAAATATCAAGTATTAGTCTTTCTATAACACAATGTTGCATATCATTCAAGTACATAGTGCTAAAAGTTTCTAAGAACAAATTTGATAATAAATGATAGAGTCCTTCCATAGTCGCCATCATCATAATCATCATTATAAAATACTATGTAAATATCATCATCATAGAAACCTGCTTTTTGTAAAATCACATTTTTTATATATTTTTAGACAAACCTGCTTATAACAATTAAATTCCCTGCTTATAATTCAGGCCTTAAACATAACTTGGCCTTTAAACATTGTAATTCAACACTTGGCCTTTAATTCAACACAATATAACTAAACATTGTACATTATACAATAACACTTTGCAATTTACACATAATTAACTCAAGTATAATTTACACATAATTTAAACATTGTACATTATACAATATACAATATACAATATACAATATACAATTTACACATAATTACAAATCCAATATACATTATAGAATTCTTAACTTAATCATAAATTGACACCATTCTTCCTTAATTTCTTCCAATTTTACTTTCGAGTACGTAGCACATCTGAATTCATCAAAATAGAAGTCTCGGACAGAGTCGCTGTACGTCTTAAAGAGTTTGGTCGGCTGCTTAAACGAGACCCATCCCTGACGGCCATTCACCGATTGACGTTGCAGGTGGAAGATGCAAAAAAACAAGGGCACCGTGGCCTCCACATCGAGAAAGTCGCACACCACCTCGAACGCGCGGATAAAGGCCAGGGCGTTGGGATGCAGCTGGGACGGGGCCAAACGTAACCAGACGAAAAGGCCCAAGTGGAAGGCGAAGAACGGAAGTCTGAGCCGAGCCTCTTTAAAGTAGAACTCGTGCATGGGAAACGTCCGCCGCCCATAGCTCGAGCAGATACGATGATGCTCCTTCGGACGATACACCTGCCAGTGTTGCGGCTCCCCTTCCACCCGATCCTCCACGGTAGCGTAGGCACCGGACACATCGAACGCGAAGCAAGAAGGGGTGGATAGCGGCTCTTCGGCCACCCACTCCTCGACGGGGAGGACCCGCTCGTCAAAATCTGGGATCTCGAGATCACTGTCTTTGACCATCGTCCCCGGTATCAAGGCCGACATGTACACCTGAAAAGCCGAGGACAATGGTGAATTCGATAGCCAAGATCAAATCCACCCTTCCACCGCAGGCCAAGACCATCGTCTCCACGGGGCATTCAAAGCTAACCTATCGCCCCTCCCCGGGGTACTCATCGGAAAAGGCGCCCGTCCCCGGGGCACTCATCGGAGAAGACACCCGTCCCCGGGGCATTCATCGGAACAACCGAATCTCCCTGGGGCATTCATCCAGACAAACCCAAAAGAAACCACCAGACACGGCGGATAATCGCGTCTCTCCTCGGCGCATCCATCGTGACCCGACCACGGACCCAAATCGAACGGCAGAAATAAAAGAAGAGAAGAAAGAAACTCACTTGGTGACGGCGGCGAACGGGGTGCAAGACTAACGGCGCGGCGGCGATTCAAAATCAACGGCGGACGGGGAGGAGTCACAGAACTTCACATGTAAGAAAGCAAGGTGAAAAGTAAAAAAGTGTGCGGGGACCCCCATATTTATAACCCGGCGCAGAACTCGAAGCGACACTAGGCCTCTGAGTGTCCTAGGGTAGCCGCCCTACTACCCACTCAGCGCGTGACACGTGGCGGTAACCTGACGGTCACGTCCCTTCATATACCTTTGCCCCGCTCTCCCGACGACAGGAAGACCTTCACGCGTGCACGCGTCCTGCCGGACACAAGACCGACGAGCCACCCGCCTCGCTACCTCTTTTCCCGAAGCAACGACCTTAAGTCCTCGCTCTTTCGCCACAGAGCTTCGACTTGGGGGCTCCTGTTCTGGTCTGGGCCCAGCCTCGCGGTCCAGCCCAATAACGCGCAAGGCCCAATAAGTGGAATAGCTTGGCCGGGCGCACCCCCCCCAGACGGGCATGATACGCTCCCTGTCAAGCGGGGCGGCGCGCCTCGAAGCGTCCTCGGCACTTCCCTTAGCCGGACCGAACAACTTCCATGGGCAGAATCCCCTTGCCGACGGGCATGGCGATTCGTCTTCTCCACTCTCGTGTGCCTTCCCCTCCCTGGGGAGAGCCACACACTGCCCGGGAATCCCACGGGCTCCCCTCCGCGGGGAGAACCTCGTGTTCTCAGGGAGTCCCGCGAGCTCCCCTCCGCGGGGAGAACAACGTGCCTTGTGCGCGTTCTCCCCGTGCTCCCCTCCGCGGGGATACGTCATCCCCAACTGCCCACCTCCGAAAGAGCAGGTCAAACCCACTTTACGGAGATCACGGGACGGTTGGACTAGGGTGAAGACCACGTTCTGGTCTTCACTACGCCACGTAAGCCCTAGAAGTCATTAGGGTTGGGCCTGTCATCCAACCCACCTCGAATGACCGTTGGCCCAGCGCTGAGGTCTCTCTATAAATACCCTCTTCCACAAGAGGGTCAGGTAATCCACTCCTTACCCTTTTCTGTACTTTGCTCTTACTCTGCCCAACTCCTTACTTTGGCATCAGAGTGTTTTGCAGGTACACCCCCCTCCTCCTCATCATCACCGGTGAACAGATAGCAGTCCAACAGCGTGTGGCCAGCCCGTGGTCCCTTCCTAGTCAGGTCAGATCATATATATATATATATATATATATATATATATATATATATATATATATATATATATATATATATATATATATATATATATATATATATATATATATATATATATATATATATATATATATATATATATATATATATATATGTATGTCTTTTATAAAATATTCATTTTGATCTTGTATCTTCTTTTATTCTTTTTAGCCTTTTATTGATCTTAAATATCAAGTATTAGTCTTTCTATAACACAATGCTGCATATCGTTCAAGTATATAGGGTTAAAAGTTTCTAAGAACACATTTGATAATATATGCATTTTACATCGGGTTTTATATGATAGAGTCCTTCCATAGTCGCCATCATCATAATCATCAGCATAAAATACTATGTAAATATTATGTCATAGAGACTTGTCATATGGTATGTTTATTTTGACTATCACATCATTAATTTATGTAACATCTCAAATAAATGTGTTTTTAGAATCACATCATCAATTTATGTAACATCTCAAATAAATGTGTTTTTAGAATCACATTATTAAGTTGTTAAACATGATACTGAAATATTATACAATAACAAAAAGAATTACGTAACTACATAAGTTACACATACGATACATGGTATGTCAAAATAATACAAATATATATTCATAAAATTTATTTGTTTATCACTACATGTATAAATATTCATAAAATTTATTTGTTTATCACTACATGTATAAATATATATTAATTTTTGAACCTTTGTTTTGAACAACTATATCATCCCATATACCAAGTCCTCTTCCTCCTTCATCACATCCTCCTTCAATCTAAATTTACCAACAAAAGAAATAGTAATAAATGAAGTCATAACTTTAAGCTGTATTTTATTTTATATATAAGAGATATTAGATATTAATGTTTACGACTTTTTAACATTTACCTGAACGGCAGAAGATCCGCTACCAAACAGGAAACCTTGTGGAAATGATGCACGGTTTGGAAAGCTTGAAGAATTTAGAAATTTCAATATAGAGTCATATTGATTAGTTGTTGTTGTTTCTACCATCTATATATAATATACAGTAATATGTTAATTAATCAATATATAATAAAATGAATTAATTATAACTCAATTAATATTATTGTGTACAAGTATAACATTAATTTAACCATGAGTACCTGTGATGCAGATAAGTGATTAAAAATTGGCTTATGCCTTGAAAGAAGATCTGGAATATAAAAATAATACATCAAATTATAGCATTGGAAAACATTTGTTAATGCATATTAGAAAATTAAGACGATCACACGTTATATTACTTGCAATCATCAAGATATTTTTTTACTGAAATAGATCTGCAATGTTAACATAAATACTATTATTGTATAGGATTTTCTCTATCTTTAAATGATCATTTGCAATTTTCTTGCATATATTTTAAAAAAGTCAATTTGTGGTATATTTAATATGTATGATTAGCATAATAATATTATTAATAAATCACGTTTTATGTATATATAATATTTATTTTTCATATTCCGAGAAAAAAAATTAGTAGTATTAATAAGATTTATATTATAAAAATGAATAACAAATTTATGTAGAAGAAATATATTCTACTGTAGAAACATGATGAAAATATTATAAATAGAGATAGAAGAAGTATACAATAATTTGATTTGATAAAGAAGAAACACATTTTAATTTTATAAAATAAGATTATTG
The DNA here is from genome assembly GCA_963859935.3 of Lathyrus sativus. Lineage (NCBI taxonomy): Eukaryota > Viridiplantae > Streptophyta > Magnoliopsida > Fabales > Fabaceae > Lathyrus > Lathyrus sativus. The sequence continues at coordinate 618,671,361 of OZ012741.1, forward strand.
TAAACAAAAATAAATAAATACATACACCCATGTGCTTGACCAGAAGTGTTAGAAAGCAAAACAAAGAACATGATTAAAAGAATAGTTATAAAACTTCTTAAAGATGATAGAGTCTCCATTTTCTGCATCAAAGAATATGCTAAAATATGATATTAAAAGTCACAATTTAAATTTATTTATAATGAAGAAAATAGAACTCAAATTTCATACACTTAATGACAACCTATAAGGAGATTTTCTATTATTAAAAATCAAACTAGATTTTTGAAATATTATAACGAAAATCTATTATTGTATTGTTTGAACTTTTTTCGATCACGAAAATCTATATATAGACTTCCCAACAAAATAATACTGTTTGTTTGTTATTAATGTATATCATAATGTTCATAATTTATATATATATATATATATATATATATATATATATATATATATATATATATATATATATATATATATATATATATATATATATATATATATATATATATATATATATATATATATATATATATATATATATATATATATATATGTGTGTGTCTCTGTGTGTGTGTGTGTGTGTGTGTTAGCCTTTTATTGATCTTAAATATCAAGTATTAGTCTTTCTATAACACAATGTTGCATATCATTCAAGGACATAGTGCTAAAAGTTTCTAAGAACAAATTTGATAATAAATGATAGAGTCCTTCCATAGTCGCCATCATCATAATCATCATTATAAAATACTATGTAAATATCATGTCATAGAGACTTGGCATATGGTATGTTTATTTTGACTATCACATCGTCAATTTATGTAACATCTCAATTAAATGTGTGTTTAGAATCACATTATTAAGTTGTTAAACATGATACAGAAATATTACACAATAACAAAAAGAATTACGTAACTACATAAACTACGCATACGATACATGGTATGTCAAAATAATACAACATGTAATACCATATTATCACATAACATAGTGGAAATAACTAAAAAACGAGCTAAAGTAAACTCTTCAAGAAAGACTTCTCTTGTCATCCTTTATTTATATTTAGCTTATGAATGCTCACTTGTAATATTATGATAGTAATAGGGGTGAGAATAAACTATCTCTCATTATAGTTATCCTATCTTAGTAGACCTCTAATAGGAATTTACCAAGTTATTTGTCATAAGGTTTCTTACCTTAACCATTTATATTTCATATAACACATAATACAAATGAATGTACAATTGTATTATTAATTACACGGATCACTAGTTGTCAGGACTCACTAGTATGCTACCCTTAAGGTAAGATCTTCTGGGATTATATGCCCTCCTGCTTTTGGGAACAAATCCCTCAAGTTATGGTATTCTGGGTTAACCTTTCTTCCCGCTTCTGGGAGGGAATTCCCTCAAGGTAAAGTCTTCTGGATTTACCTTCCTTCTTACATTTGGGAACAAATTCCCTCAAGGTAAGGTCTACCGGGTTTACCAGCATTTCTGCTTTTGGTACTCAACTCACTTAGACAGATTCACTATCGCATTTCCCTCAAGGTAAAATGTCTTACGATTTTACCTGCCTTCCTGCTTTTAGGAGAGAATCCTCAAGGTAAGGGCTTCGAAACATAATAGTCAACTAGTTATTTCTGTAGAAAACAGCAACCACTCCAAAATTTTCATGTCTATCCCTACTCTATTGCATCATATATCACATACAACCAACAATACATGTTATAGGTAGTTATTTCACAGCAACACAACACCAAATATTTATAAATAACATGGATCAAACAATCAAAGCACATAATTTACAATTAAGAGTAAGAACATTCAAAAAACCCCAATTTCCACCAACATGTAAAGTTTCCAAAAATCAATTTTGTTCCCAACTACCTAATAGAACCACACCTCAAATGGAATATGGAATTCAAAATTAGATAAGGATGGAGATCATTGGTGATTTATTCAAGGTCTTGGTTTCATGTAAATTTTCTTATTTTCTTCTTCTTTTCCTTTTTCCTCGTTTTCCTATTCTCTCTCTAGTCTTTTCTTTTCTGTTTAATTTGGTTTGTAACAAAAGGAGAAATAAGATAAAATGGCAAGGTGGTTGCTAGTAGTAAAAAAAAAAGCTCTTTGTGGAAAAGACTAAGTTTCTCTTTAATTTTTACAAAATTCCAATAATGCCACTAGGTCTAATTTAACATTCTAATATCACACATAACATTAATCTTTACCAATTAAGGACATTAATCATGGAAGGATAAAATGAGGTATTACATCCTCACCCCTTAAATTAAAATTTTTTCTAGAATTTAGAATCATACATGAAAAGATGAGGATAATTCACCCGCATATCGGGCTTCAGCTCCCAAGTGACTTCACCTGAACGCGAATCCTCCCATAATACCTTTATTAGGGGTATCTCCTTCTCCCTTAGCATCTTGAATGCATAGTATACAATAAAGCTAGGTTGAGGCTGTAACAACCCAAATTTGATTAATTACTTTAATGGATTTATTTATAATTTTGTATGACTATTTGGTGTTTTAATTAAAATAAAATTATGTGGTTATGGGGGTGTACTGGTATTGGTAGGGTATGGTTAGAAATAAGTGCTTGGATGATCTGTTGAGGACTTGTGTGCTAGAGAAATAAGGTTCTTGGGTAGCTACTTGTCTATGATTGAGTTTACTTACAATAACAGTTTCTATTCAAGTATTGGAATGACCTTGCTTAAGGCACTTTATGGTAGGAGATGTAGGATACCTCTGTGTTGGCTGAGAGTGCAGTGATTGGATCTGAGATTTTTCAACAAACTTCAACAAAGATCAAGATGATCCAAGAGAAGTTGAAAGCTTCACAGAGTTTCTAGAAGAGTGACCATGATAAGAGGAGGAAAGCACTTAAGTTCCAATAGGAAGATGATGTCTTCATATGAGTTACTCCAATAACTGGTGTTGGTCGAGTTTTGATGTCTTGAAAACTCACGCCATATTTTGTTGGTCCTAATCAGATTTTGTAGAGGATATGAGAGGTGGTCGATTGAATTGCCTTGCCACCGTCGCTTACTAATATTCATGATGTGTTTCACGTGTTTCAATTGAGGAGTTACATTATGAATCTGTCTCATGTGATCCAAGTGAGCGATGTGCAAGTGAGAAAGAAATTGATTGTTGAGGCATCACTCATGCAGATAGAGGATCCGGAAGTGTAGAAGTTGTATGGTTAGAAGATTACCTTGGTGAAGGTAGTGTGCGGAGGATAAGGATGTGGAAGCGTGACTTAGGAGCTAGAGACCCGGGTGAGGGAGTCGTATTTGACTTTGTTTCTTTCAGGTAATTTTGGAGGGCGTAAATTATGTAAGTGGGGGAGTTGTAACACCCCAAATTTAATTAATTAATTAAATTTATTTATTTATAATTTTATTTGACTATTTGGTATTTTAATTAAAATAAAATTATATGGTTATGGGTTGTAATTGTATTGGTAGGGTGCAGTGAGAAATAGGTGCTTGGTAGATTGATTAGAAAATAACTAGAATATTGTCATTTTATTTACTTAATCAGGATAATGAGAATTGCTAATAATTTGTCTATATCTATTTTATTTAAATTGTAGAAATAAAATAGTAAGAAGTGGTGAGAATATTTATTTGTATTAAAATAAAATTAGATATGACTAGGGCATGTTGGTAAATAAGACGATAAGTGGGAGTAATGTTGGAAGTCTCTAATTGAAGTAGATTAGGTTACTAATAAAAAGATTAGTAAGAGGGTTTTGAAAGTTTTTTTCTAGGTAAAGCAGAACTCTGGGTGAAAAGAGGAAGAGGAAAGGGCTAGGGCATATGAAGAGGCAAGGGCTAAGGCTAGGGTGAAAAGAGTTTTTTCATATCGGAAAATTCATTGTATCAAACATAACAAACACATAGTGATGGTAGTAGATTTATGTATACTACACTGGAAGTAGCTTCATACATGTAACATAGTTGTTCTGGCCAATATCAAAACTAAAAAAAGGGAAGATTGGAAGGCGCCAAATGAGAAATCAATGGAAATATCTTAAATGCAATTACTGAGATTCGAAGCGTGCTCCATAATAGCTATGTTACCTCGATTTTTTAAAAACGCCTAGGTATTAGGTTTAATTTTTTTCCAGAAGATTTGGCGTTCACTTATTGCTATATAATCTCTGTTTTATATAAAATCAAAAGAAAAAGTTGTTTAAAAAAATCAAACATGTCGCTCCCAAGACCTATAAGTTTTGTTTTTGGCATGTTTAAGGTGAAACCTTCGTCACAAAAAGTATTATTTGTTTTAGTGATTGTGTTTAGTAATAAATTTCTCAATGTTGTCAACCGAGGAATGCAATAAATTTCTCAATGTTTTTTTTTAATTGACAACATAGGAAGGTTATGATATAAATACAACAACAACATTGTTGCACCCTAAAATTTGCCCAACTTTTCTTTACCTAGCTTATGTTTCATTTCATTCACATTAGCATTATCATTTGCATTTCATTGACATGTATGCAGGATATCAAGAGGTATGATTACCAGTCAAAGGCTACACAAGAGTTTGAAGCTAGCTTATAAGGTTATTCAAGTGTTCAAGGGTTGATATCCTTGTCAGAGAAGTTAAAAGATCCTCAGAGAGAGTGATTGAAGCCAAGTGTGTAGGTCTCCTAACTTGAAAGTTGTGAAAAGCCATCAGATGATTATGAAGCCATGAAGTTGGACTTGAGGTCTTGAGAGAGCTCATGAGAAGTTTTGAAGATCACTTTGAGGCCTAGACAGGTCATTGTGCAAGATTAAGAAGGCTCAGCCATGAATGGTGCAGCTAGGGTTTGACTGGATCAACCCTAAGTCAACTGATGATTTGAAGAAGGTTGAGACCTAATCCAAGAGCCATGTGATCATGGATTGATGCATTGAGATGTTCTAAGGATGATTCCAAGGTTAACTCATCATGATTGAAGAGTTTGAGAAGTTTCAAGCTAGGGTTTCTAAGGCTTGACAGTGTAAAATCCCCTAGTTGGACCCCTATCTTCAAGGCAATTTAGCTCAAGATGTGATTGTCATCTCATCTTGCCCCCAACATGAATGTTGTAGAGAATGGTCTTAGCCTTATTTTGAGTGCTATAAGTCCTTGATAGGATTTGTAGAACTCAAGTTATGGCTTTGACAAGTTACAAGTCATCTGAGGTATGTGAATTTGGAGCTTGAAAGTTACCCAACTTGCATGACACTTTTGCCCTAGAAGGATGATTCCTATGAACTTTTGGTCAACATGAATGTTGTTCCTTATCCTCTTAGATTTCTATAGAGTACTAGAAATCCTTGATAGAATTTGTAGAACTCAAGTTATGGCTTTGACAAGTCAAGGGTATTTTGGACATTTGGTGATTATAGGTCATTTGTGATCATAGGCTATTTTCACCAACTTAGAGGTCTCAAATGAAATTTTGTTCAACTAGAAAGTTGCTCAAAATGGGGTTTTAACCTTGACCATGCCTCAAGGAGGCATTGAAATGGCTCAAGGAGAGACTTGTTTCAAGAAATTTTGAAAAAGGAAGAATTAAAAGGATTTAATGGTCAAAAATTCAAATAATTCAATTGGTGACCAAATGAGACAAACTTATAGGTCATTTTGATTGTAAAATTCATTTTAAAGACAATGGTAATGTTGGTTTTTTCATGTGAGGCCCCATTCAAAGATTTTCATTTGATTGCTTATGATGTAAGTTACATAAACCAAACTATGCACAAGTGCAAGACCAATGCTCCAATCCATCCAAACACCTTCATAATCTCATTTGAGGAGAATTTGGATGAGAATGAGGTGATAAACAAGCTACAAGCAGGGCTTCCATGGATGAGCATGAGATGAGAAATTCAAAAGCAAGAGATATTGGATATCTCATATAGATGGTTCTAGGAACTTCTAGATCATTCCTACTGGTTTTATATAAGCTTTAGAGCTGGTCCAGGGCCAAGGTTGGTGAGAATTGGGAGAGAAAAGAGAGATTGAGTTCTGAATTTTCCTCTTGCAAATCAAATTCAGTTACACACTTTTGATCCATTTCCATCCAAATTCTTGCTTTCAACATCTTCCTCTAGAGTGTATGAGTGATTCCAGATAGAATTCAAACCAAGATCATAGCAAAATCGTGAGAGAGCAACTTGAATTCATAGCTTGCAAGTCAAAATCGAATCCAAGAATTCAAAGAGTTTCAATCCAATTTGTTGCATACAGAAGCTTCCTTTGGTGTTAGTGAAGGTATCTGGAGATTCTTGGAGGTTGATTTGAAGGTTTCAGTGCTCTGTGCATTCAAAATTTACAGGTATGTAATTCTCATCGTGTAGCATGATTCAGGTAGTTTGGCTAGGTTTTGATAGGCTAGATGCATTGTAGATCATTGCTAGAAGCTTTCTGGATCATTAATTTGAAGATTAGTGACAATTTAGGGTTTATGCAATTTTCGGTTGAGATTGCTATTCTTGGATTCTTGAGTTTTTAGAACGATTGAGGAGTATAGGTGGATTCCTTGCGAAATTTAGGACAAGATTCATGTAGAAACCATGTGGAATGGAGGCCTGTAGAGAGAGTTAGGGTTGGATGAGGCCGGTCGGAAAAGCCACCGGCGGTGACCTTCGCGCGCGCAGGTGGAGAGGTTGCAGAGATTTGAATTGAAGAAGACGAAATCTAGAGCGTTCATTCACGTGGTAGACTTTGACTCAGACCTTCATCCTAGTGCTCTCGTTGAGCCACGTAAGCTGGCCTTGCAACGCATCGTTTTGATAAGTTGAAAACCCCAGGCTTGGCTTCCTCGCTGCATAGACCAAAGGCGCATGGGTTTGAGTCTTCTTGTGTAACTTTTTCTTTTAATTTTTGTGAACTGAGAATTGGCGCCTGGGCCTATGAAATCATTGCTCTTCACACCCCCCCCCTTGGCCCAATCCTGAAATGAACTGGAAATTCTTGCTATCTACCACGCAGGTTTCACCAATTTCTTTTAATTTCTTTTAATTTCTTCATTTTACATATTAATATTTCATAAATTTTTGGTTTTATTTGCATTTGTTGAATTTTAATTGATGTTAAAATAATCATGGTTGATACCTTGTTTTGATGAATTTGGTTTGATCATTTGATGATGATTCTTGCCTTGATTTTTTGTGTGTAGCTAGCATAGATATGCATGTTCCCCCTAGATTTTTCTCACATTTTTGTGATGAATGTAAGTGGTAGTTTTAGGTTGGAACTTTAGGAGCTCCATTTTTAGGGTTTATGGTTAATACCTTGTGATTTAGGTTTTATATCTAGAACTTGGCGGATGATTCAACCTCTGGATTTGGTATGGTAGATTCATGATTTAATTAGGATCCCTTAGGAATTTTTGTAGGAATTTACAATGTGGTTTACTATTTTTGTTTGATTTTAGTTTAGGTGCTAACTTTGGATGATCCTAATGCACTAATTTGACTAGGTGGATGATGAAGACAAGTTGAAGATGCAAGGGAGTGCTTGAAGAAGTTTGGATGTGAAGATCTTCCCTTCTTTTGGTGTAGTATGGATTAGGTGCTAAGATTAGGGTTTGTAGGCAGAGCATCTAGATAGATTCTCTTCCTTCATAAACATGGAAGATGTTGATCACTTCCATTATTCCCTATGATGTAAGGTCCCCTTGTAAAGGCCTCATCCCTCCTTTGGTAGGATGTGTGGCTCTGTACAAGTTGGTAGAACCTTTGAGGGTCCCTTTCTCAGATGATAGGATGCTTAGTGGTGACCTTTGGTCTTCACTCTGCTGTCAATCATCCAAACTTTGCTCTTGTTAGATGAATCTTTCTCCCTTGCTAGAGGATGGAGTTCCTTGATTGAAGAAGATTGAAGGCTATAAGTTGATACTTCTCTGTGTTTGAAGACTACCTTTGGAGCTGAAGCTTAAGGATCAAGAAGAACAAGTTGATACTTGTGAAGAAGAAAGAGCTGAAGCTTGAAGAAGATGAAGAACAAGTTGATACATGTGAGAGGAATCCATTGGAGATTGAATGAAGAAGCTGAAGCTTGAGGAAGAAGCAAGCTGATGCTTGTGAGTTTAATGCATTAAGGCCTGAAGGTGGAGTTTAGTGAAGAGCTGAAGCTTGAAGTTGAAGAAGAGGGATAAGTTGATACTTATGATTGATGTGTTATAAGCTTGAAGAAGCAAGTTGATACTTGCCATTGAAGATGAGCCTTGAAGGACAGTTATAGACTGAAGGATGAACTGATGTCAAAGTTGCTTTGCTGTGAAGCTGTGGAAGCTGTTGATTTGCTTTCTTTCCTGTCTGTGTGCTTTCTGTGCAACTGTATTGATGTGACTTGTTTGATTTGCTTGATGCATTAGAATAAGTTCATGTTTAGATTCTTTTAAGCTAGGAGCATGATTGCACTAGAGGTTGAGTTGCTCCCTCTGCTTGTATTTTTACTGTATGGCTTTGCTTGCGGGTATTAGGTAGAGCCCTGCTCCCTTGCCTATGTGGTTTGGTATCTTGCTTGATAGCATGTTATTTCTTCTATATGATTGCAGTCACTCATATCTTGCTTGATAGCATGTTTTTCCTCTGTATGATTACAGTTATTCGTATCTGGCTTGAGGTTGAGATGAGCTTGTGGAGGCTGATGCCCCACACACATTTCCTCCCTCACTTGCATTGCATGCATTTTAAAGTCGTTTACTGTTTACTGTTTAAGTTGATGCTTTATCTGTTTCTGTTTATCATTGACATGATCCCCTAGGAATCTCACTTCCTTTGATAAGGAAGTGATGATTAGAACTTTAGGTTGAAACCTATGCATGATAACTTTTAGGAGTTCCTTGTTTCAAACTTCAACCATAGGATGAATCCTTGGCATGACAACAGTAGGACTTGATAGTATCCCCTTAGTTGGTCCTGTTCGTTCTCTCTTCTCATCTCAAAACAAATTAAAATACAGTAATAAAGGTTAACTGACATCGTACGTTACTAGCCTTAAGCTATCTGAGAAAGGATTGTTGGAGAGTTTCTTTTCAACAGTCTGGATGTTTAGTATGGCACCCTTTGGGTGACATGCGACGCATTCACTCTCAGGTCATAGTCTCTAGTGCGATATTGGTTGCAAACATCCATAAAAAATAGTTCTTCCGTAAAAGACAGAAAACAAACTTCAAACCTTTTTGCCCCGTGGGCCCATAATTCAAAGGAAGCTTTTCTGAAGAAAAGAGTATCGTTAACTCCCAGTTCTACCGCAAACGGTAACACATAAGTCTCCAAGGGTCGAGCTGCGTACACCAAACTGCTGGAACTGTTTGTTAACGCTACTCGAAAAACAAATGAATCTGAATTCCCGTAATCCGTATTATCTCGAACTACGTAAGCTCTGATCTCTCATACATGTTGAGAGTACGTAGGCACAATACTGATGTATTGGCGAGCCACCTCCCCCATCACCCGTAGTTAGGCGAACTACGTAGACTCTGATTTCTCATTCTCTGATGAGAATACGTAGGCATAAAGTGCGACGCTTTGCCGAGTCATTTTCTTTTCTTTTCAGACCAGCCTTGATAGGTAGATAGTAAAACCAACCCGTCGAGTACGATGGACGTGAGGGGTGCTAATACCTTCCCCTTGCGTAACCGACTCCCGAACCCAGACAATGGTTGCGATGACCTTGTCTTATACCTTTTCGTTAGGTTTTTCCGATCGTTTCCTTTCGCGCCCTGAGGGATAAATAACGAAAGGTGGAGACTCGTCTGTTTTGCCGGCACCTTATTTTCGCGGTAGCGACAAACATCAACATCAACATCAGTATGTGAGATAGATTGCAAGGGAAGAAAAATATTTTGTTCAAGATTGAAGAATATTATAGATGTTTTCTGTCTTATAGTCCATCCCAAAAAATGACGCGTAAGACTCTAGAGCGGCTACATATAAGTTAGGTTTAAGGTAAAATCAGATTAACGAGTACTTTTACAGTAAAATATGATAATTTAATCCCTCGATTATTAAATATAACCAAAAAAATAGATCATTAAAATAAATTAAAAATAAATAAAAAGAAAGACACCACTTTAAAAAAATAAAAATAAAAATTGCTAATGCCAGGATTTAAAGCGTGTCCTAAAATATTTTTCCCCTCGGTTTTATTTTGTAACCGAAGGGATATGTAGTATATATTAAAAAATAATATAAAACAAGGCGCGCCTTGATTTGCAACCTTGATTTTTGGTAGGGTGAGGTGAAAGTTTGTTATGAAATGTTTTATTTATAGTAGTGAAAAGTCTAAAAATAATAAATAAATGGTCTTCAAGAGTAATACTTCAAATGTACTTCAAAACCAAACTCAAGAAGATAATTTTTCTAGTCCTTACATTTTCGATGTTGTTGCATAGTCCATTGTAAGATTCCTCTCTACAAAAAAAAAGAGAAAAAAATAATCACAATCACTTAATTGTATATTCATTCAGGAATTTTCACAAACACGTAGCATTCAAGTACCCACAACAAATCACATTGACTGAACATTTACAATAAATAGTGGGTTCTAATAAAAATAAGAAAAATAAAATTAGAGGGATGAACCACAACAAGAAAAGAAGAAAGAGTAAACAATTTCAATTAAAAAAAAAATTAGAGGGATGAACCAGAACAAGAGAAGAAGAAAGAATAAACATATTCTTACAGGTTCAAAGACAACGAAATGATAGGACGAAGTTGATTTTCATACACGACTTGTTAGGACGGAGAGATGATAAGCAGTCGGGCTTCCAGTGAAAACTAAATGAAACCCAAAGAAGCGACATAGTTCATAGATTGTGGGGCGGTGCGACACTATGGTATTCTTTGTTAGACCTAATTTCTTACTTTGATAGTATTGCAAGTAGTTATAGCATAATAATGTGTGAAAAAAAATCAATATTATTCAGATTTTGTATTAGATTTAATTTTGAGAAAAACTAAAAGGGTTGAATTTTATATAATAATTTATTTATATAAATTTTCTTTAAAACATATATTCCACACTATTTCATTTTATACAATATTTTAGATTAAGTTTTAATCTATAATATTTTATTCTATTTATATTTTATTTTATGTAATATTTATTTTAGCCTAACTTAAGATATACTAATATTTTACTTTTCTATTTAAATATAAAATATATATTATCATATTTAATATTTAAAATTATAAAGAAAAAAATGTTACAGTTCTTCTTTTTAAGAAGTAAATCTTTATTCTTTGAAAAAAGGAAAAAAATTAATTTAAAATATATTATCATATTTTGTATTTTTATTGATCAAGTGGTAACTGTGTTGATGATGATGCAATTAGCTCTTGCTTCGATTCACTAAAGATAAAAATTTTAAATACTTTAAATAATTCAAATTCAAATTATACAAACAGAAAAAAATTTTTATCATACAAACAGAAAAAGAAAAACTTATCAAACAAATAATTTGACAAAAGGCACGGGTTCGAACCTCAACGTCATCCAGTTTTTATTATAGCTCTTAAAATTCAGCAACGGTTTCAAAACATAGTTCATAGAATAAAAAAGAAATAAGCGACAGTTGTAATTCGCCCACGTTTAAAGAACTGTGGCGTAAACAAAATAAGCAACGATTATCTCAACACACGATTTGGAAACCGCAGCCCAAAGTGAAAAGGGGCGTTTTCCATCAAAAATCTAAAAAATTTTAACGGATAAAAAATGCATTATATTACCCTTTTACGCAATAGTTTTTAAGCCATTTTCTATTCTTCCATTGCCTAAAATAAAATAATATGATACTCTCTTTAGTATTACGAATGTGCAAGAGTTTTATATATATATATATATATATATATATATATATATATATATATATATATATATATATATATATATATATATATATATATATATATATATATATATATATATATATATATATATATATATATATATATATATATATATATATATATATATATATATATATATATATATATATATATATATATATATATATATATATGATCTTGACTTTAATTAAAAACAACCTTTTGATACTCAAAATTCAGCTTCTAAGATTTCCTCTATTTCCACACCTAATTTAATGTTCATCTATTTAGTATGAATTTTGAAAAGGATTCTCTATATTTGATTCCAAAAGGGAACATTACTAAAAATTAAATGTTTTCGCCACTAGTGGAAAAATACCTTCTTAGCAGAGGTTTTTAAGTCAGTTCATCAATAACCCGACTTAAGAAACCACACGGTGGCAAATCTGTAAATATTTGAAACTTTGTTATGTCGGGTATATGTTTAACCGACCTACAAAGATTAAATAAAAAATATATATAATTTTCATTAAATTTCTTAAGTTGGTTCTTTTATTGAGCTGGCTTAAGAAATTTATTTATTAAGTAAGGTGTTTATTACCTGACCTAAGAAGGTCTTACAAGACTCCGGTTCGATTCCTACTTAATACATTTTAGTAAAATAAAACAATTATAGTATAATTTATGTTATATGAGAAATCCAACAGATAACCTCACCACAACTATAATCATAAACCCTAAATTGATAGTCAATGGAAAATGTATTGATATGGGTTTCTCGCACACATCTCCTCCGCCGGCTACACATCCACTATTCCTCCCGCCGATTCATTTCTTCCCCCTGCCGAATTGTCACAGGCCGAGGTCAGTTCCTGCTTGGCTTTCGCTCGAGATTGACCCAACCTTCTCAGGTTTGTGCTTCCAATTTCATTCCTCTGCTAACTGATTTTGTTCTTTTTCTCATTGAATTGAAATTGGTTTCAATAGGTTGCTTTTTATGAGAGACGTTGCAGTTGTGGTTGAACATGGCACCCCCTTTCTGTTTCCAAACTCTGAGGATTTCGTTTCGAAGATGAAGTCGTTTGTATCCAACGGCGACTCCACTGTTAGTGTTATCTACTGCTATATTCTTCTATTTTGCTAACTTCTTATATACTATAATTTCAGATTTAGGTTTCATCATTCTCTCAATCTTTCACCACAACTTTCGTTTTCTCTCCAATCACCGCTATAACGTTTCACTTTGAACTCTGCAAATTAGGTGTGTTTTCATGATTATGCATGTATGGTGGTTCAGTTTCTTTGAATGTTTGATGGAGTATTGATGAAATGTTGTTGTGAAATTGAAGATGGAATTGATTTGAATTTTAGATTTATTATTATATTTAAGAAGAGATTTAGTTTATTTTGGTGATACTATTGTTCTTGTTTCAGACACACTCACTGAGAAATTTGTAAAGAAATACTCATTTGTTTTTAATGGTGGTAATCAAAAGCTAGAGGATTTAACCACAGTTACTACCAGCAGCTGCACTTAGCGATACTAAACGGAGATTGGGAATCTACGAAGGCTTTTATTGGTAATGATCCAACCGTGTTGACAGCGAAAGTGACCATACTTGGTAGGAATGCACTTCATGTTGCGGCTATGGGAGCTCAGTGGAAACTTGTTGAGAAATTAGTACAACATATGCCTGCAAGTACGGTTGCAGAACTGGATTTAATGGGTTGTACTTGCCTTCACTATGTCGCAATGGGCGAAAGCATAAATGCTGCCAAGGCATTGGTGGCTAAGAATCCTTCTGTTACACAAGTGATTGATTATAAAGGATTCACACCACTGATCTATAGTATCACGTCTACCAATTGTAAAGAGATAGTTTGGTATCTTGTTTTGAATACTACGGACGAAAGGCCTGGTTGTCCGTTCTCGGGTCCCTCTTCTAGTCATCTTGTTGCTTTGCTTACTGCCGCCGGATTTCACGGTAATTATTATGCTTTAATAACAAAGCATATAAAACACTATGTTACTCATGTTTATATCCTCTTTGAATCTTCCATGTGTAGATATCACCATGTATCTTCTGCAGCACTATCCTAACTTGGCCACTATTTCTGATTCAAATGGAAGCATTATACTTAATCTTCTGTCAAAATTGCCATCACACTTTCAAAGTGGACACAAGCTTGGGTTTTGGAAAAGTTGCATTTACCACTGTAAGTACTTTCTTTAAGCATAATTATTATGTTATAATGCTTGATTGAAAATTAGCATTTCTTATACTATATCAGGTGTTCCTGTGGAAGTTGAATCTGGAAATACAATATGGAATGCACTTCAAATTCTTGGTATGTTTCTGTGAATCATTATCTATTACACACTGACGCTAACACGCAAACACGACACTGACATGTAGACCATGATAAAAAATGGAAGTGATAGAATGTAGCAACATGTGTCTGTGTCGGACACTAGACACTCTGGTGCTACATAGATAATTTACTTAACTTATGGTTCTTATTTTCTTTTTTTGCAGTTCCTAGCATAAAACTAATTAGAGATACAAAACTGAGAGATGTATATGCTGTGAGATTAGCAACAAGATGACTAAGTGCAGTTGCTGGTAGTAACTGAGTAGGTGGCTTAGGAGGTGATTATAACGATGTAGATCTCGGGTTCAATACGCCAGAAAAAGCTGAATCACCGCCTGCAACTCTGGATTCTGGACCTAGCTCCTCAGGAATTACTGGTAAGTGTTTGAATCTCAAATTTAAATTATGCAAATGTCGTTGAATCTATGTGCTTATTATTGAATCAGATAAGTTTTGTGTATGACAGGTTCAGGTGAAATGTTGAACTGCACAAAGAAACTTTATATGCTGACCATAATGATATTAGCCATAACATTTCAAAACTGGATTTGAAATGGAACATTCAAGATTATTACGGTTTATCGATATCAGTGCTGAAATATTATTGCAGTTAGTTTCAATAATACAGTAATTCTGACATGTGACCATTAAATAATTTGTATTATTGATTATCTACGTATTCTTTTTCACTCATGAAAATTGACTTTGGCCGGTAAATAATGCTCATTCCGAAGTCACCAGCTTCTTCAGCTCTTTTTTGTTTACCTGAAATTTTAATCATTGAAGAATTAATCATAGAAATTTTTGGGAAATCTTCTAGGAGCCACCGATTATGATGTAGGCGTGGACCTGTGGAGTGCTGGTTGTATCCTTGCTGAATTGTTGGCTGGAAGGCCTATTATGCCTGGTCGAACCGAGGTAATCTCTAACACTAATTTGAATTTGCTGCAGTCATAATAATTAGCACATCAGTGACCATTGGATCGAGATCGGGTGATACAGAAAGCAAGCAATTTCATACTATAGTTTCTGATATAATATGCTTTCATGCTTCATAGGTGGAATAGCTGCATAAGATATTTAAGCTATGTGGTTCTCCTTCTGAAGAATATTGGAGAAGGGCAAAGCTACCACATGCTACCATATTTAAGCCTCAGCAATCATATAAGTGGTGCATCGTAGAGAAGTTCGAAGAATTCCCGATATCATCATTGCTATTAATTGAAACCCTTCTAGCAATCGATCCAGCAGAACGCCAAACTGCCACTGCTGCATTGCACAACGAAGTAAGACAATAATCTAGTTGCTAAATTTATCTTGCGAAATCACATAAGGATCTTAGTTTACTGTTACTTTTTTCTGTTTTTGCAGTTCTTTACAACACAGCCTTATGCTTGTGAACCCTCTAACCTTTCGAAATATCCTCCCAGTAAGGAGATGGACACAAAGCTAAGGGATGAAGAAGCTAGAAGGTGAACGAACCGCTTAATATGCATTCAGAGTCTAGCTAAAATTTCTCTAACAATCGCTTTCATCATTTTAATTTCAATGTTTTATAACTTCAAATTAAGGGCCATTGGCAAAGGTAATGCTGCTGGCAATAAGAAGTCGCGTCCGCGTGATCGAAGTGGGAGGGGAATCGCAGTTCCAGAGGTCAATGCTGAGCTGCAAGAAAATATTAATGTATGTAAGAGGAATATAAATGGTTGTAAGAGGGCTTCCAGTAGGCATCTTGTTCTTGTATCTAGTAGAACCAGCCAAGAAAACAGGAATAGAAAGAAAGATATAGTCCAGCAAATAGGATCAATGCTTTTGCACCATTCACTTTGCATTCTGTTGTTGGGTCACATGTTGGTGGCTGAAGTGAAGACACACTTGCTTGTGTTGTAAGTATAATTAGTCCCTGAACATATTCAAAACTCTTTAGAGCATATTTGTAATACAAGATATGGAATTGTGGATTTTAATTGTGTTTATAAGTTGCTGGTATATTTTATTTGATAATTAGGGGTTTTACTGTGATCTGTGTTGTGTGATTTTTTTTGGTGTAATTTGTTGATTGAGTTGGATAGTCTGATTTGGGGGTAAATTATTAAATGGGAAAACTGCATCTGATTTGTGATTATCCAAAAAAAGAAAAATTCTTAGGTCGGTTAGTTATACCCGATTTAAGAAAGTAACTTCTTAGGTCGGGTATAAATGGTTTCTGCAGGCTAGACTTATTAAGTCGGGTTCTGCCTAACCGACCTAATAACACTACTAGAAAACTTCATTTTAGCTGCGAATTTAGCCTCGACCACCGACACCGAGGCTAACTAGCCTCGACAAAACCGAGGCTATTTAAACGCAAAGAAAGTCATTTTACAGTTTTTCTTTTACAATTATTTTTATTTAATTCATTAGACACGACTAGTCCGAGGCTAAATATTTTTAAAATATTAGACACGGTCTAGCCGAAGCTATTTAAACGCAATAAACCCCATTCAAGAGTTTTACTATTTTTTAAATATTAGACACGGATGAGCCGAGGCTAACTTTTTTAAATATATATTTTTTTTATCTGGTAGACACGGTCTAGCCGAGGCTAAAGTTTTTAATATTTTCTCATCCACATTTATTTTATCTATTAGACACGGTATAACCTAGGCTAATCTTTTTTATTTTTTTATTTTATCTGTTAGACACGGATGGACCGAGGCTAAATGATTTCCCACTTTCTTTTTCACGTTTCCCTCTTCATTCTTTTCAGAGAACGAACCCTAAAATTAAACAGCTTCAGAAGAAAAAAACCCCTAAAATCAATATAGTGAGTTTCATCTCTTCGTTTTCATCTTCAAGATCATTGATTCTTGTGAGTGGGTTTATTGGTCTCTGATTCTTCTTCTGCTTTTTTTTTTAACCTCAAACTATCTCTGATTCTTCTTCTGCTTTTTTTCAATGTAGTGAGTTTTAGTCTTGACCTTTACCTGTTGAATGAAGTTTAGAAGATAAACCTGCAAGTGCTTCCAAGAATCATAGTCAAGCAGAGAAAAGACGCAGAGATAGAATCAATTTGTTTGTGTTATTTGTCATTTTAAGGTTAGATTTTGTTATTTGCCATTCTAATTCCAACCCTAACTGAGATTTAGGTTTAATGATTATGATGTTTTGCATTCAACTCATCCCCTGCTTTTGTCAGTGTTGCTGTTAGGTTTAGGGTTTAGGTTTTGCATTCTAATTTTTATTTAAGATTTTATATGCACTGTTTTGTTAAATGTGGTTGAACTAGGTTCTGTTAGTATGGTAATTGACATTCTATTGTGAAGGGGAAAATGTTAGTGTGTAAAAAACTCTTGTTAGGTGCTAGCTAATTCAAAGTTCACAACACTTATAACTTTTCGGTGCTGCAGAAATAGTTGTAGTCAACTTTTCGGTGCTGCAGAAATAGTTGTTGTAAGTGATTTCATTCCAGCTGAACTTTCTGTGGACACATATGTGAATTTTGTGGACACAGATGTGCTTTACAACAGATTAAATTCTGTGGACATCTGGTTGTTTTTGTAGACTTTGTAGACGCACTTGTGAATTTTGATTATTGACGTTTATTATAGATACAATGATTTTGGGGATTTTCAGTAGATTAATTTAGTGTGAATTCTGCTTTCAGGAGCCTAGCAGCGTCGAAAAAATTATGGAAATTGATGACCATATTGGTTGTGCGATGAGTGGATTGATTGTTGATGCTCGTACACTGGTTGAGCATGCTCGAGTTGAAACTCAGGTACTGTTTGTTACCTTTGTAGGATGTTGTAGGTAGTTGATTGGTTTGTGATTGATATGTTTTGGTTTGTTGTTCACAGAATCATAGGTTCTCTTACGGTGAACCGATGACTGTAGAGTCCACAACTCAAGCTCTTTGTGACCTTGCTTTGCGCTTTGGTGAAGGTGATGAAGAATCAATGGTACAGAACTTATTAGCTTTGATTTTCGTGTTTCTTTTGGTTTGCTTGCTTACGGTCTTTAATGGCCAAAACTTGTGAACTTGCCTAATTCCTTTTTGTTTACAAATTTTCCAAATGCTTGCATGTTGCATTTTTGAATGTTTAATGAAGATATAAACAGAATTCTTTATATTTTGAGATGCACAAATATCCTGAACTTACATCTATTGTGAAATATATAGCATTTCTATTAGAGTAAGTATCTGTCCTTGTTTAAGGTGCATTTTGTAATCTACACATTGGTTCTGTTGCATGGGCCTAAAAGCTTTTTCTTTTGTTTAAGATACTTGTTTGAGGTGATACTCATAAGTTTCTCTATTTTTTTTTAATTCTTTCATTTCATGATGTTAAATTATTGTTGTTGTTGATGATTGTTGTTGTTGCAGATTGTGGTTTACAAATCGGTATCAAATTGTTTTCGTTTCCACTGTTTTGCAACTTGCACACTAAGTGTTCGGTAAATTGTCTCAACCAAGTTTCTTTTCCTTTTTCGTTTCTGTTTCTTACGAATCATGTGTTCGATAAATTATTATTAGCTTCAGAAAATCACCTGAGATGGCAACTAAACTTTAGGTATTAGCAATTCATCGAGTTTTCAAACACACAATTAGTCTCTTATAAAAAGGAACAACAATGATCTTTAATTTCTGTTAGTAGTTGAGACTTAATATAGGAACAAAGTATTTGGATATCTGGTCTGCAAATTTCTGAATAGGAGCTTTAGCCATTTGAGCAGACTCAACAAGTCTAACAATTTGAGAAAGTGAACTTTCTGATCCAACTCTTGTTACCTTAACATGCAAAACACCATTCTCATTCACGGTACCGCCAATCACCATTTCACCTTTCATCTTAGCAACAGGCTTTTCCTCGCCAGTTATCATACTCTTATTCACATGACTTTGTCCCCATACAACAAGACCATCCGATGCTACTTTTGCGCCCGACACAACTTTGATCACATTATTCTTCTGTATTAACCGGCTATCAATCTCCCGTTCGCCAATCACATTTACCTTATCGTCTTGAGTTAATAACATAGTTGTATCAGGTGTCAAATCCATAAGTTAGAATCCATTCTTCTGTTGTATGTCTAATCATATTCTGTGTGGAAATTAATTGTGTGTTTATGGACCAAGAGGCTTAATTTATAAAATATATTGACTAGTAATGTCCATTTATTGGGCTAATACTTTGTTCCTGTTAGAATCGTGTACTATTTTTTGAGGTATAATGGATCACATAAGTATAGTTTTCAGGAAAATTGTTTCTTTGCATATATTACATTCATTAAACATATGTTTTTCTTTTTATCTCTTTTATGTTTCATCTCATATATATATATACCTTGTTGTTTGTTTGTTAGACTTTACTAATGTCTTTCATGGCAAGGTTTTGATTGACACGGTACAACATACGATAGTTAGGCTCACGTGTTGTGTCTGCTTCATTTATTTGTCTGCATGGATTGGAAAAGAAGGAAAAGCAGTCAGATATTTGTTATTCTGGGCTTATTTTGCATTCTGTATTTTACAATTTGTTCATGTGTTTGCAGATACTATTTGAGCTGTTAGCCAAGGGTGGAAGTGTCTGCGGAAATCAAAGAAAAAAAGGATTTGGTTCAGGTTAGTAGTAGTACCATTCCTCATTTTCTCACTTTCTTCACAAGTGACTCATGCATACTCCCCTGTTAGTAGTAGTATCAATTCTTGTCAATTGCTTTTTAGTTCATTTTTCTGATGATTTCATCTAGAATCTTCAAGATATTGCAGATAGAGAATGAATATGGTTTCTATGAAAACTTTTATAAAGAGGATGGTAAGAAATATGCTTTATGGGCTGCAAAAATGGCTGTTTCTCAAAATACAAGTATCCCTTGGATAATGTGCCAACAGTGGGATGCTCCAGATCCTGATGGGCGTCATATTGTTGTTGGTTTAAACAACTCTGAAGTGCAGCTATGTGATACAGCTTTCGATAAGCAGGTATGTTATCCTTCAAATTATATACACCATTTTATGAACTATTGCTATCCTTTTCCTACACAAGTTAGATAACTGTGCTGTAACCGTGAGATTACTACCTGATATGGGACATCTCTGTATATGTATGTAAAGGAGTTCATATTGAAATAAAACAAGTGCAACATTTTTCAGTTTTCTGATTCAAATCCTAACACCTGTTCCTGTAACTTTGATTAATATACTTATTACAGCTTCAGAAATATTTCAGCTCTGTAGCGGGAAATATTGGGCTCCCTTTTCTATCATCGGGGTCGTGCCACGGATAGCTAACCTTTAGTTTCCAAAACTATTTTGTACAGAACTTTAATTCTCTATACTGCAGGGGTTATGGCAGCTTAATTTTGCAGGCATTCATATCTTCGCCAAGTGTGATAAACCCTGATACGTTAATGCAATGTTTTTTGATAAACCCTTTGGAATGTATTTAGTAGTTGCATACCTATTTTTTCCTCTTAAATCAATTAAGCACTCCAAGCTCACACCATATAACGGCCAAGAAAGACTGGATTTTTCATATTCTATCTATTATGATCAAACAATTATAATCCTAGCATTCAATTAATGTTTCTCATTATATCTGAGACTAATTGCATTCCACCATTAAACAATATGTTCACAAGTCATAGTAATTGAGCACATACAAGATTGATCATAGTTTTAAAACACGTGCCTAATGAATGAAGAGGAAAGCAAAAATATTGAAGTGAAGAGAAAAACAGTACATGAAGAAGTTTTGAAGAATTCCAATGCTTTGGAAATTTTCAGCAAGTATGATTCCTTTTTTTGCAGGTCTGTTAGATTGAAGCAGAGGAATGGACTTCTTTACTCAAGATATAACTGAGGACTCTATCCTAAGGTGTCCATTCTTGAGGAACATTAATGAACCAACTAACTTCTCATTTGTTTCACCTTTGGCTTTTCCAATGCCTGTAAGTTCTCTTTTTGGTTGATATAATTCTCATTTCATCCTTTTCTTTATCCTGCATATATGAATTTTTCTGTCACTGAGCAGTTGTTTGCAAATGATGCTTGTCGTATATTGCTCTTACTTCTCAGATTTATGTACCGAGTCTGACCAAAATGCAGTTATTTTAAGTTAAAGCTTCTGTTCAGGGAAACAAACTGTATTTTTGTATAACTATATCTCCATGTGCTATTTATTTTAACAGAGTGACACAGGTTCTGTTGGTGAAATTTATTTGGTCACTGATCCGGAGTCTTCGGGTTCACCCCCCAAAAGGCCACCCCCACCTGTTCCTATATCTGTAGTGCCTCCTATCGCTGTTTCCACTCCGCCTCATGCTTTTCCTCCGTCTTCAATTGCTTCTAATCTATCAAGATCAGAGTCTTTAAACTCTGCACAAGAAAGAGAGTTAACTGTGGATGACATTGAAGATTTTGATGACGACGAGGATATTTCCACAGTAGAAGGTCTCAGTGCTAAAAGGACACTAAATAATGCTTCAGATCTTGCTGTAAAATTGCCTTATTTTTCCACAGGTGATTGTTTTAAGAAACTTATTGTTGGATAAATTCTTTACATTGATAGAAACTAAGAACCAAAGAGAAACTGAAAAAACAAGAGAGTGAAAGAAAAGCTGAGATAGAAGCATGAGAAAATTTTCTATTCTGTTATCATAGCTGAACTGAACTTGTAGAAGGTTATGTTACATTTATGGTTAGGATTCGTTCACTTAGTATTTTATGACACATTTTATAAATATAATTTATCCTACTTTGTGGGTAAAAGCTTTGATTTTTTATATATGAAACCAAACCAAGATCTTGGCTTGGTGAAGTTTATATGGCTGATCCTACTTATTGGGTAAAGGCTTTGAATTATATTGGTGTATTTTCTTTCTTTTTTTATGTTATTTCTGATTGCATGCTGCAATTGTCCATTTTCCTTCTTCTCAGGGTGCCAGAAATGAGATATTTGCCATGAAACCTGCGCCAATTCAAGTTTCATATATGGGATTTCTTGGCACAACTGGAGCTACTTACATATATTACTTGGTCACTGATGAGGTGAGCAATATTGGGTGTTGTCTGGCCATCTCATTAACTTGTTTACATGCTTTCTGAATTATTGCTGCTTCTCTTGCAGTTTGTTTCACCTCTTCAGTATGCACATATATACTCTGAACAAATTGTTCATCTCCCTCATTGCTACTTTGTAAATGATTATAAACAGGTTTGTTTTTATGAATTTGTATTCTAAAAACTTGGATATACATTTTGTAACGTATGTATTTTTACTATACACTGGCATTTGGCACTCCATGTCTTTGTCCTGGGTAATTTGTTTATTCAGAAAAATCAGGACGTGTTAGATCCTAACTGTCAGCTCAAAAGATCAGATTATGGTCTACCTGAGGACAAGTTTTTATTTGCATGCTTCAATCAACTTTATAAGATGGATCCTGAGATATTTAATACATGGTAATGTTATGAAGCTCTTTTTCTTTGGTTGATAGGCTTTAAAGACCGCTTTATATTCCATCTGTGTATTTTATTTTTTCTATACCCGGTATCTTATCCTTTACGTGTGTGCCTATGTGTTGCTTTAGGTGCAATATACTTAAACGTGTGCCCAACAGTGCGCTTTGGCTCCTGAAATTTCCTGCAGCAGACGAAATGAGACTGAGGGCATGTATGTGACTTTGTTTTCATAATATTTACACACCACACATAAATATGTGTGTGTGCTTGCAATGTGCTTTTTATAATCAATTCTCCTGTGGGCATATTCATGTCAAAACCATCGAACATCTTATTCTTCTATTTGTATTTGCTCGTAATATTCTTGTGAACTAACTCTATAATTATTTCACTTCTTTCAGATGTTGTTGCACAAGGGGTGCAGCCAAATCAAATTATCTTCACAGATGTCGCGATGAAGATTGAGCACATTAGACGAAGTTCTTTAGCAGACCTATTTCTTGACACGTAATTTATCTCATCTACATGTTTTGCTTCTTCAACCTTCTGTTGCTGTGTCACTTACATATGCTGAATATGATTTCTTTTAGGCCTTTTATGCAATGCACATACAACAGGAACATATATACTATGGGCAGGTCTTCCTATGGTTACTCTGCCTCTCGAGAAAATGGCTACTAGGGTTGCTGGCTCACTCTGTCTCTCCACTGGGCAGGGAGACGAGATGGTTGTCAACAGGTGAGTTGTTTTCCAATTTAATATTTGTCAAAAATGCCAATGATATCTGAAGATCATAATATTCGCTTCTAGATAGGGTGCTAGCAGGCATAATTTTGTTGACTTTTACAATTTGACTTTAGCCTCGGTTAGACCAAAGCTAAATATTTTGTTGACAACTTAGCCTCGAAAAAGTCGAGGCAAGTTTGACTTTAGCCTCGGTCAAGCCCAGGCTATTTTTGTTTTTTTGACACGGCTTCATCGAGGCTAAAGTAGACACGGCTAAACCGTGGCTATATTAGACACGGCCTAACCGAGGCTACATTTAGCCACGACTCATCTTGCCGAGGCTAAAAGTTAGCTTCGAGCGTTTTAGCCTATCCCCGACACCGACGCTAATCTGAGGCTAAATGGCTAGTAGCGGCGGTTTTTTGCCATATAGTCACGGAAAATGGCCGAGGCTAAATACATCATTTCTAGTAGTGTAACAGTTTGTTAAGTCAGGTCCACAACCGACTTAAGAAGTCAAAACTTCTTATGTCGGTAATTCTTAGGTCGGGCTCGGACCCGACTTAAAAAGTCAATTTTAACCGACTTAAAAAGCCTTTTTTCCACTAGTGTGCAGAGCATCATTTGACCAAGGTTGGATAGCACCCCAAATGTTGTTAAAGTTTCATGAGTTTCCTTTTAAGATAAGTTTTTAGTCTTTCTCTTTTCTAGATGTAATCTTCATTTGATCATCTTAAATTTATATAATTTTGAGATCTATAAGATTTACAT
Source organism: Lathyrus sativus (assembly GCA_963859935.3). NCBI lineage: Eukaryota > Viridiplantae > Streptophyta > Magnoliopsida > Fabales > Fabaceae > Lathyrus > Lathyrus sativus. The sequence goes on from OZ012741.1 coordinate 618,695,500, forward strand.
TGGATATTGGAAAACCCCATTAAAAGTGAATCTTTGTGGATATTTTTGGAATATGTTTTTTCTTTAGTATAATGTTTGCTTTACTTTAATCCTTCAAATGTCATTATCATTGCACACTAAATAGTTATTTTCTACGACATAAGCATTATTACCTCGATCATTGTTATAATTTTGATTTATGTTGTCTTGATATGGGTTATTATTGTGCATGTTTGAATTCTAGACTAGTAACTTACCAATTAACTCAACTATCACATAACAATTGAGATACCCTACTATCTATTAATATTAGGTTTAATTTAAAGATTTTTAGAAATTTAAATTTCCATTTACTTGAAACATTTTTTTCCTTATAAATATAAATAAATAAGTGATTTCTGGGTGCAAGAAACATGCATTGCATGAGCATATGCACTATTATAAATTCATATTACAAATGTAAAAATTCAAAATAAATAAATAAATAATTAAAATAAATAACTTAATGTAAAAAGAATCTTATTTCAAGTGGGACTTCTTTCCATATTCTCCATTTATATATATATCTTCTTTTCTTTCTAGGGTTATTTCAATCGATAAGATAATTTACTTTTTTAAATCGTGCGTGAGATATTTCTGGTACCAATTAGCCGTGTCTGTTGGTAGGCGTTTTAGACTATCATTAAAATCAGTATGATAAAGACCCCAATTTCCAGAATAGCCTGCTTGAAATTCATATGTATCAAATGCTGCCCACAAAAAATAACCTTGGACGTTTACGCCGTCACTATAAAAAACATTAAAAAATAGTAAATATCAACTTTTTATGAAAACAAGTAATATAAGCACCCCATTTCATATTAACTACATTTCATAGAGCTATTTGTTAGGTTTCAATATTTTGATTTTTTTTAAATTGAAGATATTTAAAACCAATATTTATGAATATTTAAAGGATGAAATTGTTTAAAATTAACAATACAGTTTTGAGTGAAAAATTATTTACAAGAAAGTATTAAAATATTATGCTATTATAGATTCATTAAATTATATTTTATCACAATTTTAATTTATAACATCACTTTATAGACTATGTCAACACCTATCTATATACTAAAATATCTAAATAATTAGGTAAAATCAATTTATATTATATAATGCACAACTAATAATATGTCTCATAATCTATCTTGTTAAAATTTTATTATTTTTATTTTCAAAATATTTGTGAATAAATTCATAGTAAATAAAACAATAAAATTTTAATTTTTTTTTCCAGTTTTGTATTATTCACTTTAGTTGAGTACTATTATTAATAATATTTAGTATTTATGATAGAAAAACACAATTAAAAACTGATTCCTGCAAAAGTTAACATTAAATCATACATAAAGAAAACGTACATAAACTTAATCGTAAAAAAAAAAAAAATTCAATTCTACTAATAATCGATTGTGCCAAGTTATTTGATTATTACCCAAAAATTTTTAATGATAAAGTAAAATGACTCACTCAATTGCTGCTTTAGTAGCGTTTATATGTGCTGCGATATAAGCAATTCGATGTTCATCTTTTAAAGGATTTTGAATTTTAGGAGAAGAAATACCTACATTAAAAGAATTTCAACAAAAAGTATAACGAGTTGTCTCTTTTGTTACATGAATTGTAAATATTGATTATGACGATGTAAATGTAACGAAATGAACCACCAACCATTTTCAGTGATGTAGATTTTGGGATTTTTATACTTTTCCTTAACATAAACTAACATATTATATAATCCTTCGGGATAAACATTAGTCCCGCTGTATTGATCCTACAAATGATCAATATTGAAAAAAGTAAATAATAATAGTAATAATAATAATTTTAAATTTTCATTCTTCTTAATTTGTTTAAATATTTCTCACCTTATAACCAAGAGTTTCTCCTTTTGCATTAAAAACTACAATTATGAAAGAATAACAGAGTTAGTCAAATGTTAACCATTCTAATTTATTATATCTTACATAATAATAATAATAATAATAATAATAATAATAATAATAATAATAATAATAATAATAATAATACTAGTTTGTCTGATATAGTCGGGTCAACTTTATTGACCATTGGTTTATGTTAATGTTTTAAAAGAAATATCGATCTTACCTTCTGAAACAGCTAAGGCATCATAATTGTCAAACATAATCTTTGTTTTGTTTGATTCATGTCTAGCAAAATGAGAAGTATAATAATTGAGTCCAATAAAGTCCGTGCTCCCTTTTAACAGGTGTTTTTCCTTTTTAGTGAATTTGGGCAATCTATTTCCCACCAGCTCCTTCATTATTTGTGGATAATCTCCATGGAAGACTGGATCTAAAATCCTGTATGTTTTAAAAAATTTAGATAAATAATTGTGAAATACATATGTATTGATCACTACAAAAGATATAAAATTAAATAAGAATAACATACAACTACGAACAAAGCAAACAAAGTCTGTGATTTTTACGGTAACTAAAAAAACTAACCATCCCCAATAGAAATCCATTAGTCTTTGAGAAGCAACCACGTCTTCTAGTTCGGAACTGTATGGAACATATCTTCCTGATGAAAGAGCAAGTCCAATTTCTCCCTTTTGTATTTCCTATATCAAACATTGAATGAAAAACAATACTTTATTTCTCATTCAAAATTCTCTTTATTTTATTAACCTTTGATTAACTTTTAAATTATTAATATCGATACTTTTATTTCACTAGCTCACATGTAATAATGATTGTTATTATTACTTTTATCAAGGGTTTGAATTCTCTTCGATCACAATATTTTTGAGACTCAATAGTTAATTTACATATATTTTATGTTAAGGTTGATGATATATATATATATATATATATATATATATATATATATATATATATATATATATATATATATATATATATATATATATATATATATATATATATATATATATATATATATATATATATATATATATATATATATATATATATATATATATATATATATATATATATATATATATATATATATATATATATATATATATATATATATATATATATATATATATATATATATATATATATATATATATATATATATATATATATATATATATGATAATATATATGTGATATGAAAATTTTAAAATATGTTTACTTTAAATTTTGTTGAGTACAACTTTGACGCGGTAGCATGGGCAATGAGGAAGTTGTGAACGAGAGTATATGCTTGTGTACATATTTTAGTATTTTTGCATGTCTGATCAGTAGATACTTTATCAAGGTTGAACATGAATTGAAATAGAGCAGTGACTTCTGCCTCATTGATTGTAGTCCAATGTTTTACCCGATCTCCATATGTTTTAAATAAGAGTTCACTATAATCCTTATAATATTTCCTGAAATTTGATTTTATACATGAAAAATATAAATAAGCATGTTCAATTTCATAAATTTCCATGTATATTAATTTTAAGGTTAAATCTATTTAGTGAAAATGAATATAAATAAAAGATGATATTAAGGTAAATTTACACAATTGAGAGATTTAAGAAGCCTCCAAACTTTTGTTTAAGAGCTAATGGATAGTCAAAATGCATGATACCCACAAAAGGTTCAATATCTACACATGTAAATGGATCATATAAAGTCAAATTATAATAAAAATTTCATATATTTCAAATAAATTGAAGGGGATATTAAATACTTTAAGTCATACCATTTTCGAGTAACTCATCGATCAAATTATTGTAAAAGTTGATACCTTCTTGATTTATGCCTCCTTTCAAGGTCCCGTCTATACATTTGATTATTGAAAAAATAAAATAATAAGTGTATGATATAGTTAAATATTGCAATTTTTTCGTAAATATGAAAATAGAGTTTAATAAATATTTTCTAAAGTTTTAAATTATCATATATGTCAATTCATCATATTATTTTATAAACAAAATAAATATAATGGTGTATGATTCCACTAGTCATTTGAATAGATATTATATTAAAATTAATAAAAGCAGTTAGATATTTAAAATGGATCAATTATATTTTTAGTCTTTTAACTTTTTGTTTTGTATTAATTTGATCATTTAATTTTTTTCCTTCCAATTTATCCCCTTCAATTACAAACATTTGTATTTTTTGATTTGTCTTATATTAAATTTTTTATATTTTAAAAATTTGACCAATAAATCTGAAACAAAATCTTTAATTCTTCCATAAATATATTATGTAGAATTTTTATTCATGTATTTTTTTCCTTAGTTGGAGAACTATCACCAAATATAAAAGACAATATTGTAGCTAGAAAAATATAACATCCAACTGACAAGAAACAAAAAACACTCAAATGCTAAAGTTCCAATTTCAAGATTCTATAAATACTGTGAAAAAGATTTTGCATCATTAAACATTCTTTGTGATGTGACTTGTTAATTCAAGAAATAAAAACAAGATAATAGTCATTGATACAATAAAAAATGTATATTATATTATTTTAGTATTAAAAATTTACCCGGCATTATTCTACTCCAAGAAATTGACATTCTATAAGAATTTATTCCGAGCTTCTTCAAATGTTGCACATCCTCCTACAAAATCATACAAATTGAAACAAATAAAATAAATTATAAAACTAATTAAATCCAAGGTGTATCCTTATTACACCTAAATTAGATCTAATATTCAATTAGTAATATGTAAGCTAAAGAAATCGTTTCAGTAACAAAGCTTGTGTTGCTTCTAATCTATAATTTCAACTAAAATATATGCTACAAAAATAACTGTAAAATTAATAATTGGTGAACTCACCTTATATCGCTTGTAATGATCAATTTTTAATGGAAATTTATCAACGTCTAAATATACATCTGCTTGTAGAGAAGAAGGGGGAAAATGATTAGAATGAACCACTTAAGTTTGTGGTTATATTCCAAAATAGATAGAAAAATCAAAGATACAATTATATAATTCTAAGAAGAATTTAAAATATAGAATTAACAACTAAAATTGAGATTATATGACAAAATATTCATAAAATTTATTTGTTTATCACTACATGTATAAATATATATTAATTTTTGAACCTTTGTTTTGAACAACTATATCATCCCATATACCAAGTCCTCTTCCTCCTTCATCACATCCTCCTTCAATCTAAATTTACCAACAAAAGAAATAGTAATAAATGAAGTCATAACTTTAAGCTGTATTTTATTTTATATATAAGAGATATTAGATATTAATGTTTACGACTTTTTAACATTTACCTGAACGGCAGAAGATCCGCTACCAAACAGGAAACCTTGTGGAAATGATGCACGGTTTGGAAAGCTTGAAGAATTTAGAAATTTCAATATAGAGTCATATTGATTAGTTGTTGTTGTTTCTACCATCTATATATAATATACAGTAATATGTTAATTAATCAATATATAATAAAATGAATTAATTATAACTCAATTAATATTATTGTGTACATGTATAACATTAATTTAACCATGAGTACCTGTGATGCAGATAAGTGATTAAAAATTGGCTTATGCCTTGAAAGAAGATCTGGAATATAAAAATAATACATCAAATTATAGCATTGGAAAACATTTGTTAATGCATATTAGAAAATTAAGACGATCACACGTTATATTACTTGCAATCATCAAGATATTTTTTTACTGAAATAGATCTGCAATGTTAACATAAATACTATTATTGTATAGGATTTTCTCTATCTTTAAATGATCATTTGCAATTTTCTTGCATATATTTTAAAAAAGTCAATTTGTGGTATATTTAATATGTATGATTAGCATAATAATATTATTAATAAATCACGTTTTATGTATATATAATATTTATTTTTCATATTCCGAGAAAAAAAATTAGTAGTATTAATAAGATTTATATTATAAAAATGAATAACAAATTTATGTAGAAGAAATATATTCTACTGTAGAAACATGATGAAAATATTATAAATAGAGATAGAAGAAGTATACAATAATTTGATTTGATAAAGAAGAAACACATTTTAATTTTATAAAATAAGATTATTGTAAACAAAAATAAATAAATACATACACCCATGTGCTTGACCAAAAGTGTTAGAAAGCAAAATAAAGAACATGATTAAAAGAGTAGTTATAAAACTTCTTAAAGATGATAGAGTCTCCATTTTCTGCATCAAAGAATATGCTAAAATATGATATTAAAAGTCACAATTTAAATTTATTTATAATGAAGAAAATAGAACTCAAATTTCATACACTTAATGACAACCTATAAGGAGATTTTCTATTATTAAAAATCAAACTAGACTTTTGAAATATTATAACGAAAATCTATTATTGTATTGTTTGAACTTTTTTCGATCACCAAAATCTATATATAGACTTTCCAACAAAATAATACTGTTTGTTTGTTATTAATGTATATCATAATGTTCGTATATGTGTGTGTGTGTGTGTGTGTGTGTGTGTGTGTGTGTGTGTGTGTGTGTGTGTGTGTGTGTGTGTGTGTGTGTGTGTGTGTGTGTGTGTGTGTGTGTGTGTGTGTGTGTGTGTGTGTGTGTGTGTGTGTGTGTGTGTGTGTGTGTGTGTGTGTGTGTGTGTGTGTGTGTGTGTGTGTGTGTGTGTGTGTGTGTGTGTGTGTGTGTGTGTGTGTGTGTGTGTGTGTGTGTGTGTGTGTGTGTGTGTGTGTGTGTGTGTGTGTGTGTGTGTGTGTGTGTGTGTGTGTGTGTGTGTGTGTGTGTGTGTGTGTGTGTGTGTGTGTGTGTGTGTGTGTGTGTGTGTGTGTGTGTGTGTGTGTGTGTGTGTGTGTGTGTGTGTGTGTGTGTGTGTGTGTGTGTGTGTGTGTGTGTGTGTGTGTGTGTGTGTGTGTGTGTGTGTGTGTGTGTGTGTGTGTGTGTGTGTGTGTGTGTGTGTGTGTGTGTGTGTGTGTGTGTGTGTGTGTGTGTGTGTGTGTGTGTGTGTGTGTGTGTGTGTGTGTGTGTGTGTGTGTGTGTGTGTGTGTGTGTGTGTGTGTGTGTGTGTGTGTGTGTGTGTGTGTGTGTGTGTGTTAGCCTTTTATTGATCTTAAATATCAAGTATTAGTCTTTCTATAACACAATGTTGCATATCATTCAAGTACATAGTGCTAAAAGTTTCTAAGAACAAATTTGATAATAAATGATAGAGTCCTTCCATAGTCGCCATCATCATAATCATCATTATAAAATACTATGTAAATATCATGTCATAGAGACTTGGCATATGGTATGTTTATTTTGACTATCACATCGTCAATTCATGTAACATCTCAATTAAATGTGTGTTTAGAATCACATTATTAAGTTGTTAAACATGATACAGAAATATTACACAATAACCAAAAGAATTACGTAACTACATAAACTACGCATACGATACATGGTATGTCAAAATAATACAACATGTAATACCATATTATCACATAACATAGTGGAAATAACTAAAAAACGAGGTAAAGTAAACTCTTCAAGAAAGTCTTCTCTTGTCATCCTTTATTTATATTTAGCTTATGAATGCTCACTTGTAATATTATGATAGTAATAGGGGTGAGAATAAACTATCTCATTATAGTTATCCTATCTTAGTAGACCTCTAATAGGAATTTACCAAGTTATTTGTCATAAGGTTTCTTACCTTAACCATTTATATTTCATATAACACATAATACAAATGAATGTACAATTGTATTGTTAATTACACGGATCACTGGTTGTCAGGACTCACTAGTATGCTACCCTTAAGGTAAGATCTTCTGGGATTATATGTCCTCCTGCTTTTGGGAACAAATCCCTCAAGTTATGGTATTCTGGGTTAACCTTTCTCCCCGCTTCTGGGAGGGAATTCCCTCAAGGTAAAGTCTTCTGGATTTACCTTCCTTCTTACATTTGGGAACAAATTCCCTCAAGGTAAGGTCTACCTGGTTTACCAGCATTTCTGCTTTTGATACTCAACTCACTTAGACAGATTCACTATCGCATTTCCCTCAAGGTAATGTCTTACGATTTTACCTGCCTTCCTGCTTTTAGGAGAGAATCCTCAAGGTAAGGGCTTCGGAACATAATAGTCAACTAGTTATTTTGGTAGAAAACAACAACCACTCCAAAATTTTCATGTCTATCCCTACTCTATTGCATCATATATCACATACAACCAACAATACATGTTATAGGTAGTTATTTCACAGCAACACAACACCAAATATTTATAAATAACATGGATCAAACAATCAAAGCACATAATTTACAATTAAGAGTAAGAACATTCAAAAAACCCCAATTTCCACCAACATGTAAAGTTTCCAAAAATCAATTTTGTTCCCAACTACCTAATAGAACCACACCTCAAATGGAATCTGGAATTCAAAATTAGATAAGGATGGAGATCATTGGTGATTTATTCAAGGTCTTGGTTTCATGTAAATTTTCTTATTTTCTTCTTCTTTTCCTTTTTCCTCGTTATCATATTCTCTCTCTAGTCTTTTCTTTTCTGTTTAATTTGGTTTGCAACAAAAGGAAAAATAAGATAAAATGGCAAGGTGGTTGCTAGTAAAAAAAAAAGCTCTTCGTGGAAAAGACTAAGTTTCTCTTTAATTTTTACAAAATTCCAATAATGCCACTAGGTCTAATTTAACATTCTAATATCACACATAACATTAATCTTTACCGATTAAGGACATTAATCATGGAAGGATAAAATGAGGTATTACATCCTCACCCCTTAAATTAAAAATTGTCCTAGAATTTAGAATCATACTTGAAAGTATGAGGATAATTCACCCGCATATCGGGCTTCAGCTCCCAAGTGACTTCACCTGAACGCGAATCCTCCCATAATACCTTCATTAGGGGTATCTCCTTCTCCCTTAGCGTCTTGAATGCATAGTATACAATAAAGCTAGGTTGAGGCTGTAACAACCCAAATTTGATTAATTACTTTAATGGATTTATTTATAATTTTGTATGACTATTTGGTGTTTTAATTAAAATAAAATTATGTGGTTATGGGGGTGTACTGGTATTGGTAGGGTATGGTTAGAAATAAGTGCTTGGATGATCTGTTGAGGACTTGTGTGCTAGAGAAATAAGGTTCTTGGGTAGCTACTTGTCTATGATTGAGTTTACTTACAATAACAGTTTCTATTCAAGTATTGGAATGACCTTGCTTAAGGAGCTTTATGGTAGGAGATGTAGGATACCTCTGTGTTGGCTGAGAGTGCAGTGATTGGATCTGAGATTTTTCAACAAACTTCAACAAAGATCAAGATGATCCAAGAGAAGTTGAAAGCTTCAGAGTTTCTAGAAGAGTGACCATGATAAGAGGAGGAAAGCACTTAAGTTCCAATAGGAAGATGATGTCTTCATGTGAGTTACTCCAATAACTGGTGTTGGTCGAGTTTTGATGTCTTGAAAACTCACGCCACATTTTATTGGTCCTAATCAGATTTTGTAGAGGATATGAGAGGTGGTCGATTGAATTGCCTTGCCACCGTCGCTTACTAATATTCATGATGTGTTTCACGTGTTTCAATTGAGGAGTTACATTATGAATCAGTCTCATGTGATCCAAGTGAGCGATGTGCAAGTGAGAAAGAAATTGATTGTTGAGGCATCACTCATGCAGATAGAGGATCCGGAAGTGTAGAAGTTGTATGGTAAGAAGATTACCTTGGTGAAGGTAGTGTGCGGAGGATAAGGATGTGGAAGCGTGACTTAGGAGCTAGAGACCCGGGTGAGGGAGTCGTATTTGACTTTGTTTCTTTCAGGTAATTTTGGAGGGCGTAAATTATGTAAGTGGGGGAGTTGTAACACCCCAAATTTAATTAATTAATTAAATTTATTTATTTATAATTTTATTTGACTATTTGGTATTTTAATTAAAATAAAATTATATGGTTATGGGTTGTAATTGTATTGGTAGGGTGCGGTGAGAAATAGGTGCTTGGTAGATTGATTAGAAAATAACTAGAATATTGTCATTTTATTTATTTAATCAGGATAATGAGAATTGCTAATAATTTGTCTATATCTATTTTATTTAAATTGTAGAAATAAAATAGTAAGAAGTGGTGAGAATATTTATTTGTATTAAAATAAAATTAGATATGAGTAGGGCATGTTGGTAAATAAGACGATAAGTGGGAGTAATGTTGGAAGTCTCTAATTGAAGTAGATTAGGTTACTAATAAAAAGATTAGTAAGAGGGTTTTGAAAGTTTTTTTCTAGGTAAAGCAGAACTTTGGGTGAAAAGAGGAAGAGGCAAGGGCTAGGGCATATGAAGAGGCAAGGGCTAAGGCTAGGGTGAAAAGATTTTTTTCATATTGGAAAATTCATTGTATCAAACATAACAAACACATAGTGATGGTAGTAGATTTACGTATACTACACTGGAAGTAGCTTCATACATGTAACATAGTTGTTCTGGCCAATATAAAAACTAAAAAAAGGGATGAGTGGAATGCGCCAAATGAGAAATCAATGGAAATATCTTAAATGCAATTACTGAGATTCGAAGCGTGTTCCATAATAGCTATGTTACCTCGATTTTTTAAAAACGCCTAGGTATTAGGTTTAATTTTTTTCTAGAAGATTTGGCGTTCACTTATTGCTATATAATCTCTGTTTTATATAAAATCAAAAGAAAAAGTTGTTTCAAAAAAAAATCAAACATGTCGCTCCCAAGACCTATAAGTTTTGTTTTTGGCATGTTTAAGGTGAAACCTTCGTTACAAAAAGTATTATTTGTTGTAGTGATTGTGTTTAGTAATAAATTTCTCAATGTTGTCAACCGAGGAATGCAATAAATTTCTCAATGTTTTTTTTAATTGACAACATAGGAAGGTTATGATATAAATACAACAACAACATCAACATCAACATCAGTATGTGAGATAGATTGCAAGGGCAGAAAAATATTTTGTTCAAGATTGAAGAATATTAGAGATGTTTTCTGTCTTACAGTCCATCCCAAAAAATGACGCATAAGACTCTAGAGCGGCTACATATAAGTTAGATTTAAGGTAAAATCAGATTAACGAGTACTTTTCCAGTAAAATATGATAATTTAATCCCTTGATTATTAAATATAACCAAAGAAATAGATCATTAAAATAAATTAAAAATAAATAAAAAGAAAGATACCACTTTAAAAAAAATAAAAATAAAAATTGCTAATGCCAGGATTTAAAGCGTGTCCTAAAATATTTTTCCCCTCGGTTTTATTTTGTAACCGAGGGGATATGTAGTATTTATTAAAAAAAAATATAAAACAAGGCGCGCCTTGATTTGCAACATCGATTTTTGGTAGGGTGAGGTGAAAGTTTGTTATGAAATGTTTTATTTATAGTAGTGAAAAGTCTAAAAATAATAAATAAATGGTCTTCAAAAGTAATACTTCAAATGTACTTCAAAACCAAACTAAAGAAGATAGTTTTTCTAGTCCTTACACTTTTCGATGTTGTTGCATAGGCCATTGTAAGATTCCTCTCTAAAAAAAAAAAGAGAAAAAAATAATCACAATCACTTAATTGTATATTCATTCAGGAATTTTCACAAACACGTAGCATTCAAGTACCCACAACAAATCACATTGACTGAACATATACAATAAATAGCGGGTTCTAATAAAAATAAGAAAAATAAATTTAGAGGGATGAACCACAACAAGAAAAGAAGAAAGAGTAAACAATTTCAATTAAAAATAAAAATAAAATTAGAGGGATGAACCAGAACATGAAAAAAAATTAGAGGGATGAACCAGAACAAGAGAAGAAGCAAGAGTAAACATATTCTTACAGGTTCAAAGACAACGAAATGATAGGACGAAGTTGATTTCCATACACGACTTGTTAGGATGGAGAGATGATAAGCGGTCGGGCTTCTAGTGAAAACTAAACGAAACCCAAAGAAGCGACATAGTTCCAAAGGTTGCGAGGCAGTTCGACACTATGGTATTCTTTGTTAGACCTAATTTCTTACTTCGATAGTATTGCAAGTAATTATAGCATAATAATGTGTGGAAAAAATTCAATATTATTCATATTTTTTATTAGATTTAATTTTGAGAAAAACTAAAAGGTTTGAATTATATATAATAATTTATTTATATAAATTTTCTTTAAAACATATATTCCACACAATTTCATTTTATGCAATATTTTAGGGTAAGTTTTAATCTACAATATTTTATTCTATTCATATTTTATTTATGAAATATTTATTTTAGTCTAAGTTAAGATATACTAATATTTTACTTTTCTATTTAAATATAAAATATATATTATCATATTTAATATTAAAAATGGTAAAGAAAAAATGTTACAGTTCTTCTTTTTAAGAAGTAAATCTTTATTCTTTGAAAAAAGGAAAAAATTTAATTTAAAATATATTATCATATTTTGTATTTTTATTGATCAATTGGTAACTGTGTTGATGATGATGCAACTAGCTTTTGCTTCGATTCACTAAAGATAAAAATTTTAAATACTTTAAATAATTCAAATTCAAATTATACAAACAAAAAAAGAATTTATCATACAAACAGAAAAAGAAAAACTTATCAAACAAATAATTTGACAAGAGGCACGGGTTCGAACCTCAATGTCGTCCAATTTTTATTATAGCTCTTAAAATCCAGCAACGATTTCAAAACATAGTACATAAAATAAAAAAGAAATAAGCGACAGTTGTAATTCACCCATGTTTAAAGAACAGTGGCGTAAACAAAATAAGCAACGATTATCTCCAACACACGATTTGAAAACCGCAGCCCAAAGTGAAAAGGGGAGTTTTCCATCAAAAATCTAAATAACTTCAACGGATAAAAAATGCAGTATATTACCCTTTTATGCAATAAGTTTTAAGCCGTTTTCTATTCTTCCATTGCCTAAAATAAAATAACACGATACTCTCTTTAGTATTACGAATGTGCAAGAGTTATGTATATATATAATATGGTCTTGACTTTTATTAAAAACAACATTTTGATACTCAAAATTCAGCCTCTAAGATTTCCTCTATTTCCACACCTAATTTAATGTTCATCTATTTAGTATGAATTTTGAAAAGAACTCTCTATATTTGATTCCAAAAGGGAACATTACTAAAAATTAAATGTTTTCGCAGAGCATCATTTGACCAAGGTTGGATAGCAACCCATATGTTGTTAAAGTTCCATGAGTTTCCTTTTAAGATAAGTTTTTAGTCGTTCGATTTTCTAGATGTAATCTTCATTTGATAATATTAAATTTATATAATTTTGAGATCTATAAGATTGCATTGGATATTGGAAAACCCCATTAAAAGATAATCTTTGTGGATATTTTTGAAAAATGTTTTTTCTTTATGTTGCACCCCAAATTTGTCCTACCTTTACATGGTTTCTAGTGCCACTTTATTTTGAATGAATAACATGGCACAATTGGCAATAGACCGTTTTTTCCATATTATTCATAAAAACATCCAAAAATCATAAAATTAAAAATATTAGAAAAGATTTTATTCTTTTAAGTTTCTTTTAGTTTATTTTTTTTTGTTTTGACTAATTATTTAAGTTAGGCTTTAAAATAGGCATTAGGTTAGAGTTAACCCGAATTTGTTACCTATATAAACATGAGTTGCATTTGATAAAGGGGAGAACGAAGGAAGAAAAGAAAAAACGGCGGCCGTTCTCACGACTTATCAGAAAAATCTTCGAGGTTTCATCATCATCTCAATCAGAAGAAGTTTCGGAACCGCGAGAAACCCACCTCCGAAAATCAACCGTCCGTCACAACAAAAGCAGAAAATCTAAATAATCTCACCGTAAGCATCGTTAATTGGATGTTATTTCTTTTCTTTGTTTTTTTTTTCTTTCATAACCCATTTCCAGGATAAGGAAGAGTAAGAGGAGAAAAGGTAATTAAAGGCAACTCTAATGGGTCAAATGAGCAGAAAGAAAGGAAATTAAAGCCAATCCTAATGGGTTAAATGAGCAGAAACAAAGGATGTATCGCCACCCCAGTGGTTAAATGCCTTCCCCTTTTATTATCCTTCCCTTTTTTTTTATTATTTATTATTATTTCTCCTTTCTTTAGTTTTTTGTCCTATTTATATTTATTCTTTTTTTTGTAAAATTATTATCTTATTTTCTTTTTTAAAGTAATTGAGTTTGAGCTGCTAAAATTTTCATTAAAAAAAAAACTTTTATTAAAATCAAAACTAAAACATTTTTTAATGTTTAAACTAAAACCTTTTTTTTAAAATTAACATTAAACTAAGAACTTTTTTTTTTAAATTAACATTAAACTAAGAACTTTTTTTTAAAATTAACATTAAACTCAAGAAATTTTGTTAAAATTAAAACTAAAACATTTTTTTAAATTTTAAACTAAAGACTTTTTTTTTAATATTAACATTGAAGCCTTTTTAAAAATTAAAAATTAAAAAGAAAAAAAAAACTTTTTTATCAACATTAAAATTATTTTCTTCAAAATTTAAACTAAAATCCCTTTTTAAAACTAATAAAACTATAATTAAAATTCTAAATTGCATTTTGTCTTTCTTTCAATATTAACTGTTTCATTATTTGTCATATTTCTGTCTAACTTTTCGCTAATATTCTCTATTTTTCTCCTCAGATTATACTTAAATTCTGTTTAATATTTATTTAATTTATGTTGTTCCATGGATGTAATGAAGGTGAGATAATACTTAGAAAGGGGGGGGGGGTTGAATAAGTATGGAAAATTAATACTTAAAAATAATCACACAATTATTTTTATCCTGGTTCGTTTAACAACTACTCCAGTCCACCCTTCCAGAGTGATTTGCCTTTCTCAACAAGGACTTAATCCACTATTAAATCAAACTGATTACAATAGTATCACCTAAGAACAACAGTTCTTAGTCTTCTCAAGAGCTACTGATTCTAACTGAATCCTCTTAAGGAATATCCTTTACAATCAATGTAAATTGAATACAAGAGTTTTTAATGCTTCTATAAAGCTTTAATCACAACAGTGATTTTTCTCTTAAGTTTAAGTACAATGAGATTCTATGAAGAATAAGAATGAGAGCTTATAGAATATTATGATTTCTTTTCAGCAAGTGTGTAACTGAAGAATGAAGTGAAGATCTCCTTTTATAGGCAGCTGAATCATGCAAGCTGAACGTTGAAAAGAGAGTCCCAAAAGGTCTGAGCCTTTTTGTCTTCACATCAACTGACCTTTCCTTGAAATAGATGGCACAAAAAAATCCTTTTTGTCTGTGTAAGTGTGTCTAGCACAAATAAGGAAAGAGACGTTGAATAGTTCCAACGGATATATTCTTGAAAATACTTCTTCAGTTTCAGCAAGTTCTTCAGAGTCTGAATGGATCAGAGTCTTCTAATGAGATTCAGAACTAGCTGTATCAGAGTCTTCTGCAGCGTGTGTGCTTCTAGCGTGTTGATCATCAGAGCATTTTGACACAGAACTTCAGTACTTGGCAGCGTAGGTACTTTCAGAAACTTCTGTAGACTAATGCTTTGAGAAACTCTTCAATCAATATTCTTCTATACTTCTGATGCTTCAGCTTCAGATGCTTCTGATTATCTTCAGATGCTTCTGACTCAGAATGTTCTGGAGCTTCTTGCTTCAGATCCTTCTGGAGACTACGCTCAGGATCTTCTGTAAGGAGCAAACAGATTCTTCTGTAAGGTGCATCTGGCGCTTCAGAGTCAGAATAACTTCTTGTATTCAAGGCAGATTTGCTTCTAGAGAGTTAATATAATTTCAATCTGCAGTAAAACTCTCAAACAAATTTTAGAGTATATAATTCTTAAATATAAATTTCCTAACAGTTATCATCAAAACAAAGAGTAATTATTAAGAACCAATCTGTGTTCTAACAATCTCCCCCTTTTTGATGATGACAAAAAGTATCAGAAATTATATTTAATTGAACATAAAGAATTATAACTCCCTCTGAGATGATGAATCTCCCCCTGAGTTGAATATGAAAAAAGAATAGAAACTTCCCTTTTTTTTATCTTGAGTAATCTTCAGAGTCAGATCTTGTTTGTTTTGTAATAATTAAGGATCAGACTATCTTGCAGATATGAGATTCAGAGTTTGATAAAAGATAAATGATCTGAGAAACTCAGAGATTCTTTCATAGAGTGTTCTTATCAAATGTTCTGAAATAGTCAATTTAGATATTAGAAAGAGTAGATATGTCTGAAGATTCATTATAGTGAAATTATATTAAATAGTTCAGATCTTTATTTTCTCCCCCTTTTTTGTCATAAGCAAAAAGTAAAAACTTTTAATAAAGACAAATAAAAGGAACAAGAGCAGATAATTCAATGGAGAATAACAAGCTGATTCATTTAACATAACAGAGCAAGAGTACATTGGAAAATATCAGAAGATATAACAATAAAATTCAGATGCAAAACAACAGATGCACAAATATGAGAAAAAAAATCTAAGAGTGTTTTGACAAAAGCATCTTCAATAGGTCTGTGATCTCAGATTGTGATTGCTCTTGCTTTGACATCCACTTAGTCATTGTCTCATTCTTCTCATCTTGTTTAGACATCCACTCTGACATGTCCTCAGATTTCTTGTCTTGCTTCACCATCCAAGATCTTATTTCAGATTGACCAGCTTCCAGAGCAGCAATCTTGTCTCCAAAATCTGGATTTTCTGTCTTTGTCTCTGATGAAGGAAATGGGGGTTCTGCAGCCTGAACAGAGTCAATTGCCATATGTTCTGGAGATCCTGAAGAGGGTTCTACCAGAGTCATAGTCAATGCAGTGGCAGTTGGTTCTGGTGGAGGAGGAGGAGGAGCATCCAAACAAAGCAGAGGTTCAGTCTTGTTGACAATCCAGGATTGAGTTCTTTTAGCTCTGAGCTTTGCATCATCAGAACAGATGTTCTTCAGATTAGAAGCTACAGTGTTGAATCTCTTGATAAACCCTTTCCAGATGATGTCAGTCTCATTTGCATCCATAGTTTCAGAACATCTTTTCTGAACAGTACCTAAAGACAGTTGTATTTCTTGCAAAAACGTTTGAAATAAATGATCAATATTAAGTATGGGTGGTGGTTTAAGCAAGGTTTCCAGAGTCATCTGTTTAGGTTTTGGAGTTGGTGGTATCAGTGATTTTGAGATGGAAATCAGAGGAGGGGGAACATAAGGAATGAATGGAATTTCTGGTTTTTGAGGTAAGGATCTGTTTAAAGCATTAAGCAGATTTGGTTGAGGTCTTGTGCATGGGTAAACAACATCAAAGAATGCATTGGAGTATGGTATGAAAGCAGAGTTTGATGGTTTATCAGATGCAACTGTGTTATCAGATGCAGGATGCAGAGCTGAAACAGCAGCTTTACCAGATGTAGCAGATATGGTGGCTAAGGATCCTTCATTGTTCATAGATTGAATATATGAAAGGATTACAGATGGAAGGGCATGTCTGAGTTTTGGTTTAAGAGGTTTCAAAGGTTCAGAAGGCTCAACTCTATCATAAAAATCTTTCAATTTGAAACCATAAGATAAATTATGATAAAAAGAAGACACTTGGGCACAAGATATTCCAGATGATGATGGATTGGAAGTAGGAACAATCATCTCAGATAAAGGTGCAGGTGGAGGCATAGGGTCTGGAATGGTAGTTTTAGTAGGTAAGGTTGATTCAGGTTCAGGTTCATGCACAGGGTATTTGTCAGATGGATTAATTAGAAAATCAGGATGAATTTCTGATTTTGATGAATTGGAGGATGTTGTAGGTGTACAAGATGTAGAAGAAACTTGAAACACTGTTTTTAATGGAGTGATATCAAGAACTTCTGTCTCAGGGATATGAGTAGGTTCTGAAGGGGTATCAGATTGTTGAGTAGGTGGTTCAGATGAAACAGGAGCAGAAGTTACTTTAGTGGGTTCAGAAGTAACAGGTGCTACAGGTTCAGAAGATGGAATTGTTGATGGAGGTATGACAGAGTCTTTTTCTGGTTGATCTTCTGTGGTTTGTTTTTCTGGATGATCAGAAGTTTTTGGTTGATTTTCTGTTTGTGGTTGAGCAGAGTTTTGTTTATCAGAAGTTTGTGGTAGTTCTGATGGTTGTGGTTCTGTTTGTTGTGGTTCTGTTTGTTGTGGTTCTGTTGGTTGTGGAACTATTGGTGATGGACGTGGAGTGAAGTGTTTGATGTGTATTTTGGGTTGAGGTGGTTTTGATACAGAGGCAGTGGTTTGTTTTTGAGGTGAGACAGAACTAGGGGCAGCAACAGATGTTGTTTGAGTGACAGGTGGTTTGGGAACAGACTTAATAGATGAATCATTAATAACAACATTTTTAGAAATAGCAGAAGTCTTTGTACCTTTGAGTTTAATCCTCTTAGCAGATGCAGAGGCAGGTTCTCCAGAATCCTTTCTCTTCAAAAGATCCTTGGATTTCTCAGCAATCTTAGCCTTCTTCTGGACAGGTTCAGATTCTGCTGCAGGCTGAGATCTTTTCCTCTGAAGTGGAACTTCTTCTTCTTCTTCTTCTCCTACATCTGGCAGTGGTTGCTTGACAAGTTGAAACACATTGGCTGGAACAGGCACTCCTTCCTTTTTGCATTCCTCTATATACATCAGAATAATGTGTTTAGGTTCTTCAGCAAAGAATAGAGGAAAGTCTGATACTGGAACCCTTTTATTCAAATCAGACATATTTAACCTCTTTGGAGCAGTAGTAAGTTCATCTACAATCTTGAGTCTCAGAAGGCTTTTAGCGTTCAGAGGCTTTCCCATAATGAACTCTAGTTCCTCTGTAACACCAGCATCATACAGAGCAGCTACTAAACCATTTTCAGTGAGAAGATCTGAGAGCAACCTTCCAAAAGGTATCCAAGTCCTGATCTTCTGGCCTTTTTCTTTTACAGATTCTCTAGATGCATTTATGTGATTCCACAGATGCATGAACAAAATGTAAGGAAGATCTACCTTCTTGCTCTGACTAAGGCAGTACATAAAATAGATCTGTTCATTGTTGACATAATCTGGGGAATTTGTTGACTTTCTGTGATGTATGCATCCCATGAAGATCTTGGCCCAGATCTTGTAATCAGGCTTCAGATCTTTGAATCTGTTAGAGGCTTGTCCAGCAGTCATAACTTCCTCATAAACTTCATCCATATCCACGCGCCCAGCTGGCAAGTGTGAAACACCATCTGTTTCTTCATAACCAATCAGTCTTCTAATCAGATCCTCTGTGATGATAATCTCCTTTCCCAGCACAGATGATAAGATAAACTTGGGATACACAGATGCATGAATCCAGAATTCCTTAACAAGTAGAGGGTAAACTGGTCCAAACAATCTATCAAAGTATTTCACCCAACCTTGAGCTCTAACAATGGAGCGAAAATCAAACCCATTGTCAGCCAAAGAGTCAAATTCAACCATGGATTCACACAGCACTTCTAGTTTATCAATAGGTGTGAGAAGAGTTCTCTTGGGAGGAATATATGGAGCAGCACCTAGGTTATCTGAAGTCACATCAGCCATTGTAGATTGAAACTGTGCAGTCGTTGATGAAGAAGACGCCATTGAAGAATGCTTTTTAGAACACTTAGGTTTTGAGTTTTTATGCAGAGAGAACAATAGATGAAAACGCATGTAAATTCTGAGAGTGAAAAGTGTGAAAGTGAATACACAACAAGTATTTATACTAACCACTTAGGCACACCAACAGTTAGAGAGAAACGCATGTTTGAGCAGCATTAAATGAAGAGAATAAAATCATTTCAAATAATAAATGCTTCTGACAATTTTGGGGGGAAAACCAAGATATTTACTATTCAAATTTCACCTCAAACGTCTTTTCAGTTGTGCACACGCCACCTCATCAGATTTTGTGGGACACGTGTTTGCTTGCATGCTGTTCTGAATTCTCTCAAGAAATGAAACGTTAGCCAACGTTCAGATCTTCTAAAGATGATTAGTTCAGATTTTCACATCAGAAATATTAATCAGAATAGAATGAATGAACAGAAGAAATACTTCAGAAGAATTAAGCATTTTTGCATCTGGAACAATTTGCTTCTGATAAATATTATTCTAGACAAAAATCCATACCAATATTTTTCAGAATAAAATTGAATCTATCTTCAACAAGGGGTTTTGTAAAAATATCTGCCCATTGATGATCTGTATCAACAAAGGCTAAATTTATGATTCCCTTCTGAACATAGTCTCTGATGAAATGATGCTTAATTTCTATATGTTTTGCCTTAGAATGTAAAATGGGATTCTTGGACAAACATATAGCAGAAGTATTATCACAAAAGATAGAAATGTTACTCTCAAAAATTTGATAATCTTCTAGTTGACTTTTCATCCAGAGCATCTGCGTGCTACATCCAGCAGCAACAATGTATTCAGCCTCTGTGGTTGAAAGTGCAATTGTGGGTTGCTTCTTGCTATACCAGGAGATTAGATTTCTTCCTAGAAATTGACAACTTCCAGAAGTACTTTTTCTTTCCACTCTGTCTCCAGCATAGTCAGCATCACATAATCTAACTCTTCTTTGCCAAGAGAGCTAGTAGGATGCATTGGAGTCTTTGCCACCTTGCTGTCAGACATGTTGAATTTCTTCAGAAGTTCTTTAACATACTTTGTCTGATGTATGTAGGTGCACTCTGGAGTTTGATTAATTTGGATTCCTAAAAACAATTTGAGTTCTCCCATCATGCTCATTTCAAATTCTGCCTGCATACATGTAGCAAACTCCTTTCCAAGCATAATATTTGTTGATCCAAAAGTAATATCATCTACATAAATTTGGCAAATTAGAAGATCTTTCTTTATGGTTTTACAGAATAGAGTTGTATCCACTTTGCCTCTGATAAAATTCTTCTCCAGAAGAAAATTACTCAATCTCTCATACCAAGCTCTGGGAGCTTGTTTTAATCCATATAGAGATTTCTTTAATTTGAAAACATGATCTGGAAGTTTTTCATTTTCAAAACCAGGAGGTTGGTGGACATAAACTTCTTCTTCTATAATGCCATTAAGAAAGGCACTTTTAACATCCATCTGATACAGAGCGATGTTATTCTGTGCAGCAAAAGAAATAAGAAGGCGTATAGATTCTAACCTTGCCACTGGAGCATATGTCTCAGTGTAATCAATACCTTCTTGCTGACTGTATTCTTGAGCAACCAGCCTTGCCTTATTCCTTTCTACTTCTCCCTTTTCATTCAGCTTATTCCTTAAGACCCATTTTGTTCCAATAACATTGAACCCTTGAGGTCTAGGAACCAGATCCCAAACTTCATTTCTGGTGAATTGATTCAGCTCTTCTTGCATAGTTATAATCCATTCATTATCTTCCAGAGCCTCATCTACAGATGTTGGTTCTATCATTGACACTAAGCCAAATAAAGAAGATTCAGAAGTTCTGAGAAATGATCTTGTCCTTATTGGATCATCTTTCTTTCCAATTATCACATCTTCTGGATGAGAAGCTTTGATTCTGGAAGAAGATCCTCTGACAGTTGGTCTTTCAGAAATATGCAAGTTGTTTAGTTGGGAGGTCAAAGGTGTAGCATCTGGGGTTGCTTCAGATTCTTTGATTTTTGCCTTTTCTGCCTCTGAGCCTTCAGAGTCTGTGAGAATCACTTCTCTATCTGCAGAACTTTCAAACTACTTTGGCTTTTCAGAGCCAAGCTTATCATCAAATCTAACATGAATAGATTCTTCCACAATCTGTGTTTCAGTATTGAATACTCTGTAGCCTTTAGAGCGTTCAGAATAACCAAGCATGAAACACTTCTGTGCTTTGGAATCAAACTTGTTCAGATTATCTTTAGTATTAAGCATAAAACAAATACATCCAAAAGGATGAAAATAAGCAATGTTAGGCTTTCTGTTTCTCCACAATTCATAGGGAGTCTTTTCCAGAAGAGGTCTTACAGACACTCTGTTCTGAATATAACAAGCTGTGTTAATTGCTTCTGCCCAGAAATGTTTTGCCAGATTTGTCTCATTGATCATGGTTCTGGCCATTTCTTGCAATGTTCTATTTTTCCTCTCTACAACTCCATTTTGTTGTGGAGTTCTAGGGCAGGAGAAATCATGTGCAATGCCTTTTTCAGAAAAATATTTTTCAAAATGTTTATTTTCAAATTCTCCACCATGATCACTTCTGACTTTAATAATTTTGGAATCTTTTTCAGTCTGGACTTGATTGCAGAAGTCAAAGAACACAGAATGAGACTCATCCTTGTGTTTTAGAAACTTTACCCATGTCCATCTGCTGTAGTCATCTACAATGACTAACCCATACTTCTTGCCTCTGATGGATGCAGTTTTCACTGGTCCAAACAGATCAATGTGAAGTAATTCCAATGGTCTGGAGGTAGAAACAACATTTTTTGATTTAAAATGTGATTTTGAAAATTTACCTCTTTGACATGCTTCACACAGAGCATCTGAGTTGAACTTCAACTTAGGAAGTCATCTGACCAGATTGAGTTTATTAATCTGAGATATACGTCTCATATTAATATGCCCCAATCTTCTATGCCAGACCCATTGCTCATCATTCACAGATAAGAGGCATTTTACATTTTGAACTTTAAGTTCTGAAAGGTTAATTTTATAAATGTTGTGTTTCCTCTTTCCACTGAATAGGATAGAACCATCCTTTTGACATACAGCTTTGCAACATTTTTTATTAAAGATTATATCGTAACCATTGTCACTTAATTGACTTATGGACAATAGATTATGTTTCAATCCTTCAACTAATAGAACATTAGTAATAGAGGGAAGTTTACCATTTCCAATAGTGCCAGATCCAATGATCTTGCCCTTCTGGTTCCCTCCAAACTTCACGTCCCCTCCAGATCTAAGTTCCAGGCTTTGGAACATAGACCTTTCTCCTGTCATGTGTCGTGAGCATCCAGAGTCCAGGTACCATGATTGGTGTCCTGACCTTGCTGCTAAGAACATCTGCAACAGGAATTATTTTGTTTTTAGGTACCCAGATCTTCTTGGGTCCTTTGGGGTTAGTTGGTTTGCAGGTTTGTCTAAACTTCTGTTTTGCAACATAATGTTTATTCTGACTTGCCTTTGGTTTAAACACATAAGTACTCTTCTCAGAGCTTGTGTGTTTAATGTCATTTAAGTGACCAAATTTGAATTGAGAATACAGAGGTGTCTTCCTGATGAAAAGTTTGTCAACAGGTTTTGGATTGCTTCCAGATGAAGACTCATATCCAATGCCTCTTCTGTTGTTTCCACTAACACCATAGATCATGGAAGCCATCTTGCTTCTGTCTATGCTCTTAGTGAGAAACCTCTGAAAACTAGAGTCATATTTTTCTAAAATATTTTCACATGACTTAGTCTCAGATTCAGATTCTTGTTGAGTTCTATCAAAGTCATTTTTGATTTTTAAATTTATTTCTTTCTGCTCAACAAGTTCTGTTTTCAGAAGATCAATCTCAGATTCAAGATTTCTTTTCAGCTTCTTGTATTTGAGTTTGATGTTGTTATAACTTTTAAGAACTTCTGTTAAAACTTTAATGAGTTCTTCTTTGGTAAGTTTAGCCATTACCTCTTCTGCATCATCATCAGATTCAGATTCTGATTCATATCCTGAGGTACCTTCCTCTTGATCCTCTGTCCTGGCCATCAGTGCAACGTTTGCACATTCTTCTTCTGATTCAGAAGATGACTCACACTCATCTGAGTCATCCCATGTTGCCATCAAAACCTTCTTCTTTTTGTTGAACTTCTTCTTAGGTTTTTCTTTCAGAAGTTTGGGGCAGTCATTCTTGTAGTGCCCAGGTTCTTTGCACTCATAGCACACCACTTCTTTCTTGGCAGATCTTCTGTGACTAGAAGATTCCTTTCTGTTGTCAGATCTTCTGAAGTTGTTAAACTTCTTTCCCTTGTGCTTCCAGAGTTTGTTAATCCTTCTGGACAGCATGGATATCTCATCTTCTTCTTCAGAAGAATATTCTTCAGAGCTTTCTTGAATGACCTGCAAAGCTTTAGCAGTTTTCTTAGATTTTAAAGCTATGGATTTACCTTTATCTTTCTTCTGGGGTTCATCTTCCTCCAGCTCAATTTCATGGCTTCTCAAAGAACTGATAAGTTCTTCTAAAGAAATCTTGTTCAGATCTTTTGCCATCTTCAATGCAGTCACCATTGGTCTCCATCTGGTGGGAAGACTTCTGATGATCTTCTTGACATGATCTGACGTTGAGTAGCCCTTGTCCAGAACTTTCAGACCAGCTGTAAGAATCTGAAATCTAGAAAACATAGTTTCTACATTTTCAGACTCTTCCATTTTAAATGCCTCATACTTCTGTATGAGCGCCAGAGCCTTGGTCTCTTTAACCTGAGAGTTTCCCTCATGAGTCATTTTGAGTGACTCAAACATGTCATGAGCAGTATCTTTGTTAGTAATCTTCTCATACTCAGTATGAGAGATTGCATTAAGCAATATAGTTCTGGCTTTGTGGTGATTCTTGAAATCTCTTTTCTGCACTTCAGTCATTGATTTTCTATCAATCTTTTTGCCATCCTCACCAGTAGGATGTTCATATCCATCAATGACCAAATCCCAAAGATCAGCATCATACCCAAGAAAAAAACTTTCTATTCTATCTTTCCAGTAGTCAAATTTTTCTCCATCAAACATTGGAGGTTTGGTGCTGATCCTATCCCTCTCTTCATATTTATTATTAATATTTGACATTGAATTATCAGCCATGATAACAAATAAATATATTTATCAAAGTATATCTCTCTGGATCTTTACTGACACTGTTAAGTGATAGCACACTCAGAACCGGAGCTCTGATGCCAACTGAAGGTGAGATAATACTTAGAAGGGGGGGGGGGTTGAATAAGTATGGAAAATTAATACTTAAAAATAATCACACAATTATTTTTATCCCGGTTCGTTTAACAACTACTCCAGTCCACCCTTCCAGAGTGATTTGCCTTTCTCAACAAGGACTTAATCCACTATTAAATCAAACTGATTACAATAGTATCACCTAAGAACAACAGTTCTTAGTCTTCTCAAGAGCTACTGATTCTAACTGAATCCTCTTAAGGAATATCCTTTACAATCAATGTAAATTAAATACAAGAGTTTTTAATGCTTCTATAAAGCTTTAATCACAAGAGTGATTTTTCTCTTAAGTTTAAGTACAATGAGATTCTATGAAGAATAAGAATGAGAGCTTATAGAATATTATGATTTCTTTTCAGCAAGTGTGTAACTGAAGAATGAAGTGAAGATCTCCTTTTATAGGCAGCTGAATCATGCAAGCTGAACGTTGAAAAGAGAGTCCC
Organism: Lathyrus sativus; assembly: GCA_963859935.3. Lineage (NCBI taxonomy): Eukaryota > Viridiplantae > Streptophyta > Magnoliopsida > Fabales > Fabaceae > Lathyrus > Lathyrus sativus. The sequence goes on from OZ012741.1 coordinate 618,720,832, forward strand.
AAAAGGTCTGAGCCTTTTTGTCTTCACATCAACTGACCTTTCCTTGAAATAGATGGCACAGAAAAATCCTTTTTGTCTGTGTAAGTGTGTCTAGCACAAATAAGGAAAGAGACGTTGAATAGTTCCAACGGATATATTCTTGAAAATACTTCTTCAGTTTCAGCAAGTTCTTCAGAGTCTGAATGGATCAGAGTCTTCTAATGAGATTCAGAACTAGCTGTATCAGAGTCTTCTGCAGCGTGTGTGCTTCTAGCGTGTTGATCATCAGAGCATTTTGACACAGAACTTCAGTACTTGGCAGCGTAGGTACTTTCAGAAACTTCTGTAGACTAATGCTTTGAGAAACTCTTTAATCAATATTCTTCTATACTTCTGATGCTTCAGCTTCAGATGCTTCTGATTATCTTCAGATGCTTCTGACTCAAAATGTTCTGGAGCTTCTTGCTTCAGATCCTTCTGGAGACTACGCTCAGGATCTTCTGTAAGGAGCAAACAGATTCTTCTGTAAGGTGCATCTGGCGCTTCAGAGTCAGAATAACTTCTTGTATTCAAGGCAGATTTGCTTCTAGAGAGTTAATATAATTTCAATCTGCAGTAAAACTCTCAAACAAATTTTAGAGTATATAATTCTTAAATATAAATTTCCTAACAGTTATCATCAAAACAAAGAGTAATTATTAAGAACCAATCTGTGTTCTAACATGTAATTTACGCGAGGCCATGGTCGCGATTTATTTTATTTTACATTTTTTTTGGGACTTGTAATTTACGCGAGTGATCGTCGCGATGCTTTATTTACTTTCCGCATTTTATTTCTGCCATATAATATTTCGCCATATTTGCATGTTTACCGTTAATCATCTTTCCGAAGGAATTAGGTCTAGCCGTTTGACCGCCGAGTCAATAACCCTAACCTTTGACCGTTTCAAAACCCTAATTAGCCTAGGCGTCCCGCCGTGGACGAAAATGCCATTTACCCTAGCATTAGGTCAAAGAGTCGCCGTACTCTGTTTAGGGTTTCCCGCCGTGAAATCCCTAATTTCAACCCTAAATTTTCAATTAACAAATTCGACATAGAAATAGGAGTTTCAAAGACTCCACGTAAGCATGTCCTTAAGATATGTTTATTCCCCATTGAAACCTTGACCATAGTCAAGACGTTTCTAACCTCCCTTTCGAGGGGAACTACGATTACTCTGATTCCATTCCCTATCCAGGATACGTAGGCACAAGATGCGACGTCTTGCCGGGTAAACTTAGGACTAACCCTTAGGTCTTTAGGTCCCTTAGCTCAATATATATTAAAGCAGATAATGAATAAAAATAAAAAAGCATACAATAAACAAAAGGTTCCTGTAGAGTACTACAGAAGTTTAGGGTGCTAGTACCTTCCCTAAGTTTAACCAAACCCTTACCTAGGTCTCTCCCCGCATTGTGTTTATGATGCAAAATTAGGTTTTCCTCTTTTGACCTTTTCCTTCGGATAAATCAAAGAGCGGTTGTGAAATAAAGATGCGATTCAAATTAATTAATAATTTGATATCATATTCTAACCGCAACAGAAAATGGCGACTTCACTGGGGACCCTCCTAATTTTTAAGGGTTGCCCCTATTTTGTTTATTGTATGATATTTCTATTTTATTTTATTATCTGTATATATTGTACCTTTCTTGGGGTATCTTTGTTGTGAGATAAGTCCTACACCCGGACTTGAGTGACATTATTATAGGAAGGTGATATATTCGACGAGGCTTATAGGGAGTGGAATCCCGACCAAGCTGACTTGAGAATCATCGCTCAGTTGAGACCCTTTCAAAAATGGTTCGGTTGAACGAGTAATCGTGAAAACTTTTACTATTGTCGATTGGAGTCTGTGATACTGGGGGCCGTAGTACCTTAACACCACTTTGGCCTTATCTAGGACGTAGTGCGAGAACTACGAGGGAGTAATCCCAAGATAGTTGCTACGCGATACTACACTCAAAAGAGGCTCTCTTGAGGATATTATTAACCACTGAGTCAATTGGGAAATTGATAATATCTGAAAGATGGACTGATGACTTTGGGCACCTCTTTAGAACCTTATTCTGCAGGTACAACTACCCCATAGTACATACCTTTTGGGAAGGGTAGACCTTAACTCCATTCATTGTCCCTCTAACCTAGGACTTTGTTGTTTGTGTGTATTTGTGCATGGCATTCATAAAACATCATTCCTAGTTTCAAGGAATTCAACAGTACTTTGCGAATTCAAAAGTCCTATATTTCAAAGTTTAAAACTGTTTCGAACTTTCCTAAAAAAGAAATGTTTTCCTTACAAGTACAAATAAATAAGTGATTTCTAGGTACAAGATGCATGCATTGCATGAGCATATGCACTATTATAAATTCATATTACAAATGTAAAAAATTCAAAATAAATAAATAAATAATTAAAATAAACAACTTAATGCACAAAGAATCTTATTTTCTTTCTACCGCGAAAATAAGGTGCCGGCAAAACAGAAGAGTCGCCACCTTTCGTTATTTATCCCTCAGAACGGGAAAGGAAACGATCGGAAAAACCTGACGAAAAGGTATAAGACAAGGTCATCGCAACCATTGTCTGGGTTCGGGAATCGGGTACGCAAGGGGTAGGTATTAGCACCCCTCACGTCCATCGTACTCGATGGGATCTACGCTTGTTGGTTTGTCTACGAGTGAAAAAACAATCTATCTACGGCTGCTAAAGCTAAACGGAAAGAAACTGACTCGATAGAGCATCGCGCTCTATGCCTACGTATTCCCTCGTGCAATGGGAAAGTCAGAGTCAGTGTAGTTTGGGAAACTACGGGGGATTTACTCGCCGAGATATCGCATCTCGTGCCTACGTACTTTCACACGGCGTGAAAGATCAAAGCTTGCACAGTTTGGGCTAACTACGGCTAGACAGGGGGTTCTCGATCACACGGGGGTGAGAGAAAGGATTGACGATACTAGCGTACGCATTCTAGCAGTTAGGTGTATGCTGCTCGCTCGACGGAGACTTAGGCATTACCTGTTTGCGGCAGAACGGACATAGTATGTCGGGTTTAAAGGTATGGGATCCTACGGGTTCTAGAGCTACGGTCCGGTCTCAATTTCGCTCGGGCAAGAGAAAGGGAAAGATTAGTCGTCAGCGGGAAAGTCTCGATCGCACGGCAGTGAGAGAACAGAGAAGTTAGTTGTTAGTGTGCTCGCTAGGATATCGCATCCTATGCCTACATATTCTCGTCTGGTACGAGAAATCAGAGCAGCTGTAGTTCAGCGAACTACAGGAAAGAAAGGGAAAAGGGAAGGGAGCTCGCTAGGATCATCGCAATCCTATGCCTACGTACTCTCGTCTGGTACGAGAGATCAGAGCAAACATAGTTCGGCGCTACAGGAAAGCAAGTCTCGACTGCACAGGGGCAGGAGAAGGGGTCTCAATCACCTGAACGCGAGAAGAAAAGGTTTCGATCGCACGGGGGCGAGAACAAAGAGGAAGCAGGCCTAATGCCTAAACGGGAAGGAACTCGGGACACACACGCAAGAACCTAATACGTAGGAGCGAGTGTGTCGTATATCACCCAAAGGGACATATACTAAACATTCTAAACGATCAAGGGGTGACCGCTCGATTGTTATTTCCCATGTATCTAACGCTACAGCTCACAACACTCGACGGTTGCACGAAGACTTGAAGATGAAAGATGATGTTGAACGAAGCGGCTCCGTTGGCTCTCGACATGTGCGCAAGCTCCATTTCAATCTTCTCCTCTCTGGATCCTTGATGAGGACGCTCGAATCAGAACCAATGTGACGCTTAGACCGTCATGGTTCGACTTATACGAGAAATCGAACTCTAAGAGGTAGCGTATTGATATCCGTGTCAAAGACAAGATAGAGAGATGATATCGAAAATCATTCTCCAATTGAATCATGTCACACGGCCAGCTCGGAATAAAATTAGAATAAAATCGGATAGCAGAAGGGAAATGAGGAGAGAAATCCAACGACAAATGGAAATAAAATGCTACTCCTAAAATACGACAATTAATTTCTACTAGAAAATATTCTAAAGAAATATAAGGAAATGCATACAGAAAATAGAATAAAAAATCTATCCTAAAATGCTATAATATTCTATAATTTGCTATAAAGAAAATAAAATGAAAATTCTATATAAATTCTATACTAAAAGAAAAATAGGAAAGAATTATAAATCCTAGAATATAAAATCTATATTAAAAAATATGCTAATAATATTCTAGGAAAATAAAACTATAATCCTAAAAGAAAAAATAGAAAAATAAATCTACAACTATTACAATCAAACATCCAATACAAAAGAAATTAAAAAATATTGGAGGGGGATACAGCCTGAAAACAGGGGTGCAACCTGCAAAAAAATAGAACTGGGCCCAACCCACAATACAGAGATGCCTCTTATCGAAAATAAAGGTGGACAAGCTTCTCTAAAGAGAGATGCCACTTATCGAAAATAAAGGTAGATAGGCTTCTTGAAAGACAGATGCCACTTATACAAATAAATGTAGATAAACTTCTCGAAAGAGAGATGCCAGTTATCGAAAATTAAGGTGGATAAGCTTCTCGAAAGAGAAATGCCACTTACCGAAAATAACGGTAGACAAGCTTCTTGAAAGAGAGATACCCCTTATTAAAAATAAAGGTGGATAAGCTTCTCGAAAGAGAGTTGCCACTTATCAAAAATAAATGTCGATAAGCTTCTCGAAAGAGAGATGCCACTTATTGAAAAATAAAGGTAGATAAGCTATCATCATAAAATCCAAATCGAGGTAAGAAAAACTTATTTAAAAATATGTCATCATCAACCTCCTCACAATTTTATTTACTCTTGACCTGTTTAAGGTAAACAAAGACGTCAAAATTGATTTGATTTGTTTGATTTGATTGATTATAGTGAATATATAAGGACCAAGAATTTTATTTGCCATGTTTTTTTACTTAAAAATGTCTATAAATATGGGGGTATCACTTTGTTTGGGATGGTTTTGGTGTGGAAGAATGCTCAAAGATTGGTTAATCATGCTACTTGTTCTAATAAGCATGATACTTATGTGTAATATATGGATGCACCGTGTATGCAAGGGGAAGAAACTTAGACAATACTACAACAAAAATGACTTTAGGCAATGGAGGAATAGACAACGACTGTAAAACTGTCCCTATAAGTAACATAGGCTACGCATTTTTACGTGTTGACACTTTTTTTTCAAAACCGTCCCTTATTTATTATATGCTACGGTTTTGAAAATGTGGTTATAGTATAACCGTAGCTTATTCCTTTTTTGCAATGCTTTTGAAGTGTGGTATTTTTTATTTCTATTTTTTAAAATTTAATGTTAATTATTCGCATATAATTAAATGTACAGAGTGAGGATCGAGTACGTAGAAAGACCTCACTACCAATAGAACAATAACGCCAACTTGAAGAGAATAATTTACATCATTATAAGCATGATTATTTCTTAGAGTTTTAGATTTGCAGATGTATGAGCATAATGTTAGGTTTATGAAGAGAATAACGAACTTTTATAATGTGTTTCATGTTTTAGTCCATCCTCGTCATTTGTGGATTTTGATGTGAAAAAATTATTGAGGATGATTAAACTTATTCCAAATGATTTTGTAGATGTGCCAGAAGTGGTGGTGCGATATAGCTTCAGAATTATATTAAAAATGTTCAATGTAAATTAAAATTTTCAAATTTAAAAGGACTTTCAGATCTTTGTGCAAAACTTGTGTAAATAAATAAATGCAACACATTTGACATGGTTTATAAGTTTCCGAAATTGACTTTAGTCTTGAGCAACTGCACGTGTGAAACATGTTTTTTTAGCTATGAAGTTTGTGAAGAGTCAACTATGTAATAAAGTGATTAAACATTGGTTAAATGACCGTATTGTAACTTTTATAAAAATAGATGTTCTTGAAATGATTAACAATGATGCTACTTTAGTTTATTTTCAAGAAATGGATGGTAGACGATTTTCATTGTAAATGTATTGCATTAAACAATATTATTTCTTATTCTCAATATAATTTAATTAATAATTTCTTTTATTTTTAACCACATCAATATATAATATCTGGATCCTATATATATATATATATATATATATATATATATATATATATATATATATATATATATATATATATATATATATATATATATATATATATATATATATATATATATATATATATATATATATATATATATATATATATATATATATATATATATATATATATATATATATATATATATATATATATATATATATATATATATATATATATATATATATATATATATATATATATATATATATATATATATATATATAAGAAATGCATTGGACACCGTATGATGTCTATTTTCTGGGTGTCAAAATATATTATTTGATATTTAAACCCTAATTATAACCTGTAGAATTCTATAACCAAAGATCAATTTATTCTTAAATATTAAATATGGATATCATTATATGATTGATAATGGTCAATCATACTTTAGTGTTTTTACTCGAAAGCTTGTAAACTGGGGAGAATTCCATTCAGGTTCCTTGGTATTTCAGTTGGCTGGAACTATCGTAGGGTGGAGTTTTGGAATCCTATAATCTCTTGTTATAGAGCAAGACTCCCTCTTTGGAAAGGTAGGTTACTCTCCATTGGTGGGAGATTAAATCTCATAAAGTCTGTTCTTTCAAATATGCCTTTCCACCGTCTATCATTTTTCAAAGCTCCTTCAAAAGTTATCAAAACACTGATTTCTATCCAAAGGCAATTCTTGTGGTCAGCTGGTAGTGTTAAGAAGGGTATTGCTTGGGCCAGCTGGCAAACGGTTTGTAATCTCGAATCCCCAGAGATGGTGTGTGCTTTCTGCTTTTGTGAAGAAGAAACTGCGGACCATGTCTTTTGTTCTTGCACATTAATTGTTGCTGTTTAGAAGAGGCTTTGGGACTAGTTTGGGCTCTCCATTGAATCGTCTGTTTCGGTTTTGTCTCATTTCTTAAGTTGTGTGCTTTCTGCTTTTATGAAGAAGAAACTGCGGACCATGTCTTTTGTTCTTGCACATTAATTGTTACTATTTAGAAGAGGCTTTGGGACTGGTTTGGGCTCACCATTGAATCGTCTGTTTCAGTTTTGTCTCATTTCTTAGGTTGGGTGAGTAAAGTGGGAGTTGTGTGTTCTCGTGTGTCGGCATGCTCATTGTGGATTTGTGCGTGTTGGACAATTTGGTGGTCTAGGAGCCAAATTGTTTTCAACGATTTGGTGGGCGACTCGAACGATATTTTTCACAGCATTATTCTCAACTATTGGAGGATGATGGGTGGTGGCTGCCTGACTAGGAATCATTGTAGTTATTATTCTTGGTAGAAAAATCCTACTGACATTTTTTTAATAGTTTCTGTTAGCCCATGAGGTATTTAACTAAGATAAAGAAAGACCACAATACCAAATAAGAAGGAAAGAGGAAGGCCTATCGAAGTCAAAGAATGTTCACAACAGAAATAAACACTCTTAAAAAAAAAGCATGAAGAATAACAAAAAAAACATGTAAAAATATGTATTTTGGCGAGATGCTTGATCAATTGATATTGTTTCTAGTATATATATATATATATATATATATATATATATATATATATATATATATATATATATATATATATATATATATATATATATATATATATATATATATATATATATATATATATATATATATATATATATATATATATATATATATATATATATATATATATATATATATATATATATATATATATATGTTGTTTTTAGGAATTGAACCCTAGACTAATAACTTACCAATTATCTCAACTATCACATAACAATTGAGATACTCTACTATCTATTAATATTAGGATTAATTTAAAGATTTTTAGAAATTAAAATTTCCATTTACTTGAAACATTTTTTCCTTACAAGTACAAATAAATAAGTGATTTCTAGATACAAGATGCATGCATTGCATGAGCATATGCACTATTATAAATTCATATTACAAATGTAAAAAATTCAAAATAAATAAATAAATAATTAAAATAAACAACTTAATGCACAAAGAATCTTATTTCAAGTGGGACTTCTTTCCATATTCTCCATTTATATCTATCTTCTTTTCTTTCTAGGGTTATTTCAATCGATAAGATAATTTAGTTTTTTAAATCGTGCGTGAGATATTTCTTGTACCAATTAGCCGTGTCTGTTGGTAGGCGTTTTAGACTATCGTTAAAATCAGTATGATAAAGACCCCAATTTCCAGAATAGCCTGCTTGAAATTCATATGTATCAAATGCTGCCCACAAAAAATAACCTTGAACGTTTACGCCGTCACTATAAAAAACATTAAAAAAATAGTAAATATCACCTTTCTATGAAAACAAGTAATATAAGCTTCCCATTTCATATTAACTACATTTCATAGAGCTATTTGTTAGGTTTCAATATTTTAATTTTTTTTTTTAAATTAAAGATATTTAAAACCAATATTTATGAATATTTAAAGGATGAAATTGTTTAAAATTAACAATACAATTTTGAGAGAAAAATTATTTACAAAAAAGTATTAAAATATTATGCTATTATAGATTCATTAAATTATATTTTATCACAATTTTAATTTATAACATCACTTTATAGACTATGTCAACACCTATCTATATACTAAAATATCTAAATAATTAGGTAAAATCAATTTATATTATATAATGCACAACTAATAATATGTCTCATAATCTAACTTGTTAAAATTTTATTATTTTCATTTTCAAAATATTTGTGAATAAATTCATAGTAGATAAAACAATAAAATTTAATTTTTTTTTTCAGTTTTGTATTATTCACTTTAGTTGAGTACTATTATTTATAATATTTAGTATTTATGATAGAAAAACACAATTAAAAATCGGTTCCTGCAAAAGTTAACATTAAATCATACCTAAAGAAAACGTACATACACTTAATCGTAAAAAGAAATAAATTCAATTCTACTAATAACCGATTGTGCCAAGTTATTTATTTATTACCCAAAAAATTTTAAGGATAAAGTAAAATGACTCACTCAATTGCTGCTTTAGTAGCGTTTATATGTGCTGCGATATAAACAATTCGATGTTCATCTTTTAAAGGATTTGGAATTTTTGGAGAAGAAATACCTACATTAAAAGGATTTCAACAAAAAGTATAACGAGTTATCTCTTTTGTTACATGAATTGTAAATATTAATTATGACGATGTAAATGTAACGAAATGAACCACCAACCATTTTCAGTGATGTAGATTTTGGGATTTTTATACTTTTCCTTAACATAGACTAACATATTATATAATCCTTCGGGATAAACATTAGTCCCACTGTATTGATCCTACAAATGATCAATATTGAAAAAAAGTAAATAATAATATTAAAATTTCATTCTTCTTAATTTGTTTAAATATTTCTCACCTTATAACCAAGAGTTTCTCCTTTTGCATTAAAAACTACAATTATGAAAGAATAACATAGAATTAGTCAAATGTTAACCATTCTAATTTATTATATCTTACATAATAATAATAATAATAATAATAATAATAATAATAATAATAATAATAATAATAATAATAATAATAATAATAATAATAATAATAATAATAATAATAGTTTGTCTGATATAGTCGGGTCAACTTTATTGACCATTGGTTTATGTTAATGTTTTAAAAGAAATATCGATCTTACCTTCTGAAACAGCTAAGGCATCATAATTGTCAAACATAATCTTTGTTTTGTTTGATTCATGTCTAGCAAAATGAGAAGTATAATAATTGAGTCCAATAAAGTCCGTGCTCCCTTTTAACAGGTGTTTTTCCTTTTCAGTGAATTTGGGCAATCTATTTCCCACCAGCTCTTTCATTATTTGTGGATAATCTCCATGGAAGACTGGATCTAAAATCCTGTATGTTTTAAATAATTTAGATAAATAATTGTGAAATACATATGTATTGATCACTACAAAAGATATAAAATTAAATAAGAATAACATACAACTACGAACAAAGCAAACAAAGTCTGTGATTTTTACGGTAACTAAAAAAACTAACCATCCCCAATAGAAATCCATTAGTCTTTGAGAAGCAACCACGTCTTCTAGTTTGGAACTGTATGGAACATATCTTCCTGATGAAAGAGCAAGTCCAATTTCTCCCTTTTGTATTTCCTATATCAAACATTGAATGAAAAACAATACTTTATTTCTCATTCAAAATTCTCTTTATTTTATTAACCTTTGATTAACTTTTAAATTATTAATATTATTACTTTTATCAAGGGTTTGAATTCTCTTCGATCACAATATTTTTGAGACTCAATAGTTAATTTACATATATTTTATGTTAAGGTTGATGATATATATATGATAATATATATGTAATATGAAAATTTTAAAATATGTTTACTTTGAATTTTGTTGAGTACAACTTTGACGCGGTAGCATGGGCAATGAGGAAGTTGTGAACGAGAGTATATGCTTGTGTACATATTTTAGTATTTTTGCATGTCTGATCAGTAGATACTTTATCAAGGTTGAACATGAATTGAAATAGAGCAGTGACTTCTGCCTCATTGATTGTAGTCCAATGTTTTACCCGATCTCCATATGTTTTAAATAAGAGTTCACTATAATCCTTATAATATTTCCTGAAATTTGATTTTATACATGAAAAATATAAATAAGCATGTTCAATTTCATAAATTTCCGTGTATATTAATTTTAAGGTTAAATCTATTTAGTGAAAATGAATATAAATAAAAGATGATATTAAGGTAAATTTACACAATTGAGAGATTTAAGAAGCCTCCAAACTTTTGTTTAAGAGCTAATGGATAGTCAAAATGCATGATACCCACAAAAGGTTCAATATCTACACATGTAAATGGATCATATAAAGTCAAATTATAATAAAAATTTCATATATTTCAAACAAATTGAAGGGGATATTAAATACTTTAAGTCATACCATTTTCGAGTAACTCATCGATCAAATTATTGTAAAAGTTGATACCTTCTTGATTTATGCCTCCTTTCAAGGTCCCGTCTATACATTTGATTGTTGAAAAAATAAAATAATAAGTGTATGATATAGTTAAATATTGCAATTTTTTCGTAAATATGAAAATAGAGTTTAATAAATATTTTCTAAAGTTTTAAATTATCATATATGTCAATTCATCATATTATTTTATAAACAAAATAAATATAATGGTGTATGATTCCACTAGTCATTTGAATAGATATTATATTAAAATTAATAAAAGCAGTTAGATATTTAAAATGGATCAATTATATTTTTAGTCTTTTAACTTTTTGTTTTGTATTAATTTGATCATTTAATTTTTTTTCTTCCAATTTATCCCCTTCAATTACAAACATTTGTATTTTTTGATTTGTCTTATATTAAATTTTTTATATTTTAAAATTTTGACCAATAAATCTGAAACAAAATCTTTAATTCTTCCATAAATATATTATGTAGAATTTTTATTCATGTATTTTTTTCCTTAGTTGGAGAACTATCACCAAATATAAAAGACAATATTGTAGCTAGAAAAATATAACATCCAACTGACAAGAAACAAAAAACACTCAAATGCTAAAGTTCCAATTTCAAGATTCTATAAATACTGTGAAAAAGATTTTGCATCATTAAACATTCTTTGTGATGTGACTTGTTAATTCAAGAAATAAAAACAAGATAATAGTCATTGATACAATAAAAAATGTATATTATATTATTTTAGTATTAAAAATTTACCCGGCATTATTCTACTCCAAGAAATTGACATTCTATAAGAATTTATTCCGAGCTTCTTCAAATGTTGCACATCCTCCTACAAAATCATACAAATTGAAACAAATAAAATAAATTATAAAACTAATTAAATCCAAGGTGTATCCTTATTACACCTAAATTAGATCTAATATTCAATTAGTAATATGTAAGCTAAAGAAATCGTTTCAGTAACAAAGCTTGTGTTGCTTCTAATCTATAATTTCAACTAAAATATATGCTACAAAAATAACTGTAAAATTAATAATTGGTGAACTCACCTTATATCGCTTGTAATGATCAATTTTTAATGGAAATTTATCAACGTCTAAATATACATCTGCTTGTAGAGAAGAAGGGGGAAAATGATTAGAATGAACCACTTAAGTTTGTGGTTATATTCCAAAATAGATAGAAAAATCAAAGATACAATTATATAATTCTAAGAAGAATTTAAAATATAGAATTAACAACTAAAATTGAGATTATATGACAAAATATTCATAAAATTTATTTGTTTATCACTACATGTATAAATATATATTAATTTTTGAACCTTTGTTTTGAACAACTATATCATCCCATATACCAAGTCCTCTTCCTCCTTCATCACATCCTCCTTCAATCTAAATTTACCAACAAAAGAAATAGTAATAAATGAAGTCATAACTTTAAGCTGTATTTTATTTTATATATAAGAGATATTAGATATTAATGTTTACGACTTTTTAACATTTACCTGAACGGCAGAAGATCCGCTACCAAACAGGAAACCTTGTGGAAATGATGCACGGTTTGGAAAGCTTGAAGAATTTAGAAATTTCAATATAGAGTCATATTGATTAGTTGTTGTTGTTTCTACCATCTATATATAATATACAGTAATATGTTAATTAATCAATATATAATAAAATGAATTAATTATAACTCAATTAATATTATTGTGTACATGTATAACATTAATTTAACCATGAGTACCTGTGATGCAGATAAGTGATTAAAAATTGGCTTATGCCTTGAAAGAAGATCTGGAATATAAAAATAATACATCAAATTATAGCATTGGAAAACATTTGTTAATGCATATTAGAAAATTAAGACGATCACACGTTATATTACTTGCAATCATCAAGATATTTTTTTACTGAAATAGATCTGCAATGTTAACATAAATACTATTATTGTATAGGATTTTCTCTATCTTTAAATGATCATTTGCAATTTTCTTGCATATATTTTAAAAAAGTCAATTTGTGGTATATTTAATATGTATGATTAGCATAATAATATTATTAATAAATCACGTTTTATGTATATATAATATTTATTTTTCATATTCCGAGAAAAAAAATTAGTAGTATTAATAAGATTTATATTATAAAAATGAATAACAAATTTATGTAGAAGAAATATATTCTACTGTAGAAACATGATGAAAATATTATAAATAGAGATAGAAGAAGTATACAATAATTTGATTTGATAAAGAAGAAACACATTTTAATTTTATAAAATAAGATTATTGTAAACAAAAATAAATAAATACATACACCCATGTGCTTGACCAGAAGTGTTAGAAAGCAAAACAAAGAACATGATTAAAAGAGTAGTTATAAAACTTCTTAAAGATGATAGAGTCTCCATTTTCTGCATCAAAGAATATGCTAAAATATGATATTAAAAGTCACAATTTAAATTTATTTATAATGAAGAAAATAGAACTCAAATTTCATACACTTAATGACAACCTATAAGGAGATTTTCTATTATTAAAAATCAAACTAGATTTTTGAAATATTATAACGAAAATCTATTATTGTATTGTTTGAACTTTTTTCGATCACCAAAATCTATATATAGACTTTCCAACAAAATAATACTGTTTGTTTGTTATTAATGTATATCATAATGTTCATATATATATATATATATATATATATATATATATATATATATATATATATATATATATATATATATATATATATATATATATATATATATATATATATATATATATATATATATATATATATATATATATATATATATATATATATATATATATATATATATATATATATATATATGTGTGTGTGTGTGTGTGTGTGTGTGTTATAGCCTTTTATTGATCTTAAATATCAAGTATTAGTCTTTCTATAACACAATGTTGCATATCATTCAAGTACATAGTGCTAAAAGTTTCTAAGAACAAATTTGATAATAAATGATAGAGTCCTTCCATAGTCGCCATCATCATAATCATCATTATAAAATACTATGTAAATATCATGTCATAGAGACTTGGCATATGGTATGTTTATTTTGACTATCACATCGTCAATTCATGTAACATCTCAATTAAATGTGTGTTTAGAATCACATTATTAAGTTGTTAAACATGATACAAAAATATTACACAATAACAAAAGAATTACGTAACTACATAAACTACGCATACGATACATGGTATGTCAAAATAATACAACATGTAATACCATATTATCACATAACATAGTGGAAATAACTAAAAAACGAGGTAAAGTAAACTCTTCAAGAAAGTCTTCTCTTGTCATCCTTTATTTATATTTAGCTTATGAATGCTCACTTGTAATATTATGATAGTAATAGGGGTGAGAATAAACTATCTCATTATAGTTATCCTATCTTAGTAGACCTCTAATAGGAATTTACCAAGTTATTTGTCATAAGGTTTCTTACCTTAACCATTTATATTTCATATAACACATAATACAAATGAATGTACAATTGTATTATTAATTACATGGATCACTGGTTGTCAGGACTCACTAGTATGCTACCCTTAAGGTAAGATCTTTTGGGATTATATGTCCTCCTGCTTTTGGGAACAAATCCCTCAAGTTATGGTATTCTGGGTTAACCTTTCTCCCCGCTTCTGGGAGGGAATTACCTCAAGGTAAAGTCTTCTGGATTTACCTTCCTTCTTACATTTGGGAACAAATTCCCTCAAGGTAAGGTCTACCTGGTTTACCAGCATTTCTGCTTTTGGTACTCAACTCACTTAGACAGATTCACCATCGCATTTCCCTCAAGGTAATGTCTTACGATTTTACCTGCCTTCCTGCTTTTAGGAGAGAATCCTCAAGGTAAGGGCTTCGGAACATAATAGTCAACTAGTTATTTTGGTAGAAAACAACAACCACTCCAAAATTTTCATGTCTATCCCTACTCTATTGCATCATATATCACATACAACCAACAATACATGTTATAGGTAGTTATTTCACAGCAACACAACACCAAATATTTATAAATAACATGGATCAAACAATCAAAGCACATAATTTACAATTAAGAGTAAGAACATTCAAAAAACCCCAATTTCCACCAACATGTAAAGTTTCCAAAAATCAATTTTGTTCCCAACTACCTAATAGAACCACACCTCAAATGGAATCTGGAATTCAAAATTAGATAAGGATGGAGATCATTGGTGATTTATTCAAGGTCTTGGTTTCATGTAAATTTTCTTATTTTCTTCTTCTTTTCCTTTTTCCTCGTTATCCTATTCTCTCTCTAGTCTTTTCTTTTCTGTTTAATTTGGTTTGCAACAAAAGGAAAAATAAGATAAAATGGCAAGGTGGTTGCTAGTAAAAAAAAGCTCTTCGTGGAAAAGACTAAGTTTCTCTTTAATTTTTACAAAATTCCAATAATGCCACTAGGTCTAATTTAACATTCTAATATCACACATAACATTAATCTTTACCGATTAAGGACATTAATCATGGAAGGATAAAATGAGGTATTACATCCTCACCCCTTAAATTAAAAATTGTTCTAGAATTTAGAATCATACTTGAAAAGATGAGGATAATTCACCCGCATATCGGGCTTCAGCTCCCAAGTGACTTCACCTGAACGCGAATCCTCCCATAATACCTTCATTAGGGGTATCTCCTTCTCCCTTAGCGTCTTGAATGCATAGTATACAATAAAGCTAGGTTGAGGCTGTAACAACCCAAATTTGATTAATTACTTTAATGGATTTATTTATAATTTTGTATGACTATTTGGTGTTTTAATTAAAATAAAATAATTATGTGGTTATGGGGGTGTACTGGTATTGGTAGGGTATGGTTGGAAATAAGTGCTTGGATGATCTGTTGAGGACTTGTGTGCTAGAGAAATAAGGTTCTTGGGTAGCTACTTGTCTATGATTGAGTTTACTTACAATAACAGTTTCTATTCAAGTATTGGAATGACCTTGCTTAAGGCGCTTTATGGTAGGAGATGTAGGATACCTCTGTGTTGGCTGAGAGTGCAATGATTGGATCTGAGATTTTTCAACAAACTTCAACAAAGATCAAGATGATCCAAGAGAATTTGAAAGCTTCAGAGTTTCTAGAAGAGTGACCATGATAAGAGGAGGAAAGCACTTAAGTTCCAATAGGAAGATGATGTCTTCATGTGAGTTACTCCAATAACTGGTGTTGGTCGAGTTTTGATGTCTTGAAAACTCACGCCACATTTTGTTGGTCCTAATCAGACTTTGTAGAGGATATGAGAGGTGGTCGATTGAATTGCCTTGCCACCGTCGCTTACTAATATTCATGATGTGTTTCACGTGTTTCAATTGAGGAGTTACATTATG
The DNA here is from genome assembly GCA_963859935.3 of Lathyrus sativus. NCBI lineage: Eukaryota > Viridiplantae > Streptophyta > Magnoliopsida > Fabales > Fabaceae > Lathyrus > Lathyrus sativus. The sequence continues at coordinate 618,737,349 of OZ012741.1, forward strand.
AATCAGTCTCATGTGATCCAAGTGAGCGATGTGCAAGTGAGAAAGAAATTGATTGTTGAGGCATCACTCATGCAGATAGAGAATCCGGAAGTGTAGAAGTTGTATGGTAAAAGATTACCTTGCTGAAGGTAGTGTGTGGAGGATAAGGATGTGGAAGCGTGACTTAGGAGCTAGAGACCCGGGTGAGGGAGTCGTATTTGACTTTGTTTCTTTCAGGTAATTTTGGAGGGCGTAAATTATGTAAGTGGAGGAGTTGTAACACCCCAAATTTAATTAATTAATTAAATTTATTTATTTATAATTTTATTTGACTATTTGGTATTTTAATTAAAATAAAATTATATGGTTATGGGTTGTAATTGTATTGGTAGGGTGCGGTGAGAAATAGGTGCTTGGTAGATTGATTAGAAAATAACTAGAATATTGTCATTTTATTTATTTAATCAGGATAATGAGAATTGCTAATAATTTGTCTATATCTATTTTATTTAAATTGTAGAAATAAAATAGTAAGAAGTGGTGAGAATATTTATTTGTATTAAAATATAATTAGATATGAGTAGGGCATGTTGGTAAATAAGACGATAAGTGGGAGTAATGTTGGAAGTCTCTAATTGAAGTAGATTAGGTTACTAATAAAAAGATTAGTAAGAGAGTTTTGAAAGTTTTTTTGTAGGTAAAGCAGAACTCTGGGTAAAAAGAGGAAGAGGCAAGGGCTAGGGCATATGAAGAGGCAAGGGCTAAGGCTAGGGTGAAAAGAGTTTTTTCATATCGGAAAATTCATTGTATCAAACATAACAAACACATAGTGATGGTAGTAGATTTAGGTATACTACACTGGAAGTAGCTTCATACATGTAACATAGTTGTTCTGGCCAATATCAAAACTAAAAAAAGGGATGATTGGAAGGCGCCAAATGAGAAATCAATGGAAATATCTTAAATGCAATTACTGAGATTCGAAGCGTGTTCCATAATAGCTATGTTACCTCGATTTTTTAAAAACGCCTAGGTATTAGGTTTAATTTTTTTCCAGAAGATTTGGCGTTCACTTATTGCTATATAATCTCTGTTTTATATAAAATCAAAAGAAAAAGTTGTTTCAAAAAAAAATCAAACATGTCGCTCCCAAGACCTATAAGTTTTGTTTTTGGCATGTTTAAGGTGAAACCTTCGTCACAAAAAGTATTATTTGTTGTAGTGATTGTGTTTAGTAATAAATTTCTCAATGTTGTCAACCGAGGAATGCAATAAATTTCTCAATGTTTTTTTTAATTGACAACATAGGAAGGTTATGATATAAATACAACAACAACATCAACATCAACATCAGTATGTGAGATAGATTGCAAGGGCAGAAAAATATTTTGTTCAAGATTGAAGAATATTAGAGATGTTTTCTGTCTTACAGTCCATCCCAAAAAATGACGCATAAGACTCTAGAGCGGCTACATATAAGTTAGATTTAAGGTAAAATCAGATTAACGAGTACTTTTCCAGTAAAATATGATAATTTAATCCCTTGATTATTAAATATAACCAAAGAAATAGATCATTAAAATAAATTAAAAATAAATAAAAAGAAAGATACCACTTTAAAAAAAATAAAAATAAAAATTGCTAATGCCAGGATTTAAAGCGTGTCCTAAAATATTTTTCCCCTCGGTTTTATTTTGTAACCGAGGGGATATGTAGTATTTATTAAAAAATAATATAAAACAAGGCGCACCTTGATTTGCAACATCGATTTTTGGTAGGGTGAGGTGAAAGTTTGTTATGAAATGTTTTATTTATAGTAGTGAAAAGTCTAAAAATTATAAATAAATGGTCTTCAAAAGTAATACTTCAAATGTACTTCAAAACCAAACTAAAGAAGATAGTTTTTCTAGTCCTTACACTTTTCGATGTTGTTGCATAGGCCATTGTAAGATTCCTCTCTAAAAAAAAAGAGAAAAAAATAATCACAATCACTTAATTGTATATTCATTCAGGAATTATCACAAACACGTAGCATTCAAGTACCCACAACAAATCACATTGACTGAACACTTACAATAAATAGCGGGTTCTAATAAAAATAAGAAAAATAAATTTAGAGGGATGAACCACAACAAGAAAAGAAGAAAGAGTAAACAATTTCAATTAAAAATAAAAATAAAATTAGAGGGATGAACCAGAACATGAAAAAAAATTAGAGGGATGAACCAGAACAAGAGAAGAAGCAAGAGTAAACATATTCTTACAGGTTCAAAGACAACGAAATGATAGGACGAAGTTGATTTCCATACACGACTTGTTAGGATGGAGAGATGATAAGCGGTCGGGCTTCTAGTGAAAACTAAACGAAACCCAAAGAAGTGACATAGTTCCAAAGGTTGCGAGGCAGTTCGACACTATGGTATTCTTTGTTAGACCTAATTTCTTACTTTGATAGTATTTCAAGTAATTATAGCATAATAATGTGTGGAAAAAATTCAATATTATTCATATTTTTTATTAGATTTAATTTTGAGAAAAACTAAAGGGTTTGAATTATATATAATAATTTATTTATATAAATTTTCTTTAAAACATATATTCCACACAATTTCATTTTATACAATATTTTAGGGTAAGTTTTAATCTACAATATTTTATTCTATTCATATTTTATTTTATGAAATATTTATTTTAGCCTAAGTTAAGATATACTAATATTTTACTTTTCTATTTAAATATAAAATATATATTATCATATTTAATATTAAAAATTGTAAAGAAAAAATGTTACAGTTCTTCTTTTTAAGAAGTAAATCTTTATTCTTTGAAAAAAGGAAAAAAATTAATTTAAAATATATTATCATATTTTGTATTTTTATTGATCAATTGCTAACTGTGTTGATGATGATGCAACTAGCTTTTGCTTCGATTCACTAGAGATAAAAATTTTAAATACTTTAAATAATTCAAATTCAAATTATACAAACAAAAAAAGAATTTATCATACAAACAGAAAAAGAAAAACTTATCAAACAAATAATTTGACAAGAGACACGGGTTCGAATCTCAATGTCGTCCAATTTTTATTATAGCTCTTAAAATCCAGCAACGATTTCAAAACATAGTACATAAAATAAAAAAGAAATAAGCGACAGTTGTAATTCACCCATGTTTAAAGAACAGTGGCGTAAACAAAATAAGCAACGATTATCTCCAACACACGATTTGAAAACCGCAGCCCAAAGTGAAAAGGGGAGTTTTCCATCAAAAATCTAAATAACTACAACAGATAAAAAATGCAGTATATTACCCTTTTATGCAACAGTTTTTAAGCCGTTTTCTATTCTTCCATTGCCTAAAATAGAATAACACGATACTCTCTTTAGTATTACGAATGTGCAAGAGTTATGTATATATATAATATGATCTTGACTTTTATTAAAAACAACATTTTGATACTCAAAATTCAGCCTCTAAGATTTCCTCTATTTCCACACCTAATTTAATGTTCATCTATTTAGTATGAATTTTGAAAATAACTCTCTATATTTGATTCCAAAAGGGAACATTACTAAAAATTAAATGTTTTCGCAGAGCATCATTTGACCAAGGTTGGATAGCAACCCATATGTTGTCAAAGTTCCATGAGTTTCCTTTTAAGATAAGTTTTTAGTCGTTCGATTTTCTAGATGTAATCTTCATTTTATAATATTAAATTTATATAATTTTGAGATCTATAAGATTGCATTGGATATTGGAAAACCCCATTAAAAGATAATCTTTGTGGATATTTTTGAAAAATGTTTTTTCTTTATGTTGCACCCCAAATTTGTCCTACCTTTACATGGTTTCTAGTGCCACTTTATTTTGAATGAATAACATGGCACAATTGGCAATAGACCGTTTTTTCCATATTATTCATAAAAACATCCAAAAATCATAAAATTAAAAATATTAGAAAAGATTTTATTCTTTTAAGTTTCTTTTAGTTTATTTTTTTTTGTTTTGACTAATTATTTAAGTTAGGCTTTAAAATAGGCATTAGGTTAGAGTTAACCCTAATTTGTTACCTATATAAATATGAGTTGCATTTGATAAAGGGGAGAACGGAGGAAGAAAAGAAAAAACGGCGGCCGTTCTCACGACTTATCAGAAAAATCTTCGAGGTTTCATCATCATCTCAATCAGAAGAAGTTTCGAAACCGCGAGAAACCCACCTCCGAAAATCAACCGTCTGTCACAACAAAAGCAGAGAACCTAAATAATCTCACCGTAAGCATCGTTAATTGGCTGTTATTTCTTTTCTTTGTTTTTTTTTTCTTTCATAACCCATTTCCAGGATAAGGAAGAGTAAGAGGAGAAAAGGTAATTAAAGGCAACTCTAATGGGTCAAATGAGCAGAAAGAAAGGAAATTAAATTCAATCCTAATGGGTTAAATGAGCAGAAACAAAAGATGTATCGCCACCCCAGTGGTTAAATGCCTTCCCCTTTTATTATCCTTCCCTTTTTTTTATTATTTATTATTATTTCTCCTTTCTTTAGTTTTTTGTCCTATTTATATTTATTCTTTTTTTTGTAAAATTATTATCTTATTTTCTTTTTTAAAGTAATTGAGTTTGAGCTGCTAAAATTTTCATTAAAAAAAAACTTTTATTAAAATCAAAACTAAAACATTTTTTAATGTTAAAACTAAAACCTTTTTTTTAAAATTAACATTAAACTAAGAACTTTTTTTTTTTTTAAATTAACATAAAACTAAGAACTTTTTTTTAAAATTAACATTAAACTCAAGAAATTTTTGTTAAAATTAAAACTAAAACATTTTTTTAAATTTTAAACTAAAGACTTTTTTTTTAATATTAACATTGAAGCCTTTTTAAAAATTAAAAATTAAAAAGAAAAAAAACTTTTTTATCAACATTAAAATTATTTTCTTCAAAATTTAAACTAAAATCCCTTTTTAAAACTAATAAAACTATAATTAAAATTCTAAATTGCATTTTGTCTTTCTTTCAATATTAACTGTTTCATTATTTGTCATATTTCTATCTAACTTTTCGCTAATGTTCTCTATTTTTCTCCTCAGATTATACTTAAATTCTTATTAATATTTATTTAATTTATGTTGTTCCATGGATGTAATTTACGTGAGGCCATGGTCGCGATTTATTTTATTTTGCATTTTTTTTGGGACTTGTAATTTACGCGAGTGATCGTCGCGATGCTTTATTTACTTTCCGCATTTTATTTATGCCATATAATATTTCGCCATATTTGCATGTTTACCGTTAATCATCTTTCCGAAGGAATTAGGTCTAGCCGTTTGACCGCCGAGTCAATAACCCTAACTTTTGACCGTTTCAAAACCCTAATTAGCCTAGGCGTCCCGCCGTGGACGAAAATGCCATTTATCCTAGCATTAGGTCAAAGAGTCGCCGTACTCTGTTTAGGGTTTCCCGCCGTGGAATCCCTAATTTCAACCCTAAATTTTCAATTAACAAATTCAACATAGAAATAGGAGTTTCAAAGACTCCACGTAAGCATGTCCTTAAGATATGTTTATTCCCCATTGAAACCTTGACCATAGTCAAGACGTTTCTAACCTCCCTTTCGAGGGGAACTACGATTACTCTGATTCCATTCCCTATCCAGGATACGTAGGCACAAGATGCGACGTCTTGCCGGGTAAACTTATGACTAACCCTTAGGTCTTTAGGTCCCTTAGCTCAATATATATTAAAGCAGATAATGAATAAAAATAAAAAAAGCATACAATAAACAAAAGGTTCCTGTAGAGTACTACAAAAGTTTAGGGTGCTAGTACCTTTCCTAAGCTTAACCAACCCCTTACCTAGGTCTCTCCCCGCATTGTGTTTATGATGCAAAATTAGGTTTTCCTCTTTTGACCTTTTCCTTCGGATAAATCAAAGAGCGGTTGTGAAATAAAGATGCGATTCAAATTAATTAATAATTTGATATCATATTCTAACCGCAACAGAAAATGGCGACATCACTGGGGACCCTCCTAATTTTTAAGGGTTGCCCCTATTTTGTTTATTGTATGATATTTCTATTTTATTTTATTATCTGTATATATTGTACCTTTCTTGGGGTATCTTTGTTGTGAGATAAGTCCTACACCCGGACTTGAGTGACATTATTATAGGAAGATGATATATTCGACGAGGCTTATAGGGAGTGGAATCCCGACCAAGCTGACTTGAGAATCACCGCTCAGTTGAGACCCTTTCAAAAATGGTTCGGTTGAACGAGTAATCGTGAAAACTTTTACTATTGTCGATTGGAGTCTGTGATACTGGGGGCCGTAGTACCTTAACACCACTTTGGCCTTATCTAGGACGTAGTGCGGGAACTATGAGGGAGTAATCCCAAGATAGTTGCTACGCGATACTACACTCAAAAGAGGCTCTCTTGAGGATATTATTAACCACCGAGTCAATTGGGAAATTGATAATATCCGAAAGATGGACTGATGATTTTGGGCACCTCTTTAGAACCTTATTCTGCAGGTACAACTACCCCATAATACATACCTTTTGGGAAGGGTAGACCTTAACTCCATTCATTGTTCCTCTAACCTAGGACTTTGTTGTTTGTGTGTATTTGTGCATGGCATTCATAAAACATCATTCCTAGTTTCAAGGAATTCAACAGTACTTTGCGAATTCAAAAGTCCTATATTTCAAAGTTTAAAACTGTTTCCAACTTTCCTAAAAAAGAAATGTTTGCAATCGACCGTTGAAGTTCTTGAAACTATTGCATTGCATTAGCATCATGTCTTGCATGGCATCTTTCCCCGGGTTTCTCATGTCCAGTTGTCTTTATCTTCCAGTGTTCCGTTGAGTCGTCAAGCTGATTCCTCGACACAGATATCAGACTAGAGCTAACTATAGACGCCAAATGTCAGAACAAGAGGAACATAATGTGAAGGTCCAATTGGAGATTGATGAGTTGAAAGCAGGCATGACCAGGCTTACCGAGATGCTTCAAGTGTTGATTGTCAGAGGAGAGCCACCTTAGAGGACTGTCATTCAGGAAGTTTCAAGTGTTGATCCACCTCTTGTTTCAGTGCCTCCCTCTAGTTGGCCTGAGTTTGGTTTACCTCCTAACTACTCTCCACCTGTTGCATCTGCTGCTATGATTGGTCAGGCTGTCAGACCGGTTTTTCAAGCTCCTGTCCTTACCGAGGCCCAACCTGTGGTCCACACGGTTAATCAGACTATCCAAGCTCCCGTTGATAATCCTTCCTATGAGTACAATGTTGCCGATGTTCAAGAAGATTTTGTTGAGCCTGAGATCACCCGTGAACAGTTTCAGATCATAAACAAGAGACTCCAAGCTGTCTAGGGTACTGATTTCTTCAATGTTGATGCCGATAATATGTGCCTAGTTTCTGGTCTTGTTTTGCCTGCCAAATTCAAGACTCCTGAGTTCGTGAAGTATCAAGGTAATTCATGTCCAAGAGCCCATCTAGTCATGTACTTCCGAAAGATGGCAGCTTACACCAACAATCAGAAGTTGCTCATCCATTGCTTTCAGGATGGTTTGAGTGGTGCTTCTCTTAAATGGTATATGAGCTTAGAGCATAACAGTGTCCACTGCTTCCAAGATCTCGTCAACGCTTTTATGAAGCAATACAAATACAATTTGGATATGGCTCCCGATCGTCGTCAGCTTCAAAGTATGTCTCAGAAGGAAAAAGAGTCGTTCAAGGAATATGCTCAGTGTTGGAGGGAGTTAGCTTCCCAAGTCGAACCCCCTATAGCAGAGAAGGAACTGACAGAAATATTCATGGATACTTTGTCTCCTTTCTATTGGGAAAAGATGATTGGGGGTGTCTCTTCAAGCTTTACAGATCTGGTGACTATTGGCCAAAGGTTAGAAGAAGGTTTGAAAATTGGGAAGGTATCCAAGGCTGCCGAATCTTCTAATGGTGCAAAGAAATCCTATGGGAATTTCCATAAGAGGAAGGACGAGCAGACCAATGCTGTCATGACTGAATCAAGAAAGCCTCTCCAGGGATCTCAACCTGTTGTTGCTCCGCAGCCAGCTCAGAATCCTCAACGTTCAGTTATTAGACAAGACCAGTATCGAAATAGGAATCAATTTGATCCTATTCCCATGACTTACACAGAACTTTATCCTTACCTGGTTCAACGAGGGCTGATCACTACAAGGGCTTTACCACCTTCTCCTAATCCTCCTCCAGCTGGATTTAGGGCTGATTTCCAGTGCGCTTTTCATGAGGGTGCCTTAGGCCACGACTTGGAGCATTGTTTTGCACTGAAAGCCAGAGTGCGTGAGCTGATGAGAGCAGGGATACTTGATTTTCCAGACAATCCTCCGAACATCCAGAAGAATCCTTTGCCAGGGCATCAGAAGTGAAGCTTCAGGCTGACCTCAGCAGGCTATTTATTTGTTTTAGACATGACAGTTTATCTTTGTATTATTTTAATCATAGACCTTTGTTTCTCATTGTTTGTATTTTCCTTATTTTATTAGCTGTTTGCTTTCGAACTATGTTTGTACTGATGAACTGAGCATTGCAACTTTTGATTTAATTCATTTTATCTATTATTTTCATCTCTATGCTTTATCTTTCAAATATTTACTTTTGTCCGAATTTTTGGTATGCAAAGATTTGAGGGAGGATGACGAAAACGTTATACCCATAACTGCTATCAGTATGCTTTTAATGAATCCTTATTGATGATGTGAGGCATTGTTTCAACTCCCAAACACTGGAGAAATACGGAAGTTATCCCCTTGTCACCCCCTTCGAGCCTAGAAGTTGGAGTTTCTTTCTTTACAAAAAGACCCGCAATCTTAGCCTGGGGATGGGTAGTTCTCAGTTAACTCGGTTGTACTTTCCTGCAATACACCTTTCATATAAAGGTTGAATTCACAAGTTTTCCTTCGTACACAGCAAGTAAGTGTCGAAGATGTTTTCCAAGTCAAAAGCCGATGATGGTTCACCGTGATCATTAAGCTAGGCAGTCACTTTCTTTCAAAAAAAAAAGTCTGCTAAGTCAAAACCTATAAAGGAGACTTAGGCAAAACTGGGGCATCCCGCTGACTGTAATCTTCACAAGAAACAGCTCAGGCAAAATTTAGGGATAATGCAGAGAGGAACTTTAAATCCTTACCCTAAAAATCCTAAATGTCAAAACAACCAAATGTTATAGGAAAGTAGTGACGGCCATCTCAAGAGTCCCTTGACTTTTGAACCATCATTACTACCATCAGTGCAATTCCTGACCTATAGGAACCTGAATGCCTAATATGAGTTAACTGAGCGTAGGACTGAAGATTATCACGTAGATTGGGTGGGAACAAACAAATTTTGAGCCTTTATCCTTTGTTTCATAAACCGTGAACCAGGCCACGTTACAACCCTCAAAAGACCTAATTGAAACAAGGATATTTTGAAAGCATGCTACAACAAGGTTGCGTAAGCTGACTCCTAAAGATCTTTGTGAATCATTTATTTTGGTCGTATACCTGTATTAAACTTTGAGCGTCCTGGACCGCCGCATTCTAATCGATGACTAATTTATTTTTCATCTTTCAAAAATAATTTTGATTTCAAAAGTTGCATGAACTTTGCATTACCATGTTTGTATGAATATTTTTGTTTGCAAATTGGCTTTCCTCTAAGGAAATTTCAAACAATCGAGAAACTTGGTCAAGTGATCCTATCAGGGGCAAAGTCTTCTCAGATCTGGTTTATCCATGAGATTTTCAAGACTCGGACTGGGGAAAACCTTCTGAGGGTACAGTAAAACAGTCATTTTCAGAATCAGACAAGCTGAATCAATTATCAGTTCATCTGTAATGGACAATTCAATCTGGGGCAGTTTACTCGAAAGATCTCCAAGCGGCTTTCCATCCTTCCTACGAGGACTATCAACCTGATTACAATTTAGCAAGTGACAGTGATCTCCGGGTTGAGGAATCAGTTTTCCAATCTTGTCATCTTACCAACAGAGTCGAGCCTTGTCGTCGACATCTGCATTGTCATTTGATCCTCTATCATAGCATGATTTATACACATGTGCATATCATGGGTGTTTTATCCCCATTTGCTTTTTCTTCCGAGGTCGTGTTTTACCCGCGTATTACCTCGTGGACAAAGTCCAATTTACCTGGCATCATGGGTGTTTTATCCTCATTTGCTTTTTCTCCCGAGGTCGTGTTTTACCCGCGTATTACCTCGTGGACGAAGTCCAATTTACCTGGCATCATGGGTGTTTTATCCCCATTTGCTTCTTCTCCCGAGGTCGTGTTTTACCCGCGTATTACCTCGTGGACGAAGTCCAATTTACCTGGCATCATGGGTGCTTTATCCCCATTTGCATTTTTCTCCCCGAGGTCGTGTTTTATCCGCGTCTTACCTTGTGGACGAATTTAGTTACTTGGCATCATGGGTGTTTTATCCCCATTTGCATTTTTCTCCCCGAGGTCGTGTTTTATCCGCGTCTTACCTTGTGGACAAAATCCGGTTAATTTGGCACCCATCGACTATTTCGTGTCATGTCTATCTGACGTTCTTCCAGATACGACGTGTCTCCTTTTCGACGTTCTTCCGAAATATTCTGATGTTTGTCTCTCCCTATATGTTTTCCGGTGAGTCCTGAAGATCTCGCTCGATCTCTTCAAGGAATGTCCCGAAAACTCTAGCGTCTGTCGTTTACCTGGTCCTGCCTCCGTGTGGATCCTATGTTACCTTGTCACCACCGCGTGTCTTCTTCCCCAGTGCAATTCTTCGTTGCGCTGTCCCCTATGACGTCGTATCGTCTGCATCCTTGCATTCATCATTCCATCATACACATCATATTAGATTCATGGCATTGTCATCATTATAGTTCGTGTTATTTTGTCCATATTATTGCATATCACTGCATCTAGGGGCCAAATTTCCGGTTATCTGTATTTAAATCCCTTTCACCGCGATTTCTCGAGTCTCCGCTGCTCAAATCATCCGGTGTAGCTATTTAAATAGGGGCATCTGTTGCACCCCAAATTTGTCCTACCTTTACATGGTTTCTAGTGCCACTTTATTTTGAATGAATAACATGGCACAATTGGCAAGAGACCGTTTTTTTCCATATTATTCATAAAAACATCCAAAAATCATAAAATTAAAAATATTAGAAAAGATTTTATTCTTTTAAGTTTGTTTTAGTTTGTTTTTTTTGTTTTGACTAATTATTTAAGTTAGGCTTTAAAATAGGCATTAGGTTAGAGTTAACCCTAATTTGTTACCTATATAAACATGAGTTGCATTTGATAAAGGGGAGAACGGAGGAAGAAAAGAAAAAACGGCGGTCGTTCTCACGAATTATCAGAAAAATCTTCGAGGTTTCATCATCATCTCAATCAGAAGAAGTTTCGGAACCGCGAGAAACCCATCTCCGAAAATCAACCGTCCGTCACAACAAAAGCAGAGAATCTAAATAATCTCATCGTAAGCATCGTTAATTGGCTGTTATTTCTTTTCTTTGTTTTTTTTTTCTTTCATAACCCATTTCCAGGATAAGGAAGAGTAAGAGGAGAAAAGGTAATTAAAGGCAACTCTAATGGGTCAAATGAGCAGAAAGAAAGGAAATTAAAGCCAATCCTAATGGGTTAAATGAGCAGAAACAAAGGATGTATCGCCACCCCAGTGGTTAAATGTCTTCCCCTTTTATTATCCTTCCCTTTTTTTATTATTATTTATTATTATTTCTCCTTTCTTTAGTTTTTTGTCCTATTTATATTTATTCTTTTTTTTGTAAAATTATTATCTTATTTTCTTTTTTAAAGTAATTGAGTTTGAGCTGCTAAAATTTTCATTAAAAAAAAAAACTTTTATTAAAATCAAAACTAAAACATTTTTTAATGTTTAAACTAAAACCTTTTTTTTAAAATTAACATTAAACTAAGAACTTTTTTTTAAAAAATTAACATTAAACTAAGAACTTTTTTTTAAAATTAACATTAAACTAAAGAAATTTTTGTTAAAATTAAAACTAAAACATTTTTTTAAATTTTAAACTAAAGACTTTTTTTTTTAATATTAACATTGAAGCTTTTTTAAAAATTAAAAATTAAAAACAAAAAAAACTTTTTTATCAACATTAAAATTATTTTCTTCAAAATTTAAACTAAAATCCCTTTTTAAAACTAATAAAACTATAATTAAAGTTCTAAATTGTATTTTGTCTTTCTTTCAATATTAACTGTTTCATTATTTGTCATATTTCTGTCTAACTGTTCACTAATGTTCTCTATTTTTCTCCTCAGATTATACTTAAATTCCGATTAATATTTATTTAATTTATGTTGTTCCATGGATGTAATTTACGCGAGGCCATGGTCGCGATTTATTTTATTTTGCATTTTTTTTGGGACTTGTAATTTACGCGAGTGATCGTCGCGATGCTTTATTTACTTTCCGCATTTTATTTCTGCCATATAATATTTCGCCATATTTGCATGTTTACCGTTAATCATCTTTCCGAAGGAATTAGGTCTAGCCGTTTGACCGCCGAGTCAATAACCCTAACCTTTGACCGTTTCAAAACCCTAATTAGCCTAGGCGTCCCGCCGTGGACGAAAATGCCCTTTACCCTAGCATTAGGTCAAAGAGTCGCCGTACTCTGTTTAGGGTTTCCCGTCGTGGAATCCCTAATTTCAACCCTAAATTTTCAATTAACAATATCAACATAGAAATAGGAGTTTCAAAGACTCCACGTAAGCATGTCCTTAAGATATTTTTATCCCCCATTGAAACCTTGACCTTAGTTAAGACGTTTCTAACCTCCCTTTCGAGGGGAACTACGATTACTCTGATTCCATTCCCTATCCAGGATACGTAGGCACAAGATGCGACGTCTTGCCGAGTAAATTTAGGACTAACCCTTAGGTCTTTAGTTCCCTTAGCTCAATATATATTAAAGCAGATAATGAATAAAAATAAAAAAAGCATACAATAAACAAAAGGTTCCTGTAGAGTCCTACAGAAGTTTAGGGTGCTAGTACCTTCCCTAAGCTTAACCAACCCCTTACCTAGGTCTCTCCCCGCATTTTGTTTACGATGCAAAATTAGGTTTTCCTCTTTTGACCTTTTCCTTCGGATAAATCAAAAAGCGGTTGTGAAATAAAGATGCGATTCAAATTAATTAATAATTTGATATCATATCTAACCGCAACACTTTAGTATATTGTTTGCTTTATTTTAATCCTTCAAATGTCATTATCGTTGCTCACTAAATAGTTATTTTCTACGACATAAGCATTATTACATCAATCATTGTTATAATCTTGATTTATGTTATCTTGATATGGGTTATTATTGTGCATTTTTGAATTCTAGAATTGAAAATATTTAGTGTCAGTTTGTCTCCCTTATGAAGGCATGTCGTAAGATTGAACAACATATTCATGTTTTAGAAGAGTTTTTTCAAGCGGCCTATTGTTGTTGTGTTGGGAATAAAAATAGATATACCATTTGCCTTTGGGGATTCAATTAGCCCATGAGGTATTTAACTAAGATAAAGAAAGACCACAATACCAAATAAGAAGGAAAGAGGAAGGCCTACCGAAGCCAAAGAATGTTCACAAGAGAAATAAACACTCTTAAAAAAAAGAGCATGAAGAATAAAAAAAGAACTTGTGAAAAGATGTATTTTGGCGAGATGCTTGATCAATTGTTATTGTTTCTAGTATAAATATATGTTGTATTTAGGAATTGAACCCTAGACTAATAACTTACCAATTAACTCAACTATCACATAACAATTGAGATACCCTACTATCCATTAATATTAGGTTTAATTTAAATATTTTTAGAAATTTAAATTTCCATTTACTTGAAACATTTTTTTCTTCATACAAATATAAATAAATAAGTGATTTCTAGGTACAAGATGCATGCATTGCATGAGCATATGCACTATTATAAATTCAAATTACAAATGTAAAAAATTCAAAATAAATAAATAAATAATTAAAATAAAGAACATAATGTAAAAAGAATTTATTTCAAGTGGGACTTCTTTCCATATTCTCCATTTATATCTATCTTATTTTCTTTTTAGTGTTATTTCAATCGTTAACATAATTTAGTTTTTTAAATCATGTGTGAGATATTTCTTGTACCAATTAGTCGTGTCTGTTGGTAGGCGTTTTAGACTACCATTAAAATTAGTATGATAAAGACTCGAATTTCAAGAATAGCCTGTTTGAAATTCATATGTATCAAATACTGCCCACAACAAATAACCCGTTTACGCCGTCACTATAAAAAACATTTAAAAATAGTAAATATCAACTTTCTATAAAAACAAGTAATATTAGCACCCCATTTCATACTAACTACATTTCATAGAGCTATTTGTTAGGTTTCAATATTTTGATTTTTTTTTTAAATTGAAGATATTTAAAACCAATATTTATGAATATTTAAAGGATGAAATTGTTTAAAATTAACAATACAATTTTGAGTGAAAAATTATTTACAAGAAAGTATTAAAATATTATGCTATTATAGATTCATTAAATTATATTTTATCACAATTTTAATTTATAACATCACTTTATAGACTATGTCAACACCTATCTATATACTAAAATATCTAAATAATTAGGTAAAATCAATTTATATTATATAATGCACAACTAATAATATGTCTCATAATCTAACTTGTTAAAACTTTATTGTTTTCATTTTCAAAATATTTGTGAATAAATTCATAGTAAATAAAACAAGAAAATTTAAAACTTTTTTCAGTTTTGTATTATTCACTTTAGTTGAGTACTATTATTAATAATATTTAGTATTTATGATAGAAAAACACAATTAAAACTGGTTCCTACAAAAGTTAACATTATATCATACATAAAGAAAACGTACCTACACTTAATCGTAAAAAGAAATAAATTCAATTCTACTAATAATCAATTGTGCCAAGTTATTTATTTATTACCCATGAAATATTAAGGATAAAGTAAAATGACTCACTCAATTGCTGCTTTAGTAGCGTTTATATGTGCTGCGATATAAGCAATTCGATGTTCATCTTTTAAAGGATTTGGAATTTTTGGAGAAGAAATACCTACATTAAAAGGATTTCAAAAAAAGTATAAGAGTTATCTCTTTTGTTACATGAATTGTAAATATTGATTATGACAATGTAAATGTAACGAAATGAACCACCAACCATTTTTAGTGATGTAGATTTTGGGATTTTCATACTTTTCCTTAACATAGACTAACATATTATATAATCCTTCGGGATAAACATTAGTCCCGCCGTATTGATCCTACAAATGATCAATATTGAAAAAAAGTTAATAATAATAGTAATAATAATAATTTTAAAATTTCATTCTTCTTAATTTGTTTAAATATTTATCACCTTATAACCAAGAGTTTTTCCTTTTGCATTAAAAACTACAATTATGAAAGAATAACCAAGAATTAGTCAAATGTTAACCATTCTAATATATTATATCTTACATATAATAATAATAATAATAATAATAATAATAATAATAATAATAATAATAATAATAATAATAATAATAATAATAATAATAATAATAGTTTGTCTGATATAGTCGGGTCAACTTTATTGACCACTGGTTTATGTTAATGTTTTAAAAGAAATATCGATCTTACCTTCTGAAACAGCTAAGGCATCATAATTGTCAAACATAATCTTTGTTTTGTTTGATTCATGTCTTGCAAAATGAGAAATATAATAATTGAGTCCAATAAAGTCCGTGCTCCCTTTTAACAAGTGTTTTTCCTTTTTAGTGGATTTGGGTAATCTATTTCCCACTAGCTCTTTCATTATTTGTGGATAATCTCCACGGAAGACTGGATCTAAAATCCGGTATGTTTTAAAAAATGTAGATAAATAATTGTGAAATACATATGTATTGATCACTACAAAAGATATAAAATTAAATACAAATAACATACAACTACGAACAAAGCAAAAAAAGTCTGTGATTTTTACGGTAACTAAAAAAACTAACCATCCCCAATAGAAATCCATTAGTCTTTGAGAAATAACCACGTCTTCTAGTTTGGAACTGTATGGAACATATCTTCCTGATGAAAGAGCAAGTCCAATTTCTCCCTTTTGTATTTCCTATATCAAACATTGAATGAAAAACAATACCTTATTTCTAACTCAAAATTCTCTTTATTTTATTAACCTTTGATTAACTTTTAAATTATTAATATCGATACTTTTATAAAATTCCAATAATGCCACCAGGTCTAATTTAACATTCTAATATCATACATAACATTAATCTTTACCAGTTAAGGACATTAATCATGGAAGGATAAAATGAGGTATTACATCCTCACCCCTTAAATTAAAAATTGTTCTAGAATTTAGAATCATACTTGAAAAGATGAGGATAATTCCCCCGCATATCGGGCTTCAGCTCCCAAGTGACTTCACCTGAACGCGAATCCTCCCATAATACCTTCATTAGGGGTATCTCCTTCTCCCTTAGCGTCTTGAATGCATAGTATACAATAAAGCTAGGTTGAGGCTGTAACAACCCAAATTTGATTAATTACTTTAATGGATTTATTTATAATTTTGTATGACTATTTGGTGTTTTAATTAAAATAAAATTATGTGGTTATGGGGGTGTACTGGTATTGGTAGGGTATGGTTAGAAATAAGTGCTTGGATGATCTGTTGAGGACTTGTGTGCTAGAGAAATAAGGTTCTTGGGTAGCTACTTGTCTATGATTAAGTTTACTTACAATAACAGATTCTATTCAAGTATTGGAATGACCTTGCTTAAGGCGCTTGATGGTAGGAGATGTAGGATACCTTTGTGTTGGTATGAATCCAGTGAGAGTGCAGTGATTGGATCTGAGATTATGCAACAAACTTCAACAAAGATCAAGATGATCCAAGAGAAGTTGAAAGCTTCACTGAGTTTCTAGAAGAGTGACCATGATAAGAGGAGGAAAACACTTAAGTTCCAATAGGAAGATGATGTCTTCATGTGAGTTACTCCAATAACTGGTGTTGGTCGAGTTTTGATGTCTTGAAAACTCACGCCACATTTTGTTGGTCCTAATCAGATTTTGTAGAGGATATGAGAGGTGGTTGATTGAATTGCCTTGCCACCGTCGCTTACTAATATTCATGATGTGTTTCACGTGTTTCAATTGAGGAGTTACATTATGAATTTGTCTCATGTGATCCAAGTGAGCGATGTGCAAGTGAGAAAGAAATTGATTGTTGAGGCATCACTCATGCAGATAGAGGATCCGGAAGTGTAGAAGTTGTATGGTAAGAAGATTACCTTGGTGAAGGTAGTGTGCGGAGGATAAGGATGCGGAAGCGTGACTTAGGAGCTAGAGACCCAGGTGAGGGAGTCGTATTTGACTTTGTTTCTTTCAGGTAATTTTGGAGGGCGTAAATTATGTAAGTGGGGGAGTTGTAACACCCCAAATTTAATTAATTAATTAAATTTATTTATTTATAATTTTATTTGACTATTTGGTATTTTAATTAAAATAAAATTATATGGTTATGGGTTGTAATTGTATTGGTAGGGTGCGGTGAGAAATAGGTGCTTGGTAGATTGATTAGAAAATAACTAGAATATTGTCATTTTATTTATTTAATCAGGATAATGAGAATTGCTAATAATTTGTCTATATCTATTTTATTTAAATTGTAGAAATAAAATAGTAAGAAGTGGTGAGAATATTTATTTGTATTAAAATAAAATTAGATATGAGTAGGGCATGTTGGTAAATAAGACGATAAGTGGGAGTAATGTTGGAAGTCTCTAATTGAAGTAGATTAGGTTACTAATAAAAAGATTAGTAAGAGGGTTTTGAAAGTTTTTTTCTAGGTAAAGCGGAACTCTGGGTGAAAAGAGGAAGAGGCAAGGGCTAGGGCATTTGAAGAGGCAAGGGCTAAGGCTAGGGTGAAAAGAGTTTTTTCATATCGGAAAATTCATTGTATCAAACATAACAAATACATAGTGATGGTAGTAGATTTATGTATACTACACTGGAAGTAGCTTCATACATGTAACATAGTTGTTCTGGCCAATATCAAAACTAAAAAAAGGGAAGATTGGAAGGCGCCAAATGAGAAATCAATGGAAATATCTTAAATGCAATTACTGAGATTCGAAGCGTGTTCCATAATAGCTATGTTACCTCAATTTTTTAAAAACGCCTAGGTATTAGGTTTAATTTTTTTCCAGAAGATTTGGTGTTCACTTATTGCTATATAATCTCTGTTTATATAAAATCAAAAGAAAAAGTTGTTTAAAAAAAATCAAACATGTCGCTCCCAAGACCTATAAGTTTTGTTTTTGGTATGTTTAAGGTGAAACCTTCGTCACAAAAAGTATTATTTGTTGTAGTGATTGTGTTTAGTAATAAATTTCTCAATGTTGTCAACCGAGGAATGTAATAAATTTCTCAATGTTTTTTTTAATTGACAACATAGGAAGGTTATGATATAAATATAACAACAACATCAACATCAACATCAGTATGTGAGATAGATTGAAAGGGCAGAAAAATATTTTGTTCAAGATTGAAGAATATTAGAGATGTTTTCTGTCTTACAATCCATCCCAAAAAATGACGCTTAAGACTCTAGAGCGGCTACATATAAGATAGGTTTAAGGTAAAATCAGATTAACGAGTACTTTTACAGTAAAATATGATAATTTAATCCCTCGATTATTAAATATAACCAAATAAATAGATCATTAAAATAAATTAAAAATAAATAAAAAGAAAGACACCACTTTTAAAAAAATATAAATAAAAATTGCTAATGCCAGGATTTAAAGCGTGTCCTAAAATATTTTTCCCCTCGGTTTTATTTTGTAACCGAGGGGATATGTGGTATTTATTAAAAAATAATATAAAACAAGGCGCGCCTTGATTTGCAACCTCGGTTTATGGTAGGGTGAGGTGAAAATTTGTTATGAAATGTTTTATTTATAGTAGTGAAAAGTCTAAAAATAATAAATAAATAGTCTTCAAGAGTAATACTTCAAATGTACTTCAAAACCAAACTTAAGAAGATAGTTTTTCTAGTCCTTACACTTTTAGATGTTGTTGCATAGGCCATTGTAAGATTCCTCTCTAAAAAAAAAAGAGAAAAAAATAATCATAATCACTTAATTGTATATTCATTCAGGAATTTTCACAAACACGTAGCATTCAAGTACCCACAACAAATCACATTGGCTGAACATTTATAATAAATAGCGGGTTCTAATAAAAATAAGAAAAATAAAATTAGAGGGATGAACCACAACAAGAAAAGAAGAAAGAGTAAACAATTTCAATTAAAAATAAAAATAAAATTAGAGGGATGAACCAGAACATGAAAAGAAATTAGAGGGATGAACCAGAACAAGAGAAGAAGCAAGAGTAAACATATTCTTACAGGCTCAAAGACAACGAAATGATAGGACGAAGTTGATTTCCATACACAACTTGTTAGGATGGAGAGATGGTAATCGGTCGGGCTTCTAGTTAAAACTAAACGAAACCCAAAGAAGCAACATTGTTCCAAAGGTTGCGGGGACGTGCGACACTATGGTATTCTTTGTTAGACCTAATTTCTTACTTTGATAGTATTGCCAGTAATTATAGCATAATTAGTGTGGAAAAAATTCAATATTATTCAGATTTTGTATTAGATTTAATTTTGAAAAAAACTAAAAGGTTTGAATTATACATAATAATTTATTTATATAAATTTTCTTTAAAACATATATTCCACACTATTTCATTTTATACAATATTTTAGGGTAAGTTTTAATCTACAATATTTTATTCTATTCATATTTTATTTTATTTAATATTTATTTTAGCCTAAGTTAAGATATACTAATATTTTACTTTTCTATTTAAATATAAAATATATATTATCATATTTAATATTAAAAACTGTAAAGGAAAAAAATGTTACAGTTTTTCTTTTTAAGAAGTAAATCTTTATTCTTTGAAAAAAGGAAAAAAATTAATTTAAAATATATTATCTTATTTTGTATTTTTATTGATCAAGTGGTAACTGTGTTGGTGATGATGCAACTAGCTCTTGCTTCGATTCACTAAAGATATAAATTTTAAATACTTTAAATAATTCAAATTCAAATTATACAAACAAAAAATTTTTTATCATACAAACAGAAAAAGAAAAACTTATCAAACAAATAATTTGACAAGAGACACGGGTTCGAACCTCAACGTCATCCAATTTTTATTATAGCTCTTAAAATCCAGCAACGGTTTCAAAACATGTATAACAATATATAAAGGCAATACATTGTTTTGGTGTAGCCTATTTTCTTTCCTCTTTTACCCTTTAAAACTACTTAGAAGTTACACAAATAAAAATTAACTACTCCCTCCATTTTATATTTGAATATTAAGTAATTATTTATTTGAAAAGAAAACTCACTTTAACTTCTAATCAAAAACTATATTTAAATAACTTCTCCTTATAAGTTATGTCTTTTATTTCTAGCTCATTGGGTCCATAGAAGTAAAAAATAGAGAAGAAGAAAGACTGCATGAGAAAAATTAGAATCCAGACAATGTTCATGATGGTGGCATAAAAGAGAAATCTACAATTTGCAGATGCCATAATATGGATTGTGAATCACACAATGATTTCTGTTAGAGTTAATTATTAGGGCATTTAGATTCTTCAATCTAATTTTTTGATTTGGTTTTTTATTTATTTTCATTTACTATTTTGTTCTTTTTACATAAACAAATCCATATGTGAAATTAGGGTTTGAAAATTGAGATTATTGAATTTTTTTAATGTCTAATACTTTAACTTTTCTCTCTATTGTAGAAGAAAAATGAATCATTATCTCTTACGAAAGAAAAAAAAAATGTGTTCTAATTTATAGATCATATAACAATGACTATTTTTATTAAATTTTTTAAATTTTGGTTTCCTCTCTTGAATCTTTTTTATTATTGTTTCAATTTTACCTGTGTAATTTGCAAAAATTTTAAAATATAAACAATATCTCAATTTTTAAATTGTATAATTTCTACAATGTGACGTAAACATTAATCTATATTTATCTATACCTATAGATAAAGAAAATATAACATTTTGTATTAACCTATATTTGTTAGATATTTGACCTTTAACTGTTATTTTAAAACCAACCACATATACAAAATAAATTTAGTAAATACTAATTGTTTCATTCTCAATTTAAAACTTTAACAATTTTTTATCATCCTTATCTTTAACTTTCTAAACAATTATCTCTCTTTCACTTGCAAGTTATTTTTCACTCTCTCATGAATTGTTAATTTCATCTAAATTCTCTTTCACATGCAATTTTGTCTTTCTTTCCATTATTATTGAATCTTTGAATTGTGTGAATTGTGTATACTGTCAATGTGTCTTTGTGATTACCTACAGTATAAGTATAAAAAAAAAAGATTTCGTAGAAAGTTAGAGTTGTTACAAACCATTGTATATCACTGTATATTTTACCAATTATCAAGTCATTTACTATACCGCCATTCAACTCCTCAGAAATACAAACTTGAACTATATATATTTAATTTTTTTTATCAATGCATCAGAAAATAATTGATCATTTTTAAAATATCCAAAGAAATATATGATACTTAATTATATTGTGTAGGTTGTTATTGAGATTAATCTCTAATCTTGTCATCTATAAGACTCACATTCACAAATAAATTTACAATAATGGTAAATATAGACTTTAGAGTTTTCTTTTTGTATAATGTCAAGCTATGAATGATATTAAGGGTTGAATATCGTTTAAAGATTGAATGTATTAGTGTTTATGTTTTCATCATGATTTTTTGTTTAATAATAACCAGTTATTAGCTACTTAACAAAATAAAGAAAGAGGAACAAATAAATGTCATGTGCAAATGAGATTGGGATATATATAGAGGTAGAGAGACTGATGAGTGATATAAAAAAAAGAGTTAGAGAGAGACGAAGAGAAAGTGAGAAAAAGAGAGAGAGATGAAACATATATTAGTGGCAATATACACAGATAAGTTATAAGAAAAGGGTAAGTTACAAAAATAAATAACAGCTACTACATTATTTTCTTTTTTAAATATGTCTTTTTATTGAACAGAACATCGAGCATGAAAAATAATAGTAAGATTATTAATGTTCTTAATTGTAAAATATGTGAATATTTTATTTTTGTTATTTTATATCCATTTATAATTTGTATGATTTCTACATTGTGATATTATTAAAGTTTTAATACATTAAAAAATATATATTGGTTGTCTTCTTACTTTTATTTTTTTTAATTATGTAAATAATATTATTTTATGTAACATTTAATTTATTGATAAGTTTTAATTTTCACATTCTACTCTTTAGATTATTAAGTTAATTTTAAGTTGACATTTGAATTGTTAAATTGGTCTGACGATATTTTTTTAGTATTAAATTGGTCTGAAGACATTACTACAACATATTAAAGTTAATATGTATCATTATATTTTTATTTTTTTATAATTGTTCCTAAGTAATATTATTTTTAATGGAATATATGTCAAAAATACCATTAAAAAAATTGCACGCGTTAGCGCAATAAAAAAAGCGGACAAACGGGCACGGAGTTCCCGTTTGAACGCTAGTAGTTCATAAAATAAAAAAGAAATAAGTGACAGTTGTAATTCGCCCATGTTTAAAGAACAGTGGCGTAAACATAATAAGCAACGATTATCTCCAACACACGATTTAAAAACCGCAGCCCAAAGTAAAAATGGGTGTTTTCCATCAAAAATCTAAATAATTTCAACGGATAAAAAATACAGTATATTACCCTTTTATGCAACAGTTTTTAAGTCGTTTTCTATTCTTCCATTGCCTAGAATAAAATAACACGATACTCTCTTTAGTATTATGAATGTGCAAGAGTTATGTATATATATAATATGATCTTGACTTTTATTAAAAACAACCTTTTGATACTCAAAATTCAGCCTCTAAATTTCCTCTATTTCCACACCTAATTTAATGTTCATCTATTTAGTATGAACTTTGAAAAGAACTCTCTATATTTGATTCCAAAAGGGAACATTACTAAAAATTAAATATTTTCGCAGAGCATCATTTGACCAAGGTTGGATAGCAACCCATATGTTGTTAAAGTTCCATGAGTTTCCTTTTAAGATAAGTTTTTAGTCATTCGATTTTCTAGATGTAATCTTCATTTGATCATATTAAATTTATATAATTTTGAGATCTATAAGATTGCATTGGATATTGGAAAACCCCATTAAAAGATAATCTTTGTGGATATTTTTGGAAAATGTTTTTTCTTTAGTATAATGTTTGCTTTATTTTAATCCTTCAAATGTCATTATCATTGCACACTAAATAGTTATTTTCTACGACATAAGAATTATTACATCGATCATTGTTATAATCTTGATTTATGTTGTCTTGATATGGGTTATTATTGTGCATGTTTGAATTCTAGAATTGAAAATATTTAGTGTCAGTTTTTCTCCCTTATGAGGGCATGTCGTAAGATTGAACAACATATTCATGTTTTAGGCGAGTTTTTTCAAGCGGCCTATTGTTGTTGGATGGGGAATAAAAATAGAGATACCATTTGCCTTTGGGGTTTCAATTAGCCCATGAGGTATTTAACTAAGATAAAAAAAGACCACAATACCAAATAAGAAGGAAAGAGGAAGGCTTATCGAAGCCAAAGAATATTCACAACAGAAATAAGCACTCTTAAAAAAAAGAGCATGAAGAATAAAAAAAGAACTTGTGAAAAGATGTATTTTGGCGAGATGCTTGATCAATCGTTATTGTTTCTAGTATAAATATATGTTTTTTTTAGGAATTGAACCCTAGACTAATAACTTACCAATTAACTCAACTATCACATAACAATTGAGATACCCCACTATCTATTAATATTAGGTTTAATTTAAAGATTTTTAGAAATTTAAATTTCCATTTACTTGAAACATTTTTTCCCTTACAAATATAAATAAATAAGTGATTTCTAGGTACAAGATGCATGCATTGCATGAGGATATGCACTATTATAAATTCATATTACAAATGTAAAACATTTAAAATGAATAAATAAATGATTAAAATAA
Source organism: Lathyrus sativus (assembly GCA_963859935.3). Classification (NCBI taxonomy): domain Eukaryota; kingdom Viridiplantae; phylum Streptophyta; class Magnoliopsida; order Fabales; family Fabaceae; genus Lathyrus; species Lathyrus sativus. Next base: position 618,761,519 of record OZ012741.1, read on the forward strand.
ACAACTTAATGTAAAAAGAATCTTATTTCAAGTGGGACTTCTTTCCATATTCTCCGTTTATATCTATCTTCTTTTCTTTTTAGGGTTATTTCAATCGATAAGATAATTTAGTTTTTTAAATCATGTGTGAGATATTTCTTGTACCAATTAGCCGTGTCTATTGGTAGGCGTTTTAGACTATCATTAAAATCAGTATGATAAAGATTCCAATTTCTAGAATAGCCTGCTTGAAATTCATATGTATCAAATGTTGCCCATAAAAAATAACCTTCGACGTTTACGCCGTTACTATAAAAAACATTTAAAAATAGTAAATATCAACTTTCTATGAAAACAAGTAATATAAGCACCCCATTTCATATTAACTACATTTCATAGAGCTATTTGTTGGGTTTCAATATTTTGAATTTTTTTTTTAAATTGAAGATATTTAAAACCAATATTTATGAATATTTAAAGGATGAAATTGTTTAAAATTAACAATACAATTTTGAGTGAAAAATTATTTACAAGAAAGTATTAAAATATTATGCTATTATAGATGCATTAAATTATATTTTATCACAATTTTAACTTATAACATCACTTTATAGACTATGTCAACACCTATCTATATACTAAAATATCTAAATAATTAGGTAAAATCAATTTTTATTATATAATGCACAACTAATAATATGTATTATAATCTAACTTGTTAAAATTTTATTGTTTTCATTTTCAAAATATTTGTGAATAAATTCATTGTAAATAAAACAATAAAATTTAAATTTTTTTTCAGTTTTGTATTATTCACTTTATTTGAGTACTACTATTAATAATATTTAGTATTTATGATAGAAAAATACAATTAAAAACGGGTTCTTGCAAAAGTTAACATAAAATCATACATAAAGAAAACGTACATACACTTAATCGTAAAAAGAAATAAATTCAATTCTACTAATAATCAATTGTGCCAAGTTATTTATTTATTACCCAAGAAATTTTAAGGATAAAGTAAAATGACTCACTCAATTGCTGCTTTAGTAGCGTTTATATGTGCTGCGATATAAGCAATTCGATGTTCATCTTTTAAAGGATTTGGAATTTTTGGAGAAGAAATACCTACATTAAAAGGATTTCAACAAAAAGTATAATAGTTATCTCTTTTGTTACATGAATTGTAAATATTGATTATGAAGATGTAAATGTAACGAAATGAACCACCAACCATTTTCAGTGATGTAGATTTTGGGATTTTTATACTTTTCCTTAACATAGACTAACATATTATATAATCCTTCGGGATAAACATTAGTCCCGCTGTATTGATCCTACAAATGATCAATATTGAAAAAAAGTAAATAATAATAGTAATAATAATAATTTAAAAATTTTATTCTTCTTAATTTGTTTAAATATTTCTCACCTTATAACCAAGAGCTTTTCCTTTTGCATTAAAAACTACAATTATGAAAGAATAACCAAGAATTAGTCAAATGTTAACCATTCTAATTTATTATATCTTACATATATAATAATAATAATAATAATAACAATAATAATAATAATAATAATAATAGTTTGTCTGATATAGTCGGGTCAACTTATTGACCATTGATTTATGTTAATGTTTTAAAAAAAATATCGATCTTACCTTCTGAAACAGCTAAGGCATCATAATTGTCAAACATAATCTTTGTTTTGTTTGATTCATGTCTAGCAAAATGAGAAGTATAATAATTGAGTCCAATAAAGTTCGTGTTCCCTTTTAACAAGTGTTTTTCCTTTTTAGTGAATTTGGGTAATCTATTTCCCACTAGCTCTTTCATTATTTGTGGAAAATCTCCATGGAAGACTGGATCTAAAATCCCGTATGTTTTAAAAAATGTAGATAAATAGTTGTGAAATACATATGTATTGATCACTACAAAAGATATAAAATTAAATAAGAATAACATACAACTACGAACAAAGCAAAAAAAGTCTGTGATTTTTACGGTAACTAAAAAAACTAACCATCCCCAATAGAAATCCATTAGTGTTTGAGAATCAACCACGTCTTCTAGTCTGTATGAAACATATCTTCCTGAGGAAAGAGCAAGTCTAATTTCTCCCTTTTGTATTTCCTATATCAAACATTGAATGAAAAACAATAATTTATTTCTCATTCAAAATTCTCTTTATTTTATTAACCTTTGATTAACTTTTAAATTATTAATATCGATACTTTTATTTGGCTAGCTCACATGTAATAATGATTGTTATTATTACTTTTTTCAAGGGTTTGAATTCTCTTCGATCACAATATTTTTTAGACTCAATAGTTAATTTACATATATTTTATGTTAAGGTTGATGATATATATATATATATATATATATATATATATATATATATATATATATATATATATATATATATATATATATATATATATATATATATATATATATATATATATATATATATATATATATATATATATATATATATATATATATATATATATATATATATATATATATATATATATATATATATATATATATATATGATAATATATAGGGGTGACAAAATGGATGGATTGGATGGATATGGATTGGATTCTTAATGGATGGATTAAAACAATTCATTAGTCTATTAACAATCCATTAAATTTTTTTTTAAATTTTCCAATCCAATCCATCCATTAAAAATAAAATCCATCCAATCCATCCATTAACATATTTTTAATGGATGGATATCCATCCATCCAATTTTTTTTTTATTTTGAAATAATAAATGTATTTTTTTATTCTCGAAAAATTCATTTTTTGTATTTAAAAAAATTGTTTTTTAATATATTCATGAATAAAATTGAATTTTTTGTATTTTCAAGAAAAAAATTGATATTTTAATTTTTGAATAATATCAATTTTTTTCTAAAAAGTCGATTTATTTTAAAAAAAAAATCGGTTTTTTTCGGAAAAAAAATCAAAATTTTTTTCCAAAAACAAATCTGTTTTTTTATTTTGGAAAAAAAAATTCTGATTTTTTTATTAGAAGAAAAAAATCAATTCTTTTCTTTTAAAAATTTTATTTTTAATTATTTTAAAAAAAATAAAGATAATCCATTGGATCCTTAAAATATGTTGGATGGATTGAATCCATCCATGCATATAAATGGATGTATTTAATCCAATCCATTAACTTATTTTTTATGTGGTGGATGGATTGGATGGATTTTTTGATGGATGGATTGGATGGATTTTGTCTTAATGGATCCAATTGCCACCTCTAGATTTAATTGTATATTTAATATAAATTTTTATTTTTATTAAATAATTTAATTTTTAATTTATTCATTAATATTTTTTTTAAATACACAAAAACATAATTTCTAATTCTTTTTTATTCTTGTCTTGTAATTAAAAAAACACAAAAATATGATTTTTAATTCTTTTTATTCTCGTCTTATTATAAAAAACACAAAAACATAATTTTTAATTCTTTTTAATGTTGTCTTATCATAAAAAATACAAAACATGATTTTTAATTCTTTTTATTCTTGTCTTATTATAAAAAACAAAAAAAATATTGTGTTAATTGTTATTATCATTCTTGTCTATTTTCTAGTGCTATATATATGAATTAGAAAAAACAAGCAATTACACACACAAAAAGAGACAAAAAAAACATATGTCCCCTCATTGCTCTCTCTCTCTCTCTCTCTCTCTCTCTCTCTCTCTCTCTCTCTCTCTCTCTCTCTCTCTCTCTCTCTCTCTCTCTCTCTCTCTCTCTCACGTTAAAACAAAAGAAATAAATAAATAAAAGAGAGGTCATACTTCATCTTTACACAAGCCTATGAATAACAACAACAAATCCGTTTTTCTTTCAAGTTCATAACAAATCCGCAAAGCACCTTGAAAGTCTCTAAATAACAAATCGAAACATCCGTAATCATGCACGCATTCGACACCGTTCAACCTATGTTTGTGGTAGCTTTCTCTTATCCCTTTCGTTTTATGTTCATAAAATTATTTTATTGATTTTGTTTGTTTTAGTTTTAAGAAATCTTTTTATTAATATGTTAGGTGTTGAGAAATCTTTTTTGGTATTTTTATCAAAACAAAACCTTTTTAAAATAAAAAAATGATAAAATTTTATTAAAAAAATATAACAAGCATTTTATCTTAATCTTTGTGATTGATTTTATTTTACTTTTTTTATATAGATTTATGTGGATTGTTTAATTTTATTATTTATTTTTTTTTGTTTGTGATTATTTAATTATCATTATTGCTTTTATTTTCCATTAGCTAGAAAAGATAATTAATTGAATAATAGATAAAATACAACAAAAAAAATATAAAATCAACTCTTTTAAAAAATAAATAATAAATACTCGATCCAACGTCGAGACACTTTTTCTCAAGTCAAAACCAACAAGCTCATTTTGTTTTCGTGCTTGCGCTTATTTCTTTAATTGGGTTTACTTATAATCTTTTTATTTCATCCCCATCCGACAAAATGTACCTCGTTCCCATTAAGTCTAATAATTTTATCGCTTTCATCTTGATTGTATTTTAATGTTTTATACATCTCTCACTTACACGCTCAAACCATTTCCATGCTAATTCTCGATTCAATATTGAGTCCTTTTTCAAAACACCTTTGTAAGTCGATTGTTTCTACGATCGCCATCAACCAAACCCAAAACATTCTTGATTCATATATCAAGTCATACCCTAACTTGTAAGTCGACTGCTTTTTAGCATCGCCGTCGACCTCATGCACACACTTACACTATTTCTTTGGTTGTGGTTTCGTTTACTAGGAGCATCCTTAGGGACTAGGATTCGACCTAACTTGTTCTCAAACCCTTGATCTAATGTCAAGTGGTTACTTCCCTCATAAGTCGGTTGCATTTTTCAATCGCCATCATGCAAGTTCAAACCTCGATCTTTTATCGAGTATTTTTTCCTTAAAACTAAAATCTCTTTCTTTTCTCAAAAATAAAGAAATACTTTAATCATATTTCTAATCTATTTCGGAAACCTTAATTAAAACACTTACCTCCCTTTCAACCTAACCTTAAGTTTAGAGTTACTTAACTTTATGTAGGTGTTCTGCCATAGACACTTACCTTTCCCCCCTGGAACCTTAACCATAGTCAAGAGTTACTCACCCTTATTAAGGGGAACCACGAATGCTCTGATTCCATTCCTGTCAAGATACGTAGGCACGAGATGTGATGTCTTGGAGAGCATACTTAGGAATAACACCTTAGGTATCTTTTTACCCTTTCACCTTTAGCATGACAAATAACAATAAAATAACAGGTTCCTGTAGAGTAGTACAGATACTTAGGATGCTAGGACCTTCCCTAAGTATAACCAACCCCCGAATCTTAGATTCTCTTTTGCTTTACATTGCGTTGCATATTTATGGGTTATTCGCTCTTTTTACCTTCCTTTGGATAAATTAAAGGTCGGTGGTGAATTATGATTTGTGATTCTAGTTAATTCAATAGCTTGATATTCTGATTCTCACTGCGACAGAAATGACGAATTCACTAGAGAATTTCTTTCGAGGGTTTCCACTAACTTGCTTATTTTTGTTTTTGATGCATATATATATATATATATATATATATATATATATATATATATATATATATATATATATATATATATATATATATATATATATATATATATATATCTGTGTGTGTGTGTGTGTCAATTTTTGTTTATTTGTATATATATGTTTCCTCTTTGGGTTGTTATCCTTGTGTGGTGAGATAAGTCTTACACCCAGACTTGAGTGCACTTATGATAGGAAGGTGACATATTCGAGAAGGCTTATAGGGAGTTGATTCCCGACCAAGGTAACTTGAGAGATCACCACTCATTTGAGGCCCTCTTGAGAATAGGATTGTTGAACGAGTATTCGTGAAAACACTTACTACTTTCGACCTAGGAGCCCGTGACACTGAGAACCTTTAGTTACCCTTAACTCAACTTGGCTTACTTAGGACGTAGTGCAATGACTATGAGGGAGTATTCCCAAAATAGTTGATACACGATACTACACTCAAAAGAGGTTCTCTTGAGGATATTATTAACTATCGAGTATTTAGGAAATTGATAATATTCAAAAGATTGACTAATGACTTTGGAAACCTTTTAGAACCCTTGCTCTGCAGGTACATTGAACCCTTAGTCCACACCATTTGGGACGGGTAGACCGTTACTCCATGCTCACTGATTTTTAAACATGGGACTGTGTTCGTTTGAATGTATATATTTGTATATGTGGATGTGTGTATGCCTATGCTTGAACGTACATGCACTCATAAGCATCATGTTCATAAAAGTTTCATGGAATTCAAAGCTTTTGTTTACAAACATCATAGGTTTTACCATTGGATTATGAGATTTTCAGTTATCAAAAGTATTGTCCACTTTGTGGTGTTTGCAAACATAACCTTTAAGTTCCTTGAAACCCATATGCATTGGTGCATTTGCATTCTTCATTAGCATTTCATTCTTTGCATCTCAGGTTCTCACTTTTGCTTTTTCCCTCAAAGAGGAGGCAAGTTAATTCATCACTACGATACTCGGTCCAGTCAAAGAAAGAAAATGAAGAACATTGAGCAAGAAAACCATGAACTTCGTAAGGAGGTGACTACTTTGAGGGCTGGTGTGTAAATGCTCTCTGCTTTTGTTGAAACTCTGGTTGCTACTCAAATTCAACCTTCTCCTCATATTTCTCAGACTCCGCTTCAAAGGACCGTGACTTCTGAAATCATATCAATGCCCATTCCTGTGACTCCCGTTAGCGCTTCTAACAACTCTAAGAAGCTTATGGAAGGTTTACCTTAGGAGAAGGAATAAGCTGCTAATTCTATTTCGCGAGAGAAACATGGAGGATCTTGTAACAAAAGTAAATAACACGTGGATCAATTTGACCTGATACCAATGGCTTATTCTGAATTATATCCTGCTTTAGTACAGAAGAATCTGGTGCAAACAAGGACTCTACCGACCATCCCAAAGAATCTACCATCGTGGTTTAAGTATGATCATTTTTGTCCATTTCATCAAGGGGCGCCCAGTCATGATATTGAACATTGTTTTGCTTTGAAGGCCGAAATACAAAAGTTAGTGCAAAGCGGTATTTTGTCTTTTGAAGATTCTGGACCCAATGTCTCAACAAGTTTGTTACCCAAGTATGGAAACGCTGAGGAAGGATATCCCGGAGAATACTGTGTCTCTGACATGACTTCAATGAAAGGATCTTTAGTAGATATGTACGTCAATTTATGTAGGCTTACCCATTATGAGCATAATCACGCTTCTTGCAAAATTTGTTCAAAGAATCCTCGTGGATGTTCTATGGTGAATAGGGATCTCCAAGATATGTTGGATCAGAAATTGCTTCATATCGCTAGAGAAAGGGTGAATGTCATAATTTCACATTTTAATATGCCAAGGCCAGTGGTAATTACTTGTAACAGTAAAAAGTCTTCTCATGTGCCTTGTGGATATGATGCTACCATGCTGGAAGGTGGTAAGAAAGTTCCTATTGATGTTGCTCCTGCCACTCGGGTAATTCTGAATTGTAGATCATAGTTTCATCAGAGAACATATCAGAGTCATGCTCAAAAAACGTTTTGACCCAATCCCAATGACTTACAGTTAATTATGGTCCTATTTTACCCGAAATTCGGTAATGGCACCCAGAAAGACCAGATCCATGAAGTCCCTCTTTGGTTCAATTCAAATACCGGTTGTGAATTTCATGATAAAGCAATGGGGCATTCGATTGAATATTGCAAGGTTTCCCAAGAAAAATTCCAAGAGATGGTCGATGATGAGGTGCTAACCTTCAAAGGAGGAAGCCAAGTTGTGAACATAATACCTTTATGCTGATGGATATGAAGACTCAAGAAAGTCCTTTCCAAGCCGGTGAAATTAAGAGCAGAGCTCATCTGGCTGTTTGTTTGTTTGCTTGCATTTGTTATTATTTATTTGATTATAAAATCATTATTTGCATGTAAGAACTTGTTTGTTTTGAATGATTAATGCAATAAATATGTTTGTATTGAAGAAATCCATTTTTATTCACTCATAAAATGCATTTTCATATTTTATAATGCCAACTTTATCCAATCTCTTGCTTTGGTAGAGAACTGGGAGGAGGATGATGAAATCAAAAACGCAAGATCTTTGGTCGTATGCTTTTGAATAAAACCCGGCTGATGATGTAAGACATTGTTTTAAATTCTCAAACACTAGAGATATAAGTGAGGTAGACCCTTGTTAACCCCTTTGAGCCTTGAAGTAGGAGTTTTCTTTTCCTTACATACAAAAAACCCTCAATTTTTACCTGGGGCAGGGTAGTTTTCAGTAAAACTGATCGAGTGCCCAGACTCACAAAAGGAAGGAGTGAACATTCAAGAATCCATTTTATCTATTCCTCGCATATTAGGAGGGTGGGAGTCAAAAAAACATAAAGATTATCCCTCGACTATCTAAAGAGTGAGGCAGTCACAATCCTTTCAAAAAGGTCAAAATGCCTTAGAGTCACACGGCTTGTTCATAAATCAAAAATAAAATAAAAAAAGAAAAGGCCCGCTAAGTAAAAACCTATGAAGGAGACTTAGGAAAAATTGAGGCATTCCTCCAGACATCAAAGTCAAATCCAAAGACTCCGTCCATGCAAAAGTTAGGGAATAGAAAAAATAATAAAATAAAATGCAAAAAGTGAGTGATTGTCATGTCCAAAGCCTCAGTGGTTTTCTCAACCATATCAAAACTCCTCTTGAGAGATGAGTGCTCGTGTCAATTAGCTAAATGTAGGATTGGAGAACATCATGAAGAAGGGGTGGACACAAATAAACTTTGAGCCTTATATCCTTTGTTTCTTACATCGTGAACCAAGCCACGATACAACCCTCAAAAGACCTAATTGAAGCAGGGTTTATTTTGAAAGCGTACTCGACAAGATAACGTTTCCTGACTCATATGAGCTAAGCTTAAAATTTTTGTTGGCTTTATAAGATTAATTAATTTCCTATCCTAACTAGTGATTCGGTCACAAGTTATTTTGATATCTTTTCAATAAATAAATAAAAAACTTCAAGACAAGCATGTGTGTTTCATTAGCAGTTTTAGAATTAAAATTTTTTTTGCTTGCTAACATTGCTTAACATCATAAAAGCTTGCATGCGAACAAAAATGATGAGCTTAATCTTTTGAGACTTGAAACTCTGATAAAAAAAGGGCAAAAAATTCTATGGCGTTCTTGAACTTTTTCAACATGTAACTTGATTTTTCTTGTGAGATTTGTCTTGTATGATTTATATATGTTTGCTAATATGTTTAAATGTCCAAAGTTGTTTGATTCATTTCCTTTCTATGTCCATGCTTGCTTTTGTGAATGCATACATGTGAAAATGACCTGTTGAACTTCATCTATGACCTATACCATGATTCTTGATGTTGTAACCTCTGGAATATGTTTTTCATGCCCCGTGCTACTTGTTTATGTGTCTTGTTAGAACCGTAACATGCTAGGTTTTGATTGTTGACTTGGTTGTTACCATGAAACTTGCTTACTTTTCCCTATGAATTCATGAACAAATACTTGAATTGTTGTAACATTTCTTGTGTTTTTGCTTGTTTGATTGCCATCAATACATGTTTAGATGGTCTTATGTTGTCACATTTTATCTTATTTGATCCTTATAACATGCTTGCTTCAAGTTGTAACTTGTTTGCATCAATCTTATTTGAATATTATAGATGAACTTGTTGTTGTTACACATGTTTTTTACTTGCCTTTATGGTTGTTACCTCTATGTCTTTATGTTAATATTGAATGTTGTTCATAGGTTGTTACATGTGCTTACTTGTTTTTTAACTTTGTTAAGCCTTCCCCAAGTGATGGAACTTGTTAGTTCTCATCCAGTTGCCTCATCTTTCTCCTATTCCAAAGGAAAGTTTCTCTATTGACCCCTAGGGTCATAGGTAGCTCTTTACTCTATCTTTGACTTTGTTATGTCATCTTGAACCCTAGCTTAGTCAAGTTAGAACCTACTAGCCATTGGACTTTGCTTAAGTCTAAAGGACCCACATTTACTAGGAGTGTTCTTCAACTAGAACCCTAAGTTAGAGTTTTTCAACTCTATGTAGAAATCATTGCCATGATTACTTACTCCCCTCCTGGCTTCTGCCAAAGTCAATCCCCTTGAGTGTATAACTTAGGCTAGAGAGTTTTGTTAAACTGTATACAAGAATTGTTATGTCTGTTCCCCTTTGAACCTTGATTGTTATGATTCTATCTTAGTTAAGATAAGTAGGCAAAAGATGTGATATCTTTGCAAGCAAACTTAGAAACATCAACCCTGGGTCTTTACCTCAAAACCCCAACCTTGATCCCAAACCATAGCAAGTAGTATAGTATACAAACATACAAAATGTTTCTGTATAGTAGTACATATGTTTAGGATGTGAAATACCTACCCTAAACATAACCAACCCATGATCCCCGAATCTCTTAGCGTTGTCGTTACATCGCACAAGAGGTCTTTCTTTCTTTAACCTTTCCCTTTGGATAAATCAAAGTCCGGTTGTGAATTTAATGAAATAAGATTCAAGTTAATAAATAGCTTGACATCACGATTCTCACCGCAACACTAAGTATTTGTAGTACTCAACAGGAACCTCTTGTTAGTATTTGTGTTATGCTATTGTTTTCTTACTAAGGTAAAGACCTAGGGTATATACAAAGTATGCTCGCCAAGACATCACATCTCATACCTACGTATCCTAACTAGGATTGAATTAGAGCAACCGTAGTTCACTTAACTAGGGATGAGGAACTCTTGATAACAGTCAAGGTTCCAAGGGGGAGAGAAAGTGTTCATAACTATGACACTTACACAATGTGCGGCGACTCCAAACCTAAGGTTAGAAAAAACGGGGAAAGTAAGTGCTCATCACCATGGCACTTACCTGGAGTGCGGAAACTCCACTCCTATGGATAGGTCAAAGGGAAAGTTAAACTAGTCTCGATCATGGGACAACGTGAGATAAGGGAGTTAACTATTAGTTGTTAGCGGTTAGTGGGCTTGACATGATATCTCATCTTATGCCTAAGTATCTTGACTAGGAATGAGGAATCAGAGCCTCCGTAGTTCACCTAACTAGGGATAAGGAACTCTTGATTATGGTCAAAGTTCCAAGGGGGAAGTAAGTGTTCATAACCATGACACTTACATGGATTGCAGCGACTCCAAACCTAAACTAGGTTGCAACGGGCAAGACTCTTACAAGGTCTTGGGGGGGAAAATGACAAAGCTATCCAACATGATATGGAATTCAACGGGATTGATCCTTTCCTTTGGAATAAGGTATAAGCAACAACAAGGATGAAACTTTAAGCATGGATGATAACGACCAAGAATGAACAAGAGAACACAAAACACTCATCAACAACTCATGGACAACATAATATTGTCAACAAAGTAATCAACAAGCATCAAGAATAAACCAATCAACAAGGCAAGAATTAATCAATAATTTCTCTAGAACCAAGTCAAACTACAGGCAACAATGATTGATCAACACTTAAATTAAAATTTGCATCAAAAACTTCAAAGGTATCAAGAATCAAATTCAAAATTGAACATCAAGGAAAAATCAAGGATTGTCAAGATTAACTTAAGAATCAAATAAAATCTAATTAAACCAAAATCTAAGTAAAAACTAATTTACTAATTAACTAGCTATGTCCTAATTAAAAAGCTAACTAATTAATTGATTTAAAATCTAGTTAAAACTAATTAACTAATTAATTAAACTAAAAAAACCAGTTAAAAAATGAATTGAGTAATCTAAATAAAAAATTAATTTACTAATCTAAATGATTCTAATTAAAACTAATTCAAACTAAATAAAACTAAATAAAGATATACATTAATTAATAAAACAGGGATGGGTGGGTAAGTGATTAGGAGGTTCGTGTAACAACATTCTTAACAAACAAAACCCCAATAAATATGGAAAACGAGGTTAGAAGAAGATGTGGGAGACATAGTATAAGTGCAATTAGCAAAGTGAATGGGCCAAGCCCAACGTGACCATGAGGCAGCATAAAGGATAACAAAATTTAAATTCAAATGCCTAAGCTCAACAACATTACAGTGCTATCAAACTCAAAAAGAGAAAACTCAAAAAAAGGAAAATGAACAAGAAACAGAGTTTCCTCTTCCTCACCCATTTCATTCGCGTGACCTTCCTCAAACTCATGGTCTTCTCTCTCTCGTGCGTCTTCACGACAACTTTTTTGTTTTTCTTTTCTTGCGCGACATATGGTTGTTGAAAGGCGCGGCTTTGATCGTTCTTGCTGGAGATTACGATTGTGTATCGACAACAATGAGGATGGAGGTTGGACGATAGTTCTGTAGTGGTTTTCATCGGCGTCGGTGAATAAGCTTGAGCAATTTTAATTTGTTAATGATGTGCAGCGCTACTTAAATTTGCGGCAGTTGTAAGTTCTTTGATGGGTGAATTTTGAAGATGGATGATGAAGGGTAAATGAAGAAGAGTGAAGGAGGTTGAGGGAGGTGCGAATCGGATTAGGGTGAAGGTCAGTTTTCAGAAAATCTTTTCCATGTTTCTTGCTACTCTTGTCTCTTTAAAACTGAAATCACCCTCCTTTCTTAAGTTTTTTTGAATTTGTCTCCTTATTGCTGTAAGGTTCCTTTTAATTTGCAGGCTTGGCGCAGGTTTTCTTGGAGTGGCAACATGACATAGTAGGTTTGGCATTTTTGGAGGGTAGTGTTTTTGGTGTTATTGTTGTTGCAGAAATTCTGCAGTTTGGTTTTTTGAATTAGTCAAGATGTGCAGTGTTTTGGACCACTGTGAAGGCTGCATCGCAGGACTTTGGCTTGGTAGCAGGCAAAGATTGAAAGCATGATGTCATAATATTAGAGTGTTATATGGGATTTTTCAATTTTTATGTAAGGTCTACTTTGGTAAATTGGTGTTGTTAGACGACGACAATGATCTAGAAGGGGGTTGAATGAATCACTAATTCTTTTACAGAGTCGATGCTTATGATAAATTGGTTTTTAAAACTTTTAAAAGGAATCCTCCGAGGAACTATGATCGTCTAAACGAATCGTTACCAAAAAGATCGCATATACGCTACGCCTATATGGAATATCGATTATGATGAGAAACTTAATCAAAAGTTTATACACAAATCAATAAGATTTAATTCACTCAAATTTTTTCAATTTCCAATGCCTTGTGAAAAATAAACTCAAGTTGAAAAACAGCTCAAGAGGTTTGTGTTCAAGCAATTTGTCGAACACTTGGTGTGCAAAGCACTCCAAGTGAAACTCATTAAGTAAATGTAATGCTAAGCTTTTCCAATTACAATCAAACGGATTGTAATGAGTTTTCCAAATAATTTTCAGCACTACATTATACCAGAATTTAAATCAAGCAAGTTTATTGTACACAAACGTTAAAATTCAGAAATGGAAAGTTGAAAAAAAAGAGAACAACACCAATTTGTTGAGGCAGGTCCTCTGTCGTTCTCGCTCGGGGTACGTCTGCCCTCAATTCTAAAAATAGAATTGAGACCTGTATAAAACCTGTTGCAAATTGTTTGTACAAGAGAAGCAATAGAAATCAAACACTCAATCCTAGTCGGTGATGCTAATGATATTTCTTCTCTCCCCTTGATTCAAGATGAATCATGTCCTTCGAATGTGTTGAATAAACCTCTGATTTCAGCTACATGTTTGAACCATCCAACGACCTTCAAATGTTTAGCCCTACTTATTTCAATCACACACAATTCAAACCCAAATTTTCCTTCCATAATTCTCTAGTTACCGCTACTAGATTGATAGAACCATCTATTCTCCAATCACCTTCGCTCGGCTGAATCTGTGAAGAAACAGTTTGTGCAAAACCCCTAAAATCCAAGGCTCTTGGAGGATAAAACCCTAACGGTTTTATTCAAGAAAACCCCATAGATCTCTCAAACCAAACCCGATACAAATATCCTATATTTGGACGTTATCACCTTAATGATGCAGAATGATCAACAAAAATGGTTATGTGTATTTGTTGAGAAAATGCAAGAAAGAGGATGAAGATGATGAGAGAAACATCAGTGTCTATTTTCACTTTTCTTGTTTTATGTTAAAGATTGAGCCCAAACCAATAAATATGTGAAGCTAGGACCAAGTAACAAACATAACAGCCATTTGAAACTCAAACATATCAAAAAAAATAGAGTGACATGGCGAACGGTCGACCTAAAGAAAAGGGGGGGTCGACCTGAGCACTCCCGCTTTCAAAATTATGTAAAAATTGACTCTTTGCATCTATCTAAATAGGTCCATGCGTCGACGCAAACCTGCCCATTTTTGACAAATTAAAATGCTAACAATATGAATCGACCGGAGGGTCGACACGAGCAGTCCTGCGAGCAAATCCTTAAAATTCACTATGTATGAGTCGACCTAAGCAGGGCTTTAAGTCGACTCAAAGGCTCAGAACTTCCAAAAATGTTATTTTTGACATGTCTTGTTTTATCTAAGTACTTCTAATGTATATCTAAGTCTATCAACATGATCAAACTCACACAAAACACATATAATGTTTTTCTATATGAATAGACACATGTTTTTGATAAATGCTTATACACGAGAGAACTACGAATGCATATGCAACTCGATGATACCGTCCAAAGTACAAATTACTAACTAAATATGTTTTGACATCATTAAAAAAAGTATTGAGACAACTTGCCCTCACATACTCCCCCTTTTTTATGATAGAAAAACAGTAGCAAAATCGAGCACCTTGAGTAGTATCATCCTCCCCCTAACTTTATGCATTCTTCTAAAAACAATCTGATCATTTGATCAATCTTTGTAGGATGAGTTGTTGATTTTGCTTAGTTTTTTCTCCCCATTTGACAGCATCAAAAAGAAAGAAGCAAAGGTCAAAGAAAAACACCGTATATTGATTTAAGCACATTCACAGAATTTGTAACAGGTATTCATTAACAATCGTTCACATAAAATAGGGTTAATGGAAACGTATAAAAAGATAAATAGAACACACAATATATGAACAAAAACTAAGTATCTTTAATAAACATTAGACTCCAAAATATTTCCATGTCTTAGTTAGACAAACAAACATAATGATAAGTGAACATTTAGGTGAAATGAACAAGATATAGTATGACATGTATAACAACAACACACAAAGAATCTTCAAGGCCTCCTCCCCCTAAAATGATGGCCCCTTCCTCTAAATTGATAGTTGTGAGGTGGTGAAGGTTGTTACTCATCCAACCGTTCCGTAAGTTCTAGCACAGTCTGGTTGAGAACATTGAAGTTTGTAGTAAGAGCACGATTTTGACCTGCAGTGATTTCAGCCATAGTATCAAAACGTTTCATCGCGATGGAGGCAAACATGTTGAAATTATTGGTCTGAGTTTGAATTTGGTTCTGTAAATTCGTAAACCGTTCATCTTGTGCAGTAGTAAAGTTCTGTTGCTAGAGCTGCATATTCCTCATCATCTCGAGGAATTCATCATTGTTGTATTAAGGACATGGAGGAGAGGGAGACATATAATACAACTTTTGGCGATTCCAATTGTTTGTCGGTGGCATGTATTCTGAACCAAGAGAGGTCCATCCCGTATGTTGCCATTCACCCCATCCTTGGTTTGCATAGGAATCCAAAGGGGGTGATTGATCCAACCAACCACTATTGTCTTGTTCATTAGCATTGAAATCATTCTCCATTTGATTACCATCTTCTTCTTCTTCCTCTTCTTCTTCACTTTCATCTAACTCTTGTAGGCGTGAGCTGATAGCCTTAACGATAAATCGATAGTGTGTCTCTCGTGGATCCCATATGTAACCCATCATTGTTAACGTCTTTTGACAGAATTCTTGGTCAACTGTCAAAGTCTTGTATGAGATTCTGGGGACAACCACTTCAGCATTGTTGAGCATACATTGAATGAAGGATGCATTTGATAACGTTGTGCCTTTTCCAGAATCTCTCAGAGAATAAATTCTACTTGTGATATAGTAAGGCCAATTGATTTTTATCTTATTTTTCAAGATGTACACCAAATGAACTTCAACTTGATCCTACCGAGAGTAACCTCCTTTCTTGGGTCGAAGTATGTGAGAAACTATCCATTGCAAAATTCGATCAACTAGTTTCAAACGACCAGTTGTTACCGACTTTAGGAAGAGATCACTAGCCACTATTTGATTAGTATATGGTTTCTTTAACATTAAGTTCAAGGCTTCCTTGAACTCGTAACCTTCCACAGTTTTAGTGTCAGTGATATTTATCAGTGGAGTAGCAGAGAGTGGAGACATGTTAAATAGATCTTTCCAAACAACATCATTTACCGAAATCCTCTTATCTACTATTTTACAACTAACCTCAAACCCATCAAACTTGCCTTGAAGACCCGTATAGAAAATTCAAAAATTCAAAAGTTCTAGAACTTCTTGAATATGCATTCTTTCGGCAGTTTTGTGATAATAAACGAATTGTTTCAGAATCAATCGTTTGCACAGATTCTTTTCATACAGTTCCGCATATTCAGTGGGTAATAAAGAAAGAGCAGTTACCGGTAGACTTGCCCTTGGTTGGGAGGTTCCGTCTTATAAAGATGGAGCTTTAGTTGTTCTTTTTCCAGTGACCCTTCTTGCAGCCATGAGATTCAATAGATGAGGAAGATGAATAGTAGATTGAGTTTGTGTGTTGATGAGAAACTCAATTGAATCCTTGTAGTATTTGATGAGATTAGGTCTTGTTAGGGATTCTGGGAAGAGGAGTAGTAGAGTATAAATATGTGTGGATACAATGAACCAATGCTACTGATGATGTTTGAAAGCATAGAAAGAAGGAACACATTTAATAGGTCAGAGAAATTTGAAAAGGTGCAGTAAAATCAAGAATTTTTTAGAGAATTTGAGCGACGTGTCGACCTAAACAGTCTGTGCGTTGACGCATACTGACAATTTTTGGACAATGAGAAAAATGTGCAGTTTGAGTCGACCAAAGGGTCGACCTGTGCAGATCCGCTTCTAAAACATGAAAACTTGAATTTTTATGAGTTGACCTGTGACTTGTTTTGGTCGACTCAAATTGTAAAATGAGTAAAAAGCACATTTTTAAGTCATTAATGCATCAAACAAGAATAAATAGATAGCCTACACATATTTCAAACATACAAATGGATAAAACATGTTGAATCATAGAATAAACATCAATTTTAACACCAAAATTGGTAATAAGAATTTCATAACTTATTGAACACTTCAGGTTCTCCCTAACTACAAGTTTTTACATCATTCAAACTTTCCAAGTCAATAATATTAACAACCTAAATTCCTGCAATGGTACAACTTGAGGTTTTAAATAATAAGAGTTAGCTTCTGAGCTGATATATGGATCCTTTATAGGGTACTTCTGGTCCAGTGAATGTTTGAGATGGTTAGTATGCATGCACAGATTGAAGTGAATACCAGACCTGGGTGTTTTTCCAAATACTCCTCAGTGCTTCTCGACAGAGTTGTATATTTGAGAGCTTAGCATTTTAGACAAGCCTAAGTTGGAAAATATTTGACTATATTCTAACTCGGTAGCTTCAACAATAGACTAAGATGGTGGCTGCACAATTAAGTATAACATGAGCCGACCGAAAATAGAAGTTATACAATCTTTAGCAACATGGAAATAGCAAATTAGAATCACACAAAATCACAAAACGCAAGAAAGCCACGACTCGTTCTTTCTAAAACAGGTCATACAAAGCATCCAAGATATTTCCAAATTAATCAATAAGGTTAAGTCACAAAATCACAGCCAGATCATTAAGTCGACACAATTACGACAGGTTTTAAATCTCCAAAATATTATCTGACATATTGAATTGAATAAATAGGGGAAAGTTTATGAAGTTTTTTCTCAAATCATCCATCATAATCAATGAGGAATTCACTAGCATAACGGAAACGGAAAATTAGTTATGTCTTTCATTTAATTCAACTCTAATTTTAATGTTGATTAATAATTAGCTTAAGTTATTGATAATTTAGATTGGTGATGTAATGTTGATTTTGATTTGACCTTAATATTAATTTCGATTTGATCATTGATTTAAATTTTGGATTAATTTTTTATTTGTGTTTAGTTCTTAATTTAGATTTAAGACTAATTTCTTGAATAAATTTCAATTAATTTTTCATTCGTCATTATTAGGATTTTTACTTAAATTCTATTTGGTATTTTGTTGGAATTTCTTAGTCGGATTCTGTGAATTTCCTTATGGATTTCTTTTATCATGGTCTTAACACATGGGCTTGATGAATGCTCTCGATATATGGTGCTATTGATTGCTTGCCTGTTTGATCTCTATGTTCCCTTAGGATTCTTGGTTGAATCACATCTTCGGTAAAATGAATTAGGATAGACTTTAGGTTTCAACCCTTTGCATGATAAAAATTAGGGTAGTCCCTTTGTAAACCTTAACCTTAGGTCCATCTCTTTGCACGCTAACATTAGGCATATTTCCCTTTCTATCCTCCCAACTTTAGGATCATTATGCATGATAACATTAAGAGTTAGTTTCCCTTAGTTTTTTTTCTTTTCAACCATTGAGTCTTTCTCTTTCCCTCTCACAAATAAATTCAAGATACTTAATAAGTATAATGTGCATAGTGCATCACGAGCCTTAAGCACATAGGAAAAGATGAGCGGATGCATTTCTAACCTCATCTTACGGTACTTCGTGCGTGAGACGTTTGGATCGTCAGTGCGAAGTATTCGCTCCTATGTCATTGACTTTAGTGCATTACACGTCATGAAAAAAGTTAATCCACTTCTTTAAAATCCTCAAACAAATTCAAGTCATTTTATCCTTCAAGAGTTTCCTTCCAAACCTTTTTTCAGAAAGAGCATGTTACCTCCGCTCTACCGCAAACATGTATCGACCCTAACTGCTAGAACATGAGCTTGACATCACTTATAAATAACACTAACCAAATTGTGGTAGGTCGAACTACGAATGCTCTAACTTCCTCTTTCTTGCTGAATGAGGATATGTAGGCACAAGATGGCGAAGTCTTGGCGAGCACAATCCCCCATTCACCCATAGTCTTCCGGACTACGTTGACTCTGACTTTCCTATTACACGAGGGAATATGTAGGCATAGGATAGCGATATCCTATCAAGTCACCTTTTGTTCCATTTCTGTTTGGCAAATAGGTTTTAGATTAACACACCTTTTAATTAGAACAACAAGCATGGATCCCATTGAGTACAATTGACGTGAGGGGGTGCTAATACCTTCCTCTCGCGTAATCGACTCCCAAACCCAGGATTTGGTTGCGAGACCACATCTTCTCCCTTTTGAGATTTTTTCGATTGTTTCCTTTTCCCCGTCGCCATAAATAACATTCGATGGCGACTCTATTTTTCTGCCAGATGTTTTTTGCGTTGCGAAATTATACAAGAAGGTTGTTAACTTTCTTCAATAAGGTTGAATGTTACCATATACCCAGAGCAGAGAATCGAATGGCAGATTCTTTAGCGACTTTATCCTCCACGATCGTGGTAAATTATTGGAATGATGTGTCAAAAATTGATGATATACATCTTGATAGACCAGCTCATGTGTTTGCAATTGAAGAGTTTGTTGATGATAAACCTTGGTATTATGATAATAAATGTTTTACCCTCAAATTATTTGATCTTTTGCATAGCATTCTAGGTCAATCATGTCGCATAACTAACCAACTTATCGGCTTTGTTTTGCTTTATTTCACCTGTGAAATTAGGGTTTGCTTCAGGAGACTTCAAGGGTCAGTGAATTAGGGTTTTGGATAGGTCATCCACTATTCAAGCTCAGAAGATGTGGGGTTAGAGGTTTCCTACTGAATTGGATTCCCTTTGTTCAGGGTTTGTCTCCTATGGTTACTTGTACTCAAGTTTGAGGCAGAGGTGTTGGGCTTTCAGTTGTCATGAGCAGTGCCTATCAGAGGTTTATCAAGGCACGACTTCGGTTTCTCTGAATTTCCATAAAGGTGTCGTTTGCAAGGGTTTCATTAGTGGATTGACTGGAAAGATTATGGATCAGGATTTTGGAAGATTAGAGTTTCTCACCCTTTGTGTTTATGATCAACAACTGTTGTTCAATTGAGTCTCTCTTGAGGCTAGCAGGTCCAATGTGTGTGCAAGTACTGATTGAGTGGTTAGGGTTTTTACCTTTGGTCTGAGGATTCGTCATATTGTTGTTCAATTATGATCTTTTCAAGATGAATTCAAGTTTATAATGTTGTTCAGGATCTGTGTTGGTCAGGTGCAATTGTCGAGAATTTAAATGTGGAGGCGCATTACCATTACCTATACTCGTTCCCATATCACTTTCTTAACCCATTTCCTTCGTATTCCAATTCAATTCATCAAACCCATCCATATTTAATTTTAATCTACGTTATATTTTATTTTCAAAATTCATTCATCACAAATTTCTTTATCCGTTTAATTTTTATCCATTCTTTTCATATCCATTATATCCAAAGTTTCCAAATATCCAATTCATAAATATTCTATACCAATTATACAAGTTTTCTATTTTTTTGTTATCCATATTCGTAAATTAAATTCCATTTCCAACTATCCATTCACATATCCAATTTCTATCCAAATCCATATTTCATTAACCATTTCCATGTTCAAATCTTGTACCAAACCATTCAAAATATCCAAGCCCATTACTTTCTTTTTCTTGTTTTCCTTTTTAAGCCCATCATTTTAAGGACCATTGAGATATTTGTGGTATAAAAAAGGAAATACAAAGGAAATAATCACAAGTCCATTTGCTATTACTGCTATGCTACACAAAACTAACATCTGCCCACACTAAAACCTGCGGACCTACTTTGCTACCCTCCAAAACTTGACTTAAACTAAACCGTACCACTGCAAGGACTGCTATAAACCCACTTCAAAAGTTCTGCAATATTTACCTTGACAAAACTGTTGCAAGACAAAATTCCAAAACCAAGCTTGCTGCTATACAGACCCTGCTAGTCTGTTACCTTGCGCCTTATGCCCTCTGCAACACTCTGCCTCATCCCAACAGTAACCACACGCTGCAATAACATTCTAAAAAATCTGCAATTTTCTATACACACAGCATAAGAATAAACACTACATAAGAAAAAAATTTCATAAAACCAGAAAGAAGAGGAAATTATAAAAAAGAGTGAGTTAGTGCTCAATAAGAATGTCTCAACAGAACCATAACGGTACACACCAGGAGAACGGATTTTTCAGTCATAAAGAACTCAGCAGGTTCAAGAACTGAGAAGAAAAGATCCTGAATCACTTCAACATTACCCTTCAAACTTTCTTACTCCTTCATCTAAATCACCAACACCTTCAAATTCCATCAGGAAAATCATTACATTCACTCAGCAATACAAAATTCATCCAACCATTCCCAATCGCACCTGCAAACAACCCTCACAAATAACTATTCACCCTTCAAATAAAAAACCCTTTTCCACCTCATCCAACCTTCCAAAATGCTCCCTATAACCTCTCAAAATCCAAATAGTAACACTTACCTGAAGCAAACTCTGAGAATCCAAACGATAAGTCACTTATTCCTTTCATAGTTTCAATCAGAAACCACCTTCTTCTTACTCCACCAAACACATAAACCCTCGACTTGATCTGTCATTAATACATTTCTTTGAAATAGAATTTCTCCACACACCAATGAATTTCTACGTCACAGCCAGCAACTCGAACTTCATCATCTGAACCTCTCTCCTTCATCAATCTTATTTTGTCAAAAACATTCATCATCATCATTCATCTCCCATCTTCATAAAATCATCAGCTCTACTGTTTCAATCATCGCCGTGGGAGGAAAGTAGATTGAGAAAGCCAAAAGTAGAGACGTGAGGGAGAAAGTAGAAGAAACGACCACCGAAGAGCAGAAGAGGTTGCGATCGAGAAGATAGAAAAGGAGGGTTGAGTAAGGTATTGGGATGTAGTAGTTATCATGATGTCTTTTTCTATTAAAACCCATTTGAGTATCGTTTCAGAAGCTTCCTTTTGTTGGATCATAGCACAACTGTGCCTCATTCTCCTTTTTCAATTTAAGT
Source organism: Lathyrus sativus (assembly GCA_963859935.3). NCBI lineage: Eukaryota > Viridiplantae > Streptophyta > Magnoliopsida > Fabales > Fabaceae > Lathyrus > Lathyrus sativus. Next base: position 618,783,739 of record OZ012741.1, read on the forward strand.
TTTAGTCCGCTAATATCCAATGGGTAACTTTTGACCCGCCCCAATTCCAGTATGGATCAGGGGCCCATCCAATTCATTTGGGCCTTATTCCATTTCGTTTACTACAACGTTCCAGCCTTTTTTCTCTCTCTCTTTTCCTTTTACATGATAATCTCTAGGATTAGTCAATAATAATGTCGTAATTTCAATATCAATAATAATTAGGTTTAGTCTAGTTATTAAGTTTTTAAAAATTAAAATTAAAAAAAAAAAACATTCTCTTATTAAATTTATCTTTTAATTTCAAAATAATAATTAGAATGTAAATATTTAGGATTTAACCTTTTTAGGATTATTATTTAATTAATAGGTTTAGACATTTTTTTAATTAATTAAAAATCTCAAAAAATATTTTCTTAGATGATTTTGTAAACCGATCTTCTTAATTTTCGTTTTTTGTACTTCGAATGATTATTTAGGACTTATTTTCAATAAATTTAGATTTTATTTCTGTTAATTATTTTCTTTTATTGATTTAACTTCTAACTTATGTGACTTGTGACTTGCACGCCTCTTGCTTAATCTTGTGATTCTGATTCTTATTCTGACTATTATCTTGCTTCTATCTTATGTATATCATTCATTTAATTCGTGCACTTTCTGTTATGTTGTAACATTTCTCTTTGCCTAATTCTATTTTTGTGTCTGGTATTTGATCCTATTACCTTGTTTTTATTTCTTATACTTGATTCCAAAGGATATGATTTCGATTGACTACTAGGTCATGTTAGATAGCTTTGTCCATCCTTCTCCCGAGACCTTGTGAGAGTCTTGTCTATTAACCTAGTTTAGGTTTGGAGTCGTTGCACTCCATGTAAGTGTCATGGTTATGGATACTTACTCCCCTCTGGAACCTTGATCGTTATCAAGAGTTCCTCATCGCTCGTTGGCTAAACTACGGAGGCTCTGATTCCTCATTCCTAGTCAGGACACGTAGACACAAGATGCGATATCATGTCGAGCCCTCTAACCACTAACCACTAATTGTTATCTCCTTCCTTTTGGTCTAGTTAGAACCCATTGGTTTTGCAACTTATAATTAAGTGTAGATTTGGTAAACTCTATGTGAGTATCATGGTTATGGATACTCACTTTTCCCTTTTTGACTTTGGTTAAAGTTATTTTTAGTTAGGATTTTAAACTTAGACTTAGAGAGTTGGTTAACTCTGTGTAAGTATCATGGTTATGGATACTTACTTCTCCTACGGAACCTTGATCGTTATCAAGAGTTCCTCGTCCCTAGTTAGGAGAACCACGATTGCTCTAATTCCATCCTAGTTAGGATACGTATGCACGGGATGCGATGTCTTGGCGAGCATACTTAGTGTACATACCTTAGGTCTTTACCTTAGCACCTTTTCCTTAGCAAGCAAACTTTAGCATAGCACAAATATTAACAAGAGGTTCCTGTAGAGTACTACAAATACCTAGAATGTTAACACCTTCCCTGGCTATAACCAACCCCCGAACCTTAGATCTCTTAGCTTCATTGATACATAGCACACTTAGGGTTTTCTACGATCTTTACCATTTCCTTTGGATAAATAAAAGCTCGGTGGTGAATTTCATAGATTTGTGATTCAAGTTAATTGATATCTTGATATCCGATTCTCACTTCAACAGAAATGGTGACTTCATTGGCGATGTAGTCTCCCTAAGAGGGTTAAGCCCACCTTGTTTGTATTTGTATTTGTTATATGTTTGATTACTTGTATATCTTTATATTTATAAATATATGTATATATATCTGTTTGTGTTTGGGTTTTCTGTATGCAGGGTTGTTACTTTGAGTGGTGAGGATAAGTCTTATACCCGGACTTAAGTACACCTATGATAGGAAGGTGGTATATTCAAGAAGGCTTATAGGGAGTTGATTCCCGACCAAGCTGACTTGAGAAACCACCACTCAGTGGAGGCCCTCTTGGGAGTAATTTTATTGAACGAGTATTTGTGAAAACATTACTACTTTCGACCTAGGAGCTCGTGACACTGAGAAACTTTAGTTACATTTTCACCCCACTTTGGCCTTGTTAGGACGTAGTGCAATCACTATGAGGGACGAGACTCTCTTGAGAATATTATCGATTACCGAGTAATTTGGGAAATTGATAATATCTGAAAGATGGGTTGTTGACTATGGGAACTTGTTAGAACCCGTTGTGTAGGAATATACCCACAGTAAATACCTTTTGGAATGGCTAGACCATGGCTCCACGCTCGTATTCTTTTAACCTAGGCCTTTGTCTCTTTATTTATTTACCTGTGTGTATATGTGTCTCTTTGTTTGTTTGTGTTTGTACATACTTGCATTCATGAGCATCATACCAAAAGGTTTCGTGGAACTTAGACTTTTGTTTGTAAACATCAGGATTATCATGGATAGCAAAAGGAAGAAAGCTTTGAAGTACACTTACAAGAGTCTTAACTTGGACGACCTAAGGAGATTGGGTACCTTAGTGACAAATCTAGAAAGGTTCAAGAGAAGATATGGGAAATTGTTGTCATTGTTGAAGATAAAGATGGATAAGGGAATTCTCTCCACTCTAATTCAGTTTTATGATCCAGTCTACCATTATTTTACTTTTCCTAACTACCAGCTCGTACCTACATTAGAAGAATAATCCTATTTGGTTGGTTTGCCTATTCTTGATGAGTCTCCTTTTCCTATCTTAGAGAAAGACCCTAAGGAGCATGATATTGCTAAGGCTACACATTTGGGATTGGTTAATATTCAAAGCAATATGTCTACAAAAGGGGGAGTTTTTGGGTTGATTGCAGAGTTTTTGATTGGGAAAGCTCAGTATTACGCTGATCATTTGATCATGGATTCATTTGAGGTTATCCTTGCCTTGCTCATTTATGGTATCTTTTTGTTCCCTAGCTTTGAAAAGTCTGTGGACCTCAATGCCATCAAAATCTTCTTGAGGAAGAACCTTATGCCTACTTTGCTAGCGGATGCCTATCATGCTGTTCATCTGAGGAATTTCCATCGTGGAGGGATGATCACTTGCTATGTTCCTTTACTAAGCAAGTGATTTATTCCGCACTTGCCTAAGGCTAACGCTTTTTGGGATCCTAAGAAAGGTTGGTAGTCACAGAAGATCATAGCTCTCACCCACTCTGACATTTATTGGTGCAATCGTGTCTATGATAGCATGACGATTATTGATAGTTGCAGAGATTTTGGTAATGTACTTCTTCTTGGTACTAAATGAGGTATCATATATAACCCAGTCCTAGCTCGTCGACAGTTAGGATATCCTTTGAAGGACAAACTCAACAGTGTTCATGTCGAAAGAATTTTCTTCAAGGAAGAGGAAGATAATAAGGAGCTAAAGGAGAAGATCCTGAATGCTTGGAGCCATTTACATAAAAAGGGGAAGAAACACATAGGAAAGCCTAATTGTGTTTCATTGGAACCCTATCTCCAATGGGTCTGAAAAAGGGCTATTCAGTTGAAGATACCTTATTCCTGACAAGAGCCTATGGTTCTAAAGGAGGAACCCACCCTGATCTTCATGTCTGAAGTAGAGGAGCTGAGAATCGCTTTGAGCAAATCACAACAAATGGAAGACGCTTGGAAGCACAAGTATCAAGTGGTTGCCGAGGAGAATGCAGAACTCTAAAAACAACTACAAATGACGAATGAAGAAGTGCTCTCTTGTAAGAAGAGGAAAGCGCAAGAGGATTTATTTTCGTCTATTATGGATAAGCTTGTTCTCGAGAATGCTCAGATGGAAGAAGAGATCAAGAAGCTCAACATGAGGTTGTCAGGAGAATCTCTTTAGGACTTTTGTTAGATTTTATTTAGCTTTCTGTTTAAGACTCTTGTAAGAAGTACTGATGTGTTGTAATTCAATATGTTGGTTAATAAATTTGAGTTTTTTTTGTATCTCTTGATGTTTGTAAATATTTGAGTTCCATGAAACTTTTTTTTCATTGCATGCGCATGTCATTACATTTGCATATCTCAGCCTTGAGTCTCATCTTCCTCTTCTTGTCTCTAGAAGGATACATAGCACGCATTTTGGACCAATGGCGACTATGAATGAGCTTTTGAAAACCAGGAAGCCTTGAAGGAGGAGATCAGGATCCTCAAAGGTCAGATGAATTGGGTTTTAGAGACCTTGCAGAATTTGATGAAAGGTGAGGGTCATTCTCACCTTGTTGCACCTAGAGAGGTTGTCGCTTCGTCACCTCCAGTGGCTCTCCCAACTCAAGAACCTCCTCAGCATCAACAATCATACCGCCGTCAGTTGTGTCAGCACGCCCGACAAAGGTCAAGGAAGCCAGAGAGGCATTTCACTCCACTACCAATGTGATACAGCCATATTTTGCCGGATTTGATCAAAGTTGGAATGGTAATTCCAAAGGAGGTAGATCTAGTGATCCCTTCATACCCACCAGGCTTTGACTCCAATGTTCGATGTGACTACCATGTTGGGGCACAAGGGCATTCAACTGAAAATTATAATGTGCTCAGGAGCAAAGTTTAGAATCTGCTTGACTCTGAGATGATCTCATTCACGTCTTAAGGAATTCAAATCAATAATCCTTCACCATTTCATGTGCCTTTTCCACATCAAAGACATATTGTCGCTACGCGAAAAATGACACAGAGTCGCCACTGAATTTTATTTATCCCAAGGAGGGAAAGGGAAATAGCGATAAAACCTTTGGTAAAAGAGCATGGTCGTCGCAACCAAGTCTTAGGGTTTGGGAGTCGGTTATACGAGGGGAAGATGTTAGCACCCCCTCGCATCCATCGTACTCGATGGGAACCTCCTAGGTTATTTCGCGTGAATGGGTGTTCTTATTAAGAGTTTGCTTGCTTAAGGAAAAGAGGGGTCGGTTTATTTATTTTAATGTTCGCCAAGGATTGTGGCCCTTGTGCCTACGTATCCTCACTTAAAAGAAGCGAAGAATCAGAGCTCTGTAGTTTAGAGGCTTATGAAATAGTTGTTTGTTGGTTGATTTTATACCTTGAAAAAGGGTTTTTTTATTGATGCCCTAAGGCGAAAAATAGTTTGATGAGTTGATGTTATTTTTAGGTTTTTGAAGATAAATGGTTCTTGATTAGGATTACACAAAAGGATTTTGGATAGAGATGAATGTTTCGAATAGCCAAGTTGAGCGCCTTGTATCCAAAACATTCGGAACGAGTGTAGGAGGATTCCATTCTCATTCCTTCTCCACCACCTTAAAATCCATGGTGTGCAACCCTAACTATATATTTATTGTATTTTGGGTTTTTTATGAGAAAAAGGATCACTTGATGTTGGATCAAGGTTTATTGTTTATAAAGATACATTTGAAGCGATACGGACAAGGTCGATGGCGATGCGCAAGGCAATCGACTTACAAGGTTAAAAATGGCTCGATAAAATCGAGAGTTTGTTTTTGAAAATGGTTTTTGGAATCACAAGTCAACAAGGACAATAGCAATATTCACATACTAAAATCATGCAAACATAGGGGGTTAGTCGGCTAAAAAAATCGAGACATGCAAAAAAACGGCACGAAGTGTTGTGACACGGGCGGTCGTGTTGTGTGACACGGCCCGTGTCATAAAGTATCTGCAATATGAGTTTTGGGGCTTGACAGAGGTGTGACACGGGTGGCCGTGTTGTGTGACACGGCCCGTGTCATGAGGTCTGGGAAAAAAATGATTTTTGATGTAAACAGCGGTGTGACACGGGTGGCCGTGTCGTGTGACATGGCCCGTGTCAGGAGGTCTGAGCCTTTTACGCCATGAAATTTCAAACAGAGGCGCAACACGGTCGGCTGTGTCGTACGACACGACCCGTGTCAGGAGGTCTGTGGATTTTTGGACACGAAATCTCAAACAGAGGTGTGACATGGCCCGTGTCAGGCTACCAGGGGAAAAAACCAAACTATCTCTCTGTTATCTTTTATTTTTATGGTTCTTAAAAATGGTTTCTTGGTTTTCTTAGAACCTTACATGATATACTCAGTACAACAACACATAAAAGAGGAAGTGAAATGAATATAAAAGCAAAAGGTAAAGAGAGGAAGGTTTGATGAAATGGATACCCAAGAGCTTTCTATCCTTCTTGCAAGTCCTCCACTGATTTTTGTTGGATGTGCTCCCCGCTCTTCACTCTATATTATGAAGGTTCTGCTTCTTAATGGTCCTCTTGTGCTTCTATGTCACTCTCCTTTTCTGGTTTTTTCTTCCTTTCTGTTTTTCTGGTTTTTAGGGTTTCTCTTGCTCTCTCTATTTTCTGGTTTTTTGCAATGTGTGTAGATGTTGAATGAATGAATCCTCTTTGTTTACAGCCCCCTCCTTCTTATCTCCCCCTCTAGGGTTTTCTCTTCTACCCACATATCAGATTTTTTCATGGGGTGATGTCTCTTACCACCTTTTCTCATGCCACTCTCTTTCTTTCCATTTCCATGCAAGATGATATGCTGCATTTTTGCTGTTGCACTTTGCCTATGCTGTTTTTTCTGTAGCACTTTGTGCCTTGCACCCATTTTGTTGGCTTGTGCTTGGACAGCTCCTCTTGGTCAATGCTACTACTTTTTGACAGCATTTTGAAAATCTGATATTTAGATGTATTATCATGCTATTCTCTTGATTTTGTGACATGTAGATTTTGTGACATGAGGTAATTTGCCTCCTCTTGCATGGGACTGTTTTGCCCATGATTAAACATGCATATTCTTGGTCTTAAAACATTCCAATGTTGATTTAATTCTTGCATATTTCTTGGATGTTTGTAAGCACAATGTGGACTTGGTGTGGCATTACCATAACATGAATTTGACTAGAGACTTGAATGAAGATTAGAAATAAATTAATTTCTTAGCATTACTTAGAGTTGGAAATCTTGCAACAAATGACATTCTTGTAATGTCATAAAATTTCTCTTTGTAATATTCTTGCCTCTAAATCATGAATTCATGATGGATTTCTCTAGAACCATTAAACATGAAATGGATGAAGTCTTGAATCATGGACTTGTGATCTTGACTCATGCTTTGCAAATTTGGACTCCACTTGAACAAGAATTTGAAACAAAATTGGATGAAGTAAACTTGAATTTGGCCTTGCATTTCATGTTCATTATGAATACTTATCTTGAACATCATAACATTTTTCAAGTAACTTCTCCTTGAAGAAATCTAGATGAGTAAACTTTCCAATTTAGATCAAACCTTAGATAATGAACCTTTTCTTCCATGTAGCCCAAGATAGACAAGTTATCTCATTTGAAATGGAAAATGACAAATCGACCCAATCCGTACCCACATGCTCGATATGCAATAGAACGATGTATGATATGGAGAATGTAGGGTATAAAGGCTAAAGGCGAAAATGAGGGTGTGACACATATACTTGAGTAAATTGTGTGTCAACCAGCATCTGGACCTGCGACAAAGTGTCATCCTCATCAAGTGGTTACTAAAGGAGTACCTTGACTTCCATTGGTTGTTTCCCCTCGAGGTTCTCAAAGGCAGAACATGAATAAGAAGAATCTTGTCAAAAGGAATATGGCATGCTATAAGCCAATTCATGTGTCACTGAGTAAGCTTTATCCACTACTAATTTAAAACTCGTTGGTGACTCCACTGGCTCTTAACCCTGTGCTAGGACCATGACACGATGCAAATTTGACTTGTGAGTTTCACAAAGGGGCTGAAGGACATGATCTAGATACTTGTTTGGCATTAAGATCTGTTGTGCAAGAGTTGGTTTATGACAAAGATTTGAGCCTCGAAGAAGATCACCCAGAAGTTGAATGCAAGTACCATACTGGGACAATAGAGCATCTGGTTGAAGAGTGTAAAGGTTTTAGGTTGAAGCTGTAAAGCTTGTTGGAGCTGCTAAAACCTCAAGAAGGTAAGACAATTGCCAGTGTCTCAATTCCTGAAGCAAAAGACAAAGGACCTATGAGGCCTCTCAAGGTTCTGTACCACAAGGAGCAAGTAATCATTGATGGAGGTGTTCCCATGCTTGGGCCTGGAAATTGAAGTCTGTTGAAGTCAATTCTCCAAGGCTGGCTGTATTTTGATTGTTTCAGTATTTTCAGCTGTATTTTCCTTGCTTTTTAATTTCATGTATGCTTGTAAGCTTTGTTGTTTGTTGAATTGACAAGATTAACTAAATGTTTATGCATCTTTTGGATCAATCCATTCGTATCCACTCACTTTCTCTTATTGTCATAAAAAGCAAAAATATTTATCTTTTTCCATCCACTTATCTTTATCAAACTGTTCTTTAAGAAAATATTGGGGAGGATGACGAAAATATCATATCCATATCTGTTATTGGTATGCTTTCAATTAAACCCTCCCGATGATGTAAGGCATTGTTCCATTTCCCAAACATTGGAGAAATAAGGAGTTAATCCTTTGTTAACCCTTTTGAGCCTAGAAGTAGAAGTTTCCTTTGGATCTCATAAACCTGTAGTCTCACCCTTGGGGTGGGTAATTCTCAGTTAACTTGGAAATATGTTCATACAAGACACCTTTCATATAAAGGTTGTGTGCACAGGTTTTCCTTCGCACACGGCAAGTAAGTGCTGAAGATGTTTTCCAAGCCTAAATGCCAGTGATGGTTCTCCATAAACTAGCTAGTCACCTTCTTTCTCAAAAAAGGGAAATAAAAAGAAAAAACCTACTAAGTCAAAACCTATGAAGGATACTTAGGCAAAATGGGGCATCTTGCTAACTGTAAACACAAAAATAAATACTTCAGGAAAAAGTTAGGGATAATAAAAAAGAAGATAACCTTAAAGCTTTCACTCTGCAAAGTCCTCAAATAACAAAAAAACAATCAAATATTGTAAGGGAGTAGTGACTACCCTAGACTTTTGAACTATCAATAACCATCACCAGTCCAAATCCTGACCTATAGGAACCTGAGTGTGTAACTTGAGTTAACTGAATGTAGGATTGAATTTCATTATGGAGATTGGGTGGGAACAAGTTAACTTTGAGACTTTATCCTTTGTTTCATGAACCTTGAACCAAACCACGTTACAACCTTTAAAAGCCCTAATTGAGGTAAGTTTTTTTTGAAAGCATACTACAACAAGGTTAGTTACTTCACATGTCATTCTGTAAATGACAGGACCCACTTTGTTTTTGATCTTTAAATCAATTCGTTGTGTTTATTTTACCAATAAATTTGATTTCAAAAGCTTGCATGAAAGTAGCATTGAAATTGCCATTTTTTAATGAACAAAATTGTTTGCAAGATAATCCAATATCAAAGGAATCCCAATAAGTGCAGCCAGCTAGAGAGTTTGATTTGGTAAAGGAAGCTCAGCATGGGGCAACCAATTTGAAGGATATATTAATCACGCATCCCCAAGAGTTAGTAAATCAGGGGCAGAACTCTTCAAAGTTCAGAATATTGGGGCACATCATCTTGAGGTCTTATAGCAAGTCATTTCCCAACTCCTTTAGAGGTAAACCACTCTAAGATCTATAGAATCTAGGGCAATCAGATCGAGAATTGATAAACCTCTCAAAGGCCAGTTGATCAGGAGTAGTCAGGTCAAGATTATATAAATCTCTCAAAGATTAGTTAGTCTGGGGAAACTCTCTCACAAATCCACCAGCTAACAGGGGCAAGTTTGCTCCCCAGTTGTTACCCTCATAGTCAGACAGACAAGTCTGAAGACTTTATGGTGCAAATGCAGTTAAACTGGTGCAGTTATATCGAGATTCGTGAATATCTCTAAGAGTTTGAAGATATTGAAGCATCTTGTACGCTAATTCTTCTGTGAAATCCTCTTGATAATATCTTCTTGCAGACTATGTAATCTGGTGCAGCGGAAATTTGAAGATTATTAGTTGCAAGGGTCGTTACTCATTATGATGATTATTATCCAAGATAGAGTATAGAGCTACTTTGTTATTGTGACATCTTCTGCCAGCTCCCCAGTAAGTTGTCACTTCAGTTGATATTGGCAGTTTCCCATGGATTCCTTTTCTAACAAGGGAATCAGGCTCATGATGGCAATCTCTCATGTGAAGCCATGACGTCATATCTTGAGTGGAATGTTCTTTTCTCTAGAGACGGTTGTAATCTTGAAGTAGAGTTGTTGGTACTACGTATTCATCCCTTAGTGATGGTCCAATCTGGTGAGGTTGGCTGGGTATCCTTGTCGGGATGTTTATTTGATCTCTAGTTTCGCTTCCCTTTTCCTATTTTGTCAGCATAAGCATAAACATGGCATGCAAGCATCCATACATATGCATAGCATCTGGACATTTTGCTACCTTTCTGATGTTTACCTTTTTTTTGTTCACTTTGGCGGTTATTCCCCAAGTAACTGGGTTTATCTCTTCTCTCCGATAGAGTTGTCAGCTTTTAGGTATAAAGTGCCCATCATTTCTAATTCCCCATAGAGTTCGATCCTTGTGGGTGATGTTTGTTTCAGTTATCTTTTCCACGTTTGGATAAGATAAATTCCCATTTGAGTTCACTCCTTAATGGTTGGAGTTTTGTTAGACCGTTTATTTCTAGCTTGTTCCTAGATTGAACTTTGGTCCCTGGAAGGTTTGGTTTCCAAATCTAAGCTGGGTGTGTCACACCCTCATTTTCACCTTTAGCCTTTCATACCCTACATTCGTCATACCATACATCGTTCTATTGCATTTCGAGCATGTGGGTTCATAAGCTAAAGATTGGGTTGGTTCGTTGTTTTCCATTTCAAATAATATAAATTGCCTATCATGGGCTACATTAAAGAAAAAGTTCATCATCTAAGGTTTGGTTCAAGTAGGAAAGTCTACTCATTCCTTCAAGGAGAAGTTACTTGAAAAATATTAGGATATTCAAGATCAATATTCCTAATGAACATGAAGTGCAAGGCCTAATTCAAGTTTTCTTCATCCAACTTTGTATCAAATTCTATGTTCAAGTGGAATTCAAATTTGCAAGACATAAGTCAAGATCACACGTTCATAATTCAAGACTTCATTCATTTTCAATGGCATAAGGGAGACCCATCATTTCATATTCAAGATTCATGAATTCAAGATTAGATTCAAGAATATTACAAAGAGAAATTTCATGACATTGCAAGAATGTCACATTTGTTACCAAGTTTCTAACCCTAATTAATGCTTAGAAAATTAAGCCATTTCTAATCTTAATTCAAGTTTCTAATTAATTTTATGCTATGGTACCCTTCATGCCCCATCAAGTCCACATGTTCCTCATTATGCTCACAAACATCCAAGGAAAATATTTAAGAGTTAACTCAACATTGGAATATTTCAAGATCAAGACTATGCATGCATAATCATGCGTAATGTTAATTTGATCCAAAACAGTCCCATGCAAGAAGTGACAAATTGCCTCATATCACAAAACCAGTTCATGTCACAAAACCAAGGGAATGAACTCATGGTGATACATCTACACATCAAATATCAGAATTTCAAAAAAAATATTGTCAAAGGTAGTAGCATTGACCACAAGGGCAGTCCAAGATCAAGCCAACAAATGAGTACAAGATTTGAGGGCAAAAAGTGCAGCAGAAAAAAAAAACAGCCTAGGCAAGTGTAGCAGCAAAATACAACAAGGCAGGATACATGAAAATGGAAAGAAAGAGAGTGGCATGAAGAAAGTGGTAAGAGACATTTCTCCATGAAAAAATATGATGTTTTGAAAGAAGAGAAAGCCCTAATGGGCTGAGTTTAAAAGAAGAGGGAGCGGCTGCAAACAAAGGGAGAGGCACATGTAGAAAGAAGATAGAGAGCAAAACATAGAGAGAAAAACTAGAAAAAAAGCAGAGAGAAAAACCAGAAAAAGAAGAGAAAAAAACCAAAAAAAATCAAGAGACTCACATAGAAACATTAAGAGAAACGATTGAAGAACAAAACCTTCAAAGCATAGAGTGGAGAGTGAAGAGAACACCCAGCCAATATCAGTGGAGGTTTTGCAAGAAGGATAATAACTCTTGGGTATCTATTTCTTCAAACTCTTCTCTCTTTATATTTTGCATTTGTCTTTTATTTTCTCTTTTAAGTGTTTTTGCACTGTATATATTGTGTAAGGTCCCAAGAGGGGTCAAGGAGCTTTTGTAAGAACCACAAGGAAGAAAAGAACAAAAAGCATAATTTAAATTTTTCACCCAGCAGGGCTGACACGGGCCGTGTCAGCCCGCTGTTTAAATTTCCTTTGCGCGCATTTCCCAGGGGTGCTGACTCGGGCGGCCGTGTCAGCTACCTGTTTACCTCCAAAAATCAGTGTTCTGGGCACTTCTTGACACAGGCCATGTCAGCTGATACGGGTCGTGTCAGCTGATACGGGTCGTGTCAGCTGACACGGCCAGCCGCGTCAGGCCTCTATTTTTTTTACTTAGTTCGCGCGGCGAACTCCTTGATGGCATTTCATGCCGTTTTTTTATGTTCCGTATTTTCAAAACCGACTAACTCGATTTGATTGTTTGGCCATCATATGTGGGTATTATTATTGGTCATTCTTGACTTTTGGTTCCAAAAAAACTCTTTTCAAAAAATAAACTCTCGATTTATCGAGCCATTTTCACCCTTATAAGTCGCCATCGACCTTGTTCGCATCATTTCAAACATTTTCACAAATAATAAAACCCTTGATCCAACATTAAGTGGTGTTTTTCTCATTAAAAAAATCCAAAAAAACAATAAACATACGATTAGGGTTATATGCTATGAGCTTTAAAGTGGAGAAGATGGAATGAGAATGGAGCCCCTCCTACACTCGTTCCGGATGTTTTGAATACAAGGCGCTCGACTTGGTTATTCGAAACATTCATCTCTATCCAAAGTCTTTAGTGTGATCCTAATCAAGAACAATTTCTTCTCAAAAACCTAAAAAATAACATTAACTCATCAAACTTCTTTTTGCCTTAGGGCATCAATCCGAAACCCCTTTTTCGAGGTATAAAATCAACTAACAAACAACCATTTCACAAGCCTCCGAACTACGGAGCTCTGATTCTTCACTTCTTTTAAGTGAGGATATGTAGGCACAAGGGCCACAATCCTTTGCGAGTACTCTAATAAAAAAAATAACCCCCTCTTTTCCTTTAGCAAGCAAACTCTTAGATTAAAACACCCATTCAAGCTAAACAACCTAGAAGGGTCCCATCGAGTACGATGGATATGAGGGGGTGCTAACACCTTCCCCTCGCATAACCAACTCCCAAACCCTAATACTTGGTTGCGATGACCATGTTCTTTCCCTAAAGATTTTATCGCTATTTCCCTTTCCCTCTTTGGGATAAATAAAATTCGGCGGCGGCTCTGTGTCATTTTTCGCGTAGCGACAGGGTGTGCACTATATTCCCCTGGAAAAATCTTTTACAGATCCTCATTGAAGACAAAATCTATCTCCAGCAGTGTTGTGGTAACAACATCTCCTTGGAATTTATACTCAAAATAATATCTCTTTGAGAAAGTTGAGGAAAATTTGGTTGGTTATTTCTCTTTGTGTGAGAAAATTGGCTCTTGAAGCAACCTAAAGACCACATCTCTTTTATGAGATCCCCAGTAAGTCCAATGGTAACTGGCATATTTGTTGAGATCTTTGATCGACACGCATATGTCGTTACTGCTTGTTTGGTTGTTACTTGTATACCCTTCCGAATTTAGTTGTTACTAATATCGTTGTTTGTAAGTTCAATCATCATTGACACTCTTTAGGTATGCTGTTATCTAATTTTGTTCACCTGTTATTACCAATATCCCTGTAAAGCCCAATGGTGATTGGCATTTATTTTAAAGTCCAGTGGTGACTGGCAGTTTCTTTTGACAGTCCAGTGGTGACTGACATTATTTTTTAAGTCCAGTGGTGACTGACATTTCTTTTGAAAGTCCAATGGTGACTGACATTTACTTTTAAGTCCAGCGGTGACTGGCATTTCTTTTTAAAGTCCATTGGTGATTGCATTTAATTTTAAAGTCCAGTGGTGACTGGAAGTTTCTTTTGACAGTCCAGTGGTGACTGACATTCCTTTTTAAGCCTAGTGGTGACTGACATTTCTTTTCAAAGTCCAGTGGTGACTGGCATTTACTTTTAAGTCCAGCGGTGACTGGCATTTACTTTTAAGTCCAGTGGTGACTGACATTTTTAAAGTCCAGTGGTGACTGACATTTTTAAAGTCCAGTGGTGAATGGCATTTATTTTAAGTCCAATGGTGATTGGCATTTTCTTCTAAAAGTCCAGTGGTGACTGGCATTTATTTTAAAGTTTGGTGGTGACTGGCAGTTTCTTTTAAAGGCCAGTGGTGACTGGTATTTCTTTTAAAAGTCCAATGGTGACTGGCATTTCTTTTAAAGTCCAGTGGTGACTGGCATTTATTTTAAAGTCTAGTGGTGACTGGTGGTATGTTTTGACAGTCCAGTGGTGATTGGCATTCCATTTTAAGTCCAATGGTGACTGGGATTTATTTTGAAAGTCTAGTGGTGACTGGCATGTATTTTTAAGTCCAATTATAATTGGAATTTCTTTTAATAGTCCTGTGGTAAATGACATTGTTTGAAAATCTAATGGTTTTTGGTACCAAAAGTCCAATTGTTTTTGGCGCTCTTATCCCACTTTTCTATTGATATTCAGAGTTTGTTATTTCTCTGTCTTTTCTGGTGTTTCTTAAAGATCTCGTTTGAACTCTTCATTTTAAGAAATTCCCGAAAGTCTGGTTGTTTTCCAATGCTTACCTGATTTCTTGTTAGGAGATTATTTCTTATTTCTCTTGGTCTCTGGTTAGAAGACCACTTTTTTAATTTATTCTCTTGTCAGAAGATTAACCCTTTGTTTAAGTTGATCCCCGATGGAGTTCGTACTTCTTTCTGATTTTATCCCCAATAGAGAGTTTGTCTTTTTGTCTTTATTTTAGGGTGTCATCCGGTTATGTTTGAACTTGTTGACTGTTACTCTGGATATTCCCTAGTGGAGACCATCTATTAGTTCTACCTCCGGGGAGGTTCCTTTCCTTCTAAAGTGTCAGCCGATCACGTTTGAACCTATTGATTCATCACTTTTGATTTCCCCAGTCTGTTTCAGCTCCCCCAGTGTTATTGTCATTCCCAGTGAGTGTTTACTTGTTGTGTTAACGATATCCCTGATTGCTTTCGTTCTTGTCTGCATTTTTCATTTAGCATCCCATCATCATGCTAGAGTTCATTTCATGTCAGCATTGCGTAGTTTTCTTTTGTCCAGAGCATAGCATGTCATTGCATCTAAGGGAAAAAATTTTGGTTATCTGTATTTAAATACCATTCACCATAATTTCATGAGGATTTTCATCACTCATGACATCCAGTGAGGATATTTAAATAGGGGAACTGTCATACCCCAAGTTTTACCCTCAAATTCTTTGATCTTTTTCATAGCATTCTAGGTCAATCATGTCGCATAACTATCCAACTTATCGGCTTTTTTTTGCTTTGTTTCACTTGCAAAATCACGATTTACTTCAAGAGACTTCAAGGGTCAGTGAATTAGGGATTTTGATAGGTCATCCACTATTTAAGCTCAAAAGATGTGGGGTTGGAGCTTTTTTGTTGAATTGGATTCCCTTTGTTCATGGTTTGTCTCCTTTGCTTATTTGTACTCAAGTTTGAGGAAGAGGTGTTGGGTTTTCAATTGTCATGAGAAGTACCTATCAGAGGTTTGTCAAGGCATGAATTTAGTTTCTCTGAATTTCCATAAGGGTGTCGTTATCTAGGGTTTCATTAGTGGATTGACTGGAAAGATTATGGATCAGGATTTTGGAAGATTAGGGTTTCTCACCCTTTGTGTTTATGATCAGCAACTATCGTTCAGTTGAGTCTCTCTTGAGGCTAGCAGGTCCAATGTGTGTGCAAGTACTGATTGAGTGGTTGAGGTTTTTACCTTTGGTCTGAGGATTCGCCAGGTTGTTGTTCAATTATGATCTTTTCAAGATGAATTCAAGTTTGTGATGTTGTTTAGGATCTGTGTTGATCAGGTGCAATTGTCGAGATTTTAAATGTGGAGGCACATTACCATTACCTATACTCGTCCCCAGATCACATTCTTAATCCATTTCATTCGTATTCCAATCCAATTCATCAAACCCATCCATATTTAATTTTAATCCACTTTATATTTTATTTTGAAAATTCATTCATCACCAATTTCTTTATCCTTTTAATTTTAATCCATTATTTTCATATCCATTATATCCAAAGTTTCAAAATATTCAATTCATAAATATTCTATACCAATTATCCAAGTTTTCTATTTTTTTTGTTATCCATATTCGTAAATTAAATTCCATTTCCAACTATCCATTCACATACTCAATTTCTATCCAAATACATATTTCATTAACCATTTTCATGTTCAAATCTTGTACAAAACCATTCTAAATATCATACCCCATTACTTTCTTTTTCATCTTTTCCTTTTGAAGCCCATCATTTTAAGGACCATTGAGATATTTGTGGTACAATAAAGGAAATAATCACAAGTCCATATCCTTTATTACAATAAGAAAGTAAATATATATATATATATATATATATATATATATATATATATATATATATATATATATATATATATATATATATATATATATATATATATATATATATATATATATATATATATATATATATATATATATATATATATATATATATATATATATATATATATATATATATATATATATATGAGATTCCACAAACACATTTGTCGTTACTGCTATGCTACACAAAACTAACATCCTGCCCATACTAAAACATGCAGACCTACTTTGCTACCCTCCAAAACTTGACTTACACTAAGTCGTACCACTTGTTGCACCCCAAAATTTGACCAACCGGTTCCCATATCTGGTTTATGTCTCGACGCATTTTGCATTCGCATTCGCATACTGCATGCATTGCATTTTCCTCAGTCAGATCGATTTTATCGGGATTGCAGCCCCTGGCGTTTCAGGCCGGTTTGGATAAGGGTATTTTGAGAATTGGTGCTCGTTCCCTGTGTTTTTAGGCCATCTCGGTGCCCGGGTTTCGCTATGGTTTCGCAATTGGTCTCTAATCGATTTAATCGGCTTTCTGGCATTTTTAGGATTTTCTCTTTAATTTTCTAGATTTTTAATGCATTTTAATAGATTTTTTTAATAGATTTACTGATTTTAGATATTAAATAGGTTAATATTTTTAATAGATTTTTAATAGACTTTTTTTTAATATAAGTAAATAATTTTAGATTTTTAAATAGATATTCTTTTTTTAGATTTAATGGATTTGTAGTCTATTAGATATTAGTTTTTTAGCATTAAATAGAATAATTTAATATAGATTTTAATATAGATTTTAGATTTTTTTTTAATAGTTTTTTGATATAGTTTTAAAAGAGGAGAATATAATAATGTTAGATTAGATTTTTTAATTGATTTGATAGATTTAATATAGAATTTAATAGATTTTTTATAGATTTTATCAGATTTTTTTAATTGATTTTATAGATTTAATTGGAATTTTAAATAGATTGCTAGATATTAAATAATCTTTTTCTGTTTTTTTTAATAGGTTAATTAGGGTTAATTAGATTTAATTAGGATTAATTAGTGTTTTTTAATTAATTTTCGTTTAGTTAATTAGGGTTTAATTAGGTAGCTCATTAGCATTTAATTCAGTTTTAATTCTTTAATCAAAGTCATTATCCCCTAATAGTGGGCCAGGTGTCCAGTCAATGCCCAGTCAGAAGGTCCAGAATTGCGCCAGGTGTCTATAAAAGAAGATGCCACGCGTGTGCAAATTTTTCCGCCACCTCATTTCTGCATGAGCCAACTCAACCCTCCACTCACCCCTTCCCTCCACACGCGTCCTCACTGCATGCCCTCTCCATTGCCACGCGTCTCGCCATCACCTTCCCACGCTGCATGCTAGCCACGCGTTCTCCACTACCACCTCGCCGGAGTTCATCACCGGACCGCATGCAAACTCACCGGAAAGCTCATCGGTGAAATCAAGCGGCGCTTCTCATGGCCACAACTTCGCCGGAAATCCAAGGTGTCGCCGGAAAACTTATATGTTCTTCATGATTCTCCAGCAATCATCAATATCTTCATATCACGTTCATCAAAACCACCGCAACTGTCACCAGAGTGTGTAACCGTCGCCGGAATCTTCATCATGGATCCACTGGAAATCACCAAATGACGAGAACATCCTTTATCCATTGAAGATCTTCATCATTTTCACACTATTTCCTCCAGATCCAACAACGCCATGTCCAGAAACTGCTACAACTTCAAAGAATTTCTTCATCAGTGCTCAAATCAACTTTTCCAGATCCTCGTCCAACCTTCAAGAACACTCATCATCATCTCCAGATTCGCTCATGAACCTTCAGATCTTCAAACGCGCATCTAATCTCCAGAAACCTTCAGCATGCATCAAGATCCTTCGAAGATCCTCTAACAACCTTTGTCACCTTAAGATCTCCAGAAAATCAAGATCTTCCTTCAAACGATTACCAGAAACTCGTCAAGAAACTTCATGTTCATCCGTCTTCATGCGTTTTCCAGAACATTCAACATCCTTCATCGACAGATCTTCATCAGAAGCGTGAGCACCATCAACGTCATTCATTAAATCCATCCGCTCGTAATGAATCTTCAACCAATTTATAAGTCTCCAAGGACATACGAGACGCAGATCTATTTTTGTTTCCCGAGATTTGATTTGTTTTGCAAGAGTTGAAACAAGTTGTTTGGATGTGGATAGAAAGGTGGAACGAACGAAGATTGTTGAGTGATTTTGTGAGAGAGTGGATTTTAGAGGGAGAGAGAGAGTTTGAGGTTTCGGCGGCGACTGAGTGGTAGGGTTTCGGAGGAAGATGAACAGTGAAAGGTGAGAGAAGTGAGGACTTAGGATTTCTGAGAAGGTGAAATGAGATGAGGCTGAAAGTTGGGCCTCAAGCCCACAGGCACCAGCGTTTTTTGCACCCTCTGTTTTTTGTTGTGTTACTGATTGGGCTAGGCCCATTTCTTGTTTTTCTGGGCATACACCTCCGTTTTTTCTGCATACACCCCACTCCCCGTTTTTTGTTGCTAATTCTTGGGCTGGGCCCAACTCTCTCCATATTTCTGCTGAAGCATACCCCTTGTAGCTACTAATAAACCCCCCTGCTGCATTTTATTTCTTTTATATTTTTCTTTAGTTTTCTTAGAAATATTAAATGCAATATTATGGATTTTAATTCAATCTTCTTTTAGGATAATATAGAGTTAATATAGTTTGTCCTATTTTTCTCTATAGAATATTATAGTATTTTTCTATGCTATTTTCCATTATGCAATTTCCTATTAATTTCTTTCGAATATTTTCTATTGGGGTTCAATTGCCGTACTTTAGGAGTAGAATTTTATTTCCATTTGTTAATGGATTTATCCCCTATTGTCTCTCCTTTTTTCGTTTCTATCCGACTTTATTCTCGATTTTATTTCTGGCTGGCCGTGTGACACGATTCAATTGGAGAATGATTTTCGATATCATTTCTCTATCTTGTCTTTGACACGGATATCAACGCGCTACCTCTGAGAGGTCGATTTCTCAATAAGTCGAACCATAACGGTCTAAGCGTTACATTGTTCTTGATTCCAGCATCGTCATCAAAGATCCAGAGAGAAGAAGATTGGAATGGAGCTTGCGCGCATGTCAAGGGTCAACGGAACCATTCCGTTCGATAACATCTATCTAATTCAAGTCTTTTAATCAACCGTCGAGCGTTGTGAGATCGTTAGATACGTAGGAAATGGTTGCGGGAGGGTCACTCTCACGTAACTTGGATGTTTAGTGTATCACCCTTAGGGTGATATGCAACGCATTCACTCCTACGTCTTAGGTTCTTGCGTGTGTGTCCCGAGTTCCTTCCCGTTTAGGCGTAGGCCTGCTTCCTCTTTGTTCTCGCCCCGTGCGAGCAAAACCCCTTTTCTCTCGCGTTCAGGCGATCGAGACCCCTTCTCTTGCCCCGTGCAATCGAGACTCGTTTTCCCGTCGAACTACGTTAGCTCTGATCTCTCGTGTCAGACGAGAGTACGTAGGCATAGGATGTCGTATCCTAGCGAGCTCCCTTTTCCCTTTTTCCCGGTTTTAGCTGTAGTAGGTTGAACTACAGCTGCTCTGATTTCTCATATCTAATGAGAATATGTAGGCATAGGATGCGATATCCTAGCGATCACACTAACAACTAACCTTTCTGTTCTCTCGCTGCTGTGCGATCGAGACTTTCCCGCTAACAACTGACGTTATCCTTTTCTCTTGCCCTTGCGCATTTGAGACCAGACCGTAGTTCTAGTTCCCGTAGGTTCCCGTACCCCTAGAACCAATTTGATCTCTCACCACTGTGTGATCGAGAACACCCCGTCTAGCCGTAGTTAGCCTGAACTACGTAAGCTCTGATCTTCCATGCTGTGTGGAAGTACGTAGGCACAAGACGCGAAGTCTTGGCGAGCCAATTCCCTGTAGTTTCCCGAACTACGATGACTCTGACTTTCTCTCTTGAGAATACGTAGGCATAGAGTGCGATGCTCTATCGAGTCAGTTTCTTTCCGTTTATATTTAGCAGCCGTAGATAGATTGTTTTGCATCCTTTAGACGAACCAGCAGGCATGGATCCCGTCGAGTACGATGGACGTGAGGGGTGCTAATACCTTCCCCTTGCGTAACCGACTCCCGAATCCAGGATTTGGTTGCGATGAACATTCCTTTCCCGTCTTTGCGTGAGATTTACTTCGAGCGTTTCCTTTCCCTCCTTTGGGATAAATAACGCACGGTGGCGACTCTTCTGTTCAGCCGACGCCGATTTTCGCAGTAGCGACACCACTGCAAGGACTGTTATAAACCTGCTCCAAAAGTTCTGCACCATTTACCTTGACCAAAACTGATGCAAGACAAAATTCCAAAACCAAGCTTGCTGCTACACAGACCCTACTAGTCTGTTACCCTACACCTTATGCCCTCTGCAACACTCTGCCCCATCCCAACAGCAACCGCACGCTGCAATAACATTTCAAAAAATCTGCAATTTTCTATACACACAACATAAGCATAAACACTGCATAAGACAAAAATTTGCATAAAACCAGAAAGAAGAGGAAATTATAAAAAAGAGTGAGTTAGTGCTCAATAAGGACGTCTTAACATAACCATAACGACACACCCAGGAGAAAGGATTTTTCAGTCATAAAGAACTCAACAGGTTCAAGAACTGAGAAAAAAAGGTCCTGAATCACTTCAACATTACCCTTCAAACTTTTCTCCTTCTTCATCTAAATTACCAACACCTTCAAACTCCATCAGGAAAATCATTACATTCACTCAGCAATACAAAACTCGTCCAACCGTTCCCAATCACAACCTACAAACTACCCTCACAAATCACTACTCACCCTTCAAATAACAAAGCCTTTTCCACCCCATCTGACCTTCCAAAATCCTCCTTGTAACCTCTCAAAATCCAAACAATAACACTTACCTGAAGCAAACTTTGAGAATCCAAACGATAAGTCACTTATTCCCTTCATAGTTTCAATCAGGAGCCACCTTCTTCTTACTCCACCAAACACATAAAACCTCGACTTGATCTTTCATTAGTACATTTCTTTGAAATAGAATTTCTCCATACACCAATGAATCTCTGCGTCGCAGTCAACAACTCAAACTTCATCATCTGAACCTCTCTCCTTCATTAATCTTATTTTGTCACAGACGTTCATCATCATCATTCATCTGCCATCTTCATAAAACCATCAGCTCTACTGTTTCAATCATTGTCATGGAAGGAAAGTAGATCGAGAAATCCAAAAGCAGAGACGTGAAGGAGAAAGCAGAAGAAATAACCGCCGAAGAGCAGAAGAGATTGCGATCGAGAAGATAGAGAAGGCGAATCGAGTAAGGTATTGAGATGTAGTAGTTATCATGATGTCATTTTTTTTAAAACCCATTTGAGTAGCGTTTCAAAAGTTTCCTTTTGTTGGATCATAGCACAACCATGCCTCATTCTCCTTTTTCAATTTAGATTTTAGTCCGCTAATATCTAACGGGTCACTTTTGATCCGCCTCAATTCCAGTATGGATCAAGGGCCCATCCATTCCATTTGGGCCTTATTCCATTTCGTTTAGTACAACGTTCCAGCCTTCTTCTTTTCTCTCTCTCTTTTCCTTTTACTTAATAATCTCTAGCATTAGTCAATAATAATATGGTAATTTCAATATCAATAATAATTAGGTTAAGTCTAGTTATTAAGTATTTAAAAGTTAAAATTAAAAAAAAAACATTCTCTTATTAAATTAATCTTTTAATTTCAAAATCATAATTAGAATGTAAATATTTAAGATTTAACTTTTTTAGGATTATTATTTAATTAATAGGTTTGGAAGTTTTTTTAATTAATTAAAAATCTCAAAAAAAATATTTTCTCAAATGATTTTGTAAACCAATCTTCTTAATTTTTTATTTTTGTACTTAGAATGATTATTTGGGATTTATTTTCGTTATATTTAGATTTTATTTCTGTTAATTATTTTCTTTATATGATTTAACTTCTATCTTTTGTGACTTATGACTTGCACGCCTCTTACTCAATCTTGTGATTCTGATTCTTGTTCTGACTTTTATCTTACTTCTATCTTGTTTACACCATTCATTTAATTTGTGCGCTTTCTGTCATATCATAACACTTCTCTTTGCCTAATTATATTTTTGTGTATGGTATTTGATCCTATTACCTCTTTTTAATTGCCTATACTTGATTCCAAAGGATAGGATTTCTGTTGACTGCTAGGTCATGTTAGATAGCTTTGTTCATCCTTCTCCCAAGTGTAGCACCCCAAAATTTGCCTTCTCATTTTTGTACTTGGCTTATGTTTCATTTTCGCATTTAGCATTTGCATTGCATAACATTCGTTCTTGAGGCATGGGATCAAGGTATTCCTATGGCTCAAGTTTCATTTCGGTGCAAAGCGGAGCAACGAACAGCGAGCATCAGAGGCTCGGGCATTTATTTTGCCCAGCGATCAGGGGACCGATTTTATTTTGCAGGTTAATCTCAGATCAGGATCAACACTCAGGCTCGTAGCTGTTGCACCCTAAAATTTGCCCAACCTTATTCACTTGGTTTATGTTTCAATATCATTAGCATTTGCATATAGAGGCATGTACATAGTCTAATGATCTGCATAGCATAAGCATAGCAAGTCATTCAACAGGGAACCAATCATTATTCTCATCTCTGGAGGCCTATCAAGAGGTTATTATCCTGATCCAATTTCATTCAAGTCATCAGAAAAGAATTTGAAAGTTGGAAAAGTCAATAGATCAAGCAAGTGCATCCATCTCCTATCTGAGGGTGTCTGAGGATCAACAAAGAAATTGTGAGCTATGGGCTGAGCATGGAGAGTATGTTGACATCTTGGAGGACTTAGAAAGTCATTTGGAGAAGGATACAAGTCATTGGTGTAGTCACAAGAGTTGTGGAGGAAGACAGTCAACTAGGGTTTCATCTGGGTCAACCCTGGGTCAACTCTAGGTCAATTGATTGATTGAAAGGCATTGAGGGCTATTGAAGATATGTGGGGCTCATCATTTGACATATAGAAGAGGATATGGTGGTATGCCAAGGAGAATTCAAGAGAAATCAAGGAGAAGAGGAGTTTCTAAATTAGGGTTTCTGTGTAAAATCCCCTAGTTTAGGTCAAATTTCCAAGAAAGATAAGTCAAAATGCAAGCTTCAAATGGATCCTTGGCCAACATGGAACTTGTAGAGGATCTAAAGACCTTTAATTTGAGTGGTGGAAGACATCAAGGAGATTTATATAACTCAAGTTATGGTCCTTGCAAGTTACAGGTCATCTGAGGTATCTGAAATTTTGTCTGTGAAAGTGACTTGACTTCCAAGCAATTTTTACCCCTCAAGGAGATTTCAAATGAATTTCTGGTCAGCATAAGAGTTGTTACTAATTGTCTTAGCTTTCTATAATGGTATAGTATGCCTTCATATGATTTGTGGAACTCTACTTATGGTCTTGGCAAGCAAAGGGTATTTTGGTCATCTGAGAATTACAGGTCATTTCAACCTATGCCCAAAACTCATACAAGGAGGCCTCAAATGAAAAAACTTACAACATCAAACTTGTTCCAAATGACATTTTGAGTCTATAAAAGTGACCATGAGAGATTGGAAAGATTCATAGCACAAGGTTTCAAAATTGTTGGATTTAATGAATAAAAAATGGACTTAAAAATGAGATTTTTCATATTTTGGCCAAATGAAGCAAAATTATAGGTCATTTTGAATGGAAAGATCATTTTAAAGACATTGGCTAAAGTAGAATTTTGAGCTTAGTTCACATTTTGGGAGTTATCCATGGTTACTTGTAATGGAAGATACATAAACCAAATCCAAGGGAAATTGTGCAAGGGAAGCTTCTCCAAGCTTCTAGGAGTTTCTAACATCATGTATATATTGATATGAGATGGTTCATGCCATGGTTGGTGATCTCATTCTCTCAAAATCACAAGTTTCATTCACTTTCTCCAATTTGCAAAAGTAACTCAAACTCTCTCAAATCTCCATCAATTCTCACACTTCTTGATCTGATCTTCATCACCATCATCCATAGATTACAATTCTCATAAGAATTTGGCTGAATTAAGCAAGGATAGTGCCATACAAGTTTCATCATTCAAGGTGCAAGAAATTGGAATCACATGATACAAGAAGTTTGAGTCAAGATCTTTGCATACAGAATCAAAGTGGTAGTGTGTGGATCAGTTTCAAGTCCCTGCAAGCATTGGATCAAGGAGTTCCATAGCTGTTTCTCCATTTTAAACCAGGTTGGTATCTCTGCTCGATTTGCATAGTTTAGTTAGTATGATAGGGTTTTGTTAGCTTAGACTGGTTAAGTTAGGTTAGATGATGAGTTCCACAAGGTTTGGAGAGGTTTTATGAGGATTGGCTATGGAGTGCACAAACTGTTAGAGCTTGTAACTATTAGGATAATGCACGAAAATCTTGTTGGATTAGCATGTTAAGATCAGCATGGAGTGTAGATGAGTTTAAGACAAGATTTGGAGAGAATGGAAAGGTTTGATATCAGGTGCTCATGGTGGATCAGGACTGTTATCTCTATCGAATTGGTTTATTGCTTGAGTTTTAGGAGAAGTTATCATCATGGCTGTGTAGATGGAAGTTTATAGAGCAACTTTGCTCTTGGAGTCGTGTGAATCCATGGAGGTATAAGGGAGAACAGAGGAGTGTGAGATTCGTGCATGGTTAGGGTTTCAGAACTTAGGGTTTGGCTGGAGGTTGAAGACGAAGCCATGGCCACACGATCAGGGTTTTGACCTTGACTGGGGATCTAATCCAAGGGTTCACGTTTGAAGTTGAAAACGGAGGGAAGACCTAGGAGTGAAACGCCCCGTTTCACTTAAGTTTCTGAGTGGGCTCAGACTTTACTTGCTTTTGACACCCCTCCCAGCGCAGGCCCAATGATTTTAACTGGAAATATTGCTATCCACACCGTTTGAGTTTTTTTGATTTTTTGTTGAAATCCTGAAGCGCGCTGGGCCTATCTCTTTATTCTATTCGCACCCTATCTTCTGGCCCACATGGATAAAACAACTGAGCGCTTTGGCTATTCAGACCCCCCTCTCCTTTTATTTTCTATTTTGTCATTTTTAATTTCTTTAATATTTTTGCATCTTTAAAAAAATCATAAAAAATAGAAAAATGCATATTTTCAATTGATTCTTTTTGCATTAATTTCTTCAGGATGTCTAGAAAATTATAAAAAATAAAAATTGCATTTTATTTTTTATTTGATATTTTTCCCATGTTTTCTAAATAAATGCATATTTTAGGCGTTTCATTTCATACATGATTTTGATAGTTTTTGTTCTACTAGTTGCTATAATATTTTTTGTCCATTCTTTTTAAGTTGATTAATAGACATTGTTAGCTTGTACATGCAATTTAGTTCATATTTTTAGGAATTAATTTTAGGTGATTAGTTTAGGTGAAAACAACATGAATAAAATTAGGGTTTTAAATCAACTTAGGTGAGATAGTTTAATTCTTTTAGGAAATTTTCATTTGACTTTTGGGGTATGGGCTATAGGGGTTATGGGTATAGGATAGATCCCCTTAGAAATCACTAGGATTCCCCTACTGCTATTAGTATATTACTGCTATATTTGTTTGATTGGTGTGGTGTGCCCTCTGGGGATTATTGTTTGTCTGTGTGGGTATTGGGATTGTCTGGGGATTGGGGGAGCTGAAGACTTGTGATGTTGAAGCCATTGGAGATCCAGAGCTTGAAGACCAACTTCCAGAGTTGATGAGGTGATTCCTGCTAGCAGCTGTTGAGGAGATTAGGGTTTAGGAGCTAGGCAGAGCTCTAGATTAGAAAGTTTGATTCTCAAATATGGAAGGTTTTGACTGCCTCCATTCCTCTCTGTGATGCAGAGTCTCTCTAAGACATTCACCCCCTTCCTTTGGAAGGCTTGGTGCTACTGTCTAAGGGATAGAACTCTTGAGAGAAAATATCTTATGTGTTAGTAGCAGTTGGTTTGCCACCCTTGGTAGTCAACTAATTGCTTAACACCCAATTCACTCTTGTGATTGATCCCTCAGCTTGGAGGATGAGACTGGAAGAAAAGCCCTTGTAGATTGAAGACTGATGGCCAAAGCCCTTGCTTGAAGACTGTGGAGATGGGGGATTGATGCTTGCTGAAGCTTGTAGCTGTTTGATGTTGACTTGAAGATAGGTGTTGATGCAGAGCTGCTGTAGCTGTTTACTTTTGCTGCATTTCATTCTTGATGTATTGATTGGTTTTTTGGACTGTATTGTTTGCTGTTTACCCCGTTGGGTTGAAAGTGAATGTTGTTCACTTTTGCCTATTGTTTTCCAGGTTCGAGGTTGAGTGGGACTCCCTTGCCTCGCTTGTATTGTTGCATCCATGCATTTTACCGCTTTACTGTATATATCTGATATCGTCTCTGTTTTCGTCTATTCCCTTAGGATCTCTGTTTCTCTCTGTGCAAGAGAGGAGCATGATAGACACTAGGTCTTAACCCATGCATGATAACATTAGGTTAGTTTGATTCCCTTCGCACCCGTAGGTTAGAGTTCTGTCTCTTCTTCCTCAAAACAAACAGAAAAACACAATAAATATTTCAAACACAATAAAAGACACTTCTTTCGTAAAAGAATGTGAACTCATCAAAGACGTCATTTTTGTCCGCCGGGACTGTTAATCAGAAAAACCTTTTTCAGAAGGAATAAAATCAACCAAGACAAGCGTGTGTCGTACGTGGCCCGAACTACGTTTGCTCTGATCTTTCATGCTGTATGAAAGTACGTAGGCATAGGATGCGATATCCTAGCGAGCAACCTTCCCCTCCTTTCCCGTAGGTAGGCGAACTACGTTGACTCTGATTTCTCGTTCCAGACGGGAATACGTAGGCATAAAGTGCGATACTTTGCCGAGTCATTTTATTTTTTAGTTTATTTTCTTTTAACCCCTGACCTTTAGCGTAGATAGAATAACAATCCGTACCCGAAAACAAGCGTGGATCCCGTCGAGTACGACGGACGTGAGGGGTGCTAATACCTTCCCCTTGCGTAACCGACTCCCGAATCCAGGTTTTGGTTGCGACGACCATACCTTTCCCGTGTTGTGCGAGGTTTACTCTGAGCGTTTCCTTCCCCTCCTGTGGGATAAATAACGCACGGTGGCGACTCTTCTGTTCAGCCGGCGCCGATTTTCGCAGTAGCGACAGCTGGCGACTCTGCTGGGGATCCAACTTCCCCTGGCTGCTAAGGACTGCGATGGTTCTTATGCATTTGGGATCCAACGTCCCTTAAGAGAGTCAATCCTAACGCTTGTTTTCCCGTCGTGGATTTTGTATGGATTTATATTTCTGATCTTTATTTCCAGCATTATATATTGATTATTATTGCTGCATTGGGATGTGACGGGTGTTCTGATATTGAGTGAGAAGCCGGACCTGGGCTTGAGTGCACCTTAGACTTAGAGTAGAGATTAGTGGGCGCGCACGTGCTTTGCATGTCCTAGTGTCCCGCGAAATCTACGCTCAGACGAGGTTCTTCTGGTTGGCCTCCTGTCCTGCCCTTTGGGTGGCTTGGGTTGCTGGTTAGTTGGATTGTCGACTCTGGGGACCGATCATTTGGAAGTTGGCTAAGTGAGGCCTCTTCAGGATTTGGTGATGCCACTCCTTCTGGGAATCGTATCATCAACCCTGAAAGTCTGTGACGCCGACGACCACATAGGATGCCATACCTTTGTCAGTTACTAGGACATCCACCCGTGAGAGGGTTTGGGGTTATGCAGGTAACTAGACTTTCAGATACCGGCTATTTCTTGATCAGAGATCCTGGGTATTTATGGAGAGTTATGAGGTCTGCCAGAGACCATTTGAAGATGTGTTACGAGGTCTGTCAGAGACCATTTGGAGATGTGTTATGAGGTCTGCCAGAGACCATTTGGAGATGTGTTATGAGGTCTGTCAGAGACCATTTGGAGATGTGTTCTCAGGTCTGTCAGAGACCAGTTGGAGATATGATTTGAGGTCTACCAGAGACCAGTCGGAGTTATGGTTTGAGGTCTGTCAGAGACCGTTGTTGGAGCTTTGTTGTAGGTCTATCCGAGACCAGGGTTTGAGGACTTCTAGAGAGTCTATTTGAGACTTCTTGATGTGGTTCAGGCTATTCAGCTACGGCCTTTGGTCCCTGTTGCATGTTATTTGCATTGCATTGTTTGCATACCCATTATCATTGCATCCCACTAACGTGTGTCTGTGCTGCAGGTGCATTTGCATTCCCCCGGTTCTAGTGTCTGGACTTCTGAGTATTTGATCATGGCTGGTTTGAGGATGACCGTTGCGTATAAGCTGCCTATCCCCGATATCACTCCACTCCTGGGTCTGATTTCTCTTGCAGATGAGGATGTCCGTAGAAGCTTCAGGCAGAGTTACAGACGGTTGTTGGGTTTAGTGCGCAGGTCTACTGATGATGAATTGAATGGGCTGTACACCTTAATGCAATTCTATGACCCGGCTTTGAGATGTTTCACGTTTGCGGACTTTATCTTGGGGCCCACCATGGAGGAGTATGTAGAGTTTACCGAGCTTCCCGTTCAGAATGCAGTCCCTTTTATCCACTCAGCCGCTGAGCCCAATCTGGAGGATTTAGCCAAGGCCCTGCATATGAATGCTTCTGACTTGTTGATGACTGCATGGCGAGGGGTTTCGGGTTTTTCTCTTCAGTTTCTGGTTGGTAAGGCTCAAGAGTACGCCAAGAATGGGTGTTGGGTGGTTTTTAACGCTATTTTGGCCCTCTGCATTTATGGGATAGTGTTGTTCCCTAACTTCCCAAACTTCGTGGACATGGATGCGTTTCATCTATTTGCTGCCGGTAATCCAGTACCAACACTGATCGGGGACTTTTATCATTCGATGCACTACAGGAATGAAAACAGGAGAGGCAAGAACGTCTCTTGTTGCGTACCTTTGCTGTATATGTGGTTCAAGAGCCATCTTCCCTCGAGGGGACCTTTCGTGGATAATGCAATCACGCCCGACTGGCCAGAGCATATGATGAGGTTAACTTCTGAAGACGTTGAATGGTTTGATAGAGATCTGCTGGGATCCGAGCTTATCTTCAGTTGTTCTGGGTACCCTAATGTCCCGCTGATAGGAAGGAAAGGGTGTATCAACTACAACCCTTCTCTGTTCGTCCGTCAGTTCGGATATGCGCTGAAGAACCCGCCAAAGGAGGAAGAAGTACAGGAATCTCTGTACTTCACCGGAGATTTGAAGGGGGAGTTATTGGCCAAGTTGCAGCATGCCTGGACGCGTATTAACCGAAGAGGGAAGCCGTTGTTAGGGAAGAATGACTGTCAGGCCTATGCACCTTATAGAGTTTGGATCCAGGAGAGAGCAAGTCAGTTGCAGATGCCATTCCCAGATGCACCAGTTCTTGTTCCTGTTCCGGTAGCAGAGCCAACTACTATTTCTCGGGAGGCCTACGAGCAAGTTGTGAAAGAAAAAGAAGCCTTGATGAAGATCAACGAAGGGTTAGAGCAGGAGCTAGCCCAGATACGCAGTGAGAAAAACAAGGCCGTCCATGCTTTCCAACAGCAGATTGAGCTAATGAACAGGTTAGGGGCTGAGTTGATTGAGGAAAAGAAGAAGCGCGAACGTCTGGGGCAAGAGTTCAGAAGCTCCCATGACATGCTGGAATCCAAGAAGAAAGCGCTTGACATCGCTCACCGAGAGATCTCTTCTTGCAATAAGACTTGGAATGCTACGCTCACCAACAATAAGAAGAGGGAGGATAAGTTGAAGCAGCAAATCTCCGACCTCGAAGAGCAGTTGAAGTCCAACATCAAGAAGTGTGAAGAAGAAGTGATGACCCGGTATAGTCTCCAGAATGCACTAAACAAGGCCATCAAAGGCAGAGATGAAGCTGTGTCCCAGAAGCGTAAACTGGAGGATCGCTTCGGAGACGGGGCATGGGAAGAAACTGCTGAAGACGTGCGCCGTGTTCTTAAGAAAAGGAACCAACTTGTTGAAGGGCTGCTTGCTCGACCAAGTCATCCGGAGACCAAGAAATTGCTAGAAGAGTACCAGACTTATGGGAGGATTTGATCATTTCATGTAGTGACTTGTATGCTTTATTTGCATAGTGCTGACCATCACCAGGATTGTTGGTTGAGGTCATGCCTTCTTGTTGTACTCTCAGTGATATTGTATTCCGGGCTTATTGATTTCTCAGCAATATATGAGGCGTTCTATGATTCAACTCCGATCTTTATATTGTTAGCACTGTCACTGCACCGGCACCTTCACACTAGAATCGGGGAATGAATTTCCCTAATGCACAGACACACCTTGCATTGCATTCATATTCATATTGCATTACAGGTAATCATTGGATGTTATCTTATTTCCTGCTCTGTATCAGGTACTTTCCAGGATTGCAGATCAGCACCCGCACCGCTATTCTACTCGCACCAACTGTCGAAGAATCATGGATCAAATGCAGAACGAGATGTAAGATGTGCGCGAGAAGCTAGCTCTCTTTATGCAGACCATGGAAGCTATTGCAAAAGGTCAGGAGAATTTGCAAGCCATGGTCCAACCTCTGTTGGCCCAAAATGCTGGTCACGATAATGAGGATCATCAGTCTGTGCGAGTCGACACTGCTCATGGAGATGGCACTCTCACGCCAGTGGCTCCACCTGTAGTCAATATACCTGCTGCTAATGTCAACAACGCTACCGCTGCTATGAACGGTAACGTCGGAGTTGGGAACGAGACTGCTGTCCATAACGTTGGGCTTGGTGATGTCAACTTGGGTGATAATATGGGAGGCAACGGCTTTGTCAATGCTGGATTCGGGTTCAATGATCAGGGATTCGATAACGCTGGGAAATACGGTTTCAATGCTCAAGGCTTTGGGCAAGATGGTTATGGTGTGGCCAATCAGGGTTACGGAGGTTTCGGAAATGGAAACGGCGCTGGGTTAATGGCCTTTGGGCCTGCTGGAGGTGTTCAGGGATACGGCAACAGAGGTCGAGGCCCAGTGATGAATCAGATTAGAGCTGGCCGCAATAATGGATATGATGGGTATGGAGCTGGGAATGGTATGTGGCAAGAAGATCAGCAGGAGGACGCTTTCTCCGGCGGAGGTTTCGAAGGGCCGATGGATGACTCCCAGAAGATCAGAATGCTAGAAGAGCAGATGAGGGGGGTCCTGAACCAAAGTGTTGTGGGCTTAGACATGGCAACAATGGGCCTGGTGCCTGGCTTGAGGGTGCCAATCAAATTCAAAGCTCCTGCGTTTGATAAGTATAAAGGGGACACGTGTCCGAAAGTGCATGTGCGAGCTTATTACAGAAAGATGTCTGCGTACTCAACTGATGAGAGAATGCTAATGCATTTCTTTCAAGATAGTTTGTCAGGCCCTTCCCTAGAGTGGTACATGGGGTTGGAGCCAACTAATATCAAGACATGGAAGCAATTGGCGGAAGCATTTGTAGCTCACTACAAGTATAACAGCGACTTGGCGCCCAATCGGGTCCAATTGGCAGGGCTGTCTCAGAAAAAGGGCGAGGCAAGCGCAGTATTTAGAGCCCGAGGTCGAGGCCGAGGCAGGGGTCGAAACCAATATCATCAGCCGCAGCAGGTGGCGAGTGTTACTATTCCATATCAGCAACAACCACTTCAACAACAACAACCGTTTCAGCAGCAACCAATGCAGCAACAACAGCAGCAGCAGCAGCAACCGCCTCAGCAGGGGGCACAGCAGGCTCAGCGAAGATTCCAGGGTGGTAAACCAAGAAGAGTGTTTGAGAAGCCTCCCTCAACCTATGCAGATTTGTTGCAGACATTGTTGGGTTTGAACCTGGTAGAGAAGAGAACTCTGGCACCGATAACGGGAACTCCCCCGTATGGTTATGATGCAAGCAGGCACTGTGAGTTTCATTCTGGGGCGCCGGGCCACGATATAGAGGGTTGTCATGCTTTTAAGCATGTTGTGCAGGATCTTTTGGACAATAAGACTATCAATTTCGGAACGGCGGGTCCGAATATAGTGCAGAAACCCATGCCTAATCATGGGGCAAACGCCATCCTGACTGAGGAAGGGTTGAATCTGATAATGAATGTCGACGATTTAAAGACGCCGCTGAGCGAGATAAAAAGCAGATTGTTGCAAGGGGGTGTTTATCCAGGATGTGACGAGTATTGCTTAGAATGCTGGACCCTAGCTGGGGGGTGTGATGATTTGAAGAAAGGCATTCAGGCTTTAATTGATGGAGGCATATTGCAGTTTGACCGAGCAGCAACTGAAGAGCCCGCAGGGGCAGTAGCAGATGATCAGAGTGATGTGGCCACTGTAACGATTCCTCGAAAGACAATCACTATTGCAGCACCAGTCCAGCGACCACCGATCACCATAACTAAGGCCGGACCGATCCCGTACGAGAACACAAAAGCAGTCCCATGGTCATATGGGTTGGAGGTGTATTGTGACGGGATAAAGATTGATGTTGATAAGCAGCCAGCTGAGACTGTCGATAACGTTGTTGGTTCAGGAGGTATGATAAGAAGCGGTAGGATCTTCATATCGCCTGAGGTGGAGGCCGAAAGACTAGCAAAAGGAAAAGGGAAGATGGTTGAGAATGTCCCAGTGCAGGCGAGCGACAAAGAAGTGGCATCAAAGGATGTAGAAGAGTTCATGCGCTTAATTCGAAAAAGTGATTATAAGATTGTGGAGCATCTGCAGCAGACGCCGTCCAAGATATCTATACTGTCGTTGCTACTATGTTCTGAAGCTCACAAAAATGCTTTGTTGAAAGTCCTGGATACTTCCTTCGTACCCCAAGACGTCTCCGTGAATCAGCTGGAAGGAGTGTTGGCACATGTGAATGCAGGCCACAGTTTAGGCTTTACCGACTTCGATTTGACCCCGAAAGGGAGAGATCATAATATGGCGCTGCACGTCTCTGTCGAGTGTAGAGGATCAGTAATGTCGCATGTATTGGTCGACACCGGATCGTCTTTGAACGTGCTGCCCAAGAAAGCGATGATGAAGCTAGATGTCAGAGGAATCCTGTGCACGCCCAGTGACTTGGTAGTCAGAGCGTTTGATGGCACGCGAAGAACAGTCTTTGGATCGATAACATTGCCTCTACAGGTGGGGCCGGAGGTGTTTGCAACGGAATTTTATATCATGGATATACAGCCTGCGTATAGCTGCCTGCTAGGACGACCCTGGATCCATGGGGCTGGGGCAGTCACGTCTACCCTGCATCAGAAGTTGAAATATATGGTCGGAGACAGCATAGTCACCGTATGCGGAGAAGAAGACATCCTGGTCAGCCATCTATCGTCATTTAAATATGTGGAGGTCGACGGAGAGATCCACAAAACGCCCTGCCAGGCATTTGAAGGGTTGCGTATCAAGGACAAAGGTCCCGGGCCGAGCAAAGTGTCGGAGATAGCCGTCTCGTCGTATAAAGAAGCTCAAGCTCTGGTGGAGGCAGGAGAAGCAAAGGGCTGGGGCAAAGTGCTGGACATTCCTGTGAAGATGGACCGGTTCGGGCTGGGATACCAACCGTCGTCATCAACTCCTGCTGTGGGGGCACCCCGTTTCAGAGGGCCAATCACCATCTCTGCCAGTGGAGTATGTCATGAAACCATCAATGCTGCTTCGGAGTCTGACGAAGGAGACAACGACTGTGATATGGATGCCTGGATTCAACCAAGCATGCCAGGACAAGGACTGTGCAACTGGTCTATTCAGGAGCTTGTTCCTGTGACTCTTAAACAGTAATGCTTTGCTTTATTAATTGTTGAATAATCTGATGTCTTGCCCGGGGCATCATGATTTGCTTAGGGCTGTGTTGTTATGAACATTGCGTGTTAATCATTAAATAAATGGTGTTTTTTTTCATGTGCAAATACTGTAATCTCTGTCTTTCGTGTTTTGTATTTTTCAATAAAATGGCAACGTGGTTATTCGCTTTATACGCATTTTGAAGCACTTAACCATTCCTTTTGCAGGATAACATTTTCAGATGACATCCTTGAACCACCTATGACTCGTCCCGACTTTGAGCATCCGGTATTTCAGGCCGAAGAAGAGGTTGTCGAAGATAGCGACGTTCCTGAAGAACTGTCTTGGTTGGTGAAGCAAGAGGAAAGGGTCATTCTGCCTCACGACGAGGTCATCGAAATTATCAACTTGGGGTCGGAAGGGGTTGAGAAGAATATTCGTATCGGAGCCGCACTGCAGGGTGATATCAAGCGAAGACTGGTTGAAATGCTCCGAGAGTATAGTGATGTATTCGCTTGGTCGTATGAAGATATGCCAGGGCTCGATACAGATATGGTTGTGCACCGTCTGCCACTGAAAGAAGAATGCCCGCCGGTCAAACAAAAGCTTCGCAGAACTCGACCAGATATGGCAGTGAAAATCAAAGAGGAAGTTCAAAAGCAGTGGGACGCTGGTTTCCTGGCTGTGACAAAGTATCCTTCATGGGTTGCTAACATCGTACCAGTGCCAAAGAAAGACGGCAAGGTTCGAATGTGCGTGGATTATAGAGATTTGAATAAAGCAAGCCCAAAAGACGATTTTCCACTTCCTCATATTGACGTGCTAGTTGATAATACTGCTCAGTACTCCGTATTCTCCTTCATGGATGGCTTTTCGGGCTATAATCAAATTAAAATGGCGCCAGAGGATATGGAGAAGACCACTTTCATAACGCCTTGGGGAACATTTTGCTACAAAGTGATGCCCTTTGGTTTGAAGAATGCTGGGTATTGCGGTGGAAATAGGATCACAAACTATTAATTAGTTTGAATCGCAATTCAATTCACAACCGCTCTTTGATTTATTCGAAGGAAAAGGTCAAAAGAGGGAAAACCTATTTTTGCGTTGTAAACACAACGCGGGGAAAGATCTAGGGTTCGGGGGTTGGTTAAATTTAGGGAAGGTATTAGCACCCTAAACTTCTGTAGTACTCTACAGGAACCTTTTGTTCAGATGTTTACTATTTTGCTTTATTTATTTGCTTAAGGTATATGTACAAAGGGATTAAAAGTGAGAAAGGAGACCTAAGGGGTTAATTCTAAGTTTACTCGGCAAGACATCGCATCCTGTGCCTAAGTATCCTTACGGGAGTGGAATCAGAGTAATCGTAGTTCCCCTCAAAAGGGAGGTTAGAGACTTCTTGACTGTGGTCAAGGTCTCAAGGGGAATAAACATGTCTTAAGGACACGCTTACGCGGAGTGTAGAAACTCCAAATCTCTACGTTGAAATGTTAAGTTGTAATTAGGGTTAAATTAGGGATTCCACGGCGGGAAACCCTAAAATGAGCGCGGCGGCTCTTTGACCTAATGCTAGGGGTAACATGGTAATTTTGCCTGCGGCGAGGCATTTGTGAAAATTAGGGTTTGTAGTTTGTAGTTTTGAGGGTTTGAAATTGAATGTGTGAAATTTGAGGGTTTGAGGACTATTGGCATGGCGGCCAAACGGCTAGACCTAATCCTTCGGAGGTGTGATGTGACAGAAGTAATAGTGATGAAAGTGTGAGAAATTTAAATCATACAAACGGAAATAAAATGCAGAAAGTAAACGCGATTGTTATGTTCGCGAGGTTACAAACGAGGAGCAGTTACAATTATAATAGCTAAATATAAAACCGAAAATAAGTTTCAAATTGAACATAATAGCTGCAAGAAACAAAACAAACAAAAATGTCAGTATATGGGGTTAGACGAAAACGAAATCAAAATTGGACGAGAAACAAGCCGTATGAATTTTGGAGGACTTTTATGGTCTTTTTAACCAAGGATTTAAATTTGTGAAAAGAGAGATTAATTTTAATTAAAAGAGTTTTGAGTTTTAAAAAAATTTATTAATAAAAAAGTGAAAGTTTGGTTAATTATTCTAAAAAAGGAGTTTTAGTGATAATATTTTGAAAAAAAGATTTAATCATTAAAAAAAACAATTGGTTTAATTTAAAAAATCTTAATGTTAGTTAAAAACACGTTTTACTTTAAAGTTATAAAAAAGTTTTATTATTTGAAAAAAGCATTTGATTATTTTATTTAAAAAGAGTTTTAATTAATTTGAAAAAAGGTTTTTGGTTATAAAAAAGAAAGGGCCTTCTTGATTTTTTTTTTAAAAAAGATAAACAAAATAAAATAACAAATGGAAAAACAATAATAAAAAAAAGAGGGTTGGGCCGGTCATCACTCTTCTTCTCTCTGCTCTCTGAGTTTGCGTGTGTTCCTCTCCTTCTTGTTTGCCTCTCACGGATGTTATCTTCTTCTTCTTTTGCATGGCCGCCGATTTGTCTTCTTCATCTCTTTTTCCTGAAAAACATGAAAAGCAACACAAAAATTGTAATTATATTTTTTGATCCTTACGGAATGATGATGGCCGATGATGCTTTGTCCTGAGGCTAGAGGATTTTTGACGGAGTTTGCTTGGATTTTACGAAAAAGTTCTCCCTTTCTTGTTATGATTTTCGTCCCCTTTATACTTGATTTTTAAATCTTTTTTAATCTCAGATTTAATTTGAATATCTCAATTTTTTTCAATCTCGGATTTGATTTGAGTAGATTTTTATGATGATTTCAGATTTGATTCAATGATGGTGATGCTGATTTTCTTATGATGATGATATGATCTGATTGATTTGATCTGGAATTCATTGGGATTGGATTTGATTAAAAAAGTGTTAGGATTTAAATTTAAAAAGTTAGCAAAGAAAATAAGAGTTTCAAGTTAAATAAAAATTAGAGTTTTAAGTTTAAAAAAAATGAGTTAGAATTTTAAAATAAAAAACATTTGAATATTGATTTAAAAAAAGTGTTAGAATTATTTTAAAAACGGTTGGAATTTCATTTTAAAAGGAATTTAGAATTTAAAAAAAAAAAAGAAAAAAAAAAGAAAAGGGCGTTAGAATTTAATTTTAAAAAGAATTTAGAATTTTAATTTGAAAAATAAAGGTATCAAAAAAAGATTTAGATTTAATTTTAAAAAAAAAGTTAGAAAAAAAAAATTAATTTTAAAAAGAAGTTAGAGAAAAAACGATTTAATTTTTAAAAAGAAGTTAGAGAAAAAAAGATTTAATTTTTAAAAAGAAGTTAGAGAAAAAAAGATTTAATTTTTAAAAAAGTTAGAAAAAGGATTTATCTTTTAAAAAAAGTTAGAAAAAAAATATTTAACTTTAAAAAAGTTAGAAAAAAGATTTGATTTTTTTTAAAAAAAATTAGAAAAAAAGATTTAACTTTAAAAAAGTTAGAAATAGATTTAACTTTAAAAAAGGGTTAGAAAAAAGATTTAATTTTAAAAAGGTAATAGAATTTGATTAAAAAAATGTGTTAGAAATTAATTAAAAAAGGTTATAAAAAATTTACTCTTGAAGAAAAGAAGAAAAAAGTTAAATTTTAATTTAAATCCTAAAAGTTAGTAAGAAGAGCTTTAAATAAATAAACTAAATAGAAAAAAAAGTTAATAAAAAAACATTAGTAAAGTTATAAAAAAAAAATTTAATTAAATTATTATTAGTTAAAAAACAAGATTTAAAAAAAAAAAAAGGTTAATTTATTAAGTTAATCAGAATTTAAAATAAAAGTAAAAAAAAAAGGGTAAAATTTGGGGTATTACAGTTGCCCCTATTTAAATAACTACACCGGATGATTTGAGTGGCGGAGACTCGAGGAATCATGGTGGAGGGATTTAAATATAGATAACCGAAAATTTTGCCCTTATATGTGGCGATATGCGATGCTATGGACAAAACAAAAGCAGACTAATGCAGACAATGCCATGAATATGATATGATGCGTATGCTGGAATGATGAATGCGAAAATGCTGACGAATACGACGACACAGGGACAGACGCTACGAGAAGAACACACTGGGGAAAACGACGCGCTGGGACACAATACAACACTGGGGAATTCTAAAATGATGGTCAACTGGTTCGAACACGACCAATTGTCATTTTTAGAACTGGAACGAGATTCTCAAATGGAGATGGCACCTATGAGACGACCTCCACTGGGGAATCTAAAAGTAAAACTGGATCATGTTCGACTGCAAGATCGATTACAGAATGCTGGAGCATTGAGCAAAGAATAACATCCAAGCTTCTGTAAACTATCTCTCGTGACAGGATCAAACGAACTTTTCGGGAATCCGTAGCAAATATACAGGGTAAAAACCGGCTGTATGCCAAAATAAAGGGACTTTTAAGAATAAGGTCCTTAAATGGAGATGGCACCTATGAGATGACCTCCACTAGGGAATGCCTAATAATAAAACTGGATCTACACGGTTGCAAGATCGATTACAGAATGCTGGAGCATTGAGCAAAGAATAACATCCAAGCTTCTATAAACTATCTTTCGTGACAGGATCAGACGGACTTTTCGGGAATCCGCATCAAATATACTGTAAAGACCGGCTGTATGCCAAAATAAATGGACTTTAATGGGAAATGCCCTGATAAGCTTCTCGAGGGAGAACTGTCACTTTATCGTTGGAAGGGACTTATGCAAAAATGAATAAGCACTCAAATAAAGAGGCTGCTGCTTATCTGATATATAAATTTTCTCATATTTAAGGTCGGCGCCTGGAATACGATTCTGATTCTTCTTTTACTAAAGGGTAAATGAACTTCTTCATACTTCAAGATCGTGCTCTCCTGAATATGATTCCGCTCCTTCTTTTACTAAAGGGTAAATGAACTTCTTCATACTTCAAGATCGTGCTCTCCTGAATATGATTCCGCTCCTTCTTTTACTAAAGGGTAAATGAACTTCTTCATACTTCAAGATCGTGCTCTCCTGAATATGATTTCGCTCCTTCTTTTACTAAAGGGTAAATGAACTTCTTCATACTTCAAGATCGTGCTCTCCTGAATATGATTCCGCTCCTTCTTTTACTAAAGGGTAAATGAACTTCTTCATACTTCAAGATCGTGCTCTCCTGAATATGATTCCGCTCCTTCTTTTACTAAAGGGTAAATGAACTTCTTCATACTTCAAGATCGTGCTCTCCTGAATATGATTTCGCTCCTTCTTTTACTAAAGGGTAAATGAACTTCTTCATACTTCAAGATCGTGCTCTCCTGAATATGATTCCGCTCCTTCTTTTACTAAAGGGTAAATGAACTTCTTCATACTTCAAGATCGTGCTCTCCTGAATATGATTCCGCTCCTTCTTTTACTAAAGGGTAAATGAACTTCTTCATACTTCAAGATCGTGCTCTCCTGAATATGATTCCGCTCCTTCTTTTACTAAAGGGTAAATGAACTTCTTCATACTTCAAGATCGTGCTCTCCTGAATATGATTCCGCTCCTTCTTTTACTAAAGGGTAAATGAACTTCCTCATACTTCAAGATCGTGCTCTCCTGAATATGATTCCGCTCAAACCTCCCCGTACTTCAAGATCGTGCTCTCCTGAATACGATTTGGTTCAAAACCTCCCTATACCTCAAGACGACAAGGAAAATGGAAGCCCAACTGCTCAATGGAAATGGGCATTTGCTGCGATTCATGACGAAGATAGGATCGGCTTCTTAGGTGAGAAATGTCGCATACCGATGCTGTAAGATGTAGGATTGTAAAGTGTTGTACTGATAGATTTTCCAGGCGTGAACTGGCGTGTATTTGTAAAGGATTGTGGTTGATTTTCTTGAAAGATAGTGCAAAATAAATGCACATCCGGGTATAGTGATGAACTTCTCGGGCGAGAACAGTCGCGTATCTGTCATGGTATGGTGAAAATCTTTAGATGGTGCAAAATAAATGCACGTCCGGTTGGGCTCGACGACCGACAAGACTGAGATTCAATCTAGGATCGAGCTAGAAAGAAGACTGGTAATCAAGACTCCATCGAGGGAATGAACTCGAAGGGTAAATGTCTTATCCTGGCGAGGAAAGATAGCTGAAGTAACCGTCATCCACGAGGATCGAGCTCTGTGGGGAAACTGGAAACAAGTAAATATTTTATGCTTAGGGTTGACAATCTATTTGGAGAGAATGGACAAACCCCAGTTACTCGGCGGTAACGACCAATAATGGAGACACAATGAACCTGTGCATGTTAACGCGTATGTTAATGAATATGTTAATATGAATGTATGTTAATGTCTATGTAGTTAAATATGCAAGATGTTATGAAATGAGTATGCCATGAGTATGTAATGAATATGTAATGAATATGTAATGAGTATGTAATGAATATGTAACGAGTATGTAATTAATATATAACGTGATGCTTATGCCCTTGCGTATACTGACGAAACAGACTACAGACGAGGGATGAAATAAACATCCCGACGGAGATACCCTGCGTTCTCTGCAACCAATACGTCAATCATGGGTAAGAAAGATCAATGGTAGAACCACCTCTAGTTTTAAAGTTCTGAACTCTCTGGGGAGAAGGTAATTTGTTCGGGTGCACAGTATCATGTCTTCACATGGGGAGAAGAAAACCTGAGGGACACTTTCGAGTTACCCAAGAAAAAGTTGTCAGCTTATAGTCTCTCTGGGGACTGTGATGAGGCAATAGTTTAGGAGCCTGTTGCAACACTGAGGTTTACTGGGGAATGAAGGCCGCTGTGAGTAAAATCCCTCGGGTGCATGAAGAAAAGTTGTGAAACCATATAGTTTTGATCTTGAAGGACCTTATAGTAGTCGCCATTTGTTTCTTCAAAAAACACGGTACCCCAGGATACTTGTGTTGTGAGGCATGGTCATCTCAAGAGGATTTTATAGAGAACACGGAGTCTGGTTGCCCCACTGTTTTCAAACTCTTTGAGAGATTTGTCAGGTCTCGACGTAACTGGAACAAATTAATCGTGTTACGACGAAATCTTTGAGAAGTAGCTCTTAAGAACGTCAGCCTCGCGTTGGTAAGCGAATTGGGAAACTGCCTGCCCCTGTTTAGCAGGATCTTTAAGTTCCACGGGTTATGTCCATATATAAATCTCTAAGATATCAAGCAAAGTCGTCATGCCTGAAATGCCTATCCTGAGCTTGTCAATTCACACATATATTTGTCTTGAATTTTGTTTTGAAAAAGATATCGCAATAACTTGTGACCGAAATTGCTAGTCAGGATATAAGTTTTAATTATAATGCCAACATGAATTTTTTTCTGAGCATAGCTCGTAGGAGTCAGGAAACGTGGTCTTGTCGAGTATGCTTTCAACCGAAGTCCTACTTCAATTAGGTCTTTTAAAGGTTGTATCGTGGCTCGGTTCACGGTTTAAGAAACAAAAGGATAAAGGCTCAAAGTTATATTTGTACCCACCCCTTCTTCGTGATGTTCTCCAATCCTAATTCAGTTAATCGGATACGAACGCTCATATCTCAAGCGGATTTGCTATGGTCGAGAACTTATCAAGGCTTTGAACATGGCAGTCACTCACCTATTTCTAATGGCAGTCGGTCACACGATTTTGTTCTTTACCAGGGATTATTTATTGTACCCTCTTGTTTTGCTTTTATCCCCTAACTTTTGCCTGGACAACGCCTTTTGATCTGACTTTGGAGTCCAGCGGGATGCCCCAGTTTTGCCTAAGTCTCCTTCACAGGTTTTGACTTAGCGGGCTCTTATTTTTTTTTGAATATTCTTTTATGCACAAACCGTGTAAATCCTTTGAAAGGCTCGTGACTGCCCCACTCCTTAGGTAACCGATGGATGGTCGTTGTATTGGACTTCTTAAGATACTAAGGATAACTTCTCGAAGGTTTGCTCTTCCCTTTTTTTGAGAGTCTAAGCGCTCGATCGGTTTAACTGAAACCTACCCTGCCCCAGGTTAAGATGAGGGTTCTTAAAAAAAACTCCTACTTCAAGGCTCAAAGAGGTTAACGAGGGATTAACATCCTTATATCTCCATTGTTTGGGATTTGAAACAATGCCTTACATCATCAGCAGGTTTTAGTTGAAAGCATACGACAAGAAATCTGACGTTTTAGGTTCGTCATCCTCCCCCTAATTCTCCATCAGAACAAGAGATCGGGTAAAGTTGGCATTATGATTTATGAAAACGTTTTTTTTTTAATGAGTGAAACGAATGGATTTATTCAAGACAAACATATGCGTTGCATTAATTAATCGAAGATAAACAAGTTCGTACATGCTAAATATGCTTAATCAAAGAGAAATACATATAAATGAACTGTCGGAAAAATCCTTCTAAATGTTTATGAAATCTTGCATTCAAACGTAACAGTTTCCTTTGGCGGAGCCTCAATGGAAAGGACGTCTGGTTCATGATCACTGTGAGTCGTCATGGCTTGCCCCAGTTACGCTGGTCACATCTTCAACAGTTTTCAGTCGTTGCTTCAAAATAACTTTCCCAAATTCTTTGTTGATCCCGGTCATATCATCTTGAGGATTACTGAAATGAAGCGAGCTAGGCCTTTGAATAATTACTGGATTCGACTGATTTGCCACAGGAGTAGCATGCTTTGCAGAATTCGAACTCGACAAGTGAGGGACCCCGAGAGGAGTCTCGATCTTCAGCTGAGCATTGCTAAAAGACAAATTCTTCGCTTCTAGCAAATTTCTGACAACTTTCTTAAGAGCATAGCAATTCTCTAGATCATGGCCGGGCGCACCCTCATGAAATAAACAATGAGCGGCCGCGTTGTAACCTGCAGGCGGAGGACCCAAAGCACGGGTGGTAATCAGACCCTGTTGTACCAAATGGGGGTATAACTCA
Source organism: Lathyrus sativus (assembly GCA_963859935.3). Taxonomy (NCBI): domain Eukaryota; kingdom Viridiplantae; phylum Streptophyta; class Magnoliopsida; order Fabales; family Fabaceae; genus Lathyrus; species Lathyrus sativus. Next base: position 618,827,076 of record OZ012741.1, read on the forward strand.
GTGAAAGCCATCGGAATTGGAGGACAAGGCTTATACTGACTCTTACGGGGATAAGGAACCTGATCCTGTGATTGCTGATGAACAGGAGCGTTGGGCACTCGTTGACGGTTGACCGGAACTTGCAAGGGCGGACAACCGGAAGGTTGTTGATAAGCCGGTGCTTGATATACCAGAGCTGACTGCACAGGCTGGTATGTAGGAAACTGTTGATCGAAAGGAGGTGCAACAGTAGCTACATAGGGTTGTTAGACATCTGGAAACGGATAACCTCGAACATAACTCTGCTGATGTTGCCAAGGTTGAGGAGTAGCTGTTTTGCGGTTCCTTGAACGTGCGGGTCCTTTACCATGGTCGGAGTTAGGAGTTTTGCACTTTGGAGGGGTAGCTCGTCGAACTGGTTGAGCACTAGGAGGCACCAAACCGGATTGAAGACCGTGAAGAGGTACATTCTTGACAGTAACAGCTGGTTGAGGTTCTATAACGGTATTAGTAGTCTCAAAAACAACAGTAGACTGAGCATCCACCTTCACACTAAGAGCTCGTAACATCTCCAAAATCTGCCCTACACTTCCTCGAAGATCTTCGGGTTCATGGCTGACACGGTTGATCTCTTGGTTTTGATCTTCCATCCTTTCGAAGGGTCGTATTGATGCAGAGAACTCAGGGTGACAAAACTGGAAGGTGAGAGAACCGACTATGAGAAACCGGGAGACACATGCAATGCAAAAGTATGATGCTAAAATGTGAATGCAAATGAAGATTTCATGGAATTCAAGTATTTACGAATATTGTGGAATACCCAGGAAACTTTTAATTCATTGAAGACAAGTTACAAATAATATTCTTGCAACCAAAATAGCTAAATAGAAGCCTAGAAAATCCTAGAGAAGCATCTTCCACAACTTCAGTGAGCAGACGGAGATCCGGAGGAAAATAAATATTCGTAGAGCCTTCTCTTCTTGTAGGATTGTATCTCATCATTCTTTGACTGAATCTACTTTTGAAGTTCTTCGTACTCGCTGGCCATCACATGGTATTTGTTCTTCCATGCTTCTGCTTCGCGTTGTGATCTCTTCAAAGTGATCTTTAAAGTCTCAGCTTCAGTCATGAAATACTGGACAGGTTCTTCTCTTGGAGGTACAGGATCTTGGCGAGAGTAGGGCATCTTCAACTCAATAGCTCTTCCTCGGACCCATTGAAGGTATGGTTCCATGGACACACAATTAGGTCTGCCCAAACTTTCTTTGTCTTTCCTATGCAGATGATTCCAAGAAGATAGAATCTGATCTTGAAGCTTTTTGTCGTCTTTGAAAAAGATTTTCTCTACATGAACACCTTTAGGCGGTTCTTTCAAGGGATATCCCAACTGCCGGCGAGCTAAGACTGGATTGTAGCTAACTCCTCCACTGAAACTGAGCAAAGGCACATTGTTGAATTTTCCACAACTATCAATGATCGATATCCCATCGTACATGCGATTATACCAATCAATATCATAGTGGGTTAAAGCCATAACTTTTTGCGACCAACGTTCTTGATTAGGTTTCCAGAACAGACCGGACTTGGGTAAGTGAGAAATAAACCACTTGTATAGTAATGACACACAACATGTAATCATTCCTCCACCATGAAAGTTTCGGAGATGCACTGAATGATAAGTATTACCCAATAGTGTTTGAACTGGATTTCTCCTCATGAAGATCTTGATTGCATTAAGGTCCACAAACCCCTCAAAACTAGGAAAAAGCAGCAACCCATAAATAAGCAAAGCAAATATTGTCTCAAAGGCAAACATGTCTTTATGATCGGCATAAAATTGGGCTTTCTTAATTAGGAAATCCCTGAGAAAACCGGAGGTCCCCCCTTTGGTGATCATATTGTTTTTGACATCGGATATCCTTAGACAAATGGCTTTAGCAATATCTCGTTCTTTAGGATCTTCCTCCAAGAAAGGGGATGGAGACTTATCCAAGATAGGCAATCCCACCAACTGAGAGTACTCTTCTAGGGTAGGTAATAGCTGATAATCTGGAAAGGTGAAGCAATGATAATCTGGATCATAAAACTGTAGCAAAGTCGCAAGAAGTCCTTCGTTTACTTGAACCTTCAACAAAGACAATAGCCTTCCATATCTGTTTTGGAACTCTTCTTGATCTTGAACCAAATCCCTTAGCTTCTCTAGGACTTCCAAATTAAAACCCTTAAAAGTAAATTTTAAAGTATGCTTCCTAGAGTGATCCATGGTATCCTGCAATGTTCATAAATAGAGTTTGAATTCCATGAAATCTTAATGCGATATGATGTTTTATGAATGCAATGCATGAAAACACACAAAGTCCTAGGTTAAAGGAACGTGAGTGGAGTTAAGGTCTACCCATCCCCAAAAGGAGTGTACTATAGGTTAATTGTACCTGCAGAACAAGGTTCTAAAAAGTGCCCAAAGTCATCAGCCCATCTTTCGGATATTATCAACCTTCCGATTGACTCGGGGGTTAATAATATTCTCAAGAGAACCTCTTTTGAGTGTAGTATCGCGTGGCAACCATTGTAGGATTACTCCCACATAGCTCCCGCACTACGTCCTAAATAAGGCCAAGGTGGTGTATAGGTACTACGGTCCTCAATATCACAGACTCCAATCGACCATGGAAAAAGTTTTCGCGATTACTCGTTCAACCGAACCATTTTCGAAAAGGTCTCAACTGAGCGGTGATTCTCGAATCAGCTTGGTCGGGATTCACTCCCTATAAGCCTCATCGAATATATCCCCATCCTATAATAATGTCACTAGTCCGGGCGTAGGACTTATCTCACAGCACAAGGAACAGTCCCACAATCAAAACACAAATATATACATGCAAATGAATAATAACACAGATGGTAATAAATATGAACAAGTTAGGGATAACCCTCAAAAGTTAGGACTCCCCAGTGAAGTCGCCATTTTTCTGTTGCGGTGGAAATAGGATCACAAACTATTAATTAGTTTGAATCGCAATTCAATTCACAACCGCTCTTTGATTTATTCGAAGGAAAAGGTCAAAAGAGGGAAAACCTATTTTTGCGTTGTAAACACAACGCGGGGAAAGATCTAGGGTTCGGGGGTTGGTTAAATTTAGGGAAGGTATTAGCACCCTAAACTTCTGTAGTACTCTACAGGAACCTTTTGTTCAGATGTTTACTATTTTGCTTTATTTATTTGCTTAAGGTATATGTACAAAGGGATTAAAAGTGAGAAAGGAGACCTAAGGGGTTAATTCTAAGTTTACTCGGCAAGACATCGCATCCTGTGCCTACGTATCCTTACGGGAGTGGAATCAGAGTAATCGTAGTTCCCCTCAAAAGGGAGGTTAGAGACTTCTTGACTGTGGTCAAGGTCTCAAGGGGAATAAACATGTCTTAAGGACACGCTTACGCGGAGTGTAGAAACTCCAAATCTCTACATTGAAATGTTAAGTTGTAATTAGGGTTAAATTAGGGATTCCACGGGGGGAAACCCTAAAATGAGCGCGGCGGCTCTTTGACCTAATGCTAGGGGTAACATGGTAATTTTGCCTGCGGCGAGGCATTTGTGAAAATTAGGGTTTGTAGTTTGTAGTTTTGAGGGTTTGAAATTGAATGTGTGAAATTTGAGGGTTTGAGGACTATTGGCATGGCGGCCAAACGGCTAGACCTAATCCTTCGGAGGTGTGATGTGACAGAAGTAATAGTGATGAAAGTGTGAGAAATTTAAATCATATAAACGGAAATAAAATGCAGAAAGTAAACGCGATTGTTATGTTCACGAGGTTACAAACGAGGAGCAGTTACAATTATAATAGCTAAATATAAAACCGAAAATAAGTTTCAAATTGAACATAATAGCTGCAAGAAACAAAACAAACAAAAATGTCAGTATATGGGGTTAGACGAAAACGAAATCAAAATTGGACGAGAAACAAGCCGTATGAATTTTGGAGGACTTTTATGGTCTTTTTAACCAAGGATTTAAATTTGTGAAAAGAGAGATTAATTTTAATTAAAAGAGTTTTGAGTTTTAAAAAAATTTATTAATAAAAAAGTGAAAGTTTGGTTAATTATTCTAAAAAAGGAGTTTTAGTGATAATATTTTGAAAAAAAGATTTAATCATTAAAAAAAACAATTGGTTTAATTTAAAAAATCTTAATGTTAGTTAAAAACACGTTTTACTTTAAAGTTATAAAAAAGTTTTATTATTTGAAAAAAGCATTTGATTATTTTATTTAAAAAGAGTTTTAATTAATTTGAAAAAAGGTTTTTGGTTATAAAAAAGAAAGGGCCTTCTTGATTTTTTTTTTTAAAAAGATAAACAAAATAAAATAACAAATGGAAAAACAATAATAAAAAAAAAGAGGGTTGGGCCGGTCATCACTCTTCTTCTCTCTGCTCTCTGAGTTTGCGTGTGTTCCTCTCCTTCTTGTTTGCCTCTCACGGATGTTATCTTCTTCTTCTTTTGCATGGCCGCCGATTTGTCTTCTTCATCTCTTTTTCCTGAAAAACATGAAAAGCAACACAAAAATTGTAATTATATTTTTTGATCCTTACGGAATGATGATGGCCGATGATGCTTTGTCCTGAGGCTAGAGGATTTTTGACGGAGTTTGCTTGGATTTTACGAAAAAGTTCTCCCTTTCTTGTTATGATTTTCGTCCCCTTTATACTTGATTTTTAAATCTTTTTTAATCTCAGATTTAATTTGAATATCTCAATTTTTTTCAATCTCGGATTTGATTTGAGTAGATTTTTATGATGATTTCAGATTTGATTCAATGATGGTGATGCTGATTTTCTTATGATGATGATATGATCTGATTGATTTGATCTGGAATTCATTGGGATTGGATTTGATTAAAAAAGTGTTAGGATTTAAATTTAAAAAGTTAGCAAAGAAAATAAGAGTTTCAAGTTAAATAAAAATTAGAGTTTTAAGTTTAAAAAAAATGAGTTAGAATTTTAAAATAAAAAACATTTGAATGTTGATTTAAAAAAAGTGTTAGAATTATTTTAAAAACGGTTGGAATTTCATTTTAAAAGGAATTTAGAATTTAAAAAAAAAAAAGAAAAAAAAGAAAAGAAAAGGGCGTTAGAATTTAATTTTAAAAAGAATTTAGAATTTTAATTTGAAAAATAAAGGTATCAAAAAAAGATTTAGATTTAATTTTAAAAAAAAAGTTAGAAAAAAAAATTAATTTTAAAAAGAAGTTAGAGAAAAAACGATTTAATTTTTAAAAAGAAGTTAGAGAAAAAAAGATTTAATTTTTAAAAAGAAGTTAGAGAAAAAAAAGATTTAATTTTTAAAAAAGTTAGAAAAAGGATTTATCTTTTAAAAAAAGTTAGAAAAAAAATATTTAACTTTAAAAAAGTTAGAAAAAAGATTTGATTTTTTTAAAAAAAAAATTAGAAAAAAAGATTTAACTTTAAAAAAGTTAGAAATAGATTTAACTTTAAAAAAGGGTTAGAAAAAAGATTTAATTTTAAAAAGGTAATAGAATTTGATTAAAAAAATGTGTTAGAAATTAATTAAAAAAGGTTATAAAAAATTTACTCTTGAAGAAAAGAAGAAAAAAGTTAAATTTTAATTTAAATCCTAAAAGTTAGTAAGAAGAGCTTTAAATAAATAAACTAAATAGAAAAAAAAAAGTTAATAAAAAAACATTAGTAAAGTTATAAAAAAAAATTTAATTAAATTATTATTAGTTAAAAAACAAGATTTTAAAAAAAAAAAAAAAGGTTAATTTATTAAGTTAATCAGAATTTAAAATAAAAGTAAAAAAAAAGGGTAAAGTTTGGGGTATTACACTGGGGCAACATATCAGCGTGCGATGACGACTCTTTTCCATGATATGATGCATAAAGAGATCGAAGTTTATGTTGACGATATGATTGCCAAATCCCAGACGGAGGAAGAGCATCTGGTGAATCTGCTGAAGTTATTTAAAAGGCTTAGGAAGTTCAGGCTGAGGCTGAACCCTAACAAATGCACCTTCGGGGTGAGATCGGGTAAACTGTTGGGGTTTATCGTAAGCGAAAGAGGAATAGAGGTCGATCCTGCTAAAATAAAAGCGATTCAAGAAATGTCGACGCCTAAAACAGAGAAAGAGGTGTGCGGGTTTTTAGGGAGGTTGAACTACATCGCTCGGTTCATCTCTCACCTAACGGCCACGTGTGAACCATTGTTCAAGTTGTTGAAGAAAGATCAAGCAGTAACATGGAACGAAAATTGTCAAAAGGCGTTCGATAAAATAAAGCAGTATTTGCAGGAGCCTCCTATTTTGATACCCCCAGTGGCGGGCAGACCCTTGATCATGTATTTAACGGTTCTTGAGGGAAGCATGGGTTGTGTTCTCGGTCAGCACGACGAGACAGGAAGAAAAGAGCATGCGATCTACTACTTGAGTAAGAAATTTACAGATTGTGAATCTCGATACTCGATGCTTGAGAAAACCTGTTGCGCGCTAGCCTGGGCCGCCAAGCGTTTGAGGCAATACATGCTGAATCATACAACCATGCTCATCTCGAAGATGGATCCTATCAAATATGTATTCGAAAAGCAGGCGTTGTCAGGGAGGATTGCCCGTTGGCAGATGGTCTTGACTGAATATGACATCCAATACGTCTCGCAAAAGGCTATAAAGGGGAGTGTGTTGTCTGAGTACTTGGCTGAGCAGCCTATTGAAGATTACCAATCAATGAGGTTTGATTTTCCTGACGAGGATATCATGTAGCTAAAGATGAAAGATTGTGAAGAGCCGTTTCCAGACGAGGGGCCAGAATTGGGTTCCAAATGGAAGATGATATTTGACGGAGCTGTGAACGCTTACGGTAGCGGAATAGGGGCAATCATCACTACGCCACACGGGTCGCACATCCCGTTTACTGCCCGATTGACCTTTGCCGTTACCAACAATGAGGCCGAATACGAAGCTTGTATAATGGGGCTTGAAGAAGCCATTGATTTGTGAATCAAGAATCTGGACGTATACGGAGACTCAGCTCTGGTGGTGAATCAGATCAAAGGGGAATGGGAGACGCGTCAGCCCAACTTGATACATTACATGAACTATGCAAGGAGATTGTTGCCTTTCTTCGACAAGGTTGAATTGCATCACGTACCGCGGGCAGAGAATCAAATGGCTGACGCTCTCGCCACTTTGTCTTCCATGTACAAAGTCAATTTCTGGAACGAGGCCCCCAGAATCATTATCTCTCGGCTTGACAGGCCAGCTTACTTATTTGCTATTGATGAAGCATCCGACGACAAACCGTGGTATTTTGATATCCTTAATTTTCTGAAGAATAAAGAGTATCCGGCTGGGGCATCCAGTCAAGATCAGAAGACTCTCAGGAGATTAGCGGGTAATTTCTATTTGAATCCAGATGGCGTCTTATACAGAAGAAACCACGACTTGGTGCTGTTGCGTTGTGTAGACGAGAAAGAGGCGAAGCTGCTCATGGAGGAAATACACGAAGGTACATTTGGTACGCATGCTGGTGGGCATGCTATGACGAGAAAGCTGCTGCGGGCAGGTTATTTTTGGCTGACTATGGAGACTGACTGCTTCAAGTTTGCGAGGAAGTGCCACAAGTGCCAAATCTATGCCGACAAGATCCATGTGCCTCCGAGTCCTCTAAATGTGATGTCATCACCATGGCCGTTCTCGATGTGGGGAATCGATATGATTGGAAAGATCGAGCCGACAGCTTCTAATGGGCATCGGTTCATCCTAGTAGCAATCGATTATTTCACCAAGTGGGTAGAAGCGGCGTCTTACGCAAATGTAACTAAGCAAGTGGTGGCTAGATTCATCAAGAGAGATATCATTTGCCGATATGGGATTCCCGAGCGGATAATCACGGACAACGGTTCAAACCTGAACAATAAAATGATGAAGGAGCTTTGTCAGAATTTCAAGATCGAACATCACAACTCCTCCCCTTACCGACCCAAGATGAATGGCGCTGTTGAAGCGGCCAATAAGAATATCAAGAAGATCGTCCAGAAGATGGTGGTGACCTATAAGGATTGGCATGAGATGCTACCTTTTGCTTTGCACGGTTATCGTACGACGGTACGCACATCAACCGGGGCAACTCCGTTCTCGTTAGTATACGGAATGGAAGCAGTGCTACCATTGGAAGTTGAGATCCCTTCTCTGAGGGTATTGAGAGACGTTCAGCTGGACGAAGCAGAATGGGTGAAAGACAGGTTGAATCAACTGAGTTTGATGGACGAGAAGAGGCTAGCTTCTCTAGCATACGGTCGTTTGTACCAGAGCCGAATGAAGAAAGCATATGACAAAAAGATACATCCGCGAAGCTTTCAGACGGGCGACCTTGTGCTGAAAAGGATTCTCCCGCCGCAAGCAGATCACAGGGGCAAGTGGACCCCCAACTACGAAGGGCCATACGTTGTCAGGAAGGTCTTTTCAGGAGGAGCTTTGTTGTTGTCCACTATGGACGGTGAAGACTTTACGTCACTTGTGAATTCGGACGCAGTTAAAAAATACTTTGCTTAAAATAGACCCGCTGGACAAAAAAAAAGAGAGTCCAGGCAAAAATGGGGCATCCTGGCGAACCAAAAAAAACAGAATAAAAGGTTCGGGCAAAAGTTAGGGATAAAATTGAAAAATGTACACCCGCGAAGTTGAAAACCTACACTGGGCGGCTTCGGCAAAAAAGGGTATCCCGGTGAACTGAAAACCCGTAAAGGGCGGTTCACGCAAAAGTTAGGGATTTGAAAAGCAAATGACTGCGGTCCGAATTTGATATTGCATTGAGCATCAGTTCGGGAGAATACCTGAGGGGTCGATTATCGGATACAACCGCTTCGGAAGCATGGATACCGGGAAAGCATTAGAGTCGGATGAGTCATAGGAGGATCAGTTCGTGGTGTTCGTCTGCATCCCTTTGCCGACATGTGTACAAAATTTAATTTGTCAAATATTTATGCTTTTTGTGCATACTTGTGTATCTGCTTTGCGTAGCTTCCTCTTTTCAGGAGTTACAGGCCGTGTACAAAAATTCTGCCCATTCAGGGGCCCAATCAATAAAATATGTTATTCAGTACTTGATGCTGGTTCTTTACTGTTTTGCGCATGATAAACGCCTAAGTTTATTGAAACTAGCATGTGTATAACATCACTGACCCTTGCCAACGATTGCTAAAGCTTTGAATTAACTGAAAATAACGTCACTAGCCTGAATCGATTTGGTTGCATAGGCTTGTCTTGTCTTGTTTGTGTTGTTGCAGGTTTCATAACCGTACGAGGAAGATGAAAGAAAAAGATTGCAATAACGAAAGACTTGATCTCCACGCAGGTCATGCATGTTCTCACTGAAGAAGGATCGAATTCCCCAGTTAGTCGCAGCTTAGCCGAAAGGCATTCTCCAGCAGGGGGGTTTAGCCTCAGAAGATTAATATTTGTGAGCTGTATTCAGGCAGTTTACCTTTCCCCGCAGGGTCATTTACTCTCTTCCCAAGTGGAGTCAGTTAATTTTCCCCAAGAGAATCATCCCATCCCCAGCGGAGTTCTCTTTCCAACCAGTGTCTTCATTCCTCCCAGTAGAACTCGAAGGTTAAGGCTCTCCCCGGCATAGTTGGTTGTGTGTCTTGGCATTTATTTTGTCAAAATACCGTGTGATATCCGTTCATTTTCCAGCGGAAGTTCGATCATACCAAGCGCATCTGCTATTCTCCAGCAGAAGGGTATTACTTCAACAAGGTGTTTGGTTTAAGTTCCCGATTTCCCAGCTGAGTCGACTTCATCCTTCCAGCATTTATTTTGCTGGAATAATTCCGTAGCATCTGGCTATCCCCAACGGAGTTGGCATTATCCTCAGCATTTATTTTGCTGAAGCAGTTCCTGTATCCCAGCAGTTCGAGTCTGCATTTGCATCGGCGTATAGTGCATTGACATATAGTGTCATATTGGCATCGGCATATAGTGTCATACTTGCATCCGCCAAATAAAAGCGTAGCATTTCCATGTCGAATGGAGCATCACGTCATTATCAAACATATGCATTTTTGAAGCACAAACCAGGTTGGCTAACCGTTTGCTTCGAGTATCGTTTCTCTTGCAGGTAGAGAGAGTTTTTGCTCAGGTGAATCAATGGACATTCAGGATCTCGACGTGAGACATTCAACGAGGTGTCAGCTTTGGCACTGCCCCCCACAGAATCAGCAGGATAAGTTTCTCTTTGTCCCCAAGCAGAGTTACTTATTTCCTCGCCAGGTTTTCTTGTTGAAGTTTCTCTAGTCCAACCAGCGGATTGTTTCCTTCAAAGTTGTTGTTACGTCAGCATTAAAAGTTCATGAACCAGAACTTCAGAGACTACCGCCGGTTATCAGAGCAGGCATCCAGTAGTTTGGTTTTCAGATATCCCCAGTAGAGTCGGCTCCGAAGTTGCTGTCACGTTTGTGGTTTGGGATTAATGGAGAAATGAGTCCTGACGTGGACAATTTTATTGACGGGATTTCGTCGTGCTAGAGAAGTGGGTGTCCTAACGTGGACAGATTTATTTCCCCGGGCTGATGGGAGGTGCTAGTCCTAACGTGGATAGGTTCGATTTCTCAGAACTGATGGAATGTGGAGTCCTAACGTGGACATTTCTTCCAGTTTGACGGTAGGTGTTAGTCCTAACATGGACAGCTTCGAGTTCTCGGTATTGATTGAGTGTGGAGTCCTGACGTGGACAAAAGTGTGTTACTCTTCGTGTTGGTGTCCTGACGTGGACAATTTATTTCCAGCAGATAGCTTTATTCGTAATGGTGAAGTGGATGTCCTGACGTGGACAAGTTTGTAGTTCTTCGCGATGACAAGATGCGAGAGTCCCGACGCGGACAAATTTATCCCTTCTCGTGTTGTTGGCAAAGTATGAGTCCTGACGTGGACACGGGGTTTATTTCCCCAGCTAGTCAAAGACGCGCAAGTCCTGACGTGGACAAGTCCTATTTCCCCAGCGGGTTGAAGGTGCAGGAGTCCTGACGTGGACAAAGTTTTATTTCCTCAGCGAGTCAAGAGATCGGAGTCCTTACATGGACAAAGCATATCAAGTTATTCCTTACGTGGAAAGATGAGTCCTGACGTGGACAAGGTTATTCCTTACGTGGAAAGAGAAGCTTCAGTTCCTTACGTGGAAAAGCAAGTTCAGTCCTGACGTGGACAGACGCAGAAAAGACGAGTTGGTTTCCTTACGTGGAAAGATTGTGATTCCTTACATGGAATAAAGATTAGAGTCCTTAAGTGGACAGATCGAGCAAAATTGTATTCCTTACGTGGAAAGAAAATGTATTCCTAACATGGAAGAGTTTAGTCCTGACGTGGACAGATACAGAGGCGGATTCCTTACGTGGAAAGAAGACGAATTCCTTACGTGGAAAGATTGGGTTCCTTACGTGGAGAGTTTGTGATTCCTTACGTGGAAAGAGATTGATTCCTTACGTGGAAAGTTTAGTCCTGACGCGGACAAATCGGAAAGAGTTGGTTTCCTTACGTGGAAAGAAGATTGGTTTCCTTACGTGGAAAGGAGATTGTTTCCTTACGCGGAAAGATTGAGTCCTTACGTGGACATATCAAGTTGGAGTCCTTACGTGGACAGATCGAGGTTATGTTTCCTTACGCGGAAAGATTGGAGTCCTGACGGGGACAAACTAAGATAAGATTGTGTTTCCTTACGTGGAAAGAAAAGAAGTTCGTTTCTTTGCGTGGAAAGAAGACGGAGTCCTTACGTGGAAAGATTGCATTCCTTACGTGGAAGGATTGGAGTCCTTACGTGGACAAATTCAAATCAAGATTGTATTCCTTACGTGGAAAGATAGTATTCCTTACGCAGAAAGAGGCTTGTATTCTTTGCATGGAAAGAAAGAGTGTATTCCTGACGTGGAAGGGGTTTAGTCCTGACGTGGACGGATTCAAAAGAAGACGTATTCCTTACGTGGAAGAGTCTGACGAAGAAGAAGTTCATTCCTTATATGGAAGGGTGAGTCCTAACGTGAACGATGTTATTCCTAACGTGGACGGTGTTATTCCTAACGTGGAAGAGTTTATTCCTAACGTGGACGATTTATTTCTGACGAGAAGGCAGATGAGCCATCCCCCAGCAAAGTTGTTGAAGTTTTCCAAACTGACGAAGCAGGCGTCCTAACGTGGGCAATGTTCTATCTCCGTGATGATAAAGTCTTTCAGGCTGATGAAAGTAACCCCTAGCACGAGATCGGTGGGTTATCGTAACAGTCAGATTCAGCTGATGAATGTCGTTCCCCGAGCAGCGGTGATGTTTATTTCTGCGATTGGCAAATTTCTGGGTTCTTAGTATTCAACCGTCTCGTACCGCGAATGTCTGAAGGCTCTGGGCTCTTCACCCAATCGGGTCCAAGTCGCTTGAATAGGGGCAGCTGTTGCACCCTAAAATTTGCCCAACCTTATTCACTTGGTTTATGTTTCAATATCATTAACATTTGCATATAGAGGCATGTACATAGTCTAATCATCTGCATAGCATAAGCATAGCAAGTCATTAAACAGGGAACCAATCATTATTCTCATCTCTAGAGGCCTATCAAGAGGTTATTATCCTGATCCAATTTCATTCAAGTCATCAGAAAAGAATTTGAAAGTTGGAAAAGTCAATAGATCAAGCAAGTGCATCCATCTCCTATCTGAGGGTGTCTGAGGATCAACAAAGAAATTGTGAGTTGTGGGCTGAGCATGGAGAGTATGTGGACATCTTGGAGGACTTAGAAAGTAATTTGGAGAAGGAGACAAGTCATTGGTGTAGTCACAAGAGTTGTGGAGGAAGACAGTCAACTAGGGTTTCATCTGGGTCAACCCTGGGTCAACTCTAGGTCAATTGATTGATTGAAAGGAATTGAGGGCTATTGAAGAGATGTGGGGCTCATCATTTGACATATATAAGAGGATATGGTGGTATTCCAAGGAGAATTCAAGAGAAATCAAGGAGAAGAGGAGTTTCTAAATTAGGGTTTCTGTGTAAAATCCCCTAGTTTAGGTCAAATTTCCAAGCAAGATAAGTCAAAATGCAAGCTTCAAATGGATCCTTGTCCAACATGGAACTTGTATAGGATCTCAAGACCTTTAATTTGAGTGGTGGAAGACATCAAGTAGATTTATAGAACTCAAGTTATGGTCCTTGCAAGTTACAGGTCATCTGAGGTATCTGAAATTTTGTCTATGAAAGTGACTTGACTTCCAAGCAATTTTTACCCCTCAAGGAGATTTCAAATGAATTTCTGGTCAACATAAGAGTTGTTCCTCATTGTCTTAGATTTCTAGAATGGTATAGTATGCCTTCATATGATTTGTGGAACTCTACTTATGGTCTTGGCAAGCAAAGGGTATTTTGGTCATCTGAGAATTACAGGTCATTTCAACCTATGCCCAAAACTCATACAAGGAGGCCTCAAATGAAAAAACTTACAACATCAAACTTGTTCCAAATGACATTTTGAGTCTAGAAAAGTGACCATGAGAGATTGGAAAGATTTATAGCACAAGGTTTCAAAATTGTTGGATTTAATGAATAAAAAATGGACTTAAAAATGAGATTTTTCATATTTTGGCCAAATGAAGCAAAATTATAGGTCATTTTGAATGGAAAGATCATTTTAAAGACATTGGCTAAAGTATAATTTTGAGCTTAGTTCAAATTTTGGGGGAGTTATCCATGGTTACTTGTAATGGAAGATACATAAACCAAATCCAAGGGAAATTGTGCAAGGGAAGCTTCTCCAAGCTTCTAGGAGTTTCTAACATCATGTATATATTGATATGAGATGGTTCATGCCATGGTTGGTGATCTCATTCTCTCAAAATCACAAGTTTCATTCACTTTCTCCAATTTGCAAAAGTAACTCAAACTCTCTCAAATCTCCATCAATTCTCACACTTCTTGATCTGATCTTCATCACCATCATCCATAGATTACAATTCTCATAAGAATTTGGCTGAATTAAGCAAGGATAGTGCCATACAAGTTTCATCATTCAAGGTGCAAGAAATTGGAATCACATGATACAAGAAGTTTGAGTCAAGATCTTTGCATACAGAATCAAAGTGGTAGTGTGTGGATCAGTTTCAAGTCCCTGCAAGCATTGGATCAAGGAGTTCCATAGTTGTTTCTCCATTTTAAACCAGGTTGGTATCTCTGCTCGATTTGCATAGTTTAGTTAGTATGATAGGGTTTTGTTAGCTTATACTGGTTAAGTTAGGTTAGATGATGAGTTCCACAAGGTTTGGAGAGGTTTTATGAGGATTGGCTATGGAGTGCACAAACTGTTAGAGCTTGTAACTATTAGGATAATGCACGAAAATCTTGTTGGATTAGCATGTTAAGATCAGCATGGAGTGTAGATGAGTTTAAGACAAGATTTGAAGAGAATGGAAAGGTTTGATATCAGGTGCTCATGGTGGATCAGGACTGTTATCTCTATCGAATTGGTTTATTGCTTGAGTTTTAGGAGAAGTTATCATCATGGCTGTGTAGATGGAAGTTTATAGAGCAAATTTGCTCTTGGAGTCGTGTGAATCCATGGAGGTATAAGGGAGAACAGAGGAGTGTGAGATTCGTGCATGGTTAGGGTTTCAGAACTTAGGGTTTGGCTGGAGGTTGAAGACGAAGCCATGGCCACACGATCAGGGTTTTGACCTTGACTGGGGATCTAATCCAAGGGTCCACGTTTGAAGTTGAAAACGGAGGGAAGACCTAGGAGTGAAACGCCCCGTTTCACTTAAGTTTCTGAGTGGGCTCAGACTTTACTTGCTTTTGACACCCCTCCCAGCGCAGGCCCAATGATTTTAACTGGAAATATTGTTATCCACACCGTTTGAGTTTTTTTGATTTTTTGTTGAAATCCTGAAGCGCGCTGGGCCTATCTCTTTATTCTATTCGCACCCCATCTTCTGGCCCACATGGATAAAACAACTGAGCGCTTTGGCTATTCAGACCCCCCTCTCCTTTTATTTTCTATTTTGTCATTTTTAATTTCTTTAATATTTTTGCATCTTTAAAAAAATCATAAAAAATAGAAAAATGCATATTTTCAATTGATTCTTTTTGCATTAATTTCTTCAGGATGTCTAGAAAATTATAAAAAATAAAAATTGCATTTTATTTTTTATTTGATATTTTTCCCATGTTTTCTAAATAAATGCATATTTTAGGCGTTTCATTTCATACATGATTTTGATAGTTTTTGTTCTACTAGTTGCTATAATATTTTTTGTCCATTCTTTTTAAGTTGATTAATAGACATTGTTAGCTTGTACATGCAATTTAGTTCATATTTTTAGGAATTAATTTTAGGTGATTAGTTTAGGTGAAAACAACATGAATAAAATTAGGGTTTTAAATCAACTTAGGTGAGATAGTTTAATTCTTTTAGGAAATTTTCATTTGACTTTTGGGGTATGGGCTATAGGGGTTATGGGTATAGGATAGATCCCCTTAGAAATCACTAGGATTCCCCTACTGCTATTAGTATATTACTGCTATATTTGTTTGATTGGTGTGGTGTGCCCTCTGGGGATTATTGTTTGTCTGTGTGGGTATTGGGATTGTCTGGGGATTGGGGGAGCTAAAGACTTGTGATGTTGAAGCCATTGGAGATCCAGAGCTTGAAGACCAACTTCCAGAGTTGATGAGGTGATTCCTGCTAGCAGCTGTTGAGGAGATTAGGGTTTAGGAGCTAGGCAGAGCTCTAGATTAGAAAGTTTGATTCTCAAATATGGAAGGTTTTGACTGCCTCCATTCCTCTCTGTGATGCAGAGTCTCTCTAAGACATTCACCCCCTTCCTTTGGAAGGCTTGGTGCTACTGTCTAAGGGATAGAACTCTTGAGAGAAAATATCTTATGTGTTAGTAGCAGTTGGTTTGCCACCCTTGGTAGTCAACTAATTGCTTAACACCCAATTCACTCTTGTGATTGATCCCTCAGCTTGGAGGATGAGACTGGAAGAAAAGCCCTTGTAGATTGAAGACTGATGGCCAAAGCCCTTGCTTGAAGACTATGGAGATGGGGGATTGATGCTTGCTGAAGCTTGTAGCTGTTTGATGTTGACTTGAAGATAGGTGTTGATGCAGAGCTGCTGTAGCTGTTTACTTTTGCTGCATTTCATTCTTGATGTATTGATTGGTTTTCTGGACTGTATTGTTTGCTGTTTACCCCGTTGGGTTGAAAGTGAATGCTGTTCACTTTTGCCTATTGTTTTCCAGGTTCGAGGTTGAGTGGGACTCCCTTGCCTCGCTTGTATTGTTGCATCCATGCATTTTACCGCTTTACTGTATATATCTGATATCGTCTCTGTTTTCGTCTATTCCCTTAGGATCTCTGTTTCTCTCTGTGCAAGAGAGGAGCATGATAGACACTAGGTCTTAACCCATGCATGATAACATTAGGTTAGTTTGATTCCCTTCGCACCCGTAGGTTAGAGTTCTGTCTCTTCTTCCTCAAAACAAACAGAAAAACACAATAAATATTTCAAACACAATAAAAGACACTTCTTTCGTAAAAGAATGTGAACTCATCAAAGACGTCATTTTTATCCGCCGGGACTGTTAATCAGAAAAACCTTTTTCAGAAGGAATAAAATCAACCAAGACAAGCGTGTGTCGTACGTGGCCCGAACTACGTTTGCTCTGATCTTTCATGCTGTATGAAAGTACGTAGGCATAGGATGCGATATCCTAGCGAGCAACCTTCCCCTCCTTTCCCGTAGGTAGGCGAACTACGTTGACTCTGATTTCTCGTTCCAGACGGGAATACGTAGGCATAAAGTGCGATACTTTGCCGAGTCATTTTATTTTTTAGTTTATTTTCTTTTAACCCCTGACCTTTAGCGTAGATAGAATAACAATCCGTACCCGAAAACAAGCGTGGATCCCGTCGAGTACGACGGACGTGAGGGGTGCTAATACCTTCCCCTTGCGTAACCGACTCCCGAATCCAGGTTTTGGTTGCGACGACCATACCTTTCCCGTGTTGTGCGAGGTTTACTCTGAGCGTTTCCTTCCCCTCATGTGGGATAAATAACGCACGGTGGCGACTCTTCTGTTCAGCCGGCGCCGATTTTCGCAGTAGCGACAGTAGCAAGCATTTTCACAGTGATAATGTTCAAAAAATGAGGTTCAGCAGCTAAACAGAGCTCCAGACAGTTGAAACAAGGCAAATGGACAGATTTCCCTCCAAAAGGCGCCATAATTCAAAATTTGAAAGTGTTAATTGGTTAACCTATATGGTTAATCGATTAACCAAAGGAAAATTAGCCCAGATTCAAAGTTTCAGAGGCGTTAACCGATTAACCTTATGGTTAGTCGGTTAACCATAGCAGATTTTACCCTGTACCTGATTTTGCAAGCCAATTGCACTTGGGGTCCAATTTTGATCACCTTGGAATTCAAATTTTCACTTGGGAAGGATCTAGAACATCTTTAAATTTCAGATTTCCCTCCAAAATCCCATGCCACATTCCAAGCCAAGTTTTCCAATCCAAATTCCATACCTTGCTTTGGATCCCAAACCTAAGTTATATTTAAGTGATTTACTCCAAACCAAACCATAAAATTTTTATTTTCTCATATTCATTTTTCAGAATTGATCAGAATTCTCTCTCAAATTCTCTCTACTTCCACATTTCCAAAACTCACTCAAAGCTCTTTTTCATTGGAATTCTTGATTCTTCATTGGAATCAATGGATTCTTGAGCATAAACCTCCTTTCACCATCACCATTGAATCAATTTTCATCTTCAAATTTCATGCAAGCTTGGATCTAAATCTGGAGTTGGATATAGAAGTGATTATTTGAAGCTTTTTGACTCGAATTTGGTGGATCTTCATTCATACAACAACAATTATTGCGGATCTTGAAGTTTTCCGAATTTCTAGCATTTGATCTGCTCAAATTCAGTTGATCAACATTTATCGAAGCAAATCTCCACTTCGAAGGTTGGAATTCTCGATCCGATTTAATTTTTGAGCTTATCATGTTAATCTTCATATTCGATTGAATTTTGTTGATTTCGATCCATTCGATTTGTGATATTGTTGTGCAATTGTGTATCCATGTTGTTGGATCTCTGCTTTTTGTTGTTAATTTCGTGCTTAATTGATAAGTTGATCTGTTGGAACCTTGGATAAGTTGTTTTGTGCTAGAAGTGATTTTTTGTTGTTGTTTTTAGCTTCTGGTGAAGTGTTAATCGGTTAACCTATATGGTTAACCAGTTAACCATTTCAAACTTTCAAATTTTTTTTCAAACTTTAATAGTTTTAATCGGTTAACACATATGGTTAACCGATTAACCTGTTCAAAACTTCAGTTTTTTTCAAACTTTTTAAGGTGTTAACCGATTAACCCCAGGGGTTAACCGATTAACACTGTGCCAGAATGCCATATTTGCTGTTTTGCTTGCTTATTTGCATACTGTTTCAATTCGAATCATCATAGATCAGTGTGATGCATTAGGATTGAAATGTTTTGGATATTTGTCACTATTTATGGTTGTTTAATCATGATTTTGTTGACATGTATGATCATTTTCCAATTGCTTGCATGCTTGTGTATGTGGTTCGAATTGATCATCTGTTTGCATGTTCGTTTTCTTTCATCTCTTGTTTTTCTCCACATGTTTGCATCATTCTTGCATCGCTATTGAGGTCGAGAAGCGCTTGTGGCGGCGGCTGCCCCACACATTTTTTCCTCCCTCCCACCATTCTAAATGTGCATTTTCATGTTTGCATTTTCTACTTGTGATTAATCCTTCTTTTGCTCTTCTTGTGCTTTTTGCCATGATCCCCATAGGATTCCTAGTCCCTTCGTTTAGGATGGGAGTAGGAGAGACATTAGGTGTTCAATCCAAGTATGCTAACATTAGGGTAGATGTTTCCCCTTTTCATCAGAATCCAGGACTTGGTTGCGATGACCTTGTCTTTCCCTTTTTCGTTAGGTTTTTCCGATCGTTTCCTTTCCCTCTCGTTGGGATAAATAACAAAAGGTGGGGACTCTTCTGTTTTCCGCCGGGTGTTTTTCGCAGTTGCGACAGCTAGCGACTCTGCTGGGGACTTTGGTTCCCTATGCGAGTCATTCCTAGCGCTTGTCTGTTGCGTTTTTGGGTGTTTATTTCTGTACAGTTTTTGCTTTATGTACATTATCTGTTGTATATTATTGCATTGAATTCCTGTTGCTGCTGTGTTGTGGGTTGGGTTGTTCCACCGAGAGATAAGTCGGACCTGGGCTTGAGTATACACATATGATTATAATGGAGATTAGCGGGAGCTTGTATGGCGTTTGGCTGCGCAATAGCTCGCGTGAAATTCACATTCAGACGAGGTTTTTCTTTGGAAATATTCTATCCTGCGCGTCTAGTGCAGTTGAGGGAATATTGACTTAGAGAGACTGTCGACTCTGGAGACCGTTCATTTGGGAAGTCAGCTAAGTGAGGTCGTTTCGTTAGACTATGATGCCAAACCAAAAATGGTGAACGTATCATCGTTTCTCGAAAGTTTGTGACGTTGACAACCCGCATAGGATGTCGTACCTTTCAAGACTAGAACCCACATGTGAGAGGGATGGGTTTTTGCAGGAAACCTGACCTTCAACCAACCTTGATTTTCTTGTCAGTGCAGAATTTTGATCCTGAGTGTTTCATCTAGTGTGTTATCTCAGTGTTCTGATTAGAGCAGAGCTCTGGTTGAATTCAGTCAACAGAACAACAACGAATTTGAGCATTGGATATCTTGATCCCATGTGTGCATTTGCATAATCATTCTGCATTTAACATTGCATGTTTATATGTGTTACAGGTTCTTGATAACACGAAATCGTATATATATTTTGATGCATAATTCAACTAAAGTTTAACCGTTTTCGATCCGATTTCGGGTTATTTCCGTGTTATTTGTCTGATGTTTTGCAGGTATTCAACGATCACGTCTAAACAAGGCAACATGAAGAAAAGAAGCAATCTCAGATGAAATATGGACGAAAAAGGAGTGAAAACACAATGAAAAGCGTAGGAAGCTGTTTTTGCTGATGTGACGACCGTCACAGCTTCATGACGACCGTCACACGGGTGACGATCGTCACACCTTGTGACAACCGTCATGCAGGCAAAAATGCCCCACTTCAATTTCACGTAACAGAAGCAGTTCCAATTCCCGCAGAGTGGACCACTACTCCCTAAATTATCTGCCTCAAAGTCCATCATCTTCAATGATAACCGTTGGAATTCCACTTCTATAAAAAGGGAAGAAAGGGACCTCAGAAAGTGTGCTGCATTCATACAACGAAGTGCTGCCAAATTTATTTCCAGAGCATATTTTCCAGCAATATTCTTATTTGTTTCTCTTTACCTTTCCTGTATTCCATTTTCATTCTTCTGTAATTTCTACTTTCATTGTACGATCAAATTGGCATAGAGATCAGAATCCTGCCAACATCTGTGGAGGATCTGCCCAAAGGCCAATTGGAATATTTACAGGTTTCTCATTTCAATCGATTCCAGTTTTATTATAATGCAAATCATTATTTATTGTTTTTATTTATGTTTTATCTTTCCCAAATCCATGTCTAGCTAAACTTAGGTAATCGATATGTAGTAATAATTTGAATGGGATTTGATAACAACTGGTTGAAAAACTTTCTTTTCAAAAGTAACTTATGGTCTGAGTGTTTAAAATTGATTTACTGAATAAACTCCGTCGCGAAAGCGAGAACTTATTTAAAAGTAGTTTTGCCACGAAAGTGGGAAATTAATTAAGATACGAACCAACAAGCGAAAGATGCGGTAAGGTCAGATAGTAAACACTAGTCATTCATTTTAATAACAGCGAAAGCACTTTAAAATGAATTAGAACTTAGAGATTTCCAAAAAATAATTTTAACCCCGAACGGGATACGAAAGTGTACGTTTGGCCCTTAGGATTATGATTAGCGTCAATAACCATCGTGAGGCGAGAGTCTTCAAATCACCATTTTCTGCTTAAATAAACTTTGAAAATTATTTCATACACCAGTAACTTATCAAATCCCTGAAGAACACAATTACTACGTATCGATTAAATCATTTATAATCTAAATAGTATTCTTAGTTCCCTTTCAATGACAATCTTATTCCCTTAAACATATTCTACCTAGCTAAACATAGTAACTCCCGAGAACACTAGTTTGATTACGAGTCCCTGTGGGATCGATATCTATTATTACTACGCGATAGACTGTGCACTTGCAGTTAGGTTGTATTAGACATAGAAAGTCGCGATCAAGTTTTTGGCGCCGTTGCCGGGGACCCGTTTAGTCAATAGTGTAACCTTCTGTTACGCCGTATAGACTAGGTTAAAAATTTTCATTTTTCCTTTACTAGTTCTGTCGATTGTATGCCAAGTAATCGCCCGCAAGGCGATATCGTAAAACCTTCAGTCGCAGAACTAGAGCGCTTCTTACATTTAAGAAGTCGAATCATTGAGTACCAACTCAAACAACTCAAACATAACACTCCCGAACCTCTCACTCCCATTCCCAAATCAGAAGAAGAAGAACCAACGATGGCTGAAGGACCTCCAAACAAACCGCTGAAGGCATACGCTACACCCTCTCAGATGGAGCCTAGAAGTAGCATTGCTGCCCCAGCTATAACCCGAAATGATTTTGAGCTGAAACCGTCATTGTTGTCGGCTGTACAACAAAACCAATTCTCAGGAAACGCAACTGAGGATCCGAACGAACATCTAACGAAGTTTGTACAATACGCGGACACAGTGAAAGCAAATGGAGTAACTCCAGACGCGATAAGACTTTGTCTTTTCCCATTCTCTCTTAGAGACAGAGCGTGGACATGGTTACAATCGTTACCATCCAACTCCGTTACGACGTGGGAGCAATTGAAGAACGTCTTCTTAGCGAGATATTTTCCGCCAAGCAAAACTGCTATGCTTAGAGCTCAAATCAACGGATTTCGACAGAAAGATACTGAATCTCTTTACAAAGCATGGGAATGATTCAAAGATATGATGAGAACATGTCCTCACCACGGCCTAGAAGACTGGGTGACAATCCATACTTTCTATAATGGGCTTCTATACAATACTAGATTGACAATAGACGCTGCCGCGGGCGGTGCACTTATGGATAAGCCATACGATGAAGCCTATCAATTAATAGAAAACATGTCACAAAACCATTGCCAATGGGGAGGTGAACACTGTAACACCCCAATTCAACCCCTTACAATAAATAATAAAATCAGAGTTTCAAAATTTCATCCAAACATAAATTGAGGTATCACATATTCATTTTCATCACTTTGCATTATAATGCACATCACAAAAATAAAAAGTCGGATATACCGATTCATATCATTAACATCATATAACCATATGAATATTCACAGCACAGCGGATGTATTCACAAAATATACGCATCAACAAGTTATCATCAATACATAAATTCATAAAGTCATAAAATAGTATACATAAACTATCATATCCAAAATAATAACGTCGCCCAAATCCCGAGTGTTACTACTATCAGAGCAGAGCGACTCAAAATAAAGAGACTCGAGCTAATCCACATCATCCTCGCGGATCACCTGCACGTTACCAATATAAAGGCAACGGCGAGACAAGTAAAGGGTGAGATACTCCAAAACATATAATTAAAGGCACGATGAAATATATGAATAGTTTGGAATCATAAATGATATAGGATTAATAAGAATATATTAACACATATCCAAATCTCACACACTTTAAATCATCATTTAGTGTATAGAATCAACACTTTAATTTCGTCACATACTCGCCATAATCATATCAAAACAAGATATAAACTCCATCGCCATAAATTCATATCGTCGCTTTACCGTCATGTTATATTCATCGCATAATCCTCATGAATTTATCACATCATAATCACTTTATGTTTAACATAAAAATGATCACAAAACAAAGTATCATACAACATCACAATTCATCATAAGTCATCAAATAAAACTCAATGCCAAAAGACTCAAAAATAAACATAACCGACTCCATGAGACACGACTATGTTATGCATGTGGTACCCGTCGCTTTGTCCATAATTAGGGAAATTTGGCATAAAGCCCATCGTCGCTTTGGCATAAAATCCCTCGTCGCCAATGCAATGTATGTGACTTGACAACACGACATCACAAATACGACACAACAAAAACATCATCATCGCGCATCAAAATTGGCATAAAGCCCACGTCGCCATACTTATCCACACCAAGATAACATACCATCGCATCGCATATCATCAAGTATTCATTATAAATAAACCGTCGCAAACATCATGTTTAATCACACCACATCATTACCAAATAATTCACTTCATTCCAAACATGGAAAAATAATCAAACATCAATAATCGTCGCAAAAGTCATTCATAATAATCGGCATTAATCATAATTATCAATGTCGCAATCGGATTGTCCATACGCGACTTAAACCGACTAAAACGCAACCCGTTTAGAATTAACCGTAAATTGGCCTATTTCGGGTCACTCCGTTAAAAACTCGTAATCTCTAAAAACTAACCTCACCACGACGTTCTACACGTCAAAGTTAGCTAGCACGTCAATTTTCGTCCAATTCGGAGTAACTAGCTCCGTCGCCGAAATTGCCGAAATCGAAAAATTAAAACATAATCGGATTCCAAATTAAATTGGCTAACTTATGTCATATTTATATTTAATTAATATAATTATTTAATATAATAAATAATAGAAATAGAACTTAGCAGAAACTATGTTTCTGCATAAGTTTTACTTACTGATATATATATATATATATATATATATATATATATATATATATATATATATATATATATATATATATATATATATATATATATATATATATATATATATATATATATATATATATATATATATATATATATATATATATATATATATATATATATATATATATATATATATATATATATATATATATATATATATATATATATATATATATATATATATATATATATATATATATATATATATATATATATATATATATATATATATATATATATATATATATATATATATATATATATATATATATATATATATATATATATATATATATATATTATAAGTTTAATATAATTAGTTTTTCTTTTTTAATTTAATTCTTCTTAATTAATTCAATAACAATCTAACAACAACAATAACACCTAAATCAATTCCTCTAACCTCTATCAAATTCACTCAACACAACTCATAAACCCTAAAAATCAATTTTATCCCAAATCAAAATATACCAAATCAAACTCTAACTATAAGCATTGGAAAATCAAACCCCTTACCTTATATACTTGAAATGATTCTTGATGATTCAACCAACCCAAAACCCAAGCTCTGTGTTCTTGTTCTTGTTCTTCTTCTCTTCTCCAAGACCCTCTAGCTCTCTCTAATGCCTCTAAGTGTGTTTTGTGAGTTATGACATAAAACAAGGTGTATTTGGTTTTGTTTAGTAGCAAGACATAATTCAAATTACCAACTAGCCCCTCTTAAAATATACTACTCATAACACTAAATAATATTATTAACCTAAATAATTAAAATAACTCCAAATAATTAAGTATCAGTCCGAATAATATTTTACCGAACCGAACGAAATGAAAACCGGACCGAACAAAATAATTACCGGTCTCTCAAAAGAAATACCGGACCGAATAAAATAATTACCGGTCCCTCAAAACAAATACCGAACCGAATAAAATAATTACCGGTCCCTCAAAATAATTATCGGACCGAATAAAATAATTACCGGTCCCTCAAAATAATTATCGGACCGAATAAAATAATTACCGGTCCGAATAATACGTCGCCAAATATATTAACAGATATATCGGTTAGTATAAATATTCTCGTCGCAAAATAAACGTCAAACGGTAACTCGAAAATATTAATATAATATTAAATAAAACGGGGCGTTACAACTCTCCCCCACTTAAAAGAATTTCGTCCTCGAAAATTTACCTGACTCGAAAAGCTCGGGATATGAATCATGCATCTTGCTTTCCAACTCCCACGTTGCGCTTTCACCAGCTGCTCCTATCCACACAACCTTGACCAAAGATATCTCCTTACCATGAAGGGTCTTTATCTCTCGATCTTCAATCCTCAACGGCATCATCTCCACCGTAAGATTGTCTCGAACTTGAATATCATCCATCTCAATCACATGTGAAGGATCTGGAACATACTTCCGAAGTTGCGACACATGAAATACGTCGTGCAAGTTCGAAAGATTCGGCGGTAACGCCACTCGATAAGCCACTTTTCCCACTTTACTAGTGATTTAGTATGGACCAATAAAGCGAGGAGTTAACTTCTTCGATTTCAAAGCTCTTCCAACACCGGTTGTAGGAGTAACTCGTAGAAACACATGATCACCCGATTGAAATTCCAAATCTTTCCTTCTTTTATCATGGTAACTCTTTTGCCTACTTTGCGAAATTCTCATCTTTTCTCTAATCATCTTAACCGCCTCGGTTGTCTCTCTAACCAACTCCGGTCCAAGCACCACACTTTCACCCGACTCATGCCAACACAAAGGAGTTCTACACCTCCGACCATACAAAACCTCGAAAGGTGTCATTCCAATACTCGAGTGAAAACTGTTGTTATAAGTGAACTCAATCAAAGGAATATAAGTATCCCATGAACCACCGTGTTCAAGAATACAAGCCCGCAACAAATCTTCTAAAGATTGAATTGTTCTCTCCGTCTGACCATCGGTTTGAGGATGATAAGTTGAACTTAACCTCAACTTAGAACCCAAAGTTTCTTGCAAGCTTTTCCAAAAATCTGAAGTGAACCTCGGATCTCTATCCGAAACGATACAAAGAGGAATACCATGTAATCTCACTATCACATGCGTATAAATTTCCGCCAACTTTGATACGGGATAAGTGATGTTAATAGGAATAAAGTGAGTCGACTTTGTGAGCCTATCAACGATAACCCATATCGCATCATGTCCTCTTGGTGTATTTGGTAACCCCGTCACGAAATCCATAGAAATGCTATCCCATTTCCATTCCTGAATCTCTAACGGTTGCATGAGCCCAGTAGGTTTCTGATGCTCCACCTTCGACTTTTGACAAGTCAAACAAGCATAAACAAACTGAGCTACTTCTCTTTTCATACCAGACCACCAAAATAACTTCTTCAAATCTTGGTACATTTTGGTCGCTCCGGGATGAATACTCAAATTACTTCGGTGACTTTCTTCTAAAATCATTCTCTTCAAATCCACATCATCAGGAATACAAATCCTGTCACAGAACCTCAACACACCATTCACATCCAACTTGAAATCATCATTCTCAGTTTGTCCAATACTAACATTCAAGTCAACAAACTTTGCATCTAACTTCTGAGCTTCTCTAATGTTATCAAGGAAATCATTATTGATATTTAACATCCCCAGAATAACACTCTTCGGCGTCACCTCGATCACAAGACTCATATCTCTAAATTGCTCAATCATTTCCAACTCTTTCACCATCAAAAGTGACATATGCAAAGTCTTGCGACTTAAGGCATCGGCCACCACATTCGCTTTACCAGGATGGTAATTCAATCTAAAGTCATAATCTTTCAACAATTCAAGCCACCGCCTTTGTCTCATATTAACCTCTTTCTGCTCGAACAAGTACTTCAAACTTTTATGGTCACTAAATACTTCAAATCTAGAACCATAAAGATAATGCCTCCAAATCTTAAGCACAAAAACAACTGCCGCAAGTTCCAAATCGTGAGTAGGATAATTCTTCTCATGAACCTTCAATTGCCTAGAAGCATAAGCAACCACCTTTCCATTCTGCATGAGCACACCACCTAAACCCATCTTAGAAGCATCACAATAAACAACAAATGGTTTCTCCGGATTAGGCAAAATCAAGATCGAAGCCGTCGTCAACCTTTTCTTCAATTCCATGAAACTTTCTTCACACTTGACATCCCACACAAATGCAGCTCCTTTGCAAGTCAACTTTGTCAAAGGAAGTGCCAACTTTGAAAATCCTTCAATGAATCTTCTATAATAGCCAGCCAAGCCTAAGAAACTTCTAATCTCGGTAACCGACTTAGGAGTTTCCCATCTCAACACCGCATCAACTTTTGAAGGATCCACCACAATGCCATTACCAGAAATGACATGGCCCAAAAAGCTAACTTCACTTAACCAGAACTCGCACTTTGACAACTTAGCATAAAGCTTCTTCTCTTTCAGAACTTCTAACACAATGCGCAAATGCTCTGCATGTTCTTCTTCCGATTTAGAAAAAATCAGAATGTCATCAATAAAAACCACCACAAAACGATCCAAGTAAGGATGGAAAATACGATTCATGTATTCCATGAATACTCCCGGTGCGTTAGTGACACCGAAAGGCATCACCAAATACTCGTAATGTCCATACCTCGTCCTGAAAGCAGTTTTCTGAACATCTTCTTCTTTCACCCTTATTTGATGGTAACCCGATCTCAAATCAATCTTACTAAACATGCGAGCGCCAACCAATCGGTCCATCAAATCATCAATTCTTGGAAGCGGATATCTATTCTTGATCGTTACTTTGTTCAACTGACGGTAGTCGATGCAAAGTCTCATGCTACCATCCTTCTTCTTCACCAATAACACAGGAGCTCCCCACGGTGACACACTTGGCCTAACAAACTTCTTCTCGAGCAAATCTTCTAATTGGCTCTTCAATTCTGATAACTCGGATGCGGACATCCTGTATGGTGCCATAGAGATAGGTCTGGTACCAGGGATAAGGTCCACAGAAAATTCAACTTCTCTTTCTAGCGGTGCACTAGGAATCTCATCAGGGAATACTTCGGGAAAGTCGCATACCACCGGAAAGTTTACAATCACAGCCTGACTCTCAACAGACAGAGTCTCCATCAACAAAAATATTAACGCCTCTTCCTTCATAAACTCGTTCAACTGCTTCGTTGTTACCAAAGTGGCTAGTTCTTCTTCTTCTAAGGAAGAAAACATCACCGAGTTGTTATAGCAATTGATATGAACATAATTAGATTTCAACCAGTCCATACCTAAGACCACATCCATTCCGACAAGCGGCAACCAAATAAGATTCACAAGGAAATCTCGATCAAAGATTGATAAAGGACAATCTGAACACACAAAGGAGGTAGTAACCGTTCCCTTAGCTGGAACCTCTACAATCATATCTCTATTCAAGGAGGATAAAGTAAGACCCAATCTCTTAACACAATCAGCAACAATAAAACTATGAGTAGCACCAGTATCAATAATAGTAATAAGAGGAATGCTATTAATGAAACTAGTACCTCGAACAAGTCCATCCTCGTTTGCCTTCGGAGCTCCCGACAAAGCAAACACTTTTCCCAAATCATGAGTCCTCTTAGGATTCTTACATTGAGAACTAATGTGACCCCCTCGCCGCAATTAAAACAAACCACATCCTTATGCTTGCAATCACGGGTTATATGCCCCACTTCTCCACATCGGAACCATCTCACTTCATTCTCCTTAACCCTCGCATCACTTCTACAAACATTACTTTTATGTCCTGCCTTCCCACATTTGTAACAAACAATACCAGCAGGGGCATCTCCCCCACTAGTCCTTCGCCCTTGGACTACTTTTTGCTTCCCTTTTCCAACCGGGGCATCATACGGCTTCCCACGATTTTGTTGACCTTTATTTCTCTTTTCAGACATGATCTTATAATGGGCATTACTATCCTCTTCAAAGATCCTGCAACTATCAATCAAATCCGCAAAGACGCGAATATTTTGATAACCCACTGCTTTCTTAATCTCAGGACGTAAGCCATTTTCAAACTTAATGCATTTAGAGAACTCAGCATTGGGTCCATCATAATGCGGATAGAACTTAGCCAGCTTGGTGAACTTCGCTGCATAGTCAGTGATCGACAGGTTTCCTTGCTTTAGCTCAAGGAATTCAATCTCCTTTTTTCCTCTTACATCCTCCGGGTAATACTTTCTCAAGAATTCCCTTCGGAATACCTCCCACGAGATCTCTTCTCCAGCAAGCTCTAGCCTCTGACGGGTCTCGACCCACCAGTCGTCAGCTTCCAATGTCAACTTATGTGTACCATAGTGTATTTTCTGAGCAAGGGTACAATCCATCACCCTGAATATCCTCTCTATCTCTTTCAGCCACGCCAGTGCTCCTTCGGGATCATACTTTCCTTCAAAAGTAGGAGGGTTCTCCCTCTGAAAGGTTGCCAAACTACGAGACCCTATATTCTCGTCGGCGTTCGGCGGATTCTGGTACGCCTGAGCCATTGCATGCATAGCTGCAGCAAGTGCCTCATCGTTTCTTCCAGCATTTCTCCCGGCCATCACACTTCTGCTCACCACATAAACAAGGATTAGAATCAACAAATAACAATACTTGATTGTTAAACAACTAAAGACTCAACAACTTGGTCGGATAGACCGACCTGCTCTGATACCACTAATGTAACACCCCAATTCAACCCCTTACAATAAATAATAAAATCAGAGTTTCAAAATTTCATCCAAACATAAATTAAGGTATCACATATTCATTTTCATCACTTTGCATTATAATGCACATCACAAAAATAAAAAGTCGGATATACCGATTCATATCATTAACATCATATAACCATATGAATATTCACAGCACAGCGGATGTATTCACAAAATATACGCATCAACAAGTTATCATCAATACATAAATTCATAAAGTCATAAAATAGTATACATAAACTATCATATCCAAAATAATAACGTCGCCCAAATCCCGAGTGTTACTACTATCAGAGCAGAGCGACTCAAAATAAAGAGACTCGAGCTAATCCACATCATCCTCGCGGATCACCTGCACGTTACCAATATAAAGGCAACGGCGAGACAAGTAAAGGGTGAGATACTCCAAAACATATAATTAAAGGCATGATGAAATATATGAATAGTTTGGAATCATAAATGATATAGGATTAATAAGAATATATTAACACATATCCAAATCTCACACACTTTAAATCATCATTTAGTGTATAGAATCAACACTTTAATTTCGTCACATACTCGCCATAATCATATCAAAACAAGATATAAACTCCATCGCCATAAATTCATGTCGTCGCTTTACCGTCATGTTATATTCATCGCATAATCCTCATGAATTTATCACATCATAATCACTTTATGTTTAACATAAAAATGATCACAAAACAAAGTATCATACAACATCACAATTCATCATAAGTCATCAAATAAAACTCAATGCCAAAAGACTCAAAAATAAACATAACCGACTCCATGAGACACGACTATGTTATGCATGTGGTAATCGTCGCTTTGTCCATAATTAGGGAAATTTGGCATAAAGCCCATCGTCGCTTTGGCATAAAAGCCCTCGTCGCCAATGCAATGTATGTGACTTGACAACACGACATCACAAACACGACACAACAAAAACATCATCATCGCGCATCAAGATTGGCATAAAGCCCACGTCGCCATACTTATCCACACCAAGATAACATATCATCGCATCGCATATCATCAAGTATTCATTATAAATAAACCGTCGCAAACATCATGTTTAATCACACCACATCATTACCAAATAATTCACTTCATTCCAAACACGGAAAAATAATCAAACATCAATAATCGTCACAAAAGTCATTCATAATAATCGGCATTAATCATAATTATCAATGTCGCAATCGGATTGTCCATACGCGACTTAAACCGACTAAAACGCAACCCGTTTAGAATTAACCGTAAATTGGCCTATTTCGGGTCACTCCGTTAAAAACTCGTAATCTCTAAAAACTAACCTCACCACGACGTTCTACACGTCAAAGTTAGCTAGCACGTCAATTTTCGTCCAATTCGGAGTAACTAGCTCCGTCGCCGAAATTGCCGAAATCGAAAAATCAGAACATAATCGGATTCCAAATTAAATTGGCTAACTTATGTCATATTTATATTTAATTAATATAATTATTTAATATAATAAATAATAGAAATAGAACTTAGCAGAAACTATGTTTCTGCATAAGTTTTACTTACTGATATATATATATATATATATATATATATATATATATATATATATATATATATATATATATATATATATATATATATATATATATATATATATATATATATATATATATATATATATATATATATATATATATATATATATATATATATATATATATATATATATATATATATATATATATATATATATATATATATATATATATATATATATATATATATATATATATATATATATATATTTTATAAGTTTAATATAATTAGTTTTTCTTTTCTAATTTAATTCTTCTTAATTAATTCAATAACAATCTAACAACAACAATAACACCTAAATCAATTCCTCTAACCTCTATCAAATTCACTCAACACAACTCATAAACCCTAAAAATCAATTTTATCCCAAATCAAAATATACCAAATCAAACTCTAACTATAAGCATTGGAAAATCAAACCCCTTACCTTATATACTTGAAATGATTCTTGATGATTCAACCAACCCAAAACCCAAGCTCTGTGTTCTTGTTCTTGTTCTTCTTCTCTTCTCCAAGACCCTCTAGCTCTCTCTAATGCCTCTAAGTGTGTTTTGTGAGTTATGACATAAAACAAGGTGTATTTGGTTTTGTTTAGTAGCAAGACATAATTCAAATTACCAACTAGCCCCTCTTAAAATATACTACTCATAACACTAAATAATATTATTAACCTAAATAATTAAAATAACTCCAAATAATTAAGTATCAGTCCGAATAATATTTTACCGAACCGAACGGAATGAAAACCGGACCGAACAAAATAATTACCGGTCTCTCAAAACAAATACCGGACCGAATAAAATAATTACCGGTCCCTCAAAACAAATACCGGACCGAATAAAATAATTACCGGTCCCTCAAAATAATTATCGGACCGAATAAAATAATTACCGGTCCCTCAAAATAATTATCGGACCGAATAAAATAATTACCGGTCCGAATAATACGTCGCCAAATATATTAACAGATATATCGGTTAGTATAAATATTCTCGTCGCAAAATAAACGTCAAACGGTAACTCGAAAATATTAATATAATATTAAATAAAACGGGGCGTTACAACTCTCCCCCACTTAAAAGAATTTCGTCCTCGAAAATTTACCTGACTCGAAAAGCTCGGGATATGAATCCTGCATCTTGCTTTCCAACTCCCACGTTGCGCTTTCACCAGCTGCTCCTATCCACACAACCTTGACCAAAGATATCTCCTTACCACGAAGGGTCTTTATCTCTCGATCTTCAATCCTCAACGGCATCGTCTCCACCGTAAGATTGTCTCGAACTTGAATATCATCCATCTCAATCACATGTGAAGGATCTGGAACATACTTCCGAAGTTGCGACACATGAAATACGTCGTGCAAGTTCGAAAGATTCGGCGGTAACGCCACTCGATAAGCCACTTTTCCCACTTTACTAGTGATTTAGTATGGACCAATAAAGCGAGGAGTTAACTTCTTCGATTTCAAAGCTCTTCCAACACCGGTTGTAGGAGTAACTCGTAGAAACACATGATCACCCGATTGAAATTCCAAATCTTTCCTTCTTTTATCATGGTAACTCTTTTGCCTACTTTGCGAAATTCTCATCTTTTCTCTAATCATCTTAACCGCCTCGGTTGTCTCTCTAACCAACTCCGGTCCAAGCACCACACTTTCACCCGACTCATGCCAACACAAAGGAGTTCTACACCTCCGACCATACAAAGCCTCGAAAGGTATCATTCCAATACTCGAGTGAAAACTGTTGTTATAAGTGAACTCAATCAAAGGAATATAAGTATCCCATGAACCACCGTGTTCAAGAATACAAGCCCGCAACAAATCTTCTAAAGATTGAATTGTTCTCTTCGTCTGACCATCGGTTTGAGGATGATAAGTTGAACTTAACCTCAACTTAGAACCCAAAGTTTCTTGCAAGCTTTTCCAAAAATCTGAAGTGAACCTCGAATCTCTATCCAAAACGATACAAAGAGGAATACCATGTAATCTCACTATCACATGCGTATAAATTTCCGCCAACTTTGATACGGGATAAGTGATGTTAATAGGAATAAAGTGAGTCGACTTTGTGAGCCTATCAACGATAACCCATATCGCATCATGTCCTCTTGGTGTATTTGGTAACCCCGTCACGAAATCCATAGAAATGCTATCCCATTTCCATTCCGGAATCTCTAACGGTTGCATCAGCCCAGCAGATTTATGATGCTCCACCTTCGACTTTTGACAAGTCAAACAAGCATAAACAAACTGAGCTACTTCTCTTTTCATACCAGACCACCAAAATAACTTCTTCAAATCTTGGTACATTTTGGTCGCTCCGGGATGAATACTCAAATTACTTCGGTGACTTTCTTCTAAAATCATTCTCTTCAAATCCACATCATCAGGAATACAAATCCTGTCACAGAACCTCAACACACCATTCGCATCCAACTTGAAATCATCATTCTCAGTTTGTCCAATACTAACCATCAAGTCAACAAACTTTGCATCTAACTTCTGAGTTTCTCTAATGTTATCAAGGAAATCATTATTGATCTTTAACATCCCCAGAATAACACTCTTCGGCGTCACCTCGATCACAAGACTCATATCTCTAAATTGCTCAATCATTTCCAACTCTTTCACCATCAAAAGTGACATATGCAAAGTCTTGCGACTTAAGGCACCGGCCACCACATTCGCTTTACCAGGATGGTAATTCAATCCAAAGTCATAATCTTTCAACAATTCAAGCCACCGCCTTTGTCTCATATTAACCTCTTTCTGCTCGAACAAGTACTTCAAACTTTTATGGTCACTAAATAATTCAAATCTAGAACCATAAAGATAATGCCTCCAAATCTTAAGCACAAAAACAACTGCCGCAAGTTCCAAATCGTGAGTAGGATAATTCTTCTCATGAACCTTCAATTGCCTAGAAGCATAAGCAACCACCTTTCCATTCTGCATGAGCACACCACCTAAACCCATCTTAGAAGCATCACAATAAACAACAAACGGTTTCTCCGGATTAGGCAAAATCAAGATCGAAGCCGTCGTCAACCTTTTCTTCAATTCCATGAAACTTTCTTCACACTTGACATCCCACACAAATGCAGCTCCTTTGCAAGTCAACTTTGTCAAAGGAAGTGCCAACTTTGAAAATCCTTCAATGAATCTTCTATAATAGCCAGCCAAGCCTAAGAAACTTCTAATCTCGGTAACCGACTTAGGAGTTTCCCATCTCAACACCGCATCAACTTTTGAAGGATCCACCACAATGCCATTACCAGAAATGACATGGCCCAAAAAGCTAACTTCACTTAACCAGAACTCGCACTTTGACAACTTAGCATAAAGCTTCTTCTCTTTCAGAACTTCTAACACAATGCGCAAATGCTCCGCATGTTCTTCTTCCGATTTAGAAAAAATCAGAATGTCATCAATAAAAACCACCACAAAACGATCCAAGTAAGGATGGAAAATACGATTCATGTATTCCATGAATACTCCCGGTGCGTTAGTGACACCGAAAGGCATCACCAAATACTCGTAATGTCCATACCTCGTCCTGAAAGCAGTTTTCTGAACATCTTCTTCTTTCACCCTTATTTCATGGTAACCCGATCTCAAATCAATCTTACTAAACATGCGAGCGCCAACCAATCGGTCCATCAAATCATCAATTCTTGGAAGCGGATATCTATTCTTGATCGTTACTTTGTTCAACTGACGGTAGTCGATGCAAAGTCTCATGCTACCATCCTTCTTCTTCACCAATAACACAGGAGCTCCCCACGGTGACACACTTGGCCTAACAAACTTCTTCTCGAGCAAATCTTCTAATTGGCTCTTCAATTCTGATAACTCGGATGCGGACATCCTGTATGGTGCCATAGAGATAGGTCTGGTACCAGGGACAAGGTCCACAGAAAATTCAACTTCTCTTTCTGGCGGTGCACTAGGAATCTCATCAGGGAATACTTCGGGAAAGTCGCATACCACCGGAAAGTTTACAATCACAGCCTGACTCTCAACAGGCAGAGTCTCCATCAACAAAAATATTAACGCCTCTTCCTTCATAAACTCGTTCAACTGCTTCGTTGTTACCAAAGTGGCTCGTTCTTCTTCTTCTAAGGAAGAAAACATCACCGAGTTGTTATAGTAATTGATATGAACATAATTAGATTTCAACCAGTCCATACCTAAGACCACATCCATTCCGACAAGCGGCAACCAAATAAGATTCACAAGGAAATCTCGATCAAAGATTGATAAAGGACAATCTGAACACACAAAGGAGGTAGTAACCGTTCCCTTAGCTGGAACCTCTACAATCATATCTCTATTCAAGGAGGATAAAGTAAGACCCAATCTCTTAACACAATCAGCAGCAATAAAACTATGAGTAGCACCAGTATCAATAATAGTAATAAGAGGAATGCTATTAATGAAACTAGTACCTCGAACAAGTCCATCCTCGTTTGCCTTCGGAGCTCCCGACAAAGCAAACACTTTTCCCGAATCATGAGTCCTCTTAGGCTTCTTACATTGAGAACTAATGTGACCCCCCTCGCCGCAATTAAAACAAACCACATCCTTATGCTTGCAATCACGGGTTATATGCCCCACTTCTCCACATCGGAAACATCTCACATCATTCTCCTTAACCCTCGCATCACTTCTACAAACATTACTTTTATGTTCTGCCTTCCCACATTTGTAACAAACAATACCAGCAGGGGCATCTCCCCCACTAGTCCTTCGCCCTTGGACTACTTTTTGCTTCCCTTTTCCAACCGGGCATCATACGGCTTCCCACGATTTTGTTGACCTTTATTTCTCTTTTCAGACATGATCTTATAATGGGCATTACTATCCTCTTCAAAGATCCTGCAACTATCAATCAAATCCGCAAAGACGCGAATCTTTTGATAACCCACTGCTTTCTTAATCTCAGGACGTAAGCCATTTTCAAACTTAATTCATTTAGAGAACTCAGCATTGGGTCCATCATAATGCGGATAGAACTTAGCCAGCTTGGTGAACTTCGCTGCATAGTCAGTGATCGACAGGTTTCCTTGCTTTAGCTCAAGGAATTCAATCTCCTTTTTTCCTCTTACACCCTCTAGGTAATACTTTCTCAAGAATTCCCTTCGGAATACCCCCCACGAGATCTCTTCTCCAGCAAGCTCTAGCCTCTGACGGGTCTCGACCCACCAGTCGTCAGCTTCCAATGTCAACTTATGTGTACCATAGCGGATTTTCTGAGCAAGGGTACAATCCATCACCCTGAATATCCTCTCTATCTCTTTCAGCCACGCCAGTGCTCCTTCGGGATCATACTTTCCTTCAAAAGTAGGAGGGTTCTCCTTCTGAAAGGTTGCCAAACTACGAGACCCTATATTCTCGTCAGCGTTCGGCGGATTCTGGTACGCCTGAGCCATTGCATGCATAGCTGCAGCAAGTGCCTCATCGTTTCTTCCAGCATTTCTCCCGGCCATCACACTTCTGCTCACCACATAAACAAGGATTAGAATCAACAAATAACAATACTTGATTGTTAAACAACTAAAGACTCAACAACTTGGTCGGACAGACCGACCTGCTCTGATACCACTAATGTAACACCCCAATTCAACCCCTTACAATAAATAATAAAATCAGAGTTTCAAAATTTCATCCAAACATAAATTGAGGTATCACATATTCATTTTCATCACTTTGCATTATAATGCACATCACAAAAATAAAAAGTCGGATATACCGATTCATATCATTAACATCATATAACCATATGAATATTCACAGCACAGCGGATGTATTCACAAAATATACGCATCAACAAGTTATCATCAATACATAAATTCATAAAGTCATAAAATAGTATACATAAACTACATACTCGTTGCTGTCGATTACGTGTCTAAATGGATAGAAGCCATTGCTGCTCCAACGAACGATGCACGAGTAGTAATCAAACTCTTCAAAAACACAATCTTTCCTAGATTCGGTGTACCAAGACTCGTCATTAGTGACGGCGGATCTCACTTCATATCACGAATATTCGATAAACTTCTCTCTAAATATGGAGTCCGACACCGAGTAGCTACACCCTATCATCCGCAAACTAGCGGACAAGTAGAGGTCTCGAACAGAGAAATAAAACAAATCTTGGAAAAGACTGTCGCTACCTCAAGGAAAGAATGGTCGTCAAAGCTACAAGAAGCTTTATGGGCTTATAGGACCGCTTTTAAGACACCAATAGGTACTACACCCTACAAATTAGTTTACGGTAAATCCTGCCATCTCCCTGTAGAATTAGAGCATAAGGCCTTCTGGGCCATTAAGACACTCAACTTCAACTACACCGAGGCAGGAGAAAAGTGAATCTTGAACTTACACGAATTGGAAGAACTTCGATTAGACGCTTACGAAAATGCTCGTATCTATAAAGAACGAACTAAAAAGTGGCATGATAAACGTTCAGTCAGGAAACAATTCAGTGTGGGAGACATCGTATTGCTCTTTAATTCAAGATTAAAACTCTTCCCAGGTAAACTAAAATCTAGGTGGTCTGGACCTTATGAAGTGACTAAAGTACTTCAGAGTGGAGCTGTTGAAATTACCGATAAGATGAATGCACCGTTTATCGTAAACGGGCAACGTCTAAAACATTATAATAAGAACGACAACAGTCCTCAAGTCAGCAGTATAGCATTGTTTGAGCTTCCAGCTCAAACACCAGAATAGCTTCTCACCAAGCTATCGTCAGGCTTTAGACGTTAAAAACAGCGCTTACTGGGAGGCAACCCAAATTTCCCTCGTTATTGTATTTCATTTTTCTTTAAAATTATACTTTGAAAATCCAACAAAAATTCTAAACTTATAATTACTACTACTTTCTACTTTCATTTGTTTCCATATCTTTGTTTTATTTTTCTCTTTTGTCTTTTGTTTCCACCGCTTTTCGTTTCTAAAAATCCTGACTTCAATTTCCTGTTTTAAACTTTTCAGGATTTTTTAAAAGTCTTCAAAACATTCCTTCTGTTTTCTCCGAATTACCTGCGAGTATGGCCGAGTATGACTTCACAAAGGTTCACTTTAGAGGACTAGCTCAAAAGGAAAGATTTGCAGCACTAGCTGAAAGAGAATTCGCCTTAATGCTGTATTATGATAAGGCTACCATGGATAAACTAGGAATCACTGATAGCATTCAATACCTGTTCAATCAACTGGGTTAGGAGAACACTGCTCTGAAAACACGTTTTGCTACCTATAAGGATCTTACCTGTGAATTCCTTAGTTCTTTCAGATACATACCCAACTATGGTTTTGGATCCAACACAGAGCTGATTACCTTCCGATTGTTTGGAATGGACCAAACCCATAGCCGGATGTCACTAGCTAACCTCCTAGGATTTCCTAGCGGACCGCATGTGTTCACCAGTGCAGAAGATGACGATATTGATTTTCAACTCGATCAATTCTGGGGTAGAATCACAGGCGACTATCACCCTGAACCAGACAGAATGTACAATGATGATATTCATAACCCAGCCTTCAGATACTTCCATAAGATACTAGCTCACACCTTGTTTGGAAAAGAAGAAAATATTACGACAGTATCTAAAGAGGAGTTATTCATCATGTTCTGTGCTTCTCAGGGACGTATAGTAAATGCAGTGCCTTTCATGATGAGATCTTTCAAACGCCTCACGCTGGAACCACAGACACCTATTCTTATAGGAGGCCTCGTGACAATGATCGCCCACGAGTTTGGCCTTAGATTCCACTTAAATGCAAGCACTCGTTTTGGCACCATCCGACACATGAACATACAATTCTGCTTTAACAGGCGCATCTTAGGAACTATGGGACCTGGACCGTATGAGTACCTCATTAACGAAAAACCAGTACAGCTATTCACACTGCCTGATCATCTGATGACAAGTATCCACAACAAGGACAACTGGCTCTATGAATTGGATGAGCCTATGGGACCTCCTTCACCACAGTCAACACCACAGAACTATATGTATGACAATGACCACATCTCTGAGGCACACGACTATATGTACTATGAGGATGCTGTATCCGAAGCTGAAGTAGACCCTACGACTCCTCCACACTACAACACCTATCCTGAGCCTATCCCTGAGGAGACCACCGACAAAATGGATACCGTTTTACTCCGATTGGACGACGTTGATGCAGCTCTGACTAATGTAAAAGACGACATCGCAAGCATGCACAGCGAACTGGTAGGCTTCATGGATTTAGTCTGTGACCAGCTTGATTACTACGCACGGAAGTTCGATGAGTTGAAGACACGAAAAGATTAGTTACTAGTTCTTAGCAGTAGTTTCAGTTTCGTTTAGTCTAGTTTAGTTTCATTTAATCATTTGGATTTTTCGCATTGTTAGTTTTCTTTATGTACTACATACAATCATTTCAATTTTATGTTATTTCAATTCTAGTTTTTATTCAATTCTTCTGTTTTCGCATTATTCGTTGTTTGTTGGCTGTTATCTTACATCACCGTATCAATACTAAGCCTTAAAGTCACTACGAGAACACCCTCAGAGCAAAATTCTGCGTTCTGCAGATTTTGCTGCTGTGACGACCGTCACAGGACCCTGACGAGCGTCATGCGGGTGACGACCGTCACACCTACGTGACGACCGTCACGAATTCAAAAACTGATATCTGATAAAACAGGGTTCGTGTTCTCTTCCACTTCCCCCATTACCACTTCCAATCATCCTAACTCCTACCCCACTACAAATTTTCGTCCTCCCCACATTGCACCATATATTTCAACTCCAATCTCAACCTCCAAACCACACTTCTGTCAGTTCTTCCCACTCTGCAGAAAAACCCCAATCTTCAGAAACCTCTCCATCTTCCAACAATGGCAAGGAATGCAGAAACCCCAGATATCAGCAACATTATCTTCAGTGAAGGAGACTTAGGCGAAAGACAACGAGCAAACTACATCGCATTTCATCAGAGGTCGCTCCAGCCGACTCATTATCCGCACCTTCCATCGCTTACGGAGCTCGGACTCCTTGAAGGCGTAACCTGGATGCTTCAAAGAGCAGGCATCTGGAACCTCTGCACCAACCCACTGCCAACATATGAACAACTCACTCTTGAGTTCTTGAGTTCATTCACTTATGCCACATCCAGCGGCGAACTTAACCAGCACTCAGGTGCCGCATGCTTCCGGATGTTTGGCACCAACTATCAGGTGAACCAAAATCAGATTGCCAGCATCCTACAGCTACCTCGCGGCGACAACGCTCACCGCCGCATCACCGATCAGTTCCAGCACGAAGCTTTCGTGTTGTGGTATCAGTTGACCGTCATCAATGCCGATGGTTGGGACTCTCTGCACGCCACTCATATCCATAACCCAACCATCCGGTACTTTCACAGAGCGTTGAGCAACACTATTTTCTCCAGAGACAGCAACCACAAAGTGAACTTGAAAGAGCTCTTCTTCCTTCATTGCGTCTTCAACAATGAGCCTGTCAACGCTGCTCCGTTCCTACTGGCTCATATTCAGGCCAACTGCAACCGTGGCTCGAAGCCATTCTACTTTGGCGGGATTGTCACTGCTATTGCACTTGGGCTGAACCTTGGCGACCGCCTCCAACACCTCCATTCCATCCCCTCGGTGTTCCTTGACACCGACCACTGCAGAGCCTCTCATCTTATCTGCTCCCGAGCTGACGGCAAATACCATCCAGTAGTGCGTGGCAAGATCGTCCGAAGCATCATCCTTCCGTCCCGCACCCACACACACCCAGAGGACCGTACCAACTGGTTGTTCGACCTTACTGCCCCTCCTGTTGCCGTTGTTCCTACTCAGGATCACACTCACGGTTCCGACGATGAAATCCAAGCTGAGTTGGACAGGTCCGAGCAGCCAGAGGCATCGCAGCCTCCTCCTCCCGAAGGTACATCCTCTCGCCGCCGCCGCCATCATCCCGTGCTAAACTATACAGAAGAGGACCTCCGCCGCTCCCTAGACCAGCAGGCACAGATACTCGCGATGCTGCAGCAGCAGAATCAGCGAGCTGACCAGTTCGATGTTTGGCACCGGACTCAAATGCAACAACTTCACACCGACCAAGCTACTATCACTGAGAGCCTGGCGAATCTGACCTTGCAGGTCGAAGGACTCCGGGACACCGTCTACCACACAGGAGCTATGAGTTATGAGGACAGAGTAGCCCTTGCCAGAGCCAGAGGACGCCAGCGCGGACGTGACAGAGGCAACGGACGTGATTAGTTTTCCATTTTTCCTTCTTTGTTTACTATATTTCAATTATTTGTACTTTCATTTCAGTTGTATCTCCCTCTCGCATGCTTCAAAAATCAGTGAGGACACTGATTGAGATAGTGTGGGAGCGGAGCCTTTATTTCCATTCCACTGTACTCTGAATTTCCTTTATTTCCATTCCACTGTACTTTGAATTTCGTAATTTCTATTTAAACACTTTCTATTTTTAGCAAATAAAGCTCGTCTATATATATTTTTCCCGTTACGCAAACATCCCCACATTATTCAACGTAAACAACAACTTTCGTTCGTTCCTCAAAAGCAAAAGCATCACGAGAACGCACCCGAGTTCAAAACAAGTTTTGAAACTCCGAGGAAACGACAGTTCTAACAAAACCAGTACCGTCCTGACACCTTAGATCTCCGGTTTATGCGAGTCGGTTTCACTACCTACGCGTACCAAAGTCTCAAGTGTCTACGCAAACTCAATCCTAAGTAGTTTATACTAGCAGTCAGCACCATCCTAAAACACTTCTAAGCGAGCGACCGATGCAAATAAGTGTATGATCTCCAAAAAGATGAAAAATCATGAAAAGAGAGCTAAATAGCCCAAAAATATAAGACACGTTTCCTTCTAAGTTAGGTGCTCCTCACCCGAGCATTTAGCCCAACGGCACGAAAACTCATTGAAAAATCAATGACATAAGCTTATGATCAATGAAGAAGATCAAAAACAGAAATGAGATCATATTCACTAACAGGTCGACTTACCATGAAAGTGTATGGACAACGGGCTTAATGTGATTGCGCTAGAACAAACAGGGCGAACTTGCCGCGAGAACCTTGACACCAAGCTACAGTAGCATGACTGGGACCGATTTGCATAAAAAGGAGACCTCCGAAGACTTGTAGTCCAGTGTCGTCATGATACTCGTCTTGTTCTTACCAAGAATCCCGGTTTTTCCCAACTTTGCGAACGAAGAAGCTGCCTCGTGCTTGCCGACCTTTTCATGTTTTACTTGAGGACAAGCAAAGATTCAAGCTTAGGGGAATTTGATAACACGAAATCGTATATATATTTTGATGCATAATTCAACTAAAGTTTAACCGTTTTCGATCCGATTTCGGGTTATTTCCGTGTTACTTGTCTGATGTTTTGCAGGTATTCAACGATCACGTCTAAACAAGGCAACATGAAGAAAAGAAGCAATCTCAGATGAAATATGGACGAAAAAGGAGTGAAAACACAATGAAAAGCGCAGGAAGCTGTTTTTGCTGATGTGACGACCGTCACAGCTTCATGACGACCGTCACACCTTGTGACGACCGTCATGCAGGCAAAAACGCCCCACTTCAATTTCACGTAACAGAAGCAGTTCCAATTCCCGCAGAGTGGACCACTACTCCCTAAATTATCTGCCTCAAAGTCCATCATCTTCAATGATAACCGTTGGAATTCCACTTCTATAAAAAGGGAAGAAAGGGACCTCAGAAAGTGTGTTGCATTCATACAACGAAGTGCTGCCAAATTTATTTCCAGAGCATATTTTCCAGCAATATTCTTATTTGTTTCTCTTTACCTTTCCTGTATTCCATTTTCATTCTTCTGTAATTTCTACTTTCATTGTACAATCAAATTGGCATAGAGATCAGAATCCTGCCAACATCTGTGGAGGATCTGCCCAAAGGCCAATTGGAATATTTACAGGTTTCTCATTTCAATCGATTCCAGTTTTATTATAATGCAAATCATTATTTATTGTTTTTATTTATGTTTTATCTTTCCCAAATCCATGTCTAGCTAAACTTAGGTAATCGATATGTAGTAATAATTTGAATGGGATTTGATAACAACTGGTTGAAAAACTTTCTTTTCAAAAGTAACTTATGGTCTGAGTGTTTAAAATTGATTTACTGAATAAACTTCGTCGCGAAAGCGAGAACTTATTTAAAAGTAGTTTTGCCACGAAAGTGGGAAATTAATTAAGATACGAACCAACAAGCGAAAGCTGCGGTAAGGTCAGATAGTAAACACTAGTCATTCATTTTAATAACAGCGAAAGCACTTTAAAATGAATTAGAACTTAGAGATTTCCAAAAAATAATTTTAACCCCGAACGGGATACGAAAGTGTACGTTTGGCCCTTAGGATTATGATTAGAGTCAATAACCATCGTGAGGCGAGAGTCTTCAAATCACCATTTTCTGCTTAAATAAACTTTGAAAATTATTTCATACACCAGTAACTTATCAAATCCCTGAAGAACACAATTACTACGTATCGATTAAATCATTTATAATCTAAATAGTATTCTTAGTTCCCTTTTAGTGACAATCTTATTCCCTTAAACATATTCTACCTAGCTAAACATAGTAACTCCCGAGAACACTAGTTTGATTACGAGTCCCTGTGGGATCGATATCTATTATTACTACGCGATAGACTGTGCACTTGCAGTTAGGTTGTATTAGACATAGAAAGTCGCGATCAGTTCTCGTCTTTCCCTTGATTCTGGTACTGGTCTTCTTCAGAGATGGAAGTTGGCAGAAATAGGATTGTTGTGTACACCTTTATTGCACCCGAGTTGGGACCTTTATTTGGTCTGATTTCCATGGTTGATCCTGGTGTTTTGTGGCTTTCAGAGAACAGTATGGTGGAATTTTGAAGTTTGTCCGTTAGCTTACAACTTATGAGCATGGAGCTATTCATACCCTATTGCAGTTTTATGATCCGCCACTGAGATGCTTCATATTTCTGGGCTATGTGTTGGTTCCGACTTTGGAGGAATTTGCTTACATCTTAGGTGTTCCGATTCTGAACAAAGTGCCTTTCTTCAGTTTCGAAGAAGAGCCTAATCTTGAGAAGTTATCTGCCGCTCTTTATTTGAGCGCCTCTGACTTGGTAGGTCATGTTATTAGCAGAAACGGAGTCTCTGGATTTACTTTACCCTTCTTGGTCGACAAAGCTCAAGAGTATGCTGACAAAGGTTGTTGGGTGGTTTTCAGTGCTATCTTGGCTCTGTGCGTCTATGGCCTTGTGTTGTTTCCCAATGTACTGGACTTTGTGGATTTTGATGCTTTTCATATCTTTGCTTCCAAGAACCCCGTACCTACTCTTCTAGGAGACTTGTATCATTCAATGCATTACAAGAACGAGAAAAGAAGAGGAAAGATGGTTTCTTGTTGCGCACCGCTGTTGCATAAGTGGTTTGTTGATCACCTTCCTCGCTCTGGAGCTTTTGTGAATGCCGCGAACTCATCTGAATGGTAAAAAAGGCTTATGGGTTTAACGGAGAAGAATATCGTCTGGTTCAATCGAGACTTGCTGGGTCTGGAGCTTATCTTCAGTTGTGGTAGCTTTCCTAATGTG
The DNA here is from genome assembly GCA_963859935.3 of Lathyrus sativus. Classification (NCBI taxonomy): domain Eukaryota; kingdom Viridiplantae; phylum Streptophyta; class Magnoliopsida; order Fabales; family Fabaceae; genus Lathyrus; species Lathyrus sativus. The sequence continues at coordinate 618,871,909 of OZ012741.1, forward strand.
CCCTTGATAGGGAGGAAAGGCGGTATCAATTATAATCCTTCTCTTGTTGTGAGACAATTCAGTTATGCTTTGAAAGGACCTCCAAAAGAAGAGGAAGTGCAGGAATCTTTGTACTTCACGGGTGTAGTTGATCCTTGCATCTCGGCCCGATTCGTGGACGCTTGGGGTAAGATTCACAAGAAGGGAAAGCTTTCTTTGGGCAAAGGAGACTGTAGAGCCTATGATCCATACTTATATTGGATTCAGAAGAGGGTTGAAGAGGTACTATTGCCATTTTCTGTTGAAGCCCCAATGTATCCCTTAGTCATTGAACCGCCTACAACCGTCGATATCCTGAGATACACCAAGCTTTTGGCAGAGAAGGAAGAGTTGCACAAAGAGAATGAAGAGTTGAAGCAGGAAATTAGCCAGCTGAAACATGATAAGGGTGAAGCTGTATATTTGGCCAAGACAAATGCAGAAATGTCGACTAAGTTGAAGGAAGAACTTGCTGATTAGGTACAAGCATGAAAGCAAGTCGGTCTTGATCTGAAAAGCACTTGTGATGTTCTGGGTAGTAAGAAGGAGGATTTAGACAGAGCCTATATGAAGATATCCAAATTCAATGAGCAATGGAATGCTACCTTGACTGCTAACAAGAATAGGGATGATCAGCTTCATCTTCAGGTTGATAAGCTGAAGGCGCAATTCAAGGCTAAGGAGAGAGAGGTATTGCTAGAAACTTTCCGCAGGAGCACAATCGAGCAGAAATACCAAGAGACTTTGTCAGCACTTGAAGAGATCAAGATTCGGGCAGAGGTAAAGAAACCCAGGCTTGAGGACGCCTTTGGCGAAGATGCTTGGGAAGACCATTGTCATTATCTTTGGGATGTGATATGCAAGAGGGATGTCTTTATCCGAGAGTTGATGGAGAGGCCAAACCATCCAGATACGAAGGAGATGCTTGAGGAGTCTCATGAATGGCGTAGAGATCATGGCTACTAGGAGCTTTGTATTTTGTAGTTTCCTTTGCTTTTATATCTTGATCATCACTAGAGATGTTGGATGAGATCAATACCTCTTTGTATGCGGATATTTCTCATTTTGGTTGTATTCTTTACTTGATACATGAAAAGATTTATTATGGTGTTCTTATCCATCTCTATTGTTCTTGTTTATTGAAACCGGAATCAAGGGGGGAAATCTCCCTTTGCATACATAGACATGTTTGCATTTTGCATCTTGCATTCTCATTTGCATCGCAGGTTGTTCTTGGTGGCCTTGTGTTCTTATCTCTGCTTGGTTTTCTTCAGTTCAGGATTGAGGAGTTCAGTTTCCACAGGTATTCCACTCGAGGGAATCAGCAGAAGGTGATGGATCAGGTTCAAGCGGAATTGCAGGAGGTCAGGGCTCGCATGGCCCAATTCATGGAACTGATGCAGACTGTTGCTAGTGGACAGGAACAGTTGAGAATTCTAGTCCAGCCGTTGATAGCACGGGTTGATGAAGACAGTGTTTTGCACGGAGGGGCTGGTGTTGTTCCTCCACCGATTGGTGGATATATTCCTCAAGGTATTCCTACCATTGTTGTACCTCCGGGCAGAGGAGTTGTTGGCGAGAATGGTAATATTGCTGGTAATGACAGTGTGTACGCTGTGCACGGGGTTGCTGGGCCTCATTGGGAGGATAATCAGGATGATATATTTTCTGTGAAAGATCTGGAGGGTGGTTTGCCGACCGAAGCTGACTGAAGGTTCAAACTGATTGAGGAGAAGATGAAATCGTTCGAGAATCAGAACTCTTTGGGCCTGGATATGTTTGATCTTGGTTTGGTTCCTGGGGTCAGGATTCCCCCCAAATTTAAGGTGCCCGATTTCGATAAGTACAAAGGGACGACTTGTCCCAGGGTACACATCTGGGCGTACTTCAGGAAAATGTCTGCTTATTCCAGTGATGAAAAGCTGTTGATGCATTTCTTCTAGGATAGTCTGGCAGGGGCTTCGTTGGAATGGTATATGGGGCTCGAGAGAACCCATATTCGTAGCTGGAAAGATTTGGCCAAAGCTTTTGTGTGTCATTATCAATATAATAGTGATCTGGCACCCAATCGGGTACAATTGCAGAGTTTGTTGCAGAAAAATTCGGAGAGTTTTAAGGAATATGCCCAGAGGTGGCGGGATCTGGCTGCAAGAGTGCAACCTCCTTTGGTTGAAAAGGAGTTGATCGACTTGTTCATGGCTTCATTACCTGGCGTATATTTTGAGAAGTTGATAGACTGCATGTCTGCAGGGTTTTCTGATCTTGTAATCGCTGGTGAAAGATTGGAGAGTGGAATCAAGTTTGGTAAGATTTCGAGTGGTAGTGGATCATCGTCGGGAGGAACGAAGAAGCCATATTCTGCAAACCCCAAGAGAAGGGAGGGGATGCAAATGCTATCTCATATAAGGGTAAGGGTAGAGCTCAGTCCCGTTATCCTCAACAGGTCGCTACAGTAGATATCCCGACTGCAGCTCATCAGCAAGGCAATGTTCAACGACCTTATGCTGCCAGACAAAGAACAGCTAATAGGCAGTTTGCGAATCCTCCTATGCCGTATTCTCAGTTGTTATAATGGTTGTTGCAATTACAGCTAGTTCAGAAGAGGACCTTGGCTCCTCTCACTGGTCCTCCGCCTGCTGGGTATGATGTGAATGCTCATTGTGGTTTTCACTCGGGTGCTCTAGGGCACGATATTGAACATTGCAAAGCTTTCAAGCATAAAGTACAGGACTTGCTCGATTCCAAAGCTATCAATTTCACCAATGAGGGGCCTAATGTGACTCAGAACCCGTTGCCGAATCATGGTGTGGCCAGAGCCAATGCCATTATCGAGGGGGAGAAGTTGAATCTGATAATGGATATTGAAGAGTTGAAGACTCCACTGGATTTCGTGAAGGTTTGTTTGTTGAAGAAGGGGGTATTTCCTGGTTGTTCTGCTGACTGCTCAGAGTGTGAAGCGCAGCCTGAGGGTTGTGATCTTTTGAAGAGGGGTATTCAGAGAATGATTGATGAAGGTTGTTTGCAATTCGATAAAGTCGTGAAAGAAGATGTTGTGAAAGAGGTGAGAAATGATGGAAACGAAGTTGCCACTATTTCCATTCCATACCGGACTATCAATATTTCAGCCCCTTTTGGGCCAGCTCCGGCGACCATTACTGTTCCAGGACCCATGTCGTACGAGAGCACTAGAGCTATCCCATGGAATTATAGGGGAGAGGTGTTCTGTAACGGGAAGAAGCAAGAATGGGTAGAATCTGCGAGCGGAAGTTCGTCGATTGAGAACATAGTAGGCGCCAGAGGTATCACCAGAAGTGGTAGGGTCTTCTCTCCACTAGAGGTTATTACTGATAAAGATGACAGGGGTAAGCGTAAGGTTATGATTGAAGAGAATGTTCAACCCCAGGTTGTTACTGATGATCTTTCAAAGGACACGGAGGAATTTATGAGATTAATTCGGAAGAGTGACTACAAAATTGTGGATCACTTGAATCAAACTCCTTCGAAGATTTCTATCCTGTCACTATTGATGAGTTCGGAGGTGCATCGTAACGCTCTACTAAAAGTCTTGAATGCAACGTACGTACCCCAGGAGATTTCTGTCAATCAATTGGAGGGGGTAGTTGCTCATGTGAATGTCGGTAATGGTCTCGGCTTTACGGATTTGGATCTGACTCCTGCTCGGAGGAACCATAACGATGCTTTGCACATATATTTGGAGTGTAGAGGATCTCTGATGTCACATGTCTTGGTGGATACGGGATCATCCCTCAATGTGCTTCCGAAGAAGGCATTGATGAAGTTGGACATTCAAGGTTTGTTTTGCACACCGAGTGATTTGGTTGTGAGGGCTTTTGATGGATCTAAGAGATCAATATTTGGAGAAATCACGCTGCCTATTCAGATAGGACCAGAGATCTTTTATGCAACTTTCTATATTATGGATATCCAACCAGCATACAGTTGTTTGCTTGGCCGACCTTGGATACATGCTGTCGGGGCAGTTACCTCAACGTTGCATCAAAAGCTGAAGTATATGGTGGAAGGGAAGATAGTTACCGTGTGCGGTGAAGAGGATATTATGGTTAGCCATCTGTCATCTTTCAAATATGTAGAAGTGGATGGTGAGATCCACGAAACTCTATGCCAGGAATTTGAAGCAGTTCAGATTCAGGGGAAGTCTTCTGTAGAAGCCAAGGGCCCAGAAGTTTCGATGTCGTCGCTCAAGGAAGCCCATGTTATCGTAGAATCTGGATCGTCTCAGAAGTGGGGTCAAGTTCTCGATGTTCTTGTCAAGCAGGACAAGTTCGGCCTGGGATACAAACCCTCCAGTTCTTCTCAGATTCCGAGATACAGGGGACCAGTTCAGTTCACTAGCAGTGGTGTGATATTTGACAGGATTAATGTCATTGAAGACGATGAAGGTGACAGTGACTGCGACATGGAAGCCTGGATTCGTCCATGTACTCCTGGCCAGAAGTTGTGCAACTGGACTACCGAAGAAGTCATTCACGTTACTGCTGCAGAGTAATGTTCACTGTTTTGATTATGTTCAGTCCTGCGTTCTACCCAAGACATAGTGACCCATTTGTGGGGCCTTGTTATTTACAGTTTATCATTAATAAAAGACGTTTCGCATTCAAATTTTGTGATCCCTATTTTTCTTGTTTTTGTTTTGCATTTATACTTAACAGAAAAATGGCAATGTGTTTTGTTTGTTGCATCGCATAATAAACATAACATCCTCATGCAGGTCTTTTCTATCAGATGCCATCAATTCAGGTTCAGCTATGACTTCGTATGACTTTGATAATCCCATTTATCAGGCTGAAGATGAGACTGACGAAGACTGTGAACTGCCCGAAGAGTTAGCTAGACTTCTCAAGCAGGAGGAAAGGGTCATTGTACCTCATCAGGAGGATATTGAGATTATTTATCTGGGTGCCGAGGATGACAAGAAAGAGGTTAAAGTGGGAGGTGCATTGGAAGACAGTGTCAAGAAAAGATTGGTTGAAATGCTCCGAGAGTAAAAGAATATCTTCGCTTGGTCTTACCAAGACATGCCTGGGTTGGATACAGATATTGTGGTACACCGGCTACCTCTCAGAGAAGAATGCTTGCCAGTCAAGCAGAAGTTGAGACGGACAAGGCCTGACATGGCAGTCAAGATCAAAGAAGAAGTTCCGAAGCAGTTGAATGTTGGGTTTCTTGCTGTCACGAATTACCCTCCGTGGGTCGCTAATATTGTTCCTGTGCCTAAGAAGGATGGAAAGGTCAGGATGTGCATCGATTATCGAGATCTGAATAAAGCGAGCCTGAAAGACGATTTCCCGCTCCCTCATATTGATGTGTTGGTTGATAACATCGCTCAGTATTCTGTGTTTTCATTCATGGATGGTTTCTCTGGGTATAACCAAATCAAAATGGCCCCAGAGGACATGGAGAAAACTACTTTCATCACACCGTGGGGGACTTTTTGCTATAAGGTGATGCCCTTTAGATTGAAAAATGTCGGGGCAACTTATCAGCGGGCGATGGTCACTTTGTTTCATGATATGATTCATCATGAGGTGGAAGTCTATGTTGATGACATGACTGCAAAGTCACAGACGGAGGAGGGACATCTGGTCGATCTTCTGAAATTGTTTGAAAGGTTGAGGAAGTTCAAGTTGAGGCTGAATCCTAACAAGTGCACCTTCGGGGTGAGATCTGGAAAGTTATTGGGTTTCATTGTCAGTGAAAAGGGTATTGAGGTAGATCCTGCCAAAATAAAAGCTATACAATAAATGCCTGAGCCGAGAACGGAAAAAGAGGTTCGTGGTTTCCTGGGGAGATTAAACTACATTGCAAGGTTTATATCTCATCTTACAGCCACTTGTGAACCAATATTCAAATTTCCGCGAAAATATCAAACGGACAGGTGGAATGAAAATTGCTAGAAGGCATTCAAAAGAATAAAGGAATATCTGCAGGAACCTCTAATACTCATGCCTTCAGTTGCAGGGAGACCACTGATCATGTATCTCACGGTTCTTGAGAATTCAATGGGATGTGTGCTCGGTCAACAGGACGAGTCAGGTAGAAAAGAGCATGCTATCTACTATTTAAGTAAGAAATTCACTGATTGTGAGTCGAGGTACTCAATGCTAGAAAAAAACATGTTGTGCACTCGCTTGGGCCGCTAAGCATTTGAGACAGTACATGATAAACCAAACTACCTTATTGATTTCGAAGATGGATCCAATCAAGTACGTCTTTGAAAAACAAGCACTCTCCGGAAGGATTGCCTGTTGGAAAATGGTGTTAACAAAGTATGATATTCAATACGTTTCCCAGAAAGCCATTAAAGGGAGCGTTTTGTCGGAATATCTCGCGGAACAGCCGATTGAGGATTATCAACCGATGAAGTTTGACTTCCCAGATGAAGACGTCATGTTTTTGAGAATGAAAGATTGTGATGAGCCTTTACCTGACGAGGGTCCTGAGAGAGAATCTCAGTGGAAGTTGGTTTTCGACGGAGCGGTTAATTCATATGGTAATGGAATCCGCACGATCATTACTACTCCTCACGGTTCTCATATATCGTTTACCGCCCGTTGACATTCGCTTGCACCAATAATAAAGCCGAGTATGAAGCTTTCATTATGGGTTTAGAAGAGGCCGTTGATATGAGGATTAAGAATCTGGATGTATACGGTGACTCAGCGTTAGTCGTTAACCAAATCAAAGGAGAGTGGGAAACTCGTCAGGCCAACCCGGTGCCTTATAGAGATTATGCAAGGAGACTGCTGCCTTTCTTCGATAGAGTTAATTTCCATCATATGCCGAGGGCTTAGAATCAGATTGCGGATAACTTGGCCACATTAGCTTCGATGTACAAAGTGAATTTATGGAATGAAACTCCTGCTATCACCATCATGCGTCTTGATAGACCTGCTTTTGTGTTTGTCGTTAAGAAAGCATCCGATGGAAGGCCTTTGTATTTCGATATCAAGCATTTTCTCAAGACTCAGGAGTACCCGTCTGGGGCATCCAGCAAGGATAAGAAGACTCTGAGGAGGTTAGCCGGTAATTTTTATCTGAACAAGGACGATGTGCTATACAGGAGAAATTTCGACATGGTCTTGTTGCGTTGTGTTGAAGAACTTGAAGCAAACCTGTTGATGGAGGAAGTTCACGAAGGTTCTTTTGGTACTCATGCCAATGGGCATGCAATGGCTAGAAAATTATTGAGAGTTGGTGTTGCACCCCAAAATTTGCCCTCACAATACAAGACTTTGTGTTCTAAGAAGGTTCACAAGGTTCACAAGTTCTCCAACAACTTGCATAACCTTTCATGAAGTTCATAAAGTCCACAAGCTACTTTATGAAGGGTCACAAGACCTTTCATGAGGTTCATGAAGTCCATAGGTTGCTTCTTGAGGGTTACAAGGTGCAATAATATTTAGTGTGGATCATTACAGTCAAACACTTCAGAGTACGAACATTGGATTACAGAGATCCTAGGATTATTCTACTGTTCGTTCCCTCAAGACGTCTCAAGGGTTTTAGTGTCTTCCCTGGAGATTGTGTCCTTATCATCAAGGTTTCGTAAGAAACTAGTGTGTATACCAAGCTACGCCATCACCTAATTTCGTAAGGTTGGGTCATCATTTGCGAGAAGGAACTCGGACCTATTTAGTATTCGATACAACGATCGTGAATGAGAGAAACCAGGTTTATTTCAATGAGTGAGGGAGATTTTAAGAAAGGGAGTTTGGGATCAAATTTGCGGATTATATTACAAGATCCATTTTTATATATATACTGATTTATAGTACAAGCTAAGTAAGCTCATCATAAGATACGCGGTTGAATTTCAATTTATGAAGGAACCACAAGAATGAATTCAAGTTATGTTATTCACCATAAATACTCCATACAGATTCCCGTTTTTTAATCATAATGTACAACCGTATTGAACACCAAAGTAATTCCTAATTTCGACGAACAATGGATTACAAGAACATTCTGTACTTTATTGACATATGTGCACTTCAATAATTACACAACAAATCCTAAATTTATACAAGCTTCCCACATAGAAATCCCCTGGTATTTAATACACATAAAAGCAGAGTCCACGTGTGATCAAGTTGAGCTTTATGAAGAGATAAGTCATACGTCTTCAATACCGAACCTCGCACTCCGCCTGTGTAACTGCGTTCGCACCTACGTAGTCAGATTTGAAATTGAATCAGATACAAAGTTTCCAAAGGAGGGAAACAGGTTACTACTTTGTTCGGCGAATCGCCACGAAGTCTTTCTAAGCCACCTGCATAATACCGAGCTCAAGTTTGTACGACATTGGTGTCGACGTCGTTGCTAAGCCGCACGCTTCGCATGCGTGTAGAACCTGCAAACCAAAATGCAAACATGATAAGTAAATCAAGAAGAGAATGAAATCCATCACAGGATGATGAGAACTTATCATTAGACAACAAGATCTCTTTGAGGCATAAGAACCGGAAACTGTCCATCTTTGATTCCTGCGAGAAGGTCGTTAGCCTTGATACGATTATGGCTTTGGATGTTCCTGCAGAAAGTCTGTAGTTAAAGTCAAGATTTAATGTGGCTAAGGTTCAAACCACATGATAACTTTTATGGCGTTGTATCGAACTTAAAGATAAACCAAGAAGGGAGCATAGTTAAACCCACAGCAGTTTTGAGGAAAAGTCAGCATCAACAAGCTCGCCTGTAGTATCAAATGGCATCGATTCATTGCACAGTCGGTCATCCTCATTCGTTAAATCTCCAACAGGTGCATGCCGTTCAGTTACATTCCAAGGACCATCAGATTATCTATCTCCATTCAACCATAGTTCAGCTGCGTCACCGTTCATCTACCCGCTCCATGCCAAGCCTATCCCTGCGCAAAGAGCAATCACCGTTTAATTACGAGCTGATGATGAATTCCTGAGGATTTTAATATGAGCTTCTAAACATGACTATAAGATGATTGTTTCGCATGAAAAGCCTATAACATTTGAGAGAGCATCACCTGCAGTTTTGGGACACATCAGCATTGTTTAAAAGATAACAGACTGAATTTATGATTAGAAGACTTCGATCAGAATAGCATCAAACAGAGCAACGGTTATTGCACTTTTCAAGGCATGTTCCAAACAGAATCAGTTTCCTCCACAAGCTCCATTGATTCACCCAAATCAGTCTCGTGCTATGTATCCTAATCAGCAGGTAGCTTTGTTGCCTTCATCTGTTCAAGGTCAAAGCACCCCTCTTCTGCAGCTGCAGCCAGGATATACTCCTAATCAACAAACTAGACAGACCAACCAGCGCCCTATTTTGCAAAAATTACCTCAGCAACCATTGGCACAACACTAAACCCCAGTGCCATCCCATCTTCGACCTCAAAGTCCAGTACATTCATTTCCCATGCGTGCTTATCCCCAGCCCAGAGGTAATACCACATTATCTCAAAATGTCATTGAAGGTCTTCAATTTCCAATCGTGCAGGACGCGTCCAACCATTTGCACACACTGCCAATACGATTCCTGTTAGACCAGGGAATCAGAACATGTCGGTAGGGACCAATAATCAAATGCAGTCGAGGGCACCAGATCCAATTGAAAGACAAGGTGATGTCACTGAGCAACAAGCTGACTCCGCCGCAGGGAAACTTGGAAAAATGAGTTGAAATCTGAAGAGAAACAAGTTTGAAACCCACTGAGGTTGGGAGTAAGCAAAACAATGAAGATCCACACTATGTGAAGACTTTGGGCCCAAATTCTAGTGCATTTGAAAACGGTGATCCGTTGGATAATAATGTTGGAAAGGGTAGAGGCTTCTGAAAGCGACCAATCCGTTCAACAATGTCAACAAGCAAGAGAGTCAATCCCGTTACACCACAACTGTCTTTGGACTGCACATTTTTTCCCTGGCCCAGAACAGATCGTTATCCGCACCTGCAAAACGCAAATCCCAAATTAGCAAAACAATTAGAGGAATATTCCCGCAAAAGATTCCAACCCAATCCAAGGTCTCAACACATTGAATCTGGACAAATAAGAGTATTAAACAAGATTGATACATTTGGAAATCTCCATTAACAGGTATTAAACGAGATTGGACGAAAATGGTAAGTTTCAAATCTGATTTACCTCAAAAAGGGAAATCCAAATCAAATATTCAAACCAATCCAATCAATGTTCAAATCAGGAATTCTCCCCAAGTCCTATATAAAAGGGAACTCGAGGCAGAAAAAAAGGAGAAAAAACACACAAAAAAAACCCATACGGAGATCACAACCACCGAAATATTGAGCGAGGTGACTTATCTCAGTAAGCAAGCGAAACCACTTCCGACCGCCGCGAGTACCATCTTCGACGAAATACCCACCTTCGATCATCCATCGTTGCCGCAAGTTCACCCCGTTTAGTTCGATCCCGTCGACACCAACAATCTTCGGTAAAACCCTAATCTTATTAAAATTGTTGATTTGTTTGATGTTATCTATCTGTGCTTCAGGAACGAAAAAATGAAGGATTGGTGATTGAAAAGGCGAAGGAGCATTAAGGTAGAGAGAGGAATCGAGAAAATGAGAGAGACGACCAATTTGGGCATTAGGGTTTCGTGTTTCAATTCCTGTTTCTGTTCGTTTTGTTATTTGTGTAATTTGATGCTTAATCAGATACTAATATCACACACACACCACTTAATCACCACTAAACCACGCCTGATCATCCATCAACCCACTTAACCCCACTTAATAACCCTTAAACAAACTTTTTTATTAAAACAATCGTTTATACAATAATCTTTTTTATTTAACTAATAATAAAATCTTTAATCTTTTATTAGTTAATCACTCACGTAATATAATTTAACTAATGTATTGTAACCAACTTTTTAATTAAATAAACAACTAAAACTCTTTTTTTTAAAATATAAATCATAACCTCTTTTTTAAATAAAAATAAGAAAACCTTTTTTTAAAAATAAACCTTTTCTTTCTTTTCTTTTTAAGATAAAAAAATTAAACTTTTTATAAAATTAAATCTCCTTTTAAAACTAGCATTTAATTTCTTTTTTAAATTTACACTAAAATTCCTTTTTCAAAATTAGTTAAATTAAACTTCTCTTTTTACATTTTGTATTTCCTTTTAATATTAATTGTTTTTCAGTATTTGCCATATTTTAGTTTAACCTTTCACTAACGTTTTTCAGTTTCTCTTCGCAGATTAGAGTCCAATTCATTATTATATATGTATCTGTTTCCTGGTTGTAATTGTGCGAGACAATTGTCGCATTATCTTTTTTTTTCTTCTTCAGTACTTTACATTTCATAACTGTACATTTATTCATTTACCATCGCATTTTACAATTATCATTGACTCTGCCATCCTCCGAAGGAATTAGGTCTAGCCGCTTGACCGCCGTGTCAATAGTCCTCACTTTCAACCCTTACACCTTTACAAACCCTAATTTTCACAAATGCCTCGCCGCAGGCAAAATTACAATTTTACCCTTAGCATTAGGTCAAAGAGCCGCCGCGCTCATTTTAGGGTTTCCCGCCGTGGAATCCCTAATTTAACCCTAATTACAACTTAACATTTCAACGTAGAGATTTGGAGTTTCTACACTCCACGTAAGCGTGTCCTTAAGATGCGTTTATTCCCCTTGAGACCTTGACCACAGTCAAGAAGTTTCTAACCTCCCTATTGAGGGGAACTACGATTACTCTGATTCCACTCCCGTAAGGATACGTAGGCACAAGATGCGATGTCTTGCCGAGTAAACTTAGAATTAACCCCCTTTATTATTTATTATTGCTTATTTATATTTTATTTATCTTTGCTATTTAATTATTTTGCTTATTATTTTGTAATTGTTTCTTGGATGTAAAGTTGTTTAATTATTTAATTATTATTATAGTTAGTAATAAGGGAGTGCAACAACATGTATGTAATATTAAAATAAATTTAGATCACTTTTAAATAAAGATAATTAAAATAAACACGTCACACACGTAAGTCGATTTTAATCGCCGTCTCACTTCCTAAGGATATCCCTCAAGTTGCCTACGAATAATGGTTAAGTGGGGTGTATAAAGCAAGTCCCTCAAATAGAAAAAATCATCAAAGTCCCTTATGGTTGCCTTTACGAATCGAGTCCCTTTCGAAAAATGATGATGGTCCCTTATATGTGCTTATTACATCCCACAATGGCCTTCAAAGTCAAATTGTCCCTCACATATCCCTTAACATCCAAAGTAAGGACTACCTACTCCATTATAGTAGGGATAGTCTTACTAAAGGAAAGAATGAAGAATAAGAAAGACCTTTAAACATTAGGGTAGGTTACTCCTAGGTGCTTGCTCATTTCGAAACTTTTCCACACTTAAACAAATTTCCGACAAAATTTTCAAACAAGTTTTTTTCACATCCATACACGGATTATTATTAAACTATTCTGAAATTTTTTGCTATTCACACACTACACTTTCAAAACAATTCAAAAGTGAGCTTAAGTACCTAAGAGCCCATGGATAACCATGGATGAAAAGGGTGCTAACACCTTCCCTTTTCATAACCTACCCCCCGGACCCAAAATATTCTCTAAGGTCTTTCCTGTTCTTTTATAACCTTTCCTTATGGATAAAATAAAAGTCGGTGGCGACTCTTGCTATCCGCAACATTGTTTAAAGTCAGTTCTCCCACCGTGTTACAGAACTGGCGACTCTGCTGGGGAGCTATTTAAGAGGGGTACCCTTAGGAATTAAGATCACTTTAAATTGTTTGCCTTGTTTGCTTTATTATTATATTGTTGGGGTACTCTTATGTGTGAAAGGTCCTAACCCGGATCTAGTGTACCTTAGGTAAATGGCAATAGACCAAGGAAACTGTACGACGTATATCGATACGGTTGATCTGGTGGCCATAGTTAGTGCGACTTCTTGGTTGGTGCTTATATTCCTTAAGTCAAGTTGAGGATAATATTGAGGCTGCCATATGTTGTCAATGCACTAACTGACTTTTAGAACCCTAGTTAACTCATCTTGGCCTTTAGAAAGTAGTGAGGTAACCGGCTTTGGTGCAGACTGAAGTTGGTTGACACTCGATACTACGCTCATTGAGATCTTAAACTTGGAGGGTTTTGGTTGGCAAGTAAGTTGCCTTCTGAACAACCACCCTTGTGAAGGATCAATGATATTGAGATCCCTTAGAACCTGGTTACTTTTGTAGGACAGGATGAACCATCTAACTTCAGGGGAGGGTACTTGCCTTTGAACCTCATGCAAGCCTTTAAACCTAGGGCTATGGTGTGACTTGTTTGTGTGTGCCACATGTTTGTGATTGAGCATGACATCATGACATCATCATGCATCATAAGCATATCATTTTCCCTAACCATTTCAAGGACCAAAGGATTTATCTTTGTTCTTTGTTGCAGGTCATGGCTTCTGCTCGTAGAAACACCATCAGGATCAACTTTGTAGGGATACCTGCTAAGCTCAAGGAGTTGGTTTCTCTAGTGCCTGATCATTCCCAGTTCAACAAGAGACATGGTCACTTATTGGATCTAGTTACTTCAGGGTTCAGTGAAGACATGATGAGTGTGCTGTTTCAGTTCTTTGACCCTAAGCACCATTGCTTTACATTTCCTGATTATCAGCTGGTTCCAACCATGGAGGAGTTCTCTAAACTTCTGGGTATACCTGTTCTTGATCAGAAGCCATTCACAGGCTTAGAGAAGGAGCTTAAACCAGAAGTTATTGCTGCAGCTCTACATCTGAAGAAGTCCGACATTGTTCTAGAGACGAGAAGTGGAGTTAAAGGTATTCTTGCCAAGGTATTAGTGGATAAAGCTCAAATGTTCTTGAAAGCTATGAGCTACGATGCTTTTGAGGAGATCTTAGCCTTATTGATTTATGGCTTAGTGTTGTTCCCCAATCCTGATCAGTTCATAGACGTTCATGCCATCAACATATTCCTGAGTCACAATCCAGTGCCTACCTTACTTGGAGACATCCTACATTCTCTTCACACCCGTACTACAAGGGCAAGAGGAACTTTGATGTGCTGCATACCTTTACTTTCTAGGTGGTTTATTTCTCACCTTCCTCGCTCAGTAATGAAGAATGAGCAAGGGTTCAGATGGTCCAAGAGGATCATGTCACTTTCTCACTCAGACATCCATTGGTGCTCCAGATCTATGAAGAATGTCACCATCATTGACCGTTGTGGGGAGTTTCCTAATGTGCCACTTCTAGGCATAAGAGGAGGCATCACCTACAACCCATCTCTAGCTTTACGACAGTTTGGTTACGCCCGGAGCGATGGTCCACATGACATGTTGATTCAGGGCATTGTGTTTGATTACGACAACGATCTTCAGGGTTACCGTCAGAGATTCATCCGAGCTTGGGGAAAGGTAAACAGGATTGACAGCAAGACACTGGAGCCTAAGTACACTATTCCTATGGAGGCTTATCTCAGATGGGTACGATCTCGTGCTCAGACACTCATGATGCCATATCCTGCCGTCCTACCAGTTACCATGGAACCTGTTGCTGAAGGAGACACAGCTTATACCATCCTTCACCCAGACATGCCTACTGATATGGAAGACTTGCAGAGATCATGGATCCAACTGAAAGAGCAAAGGGATACTTTCGAGGCTCATTACAAAGCAAGCCAAGCAAGGATCCTAGAGCTAACAAAGCTACTTCATGAGGAACGAAACCTCAACTCATACCTCAACACAAAGAGGAAACGTCCATGGGAGACTTAAAACCCCATCTTTTGTACTTATTTCGTTTTCATTTTTTGTAAGCCTAAAAGGCAAAACAAGTTATTACTAATAAAAAGTTACTTTCTTGTTTGTTTAAGCAAATTTAAATCCTGCGGTCCTTGAAAACATTGCATATGCATTCCCATATCATTGCATCACAGGTTTATAATTGTGCACAGGTTTCTCATCTTCTCGCTGTTTATGGCTCTTGAACAATCAGTTAAGGATCTCCAGGCACAGAATGCACAGTTCCAAGAGCTGATCCTGAACCTATCCAAGGGGCAGGATGAATTGAAGACACTGCTGGCCAAGAAGACTAAGAAGGCTAGAAGGTCTGCTAGGTTGCTCAACATGGGAAGAAGGTTCAAAGGTCCTGTCAAGACCAAGGGACATGTTGAAGACTATGAATCTGAAGAATCTGAGCAGGAGAGAGGCAGTCTCCACAACACTATGGAGGACTCTGATTCTGAGGCTAACTACTACCATGAGCCTAACGAAGACAAATTCAAGATGTTGGTTGATATGTTCATGTGTACGCTGAATGGTCCGTTTTACAGTCATCTCATTGGAAGCTCATCATCTGGCTTCACTGAGTTGATCATGACAGGAGAGCGAGTAGAGAATGGTATCAAGAGTGGTAAGATCCAAGTGGGCACTTCTTCATCAGGTGCTGCAAAGAAGCCTCCTGTTGCACCCTAAAATTTCCCCAACCTTATTCACTTGGTTTATGTTTCAATGTCATTAGCATTTGCATATAGAGTCATGTACATAGGTTACTCACCGGCATAGCATAAGCATAGCAAGTCATACAACAGGGGGACCAATCATTATTCTCATCTCTAGAGGCCTATCAAGAGGTTATTATCCTGATTCAATCTCATTCAAGTCATCAGAAAAGAATTTGAAAGCTATCAAGTCAATGGGTCAAGCAGTTAATCTATCCCCTGGCTGAGGGTATCTGGGGATCATCAAGGAAAGTATGAGCTGTGAATTGAAGGCACGGGGAGTATCTAGACATCTTGGAGGACTTATAAAGTCATTTGGAGAAGGAGACAAGTCATTGGTGTGATCACAAGTATTGCAGTTGAAGACAGTCAACTAGGGTTTCATCTGGGTCAACCCTGGGTCAACTCTAGGTCAATTGACTGATTGAAAGGCATTAAGGGCTATTGGAGAGATGTGGGGTTCATAATTTGACATGGAGAATAAAGATATGTTGTTATGCTAAGAATAAATCAAGAGAAATCAAGGAGAAGAGGAGGTTCTAAATTAGGGTTTCTAGGTAAAATTCCCTAGTTTAGGTCAAACTTCCAAGCAAAATAAGTCAAAATGCAAGCTTCAAATGGATCCTTGGCCAACATGAAACTTGTAGAGGATCTCAAGACCTTTAATTTGAGTGGTGGAAGACATCAAGGAGATTTCTAGAACTCAAGTTATAGCTCTTGCAAGTTAGGGGTCACAAGATGGCACTGAAATTTGTCTGTGCAAGTTGACTGTCTTCTGACAAACTTTTGGCCCTCAAGGATAATTCAAATGGACTTTGAACAAGCAAGAGAGGTGTTCCTCATTGTCTCCCCTTTCCAAAAAGGTATGGTATGCCTTCATATGATTTAGGGAACTCTACTTATGGCTTGTGCAAGACAGGGGTATTTTGGTAATTTGGTGATTACAGGTCATTCATAGCATATGCTTAAAACTCATACAAGGAAGCTTCAAATGGAAAACTTCCCAACATCAAAGTTGCTCAAAATGGGATTTTAAGGCTAGATAAGATGTTGTGAGAGTTTGAAAATGCATGGAGCATGGATATTTTAAAATGGTCAAAATGGCTTGTAAATGGCTTATAAGTTGAAAAAGTTGGAATTGAATTTTGGTTTGAGAGATCTACAAATCCAAAATGGGGCATATGATAGATGATTTTGATTGGAAACATCATTTTGAGAACAATGGTTTAGCCACATTTTTGAGTTTAGGCTTAAAAATTGGAGTTTCTTTGTAAATTTGTTATTTGCACTTTAAGGCATCAAAAGGAAAGATGAGAAAATGCTACATAAAGGTTTGTAAGACCTTATTTTCATGTCATAATACCATATGAGGAGAATTTAAGTAAGATTGCATGGTTTATCATGAGATGGCATGAGATTCACTCAAGATGACAAATTCAAAATCTCATTACGTGATACATTCTAGAAACTTCATGGAAGGTTCTACAAACTTCCACACATTTCTATTCTCATCTATATAAGCCCTAGAGTGACTCCATGCATTGGTTGGTGATTCTAAAAGCTTGCATGCTACACTTTGATTCCTTCACTCCAAAATTGCATTTTCATTCCAAACTCCATTAAAACACCATCAATCACTATAATTCTGATCATCATCATCATCTATAATCAACATTGAGCATTTGGCAAAGGAAAGGCTCAAGAATTCGTGGCTGGATTATGAGATCTCCAACTTCACTCCAACTTGCATGAAGAGTTGAATAGGTTGATTCAAGAAGATAGAACAAGAACTACTGCAACCAGAGGCTTCAACATTCATCAAAGACCATACAAAGCAATTGGCAAGGTCTGAATTGGAGGAGAACCATCATCACCATCATCACTTGCAAGGTATGCATTTTCTCATGAAACTCTCTATTTATCCATAGTTCAAGCATGTTGTTAGGAGAAATCTAATAGAGACCAATTAGGGATGTTGTATGATGAGTTTAAGGGCTGTTTGTGAGGTTTGCTTCCATGGTGTCAATTCTTTAATGATCAAGAACTCACGATTTAGTGTACTATAATCTTAGGTATTAGGCTTAGGATAATCCCCATAAGATGTAGTACATGATAGGTTAATATGAGACCATTTGATTACCATGCAAACTAAGGTGCGAAAATGGTGACCACCCCTTGTAGCCTTCGTATTTCTTTCTTGAGGGAGAGTTAGAGAATTCTAGTACCATGGCTGTGTAGAGGGAGAAGAGTAGATGAGTTTTCATCTTTGGATCGTGAAAAATGGTGGAGAAATGAGAGAGTTAGAGAGGGTGGAAGTTGCTTGCATGAGTTCTTTTTTTTAGAAACCCTAAGTGTCCAAGGTAGAAGAGATAATCTCTACCATTGATTCATGTTGGGATATTTGACTTTGTCCCTCAATCCAGCGGCCTAGATTTTATTAAACTTCAAAAATTCATAACTAAATGGAAAATGCATATTTTTAACTCATTCTTTTTTTAATATTTTCCTTAACATGTCTAGAAAATTAAAAAAATATAAAAATTGCATTTTATATTTTTTTCGCATTTTTTCCATATTTTACAAATAAATGCATATTTTGAAGGTTTTATTTCATACATGATCTTGTAGATTTTTGTTCTTGCACTTAGAAATAGATTTTTTGCCCATTCTTTTTTGTGGTGATTAATATTGAATTGTAGTATTCCCAGAATTTATTACTAGATTTGTTAGAATAAAATTTGGTTAGTTTAGATAATTGAACTTAGGATAGTTTAATTAGGGTTAAGTAGTATACTTGAACTTCAACATTTCATTTTTGAAAATTCATAACAAATTAGAAATTGCATATTTTTAATTCATTCTTTTTGCATCATTTTCTTTAAAGAGTCTAGAAAATTATAAAAAATAAAAATTGCATTTTATTTTTTTATTTGATATTTTTCCCATATTTGCCAAATAAATAGCATTTTAAAAAGTTTCATTTCATGCATGATTTTGTTAATTTTTGTTCTACTAGATGCTTTAATATTTTTTGTCCATTCTTTTTAGGTTGTTTAGTTTAGACATTAAACTTGTAGAAACAATTTAGTTCCATTTTTTAGAAATTAATTTTAGGTGCTTAGTGTAGGTGTGAACAACATGAATAAAACTAGGGTTTTAGGTGATGACTTAGGAGATTTGATTCTTTTCCCTTAGGACTTAGGGTTTGACTAGTTTAGTTATGGGACTATAGGGGCTATGGGTAGTTATTAGATCCCTTAGAAAAAGTCAGGATTCCCCTACTGCTATTAATACTCTGTATATATCTGATTGACTGGTGTGGTGTGCCCTCTGGGGATTATTGCTTGCTTGTGTGGGTATTGGGGTTGTCTGGGGACTTGGGAGAGCTGAAGACTTGAGGAGATGAAGACCATCGGAGAGCCAGAGATTGAAGATCAACTGCCAGAGTTGGAAAGGAGGTTCTTGCTAGCAGCTGCTGAGGAGACTAGGGTTTAGGAGCTAGGCAGAGCTCTAGATTAGAAAGCTTGTTTCTCAAACATGGAATGCCTTGTCTGCATCCATCCTTTCTCTATGATTCAAAGTCTCTTTCAAATATCCACCTCCTTCCTTTGGAAGGATCAGTGAATGTATTTGGAAGATAGAACTTTTGAGAGAAACCTGTCTGTATAATGTTAACAGTTAATGAGCCACCCTTGGTAGGCAATTTACTGTTTAACATTCCTCTCCTCTTGTTGACTGATGTTCATCCCTGAAGATTGGAGACTTGAAGAAAAGCCATTGAAGATAAAAAGACTGATGATCAAAGCCCTTACCTGGAGGCCATGAAGATGGAGATTGATGCTTGGAGATTACTTGAAGCTAGATGTTGAGTCAGAGCTGCTGAAGCTGTTTATTTTTCTTGCTGTGTTTCATTTCTGTTGTATTGATTGGTTTTCTGGACTGTATTGTTTGCTGTTTACCCTGTTGGGTTGAAAGTGAAGCCTGTTCACTTTCGCCTATTGTTTTCTAGGTTCGAGGTTGAGTGGGACTCCCTTGCCTCGCTTGTACTGTTGCATCCATGCATTTTACCGCTTTATTATATCTGTTATTGTTTCTGTTTCTGCCTATCCCGTAGGATCTCTGTTTCTCTCTGTGCAAGAGAGGAGCATGATAGACACTAGGTCTTAACCCATGCATGATAACATTAGGTTAGTTTGATTCCCCTCGCAACCGTAGGTTAGAGTTCTGTCTCTTCTTTCTCAAAACGAACAGAAAATACAATAAAATTTCAAACACAATAAAAGACACTTCTTCCGTAAAAGAAGGTGAACTCATCAAGACGTCATTTTTTGTCCGCTGGGACTGTTAATCAGAAAAACCTTTTTCAGAAGGAATAAAACCAACCAAGACAGACTTGTGTCGTGCGTGGCCCGAACTACGTTTGCTCTGATCTTCCATGCTGTGTGGAAGTACGTAGGCATAGGATGCGATATCCTAGCGAGCAACCTTCCCCTCCTTTCCCGTAGGTAGGCGAACTACGTTGACTCTGATTTCTCGTTCCAAGCGGGAATACGTAGGCATAAAGTGCGATACTTTGCCGAGTCATTTTTATTTTTCATTTTATTTTCTTTTAACCCCCTGACCTGTAGAATAGATAGAATAACAACCCATACCCGAAAACAAGTGTGGATCCCGTCGAGTACGACGGACGTGAGGGGTGCTAATACCTTCCCCTTGCGTAACCGACTCCCGAATCCAGGTTTTGGTTGCGACGACCATACCTTTCCCGTGTTGTGCGAGGTTTACTCTGAGCGTTTCCTTTCCCTCCCGTGGGATAAATAACGCACGGTGGCGACTCTTCTGTTCAGCCGGCGCCGATTTTCGCAGTAGCGACAGCTGGCGACTCTGCTGGGGATCCAACGTCCCCTGGCTGCTAAGGACTGCGATGGTTCTTATGCATTTGGGATCCAACGTCCCTTAAGAGAGTCAATCCTAACGCTTGTTTTCCCGTCGAGGATTTTGTATGGATTTATATTTCTGACCTTTATTTTCAGCATTATATATATTGATTATTATTGCTGTATTTGGGGTGTGACGGGTGTTCTGATATTGAGAGATAAGCCGGACCTGGGCTTGAGTGCACCTAGAATTAGCGTAGAAAGTAGTGGGCGCGTGCCGGCTTTGCTTGCATTAGTGTCTCATGAAATCTACACTCGGACGAGGTTCTTCTGGTTGGCTTCTTTTTCTACCCTTTGGGTCGAAGGGGTTGTTGGTCAGCTGAATTGTCGACTCCGGGGACCGATCACTTGGAAGTTGGCTAAGTGAGGCCTCTTCAGGAATTGATGATGCCACTCCTTCTGGGAATCGTATCATCAACCCTGAAAGTCTGTGACGCCGACGACCGCATAGGATGCCGTACCTTGTGCCAGTTATAGGGCCACCCACCTGTGAGGGGATTTGGGGTTATGCAGGTAACCAGACCTTCAGATACCGGTTTGTTCTCGATCAGAGATCCTGGGTATTTATGGAGAGTTATGAGGTCTGTCAGAGACCATTTGGAGATGTGTTCTGAGGTCTGTCAGAGACCAATTAGAGATGTGATTTGAGGTCTACCAGAGACCAGTGGGAGTTATGGTTTGAGGTCCATCAGAGACCAGTAATGGAGCTTTGTTTTAGGTCTATCTGAGACCAGGGTTTGAGGACTTCTGGAGGGTCTATCTGAGATTTCTTGATTGGGTTCAGGCTATTCAGCTACAGCTTTGGTCCCTGTTGCATGTTACTTGCATTGCATTGCCTGCATATCCATTACCATTTGCATTTCACTAACGTGTGTCTGTGCTGCAAGTGCATTTGCATTTCCCTAGTTCTAGTGCCCGGACTTCTGAGTATTGATTATGGATGGTTTGAGGAAAACAGTTGCGTATAAGCTGCCTGCACCTGACATTACCCCTTTACTCGGTCTGATATCTCTTGCTGATGAAGAGGTTAGAAGAAGCTTCCGAAGGAGTCATGGAAGATTACTGAGATTAGTCTGCAAGCCCACTGCTGATGAGATGAACGGGCTGTACACCTTGATGCAGTTCTATGGCCCTGCATTGAGATGCTTTACGTTTGCTGACTTTATTCTAGGGCCTACCATTGAGGAGTATGTGGAGTTTACTGAGCTTCCCGTGCAGAACAAGGTTCCCTTTATTCACTCTGCTGCTGAGCCCAAGTTGGAGGACTTAGCCAAAGCCTTGCACATGAACGCTGCTGAGTTGTTAGTGACTTCTTGGCTTGGGGTTTCAGGTTTCTCTTTGGATTTTCTGGTTGGCCAGGCTCAAGAGTACGCCAAGAACGGTTGTTGGGTGGTTTTCAATGCTATTCTGGCTCTATGCATTTATGGAATCGTGTTGTTTCCTAACTTGCCCAACTTTGTGGATTTGGATGCTTTCTATCTGTTTGCTGCAGGCAACCCAGTGCCAACTTTGATTGGAGACTTCTATCATTCATTGCACTATAAGAATGAGAACCGAAGAGGAAAGGCTGTGTACTGCTGTGCTCCTCTGTTGAATATGTGGTTCAAGAGTCACCTTCCCATGAAGGGACCATTTGTGGACAGTGCAACCTCAGCCAGTTGGTCAGAACGCCTGATGAGGCTATCTTCCGAAGACGTTGTATGGTTTGATCGAGATTTGTTGGGATCCGAGCTCATCTTCAGCTGTTCTGGGTACCCTAATGTGTCGCTGATAGGAAGAAAAGGGTGTATCAATTACAACCCTTCTCTATTCATTCGCCAGTTCGGATATGCACTGAAGAATCCACCTCAGGAGGAAGAAGTACAGGAATCTCTGTACTTCACCGGTGACGTGAAGGGGGAGTTATTAGCCAAGTTGCAACATGCCTGGACACGTATTAACCGCAAAGGGAAGCCACTGTTAGGTAAGAACGATTGCCAGGCTTATGAACCTTACAGGGTTTGGATCCAGGAACGAGCAAGTCAGTTATTAATGCCATTTCCAGCTGCACCCGTCATTGTTCCCGTCCCGGCAGAAGAGCCAACTACTGTTTCTAGGGAGGCCTACGAGCAAGTTGTGAAGGAAAAAGAAGCCTTGATGAAGGTCAACAAAGGGTTAGAGCAAGAGCTAGCTCAAGTACGCAGTGAGAAAAACAAGGCTGTATATGCTTTCCAACAACAGATCGAGCTGTTAAACAGGTTAGGGGCCGAGTTGACTGAGGAGAAGAAAAAGCGCGAACGTCTGGGGCAAGAGTTCAGAAGTTCCCATGACATGCTGGAATCAAAAAAGAAAGCGCTTGACGCGGCACACCGAGAAATCTCCTCTTGCAACAAGACTTGGAATGCTACTCTCACCAACAATAAGATGAGGGAAGATAAGCTGAAACAGCAAATCTCCGACCTCGAAGAGAGGTTGAAGTCTAGCATCAAGAAGTGTGAGGAAGAAGTTATGACCCGGTATAGTGTCCAGAATGCACTGAACAAGGCAATCAAATCCAGAGATGAAGCAGTGTCTCAGAAGCGAAAGCTAGAAGATTGCTTCGGAGAAGCAACGTGGGAAGAAACTGCTGAAGACGTGCGTCGTGTTCTTAAGAAGAGAAACCAGCTGGTTGAAGGACTGCTCACCCGACCAGGTCACCCAGAGACCAAGAAGTTGATAAAAGAATACCGGGCTTTTGAGAGCATTTGATCATTTCACATATTCGCTTGTATGCTTTATTTGCATAGTGCTGACCATCACCAGGATTGTTGGATGAGGTCATGCCTTCTTGTTGTACTCAGTGATATTGTACTCTTGGCTTATTGGTTTTCTCTGCAATATATGAGGCTTTCTATGATTCAGCTCCGATATTCCTATTGTCAACACTGTCACTGCACTGGCACCTTCACACTAGAACTGGGGGAATGAATCACCCTAATGCACAGGCACACACATTGCATTGCATTCATATTCATATTGCATTACAGGTAATTATTAAATTGTATCTCATCTCCTGTGTCTCTCAGGTCCTCCAAGATTAGCGACCGGAGAATTCCCTGGCGTTCAACCAGAAGCAGCAGCAAGGAAGTCATGAGTCAGGATTCGACTGAGATGCAAGAGGTGCACGACAACATAATGAGGCTTATACGGGTAATGGAGGCCATGGCCGAGAGTCAGAAGCAGTTGCAGGATACGGTGCAGCCTCTGATGGCACGGGCTAATGATAGAGCTGCCGACTTTGCTCAGCTAGAGAATCATGGTTTTCTCCCAGGCCGCATACGCCAACTTGTGGGGGTAGCCATCAAACAGGTTCAAGCAGAATTAACGGATGTTCGAGGCCAGCTGGGGCAGTTCACGAAAGATGTGCAAGAGTTGCGCTCGAATCAAGAGACGCTAGAAGAAGAGAACTGCCGACTGAAGGCACAGATAGGGTTGATGGCTGAAGTATTAAGGAACGTACTCAAGAGAGAAGGAGGGCAAATGTCGGAAGACGCGGCTGGATTATCTGTTCCTCAGGGGTCTGAAGAACCATTACCCACGCAGGATAGGCTTAAGAGACCCTCCCCAAGATTCGAAGCTCAGAATTCTCCTCGTCAGCAGTCGCAATTGATTTTGCAGGATAACTCAAGAAGGTGTGGTAAGAGGATGAGGTCTTCTAACAGAGTATTTGATGAGATCCCTGTGGATTATGATCAGCTGGTGCAACTCTTGTTCCAACTCCAACTGGTTGAGCCCCGCATTTTGGTTCCACTGACAGGGCAGCCGCCACCAGACTATGACTTGAACGCCCATTGCGCCTTCCACTCCGGAGCACCGGGGCATAGCATTGCAAACTGCAAAGCTTTTAAGCATAAGATTCAAGATTTGCTGGATGAGAAAATAATTGAGTTTGTACCGGGGGGCATAAAAGTTGCAGGGACTGATATTCCCATTTCTCCGCCAGAGGTTGCAGATGAATCGAGGTATATCCCAGAGCCACTGGAAGCTGAGTCTCCATGTCCACAACAGCTGCCGATGCCAGGGTTGAATTTAAGGATGATAACGCGTGAGCCCAAGGAATCGTCCGAGCAAAGCCAGCAGCATACAAGAGGCCAGTATCCAGCTCAACAAAGAATTCGGGGAAAGAAGCCGAGGAGGGTGTTTGAGAAGCCTCCCTCAACATACGCAGATTTGTTACAGACACTACTAAGATTGAACTTGGTGGAGAAAAGAACTCTGGCGCCAATAACCGGCACTCTGCCGGATGGCTATGATGCAAGCAGGCACTGTGAATTCCACTCCGGGGCTCCCGGACATGATATTGAAGGTTGTCACGCGTTCAAGCATAACGTCCAAGATTTAATCGACAGCAGGGTCATTAACTTCTCCGATAGGGTCCCCAAGGTGGTGCAAAGCCATAGACAAGCAAAAGCCGGGGTGATGAAAAGGTTTCCCAGATTTGATCGGGTCGGTGAAGGAAGATCGAGACAGCAGTAGACTACCCCTGATGATAGCTTCTGAGGATGATTGACTCACCAATAAGTCAGAGTGCAGGAAGTCCAGTTCTGAGACGCCGACATTTTTCATGTTATCTTGTTCATGTCCTCGCATTTGTAGTTTCTTTTCTGTGTAATTGCAAATTTCGCTCTTAAAACTTGTTGTTTTTTCAATTGATATTGATAAACGAAATGAATATGCATGTTTTGAATTAATCCAGTCGTGTTCACTCTTTGTTTTTCTTTAATGCTTAATGCTTGTGTTAGCAGGAATCTAGGGAGGATGACGAAAACAGATGACGAATAATATTCGGATTGCAAGCTTTTGGATAAAGAACCTGTTGATGAGATACAGGCATTGTTTCAATCCCTAAACACCGGAGATATAAGGAAGATAATCCCTTGATAACCCCTTTGAGCCGGTAGTAGAAGTTTCTTTTGAAAATGAAAAAAAAACCTAAATCTCAACCCGGGGCAGGGTAGGCGTCAGTTAGTTCGGCCAAGCGTTCGAATCGTGAAAGGAGTGTCCGGTTGAGGATAAATCACACTTGTATAAGTCGTGCCTAAAGAACCGCAATGGTTAAACCGTGCCGACAAAGAGTGAAACAGTCACATTACCCCACAAGAAGTCAGACAAACCAGTGTCACACGACTTGTTCAAAAAAAAGAGAGAACGAAAAGCAAAAAGAATCAAAAGCCCGCTAAGTCAAAACTTGAAAACAAGCGACTTAAGCAAAAATTAGGGCATCCCGCTGGACTGGAAAATCAAAAGAATCTCAAAAGATACTCAGTCCAGGCAAAAGTTAGGGTATGAAAAAGAAAAAGAAAACAAAACAAAAGACGGAAAGGATTGTCAAAGAAAAAGAAAAATCCTCGAAAGGGACAAAAGTCGTGTGATTCTGGGTACCCAAAGACGAAAAGCAAATGACTGTCACTCAAAAACAAAAAATGTGTGGTATCCTGAACCATCACTCCTATCATGCCACCTCTAATAGGTGAACGCTGAGGTCGGATTAGCTGAACATAGGATTGGAGAACATCACGAAGAATGGGTGGGTCGAAATAAATTTTGAGCCTATATCTTTCCTTGTTAACCGTGAACCTGACCACGTTACAACCCGCAAAAGTCCTAATTGAAACAGGTTTTGTCCGAGGGCATACGTCAGTAAAGATCTCGTCGATTCTGACTCCTAAAAGGGTTCCTCTTACCAGCTTTTATATTGACATTTTGATAATTGATTCATTACATGTCACAAAATTTTCAGTGAACAGGCTTGGATTTTGAAACTGTCATATGCATTGCGTTTAATATATCTTTTATGCAGAACAACTTGTGTTACTTGCGAGTAAGCGCATGCCGACAGGAAAGATTCCTACAGTGGAAGGTATGATCGGGATAAAATGCAGAAATGCCCAAATGTTTCGTGAACTGGGGCAAGCTATACTGATTAATTCAGGTAGAGTCAGTCATCCTAGAATCAGTAAATCTGGGGCAGTCAGGTCAAGGTGTGGCAAATCTCTCATAACTATGGGCAGTACTCCACGACTCAGTCGATCAGAGACAAAAGGTTGTTACGAGACCGGGGCAGGTCACCCTAGAAGCACGAAAGTTATGTTCTTGAAACACCCCTTCAAGGTCCGAAATGTAGAAGCCGTCCATGTCTGGTTGTCAAGATACGAAGACTGAAGGGTCCATTCCAAAATGGTCGCAGATTCAGGGGCAAGCTATACAAAATACAGACTGGGGGCATGTTAGTATCCCCGAAGCGGAGTTCTCTCTTTTCAGCAAGTGTTCTTTCCTTCCAGTGGAACTCGAAGATCAAGACTCTCCCCAGCAGAGTTGGTGGTGGGTCCTGGCATTTATTTTGTCAGGGATACTGTGTAATATCAGTTCACTCGCCAGCAGAAGTTCAATCATACCAGGCACATCCGCTACTCCCCAGTAGAGTTATATTCCCCAGCAGAATGTTACTTCAACAAGGTGCTCGGTTTAAGTTCCTAATTTCCCAGCTGAGTCGACTTCACTCTTACAACATTTATTTTGCTGGAATAATTCTGTAGCACCTGGCTATCCCCAGCGGAGTTGGCATTATCTTCAGCATTTATTTTGCTGAAGCGGTTCCTGTACCCCAGCAGGTGGGGAGAGCACTTGCTCAAATGAACTACCAAACACTCAAGATCTCGGCATGAGATATTCAATGATAATGTCAGTTTCGGCAGTATTCCCCACAGAGTTACCAGGATAAGTCTCTCTTTATTCCCAAGCAGAGTTATTTGTCATCAAAAGGTTTCATGAACCAGAATTTCAGAAGTGGCCTCCGGGCATCAGAACAGGCATCCGGTAGTTTGGTTTCCAGATATCCCTAGTAGAGTCCGCCTCAAAGTCGCTATCACGTCAGTGCTAAGAAGTTTGTGGGTCGGGACCGATGAAGAAGTGAGTCCTGACGTGGACAAGTTGTATTTCCCCAGCGGGTCGAAGATGCCTGAGTCCTGGCGTGGACAAATCAAGACGAAACATGGGTCCTGACTTGGAACGAAGTTGTTTCCTTACGTGGAAAGATTGAGTCCTTACGTGGACATATCAAGCCAGAGTCCTTACATGGACAGATTGATAACGTATTCATTACGTGGAAAAAGATCATTCCTTACGTGGAAAGATTGGAGTCCTTACGTGGACAGATTAAGATTGTGTTCCTAACGTGGAAAGATGGAGATTCCTTACGTGGAAAGATTAGAGTCCTCACGCGGACATATCAAGATGGAGATTCCTTACGTGGAAAGATTAGAGTCCTTACGCGGACATATCAAGAGGAGATTCCTAACGTGGAAAGATGGAGATTCCTTACGTGGAAAGATTTGAGTCCTCACGCGGACATATCAAGATTGATTCCTTACGCGGAAAGATTAGAGTCCTTACGCGGACATATCAAGAGGAGATTCCTAACGTGGAAAGAAGGTAGATTCCTTACGTGGAAAGTTTAGTCCTGACGTGGACAGATTCAGATCAAGATCATTCCTTACGTGGAAAGATTGGAGTCCTTACGTGGACAGATTAAGATGGTGTTCCTGACGTGGAAAGGTGGGTCCTAACGTGGACGATGTTCTCCTTACGTGGAAAGACAATGTTTCCTTACGTGGAAAGAAGATGGTTTCCTTACGTGGAAAGACGAATTTATTCCTTACGTGGAAAGAAGTTGGTATTCCTTACGTGGAAAGATTGAGTCCTTACGCGGACATATTGAGATAGATTCCTTACGGGGAGATAAGTGCATTCCTAACGTGGAAAAGTTTAGTCCTGACGCGGACAGATGGAAAAGAAGTTGATTCCTGACGTGGAAAGAGAAGGTTATTCCTTACGTGGAAAGATTAAGTCCTCACGCGGACATATCAAGATTGATTCCTGACGTGGAAAGAAAGTGATGACTCCTTACGTGGAAAGATTGAGTCCATACGCGGACATATCAAAAGTTATTCCTTACGTGGATAAGAGCATTCCTTACGTGGAAAAGAAGTTATTCCTAACGTGGAAAAATGGTGATTCCTTACGTGGAAAAATGGTGATTCCTTACGTGGAAAGATTGGAGTCCTTACGGGGACAGAGAAAGAGTGCATTCCTAACATGGAAGAGTTTAGTCCTTACGCGAACAGATCAAAGAAGTTATTCCTAACGTGGAAGAAGAAGATAGATTCCTTACGTGGAGAGTTTAGTCCTGACGTGGACGGAAAGAAGAAACGGTATTCCTTACGTGGAAAGAAGAAGCATTCCTAACGTGGAAAGAAAGATTGATATAGTATTCCTCACGTGGAAAGATTGGGGTTCCTTACGTGGAAAATTTGTGATTCCTAACGTGGAAAAAGAAAGAGTCCTTACGTGGACAAAGCAAAAGAAGACGTATTCCTTACGTGGAAGAGTTTGACAAAGCAGAGAAAAGTCACCCCTGACGGGGAAAAGCGATGTATTCCTTACGTGGAAAGGTGAGTCCTAACGTGGACAGTATTATTCCTAACGTGGAACGGTTATTCCTTACGTGGAAAGGTGAGTCCTAACGTGGACGGTGATATTCCTAATGTGGAAGAGTTTATTCCTAACGTGGACGATTTATCTCTGACGAGAAGGCAGACGAGCCGTCCCCAGCAAAGTTGTTGAAGTTTTTTCCGAGTTGACAGCAGATAGAGTCCTGACGTGGACAAGCAAAGGACGAAGTTTCCGATGATTCAATCTTTTTCAGGATGATGAGAAGAATCCCCAGCACGGTCGCACGAGATCAGTGGGTTGCCGTAACAGTTAAATTCAGCTGATGAATGTCGTTCCCCAAGCAGTGGCGCAGTTTATTTCTGCGGTTGGCAAATTTCTGGGTTCCTAGTATTCAACCGTCTCGTACCGCGAATGTCTGAAGGCTCCGGGCTCTTCACCCAATCGGGTCCAAGCCGCTTGAATAGGGGCAACTGTTGCACCCTAAAATTTGCCCAACCTTATTCACTTGGTTTATGTTTCAATGTCATTAGCATTTGCATATAGAGTCATGTACATAGGTTACTCACCGGCATAGCATAAGCATAGCAAGTCATACAACAGGGGGACCAATCATTATTCTCATCTCTAGAGGCCTATCAAGAGGTTATTATCCTGATTCAATCTCATTCAAGTCATCAGAAAAGAATTTGAAAGCTATCAAGTCAATGGGTCAAGCA
The DNA here is from genome assembly GCA_963859935.3 of Lathyrus sativus. Lineage (NCBI taxonomy): Eukaryota > Viridiplantae > Streptophyta > Magnoliopsida > Fabales > Fabaceae > Lathyrus > Lathyrus sativus. Next base: position 618,901,565 of record OZ012741.1, read on the forward strand.
GTTAATCTATCCCCTGGCTGAGGGTATCTGGGGATCATCAAGGAAAGTATGAGCTGTGAATTGAAGGCACGGGGAGTATCTAGACATCTTGGAGGACTTAGAAAGTCATTTGGAGAAGGAGACAAGTCATTGGTGTGATCACAAGTATTGCAGTTGAAGACAGTCAACTAGGGTTTCATCTGGGTCAACCCTGGGTCAACTCTAGGTTAATTGACTGATTGAAAGGCATTAAGGGCTATTGGAGAGATGTGGGGTTCATAATTTGACATGGAGAATAAAGATATGTTGTTATGCTAAGAATAAATCAAGAGAAATCAAGGAGAAGAGGAGGTTCTAAATTAGGGTTTCTAGGTAAAATTCCCTAGTTTAGGTCAAACTTCCAAGCAAAATAAGTCAAAATGCAAGCTTCAAATGGATCCTTGGCCAACATGAAACTTGTAGAGGATCTCAAGACCTTTAATTTGAGTGGTGGAAGACATCAAGGAGATTTCTAGAACTCAAGTTATAGCTCTTGCAAGTTAGGGGTCACAAGATGGCACTGAAATTTGTCTGTGCAAGTTGACTGTCTTCTGACAAACTTTTGGCCCTCAAGGATAATTCAAATGGACTTTGAACAAGCAAGAGAGGTGTTCCTCATTGTCTCCCCTTTCCAAAAAGGTATGGTATGCCTTCATATGATTTAGGGAACTCTACTTATGGCTTGTGCAAGACAGGGGTATTTTGGTAATTTGGTGATTACAGGTCATTCATAGCATATGCTTAAAACTCATACAAGGAAGCTTCAAATGGAAAACTTCCCAACATCAAAGTTGCTCAAAATGGGATTTTAAGGCTAGATAAGATGTTGTGAGAGTTTGAAAATGCATGGAGCATGGATATTTTAAAATGGTCAAAATGGCTTGTAAATGGCTTATAAGTTGAAAAAGTTGGAATTGAATTTTGGTTTGAGAGATCTACAAATCCAAAATGGGGCATATGATAGATGATTTTGATTGGAAACATCATTTTGAGAACAATGGTTTAGCCACATTTTTGAGTTTAGGCTTAAAAATTGGAGTTTCTTTGTAAATTTGTTATTTGCACTTTAAGGCATCAAAAGGAAAGATGAGAAAATGCTACATAAAGGTTTGTAAGACCTTATTTTCATGTCATAATACCATATGAGGAGAATTTAAGTAAGATTGCATGGTTTATCATGAGATGGCATGAGATTCACTCAAGATGACAAATTCAAAATCTCATTACGTGATACATTCTAGAAACTTCATGGAAGGTTCTACAAACTTCCACACATTTCTATTCTCATCTATATAAGCCCTAGAGTGACTCCATGCATTGGTTGGTGATTCTAAAAGCTTGCATGCTACACTTTGATTCCTTCACTCCAAAATTGCATTTTCATTCCAAACTCCATTAAAACACCATCAATCACTATAATTCTGATCATCATCATCATCTATAATCAACATTGAGCATTTGGCAAAGGAAAGGCTCAAGAATTCGTGGCTGGATTATGAGATCTCCAACTTCACTCCAACTTGCATGAAGAGTTGAATAGGTTGATTCAAGAAGATAGAACAAGAACTACTGCAACCAGAGGCTTCAACATTCATCAAAGACCATACAAAGCAATTGGCAAGGTCTGAATTGGAGGAGAACCATCATCACCATCATCACTTGCAAGGTATGCATTTTCTCATGAAACTCTCTATTTATCCATAGTTCAAGCATGTTGTTAGGAGAAATCTAATAGAGACCAATTAGGGATGTTGTATGATGAGTTTAAGGGCTGTTTGTGAGGTTTGCTTCCATGGTGTCAATTCTTTAATGATCAAGAACTCACGATTTAGTGTACTATAATCTTAGGTATTAGGCTTAGGATAATCCCCATAAGATGTAGTACATGATAGGTTAATATGAGACCATTTGATTACCATGCAAACTAAGGTGCGAAAATGGTGACCACCCCTTGTAGCCTTCGTATTTCTTTCTTGAGGGAGAGTTAGAGAATTCTAGTACCATGGCTGTGTAGAGGGAGAAGAGTAGATGAGTTTTCATCTTTGGATCGTGAAAAATGGTGGAGAAATGAGAGAGTTAGAGAGGGTGGAAGTTGCTTGCATGAGTTCTTTTTTTTAGAAACCCTAAGTGTCCAAGGTAGAAGAGATAATCTCTACCATTGATTCATGTTGGGATATTTGACTTTGTCCCTCAATCCAGCGGCCTAGATTTTATTAAACTTCAAAAATTCATAACTAAATGGAAAATGCATATTTTTAACTCATTCTTTTTTTAATATTTTCCTTAACATGTCTAGAAAATTAAAAAAATATAAAAATTGCATTTTATATTTTTTTCGCATTTTTTCCATATTTTACAAATAAATGCATATTTTGAAGGTTTTATTTCATACATGATCTTGTAGATTTTTGTTCTTGCACTTAGAAATAGATTTTTTGCCCATTCTTTTTTGTGGTGATTAATATTGAATTGTAGTATTCCCAGAATTTATTACTAGATTTGTTAGAATAAAATTTGGTTAGTTTAGATAATTGAACTTAGGATAGTTTAATTAGGGTTAAGTAGTATACTTGAACTTCAACATTTCATTTTTGAAAATTCATAACAAATTAGAAATTGCATATTTTTAATTCATTCTTTTTGCATCATTTTCTTTAAAGAGTCTAGAAAATTATAAAAAATAAAAATTGCATTTTATTTTTTTATTTGATATTTTTCCCATATTTGCCAAATAAATAGCATTTTAAAAAGTTTCATTTCATGCATGATTTTGTTAATTTTTGTTCTACTAGATGCTTTAATATTTTTTGTCCATTCTTTTTAGGTTGTTTAGTTTAGACATTAAACTTGTAGAAACAATTTAGTTCCCTTTTTTAGAAATTAATTTTAGGTGCTTAGTGTAGGTGTGAACAACATGAATAAAACTAGGGTTTTAGGTGATGACTTAGGAGATTTGATTCTTTTCCCTTAGGACTTAGGGTTTGACTAGTTTAGTTATGGGACTATAGGGGCTATGGGTAGTTATTAGATCCCTTAGAAAAAGTCAGGATTCCCCTACTGCTATTAATACTCTGTATATATCTGATTGACTGGTGTGGTGTGCCCTCTGGGGATTATTGCTTGCTTGTGTGGGTATTGGGGTTGTCTGGGGACTTGGGAGAGCTGAAGACTTGAGGAGATGAAGACCATCGGAGAGCCAGAGATTGAAGATCAACTGCCAGAGTTGGAAAGGAGGTTCTTGCTAGCAGCTGCTGAGGAGACTAGGGTTTAGGAGCTAGGCAGAGCTCTAGATTAGAAAGCTTGTTTCTCAAACATGGAATGCCTTGTCTGCATCCATCCTTTCTCTATGATTCAAAGTCTCTTTCAAATATCCACCTCCTTCCTTTGGAAGGATCAGTGAATGTATTTGGAAGATAGAACTTTTGAGAGAAACCTGTCTGTATAATGTTAACAGTTAATGAGCCACCCTTGGTAGGCAATTTACTGTTTAACATTCCTCTCCTCTTGTTGACTGATGTTCATCCCTGAAGATTGGAGACTTGAAGAAAAGCCATTGCAGATAAAAAGACTGATGATCAAAGCCCTTACCTGGAGGCCATGAAGATGGAGATTGATGCTTGGAGATTACTTGAAGCTAGATGTTGAGTCAGAGCTGCTGAAGCTGTTTATTTTTCTTGCTGTGTTTCATTTCTGTTGTATTGATTGGTTTTCTGGACTGTATTGTTTGCTGTTTACCCTGTTGGGTTGAAAGTGAAGCCTGTTCACTTTCGCCTATTGTTTTCTAGGTTCGAGGTTGAGTGGGACTCCCTTGCCTCGCTTGTACTGTTGCATCCATGCATTTTACCGCTTTATTATATCTGTTATTGTTTCTGTTTCTGCCTATCCCGTAGGATCTCTGTTTCTCTCTGTGCAAGAGAGGAGCATGATAGACACTAGGTCTTAACCCATGCATGATAACATTAGGTTAGTTTGATTCCCCTCGCAACCGTAGGTTAGAGTTCTGTCTCTTCTTTCTCAAAACGAACAGAAAATACAATAAAATTTCAAACACAATAAAAGACACTTCTTCCGTAAAAGAAGGTGAACTCATCAAGACGTCATTTTTTGTCCGCTGGGACTGTTAATCAGAAAAACCTTTTTCAGAAGGAATAAAACCAACCAAGACAGACTTGTGTCGTGCGTGGCCCGAACTACGTTTGCTCTGATCTTCCATGCTGTGTGGAAGTACGTAGGCATAGGATGCGATATCCTAGCGAGCAACCTTCCCCTCCTTTCCCGTAGGTAGGCGAACTACGTTGACTCTGATTTCTCGTTCCAAGCGGGAATACGTAGGCATAAAGTGCGATACTTTGCCGAGTCATTTTTATTTTTCATTTTATTTTCTTTTAACCCCCTGACCTGTAGAATAGATAGAATAACAACCCATACCCGAAAACAAGCGTGGATCCCGTCGAGTACGACGGACGTGAGGGGTGCTAATACCTTCCCCTTGCGTAACCGACTCCCGAATCCAGGTTTTGGTTGCGACGACCATACCTTTCCCGTGTTGTGCGAGGTTTACTCTGAGCGTTTCCTTTCCCTCCCGTGGGATAAATAACGCACGGTGGCGACTCTTCTGTTCAGCCGGCGCCGATTTTCGCAGTAGCGACACCTCCCACTGGGAAGAAAGAATCTAATGCTGTGTATGGTCAGCCTGATCGTAACAGAAGGCATCAGTCTGTTAGTGCAGTTCATATTTCAAATCCAACTCCTGCAACAACAGAGCAGCCTCAAAGCAACCAACAGAGGGCTAGAAGACAGTTCACGAAGATCAACATGTCAATGGCTCAGGCATTGCAACATTTGTTGAAGGCTGAACTTATTACCCTGAGGGAGGCTCCTCAGAATCCCAATGTTACATCTCCCAAGTACAATCCCAATGCACGATGTGCATATCATTCAAACTGTCCAGGACATGATACTAATAACTGCTGGGTCTTGAAGAACAAAATTCAAGATATGATTGATGCTGGAGAAATTGAGTTTGATCCACCAGGTACTCCAAATGTGATTACAGCTCCAATGCCAAATCACAAGAAGACTGTCAACGCCATTGATGAAGATATTGATGAAGATCTGCATGTCTATTCAGTTATGGAGTTGAGTACACCATTGTCTGTTATCAAAAAGAGGTTAGTACAAGCTGGGATCTTTCCAGGTTGTCATGAAGATTGTCTATATTGTACCTATAAGCCGGATAGTTGCTTCATTTTGAGAAATGGGATTCAACATCTCATGGATAAATATACTATAGTGTTTGAAAGAAGACCAGCATCTGTAGAAAGTATGGTGGATCATCTGACTCAGGGTAAGAAGATCGAAGAGGTTGACATGGTTGACAAAGTACCACTAAGAATCACTTCAAAGGGTCCCATTAAAATCACTCATCAGGGCCCAATCAAGATTACTGCTGAAGGGCCTGTGAAAGTTGTTGCTGAAGCCAAAGTAGCTCCTCTGATCATTACCACTCCTGGTCCTATTCCTTATACATCTGACAAAGCTGTGCCTTAGCACTATGGGTCTGATGTTTACATCCATGGTGTCAAGCAGGAGCCTTTACCTGATATGCCTGTTGACATTGATAATATTGCTGAATCTAGCAAGATCACTCGTAGTGGAAGAGTCTTCTCTCCTCCAGTTGCTTCTAAGAGTGCAGTTACTCCTGCTGTTACTTCCACCACTGATGCTCGGGGCAAGGGTCCTGTTATTGAGCCTGTATCTACTGATGTGCCAGTTGCTGATGACCTCTCTAAGCAGATGGAAGAAGTATTGAAAATCATTCGCAAGAGTGATTATGATATTGTTGATCAGCTGGGGCATACTCCCTCAAAGATTTCTATGCTCTCCCTGTTATTATGTTCTGAGGCTCATGCCAAGTCATTGATCAAGTTTCTAAAGATGGCTCATGTACCCAGTGCAATTTCTGTGGACCAGTTTGAGAATTGTGTTGCTCACCTGACCTATGACAACGGGTTAGGATTTTCTGATGCTGACTTGACCCCTGCCAAGAGGGATCATAACAGGGCCTTGCATATTTCAATTGAATGCAGGGGCACTACCCTGTCTCATGTGCTGATAGACAATGGTTCCTCTCTGAATGTGTTGCCTAAGGAAGTCCTGAACAAGCTGAGTCCTGAAGATACGGTATTGAAGCCCAGTAATATTGTGGTAAAGGCTTTTGATGGTTCTAGAAGGGTAGTGCATGGGGAAATTGATCTTCCAATCAAGGTTGGCTCTCAGGTGTTTACTGCTACATTCTATGTGATGGATATTCGTCCTTCGTACTCATGTCCGCTTGGTCGTCCCTGGATCCATGGGGCAGGTGTTGTGACCTCCACATTACATCAAAAGTTGAGATATCCGGTGAATGGAAAAGTTGTTACTGTCTTTGGAGAGGAAGAATACTTTGTCAGCCATGTAAACACTTTCAAGTATCTGGAAGTAGAAGGTGAATACATTGAAACTCCATGTCAGTCATTTGAAGTGGTTCCCTGGGCTGTTAAGGATTGTGTGACTCCTCCTGCTGTGCAGAAGGTTCCTGTGGTCATCAGAAACCCTCCAACAATGGTAATGGCCTCCCTCAATGATGCAAAAGCTGTGGTGGAAGAAGGTGGTCGTACTATTTGGGGTCAGCTTCCTGATATTCCATACAAGTCTGACAAGTTTGGTTTGGGTTTCACTGCAGAGTCCCAGAAGGCTGTTCATCGTGCTCGTGCTGTTCGTATCACCAATCAAGGGGTTATCAATGCTGTGGGAGATCAAGATGAAGACTACAACTTGGAGGCATGGATTTTTCCTACTGTGGGTGCTGGACTCAATAATTGGACAGCTGAAGATGTTATCCCTATCTCCTTTAGTCAGGAGTAAATACTATTACTGTGTTATGTTTTTAAATTTATAATTTCTGGAACAATTAAAACTTTCAAGCCATGTGCCTTACCCGGGGCACAATGGTGTGCTTGTTACGGGTTGTCATTTCATTTGCATACTTCATTCCATAAAATCAATGGACGTTTCGTTTTCGTAAATATTGTGTTCCTTGTCTTTCTTTTTCTTTTATTTTTGCTTTATCAGCTATGTGTTCTTACACACACCCACGTCACTAAAATGCCGATCCTCATCCACTTTGGATCCAGTTGATAACAGTTCTACTATTGCCAATTACAATTTCGAGAATCCGATCTATCAAACTGAAGACGGAGACGAGGACGATTGTGAAATACCTGTAGAGCTTGCCAGGTTGTTACAACAAGAAGAGAAAGCTATACAGCCACATGAAGAGCCAGTCGAAGTTGTGAATCTGGGAACTGAAGAAAACAGAAAAGAGGTCAAAATAGGGGCTGATTTAGAGGACAGTGTCAAGAGCAGGTTGGTTCAGATGTTACGTGACTATGTGGAGATCTTTGCTTGGTCTTATGAAGATATGCCAGGGTTGGATACGGACATTGTGGTTCACCGTCTGCCAGTGAAAGAAGATTGTCGTCCAAAGAAGCAGAAGGTTCGTCGTATGCGTCCTGAAATGTCAGAAAAGATCAAAGCAGAGGTAATGAAACAGTTCAATGCAGGGTTCTTGGCCGTAACTTCTTATCCTCAGTGGGTTGCAAATGTGGTACCAGTTCCTAAGAAAGATGGTAAGGTACGTATGTGTGTAGACTACAGAGATCTGAACAAGGCTAGCCCTAAAGACGACTTTCCACTTCCTCATATCGATATTCTGGTAGACAACACTGCTCAGCATAAGGTATTCTCTTTTATGGATGGTTTCTCTGGTTACAATCAAATCAAGATGGCACCTGAAGATATGGAGAAGACAACATTTGTGACACAGTAGGGCACCTTTTGCTATAAGGTAATGCCATTTGGTTTGAAGAATGCAGGGGCAACATATCAGCGTGCCATGGTGGCTTTGTTTCATGATATGATTCATCATGAGATAGAGGTATATGTGGATGATATGATAGCCAGATCTCAGAATGAAGAGCAACATCTTGATCATCTGCACAAGTTGTTTGAGAGGTTGAAGAAATACAAGTTGAGATTGAACCCAAACAAGTGTACTTTTGGAGTTAGATCTGGAAAACTCCTGGGTTTCATTGTCAGTGGAAAAGGTATTGAAGTGGATCCTGCAAAAGTGAAAGCTATACGAGAGATGCCAGCTCCCCGTACTGAGAAGGAGGTTAGAGGTTTCTTGGGACGATTGAACTACATTGCAAGATTTATTTCCCAATTAACTACCATCTGTGAGCCAATCTTCAAGTTGTTGAAGAAAGATCAGGTGATGGAATGGAATGATGAGTGTCAGACTGCCTTTGATGAAATCAAGAGATATTTGCTAGAACCTCCAATTTTAATGCCACCAGTTGATGGAAGACCCTTGATTATGTATTTAACAGTATTAGACAACTCAATGGGGTGTGTATTGGGGCAACATGACGAGTCTGGTCGAAAAGAGCAGGCAATATACTACCTTAGCAAAAAGTTTACCGACTGTGAAACAAGATACTCACTGCTCGAGAAAACTTGCTGCGCTTTGGCATGGGCTGCTCGCCGACTAAGACAGTATATGTTGACCCATACTACCTTGTTGATTTCGAAGATGGCTCCAATCTGAACAACACTATGATTACTGATCTCTGTACGCAGTTCAAGATTAAGCATCACAACTCTTCTCCGTATCGTCCAAAGATGAATGGGGCAGTTGAAGCTGCTAATAAGAACATTAAGAAGATTGTACAGAAGATGACTGTTACTTACAAGGATTGGCACGAGATGTTACCATTTGCTCTGCATGGTTATCGTACTACAATACGTACTTCAACAGGGGCAACCCCATTCTCCTTAGTCTACGGTATGGAAGCAGTTCTGCCTATTGAAGTTCAGATCCCCTCCTTGAGAATTATGAAGGATGCAGGCTTGGATGAAGATGAGTGGATTCAGACTCGACTTGACCAGATAAATTTGATTGATGAGAAAAGGTTAGCAGCAGTTTGTCATGGCCAGATGTACCAGAAACGGATGATCAAAGCTTTTAACAAGAAGGTTAAGCCAAAGGTATATCAGGCTGGTGACTTGGTAATCAAGCGTATCATATTACCACAGGGTGATCCTAGGGGTAAGTGGACTCCAACATATGAGGGACCATTTGTAGTCAAGACAGTGTTCTCAGGAGGTGCCATGATACTGACTACAATGGATGGTGAAGACTTCCCACAACCTGTAAACGCAGACATAGTTAAAAAATACTACGCATAAAAAGAGACCCGCTAGGTTGACAGGCCTAGGCAAAAATAAGGGCATCCCGGCAAACCAAAAAGGTTTGGGCAAAAATTAGGGATATATATATAAAAAGATGTACACCCGGCAAGTCGAAAACCTGAAAAGGCGGCTTGGGCAAAAAAGGGTATCCCGGTGGATTGAAAACCTGAAAGGGAAATCCAGGCAAAAGTTAGGGATTAAAGCGTATGACTATGTCTCGTTTGGATCACTCATGAAACTGCAACCAGTTGTACTACTTACTCAAGCTCAAACAGATAAAGCTCAATCCAATCATTTCCGTCTCAACAGCAAGAAGATGAGATACTTGAGTGGCAATAGTAGAATTGAAACTCAATAGGATTATTTCCCACATAGCTGATTCTTTTTGTAAAACTTCATGACAAAATTCTCTTACTAGGGTTTATGTCTCCTTGTACAAACTTACCCGTGTATGGGTCACTTTTGATATAAATAAATTCCATCTTTTGAATCCAGATTTACTTTTACCCTATTTACATAAGCGAAACGTCCATTGGTTGTGTTTGAATGTATGTATGCTTTTGAATATGATTGATGTTTACCAGAAATGCATGTATGCTTTTAATATGATTGATGTTTACCAGAAATGCATGAAAATGCAGTAATAGTATTTACTAAGGACGAACGAGGGAAGGATTTCAACGAAGCTTCGCCGGTTCATCTTTACAAGACAGTTACAAACCATCAGTAGGACTAATCCATTTTCACAAAGTCTAATCTCCCCTGGAATTTATATCCATCTCTTTTATCCTCATACGGATATACGGGAAATTACTTTCCAATAAGGGCACGATGAACGAAGACGGGATGTTATACTTATCCTACTATCAAACGAAAACGAAGGTTATCTATACCCTACTATCCCCAACAACGGGAGGTTATCTATACCTTGTTATCCCCAACAACGGGAGGTTATCTATACCTTGTTATCCCCAGCAGACGGAGGGTTATATATTCTTCATCAACGAATCGGGATTTATTTTCCTTGGCCAGCAGTTGTTATACAAGGATATCCAGACACTTCCAGCAGTGTCATAGCATACATACATCATTTACATCATACCATAACATATACGTCTATAGTACATTACCTAAGTGCATCATGTCATACATGCATACATAAAGCATAAACTAATGTTGTTATACAGAATGCTACCTTGTTTTCAGGTTAATTATCCAACAAACAAGCTTATGATCTTTGGGACTGCTTTATTGTAACCTCAGGGTTACTTTATCCTCCTGATGAGCTTCTTATTACTTTGGGACTGCTTTATTGTAACCTCAGGGTTATTTTATCCTCCTGATAGCCTCTCATGACTTCAAGACTGCTTTAGAGTTACTGATTGCTCTATCCTCCTGAAATCATCCTATTACTTCAAGACTGCTTTAGAGCTATTCATTGCTCTATCCTCATGAGGTCATATTACTACTTCAAGACTGCTTTAGAGCTATCCATTGCTCTATCCTCCTGAAATCATTACTTCAAGACTGCTTTAGAGCTATTGATTGCTCTATCCTCCTGAAGACATATCACATTATTATTTCAAGACTGCTTTAGAGCTATTCATTGCTCTATCCTCCTGAAATTACATTATTGTTTCAAGACTGCTTTAGAGCTATCCATTGCTCTATCCTCCTGAAATCATTACTTCAAGACTGCTTTAGAGCTATTGATTGCTCTATCCTCCTGAAGACATATCACATTATTATTTCAAGACTGCTTTAGAGTTATCCATTGCTCTATCCTCCTGAAATTACATTATTATTTCAAGACTGCTTTAGAGCTATCCATTGCTCTATCCTCCTGAAATCATTACTTCAAGACTGCTTTAGAGCTATTGATTGCTCTATCCTCCTGAAGACATATCACATTATTACTTCAAGACTGCTTTAGAGCTATTGATTGCTCTATCCTCCTGAAGACATATCACATTATTATTTCAAGACTGCTTTAGAGTTATCCATTGCTCTATCCTCCTGAAATTACATTATTATTTCAAGACTGCTTTAGAGCTATCCATTGCTCTATCCTCCTGAAATCGTTACTTCAAGACTGCTTTAGAGCTATTGATTGCTCTATCCTCCTGAAGACATATCACATTATTATTTCAAGACTGCTTTAGAGCTACTGATTGCTCTATCCTCCTGAAATCATCCTATTACTTCAAGACTGCTTTAGAGCTATTCATTGCTCTATCCTCATGAGGTCATATTACTACTTCAAGACTGCTTTAGAGCTATTCATTGCTCTATCCTCCTGAAGCCATCTAATTATTTCAAGACTGCTTTAGAGTTATCCATTGCTCTATCCTCCTGAAATTACATTATTATTTCAAGACTGCTTTAGAGCTATCCATTGCTCTATCCTCCTGAAATCATTACTTCAAGACTGCTTTAGAGCTATTGATTGCTCTATCCTCCTGAAGACATATCACATTATTACTTCAAGACTGCTTTAGAGCTATTCATTGCTCTATCCTCATGAGGTCATATTACTACTTCAAGACTGCTTTAGAGCTATTCATTGCTCTATCCTCCTGAAGCCATCTAATTATTTTAAGACTGCTTTAGAGCTATCCATTGCTCTATCCTCCTGAAATCATTACTTCAAGACTGCTTTAGAGCTATTGATTGCTCTATCCTCCTGAAGACATATCACATTATTACTTCAAGACTGCTTTAGAGCTATTGATTGCTCTATCCTTCTGAAGACATATCACATTATTATTTCAAGACTGCTTTAGAGCCATTCATTGTTCTATCCTCCTGAAATCATATCATTGCTTCAAGACTGCTTTAGGGTTATCACTATTGATTGCTCTATCCTCATGAAGACATGCTGCTACATCATTATTATTCCAGACTCCTGACAGCTTTCACCATACACCCATATTTTGAACTGCTCCCCCCCTAGTGGCATCTTTAAGCCCACTCAATCATATTCAACTAGCCATCTGTACCACTCTAGTGCACTGGTGAGTGCAAATTTTTGGGCTTTTGTGTTCAATCCCCTTCAACCTTCCAGGTTACGACTGGCAAATATACCAATCTAACCCCTCAGGTTTCAGAAAATTGAACAGGGGCAGCTGTTGCACCCCAAAATTTGCCCTCACAATACAAGACTTTGTGTTCTAAGAAGGTTCACAAGGTTCACAAGTTCTCCAACAACTTGCATAACCTTTCATGAAGTTCATAAAGTCCACAAGCTACTTTATGAAGGGTCACAAGACCTTTCATGAGGTTCATGAAGTCCATAGGTTGCTTCTTGAGGGTTACAAGGTGCAATAATATTTAGTGTGGATCATTACAGTCAAACACTTCAGAGTACGAACATTGGATTACAGAGATCCTAGGATTATTCTACTGTTCGTTCCCTCAAGACGTCTCAAGGGTTTTAGTGTCTTCCCTGGAGATTCTGTCCTTATCATCAAGGTTTCGTAAGAAACTAGTGTGTATACCAAGCTACGCCATCACCTAATTTCGTAAGGTTGGGTCATCATTTGCGAGAAGGAACTCGGACCTATTTAGTATTCGATACAACGATCGTGAATGAGAGAAACCAGGTTTATTTCAATGAGTGAGGGAGATTTTAAGAAAGGGAGTTTGGGATCAAATTTGCGGATTATATTACAAGATCCATTTTTATATATATACTGATTTATAGTACAAGCTAAGTAAGCTCATCATAAGATACGCGGTTGAATTTCAATTTATGAAGGAACCACAAGAATGAATTCAAGTTATGTTATTCACCATAAATACTCCATACAGATTCCCGTTTTTTAATCATAATGTACAACCGTATTGAACACCAAAGTAATTCCTAATTTCGACGAACAATGGATTACAAGAACATTCTGTACTTTATTGACATATGTGCACTTCAATAATTACACAACAAATCCTAAATTTATACAAGCTTCCCACATAGAAATCCCCTGGTATTTAATACACATAAAAGCAGAGTCCACGTGTGATCAAGTTGAGCTTTATGAAGAGATAAGTCATACGTCTTCAATACCGAACCTCGCACTCCGCCTGTGTAACTGCGTTCGCACCTACGTAGTCAGATTTGAAATTGAATCAGATACAAAGTTTCCAAAGGAGGGAAACAGGTTACTACTTTGTTCGGCGAATCGCCACGAAGTCTTTCTAAGCCACCTGCATAATACCGAGCTCAAGTTTGTACGACATTGGTGTCGACGTCGTTGCTAAGCCGCACGCTTCGCATGCGTGTAGAACCTGCAAACCAAAATGCAAACATGATAAGTAAATCAAGAAGAGAATGAAATCCATCACAGGATGATGAGAACTTATCATTAGACAACAAGATCTCTTTGAGGCATAAGAACCGGAAACTGTCCATCTTTGATTCCTGCGAGAAGGTCGTTAGCCTTGATACGATTATGGCTTTGGATGTTCCTGCAGAAAGTCTGTAGTTAAAGTCAAGATTTAATATGGCTAAGGTTCAAACCACATGATAACTTTTATGGCGTTGTATCGAACTTAAAGATAAACCAAGAAGGGAGCATAGTTAAACCCACAGCAGTTTTGAGGAAAAGTCAGCATCAACAAGCTCTCCTGTAGTGTCAAATGGCATCGATTCATTGCACAGTCGGTCATCCTCATTCGTTAAATCTCCAACAGGTGCATGCCGTTCAATTACATTCCAAGGACCATCAGATTATCTATCTCCATTCAACCATAGTTCAGCTGCGTCACCGTTCATCTACCCGCTCCATGCCAAGCCTATCCCTGCGCAAAGAGCAATCACCGTTTAATTACGAGCTGATGATGAATTCCTGAGGATTTTAATATGAGCTTCTAAACATGACTATAAGATGATTGTTTCGCATGAAAAGCCTATAACATTTGAGAGAGCATCACCTGCAGTTTTGGGACACATCAGCATTGTTTAAAAGATAACAGACTGAATTTATGATTAGAAGACTTCGATCAGAATAGCATCAAACAGAGCAACGGTTATTGCACTTTTCAAGGCATGTTCCAAACAGAATCAGTTTCCTCCACAAGCTCCATTGATTCACCCAAATCAGTCTCGTGCTATGTATCCTAATCAGCAGGTAGCTTTGTTGCCTTCATCTGTTCAAGGTCAAAGCACCCCTCTTCTGCAGCTGCAGCCAGGATATACTCCTAATCAACAAACTAGACAGACCAACCAGCGCCCTATTTTGCAAAAATTACCTCAGCAACCATTGGCACAACACTAAACCCCAGTGCCATCCCATCTTCGACCTCAAAGTCCAGTACATTCATTTCCCATGCGTGCTTATCCCCAGCCCAGAGGTAATACCACATTATCTCAAAATGTCATTGAAGGCCTTCAATTTCCAATCGTGCAGGACGCGTCCAACCATTTGCACACACTGCCAATACGATTCCTGTTAGACCAGGGAATCAGAACATGTCGGTAGGGACCAATAATCAAATGCAGTCGAGGGCACCAGATCCAATTGAAAGACAAGGTGATGTCACTGAGCAACAAGCTGACTCCGCCGCAGGGAAACTTGGAAAAATGAGTTGAAATCTGAAGAGAAACAAGTTTGAAACCCACTGAGGTTGGGAGTAAGCAAAACAATGAAGATCCACACTATGTGAAGACTTTGGGCCCAAATTCTAGTGCATTTGAAAACGGTGATCCGTTGGATAATAATGTTGGAAAGGGTAGAGGCTTCTGAAAGCGACCAATCCGTTCAACAATGTCAACAAGCAAGAGAGTCAATCCCGTTACACCACAACTGTCTTTGGACTGCACATTTTTTCCCTGGCCCAGAACAGATCGTTATCCGCACCTGCAAAACGCAAATCCCAAATTAGCAAAACAATTAGAGGAATATTCCCGCAAAAGATTCCAACCCAATCCAAGGTCTCAACACATTAAATCTGGACAAATAAGAGTATTAAACAAGATTGATACATTTGGAAATCTCCATTAACAGGTATTAAACGAGATTGGACGAAAATGGTAAGTTTCAAATCTGATTTACCTCAAAAAGGGAAATCCAAATCAAATATTCAAACCAATCCAATCAATGTTCAAATCAGGAATTCTCCCCAAGTCCTATATAAAAGGGAACTCGAGGCAGAAAAAAAGGAGAAAAAACACACAAAAAAAACCCATACGGAGATCACAACCACCGAAATATTGAGCGAGGTGACTTATCTCAGTAAGCAAGCGAAACCACTTCCGACCGCCGCGAGTACCATCTTCGACGAAATACCCACCTTCGATCATCCATCGTTGCCGCAAGTTCACCCCGTTTAGTTCGATCCCGTCGACACCAACAATCTTCGGTAAAACCCTAATCTTATTAAAATTGTTGATTTGTTTGATGTTATCTATCTGTGCTTCAGGAACGAAAAAATGAAGGATTGGTGATTGAAAAGGCGAAGGAGCATTAAGGTAGAGAGAGGAATCGAGAAAATGAGAGAGACGACCAATTTGGGCATTAGGGTTTCGTGTTTCAATTCCTGTTTCTGTTCGTTTTGTTATTTGTGTAATTTGATGCTTAATCAGATACTAATATCACACACACACCACTTAATCACCACTAAACCACGCCTGATCATCCATCAACCCACTTAACCCCACTTAATAACCCTTAAACAAACTTTTTTATTAAAACAATCGTTTATACAATAATCTTTTTTATTTAACTAATAATAAAATCTTTAATCTTTTATTAGTTAATCACTCACGTAATATAATTTAACTAATGTATTGTAACCAACTTTTTAATTAAATAAACAACTAAAACTCTTTTTTTTAAAATATAAATCATAACCTCTTTTTTAAATAAAAATAAGAAAACCTTTTTTTAAAAATAAACCTTTTCTTTCTTTTCTTTTTAAGATAAAAAAATTAAACTTTTTATAAAATTAAATCTCCTTTTAAAACTAGCATTTAATTTCTTTTTTAAATTTACACTAAAATTCCTTTTTCAAAATTAGTTAAATTAAACTTCTCTTTTTACATTTTGTATTTCCTTTTAATATTAATTGTTTTTCAGTATTTGCCATATTTTAGTTTAACCTTTCACTAACGTTTTTCAGTTTCTCTTCGCAGATTAGAGTCCAATTCATTATTATATATGTATCTGTTTCCTGGTTGTAATTGTGCGAGACAATTGTCGCATTATCTTTTTTTTTCTTCTTCAGTACTTTACATTTCATAACTGTACATTTATTCATTTACCATCGCATTTTACAATTATCATTGACTCTGCCATCCTCCGAAGGAATTAGGTCTAGCCGCTTGACCGCCGTGTCAATAGTCCTCACTTTCAACCCTTACACCTTTACAAACCCTAATTTTCACAAATGCCTCGCCGCAGGCAAAATTACAATTTTACCCTTAGCATTAGGTCAAAGAGCCGCCGCGCTCATTTTAGGGTTTCCCGCCGTGGAATCCCTAATTTAACCCTAATTACAACTTAACATTTCAACGTAGAGATTTGGAGTTTCTACACTCCACGTAAGCGTGTCCTTAAGATGCGTTTATTCCCCTTGAGACCTTGACCACAGTCAAGAAGTTTCTAACCTCCCTATTGAGGGGAACTACGATTACTCTGATTCCACTCCCGTAAGGATACGTAGGCACAAGATGCGATGTCTTGCCGAGTAAACTTAGAATTAACCCCCTTTATTATTTATTATTGCTTATTTATATTTTATTTATCTTTGCTATTTAATTATTTTGCTTATTATTTTGTAATTGTTTCTTGGATGTAAAGTTGTTTAATTATTTAATTATTATTATAGTTAGTAATAAGGGAGTGCAACAACATGTATGTAATATTAAAATAAATTTAGATCACTTTTAAATAAAGATAATTAAAATAAACACGTCACACACGTAAGTCGATTTTAATCGCCGTCTCACTTCCTAAGGATATCCCTCAAGTTGCCTACGAATAATGGTTAAGTGGGGTGTATAAAGCAAGTCCCTCAAATAGAAAAAATCATCAAAGTCCCTTATGGTTGCCTTTACGAATCGAGTCCCTTTCGAAAAATGATGATGGTCCCTTATATGTGCTTATTACATCCCACAATGGCCTTCAAAGTCAAATTGTCCCTCACATATCCCTTAACATCCAAAGTAAGGACTACCTACTCCATTATAGTAGGGATAGTCTTACTAAAGGAAAGAATGAAGAATAAGAAAGACCTTTAAACATTAGGGTAGGTTACTCCTAGGTGCTTGCTCATTTCGAAACTTTTCCACACTTAAACAAATTTCCGACAAAATTTTCAAACAAGTTTTTTTCACATCCATACACGGATTATTATTAAACTATTCTGAAATTTTTTGCTATTCACACACTACACTTTCAAAACAATTCAAAAGTGAGCTTAAGTACCTAAGAGCCCATGGATAACCATGGATGAAAAGGGTGCTAACACCTTCCCTTTTCATAACCTACCCCCCGGACCCAAAATATTCTCTAAGGTCTTTCCTGTTCTTTTATAACCTTTCCTTATGGATAAAATAAAAGTCGGTGGCGACTCTTGCTATCCGCAACATTGTTTAAAGTCAGTTCTCCCACCGTGTTACAGTTGGGTATTATTGGATGACTATAGAATCTGATTGCTTCAAATACGCCAGAAAATACCATAAATGCCAGATTTATGCGGATAAGGTGCATGTGCCACTAGCTCCTCTGAATGTTTTGACATCTCCTTGGCCTTTTGCCATGTGGGGAATCGATGTGATTAGAAAGATTGAGCTGACTGCTTCTAATGAACATCACTTCATTCTGGTTGCGATTGATTACTTTACGAAATGGGTAGAAGCAGCGTCCTTTGTCAATGTCACGAAACAGGTGGTCGTCCGATTCATAAAGAAGGACATCATTTGTCGTTATGGTATTCCGGAGAGAATCATTACGGATAATGGTTCAAATTTGAATAACAAAATGATGAAGGAACTGTGTCAGAGTTTCAAGATCGAACATCACAATTCTTCTCCATATCGTCCGAAGATGAATGGTGTTGTTGAGGCAGCTAATAAGAATATCAAGAAGATTGTGCAGAAAATGGTTGTGGCCTACAGAGACTGGCACGAGATGTTGCCTTTTGCTCTCCACGGTTATCGTATTTCGGTGCGTACATGAACCGGGGCAACTCCTTTCTCACTGGTGTATGGTACGGAAGCGGTCCTGCCATTAGAAGTTGAGATTCCTTCTTTAAGGGTATTGTCGGATGTGAAGCTTGACGAAGCTGAATAGGTGCGAACCAGGTTGAATCAATTGAGCTTGATTGATGAAAAGAGATTGGCGTCTATTGCCCATGACCGGGTGTACCAGAGTAGGATGAAGAAATCCTTTGATCAGAAGGTGCGTCCTCGGTGCTTCCAGACGGGTGATTTGGTGTTGAAAAGGATCCTTCCTCCTCAGACAGATCATAGGGGAAAATGGACTCCTAACTATGAAGGTTTGTATGTGGTAAGAAAGGTTTCCTCTGGCGGAGCCTTATTATTATCTACCATGGATGGTGAAGATTTTTCGTCCCCTATGAACGTGGACGTGGTTAAAAAATACTTTGCTTAAAAGAGACCCGCTGGACACAAAAAGAAAAGTCCAGGCAAAAATGGGGCGTCCCGGCGAACCATAAAAAGAAAAAGGTTCGAGCAAAAATTAGGGATAAAATAAAAAGAATGAACCCGCAAAGTTGAAAACCTGAAAAGGCAACTTTGGCAAAAATGGGTATCCCGGTGGATTGAAAACCCAAAAGGGTGGTCCAGGCAAAAGTTAGGGATTTAAAAAGCAAATGATCATGGTCTGTGTTCGATCTGTAAGCTTGTGAGCAGTTATCCCGAAGGAAAGGAATCAGTCCAGTCAGTCTTGTCAGAAGATGAAACATGGGAAATATCAAAGACATACAGGTTATAGCCGAATCGACACATGGTGGTTGTATGTTTCTACATTGCCGACATTTGTATATTGTATTTGTTTTCTTGTTTTTGAGCAATTACCTCTTTTCAGGAATTGCATCTGAATTGTAATTTGTCTATTTACAGGCTTTTCATCAATAAAGTATTCACTTCAGTCAAAGAGCTTTCTTTTTCTTGTCCATTTTACTGTTTTGTTTGCAAAATGTTATTTTGGTAAACATTGCAGGTAAAAGCAAGAGGTTGTACAGAGCATAACAAAAGCGCTGACTTTACTGGATCGACAAGTATCATGAATGGTAATTGAGGTAACCATTTCACATGTAGAACATTTCTAGTGTTTTTCTTTGTTGCAGGTCAATAGGGTTATCACAGCTGAGTGAGATTCCCTTACCCTCAACAGTTCAAGATCGCAGCAAGTGACAGTTGTTGTTGGTCGGGTATTCCCCGCAGGTTAAGTGAAACCAGGCATGAATAATGAAGAGGTTTGCTTCCCATAGCATAGATTTTGCTTCCATAGTGAAGTGGTCGCCTTCTCTCTGGCAGAGCTGTGTTCTCTCCCCGGCAGAGTCCGATTATCAAGTTTGAAATGTTATGTCTCCAGCAGGAAAAAGATTTGTCTTCGTGAGGAAGTGATTCCCCAGCAGGTTGGAATTTGTTCCCAGCAGAACAAGTTAGAAGTGGTTCCCTCAGCGGCAGGGCAATTCGTAAACCGGTTTTTCTTCTCCAGCGGAGGCGGCATCGGTGTTGATTCTCTCGACAGATTGGGTGGTGGAACGGGAGTCGGGGATTTCCCCGGTAAGTTCAAGTCCTAGTAGAGTAGGAGTATCTGGTATTCCTCAATCGGACCGGTTGATGCATGATATAATCCCAAGCAGAGTGCATTTTCTCCCCCGAGCAGGATGGAGTTTTTGGGGATGCCAGTCAGGGCTGATTCCCCGGACAGAGTAAATCTCATCTCGGCAGTTGGCCATATCTCTCCCGCAGGGTCGATTTCCTCAGCATGAGGAGTTTGATTTAAACAGAGGGTTGCTTGTGTTTCAGCCAAGCTGTTCAATTCCCCAGAAGAGCTGTATGTCAGCAGGATGTGATTTGATCCCCAACGGAGTGGGTATTGTTCCAGGAGGCCGCTCAGGGCTTGTTTTCCTCGTAAGTCCAGTTTGCGGGCGTGTGCCAACTCTCCCCGACAGGGTTGTTTTATCCTCGCGGGGTGGGTATCCTTTTTCCCTAGCATTTATTTTGCTGGGGTGGTTCTTTTGCATTTGCATTTACATTAGCATCCTCTCAAATGCGTAACATTTCCGTTTCGTACGGATCATTACGCCATTTTCAAACATACGCATGTGAAGCATAAGCCAGATTGTTATCTATGTGTTTCAGGTGTATTCCCCGGAGAATTGATCTTTTTGCTCTTGGTATCCAGACCCTGGTAGTTTTAGGTTAGCTCGCGTGGTATCCAGACCCCGGCTTACGGTATTCTCCAGCAGTATCATCGGATTTCAGCTGATTATGTTGTTTTGGGACTTATTTGGTAGTCAGATCATGATGAGTGTTTGTGATGTATGTTTCTGTCTGTTGAGTACCCAGACTCCGGTCAGTCCCTAATTGGTGATATTTTTCTCTCTCCGTTGAGTACTCAGGCTCCAGTAACGGTTGTGGTGTTCAGACCATGGTAATGTCAGACATGTGTTCTTTGTCCGTTGAGTATGCAGACTTCGATCTATGTCATCGAGCATTCAGGCTCTGGAAATCTTCATTGATTCATGGTGTCCGTGCAGTATTCAGACTCCGGCGGTGTTGAGATGATATTCTTAAGCTCCCATGGTATCCAGACCATGGAAGTCCCGTTTAACCCGCGTGGTATCCAGACCCCGGCTTGTATTATTTCTCCCCAGCTATTTCGTCAGATGTTGATGGGTGGCATCATGGCAAACTCAGATGGTATTCAGGCCATAATGAGTGTTCCTTCATTCGTAGAGCGTCTAGGCTCCGGTTATCTTCGTTGAGCGTCCAGGCTCCGGTCAATATTTCGTTGAGCATTCAGGCTCAGATTATTTCGTTGAGCGTCCAGGCTTCGGTTTCTTTGTCGAGCGTTCAGGCTCCGGTTATTACGTTGAGTATTCAGACTCCGGTAAATCCCCAGTGAAGTCGCCAATTCCGTTGAGTATCCAGGCTCCGGTGGTCGCGTTGAGCATCCAGGTTCGGGTCTTCTTTCGTCGAGCGTCCAGGCTCCGGTTCCTATATTCGTCGAGTGTTCAGGCTCCGGTTTTTGTTCGTTGAGTGTCCAGACTCCGACCAGTTTCGTTGAGCATTCAGGCTCCGGTAAGTCTTGTTGGTCATTTCGTCTGTTGAGTGCCCAGACTCCAGTCATTACGTCAAGCATTCAGGCTCAAGTTCCTTTATTCGTCGAGTATCCAGACTTCGGTCACTGCGTTGAGTGTTCAGACTCCAGTAAATTTCATTGATTCATTCTATTCGTTGAATATCCAAATTCCGACAATTTGAAGTGCTACCTTTGCAGCCGATATGGTATCCAGACCATGGCATGATTTTGATGGGTGTGTTCATCGGGTTATGAATTCCCCACAGAGTTACTTGGTTAAGTTGCTCCTTGTCCTAATGCGGAGTTGTTTGTTTAAATTTCTCTTGTTTCCCCGTCAGAGTTGCTTGGTTAAGTTTCTCTTCCTCGGCGGAGTGTACAGATATTTTATCAGGTTAGCTATTTCTGGAGATTTACATCCCCAATCAGAGTTTACAGTTTATTTCTGCAGGTGGAAAATTTCCGGGTTTCTTAGGTATTCAATCGTCTTTTACCTTGATTCTTTGAAAGCCGATGCTCTCATCTCTTCAGGCTCAAGTCGATTGAATAGGGGCAGCTGTAGCACCCCAAAATTTGCCTTCTCATTTTTGTACTTGGCTTATGTTTCATTTTCGCATTTAGCATTTGCATTGCATAGCATTCGTTCTCGAGGCATGGGATCAAGGTATTCCTGTGGCTCAAGTTTCATTTCGGTGCAAAGCGGAGCAACGAACAGCGAGCATCAGAGGCTCGGGCATTTATTTTGCCCAGCGATCAGGGGTCCGATTTTATTTTACAGGTTAATCTCATATCAGGATCAGCACTCAGGCTCGTAGCAAGCATTTTCACAGTGATAATGTTCAAAAAATGAGGTTCAGCAGCTAAACAGAGCTCCAGACAATTGAAACAGGGCAAATGGACAGATTTCCCTCCAAAAGGCGCCAAAATTCAAAATTTGAAGGTGTTAATCGGTTAACCTATATGGTTAATCGATTAACTAAAGGAAAATTAGCCCAGATTCAAAGTTTCAGAGGTGTTAACTGATTAACCTATATGGTTAATCGGTTAACCATAGCAGATTTGTCCTGTACGTGATTTTGCAAGCCAATTGCACTTGGGGTCCAATTTTGATCACCTTGGAATTCAAATTTTCACTTGGGAAGGATCTAGAACATCTTTAAATTTTAGATTTCCCTCCAAAATCCCATGTCACATTCCAAGCCAAGTTTTCCAATCCAATTTCCATACCTTGCTATGGATCCCAAACCTAAGTCATATTTAAGTGATTTACTCCAAACCAAACCATAAAATTTTCATTTTCTCACATTCGTTTTTCAGAATTGATCAGAATTCTCTCTCAAATTCTCTCTACTTCCACATTTCCAAAACTCACTCAAAGCTCTTTTTCATTGGAATTCTTGATTCTTCATTGGAATCAATGGGTTCTTGAGTATAAACCTCCTTTCACCATCACCATTGAATCAATTTTCATCTTCAATTTTCATGCAAGCTTGGATCTGAATCTGGAGTTGGATCTAGAAGTGATTATTTGAAGCTTTTTGACTCAAATTTGGTGGATCTTCATTCATACAACAATAATTATTGCGGATCTTGAAGTTTTCCGGATTTCTAGCATTTGATCTGCTCAAATTCAGTTGATCAACATTTACCGAAGCAAATCTCCACTTCGAAGGTTGGAATTCTCGATCCGATTTAATTTTTGAGCTTATCATGTTAATCTTCATATTCGATTGAATTTTGTTGATTTCGATTTGTGATATTGCTGTGCAATTGTGTATCCATGTTGTTGGATCTCTGTTTTCTGTTGTTAATTTCGTGCTTAATTGATAAGTTGATCTGTTGGAACCTTGGATATGTTGTTTTGTGCTAGAAGTGATTTTCTGCTGCTGTTTTTAGCTTCTAGTGCAGTGTTAATCGGCTAACCTATATGGTTAACCATTTCAAACTTTCAAATTTTTTTCAAACGTTAACAGTGTTAATCGATTAACGCATATGGTTAACCAATTAACCTGTTCAAAACTTCAGTTTTTTCCAAACTTTTTAAGGTGTTAACTGATTAACCCCAGGGGTTAACCGATTAACACTGTGCCAGAATGCCATATTTGTTGTTTTGCTTGCTTGTTTGCATACCGTTTCAATTCGAATCATCATAGATCAGTGTGATGCATTAGGTTTGAAATGTTTTGGATATTTGTCACTGTTTGTGGTTGTTTAATCATGATTTCGTTGACATGTATGATCATTTTCCAATTGCTTGCATGCTTGTGTATGTGGTTCGAATTGATCATTTGTTTGCATGTTCATTTGCTTTCATCTCTTGTTTTTCTCCACATGTTTGCATCATTCTTGCATTGTTGTTGAGGTCGAGAAGCGCTTGTGGCGGCTGCTGCCCCACACATTTTTTTCCTCCCTCCCACCATTTTAAATGTGCATTTTCATGTTTGCATTTTCTACTTGTGATTGATCCTTCCTTTGTTCTTCTTGTGCTTTTTGCCATGATTCCCATAGGATTCCTAGTCCCTCCGTTTAGGATGGGAGTAGGAGAGACATTAGGTGTTCAATCCAGGTATGCTAACATTAGGGTAGATGTTTCCCCTTTTCATTCGAATCCAGGACTTGGTTGCGATGACCTTGTCTTTCCCTTTTTTGTTAGGTTTTTCCGATCGTTTCCTTTCCCTCTCGTTGGGATAAATAACGAAAGATGGCGACTCTTCTATTTTCCGCCAGGTGTTTTTCGCAGTTACGACACCAAGACCTTGTGAGAGTCTTATCTGTTAACCTAGTTTAGGTTTGGAGTCGTCGCACTCCATGTAAGTGTCATGGTTATGGATACTTACTTCCCTTTAGAACCTTTATCATTATCAAGAGTTCCTCATCCCTCGTCGGCCAAACTACGGAGGCTCTGATTCCCCTTTCCTAGTCAAGGTACGTAAGCACAAGATACGATCTCTTGTCGAGCCCTCTAACAACTAACCACTAACTGTTATCTCCTTTCTTTTGGTCTGGTTAGAACCAATTAGTTTTATAACTTAGAATTAGGTGTAGTGTTGGTAAAATTTATGTGAGTATCATGGTTATAGGTACTCACTTTTCCCCTTTTGACTTTGGTTAAAGTCTATTTTAGTTAGGATTTTCAAATTAAACTTGGAGAGTTGGTTAACTCTGTATAAGTATCATGGTTATAGATACTTACTTCCCCTCTAGAACTTTGATCGTTATCAAGAGTTCCTCGTCCTAGTTAGGAGAACTACGGTTGCTCTGATTCCATCCTAGTTAGGATACATAGGCACGAGATGCAACGTCTTGGAGAGCATACTTAGTGTACATGCCTTAGGTCTTTACCTTAGCACCTTTTCCTTAGCAAGAAAACTTTAGCATAGCACAAATATTAACAAGAGGTTCTTATAGAGTACTAAAGATACTTAGGATGCTAACACCTTCCCTGGGTATAACCAACCCCCGAACCTTAGATCTCTTAGCTTCGTTGTTATGTAGCGCACTTACGGTTTTCTTTGATCTTTACCCTTTCCTTTGGATAAATAAAAGCTTGGTGGTGAATTTCATAGATTTGTGATTCAAGTTAATTAATATCTTCTTACTGCAACAAGAAGGATAAGAAAACCTTGAGAAGATTGGATGGTAGTTTATTTTTGAATGATGATGTACTATATAAATTAAATCATGACATGGTTTTGCTCAGATGCATGGACAAGTATGAAGTAGACATATTGATGAAAGAAATTCATGAAGGATCCTTTGGTACCCATGCCAATGGACATGCAATGGCTAAGAAGATGTTAAGGGCAGGTTACTATTGGCTGACAATGGAATCTGACTGTTGTAAATATGTGAAGAAGTGCCATAAATGCAAGATTTATGCTGATAAAATTCATGTGCCTCCAACTCCTCTCAATGTTATCTCTTCTCCATGGCCTTTCTCCATGTGGGGAATTGATATGATTGGAATGATTGATCCTAAAGCTTCGAATGGACATTGTTTCATATTGGTGGCTATTGACTATTTTACCAAATGGGTTGAAGAGGCATCATATGCCAATGTAACCAAGCAAGTAGTGGTCCGGTTTATCAAGAACCAAATCATCTGTCGGTATGGTGTTCCAAGCAAGATTATCACTGATAATGGGTTAAAGCTGAATAACAAGATGATAAAGTAATTATGTGATGATTTTAAGATTGGTCATCATAATTCTTCTCCTTACAGACCTATGATAAATGAGGTTGTTGAAGCTGCTAATAAAAACATTAAGAAGATCATTCAGAAGATGTTTGTTACATACAAGGATTGGCATGAGATGCTCCTTTTTCTATGCATGGGTATCATACATCCGTCTGCACTTCAACAGGGGAAACCCCTTTCTCTCTTGTTTATGGTATGGAAGCAGTGCTCCCGGTAGAGGATGAAATCCCTTCTATGAGAGTTTTGATGGAAGTTGAATTGTCTGAGGCTGAATGGTGTTAGAGTAGATACGACCAATTGAATCTGATTGAGGAGAAAACAATGACGGCCTTGTGTCTTGGCCAGTTATATCAAAAGAGAATGAAGAAAGCTTTTGACAAGAAGGTTCGACCTCGTGTGTTCAGAGAAGGTGACCTCGTGCTAAAAAAGATCTCGACTTTTATCACTGATTCTAGGGGAAAGTGGACTCCTAATTATGAAGGCTTATATGTTGTTAAGAGAGCCTTCTCTGGTGGTGCATTAATTCTTACAACTATGGATGGTGAAGAGTTCACTCGTCCTGTGAATGTCGGTGCATTCAAGAAATACTTCGCCTAAAAAATTAAAAAACAGCTTGCTAAGTTGAAAATTCGAGAGGGCGGCTTAGGAAAAAAATGAGTGTCTCGGTGGATTGAAAACCCGAAAGGTCGGTCTAGGAAAAAATTAGAGACAAAAACAAAAATAATTGTCCCGGTAGATTGAAAACCCGAGAGGGAAATCTAGGCAAAGGTTAGGGATTATGGCAAGTAACTGCGTCTAGCCAGTCTTGATCGCTTGAAGCAAAATTTCCTATCAAGGACTTTACTTCAATCATCCCCAGCTGAAGTCTCAAACACAGTGGAATTCAAAGTTGTTAGGGATAATAGTGGTCATTTTACTTCAATGTAGCCCCTTCCATTGTATTTACCATTTTTCAAACTTTGTAATGATCCGTGGAGTTACGCCATTTGCGGACTATCATTCTATTAATAAAATTTGGGCCTATGTCCCTTTATTTGCATTTCTTATTTTTGTTTCTGTTTGAGTTTCATTTTATTTTTCATGATGATTTTTGAAACAAATGTGAATAATTGATTGAAATTTTGAAAATTATAAAAAACATTTTTCTTTGATTTATGAATACAAAAAGGAATGTCAACAGTGATCCCAAAAATGGTAAAATCTCGAAGCGCAAAACTCAGTGTTTCCTCAACGGAGTTTATTCTTGTTGATATTCTCCCCAGTATAATTTGTTGATGTTTTCACAGCAGAGTTTGTTCCTGTGGATGTAACCAGGTTTCCTACTTTAGTTATTAATAGGATGGTGGATTCCTCAAGATTTTTTATGGTATAATGGACTCATGAAATCCAATATGTCCCATATGAATGCCAGTTCGGGTTTTCTCTAGACGAGTACTGTTTGGTTTTTCCCCAGCTAAGTCTTGATTCAAATCTTCTCCAGTTGAGTATGTTTCCTTCATCCAGCCAGGTTATGATAAGGCAGTTGATTAGTTTTTTGAGTTCCATCTCTCCTTGATGTTAATGCCCATGCAGAGATTTGTCCTTGCTAATCCCTAGTGGAGTTTGTGCATTATTACTTTGGATGTTTTCCAAATAGAGAGAAATGTGGTTCCCTTCTAAGAAGTATTGATATAACAGTTACCTGTTTGTTTTTCTCTCACCTACGTTGAGTATTAATTTAAAATCCCCCACGGCTTGACTTGTTTCTATGATGATTATTTCTTTTTTCCCCGACAAGTCCATGATGTTTTTCTCATAATTGACTAGTCCTCAGAGAACTTTTCTTATATTCTCAGAAGATATGTGTTATTCCCCAGTAGATTTTGTGTAACTGATTACAATCTCCAGGGGATCCATTATTTTCTGCAGCAGATCTCTTCTTCCCTTTTAAGCGGATTTCAAATGGATTTTCCTTATCCCCAGGAAGAGTCAAGAAGATTTGGGTTATTATCGCTCCCCTAACAGTTTATCTTTCGTCCTCGAAGTAGAGTTGATGTGGTTATCCCCTTTATGGATTACTGATTATTAAAGATTGATCTTTGGGTTTCTCCCCAGGCAGTAACTTTCTCTCCTTAGTAAGAATTGAGCCTTGTAGTAGGATTTATTTTCCTTTGATGGATTTTGTTTATCTCTTGCAGGATTTCTTCAGTTAAATACCTAGCAGGATCTCCAGTGATGTCTTCATCTTGTTGAGATTAGCCGAGTATTCAGTGGTGTTGTGATGTTTGTTCACCCTCTATTTATGTTAATGTCTGTTTTGTTAGCATATTCATACTCATATGCATTCCATGCGCATTCACTTATTGAGTATAACATGTTTTTGTTGCATTGTGCATCTTGCATTTATGTTGGTGCTTCCTTGCTGTTTGGTGTTGTTATCCCCGCAGAGAGCGTGCATGTCCTCCCTCCAATAGAGTGTCGACCCGTAAGCAGAAAATTTATATCCTTTCTAATTCCCCACTGAGTTTATGCCTCGTGGAAGATGTTTGTTTTAGCCTTCCTCCCCAATTTATTATCTGGATGGAATTGATCCCTAGTGAGATATTTCCTCATTAGGTTGAGTCTTGTTTGACCGTTTCTCTCCAGTTTGTTTCTGGATTGAACTTTGGTCTCTTGCAGCGGTTATTTTGAATTTCTCTAGGCTGTGAAAACTGGATTATGAGAAGGGATTTATGCTTCCCTTTGAGGATTTATTTTCCTCGACATAAATCTGTTTATAAATTCCCATCAGAAGATGAAGATTTGATTTTTCCTAACAGTGTTATGTTAACACTCTCTTGGTAATTTTTTCCTGAAAGAAAGTGGTGTTCTCTTTATTTGAGAAGCTTTTGTATCCTCATTATATTGACAAGCGCCAATCTCTTTGAGAAGATTGTTTGATATATTAACCTTTTGTGCAACTTCAAGTGGCAACCTCTTTATTTGAGCAACTTATATGTCCCCAGCAAGGTAAACCACACCTGGTAACAAGTGGCAGCCTCTTTATTTGAGCAACTTGTGTAATCTCCGAGAATTAATTTTTATCTTCGCAATAAATGGCATCTCTCTGGAAAAGCCCCGGTGAGAAGTTTGTTGTGAAAAATCAATAGATGATTGTCTCTTTATTTGAGGAGTCTATCGTATGATCTAACCTGCCTGTACCTCTTTTGAAGATCCCTGACAGAGTTTATTGATCTGTAATTCTTAGAAAATGGCAGTCCCTTCAGCTGAGACAGTTTGAATTTGGTCCTTTTTGAGTTTAAAACTTGATTAAAGAAGAAATTAAACTCTATCTTTATAGTGGAAGATTGTTATCATTCGACTTGGTACGTCATTTGAACAGATATTTATCTTCTCATATGAGAATCCTGTTGCGGTCCGGTGAATATTTCATCCCCAACAAATGGCTATCTCTTTATTTGAGAAGTTTGTTGTGTGATTTGAACTTCCCAGTGACAGGTAGTTGAGTTTTGTTTCTCCTACCCAGTGGCAGGTAGTCGAGTTTGTTTCTCCTACCCAGTGATAGGTAGTTGAGTTTTCTTGTTCTACCCAGTGACGGGTAGTCGACCTTTATTTCCTTCTCCTACCCAATGACAGGTAGTTGAGTTATGTTTACCCTACCCAGTGACAGGTAGTCGGTAATCTTTCCTTGTGAGTTCATTGCCTTCATTTTTTCTTACCTGGTGACAAGTAGACGGTAATGTTTCTTCACCTTGTTAGTATATTGCCTTTGCTTTACTCAGTAACCGGTAGCAGGTAATATTTCTCATCCTATTTGGTTAGTTACCGTTGTTTTCTACCCAGTAACCGGTAGTTGGTAACCTTTCCTTTTAGTAATATTCCTTTTCCTACCTAGTAACAAGTAGTTGATATATTGTTTATCCTATCCAGTAACCGATAATTGGTAACCTTTTCCTTCAAGTTTATTACTCTCTTTAAGCTACTCACTAACCAGTAGTTGGCAATATTTCCTTTTCCTACCCAATAACAGGTAGTTGATTATCTTTCGTCAAGTTGATTACTTTTTACCCAATAACTGGTAATAAATAATACACCTCTTTGTTTTCCTACCTAGTAATAGGTAGTTGATTATCGTTCGTCAAGTTGATTAAGTTTTACCTAGTAACCGGTAATAAGTAATACACTTCTTTGTTTTCCTACCCTGTAATAGGTAGTTGATTATATTTCGTCAAGTTGATTACTTTTTACCCAGTAACCGGTAATAAGTAATACACTTCTTTCTTTTCCTACCCGGTAACCGGTAGAGTATAATTATTTTGTGTTTATTGCCTTTGTTTTCTACCCAGTGGCAGGTAGAGGATAATTTACCACTGTTATGAAGTTGAGTATCTTCGTTATTTTCCCAGTAACTAGTAGTTGATACCTTTTCCCCACTTGAGTTGATTCCTTTCCCCTATTGGAATGGAATCTTACTCTTTTGTTTTCCCTTGTGGAGTCTCTCTTCTTTTATTTTTCTCTCTAGCGTTTATTCATCTCCTATGGCATTATTTTTCCCCACAGAGGTCTTGTGTTTGCATATCATACCATAAGCATAATCATATCATCTTCGGGTCTCTTAGGACTAAAAATTAGGTTTATTGTAATACCCTAATTTTTACCCCTAAGATCCCACACATCATTTGTATTTCATACCACAAGCAAGATCACAAGCTTTGGTTATCTTATCTTCCTCTGTAGTTTTGTCTATGAGGGATATCATTGGGCACCCTTGTTTTCTTGTATGCTTGGTGTTTATTTATATTTATGTTTACTAACCATAATTAAAATCCAAAAAATATGTTTGTTTTCTTTTTCTTTACTAAATCTTTTTCGGGAAGAGAATTTGGGTTAAGAATACCAATCAACAGTCTCTCAGCACGAATGAAATTCAACTGAAGAAGTCAAAGTGGATCTGCAAATAATTCAAAATCATTTTATCAAGAGTTTCCCAAGATTTGATCGACTTTTATTCAAGAGACTCCAAGGTTCATGTGTTTATTTCCATGCCTTCTTTGACAAGTTGGAAAAATCAAGCCAGAGCCAAGACAGCACATCAAAAGGCCATTTTCACACTTTTTCACTATGTTAATCGATTAACACATTTGTACGTGCAAATGGTTAATCGATTAACTAGTGCGTTTTTTGTGAAAATGAGCTAAATTCAAATTCTGCAGCATTTTGGCACCAATTTTCAAATATTTCATAATGATAATATTCTAGATCACCTCATTTTAATTCCCCTACCTCATCACAATTAACTCCCACCATACACCTTCACTAATCACCATTTGATCTTGATTTTTCCTCCAAATTCAAATTCCAAGCCTAATTTTGGTTCTAAACCAAATTCTAAACCACCAAAATTTCCAAGCCTAAATTCTATAAATAGATGCCTCATTTCATTTATTCTTCAAGCTTTGATAGCCAAATTCACCTTGCTAAAATTTCTCTCAATTCCCTTCAACTACCAAATTCACCAAAGCTCTTTCTTCTTTTGAAAGTTAGTAAGTTCTTCATTTAAACTTACTAATCTTTGAGGTAAAACATTCATCCAATCACTTTTTCATCATCAATTTCTATAGATCAAGGCTTTGGAGTGTGGTTTTTGGAGTTGATTTGAAGAATTTTCATATTAGAAGTGGTAAATCCTCATTCCACCATTGTTGTTCTTGATCCATCTTCCACAATGTGATCTATTGTTGATTCTTATTACTTGAGCTTTGGATCTTGTAAATTGTGTTTTATTGGTGTTATTTGTTGTTGTTTTACTTAAATTTTTGTAATTCTTATTCATGATCATGAGGCGTTTGAAGAAATGGTTAGATCATGAATGCTGAATTTTTTTCAAAATTTTTGTTGTCTTATTAGTGTTAATCGATTAACACATTTGCATATGAAAATGGTTAATCCATTAACCAGTGTCCAAAATGTGTTTTTTGCTTGTGTTTTAGGCCTGCTTTGGTTCTTTCCTCTTCTTCTTCCATTCTCTTTTGATTGTTTCCTTGGTTTGCATTTTTAAAGGTCTTATTCCTCTTTAAATTCAATGGACTTAGGGTGTATATGAAGTTGGATAAACATCCACTAATTCAAATCTATCTTTAAAGTGAATTGTTCAATTCATTTTAGGTGGTTTGAGTTAATGATATGTTTAGTGCTTTAATCTACCGAGACAAGTGATTAAATTTAAAGATGGAAAGATTTTAGAATTGTAATTCAATTTGCCTTTCCCCTCTCCTCTTCCTCTTTTTATTTTGACCGATGAAAATCTTCGATATCACTGAAACTTGTTTCAAGTTCTTGATGAAGATGAGATCATTACCTATTTTCTTTAGTGCAATATTGCTTTCGGAGATTGATCTACATATCACTTCTCTATCATGCATTAGGACTAACGTTGTTATTGACCAGCCTCAGATAGTCGTGACTTCTATATAAGCCCGATTATGATAGCTTAACATAGAGTTAAATTGTCACATACCGAAAAATGATCATTCATGGCTCAAAATTATGTTTGAAAGTCCAATTATGGTTGATTATTTGTCTTGGGTCCATTACTTATGAAACTTGCTGTTAGGAGGCTTTGATTTTATCAATCCTCTAATGAGTTTTCATTAACTTTGCCCTAAGTTCATCATTTGACCATTGTTGATCATTTGTTCTAACCACTAACCACTAACTCACTAACAATATTATTGTGCTATGTTTATGCTTCTTTCTCGCTCCCTATCTCTTTTATTTTTTATGCTTTACGTTATCATATCATATCATATTATTGTTTGTGCTTGTGCTCTCTTTTTCTTTTGTCCATTTGAACCAAAAACATTAATAAAGGCTTAAGCCCCTAAAAACTTGTTCTTTTAATGGTGGACTATGGTTACTATCCTATGCATTGGACATGGAATTTTGGACCTAGAACTATGATCTTAACCTATGCTTGGAAGTTTGTGATAGTAAACTTTGGATATTTGGGTACTTGAAGTTCTCCTTTAAAGACCTATCTTGATCAAGGCCTAATCTAAAGGAATGGACACTTATGTTATGAATCTTGCTTGCATGGTTAGATTGTTCTTATCCTTAGATTTTATCTTTATGCAATAGGATAGCCCCTTCTTCTCCCCCATTATTTAATTTTCAAAATCTTCTCCCTTTTTCAAAACCTTCTTATTTTCAAAATCAAACCGCTTTCATAATAAAACCTTGACTTTGGTCAAGTGATTTTTTCAAACATTTTTTTCTTTAATGAATGTCACTCAATGTTAATCATATTTTGACCAATTTCAAAAAGACATAAAAAAATATATAACTCACCAACTATTTTTGTTCCTTTGTGCACTTTTTCTTTTAAAACTTTTCCATAAGTTTAGACATGAGTCATCTCTTTAAGCAGAACTATTCGCTTGGAAATGACGACTTGTCTTTTCACTTAAAATCAATCATAACAAACATATTTTGTTATTTGTACCAAGAACTACGGGGTTTTGATCTTATTCTTCACTTTGTGGGTACGTAGGCATGAGGTGATAAGTCTCTCCAAACATAAAAATCTCAAAAAATACTTCTCTTCTCATCTCCCCAATCTCCTTTCAAGTAAACTATTTCAAACCAAAAAGCGTAGATTTTTCAAAGTGTTCCTATAGAGTACTATAGACGTTTTGGGTGCTAACATCTTCCCTTTGCGTAACCAACCCCCTTACCCAGTCTCTATTTATTTGTTCTTGTTTTAGAACTTGTCTAGGTTTTTTTCGCTCTTTATCCTTTTCTTTTGGATAAAATAAAAGTGCGGTGGCAACTTTTGCATTTTTGAGTTAAGTTAATCAATAGTTTACACTTACAAATTTCCCCTCTACAGTCGAGACCCACTAGTATGCTATAATCAAGGTAAGGTATTTCGGGTTTACCTCCCCTCCTTCTTTTGGGAACGAATCTCTCAAAGTAAGATCTTATGGGTTTACTCGTCTTTCTGCTCTTGGGAACGAATTTCCTCAAGGTAGGGCATTTCGCCTTTACATGCCTTCCTGCTTTTGGGAAAAAATTCTCTAAAGGTAAGGTCTTCCAGTTTTACATTCCTTCCTTCATTTGGGCCACAACTCACTTAGTCAAATTTACTATGACGTCACCCTCAAGGTAAAGTCTTCTGAGTTTACCTACCTTATTGCTTTTGGGAGAGAAACCCTTAATGTAAGGTCTTCTGAGTTTACATGTCTTCCTTCTTTTCGGCCTTAGTATGCGACTCTTTACCTTGATTAACATTGAGCTCTGTTTCAATTTGACCATATATAAACATAATGCACTAATCATCCAAGATGTTGCGTGAGAATCGGAGACCATAGTTATTGATTTAGCTAGGCTTCACAAAACATAGATATCACCATTGATCTTTAATTTATCCAAGGAAAGGGAAAAAGAACGAATAAACTCATATACATGCAATGCAATGCAATAAAGAGAATCTAAGATTTGGGTGTTGGTTATACCTAGGGAAGGTGTTGGCATCCTAAGTATCTGTAGTACTCTACAGAAAACTCTTGGTTTATTTTGTTATTTGTTAATTTTTTTTGCTAAAGAGGTAAAGATGGGTAAATTGAAAAAAGAAAGAAAAGGTAGCTCGCAAGTATCGTCGCAATCATATGCCTACGTATCCTGTATAGGAAGTCAGAGCAATCGTAGTTTGGCTAACTACGTGTAAAAACAATGTTTATGGGTACGTTTTAGAAGAAGAGACAAGTTGTCATCTTAAGGAGAATACTCAACTAAACCACCACAAACATGTGGAAGATGAATCTTTGCTTCACATTGAGAGAAGGGCTCCAACTAGGATATAGAATCGACGAGTATGTCACATACCTCTCTCAAGTGAAAAAGAATCGACATTTTTCTCAATTATGTCATGGGGTATGAGAATTACATCTCAACTAAGGATGAATAATGTCTAATTCTCTCATGGGGAATAGGAACTTAACTGTAAGTTATCTAAGTTGACATCATAAGGGAGACTAGCCTAAGGGAAACATCTTGAAGTATTAGACTAAGATAAACAATCTAAATATATAGAATCTAAAGTAATCAATCTAGAGGGAAACAAAGATTAAATAAAAGATGAAATGCAATGGACATGACTATATAGTCAACCATGAACCCTTCCTTTGGATTTAAGCATAAGCAATCATGAAGATTTAAGAGCCACAAATGAATATCAAACAAGACAGGCATCATGAAGATATTATCAAGATAGGGTAAGGCAAAGCCTCAATCATCAAACCTAAGATCATGAATGAATAATAACATATGTACAAAGCAAGGATCAAGGTACGTGATCAACTATGTCATAAGGCAAGACATCAAGAATTAATTGAGGGCAGCAAACTTAAAGCATGGAAGCAAACAAGTCAAAATATCGAATCGGGCAACAAAGAAATTATTAATCAAATTAAATATAAATATTTAATAAGATTAACTAATAATTTAATTAATCAATATTAAATAAATATATTTAAAATAATTAATAGTTAGAACATATTTTTTGCATTTTAAAAATGTTCCTAAAGTAAAAAAAACTAGAAATGAGAAAAAAATAAATTATATGAAATATTTTTATTGGTATTTTTTATATGAAAATATAAATGAGATATCAAGGGAAAAATAAATGATTTTGACACTTTTTAATATTATAAAAATAAAAAACAATTAAACAAACAATCAAAAGTATAAACTTAGTTTTCTATTTATTTATTTTTTTAGTAGCAAGAAAGTCAAACTCAACCAGATCCAAATAGTAACAAGAAGAGATCACAAAAAGAAAGGTTTAATAGAAAACACTAAAGTATAAAAGAGATTACAACAAACATTAAAAAATAAATTCCAAAAAAAAATTAATACAACAAACAAAATCATGCTTTGAGGCACACCATAGCAGCCATAAATACGAAGTACATGCACTCATGTAGATTGCAATGCAGCAAGTAGAAATGAGCAAGGGTTTTTATAAAAAGTCTACAACAGAAATTTAATAAAAGGCTTGCAACAATAGTTTTTAATTGTGACAACAAAGTTTTTGATATATATTAATTGCAATACACCTTCAAACCATGGAACAAGCTGCAGTCGACAAAAAAAAACAAACACCAATATGCATAAAATCTCAAGAATGGCGCAGACAACTCCACGACTTCACTAAGCCGATTCAACAATCAAATGTTGTAAATGGAAAATCACAATAACGCAGTACATGAACTCATTTGAACCAAGAAAAACAAACATACATGACACCAAAAAGCCGAAAATTTGACGGAACACGACATTGGCAAACACATGCACAAACACAAACATCAGTCAGATCGAAACAAAACACAATTTGAAATAGAAGATAACAACATTAGATACACACGTATGCAAGGATTTGGAATGATTACCGAAGTTGGAATTCTAATGTCGAAGATCATGAGTTGCAGCTACTTGTATTGGTGACGAACAAAGATAACAAAATGTCGAGCGGTGCAAGGTTGAGCGCGGGGTATGCATGTGTTTCAAAGGGAGAAAATATGAAAGCTAAATAACGGTTCATTGAGCGCCTGTACTTGTAGGCTTGACATGAAGAGTTTCCTCCTTAACGCTTTCTCATGCGCAGTGTCCAACATAAAGGGCAGTCCGAGTGTGTTTGTGTGCATGGAGGTGGGGCCTCCTATCAAGTGTGTCCATTTTTTTTCCAATGAGGGAGTCAAGGGGAAAACGTTAAAGTAGTGGTAAGTAGATATGCTTCTTTTTCTTAATGTGCAGGTCTGCAGCATGAGGAGCCGGTGGTTTAAAAAAAAGAAGTCCAAACAAAAATATTCTTAATATTTATGTATTAAGTTTGACAGACTTAAACTGGTCGAAAAACGATCGAAAAGCAATCGAAAAATTAAAATGAGCACGCCAGGTTAGACGACATGAAACGTAGATTAACATGACTAACGTCTGCAGACTCCATTTTAAAACTTTTTGTCCACTGATTTTACACACAATTGACTTTTGATTTGACCGATTCGGCTGTAATTCCAACAGGTTTATTATGGCTGATAATTTAGGTATTATGCATGATGAAATGTGTGATATGCTATGCAGAAAGAAAATACAGAATCTTAGGGTCAAAAATTAGGGTACGACAGGAGGGACAAAACCACTCCAAAAATCTCATTTTCTCCAAGCCAAAATGGCGCTGAAATAGTCAAGGTGATGGCCTGGCCATCATGGCCATAACAGTCGTCACTTGATGATGCCCAACAGGGGTCACCCATCAATAAGTGATGACGATAATCATATGGAGGGGGTAGCCCGTCGACAAATTTAATGCCTGTCACTTAGACCGACGCTTGTCATCTGGGCTTCAAAGCATGACAATTAACCCTCCACCAAGGGTGACGATCGTCATATCTTCCAGGTCACGTCTTTTTTTTACAGAAAACAACAAGAAGTCCCAAATTTTCATGTTTGTCCCTATTCTATTGCAGCATAGATCGCATATAACCAAAATATAAATGTTATAGGTAAATATTTCGTAGCAACACAACATCAAATATTTGCAAATAACATGGATCAAACAATCAAAACATACATTTCACAATTAAGAGTAAGAACACTAAAAAAAACTCCAATTTTTCCCAACATGCAAATTTTCACAAAATCAATTTTGTTCATATTTACCTAATAGAACCTCACTTTAAATGAAACCTGGAATTTGGAACTAAATGAGGATGAAGTTGATTGGTGATTTCTTCAATTTCTTAGTTGCATACAGAGTTTCCTTTTTTCTTCCTCTTTTTCTTTTTTTTTATTTTATGATTTGCAACAAAAATAAAAATGAGACAAAATGGCAAGGTGGTTTCTAGTAAGAAGACTCTTCATGGAAAACACTAAGTTGCCATCCAATTTGCACAAGATTTCAATTATGCCATGAAATTCAATTTACCATCATAATATCATACTTAACATTAATCTTTACCAACTAAGGACATTAAGCATGATAGAATAAAATGGGGTATTGCAATTTAAATGTGATATATGTATTTCCCATATCTAAAGTAATATCACCTTTGAAGATCACTTTATAGCTATACGATTCAAATGAAATAGTCTTGATTTAATATTTATTGATGATGTAGTTGCACCACACAAACTCCATGAAAAAGGTGTAGAAAACGATAGAGAACATGAATGAGAGAGAGAGAGTGTGTGAGTGTGTGCAAAGATAAAGTTTATTATACACGAATAACAAATAACCTCTCTCTCTTGAATTAGAATTTTATCTTCCTATTTTTTCTTATACAAGATGAGAGACTAGCATGCAATTTATAAAAATAATTAGCACACTAACCTAATGGGATTTTTAATAAATATCAATTATAAGCTAACTTAGGGTACAAGCTAACTTAAACAATTGGGCTTACAAGCAAAGCCCAATTCAACATGCTATCAAACCTAGCAATATTGACTAATGCATGTTAGACCAAAATTCGACTACAATACGCATTATTCGCGAACAGACTTCGACCATACTAGAGTTCGATCCAATAATCTTAGGATACTTTTGTCTTCTTGAAAAACATATCCCTTCCTGTCGAATTCACCAAGAGAAATCAAATTTTTCTTCAAATCAGGTATATACCTGACTTCAGTCGATAACCTTATTGACTCATCATGGAGCTTGAATCTCACAGATTCAATACCTGTAATTTTGCAAGATTTGTTGTTTCCCAGCAGCACCGATCCACCATCTTGATCACATAACTTCTCGAACAATTCTCTGTTTGGAGTCATGTGTCAAGTGCAACCTGAATCCATAATCCACTCTTTTCTTGAGTCGCCACTTGAAACCACAAGAACATCATATAAGTCAAAATCATCTTGGGCAATGGTTGCATTGCCCTTATCCTTACCTCCATAATCTTTCAGGCGTTCAGGGCACACCTTTCTTATGTTACCCTCCTTCTTACAATGATAACATCGAATACCATATGTTTTGCCACTATAAGACTTCTGCTGACTTTTACCTTTCTTCTTGTTGAACTTAACATCCTTTCGTAAGAATTTTCCTTTAACGGCCAAACCTTTGCC
The DNA here is from genome assembly GCA_963859935.3 of Lathyrus sativus. Taxonomy (NCBI): domain Eukaryota; kingdom Viridiplantae; phylum Streptophyta; class Magnoliopsida; order Fabales; family Fabaceae; genus Lathyrus; species Lathyrus sativus. The sequence continues at coordinate 618,940,451 of OZ012741.1, forward strand.
CACTGTCGAAGGTTTATGCTCTTTTCGTTCGTTCAAATCCTTAAAATACAAGGCTGATTGAACTTCTTCAAAGTTCAGGGATTCTCTTCCATACAAGAGAGTTTCTTTAAAGTGAGCATGTGTTATGGGCAAAGCACACAACAACAACAGTGTTTGATCTTCATCATCGATCTTCACATCAATATTTTCAAGATCAAGAATCAACTTTTTGAACATATCCAACTGCTTAGCCAACACTTTGTCTTCACTCATCTTGAATGAATACAAAGCTTGCTTCAAGTATAGTCGATTCATCAGAGATTTGGTCATGTATAAACTTTTAAGTTCCACCCATAACCTCGATGTTGTAGTCTCTTTTGATACATGTCGAAGAACTTTATCGCCAAGGCTCAACAATATTGCGTTGTGGGCTTTCTCAATCATGATCTTCTTTTCTTTTGCCATTAACGCAGCTTCCATGTCTGTCTCTCCCTTCAACGTTTCCAAACAATCCTGTTGAACCAGTAGGGCTTTCATCTTCAAGCGCCACAGACCGAAGTCGTTCACTTCTGTAAACTTTTCAATCTCATACATTGTTGAAGGCATCTTGTCCACGCTCATCGCACCAATTTGTTGTGAATAGAATGCCTTGAAAAAAATATAAACGGTTTCTTTATATTCAAGAAACACATAAGGGTTAAGGTTAACAAAACAAGCAAGAAGAACAAGAAGAAACAAAAAAGATTAGTTATAAACTGCTATTCTTTCCTTTCTCTACCAAACAAGATTACAAGTATACAAGAATAACAAAATAACATATCTCTCTTGAATTAGGATTTTACCTTCCTATTTTTCCTTATACAAGTTGAGAGACTACTATTTATAAGAAAACTAACACACTAACCTAATGGGATTTTTAACAATTACTCATTACAAGTTAACTTATGCTACAAGCTAACTTAAACAATTGGGCTTACAAGCAATGGCCAATTCAACATGCTAACAAACCTAGCAATATTGACTAATGTATGTTAGAACAAACTTCGACTACAACACACATTACTCGCGAACAGACTTCGACCATACTAAAGTTCGATTCAATATCTCACAGTTCTTTTGTTCAACATCTTCTACCTTTCATTGTTCATCTTTTTCTTCGGTCAAATGCCACATCACAATACAAATATGATTCTAGTTCAATCTCAACTCAATTCACTTTACAATGTTTATCCAAGTGATGACCCGAACTCGGTCACAGTTACACTCAAACTTGATGGCGTCAATTATGTTGGTTGGAGTAGATTTATGAGAAGAGCTCTTAGTGCAAAGAACAAACACAAACTTTTCATGGTATTAAGATAAATCTCAAATACCCGTGTATTACATAGAAAAATTGAATAAACTCTTACATTCATTTTAGGAGAATTATGAGTACCACGTTATTTAAGATGTTAAAAATAATGCATAATTTTTTGTTGTATGTCATATATTTATGTTGCTTATTGTAGGACTAATATATGACTCTTTAAAGATGTAATTCCCAATAAGTTGATAGTGAGAAAATATGTGGTCCTATTTAAGAAACTCCCAAAGATTATTATCTTATCTTATAGTTTATTTATTTACATAAAAGCATGGATCGAAGGCAGAAAAACACTTGAAGGTTTACGATTTAAGACCCTGTTCTTATTTACTTGAGTTGTAACTTCCTAAGTAGATTATTAGGATTACTTTTTGCAAGTAATTGTATTTTAACAGCAAGGAATCTTGGTGTAATTTTCAATTGGATGTAATTCATACTTGGTGTAAAAGAAGAATATAATTTTGAAGGAAAGGGATAAATATGAAACAAAAACAATAAATGTTATGGTAAAAGATGTTTTGAAGAGAAAAATACATCTTTCATATCATTTGATTTCTAAATGGTCTTGAGCTAGAAAAAATATATCAACAATAGCAAGAACATGTGAAAAAAAATATTACTGAGTCTTGAATGAAGAAGAATTAGAAAAGTTGGAAATTCAAATGATAACTTGAACAATTGCATATGGGAGGTGAGAGAAAATGAACATTGTACCAAGGTGTCTCTCTCGGAGTTTATTTCAAATGGAATATGATAGAAGAGTTGAGTTGATTAGTTGATAGATTTGAGTGAAGTACTAGGATGATAGAATAAATTGTGATCGACATGAAAAGTACTATTGTTAATATAGTAATAGTATTGGGCCATTATTTCTCGGCATTTGTACAGTTAGTTACAGTTTACTATTTTTAGTTATTGACCAATGTATATATTAGTAATTGTAACTCTTTTTTGCCTTAATCAATCAATAATAAACTTTATCTTTATATTTTGTCTCTCTCTTCTTTTAAACTCTCTATTATTTTTACACCTTTTTTTATGGAGTTTGTGTACTAGAACTGCATCATCAACATGGTATCAGAGCTTCCAAAGTTTTGCTAGTCATTATTTTTGTGAGATATTGAATCGAACTCTAATAAGGTCGAAGTCTGTCCGCGAGTAATGCGTGTTGTAGTCGAAATTTGTTCTAACATGAATTAGTCAATATTGCTAGGCTTGTTAGCATGTTGAATTGAGTCTTGCTTGTAAGCTCAATTGTTTAAGTTATCTTGTACCCTAAGTTAGCTTGTAATGGATAATTGTTAAAAAGCCCATTAGGTTAGTGTGCTAATTTTCTTATAAATAGCATGCTAGCCTCTCATCTTGTATAAGGAAAAATAGGAAGGTAAAATCCTAATTAAAGAGAGATAGGTTATTTTGTTATTCTTGTATACTTGTAATCTTGTTTTGTAGAGAAAGGAAAGAATATCAGTTTATAACCAATCATTGTTGTTTCTTCTTGTTCTTCTTGCGTGTTTTCTTTGTTAATCCTAACCCTTGTGTGTTTCTTGAATATAAAGAAATCGTTTATATTTTTTTTAAGGCATTCTATTCACAACAAATTTGTGCGGTGAGCGTGGAGAAGATGTCTTCAACAAAGTATGAGATTGAAAAGTTCACCGGAGTGAACGACTTCGGTCTGTGGCGCTTAAAGATGAAAGCCATATTGGTCCAGCAGGATTATTTGGAAGCATTGAAGGGAGAGGCAGCCATGGATGTTGCGTTAACGACAAAATAAAATACGACCATGATTGAGAAAGCCCACAACGCAATATTGTTGAGCCTTAGTGATAAGGTTCTTCGACAGGTATCAAAGGAGACTACAACATCGGGGTTATGGGTAAAACTTGAAAGTTTATACATGACCAGATCTCTGGTGAATCGACTCTACCTGAAGTAAGTTTTGTATTCATTCAAGATGAGTGAAGACAAAGTGTTGGCTGAACAGTTGGATATGTTCAACAAGCTGATTCTTGATCTTGAAAATATTGATGTGAAGATCGATGATGAAGATCAAACATTGTTGTTGTTGTTGTGTGCTTTGCCCAGAACACATGCTCACTTCAAAGAAACTCTTATGTACAGAAGGGAGTCCCTGAGCTTTGAAGAAGTTCAATCAGCCTTGTATTCTAAAGACTTAAACGAACGAAAGGAGCATAAACCTTTGACATGGGCGAAAGTTTGGTCGTTAAGGGAAAATTCTTGCGGAAGGATGGTAAGTTCGACAAGAAGAAAGGGAAAAGTCAGCATAAGTCTTATAATGGCGAAACATCTGGTATTCGATGTTATCACCGTAAGAAGCAGGGTCACACAAGAAAGGTGTGCCTTGAACGCCTAAAAGATGGTGGAGGTAAGGATAATGGCAACACAGCCATTGCTGAAGATGATTTCGACTCATCGGATGTTCTTGTGGTTTCAAATGGTGACTCAAGAAAAGAGTGGATTATGGATTCAGATCGCACTTGGAACACGACTCCAAACAGAGAATTGTTCGAGGAGCTCTGTGATCAAGATGGTGGATCGGTGCTACTGGGAAACAATAAATCTTGCAAAATTGTAAGTATTGGATCTGTGAGATTCAAGTTCCATGATGAGTCAATAAGGTTCTAAACGAAGAAACTAGAGACTATAAAGAAGTCATGAGGAGTCGAAAGAAGATTGAATGGATGAAGTCCATGGATGATGAGATAAAACCTCTTCATGATAACAACACCTAGAATTGATCAAGAAACCTGTTGGAGCCAGGTTAGTCAGCTGTAAATGCATTTTCAAAGTTAAGGAAGGAATCGAAGGAGTGGCGTCGAAGAGATACAAGGCAAGATTGGTCGCTAGGGGGTTCACTCAGAAAGAAGGTTTCAACTTCAATGATGCATTCTCTCCTATTGTGAAACATAGATCCATTCGAATGTTGCTTGCAACAGTGGCACAGTTCAACCTTGAACTGGAACAAATGGATGTGAAGACTGTGTTGTTGTATGGTGATCTAGATGAAACAATCAATATGAGGCAAACTTGAAGGGTATGTCAAAAAAGGGAAGGAAGATTATGTGTGCAAACTGAATAGATCTTTATATGGACTGAATTAATCTTCTCAACAGTGGAATATGAGATTCGATAAGCTCATGGCACACATAAGTTTCATTAGAAGTCAGTCCAACCACTGTGTTTACTTCATATTTTGACCTGGTGGTTCATTTGTTATTATGTTGCTTTATGTGGATGATATTCTATTAGCAAGCAACAATGTCGAAGATGTAATAAGGGTGAAGGTTGAACTCAATAAGGAGTTTGACATGAAGGATCTGGGAGCTCATCTAGGATTCTTGGGATTGACATCCGAAGAGATAAAAAGCAGTCGAAATTATGCTTATCTCAAGAGGCATGCCTACAGAAGATTCTCGAAAAGTTTGGTATGTCAAATTCAAAGCCTATTATGACTCTGACAAACCCTCAATTCAAGCTGAGTATAGATCAATATCCTAGTACTGATTTCGAAAAAGCTTATATGAATAGCATTCCATATGCTAATATAGTGAGTTCTTTGATGTACGGTATGGTTTGTACTAGACCCGACATAGCATATGCAGTAAATCTTGTAAGCAGGTATATGGCGAATCTTGGAAAGGCTCACTGAAAAGCATTGAAGTGGATTCTAAGGTACATAAATGGATCTCTGAATAGAGTCCTAATTTATGGTGGAGCCTTGGGTGAAGATAGTAAAACAGAAATTGAAGGATATGTCGACTCTGGTTATGCAGGTTGTATGGCTTTTAGAAAATCTATTTTTGGATATGTGTTCACTATGTTTGGGACAACAATCAGTTGAAAGCTACACTTCAGAAGGTCGTTTCCTTATCAACCACTGAAGTAGAATATATCGCCCTAACTGAAGCTGTGAAGGAAGCATTGTGGCTTGAATGTTTTGCAAAGGAGCTGAAACTTCAAGGTCGAGTTATCACTGTTAAATGTGATAGCCAAAGTGCAATACATTTGTCGAAGAATTCAGCTTATCATGAGCAAACCAAGCACATTGATGTGAGGCTGAATTTCGTCAAAGGGGTAATCGAGCGTGGAGAAGTCCAAGTACTGAAGGTTTCGACAGATCATAATGATGCTGATATGATCACCAAGACATTGCCCAGTTGCAAGTTTTTCCATTGTATGCAGTTGATAAAGCTGCATGAAGAAAGTTAGTTTCTTAATGTTATATAGTTAGATCTAAGGTAGAGATTTGTGAGATATTGGATCAAACTCTAGTATATCCGAAGTCTGTTCGCGAGTAATGTGTGTTGTAGTCGAAGTTTATTCTAACATACATTAGTCAATATTGCTAGGTTTGTTAGAATGTTGAATTGGATTTTTCTTGTAAACCCAATTATTTAAGTTAGCTTGTACCCTAAGTTATCTTGTAATGGACAATTGTTAAAAATTCCATTAGCTTAGTGTGTTAGTTTTCTTATAAATAGCATGCTAGTCTCTCAACTTGTATTAGGAAAAATAGGAAGATAAAATCTTAATCCAAGTGAGATAGTAGTATAGATAGTTGTAACCACCTCATTAGAAGGGTACTCTTCACTCATTTGTAATATTCTGTTTTCATCAATACAAAGCGTTTGAAGTTTTTCTCTCTCTCTTTTCATGAATGCGATACAAAGAGTTCGAAGCTTTTCTCTCCCTCTTTTCATGAATGCCATATTTCATTAAAGGAATAAACTTAAAGACTTTTAATTTATTTTAATAATTTATAAAGTAAATTGATAAGAGAATGATAGTTTAAAAACTAAAGTGAAGGTTTATTTCATGAAAAATACACTATGTACGATAATGTTTTAATGCTCTAGTCTTCTTATATAGTACATAAATTCATAGTCACATGTGCATCTTAGTTGATGCAATAGTTTACATAGATTCATAGTCACATGTGTATCTTCCACCATATGGTCCACATCTCTGCATTTTTGTCACTTTAATGTCCTTATGCACCCTCACCTTTTTAAACTTGGAAGGATCTTTACCAATTTTTCTTGCAGTCCACTGGAACATGGATAAGAATCCAGAACCATAAATAAGGTGAAATACATTAAGCCTAAAATATCCAATTGAAAAACACATATCTCTGTCTCACTACATAAAATGCAAGCTCTATTACTTAATAATTTCATGTCTGAATAGAATGAGATCAAACACAAAACAATCTTAAATAAAAATGTTACATGCATAGGACAAAACCTGCATAAAGTCATAATAAACCCCTCACCAAAAATAACAATAATAATGAATTGGTGGTTGAGAATTTTTGGCCTAGTGTTAAACAATGAATCCACAGGTTCTTACAATCACTAACTCATTATTTTGTGAAGGGTTTATCTAATGACTATTTTACAATTGTTTCCGAGAATAGTCGTATTCGCTCCTTGAGATTATACGGTCGAACTCTTAACACCTTATGAAAAGGTTTACCTGAATTTGTTTGTATCATCTCTTGAATCTTATAGCTTCAAAGTGAGATCAGGAGATGTAGATGTTGATGCTTGCGGTGGAGGAGGTGCCATTGGAGCAAAACTAGAATTTCCGACATTAACACCGCCTGCCTGATCCACCTGTCTGAAACTTCCCGGCCAAAAGAAACCTACATCCTCATCTTCCGCGAAAACAACCGATCCGAAATGGTTTCTGTTGAATTTTGCAGCAGCTCTCATATCAGGAGCCCTCACTGACGAAATCGGTTGCATATGTGTTCTTTGATGCATTGCACCATGAGCTTCAACGCCAAGGGACCGAAAAGGCGAACCATGAAGAGGTAGAGATGCTAGGCTTGTATACCTGTCGGTGAACATTCCCATTCTCATCGCGCGTTTAGCCATCGTCCTCTCTCTTTTGTGAGCATTCTGATGACCTCCTAACGCCTGCGAGCTAAAGAACTTCCTCCTGCAGTAATTACAAGAGAAAACCCTTGGAGTTACCGATGGCGAAGCAAGAGCTTCAGCTTCAGCAGCAGCTCCCACTTCACTACTAGCATCACTTGAAGCCTTAAACTCGCCATCACTCGAACTGATATTGAGTGTCAAGTCAAGCGTCATGGAGTCAAGACCACGAAGCGCTTCGGAAGGATTTTCAGGTTCCAAGTTCATGTTTGGAGTCATCATTTATATGAATCTTCTAAGAGCTATAACTTCTTCTACATAAGCCAATTGAATAGATCAAATGTCACACTTGGACTAGCTTTTCATATGATACTGTCACCTGCATTATAATGAAATAATACATTATATCCTATCTTATGTAAAAAAGAACAAAGATATAGTGCACACACAACAAAATTCAACTAAACCGAGTTTCCCTGCAACCACTGATTCATGAATTCGGAGTACTAGTGACCGTTCGATCAAAATCACATATATTTAAAATTTAAAAACAAAAAATTAAAAGATGTATTTTACTAAACCATCGGAATCGTTAATGACCCAAATGCGTGAATTTGGAGACTGAATTCAGCTTCATAAGAAAGACCTAAAACTACATTTTGTTTGTCCAAAAGAGGACACAGATATCAAACTATCACATCAAAGTAAACTATCTTCCCAAGGAAGGAATAATAAACTTTAATTTGTAACAATTTAGATTTAGTCCTTAAATAGACGCAAATAGTAACATATTTAAGAAAATTAACACTTCCATGGTAGCATAATAGAGATTACCATAAACCAATGATTCCAACATCATTCATGAATTGATATGCCAAGTGATTTCTTGCACTTGATTAACTAAGTAATCACTCAAAGACTAGTCTTAAACAAAGAAATCAAACAGAAAATTGGTAATTAATATTTACTTGAATTGGTTATTGGACAAAGAAATCATTCAACTATTTAAAAAAAAATGGTACTAACATCAAATTAGGCTCGCAACAAGTTAGATCTAAATTTGAATACTGGAAACTAAGATGCAGTTACTTACATAAGCAATTAGCATAGTAGGAAAGAAAGTGAAGGCATGGTTATTGTAGTGTGATTGGGAAGAAGCAAAGACAGAAGGTGGAAAGGTTTTTGTATGAAAAAGAGGAGAATGAATGAATGAGTGAGGTGATACTTAAAAAGGAGATGATAAGATTAGAGAAGAAAAAAGAGAGTTATGGGAAAGCAGAGAAGAGAGATGGTATTGGTAGGGTTGTCAGATAACATAATTACATAACACAAGACAACAAAACATATTGAGGTGAATCAAACAACAACAATAGAGTTAATAGTACAGTTCATATTTTCTATAAAACCTTAAAAAAACTACTTTCATCAATATTTTTTTAATTAAATATAAAATATCGAGTCTCAGTTATGATATCAAGTGATTTCAGTCCCTTTTATATACTAGACCGATTAATCTAATTCGAGATCAGTTATGACATCAAATGATTATAACTTTCTTCCGATCGCAATTGCAGGAGATCGAATCGTGATTCTCTTAATCTTAATTATAAAAAAATCGAACTGTAATTCTCTTTATTAAAGGAGATCGAATCCTGATTCTTCTCGTCTAAAAATATTAATATATATTTTTGTGTTTGTGTGTAGAAGATATTGGAATTCTAATAGAAAAATTTAAGAAGAAAAAAAAGGACGAAGGAAAGAGAGACAGCGAGACAAAGCAGTCCCCACTTCATTTCTGCCAACACCCACAATAAAGACGCAACATGCTCATACTAAATTAGAAACAACTTCACAAAAATTTATAAATATATGCTATATAAGTTATAATATAATTATTCCTTTCACAAAAAAAATCACTATATGGTTAATAAAATTTGCAAATACACAATCATATTTTAGTGTATAAATAATTTAGACCGAAAAGACTAATGTAACAAGATAGTATGGTGGTATCCCACAACTTTAATACTTTAAATCTCATGAGAGATAATTTGTTAATTCGGTAGTTTAGACACAACTTTAACCCGTTGAATTTTGCAATTTTTTAATATCAACTACTAATAATGTGCATACAAGAGAGATACGCTTTTCGGTAAATTTTGGAAACGTAATTATTTATATATTTTCGTAAATATAAGAATTGTTTGTAGATTGTTATAAAAATAAATTTAAAAAAATTAAATTTAAGAATAATAGTAAAACTAAATTAAAATAGTAATATGTAGAAATAAAATGTAAATAACAATATTATTAATAATGATTAAAAGTAAAAATTATTAAAGTTTGTATTAGATAATTTTAGTTTTTTTTATAAATAAGATAATTATTTTATAAGAGAGATTATAATTTTCAAATATATACTCAATCTTTTTAAAGTTTTTTTTTTAATTTTTCATCTATTTAAAAAAAATGATTGATAAATTTCTATTATTTAATATTTGAATCAGTAGTAAAGTTGTCTCTGTTTATAACAATAGTATTTTTTTCAAATATAAAAATATTTGAATCAACAATGTATTATTTTAAAAAATATTTGAATCAACAGTAAAGTTGTTTTCGTAGATAAAAATATTTCAATCAACAATGTATTTTTTTTAATATATAAATATTATTTTATTTTAACAATATTTATAAAAATATTTAAATCACCTAGTCCCCACAAGGTTACAATGAATTACCTGTCAATAGGGCTGAAAATACTATGTTAAATAAGACCTTTAGCAGCACTTTTTTTAGCTTTTAGCAGCGCTTAAAAGGATTGCCTAAAGTGGTGCTGCTAAAGGTAAAGACAACGTTTTTTTTATGAAAAAAAACGCTGCTATAGGCCCCATTTAGCAGCGCTTTTGAAAAGCGCTACATATTTTCCCCCATATAACAGCGCTGCTTATCCCCCCTACCCCCCCCCCCCCCTTTAGCAGCACTTTTTTGAGCGCTCTCTATGCCCCCCCCCCTTTAGCAGCACTTTTTTGAGCGCTCTCTATGCCCCCCCCCCCCCCCCCCCCCCCTTAAGCAGCGCTTTTACTTAAAAGCGCGGTCTATTCTTCACGTTTTTAAAATTTTTTTTAAATAATCACTTTTTTTACTTTTTTTCCGATAAACCTGCTTATAACAATTACATTCACCTGCTTATAATTCAGACCTTTAATTCAACACTTTGGCCTTATATATACATTGTAATTCAACACTTTGGCCATAATCATTGTAATTCACATAAACTTGCTTATATATAATTCAACACAAGCCGATACTCATAACAACTTCACAAATACAGTCAATTTACATATAATTACAAAACCGATAACTTTACAAATACATACGACTTTCAGAAATATTATTATCCTGCATCAATATTTGACGATACATATACCTTATACAATTCTCAACTCAAGAATGTATTGACACCATTCCTCCTTAATTTCTTCCAATCCTGCTTTCGAGTAAGTACCACACTTGAATTCATCAAAGTACTACATAATATAACAGAACATGCACGATTTAGTTTAAAAATTAATTACTCAGATGAAATATCGGTTAATTATTAAAATAAATCATATAACTTATGAATTGATCCATACCATGATTGGAATATCTATTTGACCCGAGTGAATAATTTCCTTCATAAAGCGCAATACAAAATATCTGCAATCAATCCCATTGCGCTGACGAGGACACTGTAAATGGAAAAAACAAACGATCATTTATCAGGATATATAGTTTAAATAGTTTTATCAAGTAGAATCACTATAACAGTAAAAAATGTGAAAATATACCTGCACTCTGATCCAGCTAATGTTGTCAGCCTTCCTTTTTGGCATTGTTGCTTCTCTTTGCGATCGAAATATTTGTATAGCTCTAACATAATATAAACGAATATTTAGAACAATCTCACATAATAAATAAAGATTCAGAACAGTATATCTCATCACTTACGTATCAACCATATTCTTCATATCAGGATATTTTGTTTGATCACCATCCAATGAATCCAGATAATACACTATTTCTTTCATCGGATTAATCGCGACCAACAACTAGTGTCCACTGTAAAATAAGACAAAAGTTTAGACGGAAATGTTATATAGAATGGCAAAAAACGAATAATTATAATAAATGAATTTAGAATGAAATCTAACCCATGGCCAGTATTATATGGCAAAAAGTACAACTTCTCTGTATCTGCGGCCATAAATGATTTGACTATGTAATCTCTGACTACGTCTGGAGTGTGATTGATTGACCGTACGTTTATACAGCTAGCAGATAAGAATGTGAATCTTGAAGTCAAATCGTGCGGGACCAACATCTTGTCATACAATAACCTTAAATAAAAACATAATCAACATTAGAATATTCATTTAAATGAGCAAATAAATTGTTCAATTATTTAATTAAAATTGATCGGAGTACTACCTGATGTAAGAATGCATAACACCCATGCCCAATTCAGAATGTTGGAAAATCTGGTCCAAATCCTCCTTGGCAATTGTTTCGGCATATTCAAAATCGAAAATACCTTCATGCATAGGTATTTGACGGATGCCATCCTCAGTCACATCTTTTGTTCCTACATATGTTTCAAGGCACAACCTAAATCGAGGAACATATGCTTTTTTTGGCCCGGCCTTTTTTTTGTTGGGTACCTTGCTAGATTCAAGCATCTTACCCTTGCTGACTTGTTGCAACTGTTGATCATGAACCTAAAAGTCATATAAATTCAGAAATTAATGTATAATAAGATCATCATGTAACTATAATAGTACCTATTTTTTTGATGCAACTGAATCGGTTTCCCGCACAATAATTCCTTTATCTTTTGATTTGGATTTTGTAGGAGTCTAAGATCATCATGTAAATAAGTAAGTGTAAATGTAAGAATAACTTTCATGTATGGGTCGTAAAATATTTGAATACTTCATAATGGTGTTCAACCTACCTCATCATCTATGAAAATGAGACTTGACGGCCATGCAACATACGATCCTATTGCATCTCCCACCACTGTTGCGTCTGAAACATCATCTGGTATAGGCAATAACGCACCCCCTCTAACGCAATATGAACTGATACTTTCAAAAATCCAGCAGGGAGTGGTTTATGGTGAAGTAAGTCTCCCAAAGTGTTATGCACTTTTCCCTTGCCAACCATGCGATAAGTCGGGGACGATAAATATAGCCGACAAGGTGAAATGCCCTAAACAAATAATGAATATGATTAATGTGTCAATTAAGAAAATTGTGCTAAATTAATTTCAATGTAATATATACAATTACCTTTGGAAGCTTTTGCGTACAATTGATACTATCTTTGTCGCTAGTATCTTTACACTCTGGATCACGCCTTTCTGACATGTATCTCTCTTTGTCCTTCTGTAATTCACAAATCTGAGCTTTCAATTCCTCCAATGTCTTCATCACTTCTTTATTGCTAGGATTTTTATTATTTGGCTGCTTATACAGTTTTGATGCAGTGACACCAAATCCCTTACCCCTCACACGCCCAGAATACTCAGAAATATTTAACACTCGACTCAATAAGCTCCTGCAATCATCGTCCTCAGCTGCAGTTATAGTCTGGGATAGAGTCTCCTGAAATATAGATAAAAGCATATATAAATATATTATACACTTTTGAGTTACTGACAAAACTAATGTTGTACTTACACATTATTTAAATACTTGTTGAACTTCTTCCTGAACGACTTCATCTCTTCCCACACGGGCAGCCTTCCACAATACATGGTCCGGAAGAGATGTTGCATCACTTTTCTCCTCTTCTAACTACACACTAAGGCAGATAATAAAACATTCATATCTCATTATATATACTTACTATTTTTTGTAACTATATCATATTAAAGCATTTATATATATTTACTATTTTTTGTTGTAAGCGTGCATATCCCAAACGCCCTTTTTTGTATGGATACGCAGGTTTTGATGCCCGTTTCTGATTTACGTCACTCACAACCTGAAAAAACAAGTTTAAATCATATCAGAACTCTTGTGGAAGAAGTATATATATTATACATTGTTCATGATAAGTTGTACTTGCGCAAAATTCTTTGGTTCTTCGCTTGACAACAAATGTCTCTCATTCTTCATCTAAAATCAGATCAGCATACTTCTTTGGACGCTCCGATTCGACAAAGTTTCCATCAGAATCTTTAAGAAAATTGTTCGTTAAAAACACTCTAAATCCTCTTAGTTGTTTTCTGGCCAATTGAAGACAATATTTTCTCCTGCAATCATCAGTATTAAAAGATCTCTGCAAACAAATAAACATACATATAACATGTTAGTATAATTAATTTAAAGATGTAACCGTCGACATAATTAAAAAATATCAAATATCATACCTGTATCTCGCTCCAAATTTTGTCTCTAGCCGGTTGTAACGAAGAAATTCTCCAATTATCGCAAGTAATTGAAATTTGCGAGCGAACAAGTGCTCCAATGTAACTTGTCAGCATCGCACCGTTAGGCTCAATTAATTGATCTCTTTCATTCCAATGCACATCATACTTTACACCTTTATCTCTCGCACGAATGATTTTTTACATAATCGTTATTCCTCTTTTAATTTCGCCTTCCACGTCTTTTGTTGTTTCGTTTTCATCATGTGATTTTTCCTCGTTGGTGGCCATAATACCTGTAATTCAGAAAAACCAAATTATCAAATGAATGACAAATATGTAAATAAGAAATATATACATAAGAAATATATAAATAAGAAAAACATATATATAATTTTATAGAATGACATAATATTTAATTTTATTGCATGATATAAATATGTAATTTTATTGAATGAGACAATATGTAATTTTACAAGTACCTTTGTCACTAACATCTCTTTCTTTTCTTCGTTGGAAGGTGGTTTACTTGTCTCTTAACAACACGGACGGATGGATTGATCCAAATTCCCTCTTATGATCATTTATAATATATGATTCGTCCGCTCTAATATTCTCATCTAGATCATCTATAATATAAGATTCCTTCTCAACATCAACATCACCCTTGTCTCCAATGTTATCATCGATTACTTTGTTGGAAAAAAGAACTATAGACCATTTCGTACTTATCAGATCTGTGACATAGAACACTTGTTTAGCTTCCGTGACTAGAATAAAAGGCTCATCTTTGTACCCCACCTTATTAAGATCCACTTGCAAAAATTCTGAGTTATCCATTTGTATGTCACTATTATTTTCAACCCACTTGCATCCAAATCTAGGAATCTGAAACTTCTCATAATCAAACACCTAAATGCGCTTGATAACTCCAAAATACGACAGATTTACATATTTGGGTTTAAGTCCTTTACACTTGAAATGTGCATTGCTTCGGCAAGCACGATGACACCACTATTTTACATTGTACTTTTATCATCTTGTTCTTTAGTATAAAATATGTATTCATTAATTGCGTATGCGCTATAAGAAAACACATGCAAACTTGGACCATATGCTAAACATCTCAACCTTTATGTTATTGAAGCGGGATCAGAATAAAACTTTGAAAAAATATGATCCTTGAACCATGTTATAAAACTTCGATTGTGCTCACGTACTATCCAATTTTCATTTCTATTCAGATTTAAACCTCGGAGAACGTCCTTGTGATGAACCATGATTAAAATTGCCCCTATTTTGTGGATGTGGCAAATTTAGAGAGAAGGACAGAAAAGACTTTTTTATAACATCAAATTTTCTTATATTATAGATTACTATTACACTTAGAACTCGCTACATTTTCGTCCCATGCTTTTTTTGTCGTATGTAATTAATGGGTGGTTTTTAAAAAATTATTAAATGTCTTTATTTTAATTATAAAATTAATTTTAATTATTATAATATTTTTATTAATTATGATTAATGGAAAAATAAAATAAAGTAAATATTAATATATGAAAATATAATAATCAAAATAATAATAAATATTAAATTAATATTATAATAAAATAATTATTTTAAAAAAATGGAAATAAGATATTTCTATGAAACGGAATAAGTATAATTTTTTTATATTACAATCAAAATATATTTGAGAAAATCATAATATTTCGCTCTAACATATTCACTACAATCTCTTTGTATAGATGACATGGGGCACATCGACTCCATCTATTTTTGTTAATTCAAATAAACGTATTAATAATGAAGTTTTTTTTTTATAAAATCCTTATATATAAAAAAGAAACATTGTAAAAGTGTTGGGATTTTAACAATAAACTCCATTAAAAAATTTAAAATTAAACATTTCTAATCTATTTTGTACAAATTCCTTCCTAATGTTTATAGGGATGGAATCAAAAAATACGAGGAAATTACACTTAAGAGCTAGGTTTGTCACAAAAAAGATGTACACGAGAGTTATCCACTCTAAAAATGTGAGAAATGAAAAAAAAATACTTACTAAAAAAAATCAATACAATTTGACTATGCAACTTTGACTTGCCAAGGGATCAAAGAAGCCTTTTAAAGCATGAACCATCAATGTTGAATCAGTCTCTATTCAAAGTTTAAACCAACTTTTTTTCAATAGCAATTTTCATGATCCTAATGACCGTCACAAATTCTGTCAAGTATGAGGAGAACCACTTTATTGAATCGGTAAAAATCAATATAAAGTTGTTATTATGATTACGAAACAATCTACCACAATCGGCAAGAAAATCATCATGGTTGTAAGCACCGTCATAATTGCACTTCATCCAATATAAAAGAGGAGGACGCCACAAGACTTCTTTGATTTTGGGTGTCTTATAAGGCTTAATCGAGATGTTGAAAGCTTTTAGAATCACGAAATATTTCAATGAAGCATGTGACGTGGCTAAAGAATTGTGATCAATAATGAATATTTGATTTTTGAATCTATTTATGACTTTTGAAATGTTGAACACATCAATCTCCCACCCTAACATTTTCATCCTCCTAGGAAATGCTCATCCTGAACTCATCAATCCCCTACCCTAACATTTTCATCTCCATTAACTAAATGTTACGATCCACTAATAACTTAAAAATGTCGTTAAATCTAAAGTTAAAAGAGCACTCTTCCAACCAATGATTATTTCAAAAATACATATTTTCACAATTTTTCACAACACACAGTAATTCCTCACATTAGCATATCTCCAAGTCAAACCCATATATTATAGTTTGACTTAATTCATTTTTACACACGTTCATCACTTTTTTAGATTTGATGCATGAATATAAACAATAGACGATTTATGATCCGATCAATAAACTTTAATATTATGTTAGATTTTGATCTAACTCATTCTTATAAAACCGACTTAAAAAATAAAAATTATAATTATTTATAAACTCTTTCAATCTATAATGAACGTGAGACTTGAGATTTTTTTAAATATTTTATTATCTCTCTTCTCAAAACAACTTATACCATAAATCCTCCTAATCCAGTTGTAAAGTTAAATTAAAATTCTTTAATCTCCAAAAACCTCGTGCTTTTTAATCCATACACATTTTGCTCCAGCTAATCTAAGGGACCATTACTTAGATGTCAAAATAGATTAAAGAATCACTCACTGATTTTTATTTTTACATTTTACATTTTTTTTACTTTCTTTGAATATAACTTAAAAGCATAAAATATATAGTATTATGTTAGAGAAATTAACTTATCACCCCCTAAACTAAATCCGACACACTATATATTTTCATTACTCTTAAATTGTCATTGAATAAATAAGAATAAAAAATGCGAATGAAATTTCTAATAATTCATTTTAAATTCTGATAACAGACTAAACTTTAGTAGTTCATTTTTTAATCTCTTATATAAAATTTTTTTTTCAGTTTTTTTAAGAAATATTTTAACATATCAGATTTTTTTAAAAATCCAATATCTGCCTTGTTTTTTAGAATTTTTTAAAATTTCGATAATCAATTTCAATGAATAAAAAAATTTAATATTATTGAAAATTTTGAAAAGTGCTATATTTTATCGAAAATTTTGATAGGGTAAAATAAATTTTTCAAAATATTGCATTTTTTTCAAAAGTTCTGGTATTTTTCAATTCTTTTACTAGAAATCATTGATTTTTATAAGAATTTTGTATTTTTCATAAAATTCTAATTAACGCAATAAAAAGTAAAAAATAATAATTTAGTAAAGGTATAAAGATAAGAGAAATATTTGCATGAAAAAGTACATAAATTTATATTTGTAGAAATATCTAATAAGAAGAGAAAAAATTTTAAATTTATTTTTAATTAGATATATGGACTGGTTGTGATTATGAAGAAGAGATAAAAATTTATTTTTATTTTTTAATTAATAAAAAAATTATAATTAACTATATGTAAAAGTATTTTTTATAGTTCTATATGTCAATATTTTTAGTACCAAAGAAAAAACCAATCAATTTGTTTGCACCTTTAAAAGAAGTGGTCCCATTTTTTCTTAAGTGATACTAATAATACATAAATTTTCTATCATTACGAGTATGAACTATATATGCATGATATTTTTCTTCTGATAAAAAATAGATATTTTTCTTTGCCATTTATTGACCCATCATCAGTCTGAATCATACTCATCTGGACTCCCATAACTTTCCCATCGCTATTTAAACTAGTACTAGTTTAACAAACAATTGTTCATTCAAGTGAGACACATAACAATTCAATATGAGCCAACAGTTTTTCCAATAATGGTGACTCCAACATACTTTAGAAAAATTTAATGATTAAACTTAACTATCGGGATACTATATCAATCGTTTGCAATTTTGAAGAAATAAAGCATAGTGATGAAAAAAATTAGGAAAATTTTAATTAATTAATATAGATAAAAATATAAAAAATGTGTTATACATAAATATGAGGAATAATACAAGTTGTAGAAATTAAAAAACAAAAACAAAAAAAAAATATAAATATTAATAATGCAGTAAAAATAAGAAAGAGATGATTAATTGAAAAGTAAAATAATAGTAATTAATATTTTAAAAATATATAAAATATTGAGATATTGGATCAAACTCTGTATGTCGTCGAAGTTTGCACACATGCTGTTGTCGAAAACCTACATGTTGTAGCCCATTAGTTTAGTATGTTAGGTTTTATTATAAATAGCATATTAGTCTCTCATCTTAAGTGGTGTGACAAAACCTAATTAGGGTGAGAGGGTTATTTGTTATTCTTGAGTACTTGTAATTTGTTTTATAGAGAAAGTTAAGAATAACTGTTATAACCAATCCTTATTGGTCTTCTTGTTTTTCCTTAATCTTAAGCCTTGTGTGTTTCTTGATCATAAAGAAACCGAATATATTTTGTTTTAAGACATCCTAATTCACAACAAATTGGTGGAGTGAGAGTGGAGAAGATACCTTCAATAAAGTATGAGATTGAAAAATTCACCGGAGTGAACGACTTCGATCTGTGGCGCTTGAAGATGAAACCCCTACTGGTTCAGCAGGGTTGTTTGGAAGCGTTGAAGGGAGAGGCAACCATGGATGATGCATTAACGGAAAAAGAAAAGAAGACCATGATAGAGAAAGCCCACAGCGCAATATTGTTGAGCCTTGGTGATAAGGTTCTTCGACGGGTATCGAAGGAGACTACGACATCGGGGTTATGATTGAAACTTGAAAGTTTTTACATGACCAAATCTTTGGTGAATCGACTATAACTGAAGCAAGCTTCGTATTCATTCAAGATGGCTGAAGACAAATTGTTGGTTGAGCAATTGGATATGTTCAACATGCTGATTATTGATCTTAAAAATATTGATGTGGAGATCGATGATGAATATCAAACACTATTTTTGTTGTGTGCTTTTCCCAAAACACATGCTCACTTCAAAGAAACTCTCTTGTATGGAAGGGAGTCCCTGAGCTTTGAAGAAGTTCAATCATCCTTGTATTCTAAGGACTTGGACGAACGAAAGGAGCATAAACCTTCGATAGTTGGTGAATGTTTGCCCGTTAAGGGAAAATTCTTGCGAAAGGATGGTAAGTTCGACAAGAAGAAAGGTAAAAGTCATCAGAAGTCTTATAGTGGCGAGACATCTGATATTCGATGCAATCATTGTAAGAAGGAGGGTCACACAATAAAAGTGTACCCTGAACGCCTGAAAGATCATGGAGTTAAAGATAATGGCAACGCATCCATTGTTCAAGATGACTTCGAATCATATGATGTTCTTGTCGTTTCAAGCGGCGACTCAAGAAAGGAGTGGATTATGGATTCAGGTTGCACTTGGCACATGACTCCAAACATAGAACTGTTCGAGGAGCTATATGATCAAGATGGTGGATCAGTGCTGCTGGGAAACAACAAATATTTCAAAATTGCAGGTATTGGATCTGTGAGATTCAAGCTCCATGATGAGTTAATAAGGTTATTGACTGAAGTCAGGTAAGTACCTGATTTAGAAATTTGATTTCTCTTGGTGAATTCAACAGGAAGGGATATGTTTTTCAAGGAGAGAAAAGTATCCTAAGAGTCATGAAGGGGTCGAAGGAAGTCTTGAGAGGCGTGAAGAAACAAGGCTTGTATATCCTTGAGGCTGAAGTTGTAAGTGGTTCGACAAATGTTGCATCCACGAAACCGTTGTCGAAAACAGAAATTTGGCACATAAGATTGGGCCATGGCAGTGAAAGGGGCCTGGTCGAATTAGGGAAACAAAATCTGCTTGGAGGAGAGAAAGTCAAAAAGCTGAAATTTTGTGAACCCTGTGTGCTTGGAAAGTCTTGCAGAGTGAAGTTCAACAAAGGCAAACAAATAACTCATGGATCCCTTGATTACATCCATGCTAATGTTTGGGGGTCCGCAAGGTGTCCATCACATTTAGGAGCAAAGTATTTTCTATCCATAGTTGATGATTATTCCAGGAAGTTATGGGTATTCGTCTAGAAGACTAAGGATGAAACTTTTGAGAATTTCAAAGGTTGGAAGACTCTGGTTGATAAAAAGATTGGCAAAAAGGTCAAGAGGTTGAGAACCGATAATGGCCTTGAATTTTGCAATGAGGCGTTTGACAATTTTTGTGTCACCTCGGGTATTGCTAGGCGCAAAACTACAACATGGACTCCATGACAAAATGGTTTGACAGAAAGGTTTGAAGGTGAGAAAATACTTAGAAGGGGGGTTGGATAAGGATTTAGAAAATATTATGGCAATAAAATCACAATGATTTTTATGCTGATTCGTTGAACTCAACTAATCCAGTCCACCCTATCAAGAGTGATTTGCCTTTCTCTACAAGGACTTAATCCACTATAATCAAACTGATTACAATAAAAACCACTAAGAACAACTGTTCTTAGTCTTCTCAAGAACTAATGACCACAACTTGGTTTTCTCAAGGAACTTTTACAATCAAATGTAAACTAAACAAGTGTTTGAAATGCTTCTAAGAAAGCTATATCACAACTGTGATTTACACTTAAGTTTAAGAACTTATGAAAACTATTTAGCAAAGAATAATAATTTGTATGAGAGCTTAGAGAGAGTTTTCAATGAATTGTTCAATTTTGGCCAATGTTCGTCAACTGAAGAAAGTTGTTGAAGGCTTGCTTTTATAGACTTAGAAGTCTAAGGCATTGCAAGCTTGAAGACCGTGAACTGCAAAGTAGCTGTAACCTTTTGCCTTCACATCACTTGACCTTTCCTAGAAGTAGAACGTTTAGAGAAATCCTTTTTGCCTGAGTTCTTGTGTCTAGCATAAAAGAGGAAAGAGTCGTTTGGCATAACCAACAGATATAACTTCAAATAATCTTCTTCAACAAGTTTCTAATTCACAGCAATTAACATCAGAGCCTTGAGTGATCAGAGTCTTGATGTCTTCAGAGTTTGTTGTATTAGATTGTTGGAGCAAGTGTGCTTTAACGTGAGATTCATTAGAACAGAGTTTGGAGATCAGATCCTCAGTACTTGCAGCGTACAGTACTATCAGAGTCTTCTGAAAAACAGTGCTTGAAACTCTTCATACAAAGTCTTCAGTCTACGCTTCAGATGCTTCTGTAGCTTCTGCTCCAGATCCTTCTGTAGGCAGTGCTCAGAGTCTTCTAAGAGATGATTCTGACGCTTCAGAGTCTTGCTTAGTTCAATGTTCAGATCCATTTTTGCTTTCAGAAGAATATTAAATTTAATATCTGCAGCAAAAATACTTGAACAAATTTAGAGTATATAATTTCTTAATACAAAATTTCGTAAGTGTTATCATCAAAACATAAAGATATAACTAAGAACCAATCTATGTTCTAACAATCTCCCCCTTTTTGATGATGACAAAAACATAGGAAATTTTGTTCAATAAAGAGATAAAATTATAACTCCCCCTGAGATTATGAATCTCCCCCTGAATTGAATACTAAGAAATAATAGAAACTTCCCTTTTTGCATGAGTATTCTTTTCAAAATCAGAGCCTGAATTTTCAAAGTTAGAGCTTGATTTGGATGAACGTTTCAGAATCAGAGTCTGATTGGTTAAAACTTGATCTGGGGATCTCAGAGTTACTTTAATGAATTTTGTCAGTTTTATCAATATAGTTCTAAAATACTAAAAATTCACGTTAGTTATGATTTGATATGTCTGAATTTCATTCAGGTAAAGTTTATTTGAACAGTCAGAATTTCATTTTCTCCCCCTTTTTGTCATAATCAAAAAGAAAACTTTTAAAGATAAGTAAAAGGAAACAGAGAGAAAAGATACAATCAGATAGAGAAAACATTCAGATTCATTCATTCATTCAAATAAGTACTCAGACAGAACAGACAAAACATCAGATAAGAAATTCAAATACAAGTGCTCAAACATCAGATAAAGAAAACATAAATCTAGGATTGTTTGGAAAGAAGCATCTTCATAAGGTGGGTGATCTCAGATGAAGATTGTTCTTGCTTTGACATCCATTTTTCAATGTTCTCAATCTTCTGATCTTGCCTTGCCATCCAGGACTTGATCTCAGATTGACCAGCTTCCAGCACAACAATCTTATCTTCTAATTCTGGGTTTTCTTTCTTAATCTCAGAAGAAGTAGACGGAGCAGATTCTGATGCAGGTGTAGGAGCAGATTCAATATTCATTGGAGTTGGAGAGTCTGGAGCCACAAATGCAGATGGTTTGTCCACAGTTGTCAGAGCTAAAGGATTTTCTTCCAGAATGACTTCAGAAGCAGATCCTTCAATAGTTTATGTAGCAGATGCTCCAGAGGATTGAGGTACATCCTCAAGAAGCAAAGGTGGAGATCTTTTCATATTCCATAGCATGGTTCTGCCAGTCTCAGCAAATTTGATCTTTGCATTATCAGAGTAGACACTCTTCAGATTTGAAGCAATAATGTTTAATCTGGAAAAGAAGCTATTCCAAGTAGCATCAGATTCATCTGCATTCATGGTTGACAGGCATCTCTTCTTCACAGAGTCTAAATTCATCCTTATTTCTTTCATAAAATTAGCAAATAGAATATCAACGTTTAGCCTAGGTTTTGGTTTAAGAAAGGCTTCCAGAGTTGATGGTTTGATTGGTTTTGGTGGAGTTGGTATGGTAAAGGTTGGAATGATAAACAGAGGACGAGGATAAGAAGGAAAAGATGGATGGTCAGATGATGAAGTAGAGGTTTTGAATCTGGATGAAGTGTGAAACAGAAATGGTTTAAAACTTGATGCAGAGGGAATTACATCAAATGGTGTGGAAGTGTAGGAGATAAAAACAGATTTATCAGACAGCAGAGCTTCTGATGGAATGATATCTGGTAGTTGTTTTAGGTAGGATTGAAGTACAGATGGTAAAATAGTTGAAGAACTAGGTTTGTATGGAGTGGTAGGATCAGATGGTTCTATTCTGGTATAAAAGTTTTTAAGTTTTAGACCAGAAGGAAGGGGATCAGAGGGATATGGTTTAAAGGATGCAAATGAAACAAACTCAGATGTTCTGGGTTTAGGTTTTGGAGTGGGTTTAGGAATGACATCATCATATGAAATAGATGTTTCTTGTTGTTTTGGTTCATATCCTCTGAGAGAGGGGGTGAGTTGACTTTTGGGTGAACATCAGATTCATATGAATCAGATGAGGTAGATGAGGGACGGGATGTGGAAGATATGTCAAACATAATTTTGAGGGGTTGGATGTCCAGAACCTCAGAATCAGATACGTTTGATTCAACAGGTTTGGGTTGTTCTGGTTGAGGATTAGGTTGTGGATTAGAAGGTACAGATTTTGGTGGTTCATATACAATGGGTTCAGATGGTATTGGTTCAGGTACAGAAGTTTGTTGAAGTTCAGGTTGTTGTGGAGAAGATTCTTGTGGTGTTGGTGTTGGTTCTGCTGGTTTTGTTGTTTGTGGTTCTGATGAAGGAATGTCAGATGATTGTTGTGGTTTAGTGGGAACAGAATTAGATGGAATTTGTGATTCAGAAACTTTTGGTGGTTCAGAGGATTGAGATGAAAAAGAAGTGGTTTGAGTTTGATAAGGAGGGGGTTCAGGAATAGAACTAACTATTGATAATTCTACTGCAATTTCAGAAATAGAAGGTAAGGATTTTTTTAGTACCTCTTATTTTGATGCGTTTGGTAGGAGCAGAAGGATCTTCTCCAGAAGCTTTTATCTTTATCCGCTTCTGTGGTTTTTCAGCAATTTTCTGTTTCTTCTGATCAGCAGCTTCTTCCACCTCTAACTGTCTTCTTTTCTTCATATTCTCCTCATAAACATCTGGGACTGGTTCCTTTGCACCTAGCAGAATATCAGCAGGTACAGGTGTTCCATCTGCCTTGCACATCTCAATGTATGTTAGAATTTGCGTCTCTAGGTTCCTCAGCACCAAAAATAGGAAAATCTTTTATTGGAATCCTCCTCTGACAGACTTCAGCAATGTTCAGCTTTTTAGGAGCAGTTGTGAGTTCATCCATAACTCTTAGCCTTTGGAGACTCTTCCCATTCAAAGGTTTTCCAATAATTGAAGCAAGTTCTTCTTTCACTCCAGCTTCATGCAGAAAAGCTACCGGACCATTCTCCGTCAGAACGTCTGAGATTAATCTTCCAAAAGGTATCCAAGTTCTGATCTTCTGACCCTTAGTCTTGACAGATTCTCTGGATGCATTAATGTGATTCCACAGATGCATGAAAAGAATGTGTGGCAGATCCACTTTAGTACTCTGACTCAAGCAGTACATGAAGTAAATCTGTTCATTGTTAACATAATCTGGAGAGTTTATGGATTTTCTGTGGTTGATGCAGCCTAGAAAAATCTTGGCCCAGATCTTGTACTCAGGTTTCAGATCCTTGAACTTGTTGGAAGCTTGTCCAGATGAAATTACTTCAGCATAAACTTCTTCCATTTCAACATGTCCAGCTGGAAGATGAGAAACTCCATCAGTTTCTTCATACCCAATGAGTTTTCTGATCAGATCTTCAGTGATAGTAATCTCTTTTCCCAGAACTGAAGAGATTATGAACTTTGGGTAGGCAGATGCGTGAATCCAGAATTCTTTCACTAAGTGTGGATAAACTGGTCCAAACAATCTATCAAAGTACTTCACCCAGCCTTGAGCATCAATGATGGGACGTAAATCAAAACCATTATCAGCCAAGGAGTCAAATTCTACCATTGATTCACATAAGACTTCAAGCTTATCAACTGGTGTTAAAAGAGTTCTCTCAGGTTCCTTAAAAGGGGAAGCACCCATGTTTGATGAAGAAACAACAGTCATTGAAGATTGGAACTGAGCTGAGGTTGAAGATGAAGTGGCCATTGAAGAATATGATGAAGGTTTAGGGTTTAGATGAAGGCTAAAGAGCAAGCAGAAATGCATAAACGTGTTTGCGAGAGTGAAAAGTGTGAAATGTTGAGATTTGTGGAATTTATAGAGAAAATTAGGGCACACAAACGGTCACACATTCAACATGTTCTCATTTAAAATTTAATAGCATTTAATAAAAATAAATTAATTATTTCAAAGCATTTATGATTCTGACATTTGGGGGGAAAACCAAGAAACCAACTATTCAAACGTTACCTCAAACGTCTGTTCAGTATTGTGCACTCCATCTTTTCATATTCTGAGCGACACGTGTTTGCTTGCATGTGCTTCTGAAAACTCTTTGAGAAATGAAACGTAACCAACGTTTAGATCCTCTGAGACTTGTTAGTTCAGATACACACAGAAATAATAATTCAAGAAATTAAAATAAATGACAGATGAAATACTTCAGAGTTTAAACATTTTGCATCTGAGAAAGTTGCTTCTGATAAATATTATTCTGGACAAAATTCCATACCAATATTTTTCAGAATAAACTTAAACCTATCTTCAGCAAGGGGTTTTGTGAAAATATCAGCCCATTGATGATCTGTATCAACAAAGTCTAATTTTATAATACCCCTTCTGAACATAGTCTCTGATGAAGTGATGTTTAATTTCTATATGCTTAGCCTTAGAATGTAAAATTGGATTTTTAGATAAGCATATAGCAGAAGTATTATCACAGAATATAGAAATATTACTCTCAAAGATTTGATAGTCTTCTAGCTGACTTTTCATCCAGAGCATCTGTGTGCTACATCCAGCAGCAGCAATATATTATGCCTCTGTAGTTGACAGCGCAATTGTAGGTTGTTTCTTGCTGTACCAGGAGATTAAATTTCTTCCCAGAAATTGACAACTTCCAGAAGTACTTTTTCTTTCAACTCTGTCTCCAGCATAATCAGCATCACAGAATCCAACTAGTTTAAATTCATCAGATTTTCTGTAACACAAACCCACATTAGAAGTACCTTTCAGATACCTTAGAATCCTCTTAACAGATGTTAAGTGTGATTCTCTAGGATTTGATTGGAATCTTGCACACAAGTATACACTGAATAAAATGTCAGGTCTAGAAGCAGTTAAGTAGAGAAGAGATCCAATCATACCTCTGTAGAGTTTCTGATCTACTTTTTTACTTACCTCTTCCTTACCAAGAGTGCTTGTTGGATGCATTGGAGTCTTTGCCATCTTACTATCAGTCATGTTGAACTTCTTCAGAAGCTCTTTTACATATTTAGTCTGATGAATGTAAGTGCAATTTGGATTCTGGTTGACTTGAATTCCCAGAAAGAATCTCAATTCTCCCATCATGCTCATCTCAAATTCAGCCTGCATACATTGAGCAAACTCCTTTCCCAGCATAACATTTGTAGATCCAAATATAATATCATCCACATATATTTTACAAATTAACAGATCTTTCTTAAATGTTTTACAGAAGAGAGTTGTGTCCACTTTGCCTCTGATAAAATTTTTCTCCAGAAGAAAATTACTTAATCTCTCATACCATGCTCTAGGAGTTTGTTTTAAACCATAAAGAGATTTCTTAAGTTTAAAAACATGTTCTGGAAATTTATCACTTTCAAAACCAGGAGGTTGGTGAACATAAACTTCCTCTTCTATAATCCCATTTAAGAAGGCACTATTAACATCCATCTGATATAGAGTGATGTTATTTTGTGCAGCAAAAGAAATGAGTAAACAAATAGACTCTAACCTGGCCACAGGAGCATAAGTCTCTGTGTAATCAATTCCTTCTTGCTGGCTATAACCTTGAGCAACAAGCCTTGCTTTGTTTCTTTCAACTTCTCCTTTTTCATTCAACTTGTTTCTGAAGACCCATTTAGTTCCAATCATGTTAAATCCTTTGGGTCTTGGAACCAAATCCCAAACGTCATTTCTTGTGAACTGATTGAGCTCTTCTTGCATGGCAATTCTCCAGTCATTGTCTTGCAGAGCTTCATCCACAGAAGTTGGTTCAATAACTGACACCAAACCAAATAATGACGCTTCAGATGATCTGAGGTAGGATCTTGTTCTTATAGGGTCATCCTTCTTTCCAATGATCACATCCTCTGGGTGAGAGGCCTTGATTCTGGAAGATGATCCTCTAACATTTGATTCTTCAGAAATATTCAAGTTGTTCATTTGAGAAGCTAAAGGAGTTGCATCTGGCTCTTTCACTTGAACCTTTTCTGCCTCTGAGCCTTCAGAGTCTGTGAGAATTACTTCTCTATCTGCAGAACTTTCAAACTGCTTTGGCTTTTGAATGCCAAGTTTATCATCAAATCTAACATGTATAGATTCCTCCATAATCTGTGTTTCAGTATTGTATACTCTGTATCCTTTAGAGCGTTCAAAATACCCAAGCATGAAACACTTCTGTGCTTTAGAATCAAACTTGTTTAGATTCTCTTTAGTGTTCAACATATAACATATACATCCAAAAGGATGAAAATAAGAAATGTTGGGCTTTCTGTTCCTCTTACAGACACTCTGTTCTGAATATAACAAGCTGTGTTTATTTCTGCCCAAAAATGCTTTGCCAGATTAGTCTCGTTGATCATGGTTCTGGCCATTTCTTGCAGAGTTCTATTTTTCCTCTCTACAACTCCATTCTGTTGTGGAGTTCTAGGGCAGGAGACATCATGAGCAATGCCATTTTCATTAAAATATTTTTCAAAATATTTGTTTCCAAATTCGCCACCATGATCACTTCTGACTTTAATAATTTTAAAATATTTTTCATTCTGGACTTGTTTGCAGAAGTCAAAGAACATAGAATGTGACTCATCCTTGTGTTTTAGGAATTTCACCCATGTCCATCTGCTATAGTCATCAACAATGACTAATCCATACTTCTTGCCTCTGATGGATGCATTTTTCACTGGTCCAAACAGATCAATGTGAAGTAACTCTAATGGTCTTGAATTTGAAACAACATTTTTTGTTTTAAAAGAAGATTTTGAAAATTTTCCTTTTTGACATGCTTCACAAAGAGCATCTGAGTTGAAATTCAACTTAGGAAGTCCTCTGACCAAATTGAGTTTATTAATCTGAGATATACGTCTCGTATTAATATGCCCCAATCTTCTGTGCCAGACCCATTGCTCATCATTAACAGACGTAAGGCATTTTATGTTTTGAACCTTAAGTTCTGAAAGATTGATTTTATAAATGTTGTTCTTCCTCTTTCCATTAAATAGGATTGATCCATCCTTCTGACTAACAGCTTTGCAACATTTTTGATTAAAGATTATGTCATAACCATTGTCACTTAATTGACTTATGGATAATAGATTATGCTTTAATCCTTCTACAAGTAAAACATTAGATATAGAGGGAAGGTTACCATTGCCAATAGTACTAGAGCCAATAATCTTGCCCTTCTGATTCCCTCCAAACTTCACGTCTCTTCCAGATTTAAGCTTCAGGCTTTGGAACATAAACCTTTCTCCCGTCATGTGACGTGAGCAGCCAGAGTCCAGGTACCATGACTGGCGTCTTGACTTTGCTGCTAAATAAATCTGCAACAGGTATTATCTTATCCTTAGGTACCCAAATCTTTTTGGGTCCTTTTTGGTTAGTTGCCTTAAAAGTTTGTCTGAACTTCTGTCTTTTTACAACAGTTTTGTTCTGACTAACTTTTGGTTTAAACACAGGAACGTTCTGATCAGAACGTGTGTGTTTAATATCATTCAGATGACCAAACTTAAAATGAGAATATAAGGGAGTCTTCTTAATGATAAGTTTATCAACAAGCATTGGATTTAAATCCTTTCCAGAGGAAGATTCATATCCAATTCCTTTCCTGTTGTTTCTGCTAACTCCATAGATCCTTGAAGCCATCTTGCTTCTATCTAGGCTTTTAGCCAGAAACTTCTGAAAACTGAAGTCATATTCTTCTAAAATATTTTTGCATTTTGACTTAGTTTCAGATACAGAGTCTTGTTGAGCTTTTTCAAAATTGTTTTTCATTTTCAAATTGTTTTCTTTGAGCTCAGCAACTTCTGACTTTAACAGACTATTCTCAGATTCAAGATTGCATTTAAGCTTCTTGCATTTGAGCTTAATCTGGTTATAGTTTTTCAGGACTTCTGATAAAGCTTTAATAAGTTCTTCCCTAGAGAGATCAGAAAGTACCTCTTCTGAGTCAGAGTCAGATCTAGATGATCCTTCATCCTGATCTTCTACTCTAGCCATCAGTGCCATGTTGGCGCATTCTTCTTCTGACTTTGATGAAGATTCAAATGCATCTGAATCATCCCATGTAGCCATCAGAACTTTCTTCTTATGCTCAGGCTTCCTTCTAGGCTTTTCTTTCTGAAGCTTTAGGCATTCATTCTTGTAATGACCAGGTTCCTTGCATTCATAACAAACAACCTCCTTCTTTTCAGATCTTTTGTGTCCAGAGGACTCTTTGCATTGATCTGGCTTCTTGAAGTTCTTGAACTTCCTCTGTTTGTGCTTCCAGAGTTTATTGATCCTTCTGGACAGCAAGGACAGTTCATCTTCTTCTTTAGAAGAAGACTCTTCAGAACTTTCTTCTAACATCTACAACGCTTTAACAGATTTGTTAGATTTTAAAGCAATTGAATTACCTTTCTTTTGAGGCTCGTCTTCTTCAAGTTCAATTTCATGGCTCCTCAGAGAGCTGATCAGTTCTTCCAATGTGATCTTGTTCAAATCCTTTGCTAGCTTCAGAGCAGTGACCATAGGTCTCCATCTGGCAGGCAAGCTTCTGATGATCTTCTTCACATGATCAGCAGTTGAATAGCCTTTGTCCAACACTTTTAATCCAGCTGTGAGGATCTGGAATCTAGAGAACATATCTTCTATAGATTCAGATTCTTCCATTTTAAAGGCTTCATACTTCTGGATCAGCTCCAGAGCCTTGGTCTCTTTAACTTGTGAGTTCCCTTCATGTGTCATCTTCAAAGACTCAAACAAATCAAATGCAGTTTCTCTGTTGGTAATCTTCTCATACTCAGTATGAGATATAACATTTAATAAGATTGTTCTAGCTTTGTGATGATTTCTGAACTCCTTCTTCTGGGCTTCAGTCATAGATTTTCTATCAATTTTCTTGCCATCCCCATCAGTGGGGTGAACATAACCATCAATGACTAAGTCCCATAGATCAGCATCATACCCAAGGAAGAAACTCTCTATTCTGTCCTTCCAATAGTCAAACTTCTCCCCGTCAAACATAGGGGGTTTTGTGCTGATTCTATCCCTTTCTTCATATCTGTTATTGATGTTAGATGTTGAAACTTTATCCATAATATCAACCAAGAATATATATCAAAGTTTTCTCAACTGGATCTTTTCTATTCACGGTGAAGTGATAGCACACACAGAACCAGAGCTCTGATGCCAACTGAAGGTGAGAAAATACTTAGAAGGGGGGGGGGGTTGAATAAGGATTTAGAAAATATTATGGCAATAAAATCACAATGATTTTTATCCTGGTTCGTTGAACTCAACTAATCCAGTCCACCCTATCAAGAGTGATTTGCCTTTCTCCACAAGGATTTAATCCACTATAATCAAACTGATTACAATAAAAACCACCAAAAACAACTGTTCTTAGTCTTCTCAAGAATTACTGACCACAACTTGGTCTTCTCAAGGAACTTTTACAATCAAATGTAAACTAAACAAGTGTTTGAAATGCTTCTAAGAAAGCTATATCACAACTGTGATTTACACTTAAGTTTAAGAACTTATGAAAACTATTTAGCAAAGAATAATAATTTGTATGAGAGCTTAGAGAGAGTTTTAAATGAATTGTTCAATTTTGGTCAATGTTCGTCAACTGAAGAAAGTTGTTGAAGGCTTGCTTTTATAGACTTAGAAGTCCAAGGCGTTGTAAGCTTGAAGACTGTGTACTGCAAAGTAGCTGTAACCTTTTATCTTCACATCACTTGACCTTTCTTAGAAGTAGAACGTTCAAAGAAATCCTTTTTGCCTGAGTTCTTGTGTCTAGCATAAAAGAGGAAAGAGTCGTTTGGCATAACCAATGGATATAACTTCAAATAATCTTCTTCAACAAGTTTCTAATTCACAACAATTAACATCAGAGCCTTGAGTGATCAGAGTCTTGATGTCTTCAGAGTTTGATGTATTAGAGTGTTGCAGCAAGTGTGCTTCAGCGTGAGATTCATTAGAGCAGAGTTTGGAGATCAGATCCTCAGTACTTGCAGCGTACAGTACTATCAGAGTCTTCTGAAAAACAGTGCTTGAAACTCTTCATACAAAGTCTTCAGTCTACGCTTCAGATGCTTCTGTAGCTTCTGCTTCAGATCCTTCTGTAGGCAGCGCTCAGAGTCTTCTAAGAGATGATTCTGACGCTTCAGAGCCTTGTGTAGTTCAACGTTCAGATCCATTTTTGCTTTCAGAAGAATATTAAATTTAATATCTGCAGTAAAAATACTTGAACAAATTTAGAGTATATAATTTCTTAATACAAAATTTCGTAAGTGTTATCATCAAAACATAGAGATATAACTAAGAACCAATCTGTATTCTAACAAGGTTTAATCGAACTACTTTGGAAAGAGTTAGATGCATGTTGACTAGTGCTGGGTTAAAGAAGGTGTTTTGGGTTGAGGCTTTTTTGACAATAACATATCTGATAAACAGATGTCCTTCGACTGTGTTAGATATGAAGACCCCTGAATAAGTTTGGTCAGGACATCCACGTAGTCTCGACTGACTGAGAGTATATGGTTGTATGGCTTATGTTCACATTAGGCAAGACAAGGTCGAACCTAGAGCCTTGAAATGCATGTTCATGGGATATCCTGAAGGAGTCAAAGCTTATAGGCTATGGTGCCTAGAGCTAGGTCACAGGAGGTGTGTCACCAGTTAAGATGTAGTTTTCAATGAAGCAGAGTTGGCTTTCAAGAAAATTGATGATGCTGGCGAAGAGGTGGAACAAGGAGAGATTCATGTTAAGGTGGAACATGTTGATGTTGAATTGTGTATCTCAGATGAAGTCGAAGAAGAAACAGAAGATGTTGTCGAAGATGAGGATACTGATAATGACTACCTACTAGCAAGAGACAAGTTGATGAGAGTCATCAAGCCACCTCAGAGACTTGGGTATGCAGATCTTATAACTTATTCCTTAATCTCTGCAAGTGAGGTTCTAGACGAAGAACCTAGAGACTATAAGGAAGTTATGAGGAGTCGAAATAAGACTGAATGGATGAAGGCAATGGATGATGATATGAAATTTCTTAATGATAACAACACCTGGGAACTAATCAAAAAACCTGCTAGAGTCAGGTTAGTTAGCTGTAAATGGATTTTCAAAGTTAAAGAATGAATCGAAGGAGTGACGTCAAAAAGATACAAGGCAAGATTGATCGCTAGGGGGTTCACTCAGAAAGAAGGTGTCGACTTTAATGATGTGTTCTCTCCTGTTGTGAAGTGCATGTCCATTCGAATATTGCTTTCCACAGTGGCACAATTCGACCTTGAACTAGAGCATATGTATGTGAAAATTGTGTTCTTGTATGGTGATCTAGATGAAACAATCCTGATGAGGCAACCTGAAAGGTATGTCGAAAAGGGGAAGGAAGATTATGTGTGCAAGCTGAAGATATCCTTATATAGACTGAAATAATCTCCTTGATAGTGGAATAGTAGATTCGACAAGTTCATGGCACACATAAGTTTCATTAGAAGTCAGTTCGACCACTGTGTCTACTTCAGATTTTGATCTGGTAATTCATTTGTTATTTTGTTGCTTTATGTGGATGATATTCTAATATCAAGCAACAATGTCGAATATGTAATGAGGATGAAGGCTGAACTTAATAAGGAGTTTGACATGAAGGATCTTGGAGCTGCATCTAGGATTCTTGGGATTGACATCCGAAGAGATAGAAAGCAGTCAAAATTATGCTTATCTCAAGAGGCATACCTATGGAAGATTCTTGAAAAGTTTGGTATGTTGAATTCAAAGCCTGTTGTAACTCCAACAAATACTCAATTCAAGCTGAGTATAGATCAGTGTCCTAGTACTGGTGTCAAAAGAGCATATATGAATAGCATTCCATATGCTAATATAGTGGGTTCTTTGATGTATGCCATGGTCTGTACTAGACCCGACATAACATATGTAGTAAATCTTGTAAGCAGGTACATGGCGAATCCTGGAAAGGCTCACTGGCAAGCATTGAAGTAGATTCTAAGGTACATAAATGAGTCTCTAAATAGATTCCTAATTTATGGTGTAGCCTTTGGTGAAGACATTAAATCAGCAATCGAAGGGCATGTCGACTCTATTGATGCAGCTTATATGGATTCCAAAAAATCTATTTCTGGATATCTGTTTACTATGTTTGGCACAACAATTAGTTGGAAAGCAACACTTCAGAAGGTTGTTGTCTTATCAACCACTGAAGCGGAATATATCGCCCTAACCGAAGTTGTGAAAGAAGCATTGTGGTTTGAAGGTTTTGCAAAGGATCTAAAACTTCAAGGTCGAGTTGTCTCTGTTAAATGTGATAGTCAAAATGCAATACACCTTTCAAAGAATTCAGCCTATCATGAGCAAACCAAACACATTGATCTGAGGCTGCATTTCATCAGAGGAGTCATCAAGCGTGGAGAAGTCCAAGTGCTAAAGGTTTCAACAGATTATAATGCTGCTGATATGATCACCAAGACATTGTCCAGTTGCAAGTTTTTCCACTGTATGCAGTTGATAAAGCTGCACGAAGAAAGCTAGTTTATTTCTTGATGGTAGAGTTAGATCCAAGGTGGAGATTTGTGTTATATTGGATTGAACCCTAGTTAGCATGCCGTAAAAGTTTACTCACATATTACTGTCGAAGACCTACATGATGTAGTCGAATTGTGTTCTAGTATGTAGTTGTCGAATTGGGCCTTGTGTTAAGGACCCAATTGTTTAAGTTAGCTTGTACCCTAAGTTAGTTTGTAATGGGTAATTATTAAAAAGCCCATTAGTTTAGTATGTTAGGTTTTATTATAAATAGCATACTAGTCTCTCATCTTAAATGGTGTGAAAAACCTAATTAGGGTGAGAGAGTTATTTGTTATTCTTGAGTACATGTAATCTGTTTTATAGAGAAAGTAAAGAATGACAGTTATAACCAATCCTTGTTGTTCTCCTTGTTTGTCCTTAACCCTAACCCTTGTGTGTTTCTTGATCATAAAGAAACCGAGTATATTTTGTTTTAAGGCATCCTAATTCACAACAAAAATAATATGTTATATAATAATCAACTGTAATTAGTATAATGAGAAAAAGTAAAGATACGTTGAAGGTGCTAATAAAGGATCAGTTCAGTTACTACAGTTTCATCAGAATCTGAACTATTAGCCAAATTGTGTCATCATGAAATTTTTACACAAATAACCTTGTTTTCCTATAATATTATCCAATATACTCACCTTTCTAACAAATTTTCCAAACTACCCAACTTTAAAAAAAAAGGTTTCCCGTGAAGGGAGGCGCCAATAGGAATGGCTCCTCGTTTAAAACTCAAAGAACGGGTGCTAAATAAGTTGCAGCCACCTTTAGAATTTAGGAGGGAGCGTCAAATGGGTTGCAGCCTCCTTTAGAAATTAAAATTATATCACGGAATAAGGTGACTCCAATGTATTTGGCTCCTCCTTTAAAATTTAAGAGGTGACTCCAACCCATTTGGCACCCCCTCTTAAATTCTTAGGAGGTTGCTCCCTCTTTGGGTTTTAAAGGGGGGTGGGGGTGGGAAGGGGGGGGGGGGGGGGGTCATTCCTATTGGCACCTCCTTTCACGGGAAACTTTTTTTAAAACTTGGGTAGTTTAGAAAATTTGTTGGAAAGGTGGGTATATTGGATAATATTATAGGGAAACTTGGTTATTTGTGTAAAAATTTCTCAGAATTTGTAGCAACTTCATCAGAAAAGTGTGATGCAATATGGATATAAAGAGTTGCACTTAAATTAGAATGATTTGTAGGAGTTGAATGACTTATTTTTCTCCATGTGGTGGTGGTAGGCTGAATGTTGGTTGGGGATATATCAATATTGCTAGATTGAGGTCTTGTTATATCAATGAAATATTGGAGTAGATTAAGTCCAGGCTGGCTATCAAATTTGTGTC
Source organism: Lathyrus sativus (assembly GCA_963859935.3). Taxonomy (NCBI): domain Eukaryota; kingdom Viridiplantae; phylum Streptophyta; class Magnoliopsida; order Fabales; family Fabaceae; genus Lathyrus; species Lathyrus sativus. The sequence continues at coordinate 618,975,665 of OZ012741.1, forward strand.
GCTTATGAGTTACATGTTGAAACTGATGAAGTTGAGAGGAGCGGTGTTTTCAATATTGAAAATATCGGTTGAAAGTGGTGTACATTTATATTTGAATTGAGAAATAGTGGACCATGTATTATGCCGTGAACATTTTCTTAGTTGCAACTGTTATGTGAGTTTTTCCTATTCTATAACATTAGTTTCTTTCTCTTTCTAGCAATTAAAGCAGGGGTTTCGTTGTAAATAACATGCTTAATGTCTATTAATCACAAAAGTTGCAAATGAGTTAGGTGTCTAGTCTAAAGAGACATTCAATGGTAAGTAGTAATCAATAATAGAAGTTGGTGTAAAATATAATAAGTGAACTTGCAATATCGAAACAAGTATGATTAGCAACACCCAAATCTCTCAAGACCAAGTTGACCTATTGTTTTTTTACTCCCACTCTGAATTCCTGTGTAGCCTATATTGTCAACCAATCCTATGTGGTGTACAGTTATACATGTTTATTTTACCACATTGTTTTGTGGGGCATGTCAAGATTTTAAGTTGACATCCTTTAAAGTGGTCGTCCTGACCGACTATATTTTTTTGCAGGCACAGACTTTTACATATAATTTTGTAAATTTTTAAACCTAAAAGATTAAATGTCTTCGGGTTCACTCTGCCTCGTCTTTACTTTTATTCGAAATAGAAAAAGGTTTTCGATCCTCATCTTTAGATATGTCCGTCTTATCATATTTTTACAAGCTTTTGAAAAACCGATCTAAACAAGACTACACATAAATCATTGTCTAAGCATTCGAATGTTTTGATAGGAGTCCAACTAAACATGATTTTCCTTTTAAGTTTCTTCGATTGTAAAATTTATCTTCACGTGTGGTGGACCCCCGATATGTCTCATTGCTTGGTGAAAGCGAGAGACGATGCAAATAAGAACACACTTTAAATAGAACGTACGTCGTCATACAAACTCACATCTAATCATGTCCACATATTCTATTAGAAGAAAAAAAAAGCTACTGCTCTCTGCTGAGATTATATGGTTATTGTAATGTGGCATTTAATATACAATTCAGCTTTTTTGTTTTGTTCTATATGTATTAATTCAATCCAAATGCATGCGTAGGACATATTGTTAGTTGTTGGCTAATCACATTAGAAGAAAAAGTGGAAGTAGCTTATCTTCAATGTAATACAACTAGCGGAATGTGATCGAATTGAAAGATGATGTTTTTATGGTCGAATAAAGATGATGTATTTGAATTCTGATCAAGTTGTTTGCGTTGCTTGGCTGGACCACAAAATGTAGTACATTTTTAACAAAGTGATATATTAGTTCTTCACGACAAAATATATATATATATATATATATATATATATATATATATATATATATATATATATATATATATATATATATATATATATATATATATATATATATATATATATATATATATATATATATATATATATATATATATATATATATATATATATATATATATATATTACACTTCAAAATTTGCCTTATCGTTTTTGATCAACTGGTTTGTGTTTCCTTACATTTTGCATTGCTGCGTATCATGATATGGGTTCTCGAGACATGGGATCAAGGTGTTTGTTTCTATGACTCAGAGTTCTCTTTTATTTCAATAACTTAAACAGCGGGCGTCAGAGGCGTCGACATTTATTTTGCCCAGCAATCAAGTGACCGATTTTATTTTATTCAGCAGGTTATTTTCAGCACAGGAGACAGGTCACAAGTTATCTCAAGCATTTTCACAGTTATAATGTCAAAGGGTAAGTTTCAGAGGCTTAATAGAGCTCAGAACGGGTGAAAACGGGTGAATGTGCAAGTTTCCCTCCAAATGACGCATTTTTCAAATTTTGGGAGTGGTTAACCGATTAACCAATTTGCACTAGCAAATGGTTAATCGATTACCAAAGGAAAATTTGCACAGATACGTGCATTTTCAATGTTGCCATTTTTGGGGTCTATTTTGATCACTTGTGAATTGATTTTTACACCAGAATAAGGATCTATAATCACTCTAAACTTTGATTAACTTTCAAAACCAATCCAATTTTCCTCCAATTTTCCATTCCTAATCTCATTCCAATTTTCAAACCCTCACTCCTAACCATAATTCTACTCCTAACCAAAAACTTATTTAAGTGAATTGGCTTCAAACCTCACCATAATTCCAATTTTCAGATTTCACACTCATTCATTCTCTAGAATTTGCTCTCAAATTCTCTCAACTTTTCTACACTCCAAAACTCCATTAAAGCTCTTTCGCTTGAGTTCATTGATTCATCATTGGAATCCTTGAATTCTAGAGCTAAACCTCATTCATTCATCTTCAATTCATCATTTGGTTTTCGTTTGGATTTGGATATGATTTTGGAAGCAAACTTATAAGTGATTCTTGGATCAATTTTGACTTATTTTGGCTTTTTTTCACTTCTCTTGCTAGAAAGCTCTTGGATCTTGAATTTTCTTTGGATTTCTAGCTTGGGTCTATCAATTTGCTATAAATCAACACTTACCAAAGCAAATCTCAACTTTGAAAGTTGGTTAATTCTAGATCCATCTCTGTTTTAAACTTATTTGGATAATCACAATGTAGATCTTCAATTTTAATTAATTTTGGTAATTTTGATCTATGTGATTCGTAATCTCAATGCTTGATTAAGTTTGACTGATGTTTGATAACTGTTTTTTGGTGTTAAATTCGTGCATAATTGATTACATGATCATTTGCATGATTGAACATTGAGTTAATTACTGAAAGTGCTTTTGAATTGTTGTTTTTCCTGCTTCTGGTGCAGTGTTAATCAATTAACCAGTTGCAGTACAAAACTGGTTAATCGATTAACTAGTGTAAATTCATCCATTTTTGAGTGGTTAATCGATTAACAAATTTGCACTAGCAAATGGTTAATCGATTAACACTAGACTAAAATGTGATTTTTGGTTGTTTTCAAGCATGTTTTGATTTCTTTCCACCTCTAACCTTCATGGATTGATATGATACATTTGTGTGGACTGTTTTTGACATGTTTCATCATGCTTGATTGTTTGATTGCGATTCTTCGACACGTGACTTTTGGTTTGTTTGAATGCTTAACATGTTCATGTTGCTTGGTTGATATGATGATCATACGCTTTGCTTGCTTGTATCATGTTAATTGCTAATTGTTAATGATTATCTTGCTGGACTTGTGATGCATGTTTGTATTTGCTCCTGATTTCGTTTGTCGCATGATCGCTTAATTACTTGAATTGATATGAAAACCATGTTGTTCTTGAAGATTCTTAATGATGCTATATTGTTGAACATTTGTGTTTGATTGTTGATGCATGTACATCCTTGCATGATACTTGTTCATGATTAATGCTTGCTCATGTGGACTACATTGAAACATGATTGCTGCCCTACTTTTCACAACTGTCTTATTTTGAATTTGCATGCTGTCTATGTTATGCTTGCTTGTTGTCTGCCTTTTACACCTGCTTTTATGCTGAATTAGTAGCTGTTAAATGCTGTTGTTATTCCTTGCTAGATTTTATTGCTATTTTGTACAAGAGGCGTTGTTGTAGCTTCTGTTTTTTCCTTGTTTTCTTGTTTTTTCCTTGCTCTTACATGCTCCCTTAGGATTCCTAGTCCAACTTAGTTTCTGATTAAAGTTTGGATTAGGATAGACATTAAAAGTGTAATCCATGAATGATAACATGTAGGTTAGATCCTTTTAACCTTAACCTTAGGTCCATCTTTTGCATGCTAACACTAGGTTAGTCCCGTTCTTCAGGTTTTCTTCGGTCATTTTCTTTCCCTGCGTTGGGATGATAACGTTCGGTGGCGACTCTTTTGTTTTTCCCCAGGTGTTTTTCGCAATTGCTACACACACAAACAGATATATATATATATATATATATATATATATATATATATATATATATATATATATATATATATATATATATATATATATATATATATATATATATATATATATATATATATATATATATATATATATATATATATATATATATATATATATCAAAATTTAATATTATCACCTTTTGCTCTGCTTATATTATTTATGTTTGTGGATCTATGTGCTTATATGTATGAAGCTCGCAACAATCTATTGAGGTGGTTTTGATGTTAACAAAATGATATGCAATGCATGTTGATTAAATGCAAAAGTAATGGCATGCAAATGAATGCAATGCATGCTGATGAAATGCAATATATATATATATATATATATATATATATATATATATATATATATATATATATATATATATATATATATATATATATATATATATATATATATATATATATATATATATATATATATATATATATATATATATATATATATATATATATATATATATATATATATATATCCAGGTACAAGGTCACACATGGTTCTCACCGGGTGTGATCTAAGGTTTATAAGAAGGACCCTAGAATCATGGATCTACATGAATGTTTGCCGCATACAGCAACTACATGCCAAGCATAAACTCCATCAAGGGGATATATTCTAGGTGAGATCTTCACACCGGCTGCACGAGAGCTACATCTTAGGGACTCGTACTACGGACCCATCAACTTCAGTTCTAAACAAGGCTCCCAGAGTCATGGATTCACATGAATGTTTGTCTCCTACAACAACTACATGTCGGGTGTCAACTCCATCGAGAGAATCTACTCTAAGTGAGGTCTTCATGCCGACCCCACAAGAGTTACATCTCAGGGACCTACACTAGGCGACCATCATTTCTAGTAGGCAAAGTGTAAAAGGTTCTACAGAGGTCCTTAGAGTCAGAGATCCTCATAAAAACATTGAAGCCTATGACAACTACATGTCGGGCACCAACATTTTCAAAGGATATACTCTAAGTGAGGTTCTCATGCCGACCCCTACGAGAGCTACATCTCAGGGACCCGCACTACTCAACCATCATCTTGTCTTATGTTTGCATTATAGAATCGGGTAGAGAGTCTTTCCCACAAGGTTTAAAGCCATTAGAGTACCCATATCAAGAGCTTAAGAGATCCAAGTAACAAATACAAGATAAAAAAAAGGCAAGACATAAGATAAAGGCAAGACATATAAGAAATCAAATAAACTAAGCTAACAATCATTGAAATTGAACCAATTTAGGCTTACCTCTCTCTAGCTTTGAGCAAAAGTGCCTGGCAGAGTCGCCAGTAGTCGTACTTAAAAAATATGATCTGTCACAATGATCGTAGAAAAATTAGTTCGAACAGAGTCTCAACCAAACTTTATTTATCCCAATCAAGAAAAAGGAAAATATCGATAATACATTTAAAGGGAAAATGGTCGTCACAACTAAATTTAGGTTCGGGAGTCGATTATGTAAGGGAAAGGTATTAGCACCCCTCACGTTAGTTGTACTCAACGAAAACCTCTTAGTTAAATTTGGTTTTGAATGTTAACTTATGTCATTTGTTTTCTTCAAGTTATTAAAAGAGAAAAAAGAAAAGCAAAAGAAAACCACAAAAGTTTTTATTAAAGGGTAAGGAGGAAAGGACCTAAAAAGGTTTTTTATTAAAAGGGTGGAATGACAAGATTATGGGTCCTGCTCTTACGTATCTCCAGGTGCAATAGAGAATTCAAGGATATGTAGTTTTGGTTAGAAAATGTTTGTTTGTTGGTCGATTTTAGCAAAAGATATTTAGTCGTGTTCGACATAAAATATTGTTTTACCCAAAACAGATAAGGAGTGGACGTTTGCATCACATTGAATAGATTTTCACGTATCAACATTCAGGAGAAAAATTCCACTTATCTCGACTCAATTAGTTGTGGATGAAGAAATGTTTTGCATCGTCTCAAGACACAATATCTTACATTTATGAAAAGGTTTGAAGATTGCACGACGGCGAGAAAAATAGTTTAATTGGTTTGGTTTATTTTGAACAACGACGAAAACTTGGATGTGTGAGATAAGCATTTTGAATCCTAACCTCAGAATATCATGGTAAGCACCTGTTAGCTGGTAAATTTGACTCCAGGTTTAAGTTAGTGGAATAAATAAAGAAAAGATAATTTTTGGAAAGTTATGGCAGACTTCGACTGGACAATTTATTTATGGAAGTCTAGTAGAAGTGACCCTTGTGCCAGAAGGAAGGATTGTTTGGACTTAGAGAAATTATCTAAATTTGAAGGTTTAGTTCGACAGAAGGACACTGATGGCGTTTTTTATTTAAAGTTAGAATTTGAATAAAGGAGGGAACTTTGTTCTTATCCAGTTCCAAGAGAAGACACGTGGAACACATTTAGGAAGTTAAGACATGTCGAACTCCGTTTGTTGTGTTTTAGGAGAAAAGCCGTTAGAGGAAGTTATTTCAATTTAATATAAATAAGAGGTCTTAGTGGTAGGATTTCGTGTGTGATCAAGTTTGTACAAGTCACTCAAAATTACTCAAAATATCCAGTGTGTAGAGAAAAGAGTTATTGAAAAATGTACATTTGATAAAACACCATTATTTGTACAATTTAATCAAATTCAATTTATATTTTTATCTATAAATTTCTTTTCTTTATTGCGTAAGTTTCTTCTGATGCGTTTACAACACTTTTTGATTACTTTCTTGCAACGTATTTCTTTTGTCGAATTACACTATTTTTCAATCATGAATGTTGTCAAAGTGTTCATCGTTTTTCCAACTTTAGTTTAAAAATACATTAGCACATTTCCTTGGATTCACTGGTTGATCCTGTAAGTTAACCAATATTTGGAGATCAATAGTTGTTTACTAATTTTCACGGTAAAAAAAATTGGCACACCTAGTGGGACAGTGCTAGTGATATTTTTAACGGTTTTTCTTTTTAAAAATTTTACCAAATTCCTCACGTTTGTTGTCTCTCTTTTGCTAAACTTCATTGTATGTTATTAAGAAGTGGTAAATTAGCCATCACTAACGAAGATAGACCAAGGAGAAGATACACGATGAAAGTGGCAAATCAAAATCAGCCAAACAATCCAAATCCATAAAATACATCAAACAATGGAGAACCTACCCCAGCATCTTTGACAGGGGGAACCACGATCTCAATACCTATTTTTAAATGGGTACCATCCATGGCAAGTTCGATGCCTACGCATTCGATTGCCTATAGTGAGCCCATTTTAACTTACATTGGGCCACGAGGTCCTCCAATAACCCCTACCAATATGAAACACTTCGAACAGACCCTTTATGCCTCCAAATTTTTCCATGCCTTTAGGCGGTCAAGAACGGCCTCACGGAATGCCAACATCCGTGATGGTGAACTCGCATAACATGGTGTTAATGTTTCCAGAACCCGTAGTAAATGTAACTTCCCTGTTGCAGGGGTCAGGGTCTGTGATTAATAATATGGGTCAAAACGGCCAACCCTTAGGCATACGTTTTTCCACCCAAATGTCTGGATTAACAAATAATTCTGCAGTGGTTATTAGGCAGTAAATGGATGAGAGTAACCATGAAATGGTCTAGATGCTTGCCCAAACAATGGGGAAATTTTTTAATCTTCTAATACAAAACACTACCCAAGCCAACCAGCAAATGGTCGCGCAAATGACGCACATTGCTAACGTTTTAGTGTACCACAGCCTCCTCGACACCCACAAAGGGAGTATATGGTAGAAAATCAAGGGGTAGCCTTTGGAGAGGATGTCACTATTAACCAAGTTCAACAAAACCAAAGGAACACACCTCTAGCAAACACTATGAACCAGAGAGAGGTTGTCGAACAGCCTAGAGTCGAACCCTCTAGAATTCAACCTCAAGTTCCAACAGAGGAGGATCCAAGGGTCGTAATGGTGAATAGAAACCAGAACGCTGAGAATGTCATACAACAAATTTGACGGGATGATATGGCAGCAAATAACAATCTAGAAGTCATGGTCGAAAGGATTATGGCGCGAAATGGGGTAAATTTGGGCCAAATTACACATCACCATTGTCATAATACATTCTGCAATCAGATTTACCCGCTAGATGGAAAATTCCTAAATTCACTGAGTTTCCGGGGGATACCAATGAGTCTACTATCGAACACGTGGCTAGGTACCTAATAAAGGCAGGGGAAATTTCGAGTAACGAAAACCTTAGGATTAAATATTTCCCAAGTTCTCTTACTAAAAATGCTTTCACGTGGTTTACAACCTTGCCCGCAAATTCGATTCATACGTGGACTTAATTAGAGAGATTATTCTATGAACAGTTTTACATGGGACAAACAAAGATTAGTCTAAATGAATTGAATAGTGTTAAACGAAAGTTTACTGAGCCAATAGATGATTATCTGAATAGATTTCACCAACTCAAATCCAGATGTTTAACTCAAGTGCCAGAACATGAGTTGGTCAAAATGGCCGTTGGGGGCCGTGGCTACTCTATTAGAAAGAAATTAGACACCCAGTATTTGAGGGATATGGCCCAGTTAGCTGATAGGGTTCGACAGTTAGAACGCCTAAAGGAGGAAAAGGCTAGGGCGAATAAAAATAATAAAAGGGTAGCCTACGTCGAATTTAATGAAGCAGTCATGGTCAAGGTTACTAAAGACCTCGAAAGAAAGATCGTTGAAAGCGTTCTTTATGAAGTCACTGAAGGCTTCGCCACAGAAACCACTAAGGGTTTCGAGAAACAAACAGTTGATAGTTACGCACATGGAGTCACTAAAGGCTCCATCAAAGGAATCACTGAAGATTCCAATTCGATGATAACAACAAAAGAAACCACTGAGGGTTTCGTGCAAATAGATAATCTGACTGAGGCTACTGAGGGACTTATGGTGAAACTGGAAGAGTTGGACATCATCGAAAAGCGCAGTGTGGATGTGAAAATGGTTGAAGTCTCTCAGGAAACTTCGATGGAGGTTGACGAGGACCTTTGACAGGAAGAATACATTAAGGTGGCTTTCCCAAAGTACGAAGAAAGCCTTACTAATTTTCTTTACATATGTCAGAGGAAGAAATCATAAGTTATGCTGTGCTCTTGATGCAGTGCTATCTTTGACAAGAAGGCGGCTCAGAATATCGAAGGAGTTCGTAAGGAAAAAACAGAAGAAATTGGAAAGCCTCTCATGGCCACCAGACGTTCAACAACAGAAGTGACCCTAGGAGACAGGAGCAAGCAAGGCAAAGGCTTAGTGGCAATAAGCCCAATACTTCAAAACCCACATCGGAGGCTCCCAAATATAAATGGATCAGACCAGTCGAAAATCGAGAGCAGGACCAGCAAAAGTGCAAAGAATTCGAAGTTCAGAGAGGCTATTCTTTAACGTGTCGAAAAGAATTCCAGGCATTGAAGCGGGTGCCATATCCTTCAGAAAATTACAAAGGAAATAATCTGATGTCAATATCCCAATGGAGCAGGCAACAGAGGCAGAGAAAGGACAAAAGGGAAGCCATGGAGAAGGCGAATCTTGGATCAAGTAGCAACATACCAGCGAAAAAAGAGGAAAAGAAACTTGTCGTGAGAAAGTTGTTTTCCCCTCAGAAAGAGTCATATTCTAAGAAGACTGACCATGAAGACGATGTAATGATAAATGATTTCAATTATGGGTAGGAAGCTTCACTAGACATCATGTGCAACATGGTATCAGTATTCCCTAGAGAGTACGACTAAGTGATGGAAGTAGAGGAACCAGAAGTTGCAATGGAAATGGAAACGGCTCAACACAAGCCTGTCTGTTACTACATCATGAATAATGGATGCGTAGAGGAACAACATTCCTTTTCCAAAAGGCCTGATGAGTCAATGAAAATCCATTTAAAACCTCTGTTTATCAGAGGGAAAGTAGGAAACATTAGAATAAGCAAGATCCTGGTCGATGGAGGCGTGTCAGTCAACTTAATTCCGCACCACATGTTGAAAAAGGTTGGGAAGGATGACATAGATACAAAAAATCATAATATGGTTTTGTCGAATTATGAGGGCAAGATAGGAACTACCTTGGGAGTTATACAGGTAGACTTGACCATTGGCACTATAACTAGACCAACGATGTTTATGGTAATAGCCTCGATGGTTAATTATAATTTACTGCTTGGAAGGGAGTGGATTCACGGCATCAAAGTCGTTACTTCCTCAATGCACCAAAGAATCACTATTTGGCGTAACGATGGTATTGTCGAGAACATCATCGCAGACCAGAGTTATTTCATGGCCGATATGAATCAGGTTGACAGAAGGAGCTTCGACCGGAATTTGGCCCACATAGGCCCATGTAATACTGCGGGATTTGACATGACACCGATAGATAATGCTTTCTATTCTCTCTATCTGCACCCTACTCATGGGTTTCAGTGGGACAGAGAAGTGGTAGGCAAAAAGGATTATGTCTTCGGAATAACCCATATCCAACCTACAGGTTAGGGAAATGAATTCAGTGATAATGACTGAGTCACTGGCGCTTGAAAGGATTTCAACTTATATAGCCAAAAACATATTAAAAGCGGCCTTAGAGGCTGAAGTAAAAATCTTGGTTGTCGTAGCCAAGGAAGCTGAAGCAAATCAAGAAGGTCCTAGAAAAGACTTCGATCTAGAACCACCTGATAAGGTTCAAGATGTGGTGCAAGGCCAGAGGCTCAACGCCATCTATGGCGACGAACCTTTGGGGTTTAAGAAGGATCCGCTAGCAAGCAACATCAAAATGTTGGCACAAGATCCGCTTGAAGATATCGACTTGGGAGAGGGGGAAGTGAAGAGGCCGACGTACGTCAGCGCCAACGTCAGCCCACAGCTCAAGGTCTAAGTAATCCAATTGATGAAGGAGTTTAAAGAATGCTTTGCATGGGATTATGACGAAATGCCTGGTTTAAGCAGAGACAGGTCGAACTAAAGTTGCCAATAAAGCATGGGAAAAAGCCTGTTAAGCAAACTCCAAGGCGATTTGCACCTGAAGTTCTCTCGAAGATTAAGGAGGAGATTAAAAGACTTCTCAAGTGTAAATTCATCCGCACGACCAGGTATGTCGAATGGCTTGCCAAATTGTCCCAGTTACTAAGGAAAATGGCAAGTTAAAGGTGTGCGTAGATTTTAGAGATTTAAATTTTGTAATCCCGAAAGATGAATATTTTATGCCCGTGGTGGAAATGTTAGTCGATTCTGATACATGACATGAGTACCTTAGTATGCTCCATGGGTATTCTAGGTGCAATCAAATTTTCATTGCTGAAGAAGACGTTTCAAAAACGACGTTTAGATGCCCTAGGGCCTTAGGCACCTATGAGTGGGTTGTAATGCCTTTTGGTTTAAAAAATACTGGGGAAAGATACCAAAGAGCAATGAATTCAATCTTCCATGATTTTGTTGAGACTTTTATGCAAATCTATATCGATGATATTATTATTAAGTCTATTTCATGGAAGACTCACATTGACCACCTTCGACAATCCTTTGAAAGGATGAGGAGACATGGTCTGAAAATAAACCCTCCCAAATGTGATTTTTGCGTGCAGACGGGAGATTTCTTAGGCTTTATGGTCCATAAAAGGGAAATCAAAATAAACCAGAACAAGACCAAAGCCATAGTGGAGGCAAAAGCGCCATCAAACAAGGAGTTGCAGTAGTTGCTTGGCAAGATTAATTTCTTAAGGAGGTTTATTTTGAACCTTAACCGCAAGACTCAAGCCATCTCACCTCTACTTCGACTCAAGAGGGAAGATTTTAAATGAGGGAAAGCTCAGCAAGAAGCCTTCGACAAGATCAAGGAATACCTGGTACACCCACCAATCCTGATGCCACCTTGTAGGAATAGAAGTATGAGGTTGTATATATCTGCGTCAGATAAGACTTTAGGGAGCATGTTAGCTCAAGAGGATGAAAATGGTGTTGAAAGAGCTATTTACTATCTTAGTAGGTTCTTGAACGATGCACAAACTAGGTATAACATAGTCGAAAAACTATTCTTAGGTTTGTATTTTTCATGTACAAAGTTAAAACAATATATAAAACCAGTGGATGTTTTTGTTTCATCTCATTTTGATGTTATAAAGCATATGTTGTCTAAACCAATCTTGCATAGTCGAATTGGAAAATGGGCATTAGCTTTAACTGAATATTTTTTTAACTTATATGCCTTTAAAGGCTGATACAGGATAAGCGATAGCCGATTTTATAGTTTACCACTCTATAACTGAGAATTCATTAAATTATCTTGAACTTGAGCCTTGGAAGTTGTACTTCGATGGTTCTAGTCATAAAAATAGAACAGGCGTTAGAGTTCTAATTATTTCTCCTAGCAAAATTCCAACAAAATTCAAGTATAAAGCCTAACGCCTTTGTTCGAACAATGAGGCTGAATATGAGACCCTAATAGCCGGTCTTGAAATAATATTATTGGAATTGGGGGAAACTCGAGTTGAAATGACGGGTGACTCAGACTTAGTCATAAAGCAAATTACAAAAGAATACAAGTGCATTAAGGAAAATCTCATTATGTACTTTGTGATAGCGAATCGACTCTTGAAAAGGTTCGAGATGGTTAGTATTCGACACATCCCTCGATTAGAGAATCAAGAGGCCAACGACTTGGCACATATTTCCTCTGGGTATAAAATTAAAAAAAAACAAATTGCAAGATGCAATCGAAGTTAAAGGAAGAGTTGTGTCAATCAGACTATCCCCATTAGATCTGGAAACAACGAAGATGGGATATGCCGACGAAGAGAATTTCGAGATACTGAATATAGATAGCATGATGGATGAAGATTGGAGAAAGCCAATAGTAGAGTACTTACAAAATCGAACAACATATGCGGAGTGAAAAATCAGATATCGAGCTTTAAGTTACGTTATTTTAGGAAATAAATTGTTCAAAAAGATTCCTGAGGGAGTTCTGCTTAAATGTCTTAATGAATCTGAGGCATATTTATCCCTTTGGAATGTCCATAGTGGAGAATGTGGGGCACATCAGGTAGGCCACAAAATGAAATGGTTATTCTTTTGACAAGGGATGTATTGACCCACCATGTTGAAAGATTGTATTGAGTTTGCCAAAGGATGTCAAGAGTGTCAATTGCATGCAGGAATACAATATGTTCTTGCAAGAGAACTCGATTCTATAGTGAAACCTTGGCCCTTTATAGAATGGGCTTTGGATTTGATTGGAGAAATTTGACCAGCATCATCAAAGAGTCAAAAATATATTTTGCCTGGCATCAATTATTTTATAAAATGCGTCAAATCTATACCACTGGTGAGTATGGATTAAGACGTTGTAATTGAATTTATCCAAAAGTATATTATCTATAGGTTTGGAATCCCAAAGAATATTACGAAAGATTAAGGATTGGTGTTTATTGGTCGGAAAGTGCAAGAGTTTGCTAAGGATATTGGTTTCAAATTGGTAACATCCACACCTTATTATGCACAGGCCAACGACCAGGTCGAAGCAGCAAATAAGGTTGTCATTAGTTTGATTAAGAAGCATGTGGGGAAAAGCCAAAGAATTTGCATAATACATTGGACCAGATTCTTAGAGCTTGTCGAACCTCCCATAAGGAAGCTATTAATACTACTCCCTTTCGATTAATGTACGGGCATGACACAATTTTGCCAGTTGAAATCTACTTGCAGTCAACAAGAATCTAAAGACATCATGAGATTCCATGTGAATCATATTGGAACATGATGTTGGATGAGTTAGTTGATTTAGATGAAGAAAGACTAAGTGTCTTAGAATTATTGAAAAGGAAGAAAAAGAGAATAGAGAAATCGTACAACAAAAGGGTCATAGTTAAAACATTCTCGCTTGGAGACTTGGTCTGGAAAGTGATCCTTCCCATGGATCGAAAAAATCGAACTTTAGGAAAATTGTCCCCTAAGTGGGAGGGCCCCTTCCAAATTATACAAGTCTTCACAAATGGTGCATATGAAATTGAAGAATTAGACGAAGATGAAAGGATATTGAGGCTGAATGGGAAGTATTTGAAAAAATACAAACCTGCACTACAAGAAGTAAAAATAGCGAAGGAATTATTGCATGCAAAATGGTCGAAGCCAATATGGTAAGAACGAAATATAAGTTGCCAAAATGGCTTAATTCTTTATATTAAAACCCACGAGGGGATCAAAGTCATTACATTAAAAAAACAACAAAACCCTGCAAAGCCAAAATAGAGAGATTAGAGCTAAAAGGGAAGATAAGCCTTCATTTTGAGGTACTTCAAATTCTAAAGCGCTAGAAGTTTTTCACTAACAGATTTGTTCGATTTGGGTATTTCAATCTTTTCCTCCAGCTTCTGGGCTCTATCGACTTGCTTCAGTCCAACTTTAATTTCTCTGGTCAGTTCAGAAGTATCGAACTTCAGAAGTTCGGCTTGGCGCTCCTTGGCCTTGGAAATCTTGGCTTGTAATTCCTTTATTTTCCTCCCAAGTTGCGATGTGCTAATCATATCTTTCGACCTTCGCTTTGTTTTGTTCTTGTTTCTTTTCCAGTTTCGCAGCTTTGGCGTGATATTCGGTAGCAGCATCCCATATCGTTGTTATAGTTACAGCCACTTTGTCAATCTCTCTCGAAGCCTGCTTGATTCTATTTAAATCAACAATGGCAAGGTCGACCATTGAGGTTAATTCCATGATAACGTTTCCAACCTCAGGGGAAACGGTCAAAATGTCGATTTGTTTAAGGAGATTTTTTAGGGCATAATGGGCGGTAGAATCGCCTTCCAGGAGTAGAAAAAAATCAGTTCGAAAGATCTTGTCCTTAATCTTCAAAAGCACATCATTCATAGGTTCGCTCGAAGACTGAGCACCTGATGCCAAAGAAGAACTAGGGTTTTTCTCAGACGAACTTCCTCTAGAACTGATCATAGCTTTCAAGTATTTGAAAGGTTTGCTCTGCTTTAGGGCTGGTAGCTCTTTCGAAGAAATGGTCACAATTGTTTCAGTCGAAGCTTTTGTGTGCTCATGCGCAACATCAGTTGTTGGAGCAACCCTAGATTGGTCTTGTGCCTGTTTGTTCTCCTTTTCACCTATCCCTGCATTCTCTTCATTATTTTCATCCTCATCTTCGAATTCACTAAGGGGAATAACAGGGTGGTGTTAGAACAGAAAGTGGACTTTTTCATCTTCCGTTTCATCATCCTGATCTTGGTCAGCAGTGCCTAGACCTTCGACCTTGGGGTAGCCGTCCTCAGATTCACCTTCGACGTTATCTTCAGCACCTCCCATTTCTACATTATCCTTGGTTACTACGACATGGGTTTCTGTTTTTTATTTATCCTCAGGTTCGAAACCACTAGTGTTGAAGTGCTGAGTGTTGGTCTTAGGTGGCGAAGTCTCTCGTTGAGTGTTGGTCTTAGGTGCTGAGTGCTGAGTGTTGGGATGATAGGTGGGATCATCATCGCTATTGAGAAGGACCGGTAGGATCATCATCCTGAAGATAACATTGAAAATTAGTAAATTAGAAAGAAAGGTAAGAGAACAAAATACTAAGATAGCATATTTTGTACCTTGGGACCTTCAGCTCCAGGGATGGAGTTATCACTTTTGATTTGTTCTTTAGTTTTCTTCGATAGATTTTCAAGGTTGGGCCCCAGTATTCTAAGAACAGCAGGTTTCTTCGTCGAGACTTTTCTAGCCTTCGTTTGAATTTGAGCTAAAGCTTCAGGAATTTTTGGTTGCCTTTTCCTTTGCTTGAGTGGTTGTTCAGTGACGGGGGATAAATCATCATCATTCGATCAATTACCTAGACTTCAGGTTCTTTGAGTTTTCGTTTTTGAGGGGTTGGTGGTGGTTTTCGATTCACCTGAAAGATGGTTCAAAGCATTAGAAACATAATAATTTACGACAAAGGAGCAATAAGTAAAATAAAATTACCCTTGTTGTTGTTGTTGTTGGTTTGCTACCTCCTTCTTCTTTCACTTCGACTGGCTTTATGGATGTGGGTTTTTTTAGGTGGAACCTTTATAGTTAAAAGGACATCAAAACAATTATTATAAACAAGGAAAAATAAATAAATCAAAAAGTTTCGATCGGAAGACCACCAATTCCACACCTTCATATATTTCAGACTCGATGCGAACATCCTCAATAACAATATGAAGGTGTCCTCTGAAATTGTATAATGTATGCTTAGCCGCAACCACCTATTGGGCAAGCCTTCTTGATTCTTGACGAAGAACTTTTACGAAATCGCCACAGACGAACCAATCTGGAAATGGAGGGCTAAAAGCCACACCAAAGTCAGCACTTGGCAATCAAGGGAATTTAGGAGGATACATGTTAAAAGTTGTTTCGTACTGTTTCTCAGGAGGAACGTACGAAGGGAGCTTTAAGTTCTCCATTTTCTTTAAAATTTTCTCTTTTAAAGTGACGGCTGCATCACGGACGATTTGACTAAGATCACCAAGCCTATACAAAGTTTCGAAGTATTTTTGAAATGCTTGGACTTTCTTAATGTGAGTCAAAGTACCTTTCTTAATCTTCTCCTGCACAGAGAGGAAAGCCTTGTTAAGATGTTGGGTAAAGGCAACCACATCGAAGAATTCCTCACTATAATATTCTTTCCACCACTTGTCAAACTCCAGAGTGCAGAGGAAATTTGGCTCAAAAGCAACAAGAGTAAGTTGTGTTTTCCCATCATAGTGAGTTATTTTCTTAATGGTCATATCCTTAGTATGAATGACATTGTAAAGAAGAAGGGCATTCTTTTTCTCATAGATGGGTCGTGGTAGAATTTGGATCATACCAAATTATCGAGCGACAAGGTTTGGTTGATAGGCAATGAGAGTAACCTGAGTTTTTAGTTGATTAAGCCTAAGGGTTAACACCCTAGGGGTTAAGAAAGCTTCCCATATGGCGAGGGACTATGCTTCTTGGTTTTTCATTGGAGCTGGGAATGGCCTAGTAAACCATTCAAGACCGTGTCTTCAACCGGAAAAAGGAGCCATGTTCGACGTAAAATCGCAACGTTTGGCAAAAATCATCACATAATTGATAAAAGTCTATTGTAGGTGACACCCTTCATCGCTAGGATTCAACATGGCTAAACGCGTCCATTCGACTCTCCTAATTTTCACTTCATCAGCGTTTTCGTTGATGGGATTCTTGGTAGGGAGGCATGCTTCAAAGGAGGCATTCAGCCATAACTGCAACAACCAAAATGGGCCAGAAAGAAGACAGTTCCCTTTGTCCCCAAGGAATTTGAGTTGGGTAATACCTTCGTCCAAAGATTCATAAAGAATCGACAAAATCACCCCACTTAAGCACAAGTCGTGACCAGAATGAAGTTGGTTGGCCATCGTCAAATATTTTTTGGCCACCTGAAGTGACTTCGAACAGAAGACACAACTAGATAACCATAAAGCGAGAAAATTTATGTGTTCTACTTTAGAAACTTCATATGTTGTTTTGTCATGATAGTGTGCAATATGAGTGGAGTAGGAAGCTCTAACCGAAAAACTTATGGTATCATCAGCTTGATAGTTTGGGTCATAAGTATTGCCAATTGGTTTAAGCCTTGTGATGGCGGCTATATCGAAGAGAGTTGATGACATCATCCCGCAAGGAAGATGGAAGGTATGATGGGTACTATCCCAGAAGTACAGGGAAGAAACTAGCATAGTTAAACAGTATTCAGGTCCTACTTTCGACAACTGGAATAAGTTGAAAATACGTGTATCTTTCCAGATTTGGGATTTGGTTTTCTCTAACTTCTCTAGCCATCCTAGGTAGTCAGAGGGATCTTTGAAGGAATGACTGTCGAAAAGTTGTCTTGGTTAGCAGGTTTTGGATCTTCATTCCTAGCCCTAGGCTTCTTAGCGTGAGCTATGGGTTTATACTTATGGTAAGTAGGGAAGAATTCCTTAAGTTTAATGGGGTCAGCATTGGAATTAGATAAAGGTCCTAATAAAGCATAAAACTTACCAGTAACAGAAACAAGAATCAGTACCTGAGATTTGTAGATCATGCGTTGTTCTTCAGAAAGAGGTTTTGGAATATATTGCTGGTTTCCCACCGTGATTGGCCCCAGGATCGTGTTGAAAGGAGGGAGGTTTGAAATCTTCTTATGATCTTTCACGAGCTTGACAGATTCCTTGGTGGCTTTGGTTGATGATGCCATTTATGCTAAAAGCTTGACATTTGATGGAAAAATGGACTTCTTAAGTAAAGGAGATGAAGAGGTTAGGTAGTATTTTGAAATGTAGAGAGGTAAAAAATGGAAAAGGAAGAAGGCTGAATTATTTATAGAGGTGGAATTGGAAGCGGTTCTCAAATCATCATTTATGGTTGAGAAGTGAGTGGGACGCGTGTCTCTCTAGGAGCTCACAATGGGACGGTGGTAGTTGCAGCCAGCCCCATTATCTCCTAGGTTCTAGGTAGCATTATGATTTTAAAAAGATCCTCGTGTGGGATTGATGGGACGTTTCAGAAAAAGTGTCATTATGACTCTGACGTCATAATAGTGCTGAGGTATATGAACAATTTGCATCGTCGAACTGATTGTGGCGTCGAATCATGTTATCAAAAAATGCCTTTTTCTTCACATGGTGTAGAAAATGACATTTTTAGGGGGAAATTTGTTAGCTCGTAAATTCAACGGTTGGTTTAACTTAGTGTAATAAATAAAGAAAAGAGAATTTTTGGGAAGTTATGGCAGACTTCGATTGAACAGTTTATTTATGAAAGTCTAGTCAAAGTGACGCTTGTGCCAGAAGGAAGAATTGTTTGGACTTAGAGAAATTATCTAAATTTGAAGGTTTAGTTCAACGAGAAGGCCACTGGTGGCATTTTTGATTTAAAGTTCTAATTTGAATAAAGGAGTTAACTTTGTTCTTATCTAGTTCCAAGAGAAGACACGTGGAGCACATTAAGGAAGTGAAAACATGTCGAGCGCCAGTTTCTTTTGATGTGTTTACAACACTTTTTGATTACTTCCTCGCAACGTATTTCTTTTGTCAAATTACACTATTTTTCAATCATGAATGATTTCAATGTGTTCATCGTTTTTCCAACTTTAGTTTAAATAATATTAGCACATGTCCTAGGATTGACTGGTTGATCGTGTAAGTTAACCAATATTTAGAGACCACCGATTGTTTACTAATTTTCATGGTAAACAACACCACATTCCTTTTCCATCTTATTTGCAAAGGTATTTAATATAGTTAGATATTTTTAGGTTTTTATTGGGAAAAGGTTTGTGGAAGTCGCATTGAAAGTTTTATAGATGGAGAAAGCTTGGATATGCTAGATAACCATCTTGAATCCTAACTTTTGGAGCTCGTGGTAAGCACCATGTTCCCTTTCCATCTTTTGTTGAAAAGTGTTTAATAAGAGTTAAGTGTTTTTCATTTTGATTAGGAAATGGCTTGACGTTGGATCAAACATTTGATTAACGTTTGTGAAAGCGTTTGCGAGCTTAAGAAATGGTTTGAAGTTAGGAAAATATAAATAGTTTGGAAAATTGTTTGAAGTGTATTGAAGTCGATGGTGGAAAATGGTTTGAAAATAAAGGTTTAAAATGATATGAGGTGCTTATTAAACAAAAGACTAGGTTTTTAGTAGTTGTTATGATATGAAGGCGAGGTAGTGGTGGATTGCTTATGTTGCGTTTGGTTTATTGTAGTTTGTTAAGTGGTAAAGAGTGGAGTCTATGAGATGGAAGTTTTTATTAATGGTGATGAAGAGGATGGATATGCAGGGTGTTTCAAAGTTTAAGAATATTGTGTTCAATTAGTGGTGATATGGAGTGGTTTTGAAGTTGTTAAATGGAGGAAGACAATGGGTGAGTAGGAGAGAAGAGTGAGTTTACATGGTGTTCAAGGGAGAAGAGAGTTTTTTATTCTTCTAGTGAGAGAGATGAATGTTATTATTGATTAATGATTTTTTATATTCTATAGATAAGTTGTTTTTGTTGTGTAGAGATGAGGCAGGTCATGAGAGTGAGGGTGGTTTTATCACAGTAGAAAGATGAATTAGGATCATAAAAAAAATGGGTGTCCATTTTTTCCCATTAAAAGTGAGTGGGTACGTCCTTTTATATTTGCTGAGAATGAGAGCTAGTTAGTGAGTTGATGTAATGGGTGAACGAAAATGAGAGAGAATTAGTATGTAATGTGGGATTCTCATGTGAAGTTGGGATGCGTGGCATTTTTGTTGGGGGAAGATTCCTTTTTATTTCCATTTTCTCTATTTGTTGACAGAGATAGAAACATATTGGTATTAAGGTTTTTTGAATGAAAGGTGGTGTCCCTTTATTGTCACGTGGTCTCCAAATTTGAAAAATAAAAAATAATCTACCCAACCTTTTACAACTGGCCACATGGTCATAATTGGTACGGATCTCTTCAATACACTAATGAATGATTTGTACACTTGGAGTCTATTCTGGTATTGTGAATAACCGTTCCTCTCTTTCATCAACAATATATGTGGATTAGATTAGTGTTATTAAAAATTCAAACAAAGTAAAAGATGTATCAATGACACCTCCGCACAATGATTTTAAAGAAAAAGAATGTGTGAAAGTGATTTGGGAAGAAAAATGAATTAGGGTTTTGGAATAAAGGGGAAGAAGATGTATCAAATCCTGTAGAGTTTCTTTATGTGTTTTATTCACTCTAAATTTCTCTTATTCAACTTACTTACATTAGTAGGGTACCTCCATATTTATAGATGAGATTACTTACACACCAAGTAATCTTTAACCAACTAACAAAACAAGATAAATGCCAAGTTTAACTCTGTCGAGATTAACTTATATGACAACTATCTACTTCAATTACTATTAAATATAATCGAATTTAACAATGTCAAATCTTAAAGTATGCTTAAAACAGAAAAATTACATATGTAACACATCACTTAATTCATTGTGTCTAAGCTATATACATTCATCATAGTTCTCAATCCCTTGAACAATTCGATCTGCACAACCTTCGTCATGATGTTTGTGATCTGATTCTCAGTTCTGCAGTGTTTGAAGTTCAACTTTCCATCTAATTTCCCTCATAAACATAAAACAAAAGAGGATTTTCAAGTGTTTTTGGTGTTGTGTAAAAGTCTCATTTTTCCCTTCAATTTTTAATTTTTTTTCATTTTGATTCAAATCTGAAGGGTCACGTTATTCACTTGTTTTTATCATCTCTTTCATTTTCCCAAAACTTATTTCACCATTCTTTTCCTTTGATCAATAAAAACCTAACTTGAGCAAACATTAAAAGTCATTTTCATCCATCATTCTTCATCATCTATCATCTAAATTCATCTCATTATCACCACTTTGTTGCACCCTAAATTTTGACCGTAAGATCCCACCTCTTTTCGCACGTTTTCTATTGTTATTTAAATTTATTTTAATACTTGCGCTTTTTTTAAGGCTGACCAATTTGTGCGTATGCAGTCGTTTTAAGTGGATCATCATTCATTCCCACAATTTCAAGACAGGGTCATCTAGGAAAGATTCGGGTTGAGTCTGGAGTTTTTTCGGTATCTCTTAAAAGCTTCGATGTATACTCATGAAGAGAAATGGATTTTCTTTGGAGGTAGGCCTAGTCATTTGGGCCCGGTTTTTTTGGTTTTTGTGGCAAGAAGAATTTCAAGTAAAAATCTCTCAGGACACGGTTTAGGGCAAGGTCATTTTGGGGAACATTTGAGGTCTATCTTTGAGATTTCGAAATTTACAAGACACAAGAAACATCATCACGACAGCATGATAATTACCTTTTCTTTACATCCACCCTTCAAGAGAAATTTTAGAATGATTCTTTTGAAAGTGAAGGTTTGGAAGAATTTTTGTGGATTGATGCCAGCCTAAAATTACAAGTTTGAAGCCGCAATACGAAGTTCTCGGATTATTGTGGATGCAAGTTTCGATTAAAAGAAATCTCTTATTCATTTACTTCAAGCGAGCGAAGCTACATAACTTAGACAATTCATGGTTCAGAAGACATACAATTTGGAGTTCAGTTCCTCAAGAATTACAAGCTATAATTTCTTATTCACAATAACATTAATCTAATGCTACATAGGAACCAAAGGAGACAGTGGTTGAAGAGTTCTTAAATTCAGAGAATGACAAGTCTGTTTATGAATGGCTTCTTACTCCACCAAATACACCTTTTTTCCCTACATTGGACAAGGAATCGCAAATTTCATTAAAGAATGAAACGGAGACCCGCAGTTCTCGTTCAACTGTTTTAAAACCAAAGGTATCGAATATCCAAACAGAACCTACTTCAAAAACAATGTAAGTTTCTAAGAATCATGCAGCAATGACAAGGCTAGGTTCTTCAACAAATAGCAGTAAGAGAATTTCATCGTCGCGAGGTCCATCTCCTGCTACTTCAAGATCTTTAACTCCATCTGAAAGGCCAACAATACTGTCAATAACTAAACCGTCTAGGCCTTCAACGCCTGCTTCAAAACCATCAAGGTTAATACCCTGCAACAGTAAGCATTCAACAGCAAAACGTCGGCTGCCGGTATTTTCGGCATCAGCTGCAACCGTATCATCAGCAAGCAACATCATCATTCGCAAGCAGCCATAACAAGTATTTCCGCAACATCATCTGCAAGCATCTGTAACATATCAGTAGCAGCATCAATAACATATCAGTAGCAGCATCAATATCATATCAGTAACAACATCAACACTTTATCAACACTAGCATCAGAGCATCTACATCAATTTACAAGCAAACACCCTACAAAGTTGTTTATCCAATTGAATGTTCACCTACCCAGAAAATAGAAGTAGAGCGAGCTACGACAATTGAAGCGAAATGTGTAAGCAAGAACAATAGCTATGCATCTTCAGGACCAGATTGCTGAAACGGTTCCCTTGAACTCTTCCGTGTGGAGAAGCTCAGCGACCATGACCACGTACAACTTCCAAGCCCCTCCTCCTTTTCTTCTGCATAAAATCCAACTGTATGAAGCACAAGATGGAGTTCCCAACACTCCGACACTGCTCAAATTTAAGAGCATTTAAGCCACAAGCAGAACAAGTGGATGCATATTGGATTAAGTATGAGAATTGATAATGTTATTTACCGTAACGTAAAGAGCTTCATAGTCATCGATGCTGATCCTAAGAGCTCACCCGGTTCGCGGCAGCCTACTTAATCTATAAGGAGAAAGCAGAGAATCACTTCTATTTTGTTACACAAAAAGCTAAATTGGAATTAAGAGTCAATTGAAAGAAGAGGCCAAAACCTGAGATTTTGCACGGCACGTGGTATTTGTCTGGAGCACCTCTGCCATGCACTTAGAACTCCTATTGCCTTTGTCACTGCAATAGAGCATCCTGAACCACAAATGAGATATTAACTTTCGATTCAGAACACAACCAATGCCCGGAAGATCGTCAAAAGAGGCCACCAACCGGCGTAATACCTCAACAACCCGTCCTCTAAGCAACATCATGCAGCCTGCGAAAATTTGAATATAATGTCGAAGAGTTATGACTACATAATGCCGTCTCAAAACACCAAGTGCTACCACACTGCCATGCCAATTACCGGCCCGTTGTGATCCTGCCTAATCCTCGGTCTCGCTCTATTTTCTCTAAGCGTAACCATCACTGCACCTGCAAAATGCGAGAATAATTAATTACCACAACAGCAACAACACTATGGCCAACGAAAAGTAACTAAACCGGCCAAACCACGTAATTTGCATATCCTGAGAATATTGTCCAAGCAGAATAGAATAACTACTCAAAGTCTCGCAGTAACTCCACTGGACCCGTTATGCAAAAGAAGAATTAATCACCAAGAAACCAAAATATTCTCAAACCATTCCAAAGCCACATCTCTCGCCGCTGTTAGTGAACCAACTGTTATCAAAAGCTGAGTTCTGCTGATGAAGCTCTATACTTGCAAACATGATAATTTCAAGCAGACATTATAGTAGTAAAGACCGAACTAGCTACCGATATGTTGGTGTTTTAATGTTTCGCTTGGCCGTGTTTTTACCTTTAGGTGGTCCTTGTTTTGAACTTTGAACTGGTACGTTCGTGGCGCAGAGTTTGAAAACTCTCAGTTGTTTAATCAACATCATATGTATGTCCAATGATTTCACATATCCTGCTATCACGTTTTGTGGATCGAGGCGACATGTTCGTGGTGTTCCTAATAAAATTGATACCTGAATCACCAACCTCAAGTGACAAGATATCATCGGTATGCTCATTAATACGTGCTGTGACGAGGTGCTAAAATACACAAGCACAAAGAATAATGTCAGGTCATAATCATAACGCATGAAGGTTACAAGGATCACATCAATGTTTAATAAGACACAAAGAAATACAAAACCATTGGTTATGAACTTTTAAACTTGGAAATGAGAAGCCTTGTACCTGTTAGGCAGAGGGAGGATTGTTGTTTTCAACAGGAGGTGAGTAAAGCCAAGATCGTGCCCAATGTCTCATACCAAACACATTGCATACATTAAAGATCAATGAAGGGAATAATTAGTACAGTAAAGCAGTACATGTACAAGTGCAAAATTGATTCGCAATTTGAAAGAATTCAAGAACATAATACCCCCCTTACGTACGCAAACGCCGACACCAAGACGGGACCAAAACTTAAAAAAACTGTTGCAAGCAAGAGGAAGATGTTAGTAAACTCAGTACAACCAATACCTACAGCCAAATGCTAGCCCTGTTCAAATAACCAAAATGAGATCGCAGCTCCACCTCAAATACGAATTGGTCTTGTGGCTTCTTTGATTCCTCAGCAGATGTTTGGTAACCGGTTCCCAAGATATGGTCATGGCCAACAACAAGACTCATCACTACCAGCATTTTCACGTAAACCTTCACCATAGAACATCAAGGGTGATTGAAGCGTATCAGATTCCAGGAGATTGAATTGGTATTACTTTGGGCTTCTAATCCACCTCTTGGCCCAAATCAAACTGTTATCTACACCTATCAAACATCAGGATACAAGATTAGCAAGTTATTGAGGAATATACCGGTCAAAAGAGAGTATCTAATCCAAATCGTTGAACATTGAACCTAGACGTTATTAAACCAATTGACATAATATCAAAGATTTGGTTCTCCATTAACAGGCACTAACACAATCTCACCGAAAAGGGAATGTTTTCAAATCAAATCATAACCAAACAGGAAATCCCAATCAATCATCAATCAGCATTCAAGATTGGTTTTAAGCATTTTCACAAAAATCTCGCATCTGAATCCTATATAAAGTACAGATTGGACACGAGAGAGAGGGAGAACATTCATAAGCGACCACACAAAAACCCCCAATTTCGAAATCCCCAATTCCAAACACACTGAAGTTCATAGATATCGAAAACCCTAGAAAGAAAATCACAATACGAAGGAAAGAGCACTTAGCTTCATCGCCTTTGCAAGCCCAAATCGTCCTCACCAACTGCTACTTTCCTCACGCCGCCAGAACCCTTTCCACCGAGAACATCAACCATTCGCCACCATCAAAAATCCTGCAAATCACCCACTCTAAAACCGTGAGATTCCTTTTACTAACGCTAATCTATTGTTGGTTGTTGTTTGTTTATTCAGGGATTTGGACGAAAAAGAAGAGGGAAGAGGAAACAGAGAGAAGGTGATCTCCGATCGAGGGTTTGGGGGGGGGGGGGGGATTTAGGGTTTTGTTCTTTTTTTTGTTTAACGTTGTTTAATTGTAATGATAATCACACACTAACACACACACACACTCCCCACACTAACCACGTTTAACTACACTAATCTAACCTTTAATTATTAAAAACTCATTTAATCCTAGGTTAGTAGTATAATCCTCTCATTAAAATGATTAACTTTTTTCTTCAAAATACTTTCTGTCTGATTAATGTTTTTTTTAACCAATTAAATCTACTTTGTTTTAATCTAAACTTAATAAACTCTTTTGATTATTATAAAAAAAAAAACTCTTTTTTTTCTTTATTATAACCAACTTTTATTTTACTAAAAAAAATAAATCAATCCTTTTAATTGAGTTATATTCATGACTATTTTCAGCAATTATTTAAATAATTATCTTCTTAATTAATTTACTTTTAGCAAGATGATTATTTTATCTCACCAACTTAATAACCCTTTTAATAATATATAAAAACCAATCTAATTTTCTAAATTAGTTAAACACTTGTTAGTAACTTTTAATAAAAAATAACTTATATTCGTATTCATTTAGTGATGATAATCATTCATAAAAGAACTTTTAAACTAAACACTAATAATAACCTTTAGAAATTCTTTTTTTTCTTATTTAATAAATCCCCCTTTTTTTAACTAGTAATTTAAATTCGTATAAAACCAAATCAATCTCATCTAAAATCAACCCATCTAAAAAACAACAACTTCCCGCTTAAGCCATTTAAAATCAATCAACAGCGCAAAAAATACAAATTAATCGTGCACACTCACGACACTTGCACCTACACCTCAGCGCTTTCATGCGTACTTGTATGGTTTACTTTTCCGCAATTTAACTTACTGTCATTTACATTACCGCAATTTATCATTCTCGCAATTGCATCCGTCCAAAGGAAAAACCTACACATGAGTCAACACTTGTGTGTAGTGCACATCATATTCCCTTCGATCCTTGATTCTTCAAGTTGATCATTTAAGCTTAGGATAAATCCTACCCCATAGGAAGGACCTTGTCTTTATCTTTACAACATAGAAACAAACAAACAATCAACACAATACAACTTTTCAAACACAAATAGAGAATAGATGTTAATCATCTTAAGTGAGATATAATCTCCACCCCACAAACAACACAATCAAACACGTAGGGACTTTGCCTTAAGAGCGATAAAGGCATACTTGGCGACCATCCGAGCATGTAAGACCTTTTCTTAAGACGATGCAAAGACCATTTCCTACAACCCCTTTTTTACATTTGTGGTGGTTACATCTCCCTTAAAATGAAGACTCGTCTCTTCTCCTAAACCCAATCAATCAACTACCCTAAACCCGTGGGAACTTTGACCACAGTCAAAGAACTCCTCAAACCCTTTAGGTGAACTACAAAATACTCTGATTCCACTCCCGTAAGGATATGTAGGCATAAGATGCGATATCTTATCGAGTATACTTAGATATAAACCACTAGGGTCTTTCAACCATTAAGCAGATAAACACATAGCAATAAACAAACATAAAACAAGAGGTTCCTATAGAGTACTACAGAAACTTAGGATGCTAGTACCTTCCCTAAGTTTAACCAACCCCCGAACCAAAACAATCTAACCTTGCATTTGCATGGCATTGTGGGAATTTCGATCTTTATCTCTTCCTTTGGACAAATCAAAGTTCGGTTGCAAATTGAATTAAAGATTCAAACTAATCAATAGTTTGGTATCCAAATTTCACCGCGACAGAAATGGCGACTTCACTGGGAATATCTCTAGTGGGTTTCCCTATCTTATTTTATTTGGTTACTGCTTTATATATCTGCCTACTTGATTAACTGTTTACATGCTTTCTCTTGTTTTTCTTTTTGGGATTATTGTTCTTGAGTGGTGAGATAAAGTTCTACACCCGAACTTGAGAGAAATTAAGATAGGATGGTGATATAGTCGAGGAGGCTTATAGGGAGTTGAATCCCTACTAAGTTGAATCGAGAATCCCGCTCAGTTGAGGCCCTTTCGAAATAGTACTGTCGAACGAGCAATCGTAAAGACACTCATTATTTTCGACTTTGGAGCCTATGATATTGAGGACCGTAGTTACCTTAACCCAACTTTGGCCTTTATTAGGACGTAGTGCGAGACTATGAGGAAGTACTTCCGAAATAGTGCTACGCGAAGCTACACTCAAAAGAAGTTCTCTTGAGAATATTATTGATCCTCGAGTAATTGGGAAATTGATAATATTTGATAGATGGGCTGATGATTCTGAGTCCCTTTAGAACCTTGTTCTGCAGGTACAAAACAACCTTTAGTCCTTAAACCTTTGGGAAGGGTACACCTTTACTCCATGCTCATTGCAAACCTAGGGCGCCCCTTGTTTGTTTATCTTTATTGTCCTTATGTGAATACTTGTGTTTGTTGCATTCATATAGCATCATTCTACATTGGACTTCATGGGATTTACCTTCGTTTATGAACATTGTAGGTCACTATGACTTCAAATAAAAGACATACTGTGAAATATACTTTTAAGAGTCCCAAATTGGATGACCTAAAGAAGTTGTGGGGTTTCGTCAAAGATCAAGAAGAATTCAAGAACAAGTATGGGAAGCTGATATCTTTGTTGGGTTGCTCAGTGAATGAAGGACTTCTTGCCACTCTACTACAGTTCTATGATCCTCTTTACCATTGTTTCACCTTTCCAGACTTTCAGCTGTTACCTACATTGGAAGAGTATTCTTTTTTGGTTGGTCTACCTGTCCTTGAGGAATCTCCTTTTCCCTTCTTGAAAAAGGACCCTGATGAGAAAGATATTGCTAAAGCTCTCCGTTTGAAGGTATCTGACGTCAAAGTCAACCTAGTTACTAAGGACGGAATTCTTGGTTTAAAGACAGGTTTCCTAGTCGAGAAGGCTTCATTCTATGCTGATTATTCTAATAAGGCTCCGTTTGAGGCAATTTTTGCTTTGCTTGTTTATGGATTGTTTCTATTCCCAAGTTTTGAAGGTTTCATCGATCTCAAAGCATTCAAGATCTTTATGAAGAACAACCCAGTGCCAACTCTGTTGGGAAATGCATATCACTCTATACATCTCCGAGGATGATTACTTGTTGTGTACCTTTACTTTACAAGTGGTTTATTTCGCACTTGCCGAAGTCTAGCTCTTTTACAAACATTGGCAAAGAGCATTGGTCTCCAAGGGTTATGGCTTTGACCCATTCTGACATTGATTGGTACAACCGAGTGTATGATGGAGTATTGATCATTGATAGTTGTGGTGACTTCGCTAATGTACCATTGCTCAGCTTTGATGGAGGAATCAGCTACAATCCTATTTTAGCTCGCCGACAGTTGGGATACCCGTTGAAGGAACCTCCCAAGAGTGTTCAAGTAGAGGGTATATTCTTCAAAGATGATATGGAACTCCGAGGAAAGATTCTACATGCATGGCGTAATGTACACAAGAAGGGGAAGAGAAGTCTAGGGAGGCCTAATTGTGTGTCTTTAGAACCATACCTCCAGTGGGTCAGAAAAAGGGCAACCAAGCTAAAGATGCCTTATTCCCGTCGAGATCCCATAGCTCCGAGGAGGGAGCCCACTTATGTCTTTATATCTAAAGCCGAGGAGTTAGAGGTGTCTTTAAAGAAGTCTCAACATGAGCTGGAATCTTGGAAGAACAAGTACCATGTAGCAGTGGCAGAAAATGCTGAGTGTCAGAAGCAGAAGGCTGAACTTCAAAAGGAGAGGGATGAACTTCAGAAACAGCTACAATTGAAGGATGAAGAGCTACTCCCCTACAAGAAGAGGAAAGTCATGGAGGATTTATTTTTCTCCGACCCACAATGCACTATTTGGAAAATAATTGTGGACAACCTTATCCGTGAGAAGGCGCAACTAGAAGAGCAGCTCAAGCAGCAGCATTCAAAGCTTCTTTAGTGTCTGTACTAGCTTTTATTTAGCTTTTATTTAGGACTCTTTAAAAGAATATTTATGTAGTCCGTTTCAAATTTAATAAAACATTTCCTTTTACCGCAATGCCCATAAATAAGAGGAATCCCATGAAGTCCTAATCATCTTGCATTGCATTCTTTTCCATTGTTCACTTCAAGAAACTCAAATTCGTTCTGTAGGTGTTATAATCATGGATTTCAGAAGAGAAACCCTGAAGTACACTTTTCAGAGTCCCAACCTCGAAAGCTTGAGAGAACTAGCCGAACTCGTCGAGGATCGCTTTGCCTTCGCAGCAGAATATGGAGGAGTCTTCTGTTTCCTTGAGCTAAGGATGAAAGAAGGATTGTTGGAAACATTGGTTCAATTTTATGATCCGATGTATCACTGCTTCACTTTTCCAGACTACCAATTGATGCCGACCTTAGAAGAGTACTCAGAACTCTTGAGGATGCCTGTGACTATTCGACCCCTATTCACCGGAAGGGAAGACACGCCTAGTCACCAAGAAATTGCAAATGCCACTCATCTTAGCCTTGAAGATGTTCAAGCACACCTGATCACCAAGGAAGGAGTCCTTGGGTTCCCCGCCGACTTTTTGATCGAAAAAGTCCGTTACCATGCTGAAAGAAAGGAGGTTCTCATCTTGGAAGCCAATTTTGCTTTGTTGGTTTATAGGACTTTCTGGTTCCCTAAAATTGACAGTTTTGTCGATATGGATGCAATCAAGCTCTTCATACTCAAGAATCCAGTACCCACCTTGCTTGCTGATACGTACTTTTCGATTCACTCGAGGAATGCTGAAGGAGGAGGACACATTGTATGTTGTACCGCCTTGCTGTACTCATGGTTCATCGCTCGTTTGACTTGGCATCCGTCCCTTTGGGACGAAGTAGCAACACCTCGATGGTCCGAGATACTTATGGCCCTCACCCATTCGGACATTGTTTGGTATGATCCCGCCTATGGAGGCGTGCCTATGATTCCTAGCATCGGAGGATTCCCCAACGTACCGCTTATTGGAAGAGAAGGATGTATAAGTTACAATCCCGCCTTGGCCCGTAGACAGTTTGGACACCCTATGATCCAAATGCCCGACCCGGTCTCGTTGGAAGAGATCTACTTCAAAGGATAAGAGGATCTAGACTTGAAGACTGTCATCATTTATGCATGGAAATATATTGATACGGAAGGAACAGTTGCTTCAGGATACCCCAGCTGCGCTGTTTCTGAGGATTATCTGCATTGGGTGCGAGAAAGGGCTCTCGATCTCAAGATTCCTTTTCCTTTTCATGAACCTATGGTATTGTCCGCTCATGACCCCGACTGGTTCGATGTGGACGAAATTGAACAAGTAAGGATTGCTTTAGATGAAGCCCGGAAATTGAGGACTGCTTGGAAGAACAAGCTCCTCACCCTCAAAGTAGAGAAGGAAAGACTTCAGAAGACACCAGAATTAGAAGTTGCCAGAAAGAGAAAGGCGCAAGGAGATTTATTTTCTCCTCATGCCTCTTCAAGTGTTGTCACCAGTGATGATCTCCCCTCAACTACCATGGCTTGGAAGGAGTGTGTGGAACGGCTCATCATCGAGAAAGCGGCGCTGCAGGAGCGTATTGATCAGCTAACCGAGGAGCTCCGTACAAAAGAGAAGACTGTGGGATAGAGTTCTAAGTTTTCTTTTGCTTTCGTTGTAATAAGCTCTTAAAAGAGTACTTTGCTTTACAGTGTTTCTCGAGAATAAAAAGTTTTTCAATTATTCTACATTATAACACTGAAAAAACACTTTGAGTTTCTTGAAGTCTCCCCTTACATCTGCATTATGGATTAACATTCTGCATTTAGCACGGCATTTTACATTTGTGCATGTGTCCTTCCTTTGTTGTGGCTCATATCGGTTTTCCATCTTTTGCTGTCAGTCGCCGTCTCGACCATCTGACCAAGCCGAAAGTATCATTAAAGGATAGTGAGGAGAACGAAGACATGGATCGCATGACTAGCTTCAGAGTAAGGTCTAAGCCGACATTTCGCTGTCCCTCTGACGACTTTGTTCCTGCACCACTACCTATGCAAGAAAACCCGTTTGCTGACTTGCGGGATATTCATGCTGAGAAAGAAGTGGACGATCCTGGGCTTATAGCATTCGAGAATGAGTTTCGTGACTTCAAGGAACGATGGAAAATGATGAAGAGGAACCGTGCGCCTGATTTTCGTGCTCGTGACCTGCGCCTAGTTCCAAACCTAGTTACCCCCCCGGGATTCCAAATGCCCGCCTTCGAAGTGTACAAAGGTACAATTTGTCCAAGGTATCATTTGATGATGTTTTGTCAGAAGATGATCGCTTACCTTGGGAACGACAAACTAATGATTCACTGCTTTCAAGAAAGTTTGGGTGGAGCACCGTTAACATGGTATATGAAGCTACAAGTGAATCACATCCAGTCTTGGGAAGACTTAGCTGTTGCTTTTGTAAAGCAGTACAATTACAGTTTGGGAATAGTTCCCGATAAAACAAGTGACAGTGGATCGTCCATAGGATCCACATCTCCGATATCCCGCCCTCAACGTGAGTATGCAATGCCCGCTCAGCGCGAGCAGCAACTGCCTCCTAAGGGAAGGATGCCATCTCCAGATCAGCATCGACATGTTCGAAAACAGTTTCCGAATCAGAAAATACCTCTGAGTACTCTGAAAGAAGAGACCCATTGGTTTGATCTTATCCCATTGACCTACCGTCAATTATGGTTTTATTTCATCCGAAACTCGGTAATGACAACTAGAAAGACTAGAACCATGAACTCTCACCCACCATGGTTCAACCCGAACACCAGCTGTGAATTTCATGATGGAGTGTTGGGGAATTCGATCGAAGATTGCAAAGTTTTTCAAGGGAAAGTTCAAGAAATGATCGATAATGAAGTGCTAACATTCAAAGGAGAGAGACCGATCCTGAATGGAGTACCATTACGCTGATATAAGTGAAAACTTCAGAAGAACTTTCTATTTCTTTCGTTTGTTTGCGTGTTTATTTCTTTGGTTAAGAGTATTTTTGGCATGTAAGAACTTTCTATTTTGAATAAGTAATGCAATAACTGTTTGTCTTGAAGAAATCCATTCGTTTCACTCAAATAGTTTTTCAAAATTATTTATAATGCCGACTTTTACCCGATCTCTTGCTCTGACAGAGAATTGGAAGGAGGATGATGAAGTAAAACACATGATCTCTTGTTGTATGCTTCGAATAAGAACCCTACTGATGATGTAAGGCATTATTTTAAACCTCCTAAACGCCAACATAGTCAACCCTTTCTTTTAATCCTTGAGAAAAGACCCGTTTTTCTCCCAAACCGAAACCTCATTTTCTTAACCTGGGGCACGGTAATATCAAAAATGATGAACATCTTTCAAAAATTGGGTGGGCACAAATATACTAACCTTTTCTACCTCCATTCTACAAGTCACAAATTAAGCCCATATACAACCTTCAAAGTCCTGATTGAATTAAGGTTTAGTTCGAAAGCATACTCGATGAGATATTGTTTCCTGACTCCTTGAGCTATGCTCAAATTTAAATCGGCTTTATAAATAACGATTCAATTTATATCCTGACTAGTGGTTTCGATCACGAATTATTGCGATACCCCTTTTCAAAACTTCAAGACAAACGTGTGTTACATTACTCTTTTTGAAATTAACATTTCTAACTTGCTAAAATACGCTTGACATCTTAGAAAGGTTACACACATACATTGATATCAGTACTTGAAGACTTTGAAGATTTGGGGCAAGTTTCCTTCTAAGAGGTTGGGTTCACACCGGTCTTGGCTTCATCTAAAGCTCAATTTGAAGACTCAGTTATATCGCCAATCAGGGGCAGTTACGTCGAGATTCGGCGAATCTCTAGAGAGTTTGAAAACAGTGGGGCATTTGGACATCATGTTTTCTATAAAATCCTCTCGAGACGTTTTTCTCTTCAACTATGTGACTTGGGGCATTTGAAGATTGGAGCAAAAAGATGTATATTTCATCCTCAGGAAGCTCAATCCCAACATATTCAGCAACTACGACGACCCAGGATATTTATTTTATCCCCTATGAAACTTCGGTTTGGGTACCTTCGTCTACAATTTCATAGAACATGTCAAACTTATCAAGATGATACATCCCCAAATGGATTGATCACTTTTCCTCAAGAGAAATTTTGAAGTTTTGAAGCAGTATTGGGACCCTACATTTGGTTCTCCATCTACCCTCAGTGGTACTTCTATCTTTGAAGATTGTTCGGATGTTTGTTTCGAGACGTTTATCCCATATTCGGTCATTGCTTTCGTCTGTCTTGTCAGCATAAGCATACACATATCATATAAGTAGATAGCATAACATTTGCATTTTGTGCATCCTTTGTTCGTTTCACTCTATCTCTTCAATCGCGTTTACCCTTAGGTACTTGGGTGTGTCTTATTCCTTCCAAATAGAGTTGTCAGCCCTAAGCAGAAAAACTCAATATTTCTATTTCCCCACGAAGTTCGATCCTCGTGGAAGACAGTTATTTACGTACATTCCCATTGGAGTTTATGCCTCTATGGTTGAGTCTTACTTGACAGTTTCTCTTCGGTTATTTCCCGAATTGAACTTCGGTCTTTGGCAATCACACTATGAACATGGATCAAGAGTGCATTTATTTTGCACTTTGACATTATGAGGATCACCATTGAAGACGTGGTACTTCTCCGGCAATACTACAAGATCCACTCGGCAACTTACAGCTGAATGACAGAAGATCTCTTTATTTGAGCAACTCGTTTTGGGCAGATTTATTCTCAAAACGACAAACAACAATTTCCTCAAGACAATCTGTCCTTCCCCAGTGGATTATTTCAAGATTATCAAGTCAAAACAGAGGACATTACAGATACTTCCCCACTTGAGGACTTCTGCTACAACAAATTCACATATTTTTTACAATTACAGCAAAGATACTCCTCAGAAATGATCTTCCCCAGAGAGTTCATTACGGGTACAATCAACGATATATCTCCTTACAAGAGGACACTCCACAGATCAACCGGTTTACAGCTCCTTTGAAGATCCCCGGTGCATATTCTACAAATTGCCAATACAATACAAACTGCATCTACAATTTACAATTACAAGTACAAGATCACATCTACAAAATTCTACAATTACAGATTACACAACATTTACATCAACAATTCTACAGTGTTAAAATTTACAACCTACAATCTACAATGACACTATGGCTCACAGCCGAACATCTACATCAACATTACAATTTACAGTTCTTCAACAACAGATTACATCTACATTTACAGTCACACTTACAACAGAGTACATTACAGACTACATCAACAACATTTATCATCTACAGGGTTCTACAACGAATTGCATTCATAGGGTGGTTCTACAATGAACCACATTTACAGTCTACAACGACATCTACAATCTACAAATTTACAACCCCTCTTTGTGAAGATGCTCTCGCGAGTTTTCATCATTTCGGGAAGGAACCGAGACCAGCTCATGGTTCCCATACCATGATGCAAGGGGAAGTTCGACATCAGAAACCGAGACCAGCTCATGGTTCCCATACCATGATGCAAGGGGAAGTTCGACATCAGAAACCGAGACCAGCTCATGGTTCCCATACCATGATGCAAGGGGAAGTTCGACCTCAGAGACCGAGACCAACTCATGATTCCCATATCATGACGCTCGGGGAAGCTCTACCACTACAACATCTACAACGACATTTACATCTATAGTGATTCTACCACCTACAAGATTTTGACATTTCAAGCAAAGACCGAGACCAGCTCATGGTCCCCGTACCATGATGCTGGGGGAAGTTATACATTTTACCATTTCAGCTGAGTTACAAAATATAAAATAAAAATAGCGAAGAATGCATTGCGCCCCAATCAAAAAGATCCTTTTTTTTACTGACCACCACCCTGGTAACAGGAGTATCCCTCGATCACAAATCGTCAAAATTACCGCATCCTTGATGTATGAGTGATCGCTGCACTTCTGCAAATGTCCCGTTGGTGATTATTTCCTGTCCTCGTAGGATCCCACCTTGTTGGATCTGTTACTCTTTTGTCCGGCATGTCGTATCCAGTTCGCCCCCTATGACCTTTTCCCCACAGGACCGTCCGTCTAGCATTTTCATATCACTGCATATCATTTGCATCCGGTGGCATCTTAGGGCCAAAATTCGCGCAATGTTTGTATTTAAGTCCCTCCTATCTCGTCGAGACGGAGATTTCAATCTCCATATCTCCGAATAGAAGTAACTTAAATAGGGGCATCTGTTGCACCCTAAATTTTGACCGTAAGATCCCACCTCTTTTCGCGCGTTTTCTATTGTTATTTAAATTTATTTTAATACTTGCGTTTTTTTTAAGGCTGACCAATTTGTGCGTATGCAGTCGTTTTAAGTGGATCATCATTCATTCCCACAATTTCAAGACAGGGTCATCTAGGAAAGATTCGGGTTGAGTCTGGAGTTTTTTCGGTATCTCTTAAAAGCTTCGATGTATACTCATGAAGAGAAATGGATTTCCTTTAGAGGTAGGCCTAGTCATTTGGGCCCAGTTTTTTTGGTTTTTGTGGAAAGAAGAATTTCAAGTAAAAATCTCTCAGGACACGGTTTAGGGCAAGGTCATTTTGGGGAACATTTGAGGTCTATCTTTGAGATTTCGAAATTTACAAGACACAAGAAACATCATCACGGCAACATGATAATTACCTTTTCTTTACATCCACCCTTCAAGAGAAATTTTAGAATGATTCTTTTGAAAGTGAAGGTTTGGAAGAATTTTTGTGGATTGATGCCAGCCTAAAATTACAAGTTTGAAGCCGCAATATGAAGTTCTCGGATTATTATGGATGCAAGTTTCGATTAAAAGAAATCTCTTATTCATTTACTTCAAGCGAGCGAAGCTACATAACTTAGACAATTCATGGTTCAGAAGACATACAATTTGGAGTTCAGTTCCTCAAGAATTACAAGCTATAATTTCTTATTCACAATAACATTAATCTAATGCTACATAGGAACCAAAGGAGACAGTGGTTGAAGAGTTCTTAACTTCAGAGAATGACAAGTCTATTTATGAATGGCTTCTTACTCCACCAAATACACCTTTTTTCCCTACATTGGACAAGGAATTGAAAATTTCATTAAAGAATGAAACGGAGACCCGCAGTTCTCGTTCAACTGTTTTAAAACCAAAGGTATCGAATATCCAAACAGAACCTACTTCAAAAACAATGTAAGTTTCTAAGAATCATGCAGCAATGACAAGGCTAGGTTCTTCAACAAATAGCAGTAAGAGAATTTCATCGTCGCGAGGTCCATCTCCTGCTACTTCAAGATCTTTAACTCCATCTGGAAGGCCAACAATACTGTCAATAACCAAACTGTCTAGGCCTTCAACGCCTGCTTCAAAACCATCAAGGTTAATACCCTGCAACAGTAAGCATTCAACAGCAAAACGTCGGCTGCCGGTATTTTCCGCATCAGCTGCAACCGTATCAGCAGCAAGCAACATCATCATTCGCAAGCAGCCATAACAAGTATTTCCGCAACATCATCTGCAAGCATCTGTAACATATCAGTAGCAGCATCAATAACATATCAGTAGCAGCATCAATATCATATCAGTAACAACATCAGCACTTTATCAACACTAGCATCAGAGCATCTACATCAATTTACAAGCAAACACCCAACAAAGTTGTTTATCCAATTGAATATTCACCTACCCAGAAAATAGAAGTAGAGCGAGCTACGACAATTGAAGCGAAATGTGTAAGCAAGAACAATAGCTATGCATCTTCAGGACCAGATTGCTGAAATGGTTCCCTTGAACTCTTCCGTGTGGAGAAGCCCAGCGACCACGACCACGTACAGCTTCCAAGCCCCTCCTCCTTTTCTTCTGCATAAAATCCAACTGTATGAAGCACAAGATGGAGTTCCCAACACTCCGACACTGCTGAAATTTAAGAGCATTTAAGCCACAAGCAGAACAAGTGGATGCATATTGGATTAAGTATGAGAATTGATAATGTTATTTACCGTAACGTAAAGAGCTTCATAGTCATCAATGCTGATCCTAAGAGCTCACCCGGTTCGCGACAGCCTACTTAATCTATAAGGAGAAAGCAGAGAATCACTTCTATTTTGTTACACAAAAAGCTAAATTGGAATTAAGAGTCAATTGAAAGAAAAGGCCAAAACCTGAGATTCTGCACGGCACGTGGTATTTGTCTGGAGCACCTCTGCCATGCACTTAGAACTCCTATTGCCTTTGTCACTGCAATAGAGCATCCTAAACCACAAATGAGATATTAACTTTCGATTCAGAACACAACCAATGCCCGGAAGATCGTCAAAAGAGGCCACCAACCGGCGTAATACCTCAACAACCCGTCCTCTAAGCAACATCATGCAGCCTGCGAAAATTTGAATATAATGTCGAAGAGTTATGACTACATAATGCCGTCTCAAAACACCAAGTGCTACCACACTGGCATGCCAATTACCGGCCCATTGTGATCCTGCCTAATCCTCGGTCTCGCTCTATTTTCTCTAAGCGTAACCATCACTGCACCTGCAAAATGCGAGAATAATTAATTACCACAACAGCAACAACATTATGGCCAACGAAAAGTAACTAAACCGGCCAAACCACGTAATTTGCATATCCTGAGAATATTGTCCAAGCAGAATAGAATAACTACTCAAAGTCTCGCAGTAACTCCACTGGACCCGTTATGCAAAAGAAGAATTAATCACTAAGAAACCAAAATCTTCTCAAACCATTCCAAAGCCACATCTCTCGCCGCTGTTAGTGAACCAACTGTTATCAAAAGCTGAGTTCTGTTGATGAAGCTCTATACCTGCAAACGTGATAATTTCAAGCAGACATTATAGTAGTAAAGACCGAACTAGCTACTGATATGTTGGTGTTTTAATGTTTCGCTTGGCCGTGTTTTTACCTTTAGGTGGTCCTTGTTTTGAACTTTGAACTGGTACGTTCGTGGCGCAGAGTTTGAAAACTCTCAGTTGTTTAATCAACATCATATGTATGTCCAACGATTTCACATATCCTGCTATCACGTTTTGTGGATCGAGGCGACATGTTCGTGGTGTTCCTAATAAAATTGATACCTGAATCACCAACCTCAAGTGACAAGATATCATCGGTATGCTCATTAATACGTGCTGTGACGAGGTGCTGAAATACACAAGCACAAAGAATAATGTCAGGTCATAATCATAACGCATGAAGGTTACAAGGATCACATCAATGTTTAATAAGACACGAAGCAATACAAAACCATTGGTTATGAACTTTTAAACTTGGAAATGAGAAGCCTTGTACCTGTTAGGCAGAGGGAGGATTGTTGTTTTCAACAGGAGGTGAGTAAAGCCAAGATCGTGCACAATGTCTCATACCAAACACATTGCATACATTAAAGATCAATGAAGGGAATAATTAGTACAGTAAAGTAGTACATGTACAAGTGCAAAATTGATTCGCAATTTGAAAGAATTCAAGAACATAATACCCCCTTATGTACGCAAATGCCGACACCAAGACGGGACCAAAACTTAAAAAAACTGTTGCAAGCAAGAGGAAGATGTTAGTAAACTCAGTACAACCAATACCTACAGCCAAATGCTAGCCCTGTTCAAATAACCAAAATGAGATCGCAGCTCCACCTCAAATACGAATTGGTCTTGTGGCTTCTTTGATTCCTCAGCAGATGTTTGGTAACCGGTTCCCAAGATATGGTCATGGCCAACAACAAGACTCATCACTACCAGCATTTTCACGTAAACCTTCACCATAGAACATCAAGGGTGATTGAAGCGTATCAGATACCAGGAGATTGAATTGGTATTACGTTGGGCTTCTAATCCACCTCTTGGCCCAAATCAAACTGTTATCTACACCTATCAAACATCAGGATACAAGATTAGCAAGTTATTGAGGAATATACCGGTCAAAAGAGAGTATCTAATCCAAATCGTTGAACATTGAACCTAGACGTTATTAAACCAATTGACACAATATCAAAGATTTGGTTCTCCATTAACAGGCATTAACACAATCTCACCGAAAAGGGAATGTTTTCAAATCAAATCATAACCAAACAGGAAATCCCAATCAATCATCAATCAGCATTCAAGATTGGTTTTAAGCATTTTCACAAAAATCTCGCATCTGTATCCTATATAAAGTACAGATTGGACACGAGAGAGAGGGAGAACATTCATAAGCGACCACACAAAAACCCCCAATTTCGAAATCCCCAATTCCAAACACACTGAAGTTCATAGATATCGAAAACCCTAGAAAGAAAATCACAATACGAAGGAAAGAGCACTTAGCTTCATCGCCTTTGCAAGCCCAAATCGTCCTCACCAACTGCTACTTTCCTCACGCCGCCAGAACCCTTTCCACCGAGAACATCAACCATTCGCCACCATCAAAAATCCTGCAAATCACCCACTCTAAAACCGTGAGATTCCTTTTACTAACGCTAATCTATTGTTGGTTGTTGTTTGTTTATTCAGGGATTTGGACGAAAAAGAAGAGGGAAGAGGAAACAGAGAGAAGGTGATCTCCGATCGAGGGTTTGGGGGGGGGGGGGGGGGATTTAGGGTTTTGTTCTTTTTTTTGTTTAACGTTGTTTAATTGTAATGATAATCACACACTAACACACACACACACTCCCCACACTAACCACGTTTAACTACACTAATCTAACCTTTAATTATTAAAAACTCATTTAATCCTAGGTTAGTAGTATAATCCTCTCATTAAAATGATTAACTTTTTTCTTCAAAATACTTTCTGTCTGATTAATGTTTTTTTTAACCAATTAAATCTACTTTGTTTTAATCTAAACTTAATAAACTCTTTTGATTATTATCAAAAAAAAACTCTTTTTTTTCTTTATTATAACCACTTTTATTTTACTAAAAAAACATAAATCAATCCTTTTAATTGAGTTATATTCATGACTATTTTCAGCAATTATTTAAATAATTATCTTCTTAATTAATTTACTTTTAGCAAGATGATTATTTTATCTCACCAACTTAATAACCCTTTTAATAATATATAAAAACCAATCTAATTTTCTAAATTAGTTAAACACTTGTTAGTAACTTTTAATAAAAAATAACTTATATTTGTATTCATTTAGTGATGATAATCATTCATAAAAGAACTTTTAAACAAAACACTAATAATAACCTTTAGAAATTCTTTTTTTTCTTATTTAATAAATCCCCCTTTTTTTAACTAGTAATTTAAATTCGTATAAAACCAAATCAATCTCATCTAAAATCAACCCATCTAAAAAACAACAACTTCCCGCTTAAGCCATTTAAAATCAATCAACAGCGCAAAAAATACAAATTAATCGTGCACACTCACGACACTTGCACCTACACCTCAGCGCTTTCATGCGTACTTGTATGGTTTACTTTTCTGCAATTTACCTTACTGTCATTTACATTACCGCAATTTATCATTCTTGCAATTGCATCCGTCCAAAGGAAAAACCTACACATGAGTCAACACTTGTGTGTAGTGCACATCATATGCATCATATTCCCTTCGATCCTTGATTCTTCAAGTTGATCATTTAAGCTTAGGATAAATCCTACCCCATAGGAAGGACCTTGTCTTTATCTTTACAACATAGAAACAAACAAACAATCAACACAATACAACTTTTCAAACACAAATAGAGAATAGATGTTAATCATCTTAAGTGAGATATAATCTCCACCCCACAAACAACACAATCAAACACGTAGGGACTTTGCCTTAAGAGCGATAAAGGCATACTTGGCGACCATCCGAGCATGTAAGACCTTTTCTTAAGACGATGCAAAGACCATTTCCTACAACCCCTTTTTTACATTTGTGGTGGTTACATCTCCCTTAAAATGAAGACTCGTCTCTTCTCCTAAACCCAATCAATCAACTACCCTAAACCCGTAGGAACTTTGACCACAGTCAAAGAACTCCTCAAACCCTTTAGGTGAACTACAAAATACTTTGATTCCACTCCCGTAAGGATATGTAGGCATAAGATGCGATATCTTATCGAGTATACTTAGATATAAACCACTAGGGTCTTTCAACCATTAAGCAGATAAACACATAGCAATAAACAAACATAAAACAAGAGGTTCCTGTAGAGTACTACAGAAACTTAGGATGCTAGTACCTTCCCTAAGTTTAACCAACCCCCGAACCAAAACAATCTAACCTTGCATTTGCATGGCATTGTGGGAATTTCGATCTTTATCCCTTCCTTTGGACAAATTAAAGTTCGGTTGCAAATTGAATTAAAGATTCAAACTAATCAATAGTTTGGTATCCAAATTTCACCGTGACACACTTCATCATCATCATAATGATAATGGCAACCGTGAGAAACTTAACAAGCATAGTTGCAAGCAACCAGTTGTTGAGTCTTAGTCACCACCCCTCAATTCCAAAAAGTTCAAGATCTGAAGTTCAAGCAAGCAAGGATTCTACAAATGGGGTTTTGATTAAGAAGGCCAAGTGCTTATCTAATTCAGGTTCATTGTCTCTGGCTAAGCTTTGTGGTAATTTGCTCACTTATTGTCTGAGGATAGTTTGCAAAAATACATAGATAAGTTTCTATACAAACCTTTAGACTCTGAGTACTATGTTAATAGTTCTGCAGAAGTTGAGTTGAAAACAAAGTTTCTAAAACCATTTGCTGACAACTATCTATTAACATTCATTGGCATGGGTAGGAAGTACAACCCTGAGTATGTCAAGGAATCTTATTGCAATTTAGAACTTACCATTGCTGGTTTACAAAGTAGGTTCAAGGACAAAGTTGTGAAATTAAACTACTCTGATTTCATCACTTACTTTTGTATGAAAAGTGAAGGCACTAGTGTGTCTAATACAAAAGAGATAAGTTATGAGAAAATTGCTTTTGTTATAGATACTTCCCAGTATGTATGTGAACATATAGAGATGTTAAACTTGAGAGTGACTCAAATCAAGTTTGGTATGAGGTTGATTCAGTGGATTTTTAAGAAGACTTTGGCTAGGAAACTAGGGAACTCTAGTAGGGTTGATGATAGTGATTTGTTTTTG
Source organism: Lathyrus sativus (assembly GCA_963859935.3). Lineage (NCBI taxonomy): Eukaryota > Viridiplantae > Streptophyta > Magnoliopsida > Fabales > Fabaceae > Lathyrus > Lathyrus sativus. Next base: position 619,018,428 of record OZ012741.1, read on the forward strand.
ATGTGGTATCTTGTTCACAATAGCAAGACAGTCTATAATGACTGGTTTAGATTCATTTTTTATAGGTTGATATATTGCACAAATAACCCTAAGAAGCTTATCGATTACTCTTCTTTTGTTATGATGATCTTGCAACTTAATGGCATTGAGTGCAAGGAGGAAGATCTCACCAAATCTCCCAAAATTCTGGATTATGGTACTGTGTCATAAATGAGGTATTACAGGGATTTTAATGGTAATTATAAATGAGATATTACATGGATTTGAATGGTGATTATTACTACTTGAAGGATTCTGGCAGGAAAATTTATAATGATAAGATTCTTAAGAAGGAAGATTCTAAAACAACTTGTCCTCTACTGTTGGTGGAAGTGTTGTTGCTTCTACATTTATTGATGTGAAGGCACTTTTTGATGACATACTCAAGAAGCTTCTTGTAGATAGTTAAATCAGGAAGGGTCGTATCATGGCACACATTGATGCACTTTCCAATGTTGGAGAAGAGAACCTGGTGAAGATGAAGGAAGAGATTCAAGCTTCAGAAGGATGTCCGGCTCGCCAGATTGAAGTGTTGAAGAGCTCTGTTGATTATTCAGGTGGTAACAACTTCATTTTCCATCACAACACTACTCCAACAAGTATTCCTGTTCCGAAAGACCTTGCTACTACTACTGAACTTCTTCCACCTTCCTCTGATTTCTTTCCTAGTGATGTTGTGTGATGTTTCATATCATTTCATATAATGACATTTATCATATCTAGTTTTATATTATGTCTATTTTGGTTTGAACTATGATGTTATGATATTTTGATCCTTGTTTATTATAATATATTTTGTATACCGTGTGAATTGAATAATGGTAATTCACGTTTTTTTTATTTCTGATGTTTGCTCAATTACTATTTTATCTTGCTATCTCTTTCATGTTGCATATTTGTATTAATTTGTATATGCGATGTGTATGGTTGTATTCATGATTCACTAAGTGTGACATTTAGTTTTGGATTTTGCATTAGCTTGGATTCTATTTGTGTATTTTTTTTATCTGGCTCTCTCCTTATTGATATTTGACAAGGGGGAGAAGTATCTGAGATATCGTCGATATTTATGCGCATTAATTGTTTAATGTAGGGGGACTTTAAAACTTTTACTACTCAAAGGAATTATTGTGTGATAGTCAACAGATTGGCTAATGTTTAATCAAAAATCCAAATTTAGCCTTGGAGTATTTCATATCCAATAATCTCACAATTTTTGCCAAACATCAAAAAGGGGAAGGCTGAAAGCACAAAGTATCATTTGGTATCGTTTATGTGCTTTAAGTATCTATTGTGTTTTAATATTTTATAATTCGATTATTGTTCCATTACGTATTTTTAATTTGTATGCTATTTCAATTCATTTGTATGATTGTAAACTTTATTTCCATTTGATTGTAATCATTTTGTTTATGTAATTATACCATTAAGAACCCTTTGCATTTTAATATTATATTTAGTTGATCTTTGTTAGCTATTTCCTTTTTGAGCCTATGAAAGTTATTGTTTTGTCAGTACCATATGGGTAGCTTGAATTATAAGTTAGAGCATTTGAATTTTGATGTTTTTGGTATTTGATTTGGATCATGTGCAATATCTGATTCAAATCATTCACCCGTTGAAAATTAGAATTACATTATGGATCATTTGGTTTGGATCAAAAATTGAACATAATTAGAATCATAATCCTATTTGATTCGAATCAAGTGAAAATAATGATTCGAATCATTTGCTTTGAAAAGTATCTCCTTCTGATGTTGTCTAGATTGATTCAAATCAAATTTCCTTATGGATTCAAATCATACCATAAAAAAAACCCAATTTTCCATCATTTATTGAAAAGGTTGTTTCTTTTGATTAGAGTAACAAGTGTGGAAAATCTATGATGATTCATAGATACAAAAATAGTAATTTTTGTCCCCTCTTCTTAGTGTGTTCATATTTACACCATTATTTTCTCTTCTTTTCCAAAATACCAATCTTTCATATTGAACCCATGTCAATTCTTTATTTATTTTTGTTGCAACTTGTTTGTGCAATTGGGTTGTTATTTTTTGTGTGAATTTGAGAATGAGTTAGTAATATTGTTGAGGTTTTAATAAAGCTTTTGATAACCATTAAGAACCAATAAGGATCCTCTTTTAAAGATTGAGTGAAATTGAGACTAATATTATGTTAGAACAAGATTAGTTCATGACGTATCTTCCTTAGATTTTGACGATAACAAAGTATTGAAATAACAATGGTTTATTTGATGTGTGTTACATGTGTGTAGGTTATTATACTTGTAAATATTATAGTCAAAATCTGTGTCACATTAAGCACACTTTGAGAGTTGCTGAATAGCTAGCTTCTAGTGGCAGAATCTGAAGAACACTTGCTAAGTGATGTCTGACGTAGACTCTGAAGCTGAAGGTTTCAGCATCAGAAGAAGCAACATAATTGTCTCTACACTTAGTGAATGCAAATTGGTTTCTGATACCATTCAGAGTTGGCGATAAAGCTGAAGCTGCCCGTACTACTGAAAGCAAATTGTAATGTCAAATTAGTTTGTCAGCTAGAGTTTACAGATTGCAAGGCTCAAGAAAGGCTAAGATGCTTTATGGATATCTACTCTTAATGTCTCTAATAGTACAAAAACTCTTGAAGACTCAAATTTTAAACATGTTACACATTGGATCAAGATCTTTTGGTGTATCTAGCTTCAACGACTCTTGTATTATAGAGTAACATCAAAGACTCTTGATCAATTTACCTCTTCAACGGCTAGTTTTTGAAAAGGCTATAAATATGGCTGAAGGTTCAAACTGAATCTTTAACAAGGATCATCCAGAAGAAGGAGTAACAAGATCAACAATTATCAACACATTATATATGTAGATTTTTCTGATGTAGGTTGTAATTGTAAAAGCCTTAAGATTTCTTACACATTGAATATCCTAGAAATCTTAAGTGTTTTAGGTCTTTGTTATGGTGATTTCTCGTTCCTCTTATACTTGTATCATGTACACCTTGTATTCTATTTTATTGAGCTTGTTCAACAATTTAGATAAAAGTCTTATGTCATTGGGATACAAGTAAGGAAGTCTCGAGGCAAGATGCTTGAGCCGCGTAAGTCTCCTGCTATGTGCTTGAGCTGTGAAAGTCTTAATCAAGTGGATCGATTAAGCAGAAGTCTTTTATTATTCAGATATGATTAAGGAAGTCTTGAGCCAACATGCTTGATCCACGTAAGTCTCTCGCTATGTGCTTGAGCAGGGCAAGTCTTAATCAAGTATATTGATTGAGCAAGGTTAGCTCGGCGCATGAAATTTGGAGCAGTAAGTCTTGTATCTGAGGGATCAAGCAGGGAGCCTCGTTTCATGGAACCTGGAGAAAAAGTCTTAAGCCAGTGTGGCTTGAGCAGGAGAGCTCAGTACATGGAATTGGAGCAGTAAGTCTTGACCAAAGGGGTTCAAGCAGGGAGGCTCGTTTCATGGGACTTGGAGCATAAGTCTTGGGCTGAAGGCCTGAGCAAGGAAGTATTGGATTTGTGGAACCTGAGCATGAATCTCGAGTGTGGAGCTTTAGCAAAAGTCTCGGACCTTGGGTCTGAGAAATTGTAAAAGTCTTATGCAGAATACATAAGCAATTATAGTGAAAGTCTCTTGTGAAGTCAAGGGACTGGACTACTCTCAGTTTGAGAGGAAGTAATATAAATCTTTGTGTCTTCAACTATCAATCCAAAGTACTAAAAATGATCCAATAATTTAATAATAAGTTTGAATTGATGAAGATTCATCCAACCACATCAACACCCAAAGTTCATTGAGATTGAGAAAGATTTTGATTAAGAAAATCACGATCCAAGGCAACCAGAAGTTAAACAATATTAAAATGCAATAATAACGTTATGCTTCCCAGAATCGCAACCAGCGGTTTAGATACCAGATGTTGGAATTAACTCCAATCTTGGAGATAATCCGAATTAATCTTGATTGAACGAGAATTAATCTTTTTGATTGATTGTTCTTTTCGTTCCTCTCTCTTCACTTGAGTGATTCAACCACACATTGGTTAGAAAATTATTCTGCCACGTAATGATTTGAAAGAAAAAGAATTTGTGAAAGTGAATTGGGAATAAAAAAGAATTAGGGTTTTGGAAGAAAGATGAAGAAGATGGATCAAATTATGCAGAGTTTATCTCTGCGTTTTATTCACTATGAATTTCTCTTATTCAATTTACTTACAATAGTAGGGTACCTCCCTGTTTATAGATGAAATTACTTGCACACTAAAAAATTTCTAACTAACTAACAATACAAGTTAAATGTTAAATCTAACTCTATAGAAGTTAACTCATTCGAGAACTATCTACTTTGATTACTATCGATTATAATCGAATTCGACTCTATCAAATCTTATCTCATGCTTAACCCAATGAATTACGTTTAACATGCACCATTTCTTAAAAGCTAAAAATAGTAATTTAGTAAGTGACTCAACTCACTAATTTATTTGATAGTAAACATCATTATAAAAATTATTTCATAACAAAAACATCATTAAATACATTTTATGTTTCTAACAATTTTGGCAATAAAGACTAAACAGGGCAGATACTTCGTCTTATAAGTTATAACATGATTATTTTTTAAAGACAAAGTTGTCGATTCGTCTTATGGCACTTCCATGTGAAAGACAGATGGTTTGATTTCACATGTTCCCTCGCAGAATGACAAACTCATTATGTTCACTTCATAACTATCCATGACTAAAATGACATGCACCATATAGTCTATAATGATTTCATTAATTATATAGTTCAATTTTATTTTGTTACAAAGTTTTAATTTTACTATATTCTATTTTCTTCTTTTTTTTTTAAATTACAATTTACTATATATGTAGTTTCAAATAATTTAGAATATGATTTCAATCCTAAACACTCAGATCATTAAATAAAAACACAAATTCTTTTTTTAAAATCATCATTATATATCTTTGATTTTGAAGATAATAAACTTAAAACTCATATGTATTAATAAATATTTTTAATCACAAAACATATAATAATATTTATTATTAAAAAACTATTAGAAATACTATGTTTTTTTTTTTTTAGATTTTGATAAAATTTCCGCAGAAATTGTGTTACCTGCAATTTTCTGTTCCTGGCTAAAATCTTTGTGGATAACTACGGTAGGTAAAATTGCAGGAAAGACTCGTAGATAAAATCGCAGGTAAATCTGCTGGAAAATATTAATTGTTGATAAATCTGTAGATACGACCACAAGTATTGTAGTTTTTGCAGGAAAACTCACAGCAAATTAAATCCCGCAGGTAAATTCGCAGGTAATTTATTTTTCAGATAATTAAATTTTTTATTAATTCATTTGTAAAACATTATAATTAATGTTAAATATCAAAGTAACAATAATATAATAAAAATATAATTTGAATAAAACAATTCAAAACTAATCAAAATTAAATTTTTAAAGCAACTAAATTGCTAAATATTACTATAAGGTCAATAACAAATACTTCTAAAGTTACATTACTAAAAATGACATTTTATAAAGAGCAATCCCAAACAAGATGCAAGCCACTGGAGCAAGCACAAGCATCAGGCGGACCTGACATTTGATAAGATCCATATAACTTTCAATAAAATTAATACTAATATCACTTTAATAACAATCAATGTAACTAATCATAATTTGATAATTATTAAAAATACTATTAGTGTGACTTAATTAATAATTTCCCTTCCTCATTTAATTGTCTAATTGAGCGCCAACAAAAAATAAAAGAAAAATTGAACACTTAGGCCAAAATGGCCCATTTAACAAACTTTTATCCAATTCACACGCTTCTCTAATACTAATTCCCCTAACTCCCACACTGAACCCTAAAACACAAACACTCGCAATTTCACTCTGATTCTGCCATGTGACGATCGCTATTTCATCTCTTTCACAATCACTTCCACCAGGTTTCGATCTACTTTCTATACTTTTTCTATGTTTTCTCTTTAATAATTTAGGGTTTATTTTTGTGTATGCGTGGCTACAAATCTTTTTCTTTATTGATATATTGATATGTTCGTCGCAATTTCAATGAAATTACTATCTAATTAGTCATTGATATCAGGAACCATCCTTGTTGATTTCTAAGCTTATTCCTTTACTTAATGATTTGTTTTTCTTGATTTTTTTCTTCTTATTTATAGCTTTCATCGGATGCAGGTTAGATTTATAACAGGGTTAAATTTAAGGGAATTGTTCAATTTAGTTTGAAGGATATTCTGTATGTCAGCCACTGTTATGGTTGTACATACAAAATATCGTCTGATTACTTACTTTCCAGAAATTGTAGATGGGCAACCTATATTTGTTTCGTCAAATTGTAGTCCGACGAAGGCGTTGAAAAAAGAGCCGGCGGGCATCTCTTTTTGTTCTGCTGCACTTAAACTTCTTGGTGTTAAGAAAAAAGAGAGCAAAGATGGTGATAGTAAGAAAATTGTTAATGATAAGGAACATGCTTATTTGCCGTCAGATTCTTATAGTAGTGAAAATAATTTTTCTATTACCTTCATCATGTTTAACACTAGGCGAAGCTATATTCTGGCTTTAAATAATCATATGATCTTGTAATTCTAAAATTTTAAGTTCTAAATCATCATCCTGTGTTTTTAAACTTTGAATTTCTATCTTTTAATTTTTAACTTTTTCTTGTAAATCATTTACCAAAATGGCCTTTTCAATGGGTTTTTTTAATAAATTCATGACATCCTTAAATTCTATTGTATTAACATCTCTTTTACCGATATCATTTTTGTCAATAATATTGTTAATTTGTCTCATAAAAGCATTCTTTCTCTCAGAGCCTTCCATTTTGTCTAATATTCCTATTAGGGTATTAGCCTGGTGGTTGGTTAGCACATTAATTCTTTTATCATAGTTATCGCAATTACAAAAATCTACTCATAAGCATTCGTCAAAATATGAATAAGAATCTTCTAAACTACTAATCTAGTTAATATCTTCATAGGACGATTCTTCCTCAAAGGATAAACGAACTTCTTCATTAGAATTAAGTAAGATGTTTTCTAGGGTAGTTATAAGACTATCCTTAAATTCTTTTGAAATATCTAGATTTCCTAATTGATTAATCTTTTCTTGAACTTTACACTTATTTGCATAGTGGCTGAAACGCCCACATTTAAAACATATAACATCTTTATCTTTAGACTTCATAAACGACCTCTTGTAGGTTTTTTTCCATATTTTTTCTTGTAAGGTACTTTGTAAAACTCAAAGTTTTATTATAAGGTTTTTTCTTATAGTAACGAAAGTCGTTTCTTCCTTTACTAACAATTTTCTTACTCTTAGGGTTACTAGGAACTCTAAGAGGGGTAGCTCCATATTGCGGGTAAAAGGAACCTATTTCGCGCCTATTGTTTATTTTCTGATTTTTAATTTTATTTGGAGTTTATAATGAGTACTATTCCGGACTGGCCCAATGGCTCGGCATGGCCCAACTCATTTCTGCTCCCAGAACGGCCCAATTGCATAAGTCCAACCTCTTTGGTGGAGAGTTTACCTTTCTGCCCCTCTGTTCTCACGGGTTTTTCACGCAGACAACCTCTGACCTCCCGACGCAGGTTTGCTTGCGGGACCGGCCAAACTAATCCTAGGACTCTTGGTTCTGGGTGCGTCCACTCGTGAGATACTTTGAATTTGTGATACACTTGACAGTTTCTTAATATGGATATGATGAAGTTTAAATACGCAAAGACAATGATGCTTCTAGTAGAACAAAGAGAAAATAGAAAAATGACATAACAGTAAAGGCATTGTTTTCATAACATAAAAACTTGGTAAGTTTAACTTAAACAGGTTAATACAAATGGGTGTGTTCGTATATTTTGTAAGGAATGGGGAACTTTTTTCCCTCAGCGTGCGATACTCAGAGTGTTTTTCTTATAATGCTGACAAAAAATTCCCTTTTCTTCAAGCCAAGCTTTGCTTTATATAGGCAAGTGAAATAACCGTCAGATAACCTCTGGTGCCGCCACGTGTCGTGCCACTACTTTTGTAACTTCCCTCATGTTCTCTTTTTTCAAATCTATTTCCCTCCAGGCAACAAATTCCTTTGTCAGCTACCCCTTTTTGTGGTTTTGGTCGACCAGCCCATGTCCTAGTCGACCATGCACCTTTTCCTGTGTTGTCGACTTAGGATGCGTCCTCTTAAGTTTCGACGACTTCGACACTTTGCTGCCAATATCTTTTATTGGCTTTTCCCAGCCAACAAGCACTGTCGGTTTTGGACGTTTCTTCAAACTTCCTATCGACTTCGACCCCTTTGTTATTAATGCTTTTAGTTGGCTCTTTTCAGCCAACAAGATACCCCACCAAAACCCAAGTCTCGACGGAGGATCCTGTCGACTGAGAGACTTGGCGTTTTTTAGACGTGTAGCAGTTGTCTGCGCCATCATTGTCTCCTGTCGAATCGACCACGGGTCAGTCGCCTCCTGACGTGATGATGGAGCCTTTCTGCGCCATAATTTTCAAGGATTCTTAATCATTTCTCCCACTTTCCCACGTCAAAACCAACTTCCACTCATTACTTTTCCTACGAATGAGAAACTGAAAAGTCTTTTAGCTTATTCGTCTCCAGCAAGCTTCAGCTATAAATAGTCCATTTCCCTCACATTTTGAACTTTTTCCAATACTCTCTCTTTTGCTTCTCCTTCTCTGAAAAAACCTAAAAACATTTCAGTTCTTCAAACCACCACCTTCAATGGCTTTCTCACCTACTTCTCAAACCCACACAACGGGTAACAACCCTATTGTGTTCGTCATCTCAAAGGCGGATTCTCACAAACCTCTTTCCAACCCCACTTTTGCTGATAAAGTTGTAGTGGCTGCTTGGAAGTGACATATGATCATTCCTTTCATGGTGGATGGGAAGTTGCATGTGTTTTATGGCCCTTATCCTACTAGCAAGCCTAGCCATGAGGACATGCAAACATTCTTTCATGGTTTTCGGGCAGTCATTCCCCCAACTTTCTGCAAGAGAGGCACCCTCGACTTGAAGTTCATGGGACCAAAGGCCAGGGTGTTTCGTTCGATGCCAACCTCAGGAAACAAGGACTATCTTTCCTGGTTGAACAAGGTACAGAACAAATTCCAGGACCAATGGAAAAGATCTGGCATCTTCTACGCCATTCAACTCTCAAAGAATGCTCACAGGGTCAACCCCTGTCTATTACTGGCGTTGATGTTCTTCGGGGAAGGCTCGACAAACACTTTTTAGTTGCCCCGTGAAATGCTGTCGCCTACCCTTTTCGATGTGGCAACCATTACTGGTCTTTCCCCCTTAGGTGAAACCTTCGACCCCACCCTAGAATCTGAGGCATCCTTCTACTTCGATCGTGCTGGCTTTCAGAATTTCATCGAAGATCATCATGACGAAGATACGGTCGAAGTGTCAGACGAGGAGCATATTGCTTTCTTGACCCTGTGGCTATCATATCATTTCTTTTGTCCAGGCTTCTTGCAAATAACCAAAAGCTACATTAGTTTGGCTAATCAAAATCATGAGGGTCGATAGGTGGCCCTTGGCAAACTTCTTTTGGCCTCTCTGTATCATTTTTTGGGGTTGTCGTCTCTGAAAATTTCTCGACTTTATGAAACCACCAAAGCTCTGAATGTGTCGGGGCCTATGTGTTTTCTACAACATTGGCTAAATTCCAACTTTGAATATCAATTGGGTTACCCTGTGTCGGCCATGATGCAATGCCTGAACGAGGATCGACCGGTGGAAGGGGTTCAACTTGCCCTTCTGACCACGCAGGAGACCTCCAAACAAACACTCTTCATGAAGTACCTTACTATGTTTGCTGAGGCATACACCTTTGTTCCTGGAATGACCCCCTTCGTGCATCGAAGATTTGAGCCGACTTGGTTTCCAAACCCTTTCCCTAGTGCTTCCCCCAGGACGGTTGCACTATCCAACTCTATATGAAGAGCTTTTTTTAACTTCTACAATGTTATCATTCCGAATTGTTTCGAGCAACACTAGATATAGATTCATGAACTACTAGCCCAACCTAGTTTCCCGACAATTTGGCCTGAGCTAGATGATGTCAAAACCATTAGTTCGACATCCTGATGACATCGTGTGGGATGGTCGAAGGCTCAACTTGGCGGGCCATAGGAATTGTCTTAAGTTCGCTAGGTCGACCCAACATCTGGAGCTGCCCGTTTTCTGTTACAAACCATCGTTCTTCACCACCGAAAGTTTCAATGTCTAGTGGTCAGAGTACCAAGCCTAAAATTTCAATCATGACCTCTTCCTGGAGAATATGGTTGACACCTTCACAGCTTTATCCAGCGAAGCCCCTGGTCCTTCGGCGCCTTTAGTGGATGCAAGGCCAACTAGTGCCCCTGGGATGCACCAAAAGAAGTAAACCCCTTTTTCCTTCCCTTTATTTTCTTATACCTGAGTTTTGGTATTGTTTTTTCTGACTGTTACTCATATCTTTAGGGTCACAAGAGAGACCCACCTTTGGCGTCAACTTCAACCCAGCCAACTAAAAAACAAAAAACTTCTAGTGCTTAGGTATGACATGTCCCTTATTGCTCTTGTTTCGCTAATCTCTGCTTGTCCACTTACGGAATTTGTTCTGGCTAGGCCCCTGAGCAACATATAATTTCGGACATCGTGTTGTCGGATGAGAGTACCCACTCTTAGGTTTTTCCTTCTGTGGCGTCGGACTCTCCTTCGGTTACACCTTTGAGGCGGAAGAAAAAGGTTCCAGCAAAGAAGATGCCTCTCAAAGGGGCTGCTTCGACCCTCAAACCTGCTGTTCCTGAAGACCTGGGTGAAGTTTTCCATAAAGTGGTCACAAAAACCCCTCAATCGCCCAAAAGCGCTAAGGTATCCCTCTTTTCGCCCTTTTATCGATATCCTCCCTGCATTTTCTTATAGACCTTTCCCTTGGTTGTTTCGCAGGACTTAGAAGACCCAGATTCGCGAACATTGGCTGACATCATTGCCAACACAGCTGGTCAATCTAATGAGACTATACCTCCTTTAAGCCCTCAAAAGGTTGATAAATTCCCTGGGACGTCGACGGAGGAAACTCCTAAAAAAAACCTGTTGTTTTTATTGATCTTGAGGCAAATACCAAGAATAATGCTCCCAGTCATAGAGAAGAGAGTGTGGGCGCTCATCATGCAGCTGACACTTCATCTCCTCCGAAGGGTGTCATTGAAGATACGCTTAATGCTACCCCAGAGGAGATTTTGGCCTAAAAAGTGTCGAAGCCTGCAGAAATGTTGAAAGCCCTCGTCAAGCTTCGCGGCTCTGTCGAGGCCGTTACCCCTGCTGGATCGAAGAACACTGTTGACCCAGTTGAGGATAGCACTTTCACCCTCAAACTGCAGGAATTAAGGTCCTACTTGTTTGAGGACGAATTTGTAGAAGCAGTTGCTGAAGACCCTGTGGCTTGTGATGTCTTCAAGATTCTAGATGTGCTTTTAACATTCGATGTGCCTGCCTCTACAGCCAAGTATTTGATCGAGTTTGAGGCCTTCTTCACTCAATTGGCGAGGGACGTGTCTTTATGCAAACAAGTTGACGCCCAGATTCGAGCTAAAACTAACGAGATGAAACGGGAGTAGTATCTCAGCTCTGTTTGTGAGAAAAACTTAGAAAATTATGAGGCTTCTCAGAGGACACGTTCTGATCGACATCATGCCCTCGACCAGCAAATATCTGACTATCATGCTCAAATAGCGGAGCTGGAATAAAAAAGTGCTGACGTCGAAAAGGAGAAGGCTTCTCTAGATGCTGAAGCACCCTTACCAGCTAGGGAAGCTATCGACCAGGATGTGGCAAAAGGGATTGCTCATGTCGAAGATGCCTTGAAGATTAAGAAAGCCATTGACAAAATACGTCAAAGGAAGTTTATCTTGGAGAGTCGGGTGGACCATGAAAGGGCCCTACTTTAAAGTTTTAAAGCAAGGTTTCCAGAGTAACCATATTTTCCTTTTATTTCTGTGTAGCTCGTGTTGGCCGTCCACAACCGTCGCCCGTTTAACGAAATATTATTTTTTTAATATGAATCTCTTGTAGCATAGATCTGTATTTTTTTAAATACTTCCCATTTATCCTAATAATACGCCAGTGCCCCCTAATTTCTTGGACCTCATAAGCATTGTTTCTAAATGCTTGGATTACTTGGAATAGACCTTCCCAATTTGGGGACCACTTTCCTAACCTTTTGTCCTTTCGATCCATTGGAAGTATGGCCTTCCAAACATAGTCACTGATTATGAAGGCTTTCTTCTTGACCTTCTTGTTGTATGTTTGGGCTACTCAAGCTTTCTGGTGCAACAGCGTGTCGAGTGCCTCCATCCTTTTTTTGTCTAGGTCCACCATCTCGTCCATCATCATACTCCAATATTGCTCTGAAGGGATGTCATGTTGGCGCTGGATGCGCACTGACTGGAGGCGAACCTCCACTAGAAAAACAACATCGTGTCCAAATGCCAAACGAAAAGGTGACGAACCGGTAGACTCTTTAGGAGATGTTTGACAAGCCCACAATATCTGGTCCAACGTCTGGTGTCAGTTCTTGGGTTTTTGGGTAATGCGTTTATTAATGAGACCAATTACCACCTTGTTGGCTGCCTCAACTTGGTTGTTCTCCTATGCATAATAGGGTGTGGACGTAACAAGTTTAAACCCTTCCTCTGCTGCAAATTCTTGCATCTTCTGGCCGACGAAAACTGAGCCTTGATTCATAGTGATCGTCTCAGGGGTGCCAAACCTATATAAAATATGTTTCTAGACGAAGTTGATGACGGCCTCTTGGTCTACTTTTAACAATGGCACCGCCTCGATCCATTTTGTGAAATAATCTATTCCAACGAGGATGAACTTGTGTTATCTGGTGGAGGCTGGTTGAATCTCTCCAATTACATCCAACACCCACCCTTGAAAAGGCCATGGCTTAACTACAATGTGTAGTTCGTCAACTGGCACCCGTTGTAAGCCAGCGTGCTTTTGACAATCTTGGGAACCTTTTGCAAAGTCTATGCAGTCTTTGAGGATCCTTGGCCAGTAGACTCCTTGTCAGAACAATACCCACTTCATTTTTTTTCCAGCTTGGTGGGCTCCGCATGCCCCACCATGCACCTCTGGTATTGCCAAGTATGCATCTGCTTCCCCTAGACACTTACGTAACACCCCTTCTAGTGTCCTTTTGAACAGCTCGTTCCCCATTAGATTGTAACTTAATGCTTGATACACAGTCTTTCTATCAGTAGCCGTTGTTGGTCCTTTTAGATATTCGACCAGTGGCATTCACGAATCCGTCGGGGATAAGTTGTCCACCATACAGACTGTGCCACTTACCCAATGGTTGCTCCAAATTTCTGTTGGGTCACCCATTTCTCCGTCTTCATGCACACCAAATGATTTAGATATTACTTTATTTAACTTTGATGAATTCTTTCAACCTGTCTTCTGAGACTTTGTACCCAGAGGCATTTTGTGCCAGCTCGTTAGCTTCTTGTTTGTCTATCCTGGGCACGTGCGCAATATTGACCACCTCAAAACGTTCCAACAATCTTTTTACCATCGTGAGTTACATCACCAGATGTTCCTTGATGCATTTATATTCTTTTGTGAGTTGTCTGATGACCAGTTCAGAGTCAACCTTAATTTCAATGCTCTTGGCGCCTAGTCTCTTGAGAATTCTCAATCTAGCGATCAAAGCTTCGTATTCTGCCTCGTTATTGGAGCATCTTTCTTAGACCCTACACTTAAACTTGGTTGGATGACCCTGAGGAGAAATTATTAGGATGCCTATTTCGGCTCCATTTTTGTGGCTCGACCCATTGAAGTATAGCTTCTAAGAGTCGGTGTTAACCGTGCAAAGCGGTTGTTCGACCACTGCGTGGTCGACCATAAAGTCCGCCACTATCTGCCCTTTCATAGCCCTCAGAGGGACATAGGTAAGGGAGAATTCAGTTAGTTTCAGGTCCCATTTTCCAATTTGATTGTGCAAAATGGGTTTAGATAACATATGTTTGATAACATCATATGAAACGTGAACTTCGACTGGTTTAATATATTCTTTTAATTTTGTACATGAAAAATACAAACACAAGCATAACTTCTCAATCATGGAATACCTAGTTTCAGCATCAACTAACATTCGACTAAGGTAATAAATGAGCCTTTCAACACCATTATCGTCCTCCTGAGCTAACATGCTTCCTATAGTTATGTCGGATGCTGCAATGTATAACTTCATGTTTTTATTTGGACTTGGTGGCAACAAGACATGAGGCTTTATGAGATATTCTTTAATGGTATCGAAAGCCTCTTGTTCCTCCCATCCCCAGCAGAACTCACTTTTCTTATTGACTTTCAATAATGGGGTGAATGCTTTCGTCTTGCCACTTAGATTTGATATGAATCTTTGCAAGAAGTTAACCTTCCCCAGCAATGACTGGAGTTGATTTTACATTGAAGGAGGCTTAAGGTCCAGAATTGCCTTTGTTTTATTCTAATTTATCTCGATGCCCTTCTTATGGACCACAAAACCCAGGAAATCTCTTGCATGTACGCAAAAAGCACATTTTAGTGGATTCATTTTTAATCCATATTTCCTCATCCTCTCAAATGAGCATCGAAGGTGGTCCAAGTGGCCGACCTCTAACGATGATTTTATGACTATGTCGTCAATATATACCTGCATAAATTTTTCAATGAAATCATGAAAAATAGCATTCATAGTCCTTTGATATGTTGCTCCAGCGTTCTTCAAACCGAATGGCATTACCATCCATTCATAAGTTCCCAATGCCCCTGGATATCGAAATGTCGTTTTAGGAACATCTTTCTCAGCTATGAAGATCTGGTTATATCCAGAATATCTGTCGAGCATGCTTAGCTACTCAAAATCAGCGGCTGAATCGACCAGTATCTCCGCCACGGGCATTGAATACTCATATTTAAGGGTGGCACAATTCAAGTCTCTGAAATCGATGCAAACTCTCAAAGTGCCATTTTTCTTGACAATCGGGACTATGTTTGCCAACCACTCAACATACTTTGTTGTGCGGATGAACCGACTATGTAGCAACCTTTCAATCTGCCTCTTGATTTTCAGCGTAGCTTCTAGGGCGAATCTACGTGGTTGTTGCTTAACTGGTTTCCTCCCTGGTTGGATGGGAAATCGGTGTTCTACAACCTCCCGACTTAGCCCTGGCATTTTGTCGTAATCCCAGGCGAAGCAATCCTTGTACTCTTTCAATATCTCAATCAGCTTGGCTCTCATCTTCGAGCCAATTTTGGTACTTACATATGTAGGTCTCTTTATGGTTCCTTCCCCTAAATCGATCTCTTCGAGTGGATCTTGCGCCTGTATTTTTTGCACGTCGTAGATTGGGTTTTTCTCAAAACCGAAAGGCTCGTTGTCGTAAATGCAGTCGAGCCTCCGGATTTTGTTAGATGCCCAATTGTGCTTATTTGAGCTATCAATTATGGGCATCTTTCACTCATTTTTGGTCTAATTTCGGTTCAAAACCGCCTTGCTTTTGGTGATATGCGATATGGCGTGAAATGCTCTTGGTCCTTTTAATTTGTGTGTTATTGTGCAATATTTGAGCATAAAAGAATAGAATTTGAAGACACAAGAAAGTTGACAAAGGAATCAAGAAAGAACAAGAGCAAAAGCATGTTCGCTAGGCGAACATCTGGAGAGTGTTGCAGCGAGTTGTTCGCTAGGCGAGCATCTAGCGAGCCGCTAGCAAACACTCCCAGATTTGGGCAGAAGCAAAATGGCATTATTCGCTGGCAGCGAGGCAGGTGGCGAAAAACTCGGTAGGCGAGTACCTAGCGAGCAAGTAGCGAAGCATTCCAGAATCTTTTCCTCAGCCCTCGCTAGCATGTTCGCTAAGCGAAGCTGTAGCGAACGTTCGCTGTTAGCTCGCTAGGCGAATGAAGTCACGAGCGTGACAGGACATCAAATTTTTCTATATATAACCCTTTGTACTTTTTGAACAAGATATCATATTTTTACTTTGTTTTGCTGCATAAGAGATTTTGTGACCTAGAAACCCTCTATCTCTTATTTTCTTCATTTCTAAACATTAACTAAAAAAATAAGGTGGATTCTCATCCAAGTTGGATTCTTTGACTCGGATGTTCATCAACCTTCTTCCGAATCTTCTTTTGCAAGCTACCATGAAAATGAGTAGCTAAGTTCTTCATTTTGTCAAGGTTACATGTAGGTGATCATTAAGCTTTGTAAGTATATGGATGATCTTCATTTGTGAACTCTTGGATGATGAATATATGGTGAAAACCTTGCTTTATCTTTAACTCTTTGTGTTGGTTTATGATCGAAAGATATTTTCCAACTCTTGACATAGGTTTTCATCCTTCTATTTTCTTAAGCTAGAGATAGTTTCGAATGTGGTTGTTTATGAAAAATGTTAAACCTAAATGTTGTCATTTTGATAGATTGTGTGAGAAATCAGCAATGGATCAAAATGGGAAAAATCACAATGTGAGTTAGAAATAATCACATTGGGAGGATGTTGTGAATGTGTTTATCATCTAAAGAAGTTTATGCTTATTGTTGATTGGACATATACAAGCAAAGTGATTACCGAACCCTAACTTTGACAATCTTCATTAAATCGTAAAATCAACCTTTTACTACGATTCATTACTTTTTATGCAAAGATACCGTTACGAAAAACCAAACCCCTTTTGTTACTAAAAAGTTAAGAACTCGATAACTGTCGAACTGCGGCAATATCTTATATTCCCTATGGAGACGATAACAAAAACCTGACACTTAACCACTGTCCCAACAGCTTTCTGAAGCTATTATCTGGCCTTGTCAGCCAATTGTACATGTATTACTGGAGGTATTTCTGTATTTTTCCTTTTCAAGCACCGCTTTTCATTTGTTTTCAACCAAATAGGCCGAAATTCAAGTTAGAATTTCTGACTCAGCAACCATCTTTATCTATAGGGGCCACCCCGTGGGTGGGCAACTCTATGATGACTCTACTGGGGTGTCGGGTGAATCCCATATGAAACCATAATTTGGGTCTAAGTTCAGGATACGGCCGGTGTTGGCGGAGGTATAAGATCCCGACTCGTCGTCACATGGTGCTACGTGCGCCAGGTGTTGGTCAAAAGACCTCTTCGTCCCCTTAGCTTCATCGATCTTATAATAACTCTGGTCGGTCTCGACATTCTCAACGAAGTCGTCTTTCCTCTAAATAGTCAGCCTTTGGTGTAGAGTCGAAGGAATCGCCCCGATTCCATGGATCCACTCACGTCCTAATAAAAGGTTAAAATTTGCCTTTGAATTTATGACCATGAAGAGTGTCGACCTGGTGGTGGTTCCCACTGCCAGGTCCACTTGGACCACTCCTAGAATATTGCTGATTTTACCTTCATAGTTGGATAAAACCATGTTGTGTTGCTTGAGATCAGATTCAGTCTTCCCGATCCTCCTAAATGAGGTGTGGGGCATTATATTAACCACTGCCCCTCCATCCACGAATACTTTATTCATGGCCAAGCCGTTGACCTTCGCCTTTATGAACAACGGTTTCAAATGATACATCATCCCTGGGCTGGGTCTTTCGAACATGGCAGTTTTCTCTTCTACCACATGGTTGTTCATCATATAATAGCACAACGACTTATCTTCTGCAGCTTTGTCTGGTAAGAAATCATCCTCTGACTCTGAGACTTCGGATACCCTATTATATTCCGCTGGCAGTATCGACACAATCCCACAGTTTACCATAAAGTCTTTACCATAGGTGTCGTCATTTGTCTCGTCGTACATGTCTTCATCCAAATCGTCTTCCAAAGATGGTGTATATTCCTCGTCTGATTGAGGTGTATACTCAGGTTCATCCTCATCTAACTAAGGGGTATATTCTGGCTCCTTCTTGCTTTTCGTTCCAGGGGTAAACGTCAAATTCTGGGTCGACACCACTGCATTTTCTTCAGAGAATGCCATGGTTACTGCTGTGATTTGGTTTGCCACTATCTTTTCTTTTTCAACCCATCTGGTCTTTAGGGGTTGCCTTTTTTATCCAGGATTCCTGAGAGGTCGTAGTTGCAAAGTCGATGCTTCTCTGGCAGCCTTTTTGTTCCGCTGATGGCACCTCCACTAGGTCCTTATCATTGGCTTCTTGCCTTTATAGTTGGGGACACCATATATCCCTTAGGCTCAGTGTTCTTATCGGAGGTTTTTGCCTCTCTTTTCAGATCTAGCACTCTCCACTTTGGCCTCTTGCTCCCTTTCTGAGTTACGGGAGCCACCCACGTATCCTGTGGGGTATCCGACGGGGGCACAAAAGTCTTGGGCCTTGCCTATTTGAACAACTTTCTATACTCCTGGTTTATCGAGGAGCCCCATCTTTGTCGAACACGAACCTTGGGATCGACGGCTTGCCCGACTCAAATCTGTCTGCTGCTTTCTGGTTGAACACAACATGGCATCTGGGACAAAGGGCGGCTTTAGAGCCTCTAACTCTGCATTTTTCCTGAAACTCAGCTAAGCTTTCTCCAGCTTGAGGGTAGATTCCCTCAAATTCCCTTTCTACTTTCTTATCGGGGCCATCATTAGCCTCGATCATCATGCATTCAAGCGTCGGGGTTGTCACCTGTTCTTCAAGGCCCTCAGTAGCCTCGATCATCAAACACTCTTCCACTTCAGTGTAGTGTGCTTCTTCCATCTTCAGAGGATCCGCGTCCACATGCATCTTCGGTCTTTCACCAAACTGGAGTCGTCCTTCTTTCAAAGCTTTCTGCACCAAATCTCTGAAAATAACACATTGAGCTGTTTTATGACCAAGGAAATTATGAAACTTACAAAACCCCTTCTTTTTCTTTTGTTCCAGAGGGGGATCTTTTGTCCCAACCGGGACGATAATTTGACCATCTTTGACCAACAAATCAAATATCCCGTCGCATCTAGATACATCGAAAGAGTATGTCTTCGCAACATATCTGTCTGTTTTTTCCGTATCGCTCGGATTTTTTCCGTTCGACGGTTTTAGGAACCTGCATGCATATGGGGGCCCAGGTTTTAATTCGGCCATGTTGACGGAATTTTCTTCGAAGGGCACTTCGTCATTAGATGAATATCCGTCGGTGGCCATAAACGCGATTTTTTCTTTCTTACGGTATCGACTAGCTTGAGATTTCTCGCTCCTTAAACGTTCGACTTGCCGGACGCGGTCGGCCAGCTGTGCGATATCCCTAAGGTATTGTGTGTCTAGATTTTTCCTAATAGAATAATCTAAACCTCATACTGCCATTTTGACATACTCAGGGACTTGTGTAAAGCCTCACGCCTTCAATAGTTTGAACATGTTTAGATACTGGTCTACGGACTCCGCTGCCTTTCGTTTGACGTCGACTAGTTCTTTCAAACTGATATTTGATTGCCCCATGTAAAACGACACGTGAAACAATCTTTCTAACTGTATCCATGTATGGAAGGACTGTGGGGGCAACAAGGTGAACCATGTGAACGCGTTCTTGGTTAGGGAACTAGGGAAATATTTCATTTTTAGGTCTTCATTATTTGTTATGTCCCCAACTTCGGTTTGATACCTAGCAACATGTTCGACGGTGGATTCTTCCGTCTCTCCTATAAATTTGGTGAATTTTAGCACCTTACATCCCCCTTGGAAACTCCGTTTGCAAAATGAAATCTGGTAGAGGGGACTTGTAGGTGGGTTGTCGAAGGCTTGGGTTCGCACCGTTACGAACCATAATGCATTCCACCATGGCCTCTATATTAGCTTCACCCCCTGGATTATCGTTCCTAACTTGTTTGACCATGTAGTCCGGATCTTGGTTCCTGTGAACCATCACAATGGGGGTCCTTTGGGCCACCCTGGGTATGTGTTTGTAATCCGGTGCCTGTAGGTCGTTTGTTTCTTTGACAAGATCATTCTGTCGGACAGGCGTGTCAGGACGATTGAGAGGTGTTTGTCTTCCTGGAGGCCCCTAAGAAGTCCCCTATTCATGTCATCTGAATTGCTAGTTGTTGGTAACTCTAAGTCGAATCTTGTATTAATGGTCTTAGAATAGTGCCCATTTGTTGGGTTAGCAGATGTACCATCTCGTGATTGCTTTCGCCCATCTGCTGTCGCATAACCGCGACAAAATTGGTGGTAAAAGTTGGTATCGCGGGGGAAAATGAACCGAAACCTGGTGACCTCACCCCTTGATAGGTCACTGGACCTAGGTTCTGATAGGGCGAGAATACTAATGAGGAATTCTCTCTCGTGCCTGGCCCACTATAGCGTAGCATTGACATGAACTATGTCGGCATTCCCAAGTGCTGGGGCGCTGGCATAGTAAAATTGGGCAAGTACTGCCCTTCGACTCCCATCGTCACTGGCCTTGCCTCAGGTCGATGTGGAGTCGTGAATGGTTTGCTATGAGCAGTCGAAGTTACTGTTATGGACTCAGTGCTCACAACTGTCACCGGTGATAAGAGAGGATTTTCCTGCGAAGACGGTTCTTCATTTTGTCGTGGTGTTACCATTTTACCACTGTGTAAATGCATATACTCGAACATATAGGTCTCACTAGGCGTGCCAATTTGTTCGCACAGGTTTTTTACGCGGACAACCTCTGACCTCCCGATGCGGGTTTGCTTGTGGGACCGGCCAAACTAGTCTCAGGACTCTTGGTTCTTGGTGCGTCCACTCGTGAGATACTTTGAATTTGTGATACACTTGACAATTTTTTAATATGGATATGATGAAGTTTAAATATGCAAAGGCAATGATGCTTCTAGTAGAACAAAGAGAAAATAGGAAAATGACATAACAGTAAAGGCATTGTTTTTATAACGTAAAAACTTGGTAAGTTTAACTTAAACAGGAAAATACAAATGGGCGTGTTCGTACATTTTGTAAGGAATAGGGAACTATTTTCTCTCATTGTACGGTACTCGGATGTTTTTCTTACAAAGCTGACAAAAAACCCTCCTTTCTTCAAACCAAGCTTTGCTTTAAATAGGCAAGTGAAATAACCGTCAGATCGCCTCTGGTGTCGCCACATGTCAGGCCACTGCTTTTGTAACTTCCCTTATGTTCTCTTTTTTCAAATTTATTTCTCGCCAGGCAACAAACCCCTTTCTCAGCTGCCCCTTTCGCGGTTTTGGTCGACTAGCCCATGTCCTAGTCGACCATGCACCTTTTCCTGTGTTGTCGACTTAGGATGTGTCCTCTTGAGTTTCGTCGACTTCGACACTTTGCTGCCAATATCTTTTATTGGCTTTTCCCAGCCAACAAGCACTGTAGGTTTGGGACATTTCTTCCTACTTCCTGTCGACTTCGACCCCTTTGTTGTCAATGCTTTTAGTTAGCTCTTTTCAGCCAACACCCTCCAATAGGGGGCTGACCAATTTACCCTTGGTCATAGAACCTCTCCCCGTCAGTCTCTTCCCGTCACACACGGTTCCACCATCCAGAAACAGTCAAGACGCTTGTGCTCGTAACTACACCTCTGCCCATCCCAACGGCTATTTATGGGCATGTCTGCCCTTCCCAACGGCTAGTTCTGGCAGTTACATATTCTTCGGGAAATGGTTATCTCATCCCGAAAATAGGGACCAATGGCCAAATGATGGGGGCAATATAAAAACCATCTCACTTGAGAGGGTCAGGTATCAAAATTTTCACCCTGAAACACTCATATTATGTACTTGCTCTCTCTCTTGCTCATTTTCTTACTTTAGCATCGGAGTGCCTTACAGGTATACCCTCTCCTCCTCTTTCACACTCAACATCATAGACGCTTATCTTTGGCCCATCTTAGGTTCTGATCAACTGGTAAGATTAATGGCACCGTCTGTGGGAAATCTTGTTATCCCCGTCTTTTCTCTCTTCATAGAACACAAGACCAAAATAACTCTTCAAATTTCAGATCATGTTTATTCGCGACAACAATCTTGATGCTCCTAACTTTTCTTTTCTCCCCGTCAGAAAGACTAATGTTGATGAGGCCACCACCTCTCGTGGCGGTGACATCCTCCGACAAAGGGATGGAGTCACTGCTTCCTCGTCCCCCGCTCATACAGATCACAGCGAGGTTCATTTTGTCCTGCAACAACGCCAGTTCCAGTTACGCCCAACGCCAACCCAACCATGACGGCCCTCCTCGAGGTTTTCAACAAAACCAAACTCCTAATCCTCAACCAGAATGTGAGGATTAGAGCATTGAAAGAGTCCAGTCGTCTGAGATCCTCTCCGCCGAGGAAAGAACGTCAGCTACGACAGAGTCCCCCTCCCTAGCGTGAGAAGAATTGTCAAACGCCTCTAGAGCCAGAGACTCTGACCATCCGCAAACGCGACCAGGTTTCTTCCTGAAACTAGCATTCCCCACAACCCAAGAGGACCAGAAGAGGCCACCAGGAAGAATCCCAATGTTCGCCTCCGCCCAGATCTAAGGTGTTGTACCCCAAAATTTGACCAACCGTTTCTTGTACTTGGCTTATGTTTTCTTTTCATTTTGCATTTTTGCATAGCATAGCATTTTTTCTTGAGACAGGGGATCAAGGTTTTTCTGTGGCTCAGAGTTTGCTCTTAGTGCAAGAGTCTACAACATTGGGCATCAGAAGCTCTGGCATTTATTTTGCCCGACGATCGAGCAGCCGATTTTATTTTTATTTTGCAGGATATCTTTTGCTTGGGAGGCAACATTCAAGCTATCTCAGGCATTCTCACAGTTATAATATTCAAGATCAAGTTTCCGAGGCTTAACAGAGCTCAGAACGGAGGAAAACGGACAAATGTGCACTTTTCCCTCCAAAAGGCGCCAAAATTCAAATTTTAAAGGTGTTAATCGATTAACCCAAATGGTTAACCGATTAACCAAGGCAAAATTAGAGCAAATTGGAATTTTTAAAGGTGTTAATCGATTAACCCAAATGGTTAACCGATTAACTAAGGAAAAATCAGAGCAAATTTGAATTTTTAAAGGTGTTAATTGATTAACCCAAATGGTTAACCGATTAACCAAGGCAAAATCAGAGTAAATTTGAATTTTTAAAGGTGTTAATCGACTAACCCAAATGGTTAACCGATTAACCAAGGCAAATTTTGCCTCTGCACGTGAATTTTCACAGGGTGCCACTTTTGGGGTCCATTTTGATCACTTGTAAAGTTGATTTTACACCTGAAGAAGGATCTATAACCACTTTGAATTTTGATTAGCTTTCAAATTAATTCAAGTTCCCTCCAATTTCCCACTCCTAATCCGATTCCAATTTTCATAATCACACTCCAAACCACCATTCTACTCCTAACCTATAGTATATTTAAATGATTTGCTTCAAACCTCACACAATCAATCCTCATAATTCCATTTCATTTTTCAGAATTCAATCTCACTCACTCTTTGAATTTTCTCTCAACTTTTTCACTCCCAAACTCCATTAGAGCTCTCACCTTGGAATTCTTTGATTATCCATTGGAATCATTGAACTCTAGAGTTAAACCTTCATCCCTCATCCATATTATCTCCAATTCTCCATTCAATTTTCATGCTAGTGTGGATCTGAACTTGGAAGTGGATCTAGAAGAGCTTATTTGGATTATTTTTGTTTAATTTTGGTGGATCTTCATTTCTACTACAAGTAATCCCTTGGATCTTGAAGGATTTCCGAATTTCTTGATTGGATCTGCTCAATTGAAGTTGAATCAACAATTACCAAAGCAAATCTCCGCTTTGTAGGTTGGAATTCTAGATCCGTTGCTATTTTGAGCTTATTTGCATAATCATCATGTTGATCTTCATTTTTGATTGATTTTGTTGATTTTGATCCATGTGATTTGTGATCTTGTTGTTTAAATATGTTTACATGATGTTGGATCACTGTTTTCTGGTGCTAATTTCATGCATAATTGGTTATATGATCATTTGGATTATTGCATAAGTGATTAATTGCTGGAAGTGCTTTTGAGTTGCTGATTTTCTGCTTCTGGTACAGTGTTAATCGATTAACCAATTGCAGTGCAAACTGGTTAATTGATTAACCAGTGTGAATTTTCAAATTTTCAAACGTTTTTAACTCGTTAATCGGTTAACCATATGTGTTAATCGATTAACACTGAACCAGAATGTCATATTTACTGTTTTTCAAGATTGTTTTGGTGCTCTCTCACTTTGAATCTTCATGGATCAAAATGATACATTTGAGTGGGCTGTTTTGGAAATGTGTTGTTGTTCTTGATTGTTTAATCTTGATTATTCGACACGCGCGGTTCGATTTCCATTTGAATGTATACTTTTGTAGATGTGGTTCAAGTGATGTTCATTTGTTTGAGTTCTTTTGCTCGCATTCCTCTATTGTTTTGCATCTATTTGCTTAGTTTCAAGAGGTTAAGATGTGCTTATGGTGGTTGTTGCCCCACACTTTTTTCCTCCCTCTTTTATTTGTGTTGCATTTCATGTTTGCATCCCTTTTTTCCTTTTCATTTGTGATTGATGTATCTTGTGTTTACTTGGTTTTCTTTGCCATGATCCCTTAGGATTCCTAGTCCCATTTGTTTAAGGTGGGAGTAGGACAGACATTAAGTGTTCAATCCAAGCATGACAACATTAGGATAGTCTTTTCCCTTTTCAATCTCAATCTTAGGAGCACATTACATGATAACATTAGGGTTGAGTTAGTTTCCCCTTAGTTGTGTCTTCTCTCTTCTCATCTCAAAGTTTCTTCAAAACATGTAATAAAGGATAATAAGTGTTGTACTCTATGAGCCTTAAGTACTTGGGAAATGAGGTTTGGGTGGCCTCCTCTCAAACGTCTAGAGTATTTAGCGTATGCTCTTTGGGCGATATGCGACACATTCGCTCCTAAGTCATAGTCTTTAGTGTAACATGAATTACAAACACAATTCAATTCACTTCTTCTTCATAAAAGACTCAAAAATAAACACCAAACCCTTTTTATCCTTTGGGATTAATTGAAAATCAGTTTCATAAAGATAGTGTTATTAACTCTTGGTTCTATCGCAAACAGGTAACGCCTAAGTCTCCAATGGTCGAGCAGCAATACACCTAACTGCTAGAACTAAGGTTTAACCCTACTCAGGTAAAACACTTGAACCAACCTATGGTCATGTCAACCCGAACTAAGTTTGCTCTGATTTCTCGTACCAAATGAGGATACGTAGGCACAAGATGGCGATGTCTTGGCGGGCAACCTTCCCCCCCCCCCCCTTTCACCCGTAGTTTTCCGAACTACGTTGACTCTGACTTCCCCATTGCACCGGGGAATACGTAGGCATAGAGCGGCGATGCTCTATCGAGTCTCTTTTATTTTCTTTTGTCTGTGTGCCTTGTAGCTTAGATAATTTAACACCCTTTAGATATATAACAAGCGTGGATCCCTTTGAGTACAACGGACGTGAGGTGTGCTAATACCTTCCCCTTGCGTAACCGACTCTCGAACCCGATATATTGTTGTGATGACCTGTCTTTTCCCTTTTTGTAGGTTATCTATGATCGTTTTCTTTCCCTCTCTTTGGGATAAATAACGAACGGTGGCGAATCTTCTATCCTTACCGGCCCTTCTTCACAGTGATGCGACATAAGGGCCGGGCATGAACCCCGTCTCCCTGACGAGACCGATGTCCTGCCTACAGACAGGATGCCCGCTCCTCGTCTTGGACCAGAAGCAACAGCGACGACGAGCCTCGCGGCCCGTTGTTCCAGCAGATCATGGTCATGCGCCTCCCAAAAGGACTAGAGAAACCTCCCTCTCTAGGCACATACGACGGAACAACTGACCCCGACGAGAACATCGAAAACATCAATGTGTTGCTCGACTATCGCACCATCTGGGGCACCATCAAGTGTAGGTTATTTCCAACCACACTCAGGAAAGGGGCAATAACCTGGTAAAAAGGGCTTCCTGACGACTCCATCTTCTCATGGAGGTAACTAGGGAGACTCTTCTCCAAACACTTCAGAGTCTCTCGCCAACATCCGAAGACCAAAGCCTCCTTCGAGGCCATCATTCAGGAGAGAGATGAACCCATGCGAGCCTACATTGAAAGATTCAACAAGGAGGTCGTCCAAGTCTCTACCATCGATGACATGAAAAAGTTTCTGCTAGAGCGCGGGCTCCGTCCCCACACAAAATTCACTAAAGTTGTTGGCATCCGGCCCCTGGCAATGTTGGACGCCTTCCTCCTTAAAGCTCAAGCATACATTCAGTACGAGGGAAAAGAGGCTGCCAACTCTGCCCGTGATTCTAGGCACAGGGAAAATGGACGACCATCTAGGTCTGACAAGCCATCGACATCTCGTCGAGGAGATAAGAGACGAGAAGACCGTCCCCGCGAGCCCCGGGACAACAAGAGACCCTCCGGCCGGTTCTGCGAATACATTCCCCTGATTGTTTCAATGGAAAAGATCTGCACTGAGTGCGCTAACTCAGAATTTCGGCAGGCAGGAGTCCGGTTCGCAAACTAGATATCGTCCAAACCCAACACTAATAAGTCCAAATATTTCCAATTTCACAAGAGCCATGGCCATACGAATGAAGACTGCATCCACCTGAAGGATGCCATTGAAATACTCATCAAGGACATACATCTGAAGTAGTTCTCCAAACAAAAGGAAGCTCATCGGCCAGATGCCCAGTAGTCCCAGAAGGTCGAAGAAGAAGTGCCTTCCTCCGAGGAAAGCAACCTCCAGGTCGCCATGAGCGTCTCATGGCCTTAATATCTCTGCATCCCCGAGGGGCTCAACACCCCTCCTTATTTTGCCACGCACAGCCCGTGGAAGACATTTCCCTCCACCATGGTCATCTCTGGAAAAGGTTTTAACAAAGTGACGGTAGGGTCCGTCAAGAGGAAATTTGAGCACCTCATCAGCAACAGCTCAAACCGGAACTCCACCCTCGACAGGGTCCGAGGAAAGTCTGTCCCCATCTACTTCTACTGCGAGGAGCTCCTCGGAGGAGCCTCCAACGTCAGCATCCCTCTGCTTATAAGGGCTCAGATGACAAATTTTGGCATTCGACGAATCCTTATCAACCAAGGCAGCTCCGTTAATATTATGTACTCCCAACTGTTCTCCACGCTCTAGCTGGACGAGTCACATTTGACTCCTTACGTGGGCTCTGACCTATAGGATTTTAATGGATCAGTGACGAAGTCCTGGGGTTATGTTGAGTTGATCGTAACCTTCGGATCTGCTGAAACGGTCAAATCAATCAAGGTACGATTCCTGGTTATAGACTGCTCGTCACTATACCAGTGCATCTTCGGACGACTAACTCTGGCTGAGCTGGTGGTTGTACATTCAAAGGTACACTTGAAGATGAAATATTACACTTCCAAAGTCGTCGTTGCAACTCTACACGGGGACATAGAAGCCGCGAGGAGATGCTTTAGAGCAGCTTCCAAGGGACTGAATGCCATCGCCGCCAAACCGAAGACTCCTGCCCAGTAGCTCCGACAAGGCGGATTTACTTCCTCGTGTCGATTCCATCGACCTCAATAGCTGCTTCTCCAAAGATGATCAGAAGACTCAGATGGCAAAGAGGAAATAGGTTCATTCATCCTTGAGCGCCCCCTCTAGTAGCAATGAAGCCGCCCATCTAATGTGCCCCATCCCAGATGGAGAATTCGAGCTTGTCTCACTCGGTGACGACCCCAAGAGAGGAGTAAAGATTGGAGCCAATCTCCCCGAGCTAGCGAGAAAACAACTGAGAGAATTCCTCCAGGAGAATGCATACCTGTTTTCATGGAGTGCCGCGGAGATGCTCGGGTCAGACCCCGATGTGGCATGTCACCACCTCACCATTGACCCCGCGGTCAGAGCAGTTGCCCAACATAGACGACGACAGTCCTCGGAGAAAACGGTGGTTGCCGAACATGCTATAAAAGACCGTTTAGAGGCAAACTTTATATCGGAGGCCAAGTACACCACTTGGATGTCCAATGTTGTACTCATTAAAAAGAATAATGAATAATGGTGCATGTGTATTGACTATACTGATCTTAATAGGGCCTTTCCTAAAGACGTATATCTCCTCCCCTACATAGATAAATTAGTTGATAGTTCTGACGATTTTAAATTGTTATCTTTCATGGACGCCTATTCGGGCTACAACCAAATACCCATGGAAAAAAGTGACAAGAGGTACACGTCCTTCATGACTGAATTAGGCAACTATTAGTACAACATAATTCCCTTCGGCTTGAAGAATGTCAGCGTTACCTACCAAAGCATGATTAACAAAGTCTTCCGAGGAGAAATCAGGGACATGCTCAAAGTCTACATGGACGACGTGATCATAAAGTCCCACGACGAATCCGGTCTTACGACCCATCTGAGAAAGGTCTTTGAGCAGGCCAGAAAGTAGAAAATGTGCTTCCATCCAGAGAAGTGCATGTTCGATGTACAAACAGGAAAGTTCCTCGGTTTCTATCTAATAGAACGAGAAATTGAGGCTAACCCTGACAAGTGCAGAGCCTTCTCCGAGTTCCGCACGCCGAACTCAAAAACGTTCATCCAGTCCCTCAACAGAATGCTCACATCGCTCTCCCGTTTCGTAGCCAAATCCTCCCAACACACCCTCCCCTTTTTCAAACTCCTCCGCAAAGAGGCCACGTTCTAATGGACAGAGGAATGTGGCAAAGCCCTCCTTCACCTGAAGCAAACCCTGTCCACACCACCGCTCCTCTCCCGACCAGAAAGTGGGGAAACCCTGTTTCTCTACCTTACAGTCGCATCCGAGACTGTGAGCACCGCCCTCATCCGTGAAACTCCTGACGGGAAGAAACCCATCTATTTCACGAGCAAGGTACTGCAGGGACCGGAGCTGAGGTATCAACAGATAGAAAAGATGGCTCTCGCCCTTGTTAATGCTGCAAGAAGACTGAGACATTACTTACTGGCCTATACGATCGTGATACACACAGACCAACCCATAAAACAGCTCCTAGGACGTCCATATATGGACGTAAGTATGCTCAGATGATTGCTAAAGCTATCCGAATTTGACATCCAGTACGAGAGCAGAAAGGCCCTCAAGGCACGGGCACTAGCTGACTTCATAGTGGAAATGACATTGCCCAGCCAACCTGGTAACAACCCCCGTAAATGGGTCATATTTGTTGATGGAGCATCCAGCTCTCCCAAGAGCGGGGCAAGCATCATCTTGGAACACGAATAGGGGGTCCTCATCGAAGTTTCGCTCACATTGTCCTTCCCTACCTCTAACAACCAGGCAGAATATGAGGCCTTACTGGTTGATCTACGCCTCATCGAGGACCTGGGCGTAGAAGAAGTCATCATCTGCACCAACTCGCTGCTGGTGGCCCTCCAAGTCTGAGGAGAATACCTGGTCAAAAATGACAACTTGTCCGAATATCTGGCCCTAGTCAAGAAGGAGATAGCAAAGTTCACCTTCGTGGAAGTGAAACATGTACCTCGTGAACACAATGGTCAGGCAGACGTCCTATCAAAACTAGCAAGCACGAAGAAGAAGGGAGGAAACATATCTGTCATCTAGGAGATAACTCCTACGACCTAGCATCTAGAAAATGTCCATGACCCTTGACGTGCACATCATCGGCAAAGACCACTGCTGGATGACCCCATTATACAATTACCTCACTAAACATGAACTACCATCCGACCCAAAGGAAGCCAGCGTAGTAAGGCATAGAGCATGCTACTATGTTCTGGTCGAGAATAAGATGTATAGGCAAGGATTATCCATACCCTTTCTCAAATGCGTCAAAGAGGAGATGGTCGCCCACGTCCTACGTGAGATCCACGAAGGAATCAATGCCCAACACCTAGGTGGGAGATCCCTCATGAGGAAAGCTCTGCAAGCAGGTTACTACTAGCCAACCATACAAAACGACACGAAAGAACATGTGAAGAAATGCGACAAATGCCAACGGCACAGGGACATGCTCCTGGCGCCACCCAACGAGCTCAAGGCAATGTCCTCCTCGTGGTTATTCACCTAGTAGGCCTGGACATCCTGAGACCCTTTGTCGTAGGCTCCAACCAAAATAAATACTTAATAGTGGGCGTGGTCTACTTCACCAAGTGGATCAAAGCTGAGGCCCTGGCCAAGAAAATGGCCCACAACATACTTCGTTTCTACAAGAGAAACATCCTTGCCCGTTTTAGCATTCCTCAAGCAATCTTTACAGATAACGATACATAGTTCACGGGGAAAAAACTCCAAAAGTTTGTTGCTCAACTTGGCACTAAACACCATTTCACATCTGTCGAGCACTCGCAGACTAATGGGCAAGTCGAAGCAGTGAACAGGGTAATCTTACGAGGCCTCAAACGAAGACTGGAAGAAACAAAGAGGCAGTGGGTCGAGGAGCTGCACAACATACTTTGGGCCTACAACAATACACCTCATTCATCGACTAGGGAAACCCCTTTTCTACTAGCATACAGGATGAAGGCGGTAATCCCCATCGAGACCCATGTACCTTCCAGGCGAATAGAAGCACCTTTGGATGAAGAAACAAATAGCAAGGCCCTGAGGGAAGAACTCAACCTCGTCGAAGAAGTTAGGTCAGGGGAAGCCCTCCGCGAAGCCTCACTCAAACAGAAAGTCACGATTAGGCACAACGTAAAGCTCAACCGACAAAAATTCTAAGTTGGCAGCCTCGTCTTAAGGAAGAATCACAAAGATTCCCGAGAGGGCAAGCTCATCGCAAACTGGGAGGGACCCTACCGCGTTAGAGCAAAAATGGATAACGGGTCCTACTACCTAGAACACCTCATCGAGGAAGAATTAGCTCGACCATTGAACGCCGAAAAGTTGAAACAATATTACATCTAAGGCCCTCTGCTGTCGACGTGCCTCGCCCAGGTGGCAGACACGACAAACGACCACAGGTGCACGTCCAGGTACAAGCGATGCACCACCAAAAAGGATCTAAGCAAGGGTCAAGCAAAGAGACCTACACATGCTCGATGGTAGTTCCTCAACTGAGCCCTCCGTCGTCAAAGTACCATGAACGACAGAACCCCTAGCTCGTGATGGGAAGTTCACGCTGCGAACTCAGTCCATGATCGTGACCTGAGCTCCGCCCCTTCCCGGACACAACCCGAGCCTTTCGACCAGTTCCCCGTACTATTAGACAAGATGCAAATAATCACATAACATTTTGATACATATTAAGATAACGTGGCCACGATGGGCCGCTGCTGTGCGCGATACAATAAAAAGGGGCCAAGCCCCACAAAATAAAATTACACAAATTACAACATTAATTTGGTGGCATGCAGGCCAAAGCAAAAACTAGGGAAAACTCATTACTCCTCTGGATGAGCATCCTCCTGAGTCACCTGCCCCTGCTCTTCATCCCCTTTGTCGAACTGGAGGAAATCGGGGACGACTATATGGCCTTCTTTGACTGCATAAAGGAACCATGTGCCCTCTGTGGTCAGCTCGACCCCAGGGTCACCAGCTTCAGTTGGTCTACGGTATTCTGAAAACCTCCTCGCCGATGGCCACAAAGTCATTTGCGACCTGAGTAAATCGAGAGACCACCTCTGACCGAGTCAACAAATTTTTCGTCTCCTCAGTCTCATCATCAGCGGGGGCAGCAGCGGCTTTCAACTTCGCCACCAAGTCCTCGGCAGCTTTCATTCGGGAAGCCAAGGTATCCCTCTCCGAAGCCATCTCCTCGCGACCCTTGTGTGCAGCCTCTTCGAGCTTTCTATCCCGCTCCTCCTGAAGCTTTTTTACCTTTTCTTCCAGGGTCGTCGTCGCAGCCTGGGATTTCTTCAGCTCGAGCTTAAGCTGGGATCCGTCCTCGGTGTACACCACGGCCATCTCCAGGATCCTCATCAAGGTAGAGGCATATTGCGCAAGCATAACCCCCTTGCTGGGATAATCCATCTCCTCAAGCTTCAGTGATTCATCATGCGGAATGGATTAAGAGAACCCCTCGGAAAAAAAATTGTTATGCAGGCAGGGAGGTAGCTCGAATTTTCTTTTGACAGACTCTCAGCTGAGATCCATAATTTCATTCGTACGAGCACGTTTGGGCCTCAAACTCACAGGCAGAGGGGACGTCTGAGTGGCCGAAGGAGTCGAAGAGGAAGTCCCTGACCCTGTCTGCGGTGGAGCCGGCCGTTTTCCAAGGCGACTTCTTCCTATGGCAGCACCGCCCTTCATCTTCCCGTGAGCGTGCTTTATCATCCTCTCCTTTGCCGAAGACATATTACCGGCCAAAAAAATAATGAGCACCTCAGCACGTGGAAAGAAAAGGAAAAGAACATCTCGAACAAAATAAGGAAAAGGGATGATTTACCCAAGAGTTTGAGAGCCTCCTCGCGAGTGCTACATTCGAGAAGCTCTTTAGTGTTAATATACTAGACTTCCACCTGCAACTCCTCATCTTCCTCGTAAAGAACCTGCCTGATGCGAGTCACGCACTGAGTAGGAAAAAAGCTATCTACAAAGGCCACTAGCTTGGCATAGCTGGCCTGATTATCATCTACCAACTGATGAGGAGTAATTATATACTCATCATTCGAACGGGTGAAGTGAGCCCCTCTCCAGCAGAAGGGGAAGGTGAACAGCCTTCAGGCAACTATTTTACCCTCCTCGTCTATCAGGTCTTCCCCGTTTTCGTCCGTGGAGACCTCCCACATAAAATTCAGGTCGGTGGCTTTCTCCGACACCGGCTCGATCACATAAAACCTCTCTTTGAAAGTCCGAATAATTTCAGAGAAAGGCTTGAACAATTTTCTTCCCTGTTTCAAGGAAACCCAACCGAACTTCCTCCCCGACACCTGCCATTGAAGATGGAAGATAGTGAAGAAGAATGGAAAGGTGGCCCCAATCTGCAAGTATTCGCACACAAATTCATACACCCACATGAAGGCAATGGAATTTGGATGCAGTTGGAAGAGCGCCGAGTCTAGATGTACAAAGACTGCCCGTTGGAAATCCATGAAGGGCAGCCTTAGCCCTATCTCTTTAAAAACATATTCGTACATGGGAAATCTCTCCCCGTACGCCGAGCAGATACAGTCATCCTCTATAGGGAAGTGGACCCTCAACTCTCCCTCTAGTCCCACCATGGTAAATGCATCCTCGATGTACAAAGCGAAGAAAGAGGTATGCTCCATAGGCTCGGCTACAGTATGCTCATCAGCTGATGACCTCGCGACAGTCATCCCCCTAGCATCAGGAGACAAGGAGTCGTCATCTGTCTCACTGTCCTCCGAGGAGCTATCCTCGGACAAATCTTTGGTTTGTTCATCCTCGTCAACTCTGCACGACATCTCTTTTACCTGAAAATCAGAGGGAAAAAGTGAATTCGACGATAAAATCAAATCCACCATTCCACTGCTACTCAAGTGAAAAGGCGCGCAAAGGGCCAAGGACAGAACCCTCGACCTAAGCCCTACTCAAATGGCGCAGATAAAACAAATAGGGAAGTGCCCGAAAGTCCTCCCTGGCACATCCGGGGAAAGGTCCCCGCGCACAAAACGCAGAACTCTTATGAAAGAACCACTAGAGTTTGTGGTCCCCTCTGGCGGTGGTGCCTTCGTATCCTCCTTTCCCCGGGATCAACTAAGACCTATGGCTTGCTACATTGCCATTTCCTAAAACGATCACTACAGTGTCGGCAGCAGAGAAAGTGGTTGCGCCACCGTCTGCCACCACAAAGTGCCCTAGAACTACCTCGTTTCAGCCCTAACCACATGCATTCTAAACCGTAACACCAGAAAAGCAGATAGTAAAAAAATATTCGACATACTTACATGGTCAAGGAAGAAACTTTTGGGTGTGAGTAGCTCTGCTCGGACTTGGTACGGTGGCCAGAATGAAACTAGACGGCGGCGAGCGGCGGAGAATGAAGAACAGGAAATAGTAGGAAAGAGAAGCAAAAGTTCTGAATAAACAGACTCTCTCATTATTTATATGCAAACTCCAGGCACGTGCACGAGTACGTGCGGGTAGGGCATCATCATGACCCTAGCCTAGCCATCATTACGCATTTAATCCAGCACATGGCTCGAGGCACATCTGGCATCTCCACTCTTCAAATCTCATCAATCGTTGGGCTCCCCGGATCCTAAGCTCCCCGACGACGACATTTCTGGTGTTCAGGCAAGTATTCATCCGAACACAAGGAAGCTCACGGAGACTATGCCCGAGAAGCAGACCATCCTTAAGTCATATCTACCTTTCCCGGTAGCAATGACTTATGGGGCTATTGTTCCAGACTGGCCCAGTGGCTAGGCATGGCCCAATCCACTTCTACTCCCGGAATGACCCAATTGCCTAAGTCCAACCTCTTTGTGCATAGCTGCGACGACATCAGAAAATGGCACGATGACGAGGTCAGGTGTTATTATGTTTGATGAGCAGTTTGTAAAGGGTTTGTGGTGGTCGTGGCTATTTGTTTGGATATTGTTGGATTTATGTAGTGATGCTTATTATGGAACGAAGGTGATGGTTAAGTCGATGATGGTGAGGGAAGTCTATGGTTTTAAGTCTGTGAAGAGTGAAAAATGAAAGCAGAAGTAAGCCGGTGAAGTGGTTGTTGGTAGGAACGTTATATCGTGGCTGGAGTTTGCTATGGAGGCGGAGTGGTTCGTTGGAAACTGTGAGTCTCTTCGGCGAGTTTATTAGTCTGTTCTGTGCATAGTAATATGAATAGTGGAAGAAATTATGTAGATTAGTTGTGTTAGTTGTATGCGGGGGACATGTTTGAGTTGAAATGTTTGGATTTAGAACCTCAACATCTTCTTCTTTTCACTCATTCTTAGATTTTCTTTTCATAGATTTGAAAATTATTTTAGTTTTGGAGTTATTGGAAGTATTTGAATGGTTTTCTCTTTGTGTGGTGTTGTTTAAAAGGTTATGAACAAGAACGTGATCAGTTTGATGTGAAGGTGAGGAAGATGAGACAAGGTCGTACAAGGTGGGTTGTGGCATTACTGTTATGGAGGCTTGAGGGAGGTGGTTTGTGTTTGATGATGGTTACTGTGAAGAAAAAAATTGAAAAAAAAAATTGTTGTTGAAAAATCGATGTCCGCCCTTTTTCTTTGAGATTTCTTTTCTTTTAAACTACTCAATTCTTCTCCTCTAAGTTTCATGGTACAAGATTTGTTTTGTCTTATTGTTGTGTTGCGTCATTTTCATGGCAAGTTGTTGTTTCTTGGTGTTGTGTGCAGGTATGCAGAAAGTGCAGGAGGTTCGTTTGGCTTCAATGTGGATGTAGCATAATTTTGGATGGTTGTGCCTTGGCATGTTCTTGATGCTGCAGCGATGACTTTTCAGCCTTATTGCATCACCTTTTATTTTTTGTAATTTTGGTCATATGGGATTTTTGTATAAGTGGGATTTTTGTTGTAATGATTTCTTTTTTGCAATGTAATGGACTTTGTAATGGGCTTGGATAATGAAATGGAATGGAAAATGAAAATTGGATAAATGGATATCGGATAAATGAAAAATGGATTTTTATGGGTATTGTGAATTAATTTATGAAAATGGTTAGAAAGAAAGTGGGTATTAAATTAAAATAGATGAGTGGTTTGGAGTGGACAAATGGATTGAATTGAATAGTGGCAAATGATCTTTGGATATTTAGAAATGGACATGGATTTTAAAATGAATATATGGATGCTAAAATGGATATATGGATGTTGGATAAACAAAAATGGATACAAATGAATAGATCTAGAAAATGGATAAGAAATTCAAAAGTAGATAACTGAAATGGGTAATTAAAATGGAAAATGGTTTAGAAATGTGAATTTCCCCTCCACTGGTATTCTCCAACAACACATCCATGAAGCCTTGATTTTTCACATCCCAATCCTTGAATCTTGATGAATTAAAGTATTCACACTGAACCTTTTTGAAAAGTAATATGGACTTGACGAACATATCTTGAATTTATGAACCCCAATACACTGACTTGAATGCTCTGCAACCTGAATTCACTAGATGAACTCGATTTGGCATAAAAACCCTAATTGGAGCCTCAAACAAAACTCACTTGAACTATGCGCACCCTGACCTTGATCATGAAACAAACTCTTGTCTGGCCAATATTAGGTCAGACCCAAATAATCTTCAATCATTACTGACCACACATTTGACCTGATAGCCTCAAATGAAGCTTAATTTAACTCTACAACAACTGGATTTGAACAACAAGAAGAATGGAAGTAACTGGCACATATTTTTGGATTTTTGAATAATGGTTAGTAAACAGAAACACAAATGAGGGTAATATATAGGTATGACAAATTTGGGGTATGATAATAATATATTATACGGATTTAAGACTTCCTCCTACATTGGATCTAATGATAGGTCCAAATTCCACTCTCCCCACATTTCACCAACCCGGCTTTCCAACTCCATAAATCTTACATATTGATCTCTTACTAATATATATATATATATATATATATATATATATATATATATATATATATATATATATATATATATATATATATATATATATATATATATATATATATATATATATATATATATATATATATATATATATATATATATATATATATATATATATATATATATATATATATATATATATATATATATATATATATATATATATATATATATATATCTAGAAAAGCACTCATAAATGATTGATTTCTAAGCCATTTATGTTTCCATAAACATACATCATATCCCTTTCGTAGCTTACAAGATGACTGATCTACAAACCAAGCTTGACTTCCTGCCACCTTATTTCCTAGAAGCAACAAATATCTCCACCATATATAATCTCTCTTACCTATTTTTACTACTTCATAGCTGCTCATTTACATCTTCAATTATCCATATTTGTGTGTTAGAATTCCTTTCCATATGTATTCTCTATCAATATAATACCCCACCTCCATTTTCTCAACAGTGATACATTGAATGCCTCTACATGTTTCACTCCCCACATCCAATCCTTTTTCTTTCTCCACATAATTGACCACTTCATCCAGCTTATCCCTTTCTTAACCTTTACACCAGACCACAAAAATTTATCTTTCTATTTTATATTCTCTTTGACCACCTTCTTAGGAGCTTTGAAAAATTATAAAGTGTAGATTGGGATATTGTTCAAAGTTGAACTTAGCAATGTATTTCTTACACCAATTGACAACAATCTTCCTTTCTAAGACGTTTGTTCCTTCTTAATTTTTCTATTATGCACTTCCAGGATGAGATAATTATAAGATTTGATCCAACATCTATACCTAGAAAGTTAAATGGAATTGTACCTAAACACTAGGATAAAAACTAAGAATTTGTCTCCATAAAATAAATGTTGTATTTAGTCCAAAAGTTATGCTTTTGTAGAAATTGGCCCTCAATCCAGAAACTAGTTCAAATCCCCTTGAGATTGTCCTAATTCCTCATAGGTTTTTCCATGTGCTTTCTCATACAAGGATATTGTCATCTAAAAATTATGATTGTTGGTATTTCACTTCTTCATTGATCCAAAAACCTTTAAAGTCACCCATTTCAGCTGCTTGCATCACCGACCATTCTAACCCCTCAAGTGTTGTGGTAAAAAGAAAAGGGGACAATAGGTCCCCTGCCTCAGACCCGTGTTACCCTTAATATCCTCGGTTGGGCTTCCATATACTATTACTAAGAAACTAGATTCAATGATACATGCTTTCTGTTTGATGGGGACCCCTCAACCGAGAGTCGTCGCCGTCGTACCAAGATGGCAGAACACCCAACTCGCGATGGGACGTTCACACTGCGGAGAGAGGGTTGTGACCGCGGTCCCTCTTTGTAACCGACCAGGTAACATCCCCGGTCACCCTGGCCAGTTCTCTACACTATCGGACACAACTGATAAAATGTCGAGCTACACTCCCAATAACATACAAAAATATGAATCCATACAAACATACAAACATGCAAACATGCAAGCGAGCACACACTTAGCAAAAAGTAAAATATCATTGCATAGTCAAAGGGGCACCAACCCAGCATTTGAAAATTACATCAAAAGAGCACGCAGGCCCGACAAAACAACTAAATAAAAGTGGGCATGCAGGTCGGGGAACACAAAACCTAGACTTCTGGTTGACCTCCTTTGACCTCATCAACAGGCGTGATATCCTCATCTTCCTCGGCGTCGACCGCGACCACCCGTTTGTCGATGACCTGGTGGTAGGGCTCAGTCCCCTCGGTGATCAGAGCGACCTCGGGATTTATGACCCTGAGCTGCTCTACAGCGCTAGAGAACCCGACCTCAACGGTTCCAAACAGTCTTGCTCAAGTTCGCGAAGTCTTCCCAGCTTCAGCCAGTCGAAGACGCCCAATTGGAAATCGGTGAAGGGCAGCCAAAGACCCACCTCACGGAAGCAGAATTCATACATGGGAAACCTCATCTTCCCGTAGCTCGAACATATTCGATGATGATTTCGTGGCCGGTACGCCTGCCAACTAAAGAAGGAACCCTCGCAGCGGTCCTCGATAGTCGCGAAGGCGCCGATGTCGTTATCGAAAAAGCAAGACAGTGTGGTTAAAGTTTCCTCTACGACCCAGTCCTCAACAGAACGGGCCTGCCCCTTGATAGCCGGAGACTCTGGCTCCATGTCGACTTCCATGATTCCTTTTCCCACGAGGTCATGTTCACCTAAAAAGAAGAAGGAAATGGTGAATTCGACGTTTCAAGATCAAAGTCACCCTTCCACCATAAATCAAGTGAAAGGGCGATAGGGACGACGACCATAGCTCAACGGCAGCTCGTGTCCCTGCGACGTCCATCTGCACCCAAGCGTTCCTCCCCGGGGCATTCATTCAATCCTATCCACGTCCCTGGGGCATTCATTCAATCCTATCCACGTCCCCGGGGCATTCATCTAGACCCATCCTACCTCCCCGGGGTATTCATCTAACATTATGCTATGTCCCCAGGGTATCCATCCATCTGTCCCCGGGATGTTCGTCCCAAAACCCTAACTGACTTCGGGACCTTCATCCCAGGAAAAGGGGATCCCGCCGTATTCACCGGAGAACCCCCGCTCTCCTCGGGGCATTCATCATGTCCCCGACAAAGGGCGCCGAAATTAAAAAAAACGGAAGAAAAGAAGTAGAAAACTTACTAGGACAGTAGATACGACGGAATGCGCGGCGGACGGTACGACGGCGGTAATGGGAAACTGCGTGTACGGGAGATCTAGATATCACGTGCGAAAGCGAAAAATAGGAAAAAGGCAGGCACCTACCTATTTATAAATGCAACACGGGGCTCAAAGCGTCCATAGGCACTCGAGTTCCCTAGAGTAGCCACCCTAAATGGCACAATGATTGCCTGACACGTGCCACCACTGTCAGTCACGCCCTCCCTTTCGAACACGGGCAGGAAAACGTCTGACGATATTCCCCCTCCTCAACCTGATGGCCCGAAAAATCCAAGATCCTCGCGCCCCAGCGTCCTCGACACGGCAGTCTGACAAGTTCTCCTCTTCGCGCCTTCTATGTGCCTGACACAGTTGTCGTCAAGTCATTGCTCCCTTACCTGGGAGCTACGACTTGGGGGGCTCCTGTTCTGGAGTGGACCTAGACCTGCCCATCCGTCGGGCAGACCCAGTCCAACGCTATTTGGGGAAGGCCCAATAAGACTCAAATTCCCCAGTGTCGGGCATGGGTCTAGACCCACCGGAAAAGCACCCTCTCCCGTCGGGCAGAACAACACGTCTTCCACACGTTCTCCACGTGCTCCCCCTGCAGGGACACGTCATCAGCCAACTACCCACCTCCGAAAGAGCTGGTCAACCCACCTTTCAGAGATCACGGGACGATTGAACTAGGGCGAAGACCACGTGCTGATATTCACTACGCCACATAAGCCTTAGCAGTCACCTAAGTTGGGCCTGACAATCCAGCCCAACACAAGTGACCGTTGACCCTGCGTTGGGGTTTCTCTATAAATATCCTCTTTCACTAGAGGGTCAGGTATTCCATTCTCTACACCTAACTTCTGTATTTGCTCTCACTCTGGTCCCTTACTCACTTAAGCATCAGAGTGTCTTGCAGGTAAACCCCCCTCCTTCTCCCTACCTCTGGTGAGCAACTTCCATATCAACGACGCGTGGCGGCCAGCAATCTTTTCTGATCAGATACGGTCAGTTATGAATGTAATAAAAGCTATCATATAGTGATAACTATAAAAAAAAATGTTAAATATAATCTCTTAAAAATTTTGGAATTAATTTAAAATAAATTTATAAAGATGAGTACTAGCCTATCCATTTTATCCATTAGTACATAATAAGAGAACAATCTTATAAAAAAAATTAAAAATTAATTAACAAAAGAAAATAAAAATAAAAAAATGAGTGACCTAAATGTTGGTGACCAAAAATTTTTATTTTCCTTGTTTAATCTTTCTTCACATCAAATTTCTTTTCCAATGAATTTATCTTAAAAAACAAAAAGTATTTTATTTTATCTTCATCTAGTAATTTATGAATGATATGAATTGAGAAGATCCAACAAAATTTTACGAAAAACTTGTAACATATGGTAACAATTGTCCACGCACACATCTTATACTATCAGATTGAGTTATATAAAAGAGTATTGCAAAAGTACTCACTGCAAGTTACTTTTATTGTTGCCACATGTATTTTGATTTATATTAATTAGAGAGTGGAGAGTAAACATATACAATATTCAAAATATGAACTACTATTAGCATAAGGAATAATGAATAAATATAAATTACTTATAAGATGATCATATTTTACACATTTTAGAATCCGTTACTATCTATAATAAATGTTTTTTGAAGATATATATCATGAAAACAATGACCTTTTGTTGTCTTTATATCCAGCAACTTTATCTTTTTATCAATTTTCTTTTCAAAGATTAGCTCTAATTTCATGTTTTTCTCTTGGCACCTTGTATAGTGGATGTGAAATGCTCTAAGATTAATAATGCTTTCGGCATTCCTTCTCATCCACTATATAATCTTCCACTTGGTGCTTAATTTGATTGATTAAGACAAGTACACTAATATATTGTCACCATCATTTTCTTAGTTTATCATATAGATCATAGTGGGTCTCTTTCTTAATAATTCACTTCTTTTTCCAATCAATGTATAATTTTGAACCGAAAAATCAATCAAATAGAGCATCCACTTTGATATTTTTTAAATCAGACATCCACTATGATATAGTTTTGTGATCATTATCAGAGTAACACTCAAATCAATCTATTGCATGTCATCCCACAAACTTAATTAGAATCAAATTTGTAACCCTATTTAGATGTATTATTAGTTTTAACTATTTAATTAGAATCTCTTTTTAAAGATTTGATTGACCAAATAAAATGCAAGATATGCCGGATAAAATAAATGAAAGTGTTAAAAGTGTGTTTTAAAATTTTAACTGATGAATTTTTTCTTTAAAAAATTGTAGAAATCAGAAAGTTGGAGAAAAAGCATTTGTGAGGTTTGCATAAGGCATCAAAATTGCTACGACGACGGTGCGGGAGCGGCAGTGGAGGACGGCAGTCCAAGCTCTAGCTAGCAACAACGGCGGGTCTAGTCATTGGTGAGCAGTGGGTTTTATGGTGATGGTCAGATCGGTTTCGATAAGTGATTTGAGTCTGTCGTGTATCGTATTTGATTCAAACAATTTTTTGTGTATGTTTCAGTTTGTAAATTAGTTTGTTAATAAGTTGTGTTTTGACTCTGGATTTCAATAGTTTTAAATATGTATCTTCGTCATTCTTGTCTCTTTGAGAGATGAAGACAGATATAAGATTTTGAGAATCCTAGTGGTAATTTTAAAAAGACAAGGGTAAATTCTTAAAAGTGTGTTTTTAAAATTTGGCAAACCTTTAGAGATATCTAAAGAGGATTGAAAAACATTTCTAAATAGCTTGGACTTATGTGATTCATGTATAGAGAGTTTGAGAGATTGAGAAATACTTGGTAGAACTGGATAAATTGAAGAACTTTTTTGTAACAATTTTCTTGTAACACTTTTGAAGAACTCTTGAGAACTTGAGGGACAATTGTCTTCTAACTCTTTCGTGATCTC
The DNA here is from genome assembly GCA_963859935.3 of Lathyrus sativus. Taxonomy (NCBI): domain Eukaryota; kingdom Viridiplantae; phylum Streptophyta; class Magnoliopsida; order Fabales; family Fabaceae; genus Lathyrus; species Lathyrus sativus. The sequence goes on from OZ012741.1 coordinate 619,060,623, forward strand.
TTGTAACGATTTTTGGATGTATAGTAAATTGAAGAGTTGCTCTCTTCCATAGAGTAGATCGATTGATCGAATTGGATAAACAAGTTATTATATTTCTTGTCTTTTATCTTCTTTTGTTAAGTTAAGTTATTGTCATATTGCAAATAGAGTTATTTTTGCTGAAAGCCGTTTATTTTAGTTGGTATTATTTTTGGTCCAAACACATGCAACTTATTAGTGCAACTGAACCTTTTAATTTTACAACAAGCGGCAGCGCCCACCGTGGGGCGAAGGGATTTTGTTTACAAGTGAACACCATGAATTTCAAATGACATATTGAGAATTTTTTCATAGACAATGATTTTGGATTTTTGAAAGTGAACATGCAAGCAACTTTAACTCAAAAAAAGTGTATTGAAACATTAAAGGGAAAGGCACCGATGTCTGCACGCCTAAAATAAGAAGAGAAGACTGGGATTGTGGATAAGGTCATGAATGTTATTATCTTGTTTCTCGGGGATAAAGTTCCAAGAGAAGTCTCTAGAGAGAAGGTTGCGGCTTCGTTGTGGGTAAAACTTAAATTATTGTATATGAACAAGTCTTTTACCCATAGGTTGTGTCTAAAACAATAACTCTACTCATTTTGAATGGTAGAGAACAAATCTATAATGGAGTAGTTAATAGAATTTCACAAGATCATTGTTGATTTAGAGAATATTGAGGTGAATATTGAAGATGATGACAAAGTTCTACTCTTGTTTAGCTAATTACACAAATCCTTTGAGAACTTTAATGATGGCAGTCTTTGAATAAAGGAGGTATTATTATTTGAGATCTAAAAAAATCAAGGGTGAAATATTTGATGATTGGCAATAACGATGAATGTTTGAGTGCCTCAAGAGGAGGAAGTGAGCATAAAGGGATGTCCAAATCAAAGAGGTTTGAAAAGTCAATGTCTAAATTATTTATTTGTCAGAAACCTGCTTACTTTAAGAAGCATTGTCTTGAGAGGGGCGACAATAAAGATTTTGTTCACATTGTTGCTATTAGAAGTAATTCATATTATTAGTACTATTTTCTTAGCCTCTAAGTTTGTTAGAGGGTATTTTAGTATTTTATCTTATTCTAGTAACCCTAATTTTTAATTTATAAATAGGGTTGCAATCATTGTTATTTTGTATAGTTGTGTAGCCGTCATTCTTAATAGAATATTTCTCCTTTTTCATCATTTATTCTACCTTTGCACCAACAATTGGTATCTAGAGCTCCGGTTCAGATTCATTGGGAAACACGGGAAACACGAGTGAACGTGAGGTCTTGTGTGTTTGATTTTGATTCTTAGATTCGTGTTGAATCTTGAACAAAATCTGATCAGAATTTTAATTCTGTGGGTTGGGAAACACTGTGTGAGAAATCTGAGTGTATTGTGCAAGGTAGAAGATGAACGGAAACGGCAACATGAACACCAAACTTCCAGTATTTGATGGTAAAAACTGGAATCGTTGGATGATCCAAATGCGTGTACTATTTGGTGCTCAAGATGTTCTAGATCTTGTCACTGATGGTTATCTTCCAGTAGCAGCAAATGCAATAGATGAACAGAAAAACGCGCAGAAGGAAGTAAGGAAGAAGGATCAGAAAGCATTGTTCTTCATTCATCAATGTGTGGATGTAAATGTGTTTGAGAAGATTGCAGATTCAACAACAGCAAAGGCTGCGTGGGATACACTGGTGAGATGTTATGGTGGTGACGCATCAGTGAAGAAGGTGAAGCTTCAGTCCTTGAGAAAGAAATATGAGAATCTCAACATGAAGAATAATGAGAAAGTCTCTGAATACATCTCCAGAATGATTCTGATCACTAATGAGATGAAGGCGTTTGGAGAAACTCTTTCAGAAGAAACAATCATGGAGAAAGTATTGAGATCCCTTACTCCTCAATTTGATTACATTGTGGTAGCAATAGAACATTCCAAAGATCTGAGCACCATGAGAATTGAAGAGCTGCAGAGCAGTCTAGAAGCGCAAGAGTTGCGTTTGACTGAGAGAACTTCTGAAAAGGAAGTAGAGCAGCAGGCTCTGAAAGCAACTTCTGATAGGAGGTATCAAAAGCAGTCAGAAGCCAGGAGAAGATCTGATGGTGGTCAGAAGTCAGAAAGCTCAACCTCTGATAGACAAAAGAATGCTCAGAAGGGAAAAGAGAAGTATGACAAGAAGAAGATCCAATGTTACTGTTGTAAGAAGTTTGGTCACTTTGTTAGAGATTGTTAGTCAAACAAGGAGAGAAAATTAGAAGAAGCAAATATAGCCAGAAGTTCTGATGACGAATCTGTGCTATTGATGGCTTCTGAATCTGATAATATGGATCTGATAGACTGGTGGTATATGGACACTGGCTGTTCAAATCATCTTACTGGAAACAAGAAATTGCTGGTTGACTTTGACTCTGAAAAGAGAGCAAAGATCAGATGTGCTGATGAAAAATATCTTAATGCAGAAGGTATGGGAAATGTCAGAGTGATTCTGAACAATGGGAAAACAGCATTGATTCAGAACGTGTGGTATGTACCTGACATCAGAAGCAATCTGATGAGTGTGGGACAATTAATTGAGAAAGGTTTTTCAGTTACCATGAAGGATAATCTTCTGAAGCTGTATGACTGCAATCAGAAGTTGATTATGGAGTCAAAACAAGGAAGGAATAGAACATTCAAGGTGAATGTCAGAACTGCAGACTCAGAATGTCTTAGTGCAACATGTGCTGAGAAGGAGAGTGAGCTGTGGCACTGAATATTTGGTCATTTGAATTTCAGAAGCTTAAAACATTTGAGTTCAAAGAAGTTGGTACATGGAATTCCTGCAATTAAGAAGCCTGAAAAATCATGCAAAGTTTGCATGGAGGGAAAACAACCACGATTGCCATTTGCGTCAGAAGCTGCTCCAAGAGCAAAACATGCCTTGGGAGTTGTACATTCTGATGTGTGTAGTCCATTTTCAGTAGCATCAATTGGAGGGAATAAGTACTTTGTGTTGTTTGTTGATGAATTCACAATAATGACATGGGTATCCCTTATTAAATTTAAACATGAGGTGTTTGATGAATTCAAGAAGTTCAGAATGAAGGCTGAGAATCAGAGTGGTCAGAAGTTGAAGATTCTTAGAACTGATGGTGGAGGTGAGTATAACTCCAAAGAGTTCCAAAAGTTCTGTGAGGAGAATGGAATTGAGCATGAGGTTACTGCTCCTTATACCCCTCAACACAATGGTCTTGCTGAAAGAAGAAACCGTACTTTGCTTGATATGGTGAGAAGCATGCTAAAGGAGAAGAAGCTTCCTCAGAAGCTCTAGGGAGAAGTTGTTGCCACTGCAACGTATGTACTCAACAGATGTCCTACGAAGAAGTTGAAGGAAATAGTTCCAATACAGAAGTGGACTGGAGATAAGCAAAGTGTTAGTCATCTGAAGGTGTTTGGTTCTGTTTGCTATAAACATGTTCCAGAAGCCAGAAGACAGAAGCTGGATGATAGAAGCAAAGTGATGATTCTGATAGGGTACCACAGTACAGGTGCATACAAGCTCTATTGTCCAGAAACCAATAAAATTGAATTCAGCAGAGATGTGATTGTGAAGGAATCAGAAGTTTGGAATTGGGATAAGTCTCAATCTGATTCTGATGTTAGAACTCCTGAAGAAAGGTCAGAGTTAAGAATTTCTGAAGTTGGAGTAAATTCTGACGTTGATTCTGACTCTGATAGTGATTCTGACTCTGGAGAAGACTCAGAAGATGAAGGTGACTCTGATGATCCAGACTCTGATGATCCAGACTCTGAAGATGGCCAAGGCTCTGGAGGAAGTCAAGCCTCTGAAGCTAGAAATTCTGAAGTTCAAGACTCTGGAAATATGCCAGATCCTGAAGTTGGTCAAAGCTCTGGAGAAAGTCAATCATCTGAAGCCCAAGACTATGAACAAGTTCAGAGACCACAAAGAATCAGAAACGTCCCCAGAAGATATGCAGAATTTGACATGCTGCAAGACACTGAAGTAGACTCTGAAGGAGAAGTTATTCAGTGTGCCATGATGGTAGACTCTGAACCCATAAGTACAAAAGAGGCTTTTAAGCAGAAGCTCTGGCTGAAGGCCATGAAATAAGAACTTGATGCTATAGAGAGAAACAAGACTTGGAAGCTGACAAAACTTCCAAAAGACAAGAAAGCCATCAGCGTTAGATGGGTTTTCAAGCAGAAGTTAAAGCCAGATGGTTCAATTGGCAAACATAAAGCAAGGTTGGTAGCCAGAGGATTTCTACAGAAACCTGGGCTGGATTATATATTCTGAAGTGTTTGCACTTGTAGCAAGACATGAAACAATCAGAATGGTGATTGCAATAGCTGCTAACAGGAATTGGCCTCTGATGCATTTAGATGTAAAATCTGCATTTCTGAATGGTCCATTAGAAGAAGAAGTTTACGTGTCACAACCTCCTGGATTTGTGAAAAAGAATCAGGAAGGGATGGTGTACAGATTATACAAAGCTCTATATGGATTGAAACAAGCGCCCAGAGCTTGGGATCAGAAGATTGATTCATTTTTTAAGAAGCAAGGCTTTCAGAAATGTGAGATGGAGTACGGTGTCTATGTTCAGCATACTTCTGAAGGCAATATGACTCTGGTATGTTTATATGTTGATGATATACTATTGACTGGAAGTTCTGAACAGGAGATAGCCAAGTTCAAGAAAGTTCTGATGAATGAATTTGAAATGACTGATCTAGGCAAAATGACATACTTTCTAGGGATGGAGTTCAGATATTCTAAGAAAGGTATCATTTTGCATCAGCTCAAGTATGAATTAGAACTTCTGAAGAGATTTGAACTGAAGAATTGTAAGATTGTTGTCACACCTTCAGATACAAATCAGAAACTGGATTCTGACTCTGATGGAAAGGATGTGGACGCTACAACCTTCAAACAGTTGGTTGGTTCTCTGAGGTATCTGTGCAATACCAGACCTGATATTTGCTACTCTGTTGGGATGGTTAGTAGGTTCATGAGTAAACCTAAGTGGTCCCATTACCAAGTTGCTGTCAGGATTCTGAGGTATATCAAGGGAACTCTGAAGTATGGAGTGTTGTTTCCTTCTGGAAGTAAGAATGAGTCAGAACTTCTGAGTTATTCAGATTCTGATTGGTGTGGAGACAGAGTTGACAGAAGAAGTACATCTGGGTACTTGTTCAAATTTCTGGGAGGTCTCATTTCTTGGTGTTCCAAGAAGCAACCTGTTGTGGCGTTATCAACATGTGAAGCTGAATACATTGCAGGTGCTGTTACTGCATGCCAAGCTGTGTGGATTCTGAATCTGTTGCAGGATCTGAAGATTAAAATAAACAAACCTCTGAAGCTGGTGATTGACAACAAGTCTGCAATCAATCTTGCCAGAAACCCAGTGCTGCATGGGAGAAGCAAGCATATTGAGACCAAGTATCATTTTCTGAGACATCAAGTTCAGAGTGGAGTGTTAGAAGTTGTACACTGCAACACTCAGAAATAGTTGGCAGATGCTCTGATGAAAGCTATCAAGACTGATCAATTTCTCAGACTAAGGGATGGAATTGGTGTTACAAGTTTTGTTGGAATATGAATTAAGGGATGGTATTAGAAGTAATTCATATTATTAGTACTATTTTCTTAGCCCCTAAGTTTGTTAGAGGGTATTTTAGTATTTTATCTTATTCTAGTAACCCTAATTTTTAATTTATAAATAGGGTTGCAATCATTGTTATTTTGTATAGTTGTGTAGCCGTCATTCTTAATAGAATATTTCTCCTTTTTCATCATTTATTCTACCTTTGCACCAACAGTTGCTACCTCTAATGAGGATAGTTATAGGAGTGCTAGTGTATTAATGGTGTCAATTTTAGAGACCATAGAGGATTAGGTCATGGACTTAGGTTAATTTTATCACATGTGTCCAAGAAAATAATACTTCGAGACATTAAAGCTGGAAGAATATGGAGTAGTTCACTTTGGTGATAATTAGGCTTGAAAGGTTCATAGTGTTGGTATAATCAGACTTAAAATGTTTAATGATCGTGAGTTTCTTCTTCATGACATGATGTATGTTCCAGAGCTCGGGAGAAATTTGTTATCCATAAACATTTTTTATTATCTAGGCTATTACACTAGATTTGTACATGGGGTATTGAAGATTTCATATGGTGAAGTGATCATAGCTAAAGGGTCTAAAATATATGGCTTATATATTTTAGAAGGTTCCAATTTTATAGTTCATTCATCATCATCTAGTGAAAATTTTCAAGAAAAATATAAGCTACCTGATTTGAAGTCAAGGAACGATGGATGTATGCAGGTTTAATAGCACTTTAATGAGTTTTGCAAAAGACAATGTGTAAAAATGAATTTTACTGTTGAGTTGTCATGGAGTTTCTGAGGTAAGGTTGGTGCCAAAATAACTTACATGATCGTAAGGTATTAATTTACATGAATAAACTTCGAAACACTTATGGAGGCTTCGAGTAGGAAAACAATAACCTACTCTATTTTGAAGGTCTTGAAAAATTTTCTTATTGATCAAATTAAGTTAATTCAACTTAATGGTAAAGTTTTTGGTTGTGTCTTTAATGGTTATCCAAGAGGTAGGAAGAGTTATGATTTGTTGGGAGTGGAACCTGGAGGGTCGAAGTTCATCAATTGAAGTTGTTTACTTTTAGTGAGTCTCGTTATGGGAAGGATAATAAAGACCTAGGGATGAAATTTTTAGAAACTACGATGGAGAAGACTCAGTTAGAGGTGGAGGTTCGTACTATAAATACTAGTAGTAGTGAGGGAATGGATACAAAGATCTCTAATTATCATTTAACTCGTTCTACTTCTTTTCTGTTGGATCATTCTTAGTTTCTTGGAGAGAAAATAAGCAATAAAAGGTTTCTAGAAGTTCATTAGAAGCTGAGTACGTATTGGACTTTATTGTTTGCTAGATGTGAACTTCAATGGTTGATCTATTTTATGCAAGACTTGGGAATACAATGCAACAAACCATCGATGATTTATTGTAACAATCAAAGCTTCATTCGTATTGTAACCAATTCGGTCTTCTACGTGAGGGAAAAACACCTTGAAATCGATTGTCACTTCGTTCAAGAAAAGTTACTACAAGAAATCTTATTAGCTTAAGTTATTACAATTAGTATACTTATTCATGTAGTATTTGTACAATTAGCATCATTTTAGTTTATTAAACTAATTCTAAGCCTTAATGAATGTATGTACATATAGTAGTTACACACTACTTTTGCAATCAATGAAACAATTAATTCTTCAACTTTCTTCATTTTTTTTAGTTTTCTGTTTCAATCTTCAACCTTTCATGAGGTCTTCCATTGTTGACATGGTACCAGAGTTGAAAAAGCTCTGGTAACCATTATTCTTCTTCATATCTACGATTCATTGTTCCTAATTTCTTGCAGCTTTACTTTGAATCTTCATTTTTCTATTTTTATTGTATTTTCTTTATAATTACATCCTTGATTCTCCTTTATCTAATGGCTTACCAGAGTTTCGTTGATTTTTCAACCAATTATGCAAATCCATATTACCTTCATCTAAACAATAATCCCACACTTATTCTTGTTTCTCCACCGCTTGATGACAAAAAACTATCATACTTGGGCTTGATCGATGCAAATTGTATTGATATCCAAGAACAATGATAATTTTATCGATGTAACCCTTTCTAATCCTCGTGTATCTGATACTCTTTATGTGCCTTGGATTCGTTGCAATACCATGGTTTTTGCGTGGATTCAACATTCAATTTCTAGATTTATTGCAAAAATTGGTGCTCTGGATTGATAATGCTGCTGGCGTTTGGAAGAATTTGCATATTCCATTTTCTCACAGTGATATTCCACATTTTTTATATTTAAGAAGATCTCTACAAGTTTTTTCAAATTACTCTCGACGTTCCAATTATTTTACTTAGATTAAAGTTATGTGTGACGAATACTTGCTCATGCGCAATCCCATGCTATTGTGGTGTGGTCGCATTTGTTCGTCGTTATAAAGAACATGATTATGTGATACTCTTTCTCAATGGATTGAATGAAAAATCCATACACTTAAAATCACAGATTATGATGATGGATCTGCTAAATAATATTGATTAAACCATCGACATTAAAGATAGATGAATAGTGTTACATCTTCCTTGATACCAAGCATTGGTAACAATGAAGAAAGTAAAGTCTTGCAGGTTCAAACTTCTCAGGGTACTCACAATGGTAAACCTATAAACCAAAAGAATTTTTTAATAATTTAGTGGTCCAAGAGGTCATAATAGAGTGTGTACACACTGTGATAGAACACACCATACCATTGAAACTTGTTTCATCAAACATGGGTCCCCACGAGGCTTCAAAGGCAAAAGCAAGTTTCAAGGCACTAGTATTATTTCTCAAACTGCTACCATAGTCACTATTGCATCAGAAGCTCCTTCATCGGGCTCCACTACACCTTCATATGATTTCGCTCAAGAGAAATACAATAACATTCTTGAATTGCTACAACAGTTTAAGCTCGCTTCCAAAGCCAGTTTAGTTTCCTCTTCACCTTTTATCTTGAATTTGCATTCATATAATGTTAATGGTAAGTATATTAATATTTGGATCTTAGAAACTGGTGCTACATATCATATTTCTTTCAATATTTTAACTTTTATTGATCATAAACCCATAGTTCCTATATCTGTTACCTTGCCTAATGGTTCTCAACTTTCTGCATCAATTTTTGGTACTGTTGTTTTTACATCTTCCTTAACCATGCATAATGTTCTTTATATTCCAAGTTTTCATGTCAACCTAATTTCTATTGCAAAACTAGTTCATATGAATGATTGTTCTGTGCAATTCAATGCTAAATCTTCTCACGTTATGCGGAATCATTTCAAGGAAATGATTGGTATAGTTAACTTACAAAGAGGATTGTATGTTCTTGATTATGTAGGAAAATAATTTATTTGTAATAATGTTACAAGTAATTCTTGTAATATAATGCACTTAAGATTAGGTCACCTATCTGGTATAGGTTTACAGGGCATTTCAAAAACTTTTCCTTTCATTTCATGTTAAAACGATGTTATTCCTTGTGATTCTTCCCACTTTTCAAAATAAAGAAAACTACCATTTCTCAATAGAACTACTTATTCTTCCGCCCCTTTTGACATTTAACATATTGATTTGTGGTCCTTTCACCCCCATTTCTACATTATGACACAAATACTTTCTAACTCTGGTAGATGACTATACTAGATACACTTGAGGTCATTTTTCTCAAAACTAAAGATCAAACCATAAGTGGTTTAATTCAAATTGTTACCTATGTTGAAAACCAGTTTCATAAATCTCTCAAATGTTTGAGATCTGATAATGGCACATAATTTATTGCCTTAGCTGATTTCTTATTATCAAAAGGCATTATTCATCAAAAACCTTGTGTTGAGACACCCCAACAAAATGGGGTGGTAGATAGGAAACATCAATATATTCTTAATGTTGCTAGATTTTTATACTTCCTGTTGCGGTGGAAATATGATATCAACACTACTACAAAAAAAATTTTTAATAGCGCTTTTTTTGCTTTTTAATAGCGCTTTAAAGCGCTATTAATCAAGGCGCTATTGTAAAATAAAATTTTTAATAGCGCTTTAAAAGCGCTATTATAGTTCTGGTAATTAATAGCGCTTTTTCAAAAGCGCTATTATAGGACCTGTATTTAATAGCGCTTTTACAAAACCGCTATTATAAGTCACATATTTGATAGCGCTTTCAAAAAAAGCGCTATTATAGCACCGGTAATTTGCTTTAATTTTGATAGCACTTTCAAACAAGCGCTATTATAGTACACATATTTAATAGCGCTTTCAAATAAAGCGCTATTATAAGACACATATTTAATAGCACTTTCAAAGAAAGCGCTATTATAATCCACATATTCGATAGCACTTTCAAACAAAGCGCTATTAAAATACCGATAAATTGCTTTAATTTTGATAGCACTTTCTAACAAAGCGCTATTATAGCACGCTCTCTTAAAAACACTATTGTAATACACTTTTTTTTTACACCAAATCATTTTTTTTGTATATATATATATATATATATATATATATATATATATATATATATATATATATATATATGGCATTTGCATTTTACGATATTACGAAAATTATAAATGATTTTAAATTACATGGATAGTATTGTATTAGATTTGCTTGGTCTAAACCATATATATCAATACACATAAGATCTGAATTCCGAACAACACTAGTTTACACTTGACAGTGGAAATTTTTCAACAAAGTCAGTAATGAGAACCATTAACTTGTGAAAGGATAACACTGAAACCATCTTCTTCTGTAACCTTCAGCAATCCCTGCAAATATATAATTATTTGTTATTCAATCATGCATGCACCATTAATATATACTTCTTACAATTCAATACATACATACATGAATTGTATACAGTTCTTACCAAGGTAGCATATCACAGACAATGAGACCACCATCTTTTGCAGTTGTAATTCCAAGCAAAGAAGAACTATCTATATGCTTCCAGTTCTCCCAATTTCCATTCCTTACCAATGAGACCACCATCTTTTGACAGTACTGAGAAACCTGTCAAGAACATTTATATTAGAAGCAGTACTGAGAAACCTATCAAAAACCATCTTTTGACACATAAATATTGACAGTACTGATGACAACTGCAACATGCCATATTAAAAATAAATAATTACGAATTTTGAAATATCACTTATTAGTATTATTGTAGCATATAATAAGCATTAAAATAGCAAGAGTTATTTGTTCTTACATAGTAAGCAGTGACGGTGCCTGCAGAGTTTCCAGGTACAAGCTTGATAAGTGTGAGAACTATATGTATGAATAAGTACCGAGCCGGAAAGTGAGGTGGCATGCTTGCACACAAGGGCTTTCGTAGCCTGCTCCTCAGTCTCAAACTGAACCAGACCTTGTTTCTTACCATTCATCTCAAAGACTTTGCTATTGACAATGGTTCCATGCTCCTCTAGAACCATTATGACCCTATAACAAAACTTTAAGTCTCTATAGTACTTATAAACCGGTCAATAGAAATTAAATAGCAGATCAACCTGTAATGCAAGAATTTTGTCATTCATATGCAATTCTGAAAAACAAAATTATTACAGAAAAGCTCTCACCAGGCTTCCCCCCCCCCCCCCCCCGAGAGCACTGGACTCTCCACTGGTTCCACGCCAATCAGCTACATAAAGCAAAACAACCGTTTCTACATACCTTGTCGATATCTTTTCCCTAAATTTATTATGTACTAAACTTGTTCATGTATAAACTGGCTTTAAGACAAACATAGTCTTTCGAACCCAAGAAGCCTAAGGCTTACATGGATTATCTAATACAAAATTTATTACAGTTTTTATTTATTAATTGAAGGGTGGTTATACACAGCATTCGTTTGGCAAGTAATCAGAGCAGAGAAATCAATTCTTGTGCTGCATCCTCCCACTCTCTGAACTGGCATAGGGATCAATGACAACATTTATGACAGTTGGTTTCCTAGCAGAGAATGATTCTGAGAGAGCTGACTTTAGTTCATCAGGTGTCCTAACAAGATAACCCTTTCCACCAAAAGCTTCCATCATAGTGTGGTACCCTGCATTTGGGACAAATGATGTCGGAGCAGGATCCCCTTTGTGAGGTCCATCTATCTCTTTTGGGCTTCTACGATCACCACCATTGTTGAAAACAACCACCACCACAGCCAGTTGGTATCGAACCAATGTCTGGATAAAGATAGAGCGTCAAATTACATGCTTGTGTTCAGAAAATGATTTGCAAGAGTAAAGCATATGCAGAAAAATGAGACCACAACATAGCATATAGTAAGAACCAAAAATTTATAAACTTAAAACTTGAGTGGTTTATACAATATTGAAATTCAGTTTTTAAACAAAAAGTGCATTTGGATCATGGTTCAAATTTACAAGCAAAATAACATTTTTGTTTGAATGAAAATATATTCTCCGATTCAGACTAGAACAAGAGATATGAAACTTGTAAAGGCTTGGTTGGGGAAAAGGTAAACACCTAATTCCAGAATAACAAACTTGTTAACAAGTTTTCATAAGGTAAAAATCCAGATATCTCATATATGTGTGTCTTATGTTGCCCACTACTAACTAACAAATCTCTTTACTATCAGGAAAACCAGCTAAAATCTAAGCAAAAACACTCACAATATTGGTAATTGATTTAAAATGGAACTAGGGATTTTGCAGCATTGTACCATGGCTTATGTCTGTCAAGTATCACCAGATAAACACATTTATCTAATAGAGAACACCACACACAAACACGATTCTAAAACAATAGTAATGTAAAACAATGGAATATCTAATAGAGATCACAAAATATATACCTCAACTTCCATGGCACTGAACCCATATCCAGAATCTCCTTCAACGGCAACAACGAGGCGATCAGGATAAGCAACAGCGGCAGCAATGCAATAACCAAGACCAACTCCCATAGTCCCCCAAGTGCCAGCATCCAACCTAGTCCTTGGCTCCTTCTGAACCAATACACCTCGACCGACATCCATGGTATTAGCACCTTCAGAAACCACCACAGGAGCAGGACTTCCACCCCATTCCGAGATAGCATTTCTTATAATCCTCATAAGCGTAAGAAAATTAAACGGCACAACGTCCTTCACCAACTGAGCCTCCATCTTAGAAGCATTCTCCTTTGATTTTTTTGAAATAGCATCCACCCATGGATGAGTAAGAAACAGAAACGAAAAAGGAAAATAAACTTGGTTGAGGCAATTTACCGAACACTTAGTGTGCAAGTTGCAAAACGGTGGAAACGACAACAATTCGATACCGAATCGTAAACCACAACCTGCAACATACCCATCACAACCATTAGCAATAACATCGTAACTAACTTCCATGAACAATTCTAATAAAGTCCCATAAGGCCATACTTGTTCAAGCAATTCAGTCATCATAGCAATTCATTCACATGATAATCTCACTGTATTAACAATACAATAGCAACTTAGTTCATGACTTCAAATTCAAAACTAACTTTCATAACACTTTAACATATCATCCATTTCAATCTAACAATTTCCTTACATAACAATTAATTAACATGAACCAATCTTAACATCAAATAACCAAATTTACTAACGAATTTCTATAACAGTTTCTATTTTTCTAAACATCAAATTATATCCAATTCAACTTCTAACAGTCCAAAACCATCTAGCAACTATATGTTTGCAATGCCAAAATGCACACACCATAATAGAAAACTTCAAGTCTCATTTAACAGGATACATCAAGTCTAAAATAGAACCATAAATCATTCATTGTTACACATACATAATTTAAACATGCTATTACAACAACAATAGATAGAATGTTGAGCTTTTAGCATATCCACAACTTTCTGCACTTCAAGGATCCACAAAGACAAGGATATCCTTCTCCACCAACAAACTCATACTCATAACTATATGTCAACTCTTCACCCAAAGCAATCTGTTATCCAGAAAAACATTCAAATACTCATAATCATGCATTGCAATTTTTCATTCTTATAAACAAGAGAGTACTCACATCTCTATTTGCATAAAGACCAATATGTGCATGCTCATTATTCATGCTCTCTATAAAAACTTGATAATTTGCAAGATTCGGTGAACAACTGCAATAACGATAAGATCAAACCATCAATTATTTTCCAGTAAATACCATATATTTATGCATTAAATCTTTGCTTACCTGTTATTAATGAATCTAGACACATTTCCATATCGAGTAGAATCAATCATGTATCTGCGGGCATTTCCTTCGGTAATTCCACTCATATCATTACTGTGAGCCTTTTTTTCCGTATCTGGTACAAACACAAACCTAGTAAGTATATCAAAGAAGACACACCAACGTTCCTACAACTTCGAACCTTTCTCGTCTTTTGTGCACCTCCGTCTTTTCTACAACTTCTCCGATATACTCACACACGAACGTTCCACAAAGAATGTCCTCGCCAGCCCTAACTCCCCATCCCTAAGAATCAAATAAAGCTTGTTAGCATAATAAGTCTTTTGAGTAATTTTGAATTATTTATCAAAAGAAGAACAGTGGCAACCTTTTCCTTTGTTTTAAAGACTTCCAATTTAACTTGAACTCCCTTCTGCAATACTCTGTTCTGGCATGTTTTACTACATACCTTACACTTAACTGCATTATCATTATCATCATCATTGAGATTAGGAGGAGACTCTATCCATTGAAGAGCCTCGTTGTGATCATTACCAGAAAGTCTGAGTGTTTCTCCTAAGATGTTCCTTGCAATGAAATAATCATCCTTAATGACCGATACCGGATCAATATTCAATGGACTTTTCGGAGGTGCTGCACCTAAGTCTTCGTGAACCCTTCTCTTTGAAGTCGAACCACTGAAGTTTACTTTTGGTTTCCTTTTCGATCTACGACGTTTTGAATTTGAACTATTGTTTGTCTTAACACTGCTCAAATGCTTTCTGCAGAATGAAAAGCCAGGAAGTGAATGATGCTTGCATTTAGTACCAGCCATAGTTGTACCTCCACACATAGGCGTAGGAGATTTAACTTGTTTTTCAGGTTTTCTGAAGAAATGAACAAAACAATATTTATCACTACCAATTGCTTGTCTCCTGCATTGCCTTCCCTTGGCTTTGATAAACTTTTCGCACTGTCGACTCTTATAATTATCAGGTTCTGCAAATAATTCAATAGCCTCTTCGTCATCCATAGGCATTTCCTCATCATCCATAGGCCTTTCTTCATCTTCCATGGGCCTTGATACCATTTCCGTGATGGGCGAAACATCAGAATCTACACCTTCGACTCCAATATCACTAAATTCATTCCTCAACTGACTAGGAAACTCAGTTTCCACGGGCACCTCCAAGGTACTTTTATGCGTCGAAGGTGTGCATGTACGAAGAATTTGATGTTTAGGCCTTTTAAAACCAGCTTGAAAGCTTGTTTGGCACAATCCATTAGAACTAGAAGCATGTGGCTGCGAGCCGTTACTGCGGGAAACCAAAAGATTTCTTGAAAACCATTTCATTACATCATGCTTCCAATTTTTCCATACCTCACCTAATTTTGGTTCTGGTGCTACATTCCAGAGACCGAAAACATCATTCCACAAAATGGAATCAATCAATTCTTAAACAACAGAATAAAATAATTAATCAAACAATTATAATAAAAGAAATATTTGATATCAAAATTATAAATACCTCATTTATCATCTCAATTTCTTCTGCAGTTTTTGCCATCTCGCATCGATAAACCCAAGACTTAGAACAATGCAGTTTCCAATCAGCCACTATATAATGTTGCAGTAAGCTCTATAAATGAAAAAGATATACCACATTGTTACTAAGTAGTTGTGAAATTTTTAAACTACTAGTAAAATATAAGCTTAAGAAATAGAACTCACATTTTGCAGTCGCTGAACCATTCTTCCAATATCTGAATAGCTTCTAGAATCAGAAGCTTCCATAGCAAAATACTTCCAAGCCATTATATTGCGAGCATCTTCTATTAAAGCCTATATGTAATATAAATAAGTTATGCAAACAAATATTTCAAAGTATAAATAAATAGGAAATGTAAAAGAAGAATATGATATGAGCAAGAAGAGCATACTTGAGAATGAATTTGTTCTTTAATATTCATCATTTCAATGACGAGGTTTTGCATTGTGAACCGTCGAGCCATAGTCAAGTCTTGTACAATTTCCAATCCATGTTGATGAGTTTCATATGCTATATGATAAAAACCTCCCTTTATAAGTTCAAATAAGCAGAGAAACCTACTGAGTCCTAAAATACTAAATCAACTAGCCTACCTGTGATAATTCTTACCAAAGCCTAGCAGTAGCAGGAGTTCAACACAAACCACACTTAAACTCACAGCAGTAGTCAGCCAGAAAAAACTTCCTCCAAGGATCTAAACAGAACTGAGGCACACAACAACAAGCTTAGAACCTCAATCAAATTAAACTCGCAAAACCCGGATACAATGTCTCAATCCTTCAACGCCCAAACCTAACCTGAAGAACAACAAACCTCCCTTCGACCCACCTTACTCCGCCGCACGCCGCTATCAACATCAGAAACCCATCAAAACCGTTAAACACCGGAAACATCCCTCCGTTAACATCAAAACAGAACCGGACCTAAACCCCTCTTTTAACCCTAACTTCAACATCCGAAAATCTTCAACACAGAATCCTCATTCCATCTCTCACCATTAACAGAACCACACACAAAACGCCGGAAAACTCCTTCAAAACCTCCATCGGAACCCCTTCCAGAAACCTTCACCTCCGACCGTTAATCCATCCCTCACTTCAAATTGGCTTCAAACCCATTTCATCTGTAAATCCAACTTCAAAACACCCCCAAAACCAGAACCAAAAGTGGAAGAGAGATTCAAAGTGAAACAACCGAACACCCAATCATAAACCCTAACCCCTCTTTCAGTAATCCAAATCTCCATTCCTTCCGCCGTAAACCTCAAACTTCAATCGATTTCCATCATCAAAACCAAACCATTCAGAATAATCATCATCAACAAACGTAAACCAGATTCAGAAATAGAATAAGAGGAGATTGAGAGAGTTTGAAAGAGAGAGCCAGTGAAACGAGATTGAGAGAGAGGGGAATCCGAGTAATGATACGAAGAAGAAGGAATTTTGCGCCAAAACGAAAAACATTTGGACCAGGGAAAGGTTTTCATATTTTAATTAATTTAATTTAGTGGAATATTTTAATAGCGCTTTTTAAAAAAGCGCTATCTTAAAACACAATTATAGAAACGATAGCGGTTCTATAAAAAGCGCTATTGTAGTTACATATTTTAATAGCGATTTTTAAAAAGCGCTATCGTAATGCTTTTAATAATAGCGCTTTTATAAAAGTGTTATTGTAATACAACATTTTAATAGCGCTTTTTAGAAAAGCGCTATCTTAGTGAATACCTATAATAGCGCTTTTTTACAAAGGGCTATCAAAATCATATTCTCTGTACTCTTTAATAGCGTTTTACTATAAAGCACTATTATAAATATGTTTCTTTCTTTTTTAATAGCGCTTATTTAAAAAGCGCTATTAAAGTAGGCGATACAAAAAACCAATTTTGGCGTAGTGCAAACTATTAATTAGTTTGAATCACAATTCTTAATTCACAACCGCTCTTTGATTTATCCGAAGGAAAAGGTCAAAAGAGGGAAAACCTATTTTTGCATCGTAAACACGATGCGGGGAGAGACCTAGGTAAGGGGTTGGTTAAGCTTAGGGAAGGTACTAGCACCCTAAACTTCTGTAGTACTCTACAGGAACCTTTTGTTTATTGTATGCCTTTTATTTTTATTTATTATCTGTTTGAATATATATTGAGCTAAGGGATAGAGTGACCTAAAAGACCTAAGGGTTATTCCTAAGTTTACTCGGCAAGACGTCGCATCTTGTGCCTACGTATCCTGGATAGGGAATGGAATCAGAGTAATCGTAGTTCCCCTCGAAAGGGGGGTTAGAAACTTCTTGACTGTGGTCAAGGTTTCGATGGGGAGTAAGCATTTCTTAAAGAAACGCTTACGTGGAGTTTTGAAACTCCTATTTCTACTTTGAATTGTTGAATTAAAATTAGGATTGAAATTAGGGATTCCACAGCGGGAAACCCTAAAACAGAGTACGGCGACTCTTTGACCTAAAAGCTAGGGTAAAGGGTATTTTTGTCCACGACGGAACGCCTAGGCTAAATAGGGTTTGAAATAGTCAAAAGGTTAGGGTTATTGACTCGGCGGTCAAACGGCTAGACCTAATTCCTTCGGAGGGTTTTAACGGTAAATTATGCAACTGATGAATTATTACATGGCAGAGTTAACGGTACGGAAAATAAATAAAGTTGTAAAACAATAAGCATGCGACGATCACTCGCGTAAATTACAAATCCCAAAAAATGCGAAAAATAAATAACTGCGACGATAGCTTCGCATAAATTACAATCGAAAAAATAAACAAGAACAATAATTGCGACGATGGCCTCGCATAATTACAACCCAAAGAAAATAAAATGTGAAAAGTACTGGATTAATACCCAAGGACAAAAGATGAAAATTAAACGGGAATATTAAGCATTTTTATTTTAGTATTTTTTAGTAAGAAAATTGGAATGAAAGTGTGAAATGTTAGAAATTTATTAAGAAAAAGTTTGAGTTAAACAATTAGAGTTTTAATAAAAAGTTAGAAATTTATGATAAGATAGGAAGTTAATTTTAATTTTTGAAAAAAAAGAGTGGATTTTAATTTTATAAAAAACTAATTTTTTAAAGAAAGAGTTAGAATTGAATTTTTAGCTAGAAAATCAAGTTTTATTTATTTATTTGAAAAAGAGTTAAGTTTTTTTAATTAAAATTTTTTTCAGTTTTTTAATTGTAACATAAAAGAAATCTTAATATTAATTATATCAAAAAGAGTTTTAATTTTTAATTATAACAAAAAGAGAAGTTTTAATATTAATTATAAAAAACAAAGAGTTTTTAATTTTATTCAAAAAGAAAAAGAGAAGTTTTAATATTAATTATAAAAAACAAAGAGTTTTTAATTTTATTCAAAAAGAAAAAGAGAAGTTTTAATATTAATTATAAAAAATAGGGTTTTTGTTTTATTCATTCAAAATAAAGTGGCACTAGAAGCCCTGTAAACTAAAAGAGCGTGTCACATGATATTTTCTTGCAACAATCAACCAACTGCACAATCCGTTAGTGG
Source organism: Lathyrus sativus (assembly GCA_963859935.3). Lineage (NCBI taxonomy): Eukaryota > Viridiplantae > Streptophyta > Magnoliopsida > Fabales > Fabaceae > Lathyrus > Lathyrus sativus. Next base: position 619,079,516 of record OZ012741.1, read on the forward strand.
CTAGTTTAAACGTAATGCAAAATGAAATGGGATGCAAGATGAAATGACTAATCTTAGAGCAAAATTTGGGGTATTACACTTCAATTCCAACATTCCTTTGAATATGTTTAGTTTTTGTGTCCAACATGCTATTCATATCATTAATATATTTTGTACCCCCTTGTTGAAATCAAAATGTCCATATGAACTCTTATTTCATGAATCTACATTTAATTCAATTGAAGGTTTTTGGTTGTCTTTTCTATGCTTCCACTTTACAAGCTCATAGAAAAAAGTTTAATACCAAGGCTATGCAATTCATATTCCTTAGTTACGAGGAGGGTACCAAAGGATATATTTAAATGACTTGGATCATCATAACATCTTTTTATCTAGGAATGTTGTCTTCTATGAAACTATGTTTCCCTTTAAAAATCAGTCATCATCTCATACTCCTAACTGTTAGACGATGGCGCGGATCTAGAAGAGGGGTTGAATAGATCCCTTGGTTAAAAAAATATTCGGCAAATTGGTTTTAAAAATTTGTTTAATTTGCGGAAGCAGCCGTGGAAAAAATATCATCTATAACGAACGGTTACTAGAAAACCGGATATGCGTTTTAGCCGATGGAATTGGATAACGAGTAATGAGAATCACTACGCTAGTCACACTATCAATTTGATTTGGCTCACTATGTGGTATGACTAGTTCCAATGCCTTAAAATATTACCACAATAAATGGACAGCACACAAGGCTTTTCGTTCAGATAATTTATCAATCACTTGGAGTGCAGAGCACTACAAGCGAGTTCAGCTTTGAGTAATTTGCTCTAGTTTCCTTGTACAATCAACGATTGTACTAGAGTCAAAATTAGTTTAGCACTTACTCAAAACAGTCCTAAATTTGATATAATTGTTTGCACTAAAACCACACAAATATTAAGCAATGTAAAAACGTAAGGTAAAAGGCACAAGGATTTGTTGAGGCAGTTCCCCCATCGTCCTCGCTCCGGGGTACGTCTGCCCTCAATTCTAACAATAGAATTGAGACCTTATAATATAAATTTAACATGTTATAGAATCGTATATACAAGAATTGAAAGCAATCAAACAAACAAACACCCTTGTTGTTGTAGATGCTATCTCTTCTTGCCCCTTGATTCGAGTTGAATCAAGTCCTTCGACAGCTCGTGAGTGAACCTCCGATTACAGCTCTATGTTTGAAAAACCTTCTGTCTTCAAACCCCAGCCCGGATGATCTCAAACACTCGCGTGTCGAATCCGAAACTCTCCTTCACAATCCTCCGCTTACCGCTACTAGATCGACAGAATCCACCGGTCCTCGATCACCTTCACTTGGATGAATATGTGTTGAGAAGAATCGTTCAAAAACCCCCAAATTTAGAGAACCTTGGAGGACAAAACCCTAGAGGTTATATTCAAGAAAAACCTGTCAATTCCTAAACCCGAACCGGATTACCCAATCAGCGGCTTCGAACGTTATCACCTTTGACAATCCATAATGCACAACAAAGATTATTGTGTGTGATTGTTGTGGTATGAAATATAGAAGATGAAGATGATGAGAACTTGAATTAACACCTCTTTCACTTTTCTTATTTTTTTGAATGATTCAATGTATGTGAAGTTAAAAGAGCAACTGAATATTTATACCAGACAAAACTATTATAACTGATAAAACCATTTTTCAAAAGTAATAGACAAATCAGAAAATATGCATAAAACAGCGAGCGGTCGACCCATGCAGAGTGTAGGGTCGACCTGAGCTAACCCGAGGAAACATATTATGCAAAACACACAGCCATGCGTCGACCGGAACAAGGCATACGTCGACGCATAGCCTGAATTTTTTGACAAATAGAAATACTAACAGTATGCATCGACCGGTAGGTCAACCATACCTAACCCGAGGAAAATGCATTTTTAAGACACATGTCATGAGTCGACTGGAGCAGAGTTTTGGTCAACTCAAGGACCTGAAAATTCAGAAAATGCCTAAATTCATATTTTTTATTCTCTTAGATGATACCTATGATAGACCAATGGAGTTTAACTCTTATGACGCATATTTTGACAACTCTATATGCAATACTCGAGAGATTTTATGCACACAAACAAATCATGAGAAATAAGGTATGCTCAGGCAACATGAGAAATAAGATAACGCCAAACATTTATTCTTCCATGCGGCTGAGTTTTGACATCATCGAAACACGTATATCTAGTATATGAGGCTTTGCCCTCACACTAACCCAACACATATCCATACACTTGCAGACTCTTTTAGATAATCATACATGGACTATAGTGGATTTATCACCTAGTAAGGTTTCTATCGGTTATAGATGGGTCTACAAAATCAAATACAAAACAAATGGTCCCATTGAGAGGTATAGGACTAGACTGGTAGCTAAGGGGTACACTCGAATGGAAGGCATAAACTATTTTGACGTATTTTCTCATGTGGATAAAATCACTACAGTTTCAGTATTATTGCCCATTGTTGCTATCAAAGGTTGGCATTTGGAAGAATTTGATATAAATAATGCTTTCCTCCATGGTGATTTGAATGAGGAGGTTTATATGACCTTGCCCCATAGCCTATCTACCTCCAATTCTACACAAGTTTATAAGCTTCAAAAAGATCTATATGGTTCTAAACAGGCTAGTAGGAGGTGGTATTCCAACAAAGCTTGTTTCACAGCTTTGCTAGTATATGTTGATGATATAGTCTTAGTTGGGAATTCTTTTCATGAAATACAATTTGTAAAACATCTCCTAGATCAAAAGTTTAAGATCAAAGATCTTGGGCAACTGTGATATTTTTTTGAGTTTTGAGATTGCTAGATCTACTAAGGATATTTTCTTGAATCAGAGGAAGTACACAACTAAGCTCTTGGAGGATACAAGATTCCTTGTAGCAAAACCTTCCTCTGTGTCCTTTGATCCTAACCTCAAATTGTCTCTCACAGATGGCCAGCTTTTAGAAAATCCTTCTTCATATATAAGGTTGATTGATAGGTTGATATATTTGATAAATAGTATGCCTGATATTTCCTATGTGATGTAACATCTGAGTCAGTGTGTTTCTAAGCCTCTTCTACCACTTTATCAAGTCGCAACAAGAATTTTAAGGTACCTTAAATTTGTCCCAAGTAAAGGCATTTTGTTCTTAGCTTCTAATAGTTTAAAACTCTTTGGTTTTACTAATTTTGATTGGGCAAGATGCCTTGATACCAAGAAGTCCATTACTGGTTTATGTATCATTCTTGACTCTTCTCTATTGTGTTAGAAATCAAAGACACATAATAATGTCTCTAGATCCTCAACAGAAGCTGAATATAGGGCATTAGCATCTTTAACTTGTGAGATACAATGACTCCATTATCTTTTTTAGGACTTCTTGGTAAGCTTTTCTAAACCAGTTTCTGTCTACTGTGATAGCAAGTCTGTTATCTATTTTGCTCAAAACCCCACATTTCATGAAAGAAGAAAACATATAGATTTGGATTGTCATGTAATTCATGAAAAACTTCAATCTAAACTCACTCATTCGATGCTTGTTTACACTACTGCACAACTAACTGATGTGTTTACAAAATCCTTACATTATCCAACATTATTTTCTATTTTAACCAAGTTGAAACTTTGTAACATCCATAGTCCAACTTAAGGGAGGATATTAGCTTAAACTAGTACAATTAGTATACTTAATCATGTATTATTTGTACAATTAGCTTTAGTTTAGTTTATTAAACTAAATCTAAGTCCTAATCAATGTATGTATATATAGTAGTTACACACAACTTTTGTAATCAATGAAACAGTTCATTCTTCAATTTTCTTCAACTTTTCCTTTAGGTTTTCTATTTCAATCTTCAACCCTCCATGAGATCTTCCATTGTTAACACATTTTTAAACTTCTTCCTATCCAGTCACAAGCTCAAGTTGCAAATTTTTTTACCAAGTCCTTGCCACCTAAGAATTTTAATTCTTTCATATACAAACTTAACATGTTTGACGTATAGCATGTTACGTTTGAGGGAGGGTGTTAAAACTCTTAGTATGTGATAGCTTAAATGACAAGTTATTGAAGTTGCATCATTATTGTTGAGATGTTTGTTATAGTTAGTTAGCTTACCTACCACCTATATATACATACAAAATGTAACTAACATGAATTTTATTCAATGAAAAATAAACACATTCATTCTCATCTTCTCCAGTGAATTCTCATCTTCTCTTAGTTTTCATCATGGTTATTGAAAACTTGATGATTAAGTTTTTGTTTTAATTTATACTATTGGCTTGTATGATTGATATAATTGATGAACATGTCTTTGGACAATTGGCAAGTAAATAGTGATCTGGAACAAATTTTATTCCGGGGGAAATAGTTGTTGCAATTTTGATGATAGATTTATAGCATAAAAATGGGAAAATAAAAGTAATATCTACATGGATGCTACTCAAGGAAAAGTATTGATGTTTGAATCTGGTGATGATGGTGGTGGTTCATTCTTGACCAAAGCACTATCATCATCTCTTGAAATATCCAACACCTCAGGTTTACATTTACTTGCTCCATCATTCTGAATATCTTTAAGCCTTTCCATCACTTCTACCATAGAAGGCCTAACATCTTTAGAACCCTGCAAACACTGAAATGCTAACTCCGCGACCGCATCGATCATTTTCCTTATCTTGAAATCTGATTCAAAACCAAGTGTAGGGTCAACAAGCTCATGCAATTTTCCATTTTGAATCTTCTTGATAGCCATGTTAGACAAATTGATTTCTTGCCTGTTCCGCGATATATCAACAGCAGGCATCGACGATATCAACTCGATCAACACAACTCCGAAGCTAAATACATCGCTTTTATCAGTAAGTTGATAGTACAAGTGATATTCCGGATCAACGTAACCAGGAGTCCCTTGTGGAGCGGTTGAAACGTGCGTGACATGGTTTGGAAAAAGACGCGAAAGTCCAAAATCGGCTACTTTGACACTAAAATGATTGTCAAGTAGAATGTTGTTGGTTTTGACATCTCTATGGATGATGTCAGTGGCATGAAGATACACCAATGCACTAGCAGTTTCTATTGCAATGTTCATTCTGACATGCCAAGGTAGCATGCCAGGTTTTGCCTTTGAACCATGAAGATGATCAGCAACAGTTCCATTAGGGACATATTCATATACGAGCAAAAGTTCGCGACTGTGGCGCGAAGTGCATCCGTATAATAACACAAGGTTTTGATGGTGTAAACGAGTTAGGATCTCAACTTCATTCACAAATTGCTCAACTCTTCTGTAGTTGTTCTCATACATGCGTTTCACCGCAATCAAACGCCCGTCCCGGAGTTTTCCTAGCCAAAGAAAAATCATAAGGCCGGAACCTTGTCAGTGATCGATTACTCAAATTAGTACGCAAGTTCTAATCGGATTGACTTATTTGAACTTACCAAAATAGACTGTGCCAAAGGCTCCATCTCCTAGTGCTCTTGTAGAATCGAAGTTGTTTGTGGCCTTTTCGAGTTCACTATAGGTGAAGAAGTGGACTCCAAGGTATCTACCTCCCTTTTCAGTGACTTTTGAACCAGAACCAAAAACACAGTGAGATAGTGCAGTAGAAGAGGATATTGCATGAACAATCTTTTTCTTCTTTCTGCAATAATAGTAGATGTAGAAAGCAATGCCTACAGAAACCGCAATGATCACAGCAGAAGCAGAAACTCCTAAAAAGAATCATTAGAGTTTGTTTTCAATTAGTATAACGAAAATATGTCATCTATGAACGACACGACACAGACACTCTGAACCAAATGTATAAAACATATAACACCGAAACTGCTACATATATGACACGTATTGTATGCGCATGATACGAGTGTCAAATCAAAGAAAAAAACTATTTTTTTAGAAACACTAGTCTGACTTTTCCGACTTTTGTCTGATTTTTCCGACAAATGTCATATAAGAGTCAAAAACATCAATACGCCTACTCATAGAGGTGTCAGTGGTTATTTATACTACGAAAATGGATTGATTTAGTATTTTACCTACAGCAACCTTCCTTTTCCAATTCCATCTATTATCTGTAACAGTTCACACAAGACAAAGATTAGTTAGAAAATGTTGCAGAAAGTTCATGCAAAATCAAAGAACATATTCTAGTCCAAGTTGTTAACAAACAAATTATGAAATCTCTCATTGACCAAGACTAAAATGAATATAAGATTGAAGTCAGCATTTTGATAAAGTCAATGATAATGGTTTATGAGCAAAGCAAAATAGTCATAGTCAAAAAATGCACAATCATGACACATTGACACATTGAAGCCTCAACCAAAACAAGGAAAAGTCTACAAATCATAGAAATGCAAATCAAACAAAAACCTTAATCTGAAAACAAAACATACCGCGGCGATCAGAACAATCTAAACCTTCAGTTCCATCAGGACAGTAACATGAAAACTGAGACATATCATTCCCTCCACAAGTTCCATTATTTAGAACACATTTTAAGCATTTTTGAGTATCTGCAACATATTCCACATCAAATCCACCACTCAAAGCCTTGTTCAGCCCTTCAATTTCACCACCATGTTCCACTTCCTTTGTCACCTGAACACCAACACGAACTCCTTCACACTTTACACCCTCAGCTGTTTCAGAATCCGTATAAAACACACGCTTGCTCGAATCCTCCTTGCATGAAAACGAGTTCATCTTCGTGCCATTCGGAAGTTTGATGTCATTATCACAGTTATATAAAATAGTGATGTTCCTCACATTAGACATATAACGAAAGTGACTCGAGTTTAAAGAAGTGTTGGTTAAAGCAGAAGAACAATTATCATAAACAAGGCCTTTTCGAAACATTGTCACGGTGTAAGCAAATGGATTAATGTATAAGACTTGGAAATTTTGTGAAGCAATTTGAATGGATGTGTTTCGACGATGAGTGTCACACTTGAGATGAAATTGATCATTGTTGATGCCACAGTAACTTGGTCTATTTTGTCCCCAAAATGGATAATATATGTTGGATACTTCACCACATGTGTATGGTTGGAGACAATCTACATGTTTGTTACGTTGTTGTTGGCAAATTGTTGTTGGAAAAATTGTCAAGAACAAGAACAACAAGGAGGTGAAGGTGATCATCATTGAAGGTGATCTACATGTGAATGTGATCATCATTCATAGGAGAAGTCATAGAAGAAAAATGAGAAATGATTTTTATTTTCATGAGTAAAGAGTTTTTCTCTTAAATATGTTTGTTTTTGTTGTTTGACATTTGATTTTTCAAAGTTGGGTTATTTTTATATGCTAAAGTGTTTCTGTCATGTGTGTGGATACATAGATTAAGTACTTTAAAAGTTGGATTTCAATTTTAAGACAAATTCAAATGGACCGCAATTTAAAAAAATTAAAATAGAGGAATAATGATGAAAAGTAAATTTTAAAGAAATGATACTGAAGTTGAACTTTTTTTTTAAGCAACCTCAATTATATAAAATAGTGTTTCTTCAACCCATATTCTCTTGGGGTTGTTAATAGCAGGCCTCATCTTTTTTGAAGATTGAGCTTTAATACAGGGTAGGATTTCTTCAACCCATATTCTCTTGGGGTTGTTAATAGCATGCCTAGCCAAATTGTGTGTTATCACATTATTTTGTCTCTTTGTGTATATAGTTTTCTTAGGAGAATTTTTTATGACACCCATATACTTCTAACAGTCATGTGAAATTTTATGAATGCCTTCTGTTTTTGGAGATATATCTTCGAGCGCGCCCAAACATAAGTGAACGTTGAAATATTTTAGAGATATATCTCTGAAATATTTTGGAGTATAAGTCGCGCCAAACTCTTCTTCTTCCTTATTTCACATTGTCTTCAAACTCAATACAACCTTCTTCTCAATACATCCCCCTACACTAAATCAAATTTCATCAAACGAGGGTCAAAGGAACATCAAAGATCATCTCTAATATTGGAAACAACATCTGAATCATCAATTTCAAGTAAGTTTTTCGAGTTTTTGATAAATGTTCGAGTTTTAGTATAAACGAGTAGGAATCAATGATTAGGGTTAGAAATGTGTAGAAATCACATGTAACATAGTTTAGACATAGTGTATAACTTGTTCGTTGGATGAAAATGGCGATCAGAACATATTTTCTCCAACTTGCATGAGGTACACTCGCCATTGACACGATCTCTGTGTTGCGGGACATTCCGGAGATGCATTTTCGGAATTATTCACCATTTCATATACTTCAGGAAATTTTGGAGATGCATCTCTGAAATTCGTCAACGTTTTAGTTTAATGGTGCTTCCGGAGATGCATCTCCGGAATTTCCTGCAGTATGTTTTTTTATAAAAAAATTTGCTTGTGTGTGTGTTATTTGGGTGCACTAATGATATGTCTTACTTTACGTTACAGGCATAATAGTTGACAGAGTTGACAGACTGAGACATGGTAGGGTTGCTCAACACGCATTCGTTCGACGAGAGCAGAGCCAACAGGTTCTGGAGGCTCCATGTACATTTGGTCAGACGGACGTGTCTACTTCTAGGGCGGCATCTACTTCTAGGGCTCGTGCTTCACCTCAGGTCACTTTGTCTTCTTCTTCTTTCCGTAGGAGACGAGATTCACCATCTGACGCGTCACTTCCCCCGTCCTCCCGCAGACGCCAGGATTCACCAGTGCCACCTCCTACGGATGATGGTGTTGTTCTAGACCCTCTAGTGCCACTTTCGAGAGTGAGGCTGTTGACGATGCCGAGCCAGAGGGTTTTGAAGAAGGTCCATTTGATTTGTCCTTACTTCCTTTGTATTCAGACCATACTACAAGACATATCTGGGACAAAGAGGTAGCATTAGTTGGATTTTTTATGCTAATTTTAATTGCTGACATTGATTATTATTGACGTTGATTATTTCTGGCATATTTTAGAAGTGTGATCCCCATAAGTTTCTTAACCATAGGAGGAAGGTTGTTGCATTGCCTCAGCAGGAGGAGGATTGGTTTCAGTCGGTTTTGTCCATATCTGGCATGAAGGATCTATGCATGACCGGTTACACTCTGGTCAACCACGGGATGCTTAATGCATTCATGGAGAGATAGCACTCTAAGACCTTTTTGTTTCATCTCCCGTGTGGTGAGATGTATATCACACTGGACGATGTCTCGTGTTTGTTGCACCTTCGGATCAGGGGGAATTCCTCGATTATGGGAGGATGACCAAATATGAGGCGGTCGAGATGATGGTAGAGTATCTTGGAGCTGATCCAAAGAAGGTGATGGAGGAGGTGGATAAGACCAAGGGTGTTTATGCTAGATTTGAGTTCTTGAAGAACATATATGATGATGAGATCCTAAAGGCACAACAGGCTCATGGTGATAATGAGCAGGTGGCAGTACACATAACGCATGCTCTAAAGGCATACCTTTTTTTTTGTTAGCACTTGCATTTTTGTGGACAGCAGTGCCTCTTATACTGACGTGGCCTACCTACGGTACTTCTTGGATCTACAACGGACCCATGAGTACAACTAGGGGGCGACTTTCCTAGTCTATCTTTATTCGAAGTTGGGAGAGGGATGTATGTGAAAGACGAAGGAGGTCACATGCAGTGTGACACTACTTATGGTAATAATTCTTGATCCTTGAATGTTTTTTTGTCATTTTCATTTCATGTTTGTGAAACCATTGTCGATGATTCATTAGTTCCAAACTTTTTTTTTTCAGGTTTGAATTCTCCTGCACTTCCTGTGCATAGCTGGCTGGGCTAGTGTGCTTGAGTACACTAAGGATATGTCGCATGCCTGTGCTTATATCCCGCTAAGAGGAAACCAGACGGTCGAGCCTTTCACAGTATATCCTAATTGTTTGGTTGCGAGGATATGCACTTCAACAGCTACGTGAATCACCATCATACGCGACCATTTGACGGGATAATGATATACTTTGGATGGTTGGCATGCGGATCGCGTTTCACTGCTCTTCATCTGCTTGAGCACGTCATGCAGCAATTTGGGTACACCCAGATCATCCCCAAACACCTCGTTATTGCTGCTCTTCTTGCCTTGACTCGTATATAGATAGAGGAGTTGTTTGCTGATTATGAGAGTCATGTGGTAATGGAGGAGGCACAGGCTACCATAGCCCCGAATGACTGGAGCTACGTCGAGGGATACATCAGATGGTTCTTTAGGATATCACATCCGTATATGGTGTTGTTAGAACAAGATTTGTTCATGACATATATTCCTTGGGTTTTGATGATAACAAAGTATTAAAAGAACAATTGTGTTATCTAATGTGTACTTAAGTATGAAGGTTCTTATACTTAAAGGTATATTCATAATCTAATATGAAGGCACACTTAAGAGAAGTTGAGTTACATGCTTCTGATGATACAGAATCTGAAGAACACTTGCTAAGTGATGTTTGGCGTAGACTCTGAAGCTGAAGGCCTCAGCATTAGAAGAAGCAACATAATATCTCTATACTTGGTGATTGTATTGGCTTCTTATGATCGTTCAGAAGTTGTAGAAAAGCTGAAGTTGTTCGTACTGTAGAAAGAAAGTTGTAATGTCAAATCAGTTAGTCAGTTAGAATCTAAGTTCACAAGGCTCAAGAAAAGTTAACATGCTTTATCGATAACCACTCTCAACAGTTTTATAGTATAAGATCTCTTTAAAGACACAATGGTTAAACATGTTATACAATGGATCAAGATCCTTCGGTGTATCTATCTTTAATGGCTCTTGTATTATGGAGCAAAGCAAAGACAATTGATTAAGTTATCTCTTCCAATGGCTAGTCTTCTACAAAATGCTATATAAGTAGCTGAAGGTTCAATCTGAATCTTTAACAAGGAATAAGAAGGAGAAGAAATGCCAAAGAAGATAGAGGTGTTTAGAGCCTCTATCTGAATGAAGAAATAACAAGATCAATAATGAACAACACTATTGAATATGAAAAATATCATGTTATTTGTTGTAAATCTTAAGGTTTCCTAAACATTGAATATCCTAGAAATCTTAAGTGCTTAAGGTCTTTGTTAAGGTGATTACCATGTACCTATGATTTTGTATCAAGTACACATTGTTCTCTATTCTACTGTACATGTTGTTCAGTAGTTTAGATCAAAGTCTCTTGCTATGTGCTTAAGAATCAAAGTCTCCAGTTGAAAAGTTTGAGCCAAGTAAATCTATTTCTACTTGCTTAAGCATTGAAAGTATTGATCTGTGTTGATTAAGCAAAGAAGTCTTGGATAGTGCATATGATCAGTAAAGTATTTGATTGAGGATATGAGCAAAGAAGCCTTAGATGGTGCGTCTGAGAAAAATTCTTGAACTAGGTGGGTTTAAGCAGGGGAAGTCTTAGGAATTGAGGATCTAAGCAGAGAAGTCTTGATCAGGTACTGATTAAGCAAGGAGTCTTAGACTGTAGGTCTGAGCTATAAAAGTCTTATGCTTAAGTGCATAAGCAATTGTAATTATGAGTTGATTATAGTGGAAAATCTCTTGGAACGCAAGGGGACTGGAGTGCTCTCGGTTGGAGAGGAACCGGGATAAATTTGATGTGTTCATGGTTCTATTTACTCTACTTTTGATATATTATTTTGCTGCATTTATGATCAGATTTTGAATTAGTGTTTAGAATTTGAACTCTGTTAAGAAGCATAAACGTTTTTAATAAACACAATTCAACCCCCTTCTTGTGTATTTTTCCACCTTCAGGTGCATGCTTCTCCAGGAGATCCGTCGAGACCAGCTCATCAGGAGATACTAAAGGAGGAGCAGACTCAGCTATATCATATTGATAATGTCTTGCCTAGGTTTTTCACATAGCGGGTATTGCGATGGCAGGCATTGACGAGGGTATCTTCCCTGACGCTTCTTGTGTCAGGCGAGTCCTAGATGCCATCATGGTGGAGGCATAAGGGGAACTTTTGTATCGGAGACATCGCCGGAGGCCAGGGGGATTGATGGTCGAGGAGGCAGAGTAGGCAGAGGAGACAAAGGATGTATAAGAGATGTTGTCGACACACACGGTAGTAGTCTTTTATTAATTTGTATTAGTATTATACTCTATACTTTAATTTTACTATTTTATTACATTTTGGATCTCGATTGTACGACATTTTCTATATATATTGTTATTTTATTTTTGGCACACCCAGTATTATTCTCTTATTATTTTGTATGTCTATTTTTTTATTTTGCATCATGTGTTATACTTCATTTGAAAATAAATACACAACTTATAGAAAAAAACACTTGTTCTAATACACTTCGAAGATGTATCTCCAGAATATTATCAGAGATGCATCTCTGGAATAATTCAAATGTAAATAGCTTATGAGTGATATGTTTTGAGTATTTAGAATGGTTCTGAAGATGTATCTTCAGAATATGTCAATGTTTATTCAAAAATAGGTGCGTCCGTAGATTCATCTACGGAATCTAGGGGAATTTAAATAATTTTGCATGCTGTCTAAGAACTATCTATGGTGCATTAAGAAATTCATTTTCTTAGAGTGGATTCTTTTCTCTCTGAGACTATCACAAACCCTACTTCAGTCTTCTCTCTTTCTCATGAGATGCTCTGCTAGGGCTTTATTATCTGTTTCAAACTCCACCGTTTGAAGCAATTTTATGGCTTCTGCAAGTTTTGGATCATCTTCCCCTTTCAACGTTTTTGTACTAGTTTTTACCCCTATTTTTGATAAATAATAGCTATTTTTTTATAAAAATACTTTCAGGATCGACTAGTGAATTCTAGGATATATGTACATAAATTCTTAAAAGAGTGTTTGGTTATTTGTTATAAATGTAGAATAGATTCTAACTATAAGGAAATAAAGACAATAACTTGTAAAGAAAAGCAATGGATTTCGAATGTGTTGAGATTCTTGTAAAATGTAAGATAAAAGACAAGTTAATTGCTGAAAAGCATAGAAAAAAAAAAAGACTTTGCTTAAATATGTATAGAATCGTGTGCAGGATCATACATGTCTTCTCATTGACTTGTTCCTCACTCTTGTTTAGGTACTTTGAGTTTTTAGAGTTTTTGTAATGATATTGCCACACTAGAATCCATATATATACTAATACACAAATAATTGTCTACAACAGCTTTATTCCTAGAAATCGACATATATCTAGTTTCATGTTTTCAACCCGATCTCATTGTTTCCCTCCAATTTCCACTATCGACCAACAGTCATTTTCGAATTCCTAATAATGTTATCCTTCATTGTATGAGAAAACATGCTAAGTTCTCATTTTTCAAGTTTAACATATCTGATTCAACGCCTTTGGCTAAGGATCATTCTTATCGAAATGCTATCAAGCATCATTATGTTACCAAGTTTTTTTTAATCCTTTTTCCATGTATCAAGTTCCTGATGCTGAAATTCCATGTCGACAAGTTGCCCCCAAAAATGCCACTTTCAACCAATTGAGAGATAGGGGCATTTTTGAAACTTCTTACCATTCTGCCAAGTAATGTGCTGACATCATCATCATCATGGCAACTTTAGCAAAACGTCTTTTCAAGACATGCAACCACCAAATCTCATCATGGCTCCCTTTTCCCAGGAAAATGTAGGCCACCAAAATCTGCACCTTTCATTCCACTTTTAAACGAAAAACATGTGTCCTCAAAATCGGCGCCTTTTGCCCAAAAGGAAGAAACAGAGAGTTTTTTTCCATCACTATAAATACCACTTCTACTTATCATTGTCTTTTCTTCTTATTTCTGCTTTTTGATTTCTCAAAGAAAACAAATTCTCAACTGCATCTTTTTCAACACTACGCTCACTTTTTGCAACCATGGCTTCTTCATCAAAATTAAAGAATCCATTACCTATTGCTGCTAAAGTTAAAGTTCCCATTGCTATGAGGAACCAAGTGTATGTTCTAGATCCACCGTTAGAGGAATAGAACGCTAGAATCTATAAATCCCAAGTAGTCATCCCTTTATCTATTTCTGATAAAACTCATGCATTTTTGGGTCCATTCCCTGACCCTAATGCCATGGTTAAGAGATCGAAGGAACTTTTTCCTTCTTATCATCATACTAAACCCATATTCTACTCTAAATAACCTATTATCCTAAATTATATGAGTGTGTCTCTTCGTGTCTTTCACTTTTCTCCTTCTAATAAGAACAAAGAGGATTATATTGCTTGGTTAGACAAAGTAGAGTCTAAGAAAGCACCAATTTGGAAAGAGCAAGGCCTTTATGATTTAATCCAGTTGTCGAGGGTTGGCCCTCTGTATTGCTAAAATATGCTTGTCGCAACATTGTTCCTTTGGGAAGGTACAATAAACACTTTTAAATTGCCTTCTGGAATGATCATATCCACTTTATTTGACCAGGCGGTAATCGCTGGCCTTCGCCCAATTGGAAAAGTTTTTTACCTAAATGTACGAGATGAAGATACCACTAATTTTGATCAAAAACATGCTAGATTTGCGAAGTTTGTTATTGACCACCATAACACCCAAACTGAAGAAGTTTCATACAAAGAGCAAATCGCCTTCTTGACAATGTGGTTGTCGCATTTCATCTTTTGCTGCAAATTTATGGAAGCAACTAAGATGTTCCTTACGTTAGCCAATCAATTACATGATGGTCGAAACATCGATTTAGGCCTACTAATATTAGGTTTTCTATATGAGTCATTATGGCTTGCAACTTATGCCCTCAAAACCCTTGGACCTACAACCAATCTTTTGCTTACGGGCACTTATTGGCTACTCCAACTTTAGCTGAATCCCACATTTGAATCTTCTCTACAAATAAATATACCAAATAACCAAGTCGAAGAAATTAATTACCGAAAAATTAAGGGTATTAGACTTGCTTTAATGACCCCCACTGATATAGGATGCTCGATACAGGACGCTTTCATTAAATACTTCATGATGTTTACAAAGTGTTATACCTTCACTCCCTTAATGACCCCTTTTTCGAATCAAAACTATGGGCCATATTGGTTCAAACGAGAGTTTCCAGCTTTTACTCCTGAACACGAAGTTGAAGCTGTCGAGATATGGAAAGCTTTTCTTACCTCAAAACTATTATCATCAAGACTTGGGAATACTAAAGACATCATGGGGATGGTTAGCTATCAACCCAACTTAGTATCTCAACATTTTGGGTTTAGCCAATCTTTACCCAAATCATACTTTGGTCAAAAATGTGAACTTTGCTTAAGCACCATTGAAATGATTGAGGCACAATATAATGAACGTTTGAATCAACAAGCTAATGTGTGCATTGACCTCACACCTTTTCAATTCCAAATATCCTTTTATTGCACTCAAGAATTTGACGCGTGGTGGAAAACTTATCATATTGACCAATTTGTAGTTGTGTCAAACCTGATGCATTCTCTAACAGAAGCTTTTTCCTCTCTGCAGACAACGTTCGCAAAAGTAGGAGTTTTCATATTAAAGAAATTCAAATCTTTCAGCGTTACTTTGAAATTGTGTATGATCCAAGTAATCTTAGGAGAACTATCTCTGAGGTAGCTAAAACTTTAAAAGAAAAACTTATTGAAAAAATGCCAAACCTGCATTTTTCCTTCTTATGTAACTGACAAATACATTTGTGCTTTACTATTTCAAACACCTAAATTTCCACATTTACCTTCTAGTGAGCTCCCTTTGACTTTTTGACTGCCTTTTCCTAGGTGGTTTATATGTGGGTCTTACTTAGAAGTTTTGGAAAATGAATGTAAAAATCATGTCGAACGAGTAGTTACATACATAGCTATCAAGGTCACCTTCATGTCGATATTAAGAATGTTCAAATTTTATCTATTGTACATGCATGTGATGAAAGTAAAGAAACTTTTGGGATTGACTAAACTCTTCTCTCTCTCTCTCTCTCTCTCTCTCTCTCTCTCTTGTGCTTTTCTGATGTGGTTATTTTTGATTTTTTTTCCAACTGTTCCTTTAAGGAAAGCCGCAAGGGATGTTGCTAGCATAGCTGTTGTTGCTTCCAAGAAAAGAACTAGAGAAGAAAAAGCCTCGGTCAAAGGAAACGACATACATGTTTGCCTTCATGCCTAGCCTAATCTTCTAGCAAACACACCACCTGATTCTCTTACATGTACTAATAAACTGTCGATGTTTAGATTGAAGGAGAACCTCAAAACACCCCTCTTAGGAAGTTTAAAGGTATATAAATTAAGGAATTTGAGAAAGAAAGCTTTGTCAAGGATAGGGATCCTCGTGGCTACGTACGTTAGGGAATGAGGAATCAAAGCGTCCGTAGTTTGTAACATCCTTCTAACCCAACAAGTATTTCATGTGATATACGAAAGTTAAATTAATCAAAAATCACCACTCAAGGGTGGCACACTTTATAGAAACATCATAATTATTCATCCTGCTCCGTAACATGAGTTTCCAAACATTTATAATAATCATTTCTTTGGTAACATCAAAAAATAAATTCAGACTTCGCAGCAGAATCATAGTCACAAAATAACTTTATTTATTTCATCAACCATCAAGACCTTTTAGTCATTGTCAAAAGTCGTCATCAAATAATCCAGCGTATTAGAAAACTCATTAGATAGATTTAACAAAACAACACAATTTCAACTCAATCATTTCCCTCACCCGATGTTATATATCAGAGTAAGACACCTCTACTATTAACGAAAACACAAATAAATAACTCCAAAGCCATCACTGATGCTTCTTCGAGCTATTCCTGAGAATCTGCATGTTGCCTATGTGGAGGCAACATTCAAACAAGAAAGGTGAGTAATCACGAATCAATATAAAAGATATAAGGAAAAAATATACCAGTACAGCAACATCAACAGTTCATATACATCGTCATAGTATCGTCAAACCAAATAATTATCATCATCACACATCACTTAGAAATCACATCATCAATAACATCATCGTCACACTTCACTTAGAAATCACCTCATAATTAACATCGTTTACATCACTTAGAAATCCATACATCATCATTTACCAAGTATTATATTCACACCTTTCTATCATAGTAACATATATACATCTTCGTCATAAAATCATCAAATCAACATTCATCACCAAAACATCACTTAAGTCACAACATCATCAAACATCATTTTAACACTCAATTATGCAATACCACATAATATGAAATGCAACAACATAGACTCAGGCATGTGGTACCAAAGTCATCATGTTGATGGACACTGGGCCATCACCCTCCAAATATCCCCACCAATAGGATCGATTCTACACAAGAACCGGAGCACATCATAAACACCTAAATCCACACAATGGGATTGAAGCCACCACTGGACCGAAGTCCTAACATCATCACTAGACCGAAGTCCTAACATCATCACTGGACCGAAGTCCTAATATCATCGCTGGACCGAGGTCCTAACATCATCACTGGACCGAGGTCCTAAAGTATTATATGAATGCATGATGCAAAATGTCATAATAATCATCATCACATCATCGTAAAAGTTGCATCATCATTCATAAAAATTCATCAAAACATCATAGTATTGCATCATCATTATGAATCACAATTCTTCACATTACTCCATAAAGCATCATGTTATAGTCATCAAAATACATCACATCAATTACCCAAGGCATACAAACAACACTCAAGGTTCTTCACTTACACCACGACTTCTTAAGATACACAACAAGCAACAATCAAATCCTTCAAGGTATTAGACATAAAAAAATGTTAGCAAAATGATTCGTACAATTACAGCATGTTAAAGTTCTACTTATTAGCTTTCCAATACTTTGAACGGTTTGTCATTTGGATTAACGATTAAAAAGTTATGATCGAAACTGTTTTGGCGTTTTTCTACCTATGAGTCGACTCAAAGGTCGACGCACTGAGCTATGAGTCGATGCACTGAGCTATGAGTCGACGCATACTATTAAAATTTCCATAATTTTGTATTCGGGTGACCTCAGGTCGACCCAGGGGTTCTAGCGGTCGACTCACACTGTTTCGAACCCCAAAAATCACTTTTTTAAAAGCACTTTCACCTCATACTTTCACACCAAAGCCTATACCATTAACCCCTATCACCATAGACACGATTTTATATCAAAATAACATCCTAAACCTCAATTATGCTATGTTTTACTCATGGATTAATAACAATTCATCATAATTTCATTCCTCCGACTCAAAACTCCAAAATTCAACAATGGAGGAATTTTCAACAGTTTCCAAAACATAATTTCTACACACATACATGTATAGAACTTATCACATATCAGTTAGAAAACATCATTTATCACACAACCAAATAACAATTTCATCATAATCTCATCACGTTTCCCAAAATCCCCAACTACCTACATACATCTACCCTTATGTCAATTATATTGACAAGTGATACTCCTCATACCTTAGATAATTCGATTTCGACTTTCTATTTGAATTCTTCAGAGTTCTCACTGAGCCCTAGCCTCTTCCTCTTTCTTTCTTCAGAGCGCTCTCCCAAAAACACGATCGTACCAAAATAAACTTCTCCCCTATCTCTTTTTCTCTTTTGTCATTCTTACCCTTTGGACCCCTATTATGATTTCCCAATTTCGTCCTCACTTATTCCACTCAACATTAGCATCTTACCCTCAGTGTTCCCTTCCTATTATTTAAAATAATAATAATAATATAAATAACATTGTTCACATTATTCCACTTTTATTATTATCTAAATAATTTTTAGTAAATCATACACTTCTAAATATCTTCAATACCCTCTTAACATCATCAATACCCCACAACACAAAATCATCATGCATTAAAATGTTTCACCAAAATTCATCGAAAATCATGAATATTTATAATAAGTAAATTAAATAAATATTCTAATCATCTTAGGGTGTTACAACTCTCCCCCACTTAAAGAATTTTCGTCCTCGAAAATTACCTGAAGAAAACAGAGTCGGATACGACTCCCTCATCTGATCTTCACGCTCCCAAGTGCAACTCTCAAAACACGTGATCTCCCTCTTGGAATTCAAGCGTTTTCCTTATCTTATCATGATAACTCTTCTGACGACTCTGCAAAACTCTCATCCTCTCTAGGATCATCTTAATCTTTCCAGTCATCTCCTGCACAATCTCAAGTCCGAGTACAACACTCTCACCTGACTCATACCAACACAATGGAGTTTTACACCTTCTACCATACAAAGCTTGATACGGCACCATCCTAATACTAGCATGGAAATTGTTGTTGTATGTAAACTCAATCAACGACAAATGGCTATCCCAAGATCCTCCTTGGTCCAGTACACAAGCCTTCAGCAAATTCTCTAAGGACTGGATAGTCCTCTCTATTTGACCATCCATTTGAGGATGGTATGTAGAACTCGTCCTCAACTTAGTAGCCAAAGCGTCTCACAAACTCATCTAGAACCCCGACGAAAATCTTGGGTCTCTATCTGACACAATACTCGAAGGTATCCCGTGCAACTTCACAATTTCCTCTATCTACAATTCAACCAACTTCTTCATAGAATGATTCATCTTCATTGGTAAGGAATGAGCCGATTTAGTTAATCTATCTACAATCACCCAGTTTGAATCATTTCCCTCCACATTCTTCAGCAATCCCGACACAAAATCCATGGAAATACTACCCCCATTTCCATTCTAGAATATTTAACGGTTGCATCATACCCGAAGGCTTCTGATGTTCAATTTTTGACTTCTGACAAGTCAAATACGTATAAACAAACTCTGCAATGTCCTTCTTTATACCAGGCCACCAAAACAATTTTTGTGAGTCCTGGTACATCTTCGTAGCACCGGGATGAATACTCAATCTACTTTGATGCCCCTCTTCAAGAATACTCTTCTTAATTTCTGGAACATCTGGAACACACACTCTATCTCTGAACCTCATCACACCATTCTCATCAATCTGGATTTCACTTCTGTTACCTTGGTTAATCAAGGTCGACTAATCAACCAACCTCAAGTCAGATAGCTGACCCACTCTGATTTCTTCCAGAATACTACTAGTCAGTTTCAACATACCCAACCTCACACTTTCAGGAGTCTCTTCACATACTAAACTCAGATCTCGTAATTGCTCAATTAATTCCAATTCTCTCACCATAAGCATTGATATATGCAATGATTTCCTACTCAATGCATCAACCACTACATTTATTTTATCAGGACAGTAACTCAAATTAAAATCATAATCCTTCAATAATTCCAACCACCTCCTCTGCCACATATTCAACTCCTTCTGATCAAATAAGTATTTCAAACTCTTATGATCACTGAACACTTCAAATTTAAAGCCAAAAAGATAATGTCTCCAAATTTTCAACATGAACACCACAATTGCCAACTTTAAGTCATGCGTAGGATAATTCCTCTCATGCACTCTCAATTGTCTCGAAGCATAAGCAATAACATGTCCATTCTGCATCAACACCCCACCAAGACCTATCTTCGACGCATTACAATACACCATAAAAGATTCATTTGGATTAGGTAAGATCATTACCAAAGTGGTTGTCAACTTCTTCTTCAATTCCATAAAACTCTTTTCACATGCAACATCCCACACATAAGCTTGACCTTTTTGAGTCAACTAAGTCGAAGGTAATGCTAACTTAGATAAACCTTCGATAAACTTACGATAATATCTTGCCAACTCAAGAAAACTTCGTGTTTCTGTAGCAGACTTCGAAGTCTCCCACTGTAACACAACATCAATCTTAGAAGGATCAATAGCAATTCCACCACTAGATATCACACAGCCAGGAAAATTCACTTCCTTCAACCAAAATTCACACTTTGACAGTTTCACATACAACTTCTTCTCTTTTAACACTTGCAACATAGTTCTCAAATGCTCAGCATGTTTTTCTTCAGATTTAGAGTATACCAAAATATCATCAATAAAAACCACAACAAACTTATATTCATGAAAAATCTGATTCATATACTCCACCAACACACCTGGTGCATTGAATACACCAAACGACATAACAGTGTATTCATAGTGACCATACCTCATCCTGAAAGCTGTCTTCGGAATATCATTAGGTTTAACATGAATCTGATGATAACTCGACCTCAAGTCAATCTTCCTGAACACACAAGCGCCTACCAATTGATCCATAAAATCGTCAATTCTCGAAAGTGGGTATTTAATTTTGAAAGTATCTTTATTTAACTGTTGATAATCAACGCAGAACCTCATACAATTGTCTTTCTTCTTAACTAATAGCCTAATAGCACATGAGCACCCCACGGAGAAACACTCAGTTGAACAAACTTCTTCTCAAGCAATTCTTCCAATTGCTTCTTTAATTTACTTAACTCAGAAGCGGACATCCGGTAAGAAGCCATTGACACCAAACTCGTACCTGGTATCAAGTCCCCTGCAAACTCTAATTCACGCTCTGAAGCAAAATCACTGATGTCATCCGGGTACACCTCTGGAAATTCACGGACCACAGGTAATTCGACACTTGCAACTATGCAAACATTACCAACATCGAGGACTTATCTTCTTGAAGTTCATTCACTTGCTTAGCATCAAACAAAGTCAGCTCCTTGCTATCACCAAACCCAGATCCACACTCTGGAGGCAAGTTACAATTATCTTCAGATAAAAAAAACATCAGGGTTTACACACCATTGGAATATCTCTAGTTGTCACCTTGCTATCTACTCCCTAAAAAACAACCATCAACGATACCTGATCGTTCTCCCTCAGAGACATCCTAACTTGACTAACGAATGAGAAAATCAATTCTGCCTCATCTCTAGATATAATAATCTACGTCGACTCATCACAACCATCTATAAGCACTTGTCTTAGCTCTAAAAATTCACTTCTCACACCATCTAAGCTGGCAAGACGCGTCCATTCCATCCAATATGATCCCGTCTGCTATCAACAAGAGATTAAGAGTGATCAGTTCCTCAATTTATTAATAGACAGCCGACGATCATGATGGGGCATAAGCCATTTTTACAAACTATGATAGCATTCAACGACACACTGATCCACCACTCCACACTTGAAGCATCTTGGATAAGCACAAGCTTCTCCCCCACTTATTTCAATCCCACTTCTGCAAACAAATGTTAGAAAAACAAACGTGTATCGACAGTGTTTTCACAAACATGTCGCATTCTAGGGAACAACCAACATTAGACAACCTGGCTGGATAGATTGTCCTGCTCTGATACCACTAATGTAACACCCTTCTAACCCAACAAGTATTTCACGTGATATACAAAAATTAAATTAATCAAAAATCACCACTCAAGGGTGCCACACTTCATAGAAACATCATAATTACTCATCTTGCTCTGTAACACGGGTTTCCAAAAATTTATAATTTTCATTTCTTTGGTAACATCAAAAAATAAATTCAGACTTCGCAGCAGAATCATAGTCACAAAATAACTTTATTTATTTCAAGACCTTTTAGTCATTGTCAAAAGTCGTCATCAAATAATCCAGCGTATTAGAAAACTCATTATATAATTTTAAAAAAAACAACACAATTTCAACTCAATCGTTTCCCCCACCCGATGTTACATGTCAGAGGAAGACACCTCTACTATTAACGGAAACACAAATAAATAACTCCAAAGCCATCACTGATGCTTCTCCGAGCTATTTCTAAGAATCTGCACGTTATCCACGTGGAGGCAACATTCAATCAGGCAGGGTGAGTAATCACGAATCAATACAAAAGATATAAAGAAAAAATATACCAGTACAGCAACATCAACAGTTCACATACACCATCATAGTATCATCAAACCAAATAATCATCATCGCCACACATCACTTAGAAATCACATTATCAATAACATCATCGTCACACTTCACTGAGAAATCACCTCATCATTAACATCGTTTACATCACTTAGAAATCCATACATCATTCTTTACCAAGTATTATATTCACACCTTCCTATCATAGTAACATATATACATCTTCGTCATAAAATCATCAAATAAACATTCATCACCAAAACATCACTTAAGTCACAAAATCATCAAACATCATTTTAACACTCAATTATGCAATACCACATAGTATGAAATGCAACAACATAGACTCATGCATGTGGTACCGAACTCATCATGTTGATGGACACTGGGTCATCACCCTACAAAAATCCCCACCAATAGCGTCGATTCTAGACAAGAACCGGAGCACGTCATAAACACATCAATCCACACAATAGGATTGAAGCCACCACTGGACCGAAGTCCTAACATCATCGATGGACCGAGGTCCTAACATCATCACTGGACCGAGGTCCTAAAGTATTCTATGAATGCATGATGCAAAACGTCATAATAATCATTACCACATCATTGTCAAAGTTGCATCATCATTCATAAAAATTCATCAAAACATCGTAGTATTACATCATCATTATGCATCACAACTCTTCACATTACTCCATAAAGCATCATGTTATAGTCATCAAAGTACATCACATCAATTACCCAAGGCATACAAACAACACTCAAGGTTCATCACTTACACCACGACTTCTTAAGATACACAACAAGCAACAATTGCAGTTTTCAAGGTATTAGACATAAAAAAATATTAGCAAAATAATTCATATAATTACAGCATGTTAAAGTTCTACTTATTAGCTTTCCAACGCTTCAAACGGCCATTTGGATTAACGATTAAAAAGTTATGATCGAAATTGTTCTGGCGTTTTTCTACCTATGAGTCAACTCAAAGGTCGACGCACTGAGCTATGAGTCGACGCACTGAGCTATGAGTCGACGCATACTGTTAAAATTTCCACAATTTTGTATTGGGGTGACCTCAGGTCGACCCAGGGGTTCTAGCGGTCGACTTACACTGTTCTAAACCCCAAAAATCACTTTTTTTAAAAGCACTTTCACCCCATAATTTCACACCAAAGCCTATACCACTAACCCCTATCACCATAGACCCAATTTTATATCAAAATAACATCCTAAACCTCGATTATGCTATGTTTTACTCATAGATTAACAACAATTCATCATGATTTCATTCCTTCGACTTGAAATTTCAAAACTCAACAATGGAGGAATTTTCAACAGTTTCCAAAACAGGATTTATACACACATACATGTACAAAACTCATCGCATATCAGTTACAAAACATCATTTATCACACAACTAAATAACAATTTCATCATAATCTCATCATGTTTCCCAAAATCCCCAACTACCTACTTACATCTACCCTTATATCAATTATATTGATAAGTGATACTTCTCATACCTTAGATAATTCGATTTCGACTTTCTCCTTGAATTCTTCATAGTTGTCTCTGAGCCCTAGCCTCTTCCTCTTTCTTTCTTTAGAGCGCTCTCCCAAAAACACGATCGTACCAAAATAAACTTTCCCCCTCTCTCTTTTTCCCTTTTGTCATTCTTACCCCTTGGACCCCTATTATGATTTCCCAATTTCATTCTCACTTATTTCACCCAACATTACCATTTTACCCTCAGTGTTCCCTTCCTATTATTTAAAATAATAATAATAGTAATAATAATATAAATAACATTGTTCACATTACTCCACTATTATTATTACCTAAATAATTCTAGTAAATCATACACTTCTAAATATCATCAATACCCTCTTAACATCATCAATACCCCACAACACAAAATCATCAGGCATCAAAATATTTCACAAATATTTATCGAAAATCACAAATATTTATAATAAATAAATTAAATAAATATTCTAATCATCTTGGGGTGTTACATAGTTCACCTAACTACAGGTTGGTTGGTCTCAATCGCATAAGGGTGAGAGAAAAGGTCTCGATCACACTGGGGTGAGAGAAAAGGGAAGTTAGTTGTTAGTGAGCTTATCAAGGATAGGGATCCTCGTGCCTACGTACCCTCATTGGGGAATGAGAAATCAGAGCGTCTGTAGTTCACCTAACTACGGGTGAGGAACTCTTGATAGTGATCAAGGTTCCAAAGGGGGAGGTAAGTGTCTATTGCAAGACACCTACATAGAGTGCGACGACTATAATCCTAAGGCTAGGATAAAAGGGGAGGTAAGTTGATGACGAGAAAACGCATCGATTATATCGCTAGATTTCATTGACTTTTATCGCGCATTCACCGTTTTAACGCTCGATTTCTCGAGTTTTTCTTACTATTTTGCAGGTACATCGTTATGTGAGGCCAAATCATGAATTAAGAAGAAAAGAACGAAAGAAACCACAAGAAATGAAGCAAGACAGAAGCCTGCATAAAGTCTGCATAATTTGTTACGGCCACGGTCGTTACAAGGGTGTCACGACCGTGACACCTTACTTTGGGCCATCACGACCGTGAGGAAGTAGTCACGACCGTGACACTTGGAATCATCAAATAACGAGCGTGAAGACCTTGTCACGCCCGTGACAAGGATATAACTTGATTTTGACTCAGACTACGTCAAGCCACCACTGAAGACCACTCCTCCTACTAATTCTCCTCAAGGCAGCACGTGAGGACGACTTCTCCCATTTTCTGCTGCCACTTTCCAACATTTTCTCAACCACTTCAGCAAAGCCCAAGAAGCAAAAGACCAAGGTATCAGCCCATTGGAAGCTCTATAAATAGGACCAGCTCAGGAGAACTCAGGGACAGACTTCATTATCCAAATTTCTTGCGGAAGCTCTGCCGAATTGCCTTACCACCAGAATTATTATTCCAGCATTATTTTGTTTCCTGTCTTATTTTATTTGTATCCAAACCAACCGTGTAACAATTTCCAACATTAGGGAATTGTTATACTTTTATTTGTTTCCAGCCTTCAGCATTCGTTTTAATTTTTATTTCCGCCTACTCCAAGCCTTCCGGTCTGTGGAAGAAGGAGTCTACTCAGATATTTGTTAATCAGGTTTTTCAATTATTGCAATTTAATTTATTTATAATGTCTATTTATTTTTCTGCCATTAGTAAGTCAATATTTAACTCTGAGTCTGATTTAACCTCGATGAGTAGCTAAATACCTTAGGGCGGTATGTAGTTATAACCAACTTAACCGGTAAAATATAACCATGGGCTAAAATAATTAATCGCTTAACATTCTGGCTGATGCTTTTTAATTGAATTCGACCTTTTCGTTACGAGAGTAAGAAAAGGGTATTAGGTTGGGTCAAGACCACGAGAGTGTGAGATTTCAACCAGATAGCTAAAGTTAGGAATTTAAATTAAATACAGCGAGAGCGCTTTAAGATAAATTAGAATTATTTAGTTTCCAAAAATTACCTCTAAACACTTATGGGCTAGCGAGAGCAGGCATAGGGCTTTAGGGATAAGATCTGATTCAAGACCACGAGAGTGTGAGTTGTGAGTTGAGGGTATTCAAACTAGTAATCTCTACCGAATAGATTAAGTGAACATCTTTATAAGCCTAGGTTAGATTGACCCACCTAAGTTAGTATAATTACATACCGACCGTCTTAGTATTATTTTATTAGAAACTTAAATTTAATTCCGCCTTCAATAGTCTTAGAAAACCAACAACAATCGTGACAACTATTCGCCTTAGCTAAACTAGAAGTTCATCTAGCACTAAGTAACGATAGAATCCCTGTGGATCGATAATCTTAAATATTACTTCGATAGGCTGTGCACTTGCAGTAAGATACCGCTAGACGCATAAGTAGACACGTCTGTAGCCCATCATGTTTTTGGCGCCGTTGCCGGGGATTCCTTAATTTAGTTACTAGTGCACTTAGGTAGCATTGTCTAGACTAAGGTATCAACTATTTAATTTAATCTAATCTCCGAGTGTATGCCACGTACTCGCTCCAAAAGCGAAGACTTGCAACCTCTAATCCCTGAATCGGAACGCTTCTTACACGTAAGAAGACGTATACTCGATTTCGAAAATAATTCCAACATTCCAGATATTCAATTAGATCCGCCTGAACCAGTCGTAAAATCAGAAAACGCAGGAATGGCTGAAGAACAAACTCATCCACTCAAGTATTACGCTAATCCTTCGCAAGGTGAACCGCATTCAAGCATTGCAGCACCGGCTATCAACCGAAATGATTTCGAACTAAAACCATCATTGATATCAGCCGTGCAACAAAATCAATTCGCCGTAAATCCTACCGAGGATCCGAATCTTCATCTTTCGATCTTTGTGCAATATGCAGATACCGTAAAAGCCAATGGAGTTACCCAAGAAGCTATTAGACTACGTTTATTTCCTTTTTCGCTTCGAGACAGAGCAAGAGCATGGCTTCAATCTCTGCCTTCGAACTCAGTAACTACGTGGGAACAACTTAAGAGAGTTTTCTTGAACAGGTATTTTCCACCTAGCAAGACAGCTATGTTGAGAGCTCAGATCAACGGATTTAAGCAAAGAGAAAGTGAATCATTATTCGAAGCTTGGGAACGCTATAAGGATCTACTTAGGCTTTGTCCACATCATGGATTAGTAGAATGGATGGTCATCCATACCTTCTATAATGGACTCTTGTACAATACAAGAATGACAATTGACGCTGCCGCGGGTGGTGCATTGATGGACAAAGAATATAATGATGCCTATGCACTTATCGAAAGTATGGCTCAGAATCATTACCTTTGGGGAAGCGAGAGAGTCGCAACTGAGAAACCAACAAAGGGAGGTATGTACGAAGTAAGTAGTATGGACCAAGTCAATGCGAAGTTTGACCAACTAAGCCAAAAGATCGACAACTTGGCCATAACACCTGCAGCCACCGTGGCTGCAGTAACACCTAACTGCGAGTTATGTGGAGTCCCAGGACACGAAGTCTCTGATTGTCAACTATTGGCAGGAACTCCCACTGATCAAGTGAATTATGCTCAAGGAAACCCTTACTCAAACACATACAACCCAGGTTGGAAGAATCATCCGAATTTCTCCTATAAGAATAACAATGCTTATTACGCACCAGGTCAAGCACCAGCTACATCACCAGGATATCAAAAGACTGCTCCTAATATCCCTAGAAAATCGAACCTTGAATTGATGATGGAGAGCTTTATAGCTAGCCAATCTCAGACAAACAAGGACTTCTTAAACCAAAACATTCACACTAGTGAGCAGATTAAACAATTAGTGAGCAAAGTAGATGCATTAGCTACACATAACAAAATGCTTGAAACTCAGATTTCACAAGTAGCTCAACAACAAGCACCTACTGCTGCACCAGCTGGAGTATTCCCTGGCCAACCTCAACCTAATCCGAAAGGACATGCTAACGCTGTAATATTAAGAAGTGGCAAGGAACTTGACGGACCTACCGATCCAAGACTTGACAATCCAGCCATGTACCAAAAACCGGATAAACCGACTGAAGTGGTGAATGATCCAGAAGAAAAGGAAGATGAAAGTCAAGAGGTAGTGGAGAAAGAACAACCTTATGTGCCTCCACCACCCTATAAACCACCAATTCCGTACCCTCAAAGATTAATAAGTTCCAAGACGACGGGTCAATTTAAGAAATTTGTCGAACTTCTGAAACAGTTGAATATTACTATTCCATTTACAGAAGCAATTACCCAAATACCCTCGTATGCCAAGTTTTTAAAAGAAATCTTAGCCAATAAGAAGAAGATAGAGGATAACGGAACAGTTACACTTACTGCCGAGTGTAGCGCCATAATTCAGAATAACATGCCTCCTAAGCTAAAAGATCCAGGAAGTTTCTCTATACCCTGTGTAATAGGAAAATTCGTCATTGACAAAGCTCTATGCGATTTAGGAGCCAGTATCAGTGTTATGCCCTTAACGATTTGCAAAAGGCTAGACATGGGAGACCTAAGACCAACTAAAATGTCTGTTCAACTAGCCGATCGCTCTGTTAAATATCCTGTAGGCATACTAGAAAACGTCCCAGTACGTATAGGACAATTCTACATTCCTACTGATTTTATAATCATGGACATCTCTGAAGACTCCACTACACCTATCATACTAGGAAGACCATTCTTAGCTACCGCCGGAGCCATAATAGACGTAAAAAGAGGAAAGCTAACCTTTGAAGTAGGTGAAGAGAAAGTCGAATTTGTTTTAACACAATTCTTACAATCACCAGCTATAGAGGATACATGCTATCTAATGGACGTAATTGACGAATGTGTAAGAGAAATGGAACTGGAAGAGACCACTTATTCTGAAATAATGAAAATTCAAATCCCTCCAATTCTCGAAGATGATAATTGGCAAAAACCGTATCAGGATGATAGTCTAAGCGAAAGTTTAGCACTTACACCGGATCCCATGCCAAGTAAAGATAAACCTACATTAGGATTAAAAACTTTACCTAATAACCTAAGGTACGAATTCTTAGACGTTGAATGTAAAAGACCAGTTATAGTGAATTCCAGTTTAGGAACCATAGAAACAAAGAAACTTTTAGATGTTCTGAAGAAATATCCAACTGCATTAGGATATAACATATCTGATCTCAAAGGAATATGTCCTTCAGTTTGCATGCATCGCATTCTGCTTGAAGAAGATTGCAGAACCTCCAGAGAATCTCAGAGAAGAATTAATCCAACCCTTAGCACTGTAGTAAAGGAAGAAGTCAAGAAATTATTAGATGCCGGGATAATATATCCAATCTCTGATAGTGAATGGGTTAGTCCAATACATGTAGTGCCAAAGAAAGGAGGTATCACTGTTGTGAAAAACGCTCAAGGCGAATCGATATCGCAAAGAGTAGTGACGGGATATAGAGTGTGCATAGATTATCGTAAACTAAACAAAGCCACTCGGAAAGATCATTTCCCACTACCTTTCATAGATCAAATGTTAGAACGATTAGCCAAGCATTCTTACTTTTGTTACCTTGATGGTTACTTAGGATTTTTCCAAATCCCTATCCATCCTGATGATCAAGAGAAGACTACATTCACATGTCCTTATGGAACATTCGCTTACAGGCGAATGCCCTTTGGATTGTGCAACGCTCCTGCAATCTTTCAAAGATGTATGATGTCAATCTTCGCAGATTTTATAGACAACATCATGGAAGTGTTCATGGACGACTTCTCTGTATGCGGGCAAAGTTTCGAAGGATGCTTATCGAACTTAGAAATGGTGTTAGAAAGATGTGTAAAAGTGAATCTCGTGCTTAACTGGGAGAAATGTCATTTTATGGTCAACGAAGGAATAGTATTAGGTCATGTAATATCAGATAAGGGAATTGAAGTCGATAAAGCTAAGATTGAAGTAATAAAAGATCTTCAACCTCCTAAAACCGTTCGAGAAATACGAAGCTTTTTAGGACACGCCGGTTTTTACCGACGATTCATCAAAGATTTCTCGAAAATTACTAAACCTCTTACTGGTTTATTAATGAAAGACGCTGAGTTCATATTCAATGAAGATTGTCTTAAAGCATTCGAAACTCTAAAAACAGCCCTCATCACCGCACCAATCATGCAACCCCCTGACTGGAGATTACCTTTTGAAATCATGTGCGATGCGAGTGACTATGCTGTGGGCGCAGTCCTGGGTCAGAGAAAAGAAAAGAAACTCCATGCGATTTACTATGCGAGTAGAACCTTGGATTCTGCCCAGATGAACTACGCCACTACAGAAAAAGAATTGCTAGCAGTTGTCTTTGCGCTTGACAAATTCCGCTCTTACCTAGTTGGAGCGAAAATAATCATTTACACAGACCACGCTGCTATCTGATATCTATTAACTAAGAAGGATGCTAAGCCAAGACTCTTAAGATGGATTTTACTCTTACAAGAGTTTGATCTAGAAATAAAAGACAAAAAAGGTACTGAAAACGTCGTAGCGGACCATTTATCTAGAATAGAAGGTATTAAACCCGAACAAGTGCCGATTAACGATGATTTTCCGTATGAACAGCTGATAGCACAAATAGGAAGCGACCTAGCGCAGTTAGATATAAATGAACCAGAACCCGTGGAAATAATACAGACAACTGTAGGACTGCCATGGTACGCTGACATTGTCAACTACCTAGCCGCAGGAGCTCTTCCACCCGATCTAACCTATCAGCAGAAAAAGAAGTTCTTTCATAGCCTAAAACAGTACTATTGGGATGAACCATTATTGTTCAAACGAGGACCAGATGGAATCTTTCGCCGATGTATTCCCGAAGAAGAAATAGAAGATGTCATTGCCCAATGTCATTCATCTCCTTATGGTGGACATGCGAGCACTTCCAAGACCTGTGCAAAAATCTTGCAAGCCGGCTTATATTGGCCTAATCTATGGAAGGATGTCCACATCGCTGTTATAAGTTGCGATCGGTGTCAACGCACCGACAATATTTCAAGAAGAGATAAAATGCCCCAAAAGGGAATTTTGGAAGTAGAAATCTTCGACGTCTGGGGAATAGATTTCATGGGACCATTCCCATCATCTTTCGGTAATAATTACATACTCGTAGCTGTTGATTATGTCTCGAAATGGATTGAAGCCATAGCTTCTCCTACAAACGATGCACGAGTAGTAATAAAGCTTTTCAAAAACATAATCTTTCCCAGATTTGGTGTACCTCGACTCGTCATAAGTGACGGTGGCTCACACTTCATTTCAAAAATCTTTGACAAATTACTATCTAAGTATGGAGTGAGACACCGTGTGGCTACACCATATCACCCACAAACAAGTGGACAGGTCGAAGTCTCAAACAGAGAGATTAAACAAATCTTAGAAAAGACTGTCGCCATATCTCGGAAAGATTGGTCATCTAAACTTAATGAAGCTCTATGGGCTTATAGGACCGCTTACAAGACTCCCATAGGTACTACACCTTTCAAACTAGTTTATGGAAAATCTTGTCACCTCCCAGTAGAACTAGAACACAAGGCTTATTGGGCGATCAGAACTCTCAATATGAACTATAACGCTGCAGGAGAAAAGCGAATCCTAGACATTAACGAATTAGAAGAATTAAGGTTAGATGCATATGAAAATGCTAAGCTATATAAGGAAAGAACCAAGCGATGGCATGATAAACGCCTATCTAAGAAAGAATTCAGTGTGGGAGACGTTGTACTCCTCTTTAATTCAAGACTTAGGCTCTTTCCTGAAAAATTAAAGTCTAGATGGTCAGGACCCTTTGATATAACTAAAGTATTCCCAAGTGGAGCAATAGAAATCAAGGGTAGGAACAATGAACCATTCATAGTAAACGGACAGCGCCTAAAACATTATCATAAAGTTGAAAATAGAGACTATACGAATGATCTAAAACTTTTGAAATTGTCCGCTAATTCCCCTGATTAGTCTAAACCTCAGCGTTACGTCAGGCTTTTGACAATAAAAACAGCGCTTAGTGGGAGGCAACCCATTCACTTATTTACCTATTTTAAACTATTCTTTTCTTTTCGAGCATTTTTAATTATCGTTATTACTATTTGTTTAAATTGTTTTGTTAGTTTTATTCTACATTACTATTATCGCCATTACATTTTAGCAATTCATTTTCTTATTTTTATCCTAAATCACTTTTTACAGATTTTCTAAAGTCTTTACCACTGATTTGTTTCCACCGTATTTTCACTGACCATGGCTAACCAACCTATTAACTATATGGAAACCAAATTTAGAGGTAGGAACCAAAGAATAAAGTTCGAAGAGTTATCACAGAGGCAAATGGATTTGACCCTGTACCCAAATGATAAGACTATGGAAACCTTAGGTATACATGATAGTGTCATGTACCTGTTCAACCGACTCGGATGGGAGAATGCAATGATCCAACACAAGTTTGCGACTTACCGAGAGCTCACCCTTGAGTTCCTTAGTTCCCTACTTTACCTACCTGAGCGCGGTTTTGGTTCTAGGAAAGGATTCATTAGTTTCCGCCTATTTGGAATAGAATACGACTTTAACCATAAAGAACTAGCTGGCCTGTTAGGATTCCCTAGTGGACATTTTGCCTATACTACCACACAGGTAGAATTGATGGATGTGGAGCTAGATTTCTTTTGGGGAACTCTGACCGGAAACTACCACCCTGAACCAAATGACATGAACAATGATGAGATCCATAACCCTGCTCTTCGTTACTTCCACAAATTCCTCGCCCATACCTTCTTTGGAAAAGAAGAAAACATTACCGGAGTCTCTAAGGATGAATTATTTATTATGTCCTGTTTCAATACTGGACAGTGTGTTAATGGTGTCCCTTTCATGATGCAAACCTTCACCCACATCCAAGATGAACCTGAATTACCTATAGTGGTAGGAGGTCTTGTAACCATGATTGCTGATGCCTTAGGACTTAGGTACCAACTGGACAGGTGCACCCGTCTGGGAACCGTACGCCTGATGAATCTTAAATTCTGCTTCAATAGACATATCATAAGGAATTTAGGACGCCCACCTTTTGAGTACCTGATCCGGAACAAAGTAGTCACCCTGTTCACATTGCCCAATCATGCAAAAGTAAGTGTTCATAATAAGGATAATTGGCTTTATGAGTTAAACCCACCCGATTATCCAGCCACTCCTGAAACACCTCAGTCTCACAGGATAACAGATGATATAATGACCGTTGTTGAAACTGACCCCGAGACACCTCCTGGATACCATGACATTGACCCAACTGACAAAGTTCATGAAACCCCTGGAGCGAATCACGGAGAGTACGCTAACAACTTGCAGAACATCATGCACACTCTCAATGCCTATCAAACTGACATTAATCTATTCAGAGAAGACATTAAGAGTATGCGATTGGACATCGTGGGATTGACTGACATGGCCTGCGAACAATTCTATCATCTGGACTCCGCCATCGAAGACCTGAAGAAACGCCTTTGAACCGGCTATCAGTGATTTAGTTTATTAATTCTTTTCTAATTATTTTTTATCATTAATTTCATTTCCAGTTAAATTTATCTTTCGCAACGATTTCATAACATAAATTGAGTTTATGTAATTTCAGTTTTTCTTTATGCCATGCACTTTTTATTTCAATTAATTCTTCATTTTAGCAGCTTATATAATTTTTCTATTTCTTTTCTATACACTGTGTGACCACATACTGTATGACTACACTATTTTATCTTAGGTTCGTATACTACTGTGTTGCAATTGCTATATAATATGGTGTGTGTTAATATACGTGCTACTAAATAAAATAAATTATTATTAATTTATAAATAACGTGAGACAATGTGCTTTTCTGGGAATTATTCAGCACAACACAGCCTCACGGTCGTCACGCCCCACTTACGATCGTGACGTGCTCATTTAGCGTGTCACGACCGTCACGCCTATGTCACGACCGTGACGACCTCTATTACAGAGATCGTGAGAAACAGAACTGTTTCTCATCGTGTCCACTCTTCTTCTCCATCCATAACCTACCCAAAACATTACCCACTCATTCCCAAACCGCCATAACCTCTCCACTACCCCATTAATCCACCATTACCATCAACCCATTCATTTCAACTGTCCCGTATTTAACCCGAACATCAATCTCCCTCATTCTACCACTCTTCTCCCAAAACCTCACAAAATCCTTCCACCCTCACTCTTCACTCTTGCATGTTATGGATTCCATCATTTTCAGAGAAGGAGAAGCCGGAGTAACCCAGCGAGACCGTTTCGTCCGCTTCCAGAACCGCGGTCTGCAACCCACCCGGTACATTGCCACTGACTGTCTGCAAGAACTCGGTATGTTGTCCAGCGTTCAAAGCCTACTGCAGAAGGTCGGCCTGTGGGACCTCTGTCGTCAGCCACAGCCTACTTTCGAACTTCTGACGCTGGAGTTCCTCAGCTCTTACTGCTACATCACCCCTCCCGGTTCTCAGAGTCAGCTTACCGGCAGCGTAACTTTCAGACTGCTTGGCCGGGAGTTCAACCTCACACAAACCAGGATTGTCGAGCTGTTAGGTTTCGCGCACGGCACCGAAGCCCACCGTCGCGTGCCCGACAACTTCAATGAACAAGCATTCGCGTTGTGGCACGACCTTACCAACACCCGTGCGACCACCTTCCAGAGCCTCAACGCCACACACATCCACAACCCGGCTATCCGCTACTTTCACCGGGTCATCTGCAACACAATCTTTGCTAGAGAGAACAACCACAAGCTCAACTCAAAGGAGCTTCTGTTTTTATATTGTGCCCTTCATGATGAGCCAATCAACGCTGCCCCCTTTATGCTCCACCACATCCAGGCCATTGCGCACCGAGGCTCATCCCCGTTCTTCATTGGCAGCATTGTCACCACCCTCGCCATTCAGCTGGGGCTTGGTGACGCGCTCGCTGATCTGCCGCACCTCGCCGCCGATTTCCTGACCCTGAGCTACTGCCGGTCCGCCCACCTGATCGCGCAGCGAGAGGATGGCAGGTACAGCCCTGTTGTCAATGGCACCGTTTTCCACCACATCACTCTGCCGTCCCGCACACGCATCGACCCAGCAAACCGAGCCAACTGGCTCTTTGCCTTACCAGCTGCTGCGGATCACGCCCCGGTACATGATGATCAGCCAGACGCCCCAGTGGACGAGATGCAGGACGCCATGGATGCAGCTGAGCATGTCCAGGACATCCCCGAGACTTCCACCCGACAGCCCCATGCTCCCGCCGTCACACTTGAGGACGTCCTACTTGCGATTCATCAGCAGAACCTGATGAACGCAGCACTAGAGCGTCAGCAGAAGGCACAGTATGACGCTTTACTCGGCACCATTGCTGCCAACCAGGAGGCCACTAATGAGCGGTTTGGAGAACTTTTCGGCGAGCTCGAGGCGCTCCGCATCAGCATTACTACTACCTCCGGAACCGGCTCTGATCCCGACGCGACTCCCTCCAGACGCCGCTCTCACACCAGAGGCCGAGCCCGCGATCACCAGCAGCAGTAGTTTACTTTTATGTTGTTTTTCATTTTTCGTCTTGTACTGTATTTATACCGCAATTATATCACAACATTGGGGACAATGTCTGATATAGTGTGGGAGAGGTACTTTTCATTTCAGTGTACTTTCAATTCCGTTGTATTCCTTTTAGCAAATCAATGAAATGAGCAAATCTGTGCGTTATTTTCTTTAATATCGAGCTTTCCCCGATTATTAAGCCATACTAGAAAAATCTTTAAATTACTCGCATTACCCGACTTACCACCGAATGGTTCGTAATTACGAAGCCGGGAACGATTGAACAAGACCAATACAATCTTGACATCTTCGACCCCCTGCTTAAGAAATTCCATCCCGATCACCATTGCGAGTGCACCTTTAGTTTCAGTTCAAAAGTAACCCCCAGTAGTTTATACTAGCAGTCAGCACCGTCTGAACACAAACCACGTGGGGAGCCGATGAATATAAGCGTTTGATGCCTAATCAATAATGATCCTTCGTATCTCAATGCAAAATGAAAAGAGATTGCACCAAAGTACGCGGTCGCAGATAAGAAACGAGAAATATGAGAAGGACTCCGTTTCGGGTTGGTTCAGAGGTACTGGTTCTGAACTCGGTAGGGCGTGCTACGGCTCGATCCCCCACAACCTCCGCATCGGATAAAACATGAAGGGTTACCACACTCGTGTACCAGACCCCGTGCTAAAAAAGGATCAAAATCGCTAACCGGCTACTCCACTACGTGCGTGCGAAGGCAAAGGGCTTAATGTGACTGCGCTAGAACGAAACCGGGTGAAATAAGATCGAAAAACTCTAGGTGAAATCGTAATGTGATTGCCGATTGTTTCGCTTGACGGGAAGTCGACGACATAGCCTGTTGCTTATGTCATTAGTGTATCGGTAGTGTTCTATCAAGGTACCGGACCATCCGACAAAACGATCCACCGGACGGTTTGTCATGAGTATGCGCGAATAAAATCTTGTCCGCCGATTTTCAACCGACTATTTGCTTGAGGACAAGCAAAGGTTTAAGTCTGGGGAAGTTTGATGACGAGAAAACGCATCGATTATATCGCTAGATTTCATTGACTTTTATCGCGCATTCACCGTTTTAACGCTCGATTTCTCGAGTTTTTCTTACTATTTTGCAGGTACATCGTTATGTGAGGCCAAATCATGAATTAAGAAGAAAAGAACGAAAGAAACCACAAGAAATGAAGCAAGACAGAAGCCTGCATAAAGTCTGCATAATTTGTTACGGCCACGGTCGTTACAAGGGTGTCACGACCGTGACACCTTACTTTGGGCCATCACGACCATGAGGAAGTAGTCACGACCGTGACACTTGGAATCATCAAATAACGAGCGTGAAGACCTTGTCACGCCCGTGACAAGGATATAACTTGATTTTGACTCAGACTACGTCAAGCCACCACTGAAGACCACTCCTCCTACTAATTCTCCTCAAGGCAGCACGTGAGGACGACTTCTCCCATTTTCTGCTGCCACTTTCCAACATTTTCTCAACCACTTCAGCAAAGCCCAAGAAGCAAAAGACCAAGGTATCAGCCCATTGGAAGCTCTATAAATAGGACCAGCTCAGGAGAACTCAGGGACAGACTTCATTATCCAAATTTCCTGCGGAAGCTCTGCCGAATTGCCTTACCACCAGAATTATTATTCCAGCATTATTTTGTTTCCTGTCTTATTTTATTTGTATCCAAACCAACCGTGTAACAATTTCCAACATTAGGGAATTGTTATACTTTTATTTGTTTCCAGCCTTCAGCATTCGTTTTAATTTTTATTTCCGCCTACTCCAAGCCTTCCGGTCTGTGGAAGAAGGAGTCTACTCAGATATTTGTTAATCAGGTTTTTCAATTATTGCAATTTAATTTATTTATAATGTCTATTTATTTTTCTGCCATTAGTAAGTCAATATTTAACTCTGAGTCTGATTTAACCTCGATGAGTAGCTAAATACCTTAGGGCGGTATGTAGTTATAACCAACTTAACCGGTAAAATATAACCATGGGCTAAAATAATTAATCGCTTAACATTCTGGCTGATGCTTTTTAATTGAATTCGACCTTTTCGTTACGAGAGTAAGAAAAGGGTATTAGGTTGGGTCAAGACCACGAGAGTGTGAGATTTCAACCAGATAGCTAAAGTTAGGCATTTAAATTAAATACAGCGAGAGCGCTTTAAGATAAATTAGAATTATTTAGTTTCCAAAAATTACCTCTAAACACTTATGGGCTAGCGAGAGCAGGCATAGGGCTTTAGGGATAAGATCTGATTCAAGACCACGAGAGTGTGAGTTGAGGGTATTCAAACTAGTAATCTCTACCGAATAGATTAAGTGAACATCTTTATAAGCCTAGGTTAGATTGACCCACCTAAGTTAGTATAATTACATACCGACCGTCTTAGTATTATTTTATTAGAAACTTAAATTTAATTCCGCCTTCAATAGTCTTAGAAAACCAACAACAATCGTGACAACTATTCGCCTTAGCTAAACTAGAAGTTCATCTAGCACTAAGTAACGATAGAATCCCTGTGGATCGATAATCTTAAATATTACTTCGATAGGCTGTGCACTTGCAGTAAGATACCGCTAGACGCATAAGTAGACACGTCTGTAGCCCATCATAAGTGTCTATGGCAAGATACTTACATAGAGTGTGGCGACTCTAATCCTAAGGCTAGGATAAAAGGTAAAGGGGAGGAAAGAGTAAGCTAGGCTAAGCTATCATAAATATGACATGGCAGTCAACAGGAGAGGATCCTTTCCTTTGGAATAAGATTGTATGTGAACAAAAAAGAGAATTTATGGGAGACTAAATCTTAAATGTTGTCATACAATGATGGTCCTAAAGTCGAGATTGAAGGGAAAATCTTATCCTAATGTCGTCATTCAAAGATCGAAAACCTAAATCTATCCTACTTCGATCTTAATCAAAAATTAAGTCGAGCTAGAGGATCCTAAGGGAACATGCGAAAATAAATGCTAGCAAATGAATAAACAGGATATATACACAAGCAATCAAGATGAACCAATAAGAGAAACAGGATCAAGTCACAAAAGTACCAGACACAAAATAGAATTAGGCACAGAGAAAATAATATGACAAAAAAGGTGAGCACAAGTTATGAGCAAAAGCATGGTCAAGGCAGGAATTGAAAATTAAACTCAAACATAAGAACCTGAGTTGCAAACTCACAAAATTAGAAATCGAATTGACTAAAGAAATTACCTAAATAAAATTTAAATAATCAAAGATTAGAAGCCTAAATAGTTAAATCTAAATATAAATCAAAATCAGACGAAACAATTCAAAAACTAATAGGAAAATATTTTTGAAATTTTTTATTTATTTTAATAACTAAACTAATAATCTAATTACTAATAATATTAAAATAAAAATTAACTAAAGAGATTTAATACCAATTAAAAATTGTAATAATAACTAACTAAGAAAAACCTAAATATCAATTAAACTTGTAATAAGAATTTAAACATTAATTTAAACCTGTAAGAGCATGTTTAATGGGAGTAAAATAAATGGGTAAACTAAGATATTTTTTGTGGACCCAAATTGTTTTGTAGGATTTAAAAAAAATTATAGTTGATTTGATGGTTGTCTATAAGAAACCAAAACTTGACCCCACATTTTATATTTTTTATTCAAATTACCATTAATTTAATGTTGTTGGAATATTTTATTAATATTAAATAATATTATAATATATTTCACATTGAATAGTTAACGTTAACTATATAGATAATGGAAACTAAACTTTAGTTCACTAAATGTCATGTCAGCTCTACTGTAATGCAAATTCTTTATTATTAACGTAAGCTATACAAAATTTTGCGCTAAAGTTGCTCTAATAGTAATTAATTAAATAATTAAAACAAAATACGTAGAAAGTGAAATGAAAACCCCCAAAGGGTCATGAAAACGGGTTACTCCAGATTTGACCCAACTTTTAAACTTTCTAAAACCTAGAGTGAACGGTTGGAAAAAGAAAAACAAACAAAGTGAATGAAACTAAAATTATGCCATGCTCATTTTGAAAAGAAAAAGAATAGAAACAAATTCCAAAAAACCTTCCTAGCCAAAAAATACTCAAATCTCCTCTCACTCTCACAGCGTTTCAATTCTACCTTCTCGTATCTCTCGTTAATCTCTCTTTCAAATTGCAGCAGATCTCTTTTATACGGCGGTGCGACCCTGTTCTCCCCACGAGAGTGTGAGTTTGGTTGTGGGTGCACGGCGGAGGGAGTAATGGCGATTTTGCTTAGTTGTTGATGTAGTGAGGATGTCGAATCGATAGGAAATTTAGCGAAAGGTTTGAGTTTACCGAAAAAGGCGACGAAAGGTGTATAAAGAATGAAACTATGGTTATTAGAAGCAAAAGAACTAGAAAGAGTGTTGTTGTTGGTTAATGATGTTCATGTGTGTTAGTTTATTCACAGTGAATGAAGAGAGCAAAAAAAAATAGGGTGAAATCATTGCAAAGTGAAGGAAAAGTTGTTGTTTTTAGAAAGTATTGATTGAAGATGATGAGTGGTATTATTTTGAGCAGCGACAAGGTACGTTCATGGCTTTGTGGTGGAGTTTTTTTCTCAATGATCTTATTGCTCTCTTGTGGCTTTTCTTTGTTCTTGTTTTTTTTTAGTTTCAAATCCTCCCTCTTTCTTTTAAAACAACTTCAATTTTTTCTCTGTTGATTGGTCCCTATCAGGTTTTGTCTTGTTGTGGAGTGATAACAGGAAATCATAGGTTTTGGTCAAAGTTTGCAGATCAATCGTTGTTGCCGCAGGTCTGTGGCTTATTTTATCTTGATGTAGCAGAAATTTGTTTGTGGTTCATGAGCTGTGTGAAGCAGGTTTCGTAGCAGCTAGTAGATTTGAGCAGGGTAGTGAATTTGGTTGGGTTGTGTAAGTCTATTGGTTATTGTTTGTAGCGGGACAGTGGTGTTGACATGCTTGAGGTTTTGTTTTGATTCAAGTTTGGTACGGTTACTGATGGTTCTTGTACGTTTGGGGAAGGAAGTTGTGGGGTATGGTTTATTTGTATCAAGACTTTGACAAATTTTTGTATGGCAATGGACTATCTCTTGTACCTTGATTGGAGATTTTGAAAATATTTTTGAGTGGAGAATTTGAAGCTATAATTAAGCTTGGAACTTGGAATCTTAATATTAACCATGAATTTTATTTGGAAAGGAAATAGAATTAAATTTTAAACTAAACAAATGACTTAAAAGTAATAAATAAAAACAAAATTTTCTAAATAAAATAAAAAAGACATAAAGTTCTAAAACTCTAAAATAAAGATTAAATGTGAAGATTATGCATGAAAATAATTGAATAACATAGACTCCCCATAAGGGAGAGCATTGGGATAGACTCCCCATAGGTCGTGGGTTGAGTGTGCAGTTGCACAGTTAAAGTTTTCGCTTAAGGGAGAGCATTGGGATAGACTCACACTTGAGGGAGAGTGTTAAGTATTAACAAGTGTGAGTAGGGTGGATAATAGTCCCACATTGGATAGAAATGTGGTGACTTGAGCATTTATAAATGAGAGAACCCACACACCTATTATCTTAAGGTTTTGGGTGAGTATGTGGTGTGTCTCTCATAAAGGTTGCTCTAGAATAAAAGTCCCACTATGTTCAATGCTCCCTAGTTGAAAGTCCAACAGATTTTTGGAGAGAATGGGTAACCTAGTTGAAAGTCCAACAGATTTTTGGAGAGAATGTGTTACCCACAACTGTGGGATTTCTTATTGAACTTTCACTTGCTAACTGCAACTGTGTAGAATACAAAGCAAGGCACCCTATTTATAGTTTTAGGTTTATACTAGCTCAAAACATAAAAGGCCCAAAATATTCTAAATCAAATCTAATCATATGATATCAAATCTAATCATATGATATCTAATCATATCATATCAAATTAATCATATGATATCAAATCTAATCATATGATATCAAATCTAATCATATCAAATCACAATGAATTATATTTAACACACCACCTAATTCATTGTGTCTAAACTGTCTACATTCATCATGGCCCTTAGTCTTCTGAAGGCTTCGACCTGCACTCCCTTCGTCATGATATCTGCAATCTGATTCTCAGTTCTGCAGTGTTCCAACTTCATCTTCCCTTCTGCTACCCGCTCTCGGAGATAATGGAACCTCATTTCGATGTGCTTGCTTCGACCATGAGCTATTGGATTCTTTGCCAAGTTGATAGCTGACATGCTGTCTATCTTCATGGTAATTGCTCCATGGTTCTTCCCTGTGATTTCTTCGACCAAGTTCACCATCCAAGTTGCTTGACATGCACAAAGGGAAGCAGCTATATATTCTGCTTCGCATGATGATAATGTCACCACTGGTTCCTTTCTCGAATTCCAAGCAACTGGTGCACCACCTAACATAAACACATATCCAGCTGTGGATTTTCGATCCTCAGCATCACTACACCAACTGGAGTTTGTGTATCCCACTAACTTGCATTCTTTTCCTTCATCGGCTGCTGGAAACAAAATGCCATAGTCGAGAGTTCCTTTCAGATACCTCAGTATCCTCTTCGTCGCTGCTAGGTGTGATACCTTTGGTTTCTGCATGATTCTACTTATCATACCAACATTGTATGCTAAGTCAGGCCTTGTGTGGCAAAGGTATCTAAGTGACCCAATAAGTATTCTGTATTGGGTTGGGTCGACATCATCTTTATCTGAATCCTTCGACAGTTGCAATCTGGACTCAGCTGGAGTCAAAGTTTGGTTGCAATCTTGCATCTCAAATCTCTTGAGTATCTCGCCTGCATATCTTCTTTGGTGCATCATCAAACCTCTACTTGTCTTGTAGAATTCGATGCCAAGGAAATATGAGAGATTTCCCAAGTCTGACATTCTAAACTCCTTACTCAGGTCATGTTTGAAATCTTCGATCTCCTTCTTGGAACTCCCTGTTATCAACAAATCATCAACATAGAGACATAGTATAAGCAATTTGCCATTGCTTCTTCTTACATATACTCCATGCTCAGTTGTACACTTCACAAATTCCTTCTCTCTTAAGAAGCTGTCAATTTTCTTATTCCAAGCTCTTGGAGCTTGCTTAAGTCCATACAGGGCTTTATGAAGCTTGTACACCTTTCTTTCTTCGCCTTGTTTCACAAACCCAGCTGGTTGTGCAACATAAACTTCTTCTTCTAAGGGGCCATTAAGGAATGCACACTTCACGTCCATCTGACATGTGTGCCAGTTGTTCATATTTGCTAGACCAACAACCAACCTGATTGTTTCGATTCTAGCAACAGGTGCGAATACTTCATCGAAGTCGATTCCTTCCTTCTGAAGAAATCCTTTCGCCACAAGTCTCGCTTTGTGTCGAGTTACTTCTCCTTTAGTATTTACCTTCACCTTGTAAACCCACCTCACATCAATTGCCTTCTTGCCTTGCGGCAATTCGACAAGTGACCAGGTATCATTGACTTTGATGGACTCTAACTCTTCAATCATTTCTTTCACCCACTTCGAATCTTTCAATGCCTCAGCTGCATTGACTGGTTCGACATCTGCGTAGAAAGCATAACGTACCAGCTTACCCTCTTCATCGACTACATCATTTGATGTGATTACACATTCTTGCAACCTTGCAGACATGTGTCTAGTTCGTCGAGGTCTGCTTGAACCTGCTTCATCTGCAACTGGTTCCTGTCGAACTTCTATTTCGACTTCAGTGGCCGCAGTTGCTAAACACTTGTGCTCCATCACATTGAGTCCAATCTTGAAGGTCCTATTCTGAGACATTGGAGCCTTCAAGATTAATCTACCACTTGCGTCGAGAACTCTCATCATCTTGTCTTCGACAACTACCTTGTAGTTCTTTTCGACAAGCTTCCCTATACTGAGCAAATTACTCTTCATGCCTGGTATGTACAACACATTGGAAATTGTTGACCTTTTGCCATCTTTCCTCATGATCAGAACATCACCAACACCTTCAGCTGCTATAGTGTTGTCATTTGCAAACTTCATTGTGTTCTTCGACGAGGGCTTCATGTTCACAAACCAATCTTT
This sequence comes from Lathyrus sativus, assembly GCA_963859935.3. Lineage (NCBI taxonomy): Eukaryota > Viridiplantae > Streptophyta > Magnoliopsida > Fabales > Fabaceae > Lathyrus > Lathyrus sativus. The sequence continues at coordinate 619,123,531 of OZ012741.1, forward strand.
CCTTCCAGTCATGTGTGATGAGCATCCTGAGTCCAAGTACCACTGATCTTGGAATCTTTCTTCATCTTTTGTTGTGACCATTAGCAACGTTTCTTCTTCTTCATGTTTCGCCAGCTTTGCATCAGTCTCTTGATTTTTCTTCCTTTCTGGACAATCACTAGCATAATGACCATACTTCTGGCAATTGAAACACTGAATATGGCTTTTGTCTGGCTTTCGACCACCACCTCTTCCTTTACCTGCATCACCACCTCTTTGGTTGCCTTGGTTCCAAGGTTTCTTCTGATTCGACTGGTTTCCTCCTTTGTTGCCATTCCAGCTACCTTTGCCTTTTCTCTCCTTTTCCGTCTGTGCCTGCAAAGCCATATCTTTCGACTTTCCTGCAGCTCTCTCAGCCATCCTCTGTTCATGAGACTCAAGAGTCCCTTGAAGCTCTTCCTTCGTCAACACTGACAGATCTTTCGACTCTTCTATGGCAACTACCATGTGGTCGAACTTTGGAGCCAACGATCTCAAAATCTTTGAGACAACTGCTTTCGTCGTCAGCGCTTCTCCACATACTTCTTCTCTCATTCTTCTCTTTCTTGTCTGTTATTCTTCTTCTCTTTTGTTGTTCTTAATAATTACTTGTTATTACCATCATTATCATATTGTGGTATCAGAGCAACCTTTATGAGAGACACACCACATACTCACCCAAAACCTTAAGATAATAGGTGTGTGGGTTCTCTCATTTATAAATGCTCAAGTCACCACATTTCTATCCAATGTGGGACTATTATCCACCCTACTCACACTTGTTAATACTTAACACTTTGCCAGCTGAAGCTTAAGATCCTAGGCACAAACTTGTTTTAAACACTCAATGACAACTTCATGTTTTCCTATGGAATCAAATATCTACTGAAGAAACTTGACACTCCTGATGCCCCCAAGTTTGTTGTCGGCTTCATCGTATAATTTGGACCCTTGCTTGATTAGATAGCTACTGATGTCCAGAGGAAGAATGAAGCGATGGGTAAATTGAAGCCGAAAGAAGAAGATCGGTCACAATAATGGGTTTTGGTGAATGATTCAAAAATTCGTATTGAGAAGTTGGAAATGACGTTCAAGTAGGATGATGTGGAGATTGCTTCTTGTGACGATGATATCCTTAAGTGAGAGAAAGAAATATATGAGTTTCAATCAAAGGTGAAAAGGGCTAAAGAAAGAAAATTTAAACTCAAGAATGTCATTCGAATGAAGCTAGTTGAGGAAGCTTTAATCGGCCTCCAACATTTTGACAACGCTAGTGCTTTGGATGCAGAAATTGAAGGCATAACTTCTACTATTTTGCTAACTAACCTTTGACTTGAGATGACAATGGCTCAATTCGAGAGACTCGAAGTCATTCTTCCATTTTGAAATTTATATTCCTCCTTTACTTTGAAATTTGAAATAGCGACTTTAGTCTTTGAATTGAAATGTGATCTTTATTCTTCTCTTATATATATTTCCTGCATCATGGGTTTGTACTTTTCGTTAATTCGCAGGATTCGACCTTTAAAGTTTAATTCTTTGACTCCATACACGTTATTTATGAATACTTTCATGATTCAAAAATGGCTCGACTTTTTCGAGCATTTTTCGCGCTGAATATTTTGGTGCATTCAGTTTAATTTTTCAAACATTTTGCCCAATTTTTTTTTATTTTGAGTCCATTTATTTTTATCTTTTTATCAACATGTTCGTAATAATTAAATAAAATTTTCTACATTTTTCGTTTCGATTTAATTTTGATTATTTAAAATTATTTGATTTTATTTGATTTAATTTGTTTCGATTTATTTTTGTCTCTAAATTAAACACCAAGGGTATTTTTTACACTTTATTTAAATTGCAAAACCCTAAATCCATGCTATATATATTAAGTGTCATTAGTGAAAGTGATAGAGACCAACCATTCACCTACAAGCAGCGGCTACCCTTTTGGATCTCTCTCTGTTTTCAAAAAATTGAACAAAAGTAAAAAACAAGGAAAGAAGTTGGAACCGAGTTTTTTTCTTCTTCTTCATAACACACTGTATATCCATAAATGTAAGACTCTTTCTCTTTGACATGGGCGTGACCCTTCCTCGTTTTCTACCATTCCCTACTCTCTCCGTTTACACCATGAATACAACCATAAGCACCATAAAAACTCTCATCATTCTTCTCTTCTAAAATGAGTCATGACCTATCTCTATGTTGATGTATTCTTCTAAACTCATAACCTATCTCTCCTGTGCCAATAGGCAGACCACTCCCATCTCTCATGTTGATTTTATTTATTTATTTCTATTATTTATTATTATATTTTATTTTAATATTTAATATTTATTAATTATGGTTAAAAGTTGTGGGCTTGGGCCATGGTTCCTTTGCTTAATAGCACCTGTATCCATTTTACATCCCTCTCATGTTTTATTCTTATTTTCTAGTCTTTTAATTTAATTTTACTATTTATCTTATTATATTTTTTGTGGTTAAGTTAACTATTTTAGAAATATTACTAATTGGATTGATAAATTTTTATTTGATTAATTAAAGTTTATTTGATTATTTTATTTCTTTATTTGTTAAGTGGATTAATTGTTTTATCAATTTCAACTTATTTAGTCAATTAATTAAGTAATTTCTCTATCCATGGTGATATCCTAACTGTTAAAGCATAACATAAGCAAATAATCATCTCACTAACATTGCATCTAATATTTAATATCTAATATTTAATTTCAAATTCAAGGCATTTCAAAATTATTTCCAAATCACTTCATAATCTTTTTTTCAATTCATTTTCCATCTACACGAATCAAACCTTGATCAACATTAAGTGACTTTTCCTAAATCAAATGTAATATCTAATTCTTTTTCTTAAATAAATATTCCCTCCGTTCTATAATGGGTGACTAGAGCTGCCAATGAACCGAACCAACTCGAAAATAGTTCGAAATTCGATTCGACAATTAAATCGTTGAACTAGGTTCATGAACCAAATGAGTTGAGTATGAGCAAAAAATTAAGTTCGTTAACTAAATGAGCTGAACTTGAATTATATATAGTTCGACTCATTAAGTTCATGAGTCAACTCAATTACATATGAGAAGAATTATATTGTCTTTAAGATTAAGTTTAAATATTTACTCCAAATCTTAGACAAATTTAATCTTTAATTTAGTAGTTTTTGAATTAGACTTTCAAATGTATCTCTTAAAAGTTGTGTAGGTTTTTAATTAGTAGATTTCGAAGATAAAGTTAAATTTCAATATTATAACTTTTATTTTATTTTAATATTTTATTTAAAAATATATTTATTTATTTAAAATGTCAAATATAATAAAAAATATAATATTTAAAAAAATAGTTTTTAAATCCGTAAATCATGTGAGCTGAATCTAATGAGATGAACCTAACGAGTTGAATCGAACTTTTCGTGAACTTATTACAAGTCGAGTTTGAACTTAAAAAGAAATTCGTGTCGAACTCGAACTCGAATAATTCTTAACGCGTCGAGTCGAGTTGAGGTGAGTTCGACTCGACTTGACTCATTTCCAACCCTATGGGTGACCCACTTGACATTTCACACCATTTAAAAAAAGAGTTTAATTGTATGATAGATAATATTAATTTTACCAAATTACCCTTATTAATATTTTTATAAAAATAATTAATTTAATGCAGCAATGATTGTTTCCATGCTCCAATACTGCTGTCGTGATGGATTATACTGTACATTATCTTGCCAATTTCAAAGATACACTAATGAAATTCACTTTTTACCAAAATTTGTTGATGCTTCGTGTACTCACCTTTTACCAAAATTTGTTGATGCTCCATGTACTCACTTTTTATCAAAAGTTGCTGAAGCTTCATGTACTCATAAAATTAGTACTCATAAAACTAGCACTAATATTTTCTTTTGACTTTCAAATGCTATAAAATCTTTTTTGGAGGAAGAGAACAAAAGATCTAGATTACAATTTTGTATATCAATGCTTGATGGTATTGGACTTTCAACTAGGGAGTATTGTACATAGTGAGACTTTTTTCTAGAGCAACCTTTGTGAGAGACACACCACATACTCACCCAAAACCTTAAGGTGATAGGTGTATGGGTTCTCTCACTTATAAATGCTCAAGTCACCACATTTCTATCCAATGTGGGACTATTATCCACCCTACTCACACTTGTTAATACTTAACACTCTCCCTCAAGTGTGAGTCTATCACAATGCTCTCCCTTAAGCGGAAACTTTAACTGTGCAACTGCACCCTTGTACCGCCGTTGACATTCTTCAACGAGACACTCAACCCACGACCTATGGGGATACTTTCGATACAAGTAATTCGTTCCCTTTATTCGAACTAAAGGCTCTGATACCACTGTTAGACTTTCAACTAGGGAGCATTGAACATAGTGGGACTTTTCTTTCAAGAGCAACACCTTTGTGAGAGACACACCACATACTCACCCAAAACCTTAAGGTTTTGGGTGAGTATGTGGTGTGTCTCTCACAAAGGTGTTGCTCTAGAAAGAAAAGTCCCACTATGTTCAATGCTCCATAGTTGAAAGTCTAACAGATGGTACTAGTTTGCCACATGAATCAACTTTTTCAGGAATGTATAACATTGTTCATATAGATGAGAAGTGGTTTTATATGACAAAGAAGTCAGAGAATTACTATTTGCTACAAGATGAAGAAGATCCAATACGCACTTGTAAAAGTAAAAAATTTATTGAAAAAGTTATGTTCCTGGCTGCTATAGCTCGTCCAAGATTTGATGCAGAGGGACATGAACTATTCTGTAGAAAAATTGGTGTATTTCCCTTGGTCACACACGAGCCTGCTAAAAGGAGTAGTATTAATAGAGATGCAGGAACACTATAAACAAAACCAATAACTTCGGTTAATAAACAAGTGATAAGGTCATACTTGATTGAGAAGATTTTACCTACCATAAAGGAAAAATGGCTAAAGGAGAAAATAAGTTCTCCAATATATATTCAACAAGATAATGTAAGAACACATAGGACCGGCCTTAGGCCTGGGCAAGCAGGCCCAGGGCCTCCAAAAACTAGAGGCCTCAAAATTACTTTTTAATAAATTATAAAACTAAAATAAATATATAAATATTAGTTGTTGAATTTATTTTGTAATGTAAGCTACTTAGCATAGTGGTAAAGAAGCTTATTTTTGACTCAAAGGTCAATGGTTCAATTCCTTTTTATTGTGGTCCATTCTTAAAATTGGACCAGGATCTCCAAATTCTCGGGGTCGGGACTGAGAACACACATTGACATTAAAGATGATGATTTTTGTCGAGTAGCTTCATCTAATGGATTTGATATTCGCTTGATGTGTCAATTGAAAAACTCTCCAGATTTAAATGTTTTAGATCTTGAATTTTTAATGCAATTCAATCCTTACAATATAAGGAGTCTCCTAATTCTATTGACGAACTTGTGAAAACAGTTGAAAAATCATTTGAAGAATTTTGAACAATCAAGTCAAATCGGATTTTTTTAACTCTGTAGATGTGTATGATTGAAATCATGAAAACAAGAGGTTGCCACAAGTATAAAATTCCACATTTGAATAAAGAAAATTTGGAACATCAAGAACAACTTCTCACTCGATTAAAATGTCATGCAACATTAGTACAAAATGCACTTCAATGTTTAGAGTAATTTTATGAAATCTAATGTTAATTTTTATATTAATAACAAATGTACCCGTATGTTAGTAATTCTAGTGTGTAACATTAGTAAAGAAGTTAAATATGGAGTGTGTAGTGTAATTTCAAATGGCTTCAAATTCTGTATGTAGATTTATTTTGCTATAAAAATAAGTCTTTCATTAGAACTTAAAGAGCACTAGTAGTATTATGTATAAAAACTTACACTACATATTTATGGCATAAAAAATACTACTCCACTGTGCTAGTATCGAAAAGATGTGTTATACTATCTATACAGAACCTAGAAAAGTGCAACTAATGTTATTTACACGCTCCCAAGAAATTTTTTCACTAATACCTAGGTGAATAGCCTATTTTTTTCTAGGTTATTAATTGAGTTGACATTAACCATTTGTAGATTAAAATTGGAAAAAAATATTAAAAACTGAAATGGATCATTTATTTTGAGACACCATATTATTTTAAATGAGTCACTCATTGTAGGACGGAGGGAGTATGAAAGAAGAGGACCGTTGGAATCTAGCATTCCGGTGGGAACCCTCAAATGTTCGGTCATAAACCACATATTTTGTGTTAGCCGTTTATTCTTTCTTTTGTTCTTAAAACGCTTAATTAACTTGGACAAAATAAAGGTCATTGGGATCTAGCATTCTTAAGAAACCCTTGAACAATCAATTCCAAGGCATATGTCTTGTTCTTATTGAGCGTTCGCTATCCATAAATTTTTTTTCATAAATACTTTGAATGAAAAAGGACTATTGGAGTCTAGCATTCTGGTGGAACCTCAAATGATTGATCCTGAGACTTATGTGTTGTTCTCATCAAGTGTTCATCATTCATCTAAAATACATCTAACCAATCAAACTCTTTTTTCTTGCCTTTGTGCAATCTTTCAAAACCTTTTATAAACGAAAGACATTTTGTCTTAAAATGATGCAAAATAATGTTTCATCCACAATCATTGAGTTGGGATACATGACATTTTTTCGTGAATACTGATACGTAAATCTATTCAATGTGATACAAATGTCGTCTCCTCATTTATTTTGGGTAAAATAATATTTTCCATCTATTAATGCAAGATAGCTTTCGCTAAAATCGACCAACAAACAAACATTTTTTACCCAGAACTATGCAATCCTTGAGTTTTCTATTGCACTTGGAGATACGTAGGAGCAAGATTCAAAGTCTCGTCAAGCACCATAATAAAATCTTTTTTTTAGTCCTTCGCACATTAATAAAAAATTCCAAAATATTTCTCCTTTTTTTCCCTATCAAATAAGTAGAAGACTGTAAACAAACATCACACTAACATTCATTCGAAACTAACTAAATGGGTCTCGTTGAGTACGACGGACATGAGGGGTGCTAATATCTTCCCCTCGTGTAATCGACTTGCAAATCATGATTTGGTTGCGATGACTATAATCATAGTCGTTCTTGGGTTTTATCGATATTTCCTCTTTCTTTTTTAGGAATAAATAAAGTTCGGTGGTGACTCTATTCAGTCTATGCCACAAGGGTGCAATTACGCTTCACGAGGTCGTGTTTTCATTTTCTGAGGTACGACACTAAAGGTTTATACTAAGGGAAACTAGGGGAAAATGTTCCATATTTGGAGGTTTCTTAATGTGCCTAGGTAAAAGACCCGTAAAAGCATGAGTGATACCTATAATGGAATAGTGAATCAATACTTGAGAATACCAGATAACTCTTTTTTCCTCTATCATAAGATGGAAGAAAAATGTCATCTTTCTTCCATCTAATACATATGATCGAAAGTGACATTTTTGGGGGGCATCTGTTAGTCTGGAAATTCTAGCCGAAGAAAGACAACAAATAATAGTAATAATTAAGCTGGAAATTGCTAAGTGTTAAAAGCTTTAATCAAAGGCTTCAACATACTACCTATGTCGATTACGATTGTTTGACTTACCTATTAGGAGAGTGTTTCCCGTGAAAATTGGAAAACAACCCGCTGATCTTCCAAGTCTAACTTTGGTGACTCACAGGATCGATCAGATTGATCCTAGGACATGTGTTAAACTTTAATCTACAGAAAATATTAAAGACTAAACACTTCAACAGTGTTTATAAAGAGGTCAATTGAAGTGTATGGTTCGACAAGAATGTAAGAATGTTAAATTGAAATAAAAGGTTAAAAACTGTAATAAAAAGGCTTAAAAAGAAACAAAGTGTAATGCTAAAGACGTAAATTGCAGAAAAGTAAAAGATGAACTCTTTTAACATAAAGTGAAAGTAAATTTCATTAAAGCATAAAATGGTGTTTTTATATTACGTACATTCTCCTAGGACTCTTTTCTCCACACACAGATACTTTGAGAAAATTTGGAGTGACTTGTACAATAGTAAACACAACACCCTGAATTCTATTGCTAGAACCCTTATTTATAATAGTAAAACTAATTGTTGTTAACTGTCAAGACAATCAGCCCCTGACAAGTGTCATGTTGCATGCAATTGCCTCTTGGATGTGCGCCACTTGTCTCGTTCAGGAATGAGAAAGCATAATTACTCCCTCCTTTATTTGAATTTCAAATTCTACTAGTATTTGGCCAGCGTTCTCGGTTGAAGGCGACTTCTTTAATCTTAGAAATATTTTCTAAGTCCCAAAAAGTCTTCCTTTCTTATGTGAGTCCCTTCGATTTCATTTATTGCAAAGACCCACTCGAATGTTTCTCCACATTACCTCGAGAATTCAACATTTCAGCCAAACACTCTAATTTAATATGGGCGTCGAATTTGTGAGCTAACAAATTGCCCCCCAAAAATGTCTTTTTCGACAATGCTGAAGAAAAAGGTCATTTTTTGATAGTGTCTTATTCGACGCCACCTTTCAACCCCACGTAGGTGTCAACGTAACTGACCACCCATGACTTAAAAGAAACTGTTCAGCTACTTTTCAAGTACGTCCATGATACCATGGCCAATTATGAAAACAATTTCTTGGAAATCCCATCAAATCTCAGACCATCATCATCTCTCCTAGGACCTATGAGATCGTGGGCATAGGTAATAACTACCACTGCCCTCACTTTCGCTCCTGGGACGCCACGTGTCCCACTACCTTTTAGCCCTCAATGATGAATAGTGGCATTTGATTACTTATAGACGTCTTATAAATAATATCCTCAGAAATCATTTCTACTTTTTCCACTCCAAGAAATCACTACGCATCTCTTCCAAACACTCCTAACTTTTCTTCACTAAAACCCATTTTTTCCTAAACCCTAAACAATGGCGTCCTCCACTGTTGTTACTCAAGATCAAAAGAAAAACCCAAAGTTCAAGGGGCCAAAGAGTGTGTCGTTGCTTCCTCCCTTTGCCACACTAAGCGGGCCCAAGGTGGTGAAGAACCAACAGTTCATTCCTGAACCTCTCATACAAGAGAAGAGGCACATCTACGAATCATAGGTAATGATTCCTGTGACTGTTTTAGGTAAACCCCTAGCTTTAGCTGGTCCTCTATCTCCTTTAGGAATATATTATTCAACCATTAACGACTTCTTTCCCTCATATCGCAAGACTAAACCCTTAGGGAAAAAAGATCAAACAAAAGTAGCCACTGAAGATCCTGATAGTATAGCTTTGCACAACATAGACCTAAAGTATCTAAATGATGGGTCCAGGATATTCAGAGCAACTCCCTATTTCAAAGATTCTGACCCTTATTTGAACTGGTTGACCAAAGTAGAGAAGGTCGAGGCAGAAGCTTGAAAGAAAACTGGGATTTATGACTTGATCATGATGTCGAAGACAGGTCCCACCTACTGCCCCGTTCTGCTGGCCTCTTCTTTATATTTTTGGGATAGTACTCACTATACCTTTCACCTTCTTGTGGGATGATTACACCCACTCTTTTTGACCTAGCCGCTATCACAAGGCTAAAACCTCATGGATTAGCCTATGATCCTGAAGTGGATAATCAGGACAGCATAGGTTTTTCCACCACCAAGCACACGTATACCCATTTCATCAATCACTATCATAACAAACAAATAGACACTGTCGAAGACTAAGAACACATAGCATTTTTGGCTATGTGGCTTTCTTGTTGTGTTTTCTGTACCAAATCTCTGCAAATGGCAAGGAAGTATCTTACTCTAGCCAACCAACTACATCTGAATCGAGGTATTTGTCTAAGTGAAATGATACTGGCCAGCTTGTATGAATCTCTGAGCAAAGGTGCTGGTCGACTGAAAAGCCAAGAGAGTAATATGAATCTTTTACTGTCGGGGCCTTTCTGGCTACTCCAACTTTGGCTTAATGCCACATTCGAGACTAGCCTTCCTATAAAAAGGACGGTCAACAAAGAAGACCCAGAGATCAAGGAGAGGTGAGTTGAATGGACTCGACTGGTTAAGCTAACCCCTAATGAAGAGGGGCAGACACTCAGGGCATTTATCTCTGGCTTTATCAAGATGTTCGCCAAACGACACGAGTTTACACCACGGATGACCCTGTTTGCAGAAAGGAAATATGGTCCTGAATGGTTTACTAGGGCTTTCCCTCCCGCGTTCAAAAAATATGAGGCAGATTCAATGCTTGTCTGGGAGGGTTTTCTGACCCCTCAACTCATTGTCCACAAACTTAACCTTCTGAAGAGCCAAACACCTTTGATGGCTTACCAGCCAAATCTTGTCTCTCGACAGTTTGGTTTGGCCCAAACATTGCCCAAATGTCTATATGACAAGAAGGTTCATGTGATCCTTCCCCATACTATCTACAATGGCATATAGAGTTCGACGCATCTTGCTCGACATGCCCACAAATCTCTCCTTACCCCTGTTTACTTCAAGCCCTCTCACCTCTGCACCTAGAAATTCTAAAACTGGTGGTCGAGGCAATACATTGCGGAGTTCCTCGATGTTTCTAGCTTTATTCGCTTGATTGACCAAGCTTATGTTGATGTGCAGAAGAAGGTCAAGAAAGGTATATCCACTCACGTCAAAGAGATTCAAGCCTTCCAGAAGTACTTTGAAACTACTTATCGACCAAATGATGTTAGTCGAACCATTCGCGGAGCCGTTGTTACGCTAAAAGAAATTTTTTCAAAGAAAATGGAGAATTTAAAAACCCCTTCATATGTTCCTCCTGAGAAACTCTATGAAGTGGCTTTGGCCCTATTTCCCCCAAAGACTCATCGACTGCCATCTGCTGACTTTGGAGTGGCTCTTGCCCCTCCATTTCCAGATTGGTTCATCTGTGAGGATTCTATAAAGATCCTTCATCAACAGTCGAAACCCAAGGCCCAACGGGTGGTTCCGACTAAACATACTCTCGACGGTTTCAAAGGGCACCTTCATGTCAGTATCAAAGATGTTCGCATCGAATCCGAAATTCTTAAAGGTCGTCATCCTTTGATTTTATGTTCTTATATCTGAACTCTATTATTACTAACTTGTGGCAACGTTATTTATTTTGTAGCTGCACCCAAGAAAAGTACACCTCAACCACTGGTTGAGATAAAGGTTAAAGACAACAAGGTATTTCACATGCCTCTTTCTCTTATTAATCTGGTCCTGATTTCCTCTAATGCTTATTGGTAACTCAGGCTTCCCGTAAACTACCTCTGATTCCTCCAAGTAAGTTGAAGAGGGTCACTGCCCAGATTATCATTGACTCAGAGGATGATGACGAATCTCCTCCTGAAGACCTAAAACTGAAGAAGAGGAAGAGAGCCATCCAAGGGACAGATTTTGCTGGTAGCCAATCTGACCACAAGACGACTGAGGTCTCCAAAAAGACTACACCCACCGGTGGTGCTGTAGAAACCTCTACTAAAGCTGCCTCGACACCAACCCCAATTCTTATTAAGAGTGACAATTCTAGTCCTGCTGCTGAGGGTGTCAAGGTAACTCACGTCTCAATTTTCCTCGAAATTCCCATTCACTTATACCTTGTTTCCTTTTACCATAACTTACTTCCCTTTTGATTCAGGCTGATGCATGCGGATCGAAGCCAACAACGGACACATCTCCTTCTCCAGCCGCCATTCTGAATAGCCAAGGTGAGCCCCCTACCATCCCACATCTAATTTAGGCTCTGGAATAAGTTCACTTGGTGAAATTAATAAATATGGCTTTGAAATAGCCCCTCCTTCGCCTGCAAAGACTGCTACCCAACAATCTCAAACTGATGACTCTGATCATAAGAAAGATGATGCACAACAGAATCTTGAGACACAAGATATGAGAGACTCCCATATGAAGGAAAACACAACTTTGGATGATGAAGGCAATTCCCCAATGGACGATACTCTTGGTGTCAAAAATGCTGATCTAGCAGGGATTGAGGAGATGGAGGAAGATGATGAGACCATGCATCAATCTGAACTGGATGGCCATAGTGATAAAAATACTAGTGATGAAATGGATGAAGACAAAGGAGATGATGGCCAAAGTGAGGAGGAGAAAACTGGGAAAGGTTCTGACAATGAGCCAACCCAAGTTGAGGTCGCTGCCACTCCAGCCACTGCTGCTGCTATTGAAGGCAAAGCAACATCCACTACGTATGGAGAATGCCTTACAGAAAAGGAACTTGATGCCTTGAAGGTCAATAACCCTCGACAATACATCAAGATCCTTCTAGGTAGTCGAGGAAGTTCCTCTGGCAAGACTCTTAGTGCTTTTACCTCTGAAGACCAGCCTTCGAGCAAGCCTGAAGATAACATCCTCCAAAAGATCAAAGAAAAAATATTTAGGGGTGACCTTTTCACTATCTTGCAAATGGACCATGTTACCCACATCTCTTTAAAGAATCTTCTTCAACAAGTAGACATTCATGATGTTTCCCATGAGTCTGCCACCATCATCTTAGAACTTAGCACTATGATTGACCAAGTTTATGGTGATCTCAAGTGCCTACCTCAGATCGAAAAAGCCATTTTGACAAAAACTGGTAGTGAGGATGCCATTTGGGATTCTACTACTGAATATGAGAACATGGTAGCAGAATTAGAGCAAACAAAAGAAAAGAACAAGCAGGAGATTGCCTTTAATGAGATAAACATTGCTTCCTGCGAGCGCAAGATCAAGAAGCTTCGAGTCAAGATCTCAAAGGCCAACAAATGTAATGCTGAATTGTCTGCCTTTGGCGACTTTGGGCTCTCAAAAGAGCTTGATAATGCCATAACCTTTGCAGAGGAAGCTCGACAACTGGAGAAAGAAGTTGCATGCCTAAAGTATGACAAAACCTTGTGCGAAAGACGCCTTGATCTCCAAAAGTCAAAATATCTGAAGATGAAAGAGAATCTCCCATTTTAGCTTGTTAATTTCCTTGTAATGTTTACTTTTGAATATTGTGTGTAATAGTCTTCCAAACTTTATTATGTAATGATTTCAAGCCATTTTGGCATTTATGAATACCATTTTTGGTTCTCCCTTATACATTGGATTATTCTCTAAAGATTTTAATTTCTTGAAGTGTTGGTTTATATGTTTTCAAATATTTGCCATTTATTTTCAAGATCCTTTTATCCTCGTTTAATTCTTCGACTTCATAGGATCCATTAAGAAATACTTGCGTAATTTGGAATGGGCCTTCCCATTTTGGGGACCATTTGCCCAAGGCTCTGACCTTTTGATCCATAGGCAAGATTACCCTCCAAACGAAGTCTCCAAGCAAAAAAGTCTTAACCTTAATCTTTTTATTGTAAGACTTTTCTACTATCTTCTTTTGTCTTTTCAAAAGTTCTAGAGATTTAAGTATCTCTTCGTCCAAATATACCAACTCATCTAACATCATATTCCAATAAGACTCGCAAGGAATTTCATGATGTCTCTGAATCCTAATCAACTGTAGGTAGATCTGAACGGGTAATACTACGTCGTGGCCAAAAGCCAGTCGAAATGGAGTAGCGTTGGTGGCTTCTTTGGGGGAGGTCCGACACGCCGAGAGCATCTGGTCCAACGTCTTATGCCAATTTCTAAGTTTCTTTCTCACATACTTTTTTGTAAAACCAATCACCACTTTATTAGCCGCTTCGACTTGACCATTGGCCTGAGCATAATAAGGTGTAGAGGTTAAGAGTTTGAATCCTATCTCCTTAGCAAACTCCTGTATCTTTCGACCAGTAAAAACTAACCCTTGGTCTGTTGTGATTGTTTCTGGAATTCCAAACCTGTAAATGATGTACTTTTGAATAAACTCGATTACATCCTCTTGATCCACCTTTAGTAAAGGTACCGCTTCGATCCACTTCGTAAAGTAGTCAATTCCTACCAGAATGTATTTCTGATTTTTGGAGGATGCAGGTCGAATCTCTCCAATCAAGTCCAAAGCTCAACCTCTGAAAGACCATGGTTTGACTATGGAATGTAATTCGCTTTCCGGGACATGTTGTATGCCAGTATGGACTTGGCATTCCTGGCAGCCCTTGGCGAATTCAATACAATCTTTTAACATAGCATGCCAATACATGCCTTGACGAAACAATATTCATTTCATCTTATGGCCTACTTGGTGTGCTCCACACGCCCCACTATGGACCGTCGAAAGGGAAAAATATGCTTCTGATTCACTAAGGCATTTAAGTAAGACCCTCTCAGGGGCCTTTTTAAATAACTCGTTTCCTAGAAGAACGTAACTTAGAGCTTGATACTTGATTTTTTGCTCTGTAGACGCTGTTGGATTACGTAAGTACTCGACTAAAGACTTCCTTCAGTCTTTATCCGTCAGACTATCTACTGCAAAAATCTCAAAGTTTTCCTCATCAGCATATCCAAACTTTGTTACTTCTAGATCTGATGGACGTAATCCAACAGACACAACTTTACCTCTAGCTTCGATTGCCTCTTGTAAGCTTTCCTTCAAAACCTTATACCCAGAGGAAATATGAGCTAAGTCATTCGCCACTTGATTCTTCAGTCGATGTATATGTCGAATGCTTGCCACTTCAAATTTTTTTAGTAGTATGTTGGTTATTACAAAGTACATGATAAGATTTTCCTTAACACACTTGTACTCCTTTGTAATTTGCTTTATAATTAACTCTAAGTCTCCCATTATTTCGACTCGAGTTTCCCCAATTCCCCCAATTCTAACAAAATTTCAAGTCCTGTTATTAAGGTATCGTGTTCAGCCTCGTTGTTATAACAAAGCCCTTCAACTTTATACTTAAATTTTGTGGGAATTTTTTTGGGTGAAATAATGAGCACGCTAATGCATGTTCCCTCTTTATGGATGGAGCCATCGAAGTATAACTTCCAAGGTTCCAGTTCGACGTAATTCAAAGTGCTTTTATTTATGGAGTGGTCGACTATAGAGTCTGCTACCACTTGTCTTTTAACTGCCTTCAAAGGCTTATATGTTAAAGAATACTCAGTCAATGCTAGTGCCCACTTACCAACTCGACTATGCAAGATAGGTTTATACAACATATGTTTAATGACATCAAAGTGAGACAAAACATAAACATCAACTGGTTTTATATATTGCTTCAGTTTTGTACATGAGACATACAAGCATAAACATAATTTTTCTATCATACTATACTTAGTTTCTGCATCATTCAAAACTCTACTGAGGTAGTAGATGGCTCTTTCGACACCATTCTCATCCTCTTGAGCCAACACGCTCCCTAAAGTTTTGTCTGACGCTGCTATGTACAACCTCGTACTCATATTTCTACAAGGTGGTGAAAGAACTGGAGGATGGCTCAGGTAGTCCTTCGATCTTGACCTTGCCCCCATTCAAATCCCTCTTTATTGAATTGAAGTAATGGTGAAAAGGCCTGCATTTTTCCACTTAGGTTCGATATGAACCTTCTCAAGAAGTTGATCTTGCCCAGCAGTGATTGCAGCTCCTTTTTTGTCAATGACGCTTTCGCTTCCATGGTGGCTTTAGTTTTGTTCTGATTAATCTCCATCCCCTTTTTGTGGACCATAAAGCCTAGAAAATCCCCTGCCTGCACACAAAATGCACACTTAAAAGGATTTATTTTAAGAACATATCTTCTCATCCTCTCATAGGATTGTCGAAGATGGTCTAGGTGATTCTTCCCTGAAATAGACTTAATTACAATATCATCAATATATATCTGCATGAAAGTATCTATACAATCATGGAAGATTGAGTTCATTGCTTGCTGATATGTTGCCCTAGCATTTTTTAGGCCAAAAGGCATCATTTCCCATTCGTAGGTGCCTAAGGCTCTAGGACATCGAAAAGATATTTTGGGGACATCATCTTCATCAATGAAAATATGGTTATAACTAGAGTATCCATCTAACATACTAAGATACTCATGTTCTACGGCAGAATGGACTAGCATTTCTGCCACAGGCATAGAATATTCATCCTTTGGAGTTGCAGAATTTAGATCTCTAAAGTCTATGCAAACTCTTAAAGAACCATTCTTGTTAATAATAGGCACAATGTTAGCCAACCATTCGACATACCTGGCAGTGCAAATGAACTTGCATCGAAGGAGTCTTTCGACTTCCTCTTTTATTTTTTAGAGAATTTTTGGGGCAAACCGCCTTGGGTTTTGTTTGACTGGCTTTTTCCCATGCTTGATTAGCAATTTGTGTTCAATTAATTCTCTCTTCAAACCAGGCTTCTCATCATAGTCCCAGGCGGAACAATCTTTAAATTCTTGCAGTAGCTGGATGACTTCGACCTTAAGTTTTCGGTCAAGATTGGCGCTAACATATGTTGGCCTTCTGGTCACCCTCTATCCTAGGTCGACTTCTTCCAATGGATTATGCGCTAACATCTTAATGTCATTCTCCAGCGGATCCTTTTCAAATCCCAAAGGCTATTCATCATAGATGGCATCAAGCCTCTGGCTTTGTTCCACACCTTGAGCAGGAAGATTGAAATCTTCTCTTCCTGCTGTTACTTTTGGCACAACCCAAGCCCATTCTCATTGCTATTTAAGGAGGAGAAAACCCTAGAAGAAGACAAGCATTCACAACAAGAAGATCTTGGGTGCAAAATAAGGGTTTAGGATTTTAAGAGTCTCTTGTGTGTGTGACTTTGTAAGTCACCCTTTATATCTTTTGATGCATCGTGGTAGACATGTTTAGGTTGTAAGTTGTTAATTGTAAATTGTTCACTCAAAGCTTGTAAGCAAGAGTGTATTATTCTTGATTGAAGTTGTTAAGCAAGATCAAGTATTGTCTTTGAAGAGTGTCTTCTAAAGTTTTATTAATTTGTTGTTATCACTGTTGTGATTGAATGAAGTGAGAGGGGTTTCATATCTAGGAGTGTCCTAGGTAGAAGTTGCACTGGTAGGGATTAAGTGAGGGGTTGTAAACTGGGGAGTTTAGCTCTGAATTAATATTATTGATAGTGGATTTCCTTCCTGGCTTGGTAGCCTCAGATGTAGGTGATATTTCACTGAACTGGGTTAACAATTCTTTGTGTTGTTTATCTTTCTGCATTTAGTATTCTGCTCAATTTAAATGGTTAGATAAGTTGTTTTGTCAATCTGCAGATATTACAACAAATGTCACGACACTGTTAATTCTTAAAGTAAATTCAAAATGCTCGTGTTCTGTCCTTGTTCTATTTTAGCAGAGATTAATGCTCTAGGACATCTGAGATCTGCATACCAGAATTTCAATTGGTATCGGAGTAGGCATCCTGTCTGTTCTGGATGAGATCTTGGGACATACTTTCTGGTGCTTTAAACAAGGAGAAGTTGTAGATGATTTGTTGATCTTGCTAAATGTTTGGGCTGCTGATGGGTTCTTGAAGAGTTGCTGCTTATGAAGTTAAGGGGGAGTTTGTATTTACTCCTGCTTTTGAAAGATTTTGTGTATCTGCTGTTGTGCTCTCTGATATAGGAGTTTCTACAACAATTGTAGGAGGAGTGGTTAGTTCTTCTGTATGGTGTCCTATAAGATGTTATGACATCTTGTTTAGAGCATGTTGAAAATGTTCTTTTGGAGGTTCCGCTGCATATTTTTCTGATGGATGAACTCTGGTAGTCCTGGGAGAAGATTGGTCTATATACTATATATAGTTTGATATATGGCTGTAGCAGGTGTGTAGATGGTTGGAAGATAGTGTTTGCTGCTGCTCTGATTTTTGTTCTACAGATTGTTGAATGTTGTAGCTGTGTTGCTTGTGTGCTTGGGCTGTTCTGTTGTGTATTACAGGTTGCTGAAGGCTGTTTTAGAGAAGATAGTGGGAGGTGATTTATTTTCACCACTCATGACTTGCAAGGGTTCTATCAGCAGAGGAAGTCATAGGCAGGTTGAGTCAAGGATGTCAGCCTTGATGTCTCAACATTAAAGATCCTTTAACTAAAGAATACTTTTGGTATTGCTGAAGTGTAAATATCGGTCAGATGGTCTTCTCGACAAGTTGTGTGGATTTAAGATCAATTTCTATTTGTGGAATGCACAAGTATATAATTGGTTATCCATTATGTTCAACATTGTCGAAGTTCAGATGGTTCATCAGGTAGATGATCTAAGAAGGATTCCTTATAAGGATTTAAGATTCATTGCTATTTTTGTTATTCACAAATATTTTATGGATTATCCTTAATCAATGATCAAGGTGTCTCATCAGTTGTTGCGCAAGTATCTGGCCCTTGATTTGTTTGGTCCTCTTTAAAGATCTGATGTTCAACCAAATGTTGAGTAGAGATTATACAAAATCTTGTTGATTCAAAAAGTGATTCTCTGAAGCAAAGGAGATGTAGCTGATGATCTTGGTACCTTTTACATGCGTGTTTGCATTCTTCCTCAGCTTGGACCTATAGAGGCACGCAATTTGTCTAGAAAGTTTTCTGGCAAGAAACTTGTCTAAAGAAGTAAAGTTGAAGATTTCATCATCTTGATGAATTGACCTTGGATTAGTTTATTTTTTATTTAGGTGTAATGGAGTGCAGTAGGTGTCAAGGATAAGTGGCAGTTATCTTTGACTTTCTGAAGAAGTCTCTACTTAAGGAAAGCGGGAGTCCTTTTGTAAAGATCTTTTGTGACTAATCCTCTCTGAAGAATCAAGCTTTGGCATGTTTGGGTTCTCTAAAGAGGAGTTTCTGAAGCAAATGCATTTCAAGAGATTTGTTGTGGTACAGTAAAGCAGAATACATGTTGTCTACTAAAACTTGATATCATTAATCTAGTCTCTGTGAACATGGAACTCTTATTCTGATAGAGTGATAAGGTTCTTCTAAGTGGCATAATAAAAGATTGAACTCATCAGCGGGATATCTTATCAGAGGTTCTGACATCAAACTAAACTTCAGGGTCTTAGTTGAATTCTATCTCATGCAGTTTGCGGGAGCTGCAAGAAGGAGTAGATGTTGTAGGTTCAAGCCTTGTTGTATCTAAGATGCGTTGCTATGGAGCAAGTAGGAGATATAACTTGAAGATCAAGTTTGCTTGGTGGATTAGAAGATTTTCTAGAAAGAAGTTGTGTAAACCATACAGTGGCATTTGATTATTTAAGAAGTATGCTTGAAGAAAATTACTCTTGTGCAGGAGGGTAGTTGTTTAAAGACCAAAGGAGGTTCTGGTTCTGTTCATGTGTTGGAGCTTATGAAGGATGAGTGCCTTCTTTTGGGAGAAATATGAGATTTTAGTTCTCTCTATGTTATTTGGATTGCTCGTTGAACTATGCTTTCTGATGATCTTCAGATTGGATTACTATTCAGATAGTAAGTCCAAGTGGTTATTGTATCAAGAACCATAATGTATGATGTTTGTGATATAATGTCCTAACTAATGTTAGAACATCTTTTTGTTTGCTGAACTTGGGGTTCAGATTGTGGAAGCTGATATTCACTCGTTGAATCAGAAGTGTTCTAACTTATCATATGGGAGAATGATGAGGAAAAAATGTCTTGGATTATGGGGTGTCTATCTTGTTCTCTGACTCAGGCTTAGGTAATAATACTTGTGGAGAAGTGACTTCTTCTGCTGCAAGTAACTCTAGAAAGAAGTTGAGCAGTTTGGTACCTTCTCATTGTATGAGCATGAATCATGAGATATAATATGGTGATCTTGGGTGTTTCTTGCTGAAAGGAGCATCTTTTATAAAAGATAGGGGGAGAGCTTCTGTCAGATGGGTGTACTATTATGGTACATAGGTTACTTGTGGTTCAAGCAGTGAGTGAATGCGTTCAACAGGTGTGTTGAACAAAGAGTGAGCTCTTGAAGACATGAAGACGAGTCTTATGTTTTCCATTCACGTTAAGGTGTTCTTCTGGAAAGAGAGCACTGGTTATCCTTGATATAGGGAGTTATACTTCCATTTAGGATCTGTTGCTGCAATAGTACAGTTATTTCTCAAGATTGTTTGTATTTTCAAGCAGCTTGTGGTTGTATGTCTCTATGAGGATGGACTGTCAGACAAGACGTTGTGACATTGTGTTATCGTTCTAGCTCATGGTGAACTTGACAGTGTATTTTTTTTGGTTCTGTCATTGGGTGTCAATGGATCAAATCAGACTTGTACAAGCTTATTAGGAGTAATATAAAGGTAAGAGCATTATGATATAGCTTTCACTGAAGGGATTTTGATCAGCAGGTTTGTGGGGCTCTATCTAAGTGTTTTATCCTGTATTTGTATGTCTGGTGAAGATGAAGACCAAGACACCATCAACTCTAATTTTGTGCATATGGAAGTCAAGGAAACATTTCTAAGACATTCACCCTGACATCTTGGAGATTTCTCTAGTCTTTCAAAGTTGAGTCTGAGTGATCTGGCAGATAGTTATGCCTATACTGCAACTACTTTTGATATTAGGTTTAGTTCTAGCATGGTTTGTGAAACAAGGGGTGTAGAGATGCATGGGCTTCCAGTGTGTGAATATGAAGATGTTGAAGTAAGTCTTCATGTGTTTGGGTTTTCTCTTTTAGGGGGAGTGCTGGTTATGCATGACATGGAGAACTTTGTACCTATCTGATGTGTAGCTACATTGCTGTAGCCTGTACAAAGTTTGCTGATTCTCAGGAAAGCTTATGTTCTTGGACCACTGGTGAGGTCGTAATGTCAGACAAGATGTCCTAACATTGTGTTGTCTAGTGTAATTTTTACCTTGACAATGCGACTGTGGGTCTGGCTTTGTGAGGTTGTTGGTTTGAACTAGGATTGTGTTTGCTTCTGATGAATGACCTAGGAAACAACATTGGTTATTGTCTGGGAGAATTTATTTTTCTCTGCAGAATATTTGTGTATCTCTTGGGAGATTGTGAGATGTCAGACTAGGATATCCAGACACCATGTGCAGTTTGTCAGCTGAGTCTTGCTTTGAAGCATGGTGATTATGATTCAGTTTTTGGGTTTAACTTTGATTGATGTGTTATGAGTTTATATGTGTGCATTTGAGTTTATATGTGTGTACATTTACTCCAATTTTTGTTAATTTTTGGCTAAAAAGGGGGAGTAAAGTGTATTAATGTTATCTGTTGTCTTGATGTTAGGTCACATGTATTGACATATTGACCAACATTGTGATAGGACTTTGCTACTGCTAAGGGAATAGTAGTGTGTTGTTATTGCTTGTTGAATGCAACTATTAAGGAGGAGCATGATAGGTTGTGAGGTTGGATGTATTGGATAAAACTACTGTTGTTACTGATTTATCATGGTTTGGTTGTTTTAGCCAAAATTTGCCAAAGGGGGAGATTGTTAGTTCCATGATTCTATGATTGGCTAAATTTTGGTAAAACATGATTCTACACTAATGTTAAGCAAGATGTTATAACATCTTCATCAAATGTTATGACAGTACTATTGTCATGTGTTTCAAACAAGATGTCGAGACAAATGTCATGACATTTTTGTCTGGTACAGCAGGCGCTGCTATTTTATATCTCTTGATAGAGGTGTTTTGGTTTGATGAGATCCTCGTGAATATACCTCATCAATATATGTGGGTCAAAGAGATTTATTAGGAACAAAGTGCAGATTTAATTGGATTTTATAAAAAAGATCTTTGAGACTTTTTAGGAAACTATAAAATATTTGTTTCTATTTTTATTAAGAAGATTCTGCAGAAGATTTACAATGAGAAGATTTGAAATTTGATTTGATTGGCAAGAATTTTGGTAAAACTAGGTGTAACCACAAGATGTCCTACAGGATGTCGTGACATTTGTCTATCAGGATCAGTAAGTTGCTTCCATATCTTTTTTGTGCAAGCTTGCTGCACTATTCTGGTGTAGAACCTGCGTGCTTTTGGTGGTTTTCTAAAGGAGTTTCTAATACACTTATTATGGATCAAATTTGATTTGATATAGAGTTACTATCAGAAGATTGATTGAAGATTGGAAGAATGATATGATTAGATTTGATTGATCAAATCAAATCTGTTGCAATTTATGAAGATTAAAATCTTCTCTTCCTGCTGTTACTTTTGGCACAGCTCAAGCCCATTCTCATTGCTATTTAAGAAGGCGAAAACCCTAGCAGTAAACAAGAATTCACAACAAGAAGATCTTGGGTGAAAAATAAGGGTTTAGGATTTTGAGAGTCTCTTGTGTGTGTGACTTTGTAAGTCACCTTTTGTATCTTTTGATGCATCGTAGTAGACATATTTAGGTTGTAAGTTGTTAATTGTAAATTTTTCACTCAAATCTTGTAAGCAATAGTGTATTGTTCTTGATTAAAGCTATTAAGCAAGATTAAATATTGTCTTTGAAGAGTGTCTTCTAAAGTTTTATTAATTTGTTGTTATCACTGCTGCGATTGATGGGAGTGAGAGGGGTCTCATATCTAGGAGTGTCCTAGATAGAAGTTGCACTGGTAGGGATTAAGTGAGGGGTTGTAAACGGGGGAGTTTAGCTCTAAATTAGTACTAATGATAGTGGGTTTCCTTTCTGGCTTGGTAGTCCCTAGATGTAGGTGATGTTTCACCGAACTGGGTTAACAATTCTTTGTGTTGTTTATCTTTCTGTATTTAGTATTCGGCTCAATTTAAATGGTTAGATAAGTTGTTTTGTCAGTCTGCAGATGTTACAACAAATGTCATGACACTGTTAATTCTTAAAGTAAATTCAAAATGCTCGTGTTTTGTCCTTGTTATGTTTTAGCAGAGATCAATGTTTTAGGATATCTGAGATCTGCATATCAGAATTTCACTTTTGGCAGCGATGAAGGAATTCGAAAATGGTCTCATCCTGTCTTGGATATGCCATTTTGTTGCACTCTTCCTGGCAGCTTGCCTCATCGTCTTCCATGGTCTTATGTTGTGTTATTTCAACCATATTTATGTCTATGTTGACATCATCACTTAGATTTAGACTATAAAATTCCAACTCAAGGCCTTCAACAACCTCATCCACCTTAATAAAACCATCTCTAGCTTCTTTGATTACCAGCATCAGGTTGGAATCTTCAGTGACTCTGATCCACTGTCGCGCGCGGATAAACGAGTCTTTTTGTAAAAATTATAGTACAACGACAGTAACTCAGAATATCATTCTTAAGAATTCTTGTAGTGATTGACCAATAAAGTAACAGTTTATGAGGGTTTGAATTTTGATTAAGAGAAAAAATACTTAAAATAAGTGAATATAAAAAAGGGATTATTAAAATAAGCTAAAACGGCTAATCCTACTGATTCGGGTTCCGACTTATCATCAGCTATTATAACATCAATCCCTAAACGGCTCCAATCCTATTCGATTATGATATTAATCAGACAAGCGCTTACCAACATCAAATGAATTATGTTCCTGTTTACCGAATTAAGCAAACGGTTAAGAATATGACGAATTAACGAATTAAGCAAACGATAACACACAATTAAATTTAGGAACATGCATACAATCGAATTTAATCAATTCTATCCTATGAAAAACAATTGAATTAAGCAAACAATTGTAATCAAATTAAGCAAATGACTTCATAGAAAATGATTGAAAAGAATCAGATTTAAATTGATATTATAATAACCTCAAAGTGTTGAAACCGTACACATCAGGATTTGCCCGGAGGTATTAGTTTTCCATGAGTTCTTCCCAAACCTCTCTCTCCATTTTTTCCGTGAATAGTATATAATTAACAGTAAAATAAGGTTTCCCCTAAAAAGAAAAACAATGGATCCGGTTCAAAACCCAACTGGTCGAAAATATAACCCAGCCCCAAAACATGATCCAAAACTAAAACAAATTCCTAATGTTGTAACTTCAACGAATATTTTGGGAAAATGTACTCCGAATCTGACTTCGACTCCAATACGAAAGTCGTAGCTCTCTCTCTCTTAGCTTTCCGGAGATTTTCAGAACGCCTCAAACGGATTCCCGGAACTCCAGTTATGATCGTTTCCGCGTAAGCTGCTAAAGCTAAAAAATAAAGTGCGAAAATCAAATTAAACCAAAAATAAAATAAAATATAAAAATATAAGAATAATCAAAATAAAGTAAATAAATGCCTAAGTAAAAATATAGGAGAATGTGCATAAAGATGCACTGATCAGACTCCATCACTCAAGTCATCAGTAACTTTGTCGAGGCCTTCAGCGACCTCACTCATGATTTTTTCTGCGGTATTATTTCCAAGTCCTATAGTGACCTTGGCTAGAACAATATCATTGGCGAAATCTTCAGTAATTTCCACCATATTAATCGAATAGTCGAAGCCATCAGCAACTTCGACCATATGCACTTCTGTGGGCTCAGCATAGTGGGCATTCACCGCTTGCAATGGATCAGAGTCAATTTTCATTTGACTATTGTTTTTCTCTCCAAACTTCAGTCTTCCCTCTTAGATAGCACTCTGAACCAAATCCCTGAAAAGAAAACATTGAGAAGTTTTATGACCCAAAAAATTATGGTACTTACAAAATCCTCTCTTTTTTCTTTGTTCTAAAGGTGGCATTTTAGCGCCAGCAGACACTCTCATTTGCCCGTCTTTAACTAACAAATCAAAACTTTCATCACATTTAGTGATATCAAAAATATATGTTTCCTTTGGAAACTTGTCATTCTTTTCAAATTCGACAAAAAAATTTCCATTTGGAGGAGCTAACGTTTTACAAGCATATGGAGGACCCTGCTTTAGTTCAGCAACATCTATCTCGTTTTCATCGAAATACAATGGTTCATCATGTAAACCTTCGATATTCTCATTATATTCAACATAAGCTACCTTCTTACTCTTATTAAATTTAACATTTTCGTCTTTCAGACGCTCTAGTTGTCGAACCCTATAAGCTAGTTAGGCCATATCTCTCAGATATTGGGTATCTAATTTCTTCCTAACAGAGTAATCAAGGCCACCAGCGGCCATTTCGACTAACTCATGCTCAGGTACTTGAGTAAAACACCTAGCCTTAAGTAGTCAGAACCTATTTAGATAATCTTCTATTGGCTCAGAAAACTTTCGTTTTATGCTAGCCAATTCCTTCAAACTAATCTTAGTTTGTCCCATGTATAATTGTTCATGGAATAAACGTTCCAACTGGGTCCAATTACAAATTGAGTTAGGAGGTAGGGTTGTAAACCAGGTGAAATCATTTTTAGTGAGAGAGCTTGGAAAGTATTTTATCCTAAGACTTTCATCATTTGCAATCTCTCCATCCTCGATCATATAATAGGCTACATGTTCGACAGTAGATTCAGTAGTATCTCCTGAGAACTTGGTAAACTTTGGCACCTTCGTCCTAGGAGGTAATCTAACTGGAGAATATAATCTACTATTGGTGACGTATAATTTGGCATAGTAAAACCAGAATTTACCCCATTTTGAGCTATTATTCTTTCGACAATGGCTACTAAATTATTATCAACAACTATGTTGTTACGTCGAACCTGTTGTATAACATGGTCAACATCTTGGTTTCGATTCACCATAATCACTTCTGGTTCTCCCTCTAACAAAATTGGTGTTTGGTCCTTAGGCAATTCGACCCTAGGAGGTTCAAGTCTAAGGGGTTTGACTCTCCCTTGATTTTCTAGATTCGCCTCAGGTACGTTTCATAGGTTACATTGTGGAATGTTTTCCACCACAGTCGTGCCTCTAACAGAGGCTGATACACCCATAAATTCTGCCAAGCGTTCCAATTGCACTGCTAATTGGTGGTTAGCCTGGGTAGTATTTTGGATCAAGGGCTGGAAAATTTCCCCCATAGTTTGGGATAAGGTTTTTACCATTTGCAGGTTGCTCTCATCCATTTGTTGTCTTAAACAAGCTATTGAAGTATTTGTCAGATTAGGGCCCTGAGCGGAATACCCTACACCTACACTTTGACTGTTTCAACCATCACATTCTCTGAGAATATTAGGGGAGCATTTTGGAGCCCTTGCATTACTGACGTTGGCATTCCATATGGTGGGTTTCTTGGTAATGGTTGTGAAAACCCTGGAGGGAGGAAATGTCTGAATGTTGAAGTTCCCCCTGGCGGAGTTTGGGCATTGGATGCTTGTGGCCCAACATACTCCAAAACAGGCTGAGTGTAGGCCCTTATATCTGTCGAACCTGAACCCACCACTGATGGCACTGGTTCAGGCATAACAGAAGGCGGTATCTGCTCTCCTGTCGAAGGAACTGAGGGTGGAACTACATCATTCCTAGACATGTCTCAAGGATTAGTGTTACTGGGCTGGGGATTAGAACCATTCCCTCGAAGGTTTGGGTTATTTGACTGATTAACATTTGTCGCCATTTCCCTAATGTAGTTTCTCCTTGGTCTTTCTTTGTTTGTAGCGGCTATTTTACCACTTCTTAATAACATGCAACAAAGTTTTCTCAAAGACAACACTAACAACTGCAGTTTTCCAAAACTTTTACAAAAAACTTTATAAACTTTAGCACTGTCCCACTGGGCGTGCCAATTTGTTTCCCGTGAAAATTAGAAAACAATCGCTGATCTTCCAAATCTAACTTTGGTAACTCACAGGAACGATCAGATTGATCCTAGGACATGTGCTAAACTTTAATCTACGAAAAATATTAAAGACTGAACACTTCGACAATGTTTATAAAGAAAGGTCAATTGAAGTGTATGGTTCGACAAAAATGTAAGAACGTTAAATTGAAAGAAAATGTTAAAATATGTAATAAAAAGGCTTAAAGAGAAACAAAGCGTAACACTAAAGACGTAAATTGCAAGAAAGTAAAAGATGAACTCTTTTAACATAAAGTGAAAGTAAATTTTATTAAAGCATAAAATGGTGTTTTTACATTACGTACATTCTTCCAAGACTCTTTTCTCTACACACGGATACATTGAGTGAATTTGGAGTGACTTGTACAATACTAAACACAACACCCTGAATCCTATTACTAAAACCCCTATTTATAATAATAAAATTAACTGTTGTTAACTTTCTAAGATAATCAACCCCTGACAAGTGTCATGCTACATGCCTTTGCCTCTTGGACGTGCGCCACTTGTCTCGTTCAGGAATGAGAAAGCATAACTACTCCCTCATTTATTTGAATTTCAAATTCTACTAGTATTTGGCCAGTATTCTCGGTCGAAGGCGACTTCTTTAATCTTAGAAATATTTTCTAAGTCCCAAAAAGTCTTCCTTTCTTATGTGAGTGCCTTCAGTTTTATTTATTGCAAAGACCCACTCGAAGGCTTCTCCACATTACCTCGAGAATTCAACATTTCAGCCAAACACTCTAATTTAATATGGGCGTCGAATTTGTGAGCTAACGGAGAGTCGATGCAAAGATTGGTTTGAAAGAGTGTCAGGAGCATATCCACAAGATTATGATCTCTCTCTCTCTCTCTCTCTCTCTCTCTCTCTCTCTCTCTCTCTCTCTCTCTCTCTTCAAAACATGTCCAAAATGTCGAAGGGATTTGCGCAAGTTAGTTCTCCGACAAGGTCGAGATCAACATATCCACCAGATTTTAGTGACTTAGGATATTCTCAAATCTAAAGACTTTATAATATAGGAGATGTCTCAACAACACTATGAGTTAACCAACGTTTCTCAACAGAGGTAGTTAAGAGGTTCAAAGCAGTTACCAACACATCTATCAACATGATGGTTGGTGTTCTGGACTAGGACGACACTTGGCCCACAGTCGAACAGGCCCAACCCCACATCGGGTTGGAAGGCCCAATAAGACCCAAACCACTTCCTCGTCGAGCAAAGACCTTTCTCCCGTCGGGCAGAACCTTTTCTCCCATTGGACACGACCCTCTTGGCAGTCGAGCAGGCACCTCACATCTGCCAGGCACGCTATCCTTCTGCCCAACCGTCGGGAAGACCCTATCCGACTCGGGGGGACTCCTCTGACCCCCCCTCCACGTTCTCAACGCGTCCCCACGTGGAGGCACGTCTTTTGGTAACTACCCGTGTCTTGATTATTCGGTCCACCACCTCCCGGATAGCACGAAGCAGTTACACTAGGGCGAAGACCATGTGTTGGTCTTCCTGACGCCACGTCAGCCCTAGCAGTTACCAGCATTGAGCCTGACAACCCAGTCCAACACGAAGTAATCGTTAGCTCTGCGCTGGGGGCACACTATAAATACCTTCTTTCACTAGAGGGTCAGGTAATCTCATTCTTACTTCTCTTTCTTTAGTTGTTATCACTCTGCCCGACTCTTACTTTGGCATCAGAGTGTGTTTCAGGTACACCCCGTCCATTCTCCCAGCAGTTAGACAACTCAGACGTGTGGCTGGTCAGTGACTCCTTCTGATCAGGTGAGATCAGTTGGTTTTAGTAATTTTATTCTTGAAGACACGTGGAAGCAATGTATAACGATGAAACCTACATAATGGGATACACGTCAGATCATTATGATCTATCCGTTGTCAACGATTACTATTATATTAGTATATAAGTCAATCTCAATGTTTCGGATCGAGGTTGCAAATTTTCACTTATTTCCTATAGAACTAAATTATCCATGTCACAGAGAAAAAAGATAATGAGAAATATATGAGTTTACATCCATACTTTAACTTTCTTTAAAGTTCTTTGAATCAAAACATTTATTTTATGACATTTATTATACTTTTTCTTTACTTTATCTTTTTAAAACAGTTCTTCATTTACGTCCAAGTTATCAATTTCAATCCTTTAAATATCAACCATAAACACTTTTCTTTGCACTCTTATACGCAAATTATTTTTGAATTTAATATTTTAATAAATCAAATTCGTAATTTTTTTATTAGAGTGAACAATATTATATTAAACAAACTACTTTACTAGTGATATGATAGTTATATAACTTTGTATGATTGTAATATTTAAAATAATCTAAATTAGGCAGCATTAAATTAAATATAATAATTAAAAAAAATATCTAAATCAAATATCCCTTAATTTTGTTTTTGAAATTTAAATACAATATCGCTTAACTTTGTTTTTAAAGTTTAAATCAAATGATTGTTTATTTTAAAATTGAGAGCACTTCTAATTTTCGGCAGACATTCCTTATCCAAATGTAATGTAGTATATTTAATTCTATTATTTTAAGTTTTCAATTAAATAAT
The DNA here is from genome assembly GCA_963859935.3 of Lathyrus sativus. Classification (NCBI taxonomy): domain Eukaryota; kingdom Viridiplantae; phylum Streptophyta; class Magnoliopsida; order Fabales; family Fabaceae; genus Lathyrus; species Lathyrus sativus. Next base: position 619,152,640 of record OZ012741.1, read on the forward strand.
TATATCAACAACATTTGCTAGGTTGGCAATGTCATCGGGTTTACACGTATTGAGTTGAGCAAAGAAAAGTGAGAAACATTTCGACGAATATTGAAGTGTTAGCAGACATGCAAGGCCACACAAAATACTCATGTCACTCGCTCATCAGTGGTCCAAATTCTTATTCATGTCAATTTAAGTGATAATCATCAACTATATTTACAAACTTTGCATTATTCACATTCTTACCATTGCAGTCCCTTTCATAGATTTCCTCCATCAAAAGTCTTTTTTAATTGAGACATTATTATTGAATATTGACATCTCTTAATTCAAATTTTAATATGGGATCACCATATTATAAAATGATTATTTTTTATTTATTTTTGTTTAATCTTTTTTTAGAAAATTATTTCACAAGTCAAAAATATAGTTTATAATAAATTTAGAGTTTAATAAATATGTATTTTCAACATAAAGAAATTTTATACGATTGTTTAATCTTTTCTAGAAAATTTAGAGTTTAATCTTTTTTTAGAAAATTATTTCACAAGTCAATCTTTTTTTTATACGATTGTTTTAAAATGTCACAATGATTTAGAATGTATTAGATTCATTGGATGATTATCTAAAGTTATTTAAATTATATGTTTTTTAAATTGTGTGAAAGGTCCAACGCCTTGTAATTTGAAAAAAAAAAGAGAAAGTAATATATTTAACTATTTTTCTTTTATTAAAAAAACGAAGAATAAACAATTATAGTTAATAACACGTAGGGATGACAAACAACATAATTTAGGCGGAATATTATATTATATATGTTCTCATATCTACTATTTAAAAAAATTGTCGTATCTAAGCACATTGTGAGCATCAATGTATTTACCTGTACTTGTAACTGTACTTGTAACTGTATTTGATGTGTATCTTACTATCCATACTTGATATTTACTTTAATACTCATACTCATACTTATTTATCTGTATTTTTAATAAAAAAAATAATATATATTTTTTAATTTATCGTGTTATTTTAAAATTTTAATAACATTAAAAAAACATTCAAAGGATGATGTTATTGAGTTAAAAGAAAAACAAACATTTATATTAAAATGAATAATAGTGATTTATTTAATAAAATTGATAAATTAACTTTATACATAATAATAAAAGTAAAAATATATAAATATGTGTTGTGAAAGTATGAGGCGGAGTGAATACTAAGATGCGTCCCGCTTATTTTCTTGAGTAATTGTTTGTTTTAATATCCGTACTAATTTTATGAGTTTTACGATATACATTATGATTTTTTTTTTACAGAAGTCCACCGGAGATAAGTCAAATTTTCATCCCTAATAACACATGATTTTGACATATGATGTTCTCATCCAAATCAAAGATAAATTTACTTGCTTTTCAATTTAATTTTGAATGATTAATTAAAAAAGTCAGATTTGATACAATCTAATAAATTTTTATATGATTTAATTTAAATCAATTTTTAAATGTTAAAATTATAAATTATAATTTTTATTAATAATATTAAACTTTATAAAATAATATATATTATAAAATAAGAGCATCTTTAGTGGGAGTATCTTAAGTGGGTAAACTAAGATATATTTTGTAGGCCCAAAGTGATTTGTAAGATTTACAAAATTTATAGTTGATTTAAATTGTTTTTACTTTAATGATAATTGCTTATAGGGCTGGAAATGAGTCGAGTCAAGTTGAACTCACCTCAACTCGGCTCGACTCGTTAAGAATTGTTCGAGTTCGAGTTCGACACGAACTTTTTTTAAGCTCAAACTCGACTCGTTATAAGTTCACGAACAGTTCGGTTCGACTCGTTAGGTTCATCTCATTAGGTTCAGCTCACATGATTCACGGAATTAAAAACTATTTTTTAAAAAATATATATATTTTAGTATATTTGATATTTTAAATAAATATATTTTTTTAAAATAAAATATTAAAATAAAATAAAAGTTATCATATTGAAATTTAACTTTATCTTCGAAATCTACTAATTCAAAACCTACACAACTTTCAAGAGATACATTTGAGAGTCTAATTCAAAAACTACTAAATTGAAGATTAAATTTGTCTAAGATTTGGAGTAAATATTTAAACCTAATCTTAAAGACAGTATAATTCTTCTCATATGTAATCGAGTTGACTCATGAACCTAACAAGTCAAATTATGTATAGTTCAAGTTCAGCTCATTTAGTTAACGAACTTAATTTTTCGCTCATACTCAACTCATTTGGTTCATGAACCTAGTTCAACGATTTAATTGTCGAATCGAATTTTGAACTATTTTCGAGTTGGTTCGGTTCATTGTCAGCTCTAGTTGCTTATAAAAAACTAAAACTTGACCCTATATTTTATATTTTTTAATTGTAATTATTTTTTTATTGAAGTTACCATTAATTTAGTAATATAAATAATAATATTATATCTTTCAAAATAAATAACATAGTTAACTATATAATTGTCGAAAACTAAAAGTTAATGAATTAAATGTCATGTCATATCCATTCCAATGCAAATTCTTTATAATCATAGTTAACTATAAAAAATTCAAGTATTAAAAATCTTCAAGTATTAAAAATCTGTATTAAAGATGCTCTAATATTACAAAATAAAAATAATCACAAAATAAATAAAATATAAAAACAAATCAATTAAATTAAAATTAAATAAATAATATTAAAAAATAAGTCTCAATCAACAATGAATTTATATTATTTCAACACCCTACCCTAATTTAACATTAAATTTATATAAAGATTAACTAATTAAATAAGTTATCCTAACATTTATAAAATCCCCACCTAAAAAAATAGAAAATGACATAATAACCCCACAAAACAAAGATGGTAGAGTATGTGCATTAATCACTATGCAATTCCAATTGTTATTCTTCTCTCCTTTTTCTTCTTTGTCGTAACTAAGATAGAGACACCATTCAACCTTTTCTTCTTCTTTCTTTCTTCCCCTTCACATATATATTCTCTTCCCCATTCCGATTTCTTCTCCCAATTTCACACTCTTTCACTTCCCAATTCATCTCTCTTTTCCCTAAACAGTCATTTTTCCCACTTTCGTTCTTCAATCATCGCAAACAATTTTTGTTCTTCAAATTTGGGTCTTGTTTATAATAACCCTAATTAACTACTTTCCTCCGTTTTCTCGGCGATCAAACGGAGGAGAAGGATTTTCAATTAAACATTGGAAAATGCTAGGTACTGCACTGCAGTTTGGAGGTGTTCGTGGTGGTGGTGGTGACGATCGGGTTTATATTCCGGTTAAGGCTAGGAAGAATCAGAACCAGCGTAAGCAAGCTCAGAAAGCTAAGAATGGTGAAGAGGAAATTGCAGATTCAGCTTTTGATGATAATAATAATCCCAAACAATGTTTGGACTCACCATCGACTGTTCCCTCGGTAGAGTCTGTTAGTAACATCGATAGGTTCTTGGATTCCACTAAGCTATTGGTACCAGCTCAGTATTTCTCCAAGGTTTATATCTTAACTCCTCCTTGTTTTTATTAATTTTTTTTAACTTTTTGATGGTGGTTTTGAAATGCTGAAACAATGATTGCAAATGATTTTGAGTGTTTTTTGTTTGCTTTTGTTTTTGGCATTTCGTATTGTTTTCTGTAATGTGTAACTGTTGACAAGTTTAGGATGTATTGTAAATCAGTCCCTTAAATTATGAGTTTTAGATAGAAACCGAGGCCAATCCCTTGAGCCAGGGAGGACCACGGTGGGCGGCAAAGCTATCCTTCAAGTGAATTTAACACTGTTGCGGGTCCGGGTTGGCTTTGAACCCATGACCTCTGGTTAAGTTGGAAGACATCTCTTGAGTCCTTAAATTATGAGTTTATGTATTAGAAAATTAGTCCCTTAAATTAAAAAATGGCAATCAATTTAGATATCTCTTTTGCTGTATACAGACACAGAATCTTTGAAATTGTGGTGATAAATTTGGAAAAAAAGACTAAAGTGAATAATGTTGTTCAATTTAAGAGACAAGATTGAAGGAATCTTACAATTTGTAGGGCTAAAATGATCGCTTACTCGTTTTGAATACTTTACCTTTTCTTTATTAAGATGCTTATTATATACATAATTGGATGGTACAGTGTTTGGTTGTTGAGAATTTTGGTTATTATTGTTGTATGGTTCATTAATTTTTTATTTTTTTATTCTGTTATGTGTAGACGACAATGAGAGGCTGGAAGACTTGTGATGTTGAGTATCAGTCTTACTTTGCTCTGAATGATCTATGGGAATCATTTAAGGAGTGGAGTGCATATGGTGCTGGAGTCCCTTTACTTCTTGATCAAAGGGAATCTGTAGTTCAGTACTATGTTCCGTATTTGTCAGCTATTCAGCTATATGGTCAACCTACTGAGAAGTCAAGTGCCAAGCCAAGGTATTGCCATTTCATGGGTAAAATGGTTTTTTGTTATATGTGCATACATGTAGAGTTTAAGTTGCTTGCAAGACAACACTAACTGCTGGAAAATGGTTTAGTTGATGATAAGTGTGACTCCTTTGTTCTGTTGCTTTGTGGGTCGGTGATTTGTTTGTCAAGTAAATTGGTCTAATAGATTTTAAGTTGGATTGTGTTTTGTTGTTTCTGGTTGAATAAATGCAAGAGAAATAAACTTGTGGTTTTAATCTTCATAAATTTGTATGCATGCATGTGAGAGATAGATATAAAAACTGCAGGAGTTCAAACGGTGAAAGCCAGGAAGGTGATATTGAAACATCATGTTTTTCAAAAATGACATTGCAACCACAAATCACAATTCAGGATTTCACTCATAGAAAAAATGTCTAGTTTAGCTCACACATTTGATAAAATGAATAGTTCTGAATTTGCTAATAAGTACGGAATTTGTTGAATTCAAACACTGACATAGTGATATATAATGCTTTTAATTTCAAACCATTTTGCTGAAATTTGAACAAAACTGCTAAAGTGTAGTCTCTCTCTGTATGCACGTGTGTAGTGTAGTAGAAAGTCTTGCCATGAGTTCGGCTACTGCCCAGCACAATGTTTTGGGTATGGAGGATATGTTGTTAAAAAGAAAGTAAATATTAATACTCAATTAACACCCCTAGGATAAAATGATGACAATAAAAAGGCGAAAAGCAAAGTTTCCTTGGGAGAAAATCTTTTGGAGGGAGGATTTTGAGAGATCTAAGAAAGTGCTAATGATTTGTGAAATCAGATGAATAAGATTATTAGAAAGGAAGCCAAAGAAGCGCTGTGAAAATCGAGGGGTTTTGTGCCTAAGAGTAAATATTCTAGATTGTGTGATGACAACACACAACAAAAAATTAAGGTTACAAGAGATTGAAGCACAACACTTGTGTTGAATGGGCAAAATTTGAATAAATGTGGATAGCTAAGTAAGAAACTAAGAACAGAATTTGAAGGTTTATTGTCATTAGGAACTAAAGTAGGGGAACATAGTATCTTATAGACTTGCTAAAAGTAGGGAGTGACAAAAAGAGACTTAAACCCAAAGTTGTGAAAAGCGGTGCCATAGCATAGTGGGAATGACCATGGAGTGGCACTAAATACTTGTTATCTGCATTTTGCAGCAGTAGCTGCTGTAAATTAAGTCAAAATAGTGGCAAAATAGCTCTTTAGTGACCGCCAAATGTTTAGGGTTTGTAATGGCCTGTTTTACCCTCTCATATCCAATTTTAAATGTTTTTAGGGCTGTTTTATTATCATTTTGCGATTTTAATTTGAGTTTCTGTTGAGATATGATATTGTTTTATTATTAGTATTTATTGTTTTATTGTTTTTATTCTTAGTATTTTCTTTCCTCTAATTAGTATTTATTAGTATTTATTGTTTTATTGTTTTATTGTTCATTCCGATGTTTGGGGTCCTAGTCGGATTCCTTCTATCTTAGGGTATAGATGTTATGTTACTTTTATTGATGATTTCTCAAGGTGTAATTGGGTGTTTTTAATGAAAGACCGTTCTGAGTTGTTTAATACTCCCTCTATCCAAATTATAAGTCACTTTGCCAAAAAAATTTGTTCTAAATTATAAGTCACTTTACAATTCCAATGCAACATTAATGATTTTTTTCCCAACACACCATCTATCATTTATTATTATTTCTTCTTCAAATTCTTTAAATTTCTTTTTCATCTATAATAAATGAAGGGCACTATTTTAAAGTCATGCATAATTTGTCTTTCCCATACAACAATAATTATGTTTTTTAATTTGTGTAAAAGATCCAAAACGTCTCATAATTTAAGACGGAGGGAGTATTTAAAAGAATTTTTGATTTGAAATCACGACACAATTTGACAAAACTATTCACATTTTATGCAATGACAATGCAAAAGAATATTTCTCTGATTGTTTTAACTCTTTCATGCACTCCAAAAGCATCGTACACCTTAACAATATTGGTGTTGCTGAAAGAAAACATAAACACATTGTTGACGTTGCTCGTGCCCTGTTGCTAAATGCCAACGTACCTCTTAAATTTGGGGTGATGTTGTTCTTACTGCCGGGTATTTAATTAATCGAATGTCGTCCTCTATGTTGAATGATCAGGTTTCTCATTCCCTTTTGCACCCTATAGATCTCTTATATGTTGTTCCCCTCGTGTCTTTGAGTGTACTTGTTTTGTTCATGATTTGTCCTTAGGTCGTGATAAGATATCTGCTCGTGCTATCAAATGTCTTTTTCTAGGTTACTCTCGCGTTCAAAAGAGATATCAGTGTTACTCTCCTTCTACACATCGCTTTTACATGTCGACAAATGTTACATTCTTTGAGGACATACAATATTTTCCCAACCCCCTGAAACTGATTTAGATAAGTCTTACCTGTTATGTATTTTGAGTTGGTTGAGTCCACTCCTTCATCGTCTAGTCCATCCGTTGTGATAGACGAGTCTCCACCACTGTTGAACCGGCATGACATTACCTATTGAGAGAAGGTTTGGACCACGCGATTCATCTCTTGTTCCAAGTGCCTCCACTCTTGCTTCGACTTCGTCTCCTGATTTGTCAACTGCCATCTGTAAGGTAATCGTTCAACCCGTAACCCACTAACCCTTATCCTATTTATAAGTGTGTGTCTTCCCGTCGGTTATCACCTACCCAATGGGCTTTTGTTACTGCACCTGCATCTGTTTCTATTGCTAAAACTATTCAGGAAGCACTATCCCATCCAGGGTGGAGATAGCCAAAACTTGATGAAATGTTAGCTCTAGAATCTAATCATTCTTGGGAGCTTGTTCCTCTCCCTTGGAAACTCGTTGTTGGTTATAGGTGAATATTTAATGTTAAGGTGTGTCTTGATGGACATGTAGATCGATTGAAAGCTTGCCTAGTGGCAAAGGGATATACTCAATTTTATGGTCAAGATTATAGTGATACTTTTTCTCCAGTTGTGAAGATGGCATCTATCAGTCTCTTTCTGGCCATGGCTGGTATGAAGCAATGGTCTGTATTTCCATCGGATATCAAGAATGCATTCTTGCATGGTGACTTGGAAGAGGAGATTTATATGGAACGACCTCCTAGGTTTGTTGCTCAAGGGAGTGTATTCGGGTATGTAAATTGCACAAGTCTTTGTATGGGTTGAAACAATCACGTTAGACATGGTTTGGAAGATTTAGTAAAGTCTTGCAACAATTTGGGATGGACCATTGTATATCACCTCATTGTTTTCACCAAATGCTCCCCATCAAATAAATATATATATCTAGTGGTTTATGTTGACGACATTGTAAGTACATGTGATGATTTTGAGGGTATCAAAGCTTTAAAACAACACTTATTTCAAAACTTCCGGACTAAAGACTTGGGTCATCTTTGTTACTTTTTGGGGATTGAGGTTGTTCAATCAAAGTTAGGTATTGTTATCTCTTAAAAGAAGTATGCTCTTGATATTCTGAAAGAAACATGTCTTACAGATCGCAAACCGGTTAACTCCTATGGATCCTAATGTAAAGCCTCTTCCTAATCAGGGGGAACCATATATTGATCCAGGTAGATATCGAAGACTTGTAGGAAAGTTGAATTATCTTACCTTGATTAGACCCGATATATCTTTTCCAGTCGGTGTAGTAAGTCAGTTCCTGAACTCTCCTTGTGACAACGTTGAGATGCAATTATTTGAATCCTTAAGTATATCAAAGGATCACCTAGAAAAGAGTTTGTTTTTTGTGATAGAGGCAACACTGCTATCATTGGATATTCAGATGTTGATTAAACGGGAGATGCAAGTGATCGATGTTCTACATCGGGTTATTGTGTTTTTATTGATGGAAATTTGATCTCATGGAAGAGCAAGAAGCAAACAATTGTTGCTCAATGTACAAAAGCTGAGTATCGAGCCATGACCCATGCCACAAGTGAACTTTTGTGGTTAAAGGATTTACTTTAGGAACTTCATTTTTGTGAAGTCGGTCCTATGGAACTTGTATGTGATAACCAGTCAGCTTTGCACCTCTCCTCCAATCAAGTGTTTCATGAGAGGACCAAACACGTAGAAGTCGGCTGCCACTTTCTTAGAGAGAAGATTACCATCAAGACCATCAAAATCTCTTTTATTAATTCCAAGGATCAACTTGCTGACCTCTTTACAAATCTCTTTGGAGATCTCGGATTACTTATATATGTGACAAGATGGATGTTTATGATGTATATGCACCACCTTGAGGGGGAACGTTGAGATATGATATTGTTTTATTATTAGTATTTATTGTTTTATTGTTTTAGTTCTTAGTATTATTTCCCCCCTAATTAGCTGGATTGGTTAGTATATCTTTTCCTTAATACTCCTTACTCATTGACAAGAGAGAAATTATAAAGGTTAATTATAATTATCAAGTATGATTGCCACTTAAATTGTGTTTTTGTTTTTTAATTCTTAACTTTTGACTATTTATGTATACTGTTGGGATTTATGTTTAACTGTACCACTTTAGCCTTTTTGGGGTTGGGAGTTTTGCACTGCCAACTAAGATTAACAACAGATCAATGTGAGATGCAGTAAGGTTGATGACGAAAATTGTTCTGTGAACAAGGTATCAAAGATGGAAGAGTAATATAAATACTTAAATGAGGGTAATAACTTTTTGAGTCATATTATGACAGGAGACAAACATCACTAGAAATCAATTTCATTTTAAATCAAATTATTAAGAGAGATTGAAAAGTAAATGGTAATAGTGAGTTAATGCACCACGTGGTTAAATGATCACTAAAGTTCAAGGCAGTTATGCAGCATCTCTGTTTTGATTTGTATTTCAACTGTTTTGATATAATTGGTGGAAAAAGTTTGGCTGTCAACTGGAAGAGAGTATAAAATGTTTGTGCGCGAGGTAAGCGGAGACCCTGCATTTGAGGGTATTTAGAGCCTTCTTATGTTTGATAATTGATATGGAGCTTATCGAATAAATCTTAAATATCATTCCTTTTATTACTTCAGGGTTCCCTTAGTATTGTGAAGTGAAGCCAGTAGAAATAGAGTATATCATATCATATCTCACACCTTCCAATTTGGTCCTTCTCTTCATTCCATACAATTTTCACCCTAACTAAGAACACTTCAAACTTTTAGAAATAAAATTTTTTTGGTTTAATTTGGTCCTTGTTGCCATCAAGATATCAGCTGAGCTAATAAAATATAAATTGGTATTGGATTTTGATGAACTAGTGATTCATTATAGGATCTCAATGTATTGGATCTGATAGTTTTTTGCGTTATTTTTTATTTTTTTATAATACTCTCACTCCCCCCGTATGACACCTAGTGAATTTAGTTTTGCTATTTTGATATGTGTTCCCTTATTGTCCTACTTTGCAATTATAACTCCTGAGCAATGTTAAAAAATGTGCCACTCATGAACCATGATTTGAATCTTATAAGCTATTAGTTATGAATTAGCTTGTAATCAACCGGGTAAAATTTTATTATGTCATTAGGTACACAAGTGAAGATAGTGATGGTGATTACTACAGAGATTCGTGTAGTGAAGGAAGCAGTGATTATGAATACGGAAAAAAGACTGAATGTCTTACAGCACAGAGAAGCAGTAAACACCTGACAAGTAGTATCTCTTCTCAAATGAGCACACTGTCTATACATGACAGACACAATACAGTACAAGAAGGCTTTTCTAGTAGTGATGATAGTGAAACTGGGAATCCTCAAGAACTTCTTTTTCAGTATTTGGAACAAGGTCATCCTTATAGCCGTGAACCGCTGACCGACAAGGCAATATCTCATCTTAATTAATTTGTGGCTTTTTAACCCTAAACCTGAACAGTCCATCTTATATTTTACAATATTTGGACAGATACTAGATCTTGCACGTGATTATCCTGCCCTCATGTCATTGAGAAGTTGTGATTTATTGCCATCTAGTTGGATGTCTGTTGCATGGTGATCTAATGCTTAACTTCATATCCTTTTTTCCTTGCTGTTTTGTATAGACATAACAAGGTTAACTTGACCTGATGCTTTAGTGTTGATTTTTTTGTCTAATAACATTTAAAATGTCATTTTCTAGGTATCCTATATATCGAATACCTACAGGTCCCACTTTAAAAGATTTAGATGCCTGCTTTCTAACCTACCATACACTCCATACACCCTTGACAGGTAATTATGCAACTTCAAGTCTCTGTTTTTGTCTTTGAAATATTTTTCTCGTCATTAAGTCCTTCAACAATGCAAAGTTTCATCAATTTGTCCTCCAAAGATTTTTTTACCATAATTTTTATATAAATAATGTAAGTGTTAAGAAATGTGGTTGAGTCTAATTCAACCCTACAAAACCGGTTGGTAGAGTGAGGATTGCCCTTATTTATAAACACATGTTCAGGCCATATATTGTCCGATGTGGGACCGTTATCGGTAAGTGTTATCAATTTAGTAGTCCCTTAAGCATGCATAAATCAAAATTCTATCTGTTCAACAATGAAGGACCAATTTGGTGATGCTTTTCGAATTGTTACTTAAAAACTAAAGCTGAGATACTTTTATTTTTTGGAGGATCAAAATTGGGGTCTTTCCTTTATTCTCTATAATATCAGTTGGAAACAATTAACACACTATTCCTTTTTTCCCCCTTCTATCTGCTAGATAAAAAATGGGCATCCTTTCCAAAGGCTTGTATCCAATGAATTTCGTTGTCTTTCACTAGACTTTTCTAACTCTTGAGAGTAACAATTGCTTCCTCAACTTTTATAAATATAGATACCATCTTCTGCTGTATGTGTTTGTGCCGGTGTTTTAGCACTGAAATAAGCATTCTAAATTTGTTTAGGACTGATTATTAGAAAGTGGAAGAAGATGAATAATTCATCTTCTAAAACTCAGAGAGAGAATTTTGTGTATTGTATTGATTAGAAATGGATTGATTACATTGCAATAGCTTGTGCAAGGTTATTTATAGGGAGATGTAACTAACGGAATTAGTTACAGTCAGTTGCTTGTTGTGCTGACTCAGCACAATTAGTTATTCTGTTTTGATATCGAATGCATGGATCATACACTTTGTTTTGAGAGGTATGTTTGACCTAAAAGCATAGCATGACAGAAGTAGGCATTAACAGCGGTTGGATCAAACCAGAGGAAAATCCACCCTTCACCAAGGACCTGCCAGGATCTGGATGCTTCAGCAGCTGTGGTGGTAGGCTGTCCAACTTGAGTGAAGCTCATCGCACTTCGGTAGTTGTTCTAGTCAGTCTCCCCCTCGATTCAGACACAATACCCACGCCATGTCCATCATAGTGTCCGCCGATTCCAAGAAATTTGCAAGAACCTGCCTTTGTCTCTTGTCACTGTTCCACAGTGACATTCACGAGGAAATTTTTTGCATCTCTTTCTATTTTTGTGGTTTCTACATTTTCCTTGTTTTTCTCTTCTGTTGCCTAAGTGAGAAAAAAAATTCTTGGACAGTTTCTTTTTGTTGAAGGTTGAATGTGTGAGGCAATGATGACTCTATTTCCAATTCATGTTCCTCTTCTTGAATTTCAGTGTTGCCTCTGTTTTCCAGTTCTTCCTTTTCTGAATCAACAAGACAATCCAAAACTCTTGGTTGAAATTTCTTTGAGAATAGCCTTTGAAAAATCCCACCAACAAGTATTTAGATGGCTCTCCTTCCAAGAAATCCATCAATCAAGAGCATCTCCTCTCAATGCAAATGCAACAGCCCACTGAAGCTTCATCTCTTCACTTATTTTTCTTGATCCTAAATATTGCTCTGCCTGGATCAGCCACTAACAGGCCTCCCTTCCAGCAATTCTTGGAATCAAATCTGTAGTCTTCTTCATGCCAAGATTTCTAGCACACCCTCATCTTAGAATTTGGGTTGGGCCTAACTCATCCCTACAAAACCGGCTTGTAAGGTGAGGATTTCCCCCACTTATAAACACAACACAAACCATATCTCTTAGCAATGTGAGACTAAATTCACCCCTTCAAAGCCAACAGAATGAAGGTGTTAGGGGCTGCAATGAAGGCAAGCCAAAGTGCCACAATTAAGGCGACTAGGGGCGGACCGCAATTAAGGCGGAAAGTCCAATATCATAGTCTTCCTGGATCAGAACTGCCCTGATACTAGTTGATAGAAACCAACTGATATAACATAAGAAATAGGGAAAATCCCTTTGATTACAGAAGGACATTGCAGAACTTCGAGGGTCTGCACCTCCCTAATGCCAAAATGACCATTTTCCTATCAAATTCCTCGATGATCAACTTCCTAATGTCTTCCCCTATTTATTCTAAACCTAAACACTCTTAATTAATAATATAACAATGGTAATCACTACCCACTAACTCCTAATAATCTAGTATGTAACCGAAAAGTCTAACACAGCCAAGAAAGATGTATTCTTTGGAGTTGTAAGCAAATTCGGGAGGATTGTAGGGTCTTAAACTTGGGTAGTGGGCATAACCAAAAGTTTTAAGAAACATGTACTCAGGGATAACTTTGTGCATGGAAAAGTAAGGAGAGGTCATGGCTAGGGTGATAGTAGGCATATAGTTTATGAGATAGCTTGTGTAGAAAGAAAGAAGGAATGTGAATACTCAATCAGATACACTACAATGTGTAATGACCCTCATATTTATATTAATAGGTTAAAAGAGTAATACATAAGAAAGACAAATGGCCAAGCCCATATACTTAATACTTAATACTAAACTCTAGTAATACAATATTATAATATAACTCTTAATAGGTTGCAACTTGAAAATCATGGTCCTAGAACTTAAGAGGTATATTGGCCTGAGCTAGAAGAGCAAGACCAATTTCCACCAGATGATGCCTATCCTTTCTCTCACCAGATCCATTTTTGTGATATGTTTGAGGGCAGGTTAGTCTATGAGTTATACCTTGCTCAGTGAACGAGAGTAGGGTTTGAAATTCCCTCCTTCCATCAATTTGAACAGCCTTAACTTCAGTGTTAAACTGAGTGGCAATGAGAATGGTGAAGTGTGTGAGAGGGGACACACACTTCTGGTTTTAGCTTTAGAAAAAAGGTCCAAGTGTATTTAGTAAAAGCATCAACATATGTAAGTATTTATAGCGAGAAGAGATCATAGGTTTTGTCCCCAAACATTAGCAAATCAAAGAGAGCAATATAAGAAGTAGTTGAAGTTAATGAGGGTAACATGTGAGCTTTGCCCAAGCAACAAGCAGTACAGAAATCAAATTTGGATTGCATAGGTATAGGAATGTTACACAGAGTCAGATTATCCTTTAGTGCCTCATGATGAGGGTGGTCTAATCTATTGTGCCACATCGTGTATTCAGAAGGTCCTATATTAGTGGCAGTATAATTTACAATAGAATTGAAAGCTACAGGTATAGTACTGGTGAATGTGTGAGCATGACGTGATTTGAAGTTTATTAGTACTTGATTATCTTTTGGTTTATGTCTGTTGAGTCCGGTCATGAATTTGCTTCTTCGTTGGAAGATTTTAGTGCATCTTGAATTGTAAGTAATAGTTGGTTATGATTGGCTGATGCGTTTAAAATTTATTTCATACTTTTTTTTTAGTTCCACATTGCTTAGAGATATGGCATGTCGTGTGTTTATAAGTGGGGGCAATCATCACTTTACAAACTGGTTTTGTAGGGATGAGTTAGGCCCAATCCAAATTTTGAGATGGTATCAGAGCCTATCCTAGATCTATTATTGGGCTTCCCGCATCGTCCACGCTTTGGGCTCATTGAGGCCCAAGTGTGAGGGGGTGTGTTGGGCTTTCCGCCTTAATTGCAGTCCGCCCCTAGTCGTCTTAATTGCAGCACTTTGGTTTGCCTTAATTGCAGCCTCCTACACCTTCATTATGTTGGCTTTGAAGGGGTGGATTCAGTCCCACATTGCTTAGAGATATGGCATGTGTTGTGTTTATAAGTGGGCCGGTTTTGTAGGGATGAGTTAGGTCCAACCCAAATTCTGAGAAAAGTGATAGAACCAGATTTTGCTGGCTGCAGTTGGCCAAAGGAATAGAGTCCATCCTTTCCAAGAGATCCTTGTAATAATACTTAAGATGTAGCCTGATTTTTAACAAGACACAAATCAGGATGAAACTAGTAAACTTGATTATCCTTGGCAAATTGACTCACAGAGATCAAGTTTTTAGTGATATTAGGAACAAGAAGCAAGTTGTTCAGGATTAACGTAGTGTGTGGTTTGTGTGATGAGTGAAAAGTAGTGGATTCAATGGAAGTTATAGGCAAACCTTGTTCATTGCCAAGCATCACATGATCTTAACCAGGCCCTGGGATGCTATCCAGGAAGAATCACATGATCTGAACCAGGCCCTGGGACTAAAGTTGATTTTTGAAGGGATTTTGCTCCCCTCCACTCCCCTTCCATTCTCTCTTAGTAATTGAACCAAAACATCTCTCCCCTCCCCTCCCCTCCTCTCCACTACCTTCCAACCAAACACGCCTGAGATAATAGACTAAGAAATTTTAATACAACTTCCAAGAGTGCCTAACCACACTTTCCTTTCTTTAAGTGTTCATTATTTTAATTAAAATCTAGATACACTTGCTTTACAATTACATTGGTCACACCTGCACATGTAGTAGTTCTGCAGAACTTGTCACAAACGGCTGCATCATGCCGCCAAGTGTACAGCTAAGAACAGAGAATGCTAGTCTACAACTGATTTGTAACCATATTTTCTTATTGAATTGTTATGAAGGATAATTTAATAGAACTTTGACACTTGAAATTGACAAATATGGAAAAAAACAGACTGATTCTTATAATGCATTACTCAACTTGCTGGTAGCTGTTATAATCCATGCTTTCAAGAACATGAAATATAATTTCTGTTTGTTGCAGTGTTGGCTGATTTAGTTTTCATCATATTTATTTTGGTTAGTTGCAGGAAGTGTTACTACGCCTGGTCTTACCCTGGTTTATCCTAGTGAGATGGATGGTATACCAAACATTTCCATACCTACTTTTGCAATGGCTGCTTATAAATTAAAGGGATCTATTTGGATGAAAAAAGAAGCCAGTGACAATCAAGTAATGCATTCACTCTTGCAAGCTGCAGATAAATGGTTAAGGCTAGTTCAGGTGACTCACCCGGATCATCAGTTTTTTAAATCACATGGCACATACTGCAAATGAGTTTAATGATATGATGTCATGCCAGTTCCATTCCCATGGTTAAAACTAAGCCTTAATTTCATTGTGTTGGTGCACACTTTAAAAAAGTCCATCCATCTGTAGAGATTGTGATGGCATGGTGTTGGCAGCCTAGTTGTTGGTTTTTGTTATACGCCTAAGCAGCACAAAAGATGAAAGCTAATCTCGAGCGGAAATGAAAAAGAAAAAAAAATAGTTCTTTTTAAAAGTGGAACTCCCTACTGAAAAGGGAGAAAAACAAAATATGAAACAAAAGTAAAAGTGAGTATGGCAAACAGATTAACAGAGAGGATGTGTGGGTTAAAGCCAGACTGTACAAGTGGCTACAGTTCAATAATGGCTGTGATCCCTTAAATTTCTGGACATAAATATTTACAGATGTTGTTATAATAGAAGAAATACTAGATTTTGCTGCGTGGCAAGGCACAGTTTTGGTAACTATCTGATGAACATCTTGTTGCTTTGATGACAGGAGAGATGGTGTTGTAATATTCTGTACAATTCAAATAAATGTTACACCCTTAATGTTGTGTTTTGGAATGACAGTTGTATGGTAGTATATGTTAGTGTTATGTCCCCTTTGGGACTAAAATGTCATTCCTTTGGATATATAGGGGAGAAACATATCATCGTCTTGTTGTTGTACTTACTGTACGATGTTAATATGTTCGGTGAAGATGTGATGCTAATTTTACTCTTAATGTTTTATGGTTTTGTATTTTTATTGATAGTTATGGGTTTATATGTCTTAACTCTCAAAAACCCATAAACATTTGAATTGAAAAATAATGAATACAACTTGACTGAAGAAAGTTAAAGAATATTTTGAGCTGAATTAAGGTTAGAGAAATGATATTTCTACACCCAAAATTGGGTGTCAAATAGGCGTCCTTTGTATTTTATGGTGTATCCGTGTATTTTTGAAATTCGTGAAAGTGTATGAGATAAAAAAAAAAGTAAAAGAAATAGAGACAATAGTATACGGTTTTTAAAGATGACCATTAGACATGTTTATTTTTTATTTTTTATTTTTATTTTGTCAAAGATAGATAGATTCCAATAAACAGATGCATCTACTTTGCCTAGACGACCTCCACCCAAAGCTTTTAAAAAGTTTAAGACATTCTTTATAATCAATAAAGTAAAATATAAAAAAATCAAATTTTGCTCAATCAGTTAAATATATTTTTACTTTTGAAACATACTGAATATATTTTTACTTTTGAAACATACTTTTGTTGTGTAAATTACTTTTGAAACGTACTTGTTGAAGAAAAAATCATTACACAAATAGATGATACTCAGAAATTCAGAATATTTCAGTATGTAGAGTTAGAACATACTTTTGTTGTAATTTACCTTGAGGTAGGGATGACAACCGGGCTGGGCGGGGACGGTTTTTGTATTTCCCAAATTCAAATTCGAATCTCAAATAAATTCTTGTTACCCGCTCCAAACTACAGCGGGGATGAATAATTGAACTCCAACCCCGTCCCAAATGGGTTCGGAGATTCCCGCCCCCAAACACAAATCCGGCCTCAAATCCAAATTTTGTTCCGAATTCAAATTTCGCCCCAAACCCAATATCTGTCTCAATCTTAAAAAAATATTAACTTGTATTACAAAAATAAAATACAATCTCGAAGAATTTCAAATATATATTTCGAATTATAAAATACAAACACATTCTTTTAAACACTCTAATAAAAAAACTAAGAGAATATAGTGCTTACAACAATCACATTCTTCTACAAACACAATAAAGTTTTAAAATTTAGAAGTAAAAATAAGAGATTAAAACTTACGGCAAACTTTTAAATACTCTAATAAAAAAACTAAGAGAATATAGTGTTTACAACAATCATTCTTCTACAAACCCAATAAAGTTTTAAGATTTAGAAGTAAAAATAAGAGATTAAAACTTACAGCAAAAATAATTTTGATGAGGATGTCAAGATGGTGATGTGGTTAAGATGGTGATGTCAACAATGTTTTAAGATGTTGATAACGAAAAGGAAAGTTCAATGATAGTGAGGGTATTAGAATATTGGAAGAGACATTACTGAATGATTAAAGTTTGTTTTTGAAATGTTAAAATTTTATTTTTTTAATAAAAGTCTATTAATTTTAATTAATATAACCAACCGTAAATGTATGTTCTGCAATGGTTCAACTTTAATTTTTAAATTAACCATTGTATATGTCTAATTGATAATCAGCAACTAATCAACGAGAAGTGAAAGAGTTAAAAATATAATGTATGATTTTATAAAAAATATTATGATTTTTTAAAATAATAATAAACGGGGTGGGTATTATAGTCCTCATTACCCGCCCCGTCCTCATATTTAAAAATCGAAAAAAACTCAAACCCAGTCAAAACGGATTTTCCCCGTCAAATTCGGGGCGAGTACCCGCGGATATGGGTTATATTGCCATGTCTAATTGGAGGGAAAATTACATAACAAAGTAGCTAAACATGCAATAAACCTCATGCTAAAAAAAATAAGGAAGAGACTTCCTAAATCTAAATTACCATATTTTGATGAAACGGAAAGCAAGCCAACAAAGGTGAACATTACTTTCATTAATCAAAATTTTCACTGTCATTTTTTTAATCAACTCAATACTTTGATATATTAATTCAAAAATCAAACTGTACAAGGTGATTTTATAGGATCCAATCTTCAAAAGGACAAAAAGAAATAAAAAAATCGGAACTAACTTAAACTTGTAGTGTGTTCTCTCAGCTTAAAGTTGGTCCATCCCCTATATATTATTAGTATTGCAATAATATCATCTCTTATCTTTGTGTTATTTACGTTGTTTCTATAACAAATATCGTATTATTAGTATTGCAATAGTAGTTAGTGTTGCCATGTTTTTATACAAAGTTTTCCTCCGTTCTGCAACTAAATAATCCTCTTTTAAGTACTTATACACTCTCTTAGATTTAAACTTCTTGCTCATATTATTCCAACCTTGCATCTGTTGAGTCGTGTCTCTTTATTTGATAATGGTTTCTAAGATCCACGAGCAATTCTGCTTCACCTGCATTGTCATCAATTGATCCTTATTGATGTAGTAACTGTGAATCCATTTTATCCACTAAGGATCAACAAATAATTTAGCCATGCTAACTCTATTCTACTAATAAAGAGAAATCAAGTTCATACCTCCTTGAGTTTTAGGTGCACATACTTAGTCTCATGCAACTGATGATTTTATAGTAAGTGCATCACCACCAGTTCATAAAAATGATCAGCATATGACATTGATTTTCAGAATAACCTTTTTGGGGAGGGACAAACATTGCATCTAATAATATGTAATTGCAAAAGTCACACTTTTGATAAGTTGCAATCTGCCAACACAACTTAACAACTCGGAACTCCAGATTTTTATCCTCATCACAATTCTATCAACCATGTTCATGTAGTGATGAATCGATAACTTCTTATTGGTAAAAGGCACTCTTAAGTATCTAAAGGGTATGGATCTTTCATCAAAGGAAGTTAAACCCTTAATCTCATCCTTAATATGGTACTCTACCACACCATAATATGCCTTGCATTTAAAAGGATTCACTTGGAGATCTGTTGACCTAGAGAATTCTTTTAATTTTTCCATCACCAACTCAATGGATCTAGTATCTCCTCGAGTGAAAATAAGGAGGTCGTCTGCAAAACTTAAGTTGATAATATGAAACTTCTCACATTTAGTTTAGAAGTTGAAGTCAGGTACCTTTTTAAGTTTCTGTAGGGTTTTGTGCAAATATTTCATCACTATCACAAAGAGCATGAGAGATATTGAATCTCCTTGCCTTAAGCCTCTTTTAGCCTTTATAAACTTGGCATGCTCTCCTTGTATGTTGAATTTATAAGACACTGATATTACAACCAAAAGAATCCATTTGATAAACTTTGCTTGGCAGGCCAACTTCCTTTAAAATTTGCTGTAGAGCATTCCAATCCATTGTGTCATAGCTTTTTTGAGATCAAGTTATAGCATGCATTTAGGTGTCCCTCCTTTCCTATTGTATCCTTTTATCAAGATGTGGTCATGCACGTGTTTCCTTGGCACAAAGGTTGCCTGACTTTGGTGGACTATACTGCCAATTGCTTTACTCAATCTATTAGTTAAAACCCTTGAAATAACTTTATAGATTGTACTGTAACAAGAGATTAGGAATGTCAACGGGGCAGGGAATGCGCGGAGGATGTTTCTCCACTCCCCGCTCCATCCCCTAATATTTTCCCCATCCCTGTCTCCAATCCCCGCCACAGGGGAATATTTTTCCCCACCCCCATACCTATAGAGAATCGGAGATCCACGAATATCAAATCATGAAAGAAAATTATATATTCTACATTTTTTTAATAAATAAAAACACATATTGAATCAATAATAAACAAATGCAAAAGCACTTGCAGTTACAAAACATAACTAATAATTTATTAATTGAACAAAACTCAGCTTGATAATTGGAGTATATAAATTGATGTTGAAGAGTAATTACCATAAACACAATGAACAAATGAGAGTGATTGTTTTGATGATGGTGATGATGAGAATATAGGAGATGAGGAATGGAGGAGACAAAGATAATTGAGAAAAGAAGAGGAGGAAATGGTGTATACATTGTATGTATTGGGTGCACTTTTCTAGTATGAGGCACTTCAATGGTAAACCAATACATTATACAATAAAACAAAAAATGATCCATTTATGGCTCTTCGTTTTCTAATATATTAATTAATTTTTTATAAAATAAACATGTCAAATTATATAATTATATAATATAAATTTTAATATTATGGTCAGGGTCGGGGAATTTGCGGGGCAGAGGGTACTTCTTCAATCCCCGCCCCAAAGTATTATCAGAAGAACTTTTTCCTCCATCCCCGTCCCCGCGGGGGATAAAATTCCCGACTTCGGAGCTCCAAACATATAATCCCCACATGGATCCCTGTTAACAGATGCAAATTGACATCCCTACAAAAGATGGGGTTGTACTCCCTAATATTTTTGGTTGCAGAGTGCTTGGGGATGAGAGTCACAAGAGTGCTATTGATGGAACTATAAATCTTCTCACTTACAAAAAGTTCCATCACACATTCTATGACATCCTCCTTTATAATACTCCAAGTGGCTTTGAAAATTTTAGCACCAAATCCATCTATCCCTGGTGCATTTAGATCCCCGGTACTCTTTAAAGCCCTTAGGATCTCCTCTTATATTACAGGTGCTTCAAGAGTGTTACCTTGTTTAATAGTAATTTGTGGTCTCTCCCTCATAACATCAATATGTTAGAACAAGATTTGTTCATTCCCTTAAAAGGTTTTTATGATAACAAAGTGTTGAAAGAACAATAGAGTTTACTAATGGTTATTCGAATGTGCAGGATCAAAAGACATTAACCTTGATATGAATCAAGTTAATAACTCATAAGAACAATTAAAGAGAATAAAGTTGTTATGAATTTGAAAGATCAGAATCAAGGTTTCAGACTCTGAAGATTTTGACTCAAGTCTTTCAAATATTGAACGTAAGATTAATTAGAAATATAAAGATCAACTCAACTCTGAAGACTGAAACCTTTTGAAGCAAGGAGACCCTGTTACAAGGAACGTCTCTGCATCTTTTGAACAAGCTACATCAGCAATTCTGAAGACACTACTTCAAAGGAATTTGTCTACATCAAGTTTACAATTCTGCAAGTGCTTATCCAGACTAGTTCTAGTCAAGACTCTAATGAAGGAAAGACTCAAAACATGTGAGCTCAGACTATGAAGTATCATTCTAACCAATTCCAAAGACATACTTTAGTTTTTGATCTTACTTTAACTAATTCTATAAAAAGCCTCTGAATCAAAAAGTAAAGTATAAGGATAACTTCGAATTTGAGCAAGCTTCAACAAACGTCTATAAGAGGACTCCAGTCAGAAGTTGACCAAGGAAGATCACGTGACAACAATATACTACTTTATGTCAAATCTGGTGATAGTAACGTTGTTAGGATCTTCTCTCCCCAACTGTTCTGCTACTCTCAATGTCTTTGGGCTAGCTGAGCTTTTAGCTCATCTATTGTTCATCAACTAAATACCTTCAACGACTACTTATACCACGGTAGCTTTCAACAGCTATTTGTACCATGGTAGTCTCAATCTTCAACGGATCTATTCTTAGTATCTATTTATATATGAAGATTGAAAACATTCACAAGGTTCCGAACTATGAAATTTCTAGGAACATCTCTCTGAGTTAAAACTATACCTCTCAAGGAGAATGAATGTGAGTTGAAGATTTTGTGATTGTTTTCACATGAGTGTGATACCATTTCACTAAAATGAGTTGAGAGAAACACACTTCAAAATATTATTTAACCAGAAATCTTAAGTGTGTTAGAGTAGAGCGAAACATGTTCACATACACTCTGAAGATAGAATATGTGAACATGTTCATCAGAACAGGAAGGCACAACAAGATGAAAATTTGTGCAACGAGAGAAGAAGAATGAATTCTTAATTCTTTCACACTCAGGAGCAATCAACTCAAATCTGCTCAAGAGTGTAAACCTTTGTGTGCCTGCTTATCCAAGAAGCGCTTATATGAACACAAGGTTGATATCAGATTTCTCTGTTATGAGAATTTGAAGACTTTAACCTCTATGCTCAAAGTAAAGTCTCTTTCTATGTGATTGAGTATATTAAGTCTCTTGCTTGTGGGCAGATCAAAAGTTCTGAACGAATGTTTTAGCAAGGAAGTCTCGACTAGTGTGATTAAGCAGGAAGTCTCATGCTTGAGGGCTTGAGCGGGAAGTCTTGAACGGGTAATTCAGGCAAGAAATTCTCAATCTAGGTGATTGAGCAGGAAATTCTAAACAGGGAGTTTAGGCAAGGAAGTCTCATGCTTGCGGGCTTAAGCAGAAGTCTCTTTCTGTGGGATTGAGCAGGAAGTATTGAGCTGCTAGCTTAAGCAATTGTAATTAGTTTGATTATAGTTACAAGATCTTGTGTTGCAGGGGGATTGGACTACCCTTAGTTGAGAGGAACCAGAATATATTGTGTATCTCTTTATTTACTTCTGCACTTATATTTTGTTGTGCAAGCATACTCTGAAGTGAGACTCTAATATGATTCAGACTCTTACTTGGATAAGAATTTATGCGTGAAACCTTAGGTTATGAAACAAGACTAAGAAAAATAAGTAAAATATTCACTACTAATACTCTATTTGCTATCAGACTCTAAACGTGGTTCATAATCTGATGTATCAGAATTCAAAGTGAAAAGAGTTTTCATATTTTGACATACAAAATTTAACCCCCTTTTCTTGTGTATTTTTCTCACCTTCACAATATCAATACCATCCAAGTTTTTGTCAACTTTTCCCATAAGGGAGTGATACAACTCCAAAATATCCTTCTTAATATCTTCATGATTATTTAACATAATGACGTCCCCCTTGTATATAGTTTTCAGACCAGTTTGCCTTTTTTTTTTTGCTTTTATTGAGGCATAAAAGTAGGCATTATTTCCATCTCCGAGCCTAATCTAGTCAAGCTTAGCCCTTTTCCTCAATATTGGCTCTTCTATATCATTTCATTTTATGACCTCCTCAATACACTTCTTTACTTCCACAATATGACGAGTGTTCATTCTATCTTGCATGACCATATGATAAGCCTTCCTTAAATCTTCTTTAGCCTTTTCCAGGGTAGTTTTAATCCCTAAAATAGGTTTGCTCATATTCCTTAGAATAGGTTGCAAACTTTGAAGCTTTTTCCATAGCACATACATGGGCCTGCCTGCTAGAGGTTCTCTCCAATTGTTAGAAATAATTTATGAAAAACCTTTCATGGCAGTCACATAGTTCAGAAATTTGAAGTTTTAGTTTTTGGTCTTTCTTTTTTTCCTGTCTTTCCAAGCATAACAAAGCATGATCATATATACTTGGTGCCCAGATATTCAGGGAAGTATCCAAGTTTAGTTAGAACTAGTCAACATTCCCCATCACTCTATCTATTCTAGAGTAGATAGGTCCCTTTACTTTTTTATTAGTCCAAGTATAGTAGTCACCTACACTATTCATTTCAAAAATATGTGTTTTCTCCATCATATATGTCATGTAAATGTATTCAATTTCTGAACCATTTCCCTCCATTCTATCTTGAGCTTTGAGGACATTGTTGAAATCCCCCATCAGACACCAGGGGCCTTGTTGTTGTTGTTGATGCAATTTCTCAATATATTTCCATAAACTTCTTCTTTGTTCAAGTTGGTTTAAGGCATATACGACAGTAAACCAGTGCAGGAATTTACCACTTAGGTCATACACTCCATAGTGGATCATTTGGGCAATACTGCACACATGTCTAACATCCACTTTCCTATCATCCCAACTCAACCAAATTCTACTATTTTCATGTTTGGAATAATTTTCTAAGTATGTTCCCCTGAGGTTTAGCTTATCCGTTACATTCTTTGCCTTTACACATTTAAATATAGTTTCAATAATCACAGTAATCTCAAGCTTAAGAATTAGGTGATGGGAGTTAATCTCTCTAGCCTTACCTGACTTATTGAGCCCCCTCACATTCCAAGCTAGGATCATGGAACTTTGTCATGAAGCACCAAAGGATCATTCAAAATCCTTAGTGGTTCAAAGCCATTCAGACAAGTAAGACGTGTAGTTAAGCTTTCACCCTGAATTCCTTTACCATTGTATTTCCAGTTCCTATTTACCTTAGTTCATTCATTGCTTACATCTTCAGAAACTGTTGTATTAGTCACTTGCAGAGATGTGTTCTTTACATGCTTCACTTCAGGTTGGACTAGTTTAGGTTACCATTGCTTAGTGTTTCTCTTTGGTGGAGCTTTCACACATTGATGCTCTCCTTTTTGGCATTTCTCATAGAATGGAGGCTTCCATTCATACTTAACTAGATGTTTCTTTTGTTCCCAGTTTGTATTTATTTATTTCGTGGTTGCTTTTGGAGTTACATATAAGGTTTCAAATTTTTTAGCTTCCTCTTCCGTATCTTCGTCTATCTTCGAATTAATTTTTATGGTAGTGTCTCCCGACTCTTCTATTCCCAATCGCGTCTTCATTTCCTTTTGATTGTTTAAATTTTCTAGTGACGGGGCACCGACTTTCGTGGCCGCCCTAGCCCTCATCCCATCTTTATTTTCTATAAATTTTCACTGTCATTGCTGCTATTGTTTTTGTTATTTCTTACAAGTGTTGGCTCCAGTATAAAGTTGGCTTCATTATATCAGTTTTCATGAGTTGCTTCCTTTGGTATTATTCTCCACAATGTTAAAGAGTTGTTCTCTGCTGCTATGGGAGAGACAAGAGAAACAATCCATTAAAATCCTAAATCGTTTTATTTAAAAAAAAAACATTTTAGTGTTTATCATGCATTGACTTTTGAATTGAAAGGATACCATGTGAATATGGGCTTAAAAGATTGGGCCAGATAAGTTTTACTCAAAAAATTTAATTAATTAATTTTAAAATAAAAATATAATTAAAAATATTAATAATTAATTAATTTATTAATAAAAAATATTAATATATAAATTATCTTAGTCAATAATGTCAACTCATTAAAAATAATTTCTTTTTGTCATAATCAAGCACTGTCGCATTAACAAAATTGAAAGAGAACCAACAAAATCTCTAGAGAAGTAAAATTGAAAGACCAAAAATATAATTTTTAAAATGAAAGGATTAAAAACTAAAAACTATCAAATTAGAAGATAAAAATGCATTTAAGCCTTCAAAATTATATAGTATAAATTTTAATTTACTAGTTTTTATTCTTTCTTCCGGATGTGGTTCTAAATTTATTAAATTTTTCCTCCATATGTGGTCTAAATAGAGCACAAAGTCTTTCAAATTTAATGCTCCAATCACTATTGAGTCACAACCTGCTCGTTCCTCTCACTTCCATTTTCCTAAGGGTGTCTTATTAAAAAAAATTCAGAATTTTAACTCTAAAACCCCCTTCCTCTATCTTCCATTGAATCCAATTGAATTTTCCCTCATTCTCACTCCCATCCCACGAAAATTGTTCTAAAAGATAATCAAACTTAAAGATAATACATATTGATCCTTTAAACTGCCTAAGTTATTTCCCACGCCTCAACATCATTATTACAATTGTATCTTCAAAGGATAATCTACTTCAGTTTTACTTGCATAATAATTAAATATTAAATTCAATTTTTATCACGCCTCCAAATGCTTTAAAATTTTCTATTTTACTAAATTTACCTTAACACAACGGTCCATGCTGACAAATTTAATTTCAAATATGCGTGCTTTGCAAATTCGTGAGTTGTTTTTTTGTGTGTGCAGATTCTTGAGATTATCGACTTGGAGATTCTTGACAAGCATGAATGAACATGCTCCAAATACGAGGATCAAACGACACATCAAATATGAGAATTTTTAGTCGTTTTAATTCTTCATTTGATTTTAACTTTATTAAATAGTGGACACATTGAACTTGTATAGGAAAATACTACTTCATGCACATTTGACTACAACATCTTTTGGCCAACACATTCTTTTACAAGTCTAATTTTGTCTTTGTTTCTTTATTATGTAATTCATGCTTCTAACCTTTTAATTTCCTAAAAAGATAAGGGTGTATATACAATTGAATTGGAGTACCTCTTATAAGAAAAAAAAAATATCATTCCACAAATACAAGTGTTGTAACAAACGATACCAATTAATAAATTTTTGATTGAGAAAACAGGGTTTCTTGAGTGAACAATAAAACGGTTAGAATAAAGAGAGAGAAAAGAGAAATAAAAAAGAAATAAGGAGAATATAATTTTGGGCAAACTGTTTTCTATTCACTTACTCAATTAGGGCGCAAATGATTACAAGTGAATAACACAATTGATCTCTCTCAACAACCTAGAGATCTAACCTATTTATAAAGTGAGTTTCTTAATCCACCCCTTGATACTCATAGGCACCTAGTGAATTTCCTTTTGTGCCCCCTGCTCCTGGAGATACATATTCGGACACACTTTTTTTTTTGCCAAAATTTGGATGTTTCCGGAACTACAGCTACGGAATAATTTTCTACTGGTATACGCTGGGAAAAACTTGAAAACAAATTAGTTCAGGGGAACTTCCGGAGATGCACCTCCGGAACGTCTAAGCGTCAGAATGTTCCGTAGATACAGCTCCGAAAGTTACTGCTATATTTTAAATTTGCATGATAACTCCTCTATTGTTATCTTTTCTTCTTCCACACTCACCTTCACCAACCTAAAAAACCCTACATTCTCAATATCACTTTCACTCCAAAACTCCAACTTTTTCGTGTAACAAATCAAAGGGAGCAAGAGAAGATAGAATTTTAGGTAAAGATTTCACTTTGTCCACTACATTGCTCATATTAATCATCAAAGTTTTGGAAGAAAAAGAGTAATGTTGCTTCCGGAGCTGTACCCCCAGAACGTGTTGAAGATGAACACATCCGGATGTACACTTCTGGAACGTGTCTATTATATTTTTTTATAGCAGATTTGTAATTTCTGTTAATTTTTCTTATTGTTTACGAATAGATATGGTGCACCCCGATAATATCTCCAAAGAATTAGTTTCCACAAACGATGTTTCTCTGAATGTTCAAGGGGTTGTCGTAAAGTCGGTAGATGTCGGTGTTGACTTTAATAATAAGCAAGAGTTTGATGATCGTGATAAAATGCTCACATGGATTCATAGGAATGCAACTAGACTTGGTTTTGGTGTAGTTATAGGAAGATCGGATACTGGTTCGAAAAGAGAAACACTTTTGTAACTTTGTTGTACAAAAGAAGCGGGAAATATCAGACTCCTCTATGGAAGTTTAAAAGAGACGACACCAGTAGTAGAAAATGTGAATATCCTTTTAAGATTCAAGGTTACATGTTAAGTACCAAAAAATGGAAATTTAGTGTTATTTGTGGTTTGCATAACCATGAATTGTGCTTAAAGTTACAAGGTCATCCTAGTGTATGTTGGCTCAAGTCGAAAGAGAAGATATATATTAGTGACATAACCTTTAATCTTGTCCAACCGAAAAATATACTTGCCACATTGAAACAGAAGGAACCTGTTGCACCCTGATTTTTGACCGTAAGATCTCACCTCTTTTGTGCATATTTATGTATTGTCACTAACAAGTGTGTGCAGGCGTATAAATTTCAAAGGTTGTAGACCCAAGAATTTGTGAATCAGAAGTTCGCATCCTTAAGTCAATTTCAAGTCTATAAGGGGGTTTATTACAAATTCAAGGACATGAACTCAAACTAACAATTCAAGATATATGAACAAGAGGGGTCCTTATGTGGCAATCATCAAGATCCATCTCCAACTTCAATACTCATAGTATCATAAGGTCCAAACCCAAATTCCAAGACTTCGACTCTTATGGTTTCAACCACATTGGAGGATTCGTGTTACATTTTCGTTCTAGTACATATGGGAGTTCTTATAATCCAAGGGATTCGTGGCCATGATAGTCAAGTTAACTTTGAAACCCAATTCAAGTTTCAAATTAAATTCAAGGACAATTTTAATCAATTTATCATTCAAACTCAAGTACTCAACTTACGAGCTCAAGGAGATCTTGTATTAAGATCTTATGGTCTCAAATTAAACACAGTATGGACTTTACTATCAAAGTAGCATTATATTCAACTAAGTCAATTACAAATAGTCCAAGAATAATATAGAAAAATCATTACAAGAATTAATTATCCAAGAATTCCATCGAGCCATTACAACAGAGG
Source organism: Lathyrus sativus (assembly GCA_963859935.3). Classification (NCBI taxonomy): domain Eukaryota; kingdom Viridiplantae; phylum Streptophyta; class Magnoliopsida; order Fabales; family Fabaceae; genus Lathyrus; species Lathyrus sativus. The sequence continues at coordinate 619,181,112 of OZ012741.1, forward strand.
CATTACAAATATACACAATCCGTATACTTCATGAATTTTTGGCAACACGTGAATGATGAAGCCAACGCGGTAACTAGCTTCATGGAGTTCATACCCAAGCCCTTGGTTCCATTTCCTAAGTAAACTCCAACTTAAAGACGTACGCCGAATCTCCATGCTTTTCCTTTCCAAGCTCACATGTCGTAACCTGCAGAAACACAACCGGTAATCAGGATACCGTTAAAAAAAATTAAGACTTAGAGTTAAGAGAAGAGGAATCGTCTCCGCTTGCTGACTCAGTTCTTGGAGCATCTTGTGAGTGAAGGAAGCCATGATGTACATTAGCATAATGCCTTGGGTAAAATCATCATCGACAGTAACAACAATCCTGAGCATTTTCTCACAACCAACCCATATTATGATTCTCGTGTTGTTGGCAAATATTGTGAGAAGCGAGATCCTACTCTTGCTGTTGTTGCTTACCGAAGAGGGCAATGCGATGGTGAACTTGTTAATGTTACTAATAAAAATTCCCTGTTCAAACTCCAAGCAAGATATGTTGTGGAAAGGATGGATGCTGACCTCTAGGAGAAAGTTCTTGATCCTGAGAATGAGTTCAGAAGACAGTTGATTGATCAAGTGGTGTCCACTGCTTTGCCTGAAAGCAAGAGTCCTGAACAAGTTTCAGCTACAGTGAAAGCTTTTATGACTGTTGATCTTCCCCATGAGTTAATTGAGCTTCTTGAAAAGATTGTGCTACAAAATTCTGCTTTTAACGGAAACTTTAATCTGCAAAATTTACCGATCCTTACTGCAATAAAGGCAGACCCTTCAAGAGTTATAGACTACATAAATAGGTTAGATAACTTTGATGGACCTGCAGTCGGGGAGGTGGCAGTGGAAGCACAATTATATGAAGAAGCATTTATTATTTTCAAGAAATTTAATTTGAATGTTCAGGCTGTTAATGTTCTGCTAGATAACATTAAGACTATTGATCATGCTGTTGAATTTGCTTTCCGGGTTGAAGAAGATGCTGTTTGGAGCCAGGTGGCGAAGGCACAACTGAGAGAAGGATTAGTAAGTGATGCAATTGAGTCGTTCATTCACGCAGATGATTTAACTCATTTCTTAGAGGTTATAAAGGCTGCTGAAGATGGAGAGGCATACCATGATCTAGTAAAGTACCTTCTCATGGTTAGGCAGAAGACCAAAGAGCCCAAGGTGGACAGTGAGCTCATTTATGCCTATGCAAAGATTGACCGGCTTGGTGAAATTGAAGAGTTTATATTGATGCCAAACGTTGCTAATTTACCAGTTGTCAGAGACCGCTTGTATGATGAAGCTCTATATGAGGCTGCAAAAATTATATTTGCTTTTATCTCTAACTGGGCTAAGTTAGCAGTCACATTGGTTAAGCTTCAACAGTTTCAGGGTGCAGTTGATGCTGCCAGGAAAGCAAACAATTCAAAACTTGGAAGGAAGTTTGTTTTTCCTGTGTTGATGCTGAGGAATTCCGCTTAGCTCAGGTTTGTGGACTCAATGTCATCATTCAGGTGGATGATTTGGAAGAGGTTAGTGAGTTTTATCAGAACAGAGGATGCTTCAATGAGCTCATTTCTTTAATGGAGAGTGGGTTAGGATTGGAACGAGCACATATGGGAATCTTTACTGAATTGGGCGTTCTTTACGCAAGATATCGCTCTGAGAAGCTAATGGAACACATTAAGTTGTTCTCAAGCCGACTTAATATTCCAAAGGTTATTCGAGCATGTGATGAGCAACAGCACTAGAAAGAACTTACATACTTGTACATCCAATATGATGAGTTTGATAATGCTGCAACTACTGTAATGAATCACCCTCCACCTCTGAACTATCAAAAACTGGACTTTATCCATTCCAACACATTTTTTTTCCTTGAGAAAGTTGAACGCGTCCTTGGCTTCAGTAAATTCGACTTCAGCCTCACCAATTCCGCCACCATAATTGCCCTGGATCGTTAACTCGCTTTTGGCCCAAAATCCTTTTGTTATTCACACCTGCCAAAACATAATGATTGGATCAGTAAACCCTTTGAGGAATATACCCTATGTTGAAAAGATCCTATTCAGATTCCTCAGCATCAACTCAAGATTCCCCAAATCAAATCCAATATTGAATTAAAGCTTTAATCAGATTGATACAAGAGATTACGATTCTGAATTTCCATTTAACAACATTAAACAAGATTGGACGAAAATGGGAAGTTTTCGAAATATGCCTAAACCAAAACAGAAAGTCCAAACACAACATTCAAAGCATTCAATCAAGGCATTAAGCAGGAGATTTCATCTGAACACTATAAAAAGGGAACAAAAACGAGAGCACAAAAAACCCGTTGAAACAACATCCACTGAAAATCCCAAAATTGGTACAAGAGAAATTAAAACTTATCCTTTTGGGAGGTTCGTCGGAGGTCGCAATCCATCGCTGGGGAGACCTTCGTTACTAGGAACATCCGTTTCTGCCCGCAACCTTCGAAATCTCCTGAACCCTCAACTGCCGCTGTCAACCGCTACTTTCATGCCGCCGGAACCCTCGTCGTCGAGAACGCTCGCCATCCACAGCCTACGGTAATCTTTCGTTTGTGTCAAAATTATTAAACTTCTGATTGTTTGGTTTGTGTTTCAGGATTAAATGAAGGAAGCAATGGAAGGAGAAGTAGGAGCAAGGCGATGAGAGGGAAAGGATGGATCGTGAAGAGATTAAGCGAGAGAGGAAGAACAGAGGGAGAGGGCGAACGATTTGGGAGCTAGGGTTCTCCGTTTGTTTTTTTTTCTGTTTTTTTCAATTTTTGTATCATTGTAGCTCATGTGTACGCACGACCATGGTAGTACCATGGTCCATCACCACAATCACCGCACGATCACGATCTGACAGACCTCACACGCGTGTCCACCGTAACTCCTTACACCTGCACACACTAAACCCACTAATTAATCCACTAATCCCTAATTAAATCACTAACCTGCAGTTAATCAACTTTTTCCGTTAACTTAATTAGTTATTTTAAATAATCGATTTTAATCTAAACCAACTAAAATGTATCTATTTAAAATTAGCCCATTAAACAACCATTTAATTTAATCTATTTAATCTATTATTTATCTAATAACTTATTATTAATTTATTTTCTTTATCTCATTAACTTTTTTCTTAATAATATAGTTCATCCCTCTTCTTTTTTTTTTTAAATCTCATTTAGTTTAGTGTAACCTTTTTAAATTTCAACATTCCTAATAACAAATTTTCTACTTATTTTAATAAAGAAATTCCATATTTTAATCATTATTTCTTTTTAATAAGTTATTCTCACCCTTTCTTTTAAAAATTGATATATTTGTCCACATTATAATGATAATAAACCATTTTCTTAGTTAACAAAACCAACTTTATTTAATAAATCCTATTTATCTAAAATTAATTCACATCTAAAACCTTTTGCTAATTAAAATTAATTAACTTTTAAAAAAAATCAACTTCAATCAATAAGTTCAACTTTTATTAAGATTAATATGATTAAGTAACCAATCCACCCTCTAATATAATTTTCTTAATAAATCAATCCTCTTAAAAGCAACCATCCATCGTGCACGCTTGCGCATCCACATTCACATACACAATTCACTCACTTGCACCTCAGCGCTTTCATGCGTGTGTATGGTTTATTTTCCGCAATTTACATTACAGCAATTTACTTTTCTTGCATCGCATTCCGTCCAAAGGAAAAACCTACACATGATTCAACAATTGTGTGTAGTGCACATCATTTGCATCATACTCCCTTACGATCCTTGATCCCATTCAAGTCGATCTTTTAGGACAGATCCTACCCCATAGGAGGACCTTTGTCTTTATCTTTACAACATAGAAAAAAAACAAAACAACTCAATACAAATATTCAAGCACAATAGAGAAATAGATGTTAATCATCTTAAGCGAGATAGAATCTCCACCCCACATGAATACAATCAATTCGTAAGGACTTTGCCTTAAGAGAGATAGAGGCGTACATCGTCGATCAATATCCGAGTACTTTAGCCCTTCTCTTAAGACGATGCAAAGACTATTTTCCTACAATTTGTGGCGGTTAAATCTCCCTTTTAATGACAACTCATCTCCTTCTCCTAAAATCAAACAATCAACTACCCTAAACCCGTAGAAACTTTGACCACAGTCAAAGAACTCCTCAAACCCTTTAGGGGAACTACAGATACTCTGATTCCACTCCCGTAAGGATATTAGGCATAAGATGCGATATCTTATCGAGTATACTTAGAAATAAATCCCCTAGGTCTTTTAACCTTAAGCAGATAAACCTTAGCAATAAACAAACATAAAACAAGAGGTTCCTGTAGAGTACTACAGAAACTTAGGATGCTGGTACCTTCCCTAAGTTTAACCGGCCCCCGAACCTATAACTCTCTAGCTTGAATTTGCATTGCATTGTGAGAATTTCGATCTTTATCCCTTCCTTTGGACAAATCAAAGTTCGGTTGCAAATGAATTAAAGATTCAAACTAATCAATAGTTTGGTATCCAAATTTCACCGCGACAGAAATGGTGACTTCAGTGGGGAGTCCTTTGTGGGTTCCCCTATCTTGTTTTATTTACTTGTTATATATTTTCTTATCTGTTTATTTGTATAATTTTTAATTGTTGCTTTCTGGGATGATCTTTGAGTGGTGAGACAAATTTCTACACCCGGACTTGAGTGAACTTAAGATAGGATAGTGATATGTTCGACGAGGCTTATAGGGAGCGAGTCCCGACTAAGTTGACTTGAAAATCACGCTCAGTTGAGACCCTTTCGAAAATGGTTCGGTTGAACGAGTAATTGTGAAGACTTTTACTATTTTCGATTGGAGTCTATGATATTGAGGACCGTAGTTACCTTTAACCCCGCTTTGGCCTTTATTAGGACGTAGTGCGGGACTATGAGGGAGTAAGTCCCGAAATAGTGCTACGCGATGCTACACTCAAAAGAAGTTCTCTTGAGAATATTATTAACCCCCGAGTTAGTTGGGAAGTTGATAATATCCGAAAGATGGACTAATGACTTTGGGAACCTCTTTAGAACCTTGTTCTGCAGGTACAATCAACCTTTAGTCCACAACCTTTAGGAATGGGTATACCTTTGCTCCATGCTCGTTGTAAACCTAGGGTCCCTTGTTTGTTTATCTGTATGTCTCTATGTGCTTGTTGCATCCATAAAGCATCATATTGCATTGGTTCCATGGAATCTCGAGTTTATTTATAAACATTATAGAACCAATAGGGATTACAAAAGAAAACTTGTTTGAAATATTCTTTTAAGAGTCCTAGCTTGGATGACCTAAGGAAGTTAAGGGCATCAATCGAAGAATCAAGCAAACTCAAAAAGGAATACAAGAGACTTCCATAGAAGTTCAAAATACCTTTATTTATATTGAAGATCCAAGTGAACAAGGGATTCCCCCCTTACCTCCAACAAGAACAAAAGAGGAGATGGAGGATTTATTTTCCTCTATCAAACTAATCTTTAGACATTGATCATGGACAACTTATCTTCAAGAATATCCAGCTAGAAGAACAAATCAACAAGCACGATGAAGGACTTCCTTAGGGCTTTCTTAGCTTTTATTTAGCTATTAAGTAAGGACTCTTATAAGGCTGTTTCCTTGTGATCCACTATCAAAAATAAAAATAATAAATGAAATTTCTTTGGTATTCTATAATGTTTATAAGAACTTGAGTTCCATGAAACCTTTCATTTTCTGCATTCTGCATTATTGCATTAGCATCCTTCATTTAGCATTTTGCATATGCATGTGTCTCTCCTCGTTTGTGGCTCATCCGGTCTTCTGTCTATGTCTGTCAGCTGGCATCTCGACCATCTGACCAAGCTTGAAGTATCTACTAAAGGATAGTAAAGAAAACAAGGATATGGATTCCATGACTAGCTTCAGAGTTGTAACTAATCTGTTATTTGATCTCCCTTTGGATGAATATGTTCAACAGGTGGATGTTCCTTTGCAACCTCAGCCTGTGCAAGATAACTTGTTTGTTCAAGTTAATGGAAAAGATTCCCAGTTTCCGCAGTGTGTACCTAATCCTCAGAATGTTCGTGCTAAGATGAAGATGGACGATCCTAGGTTTATAGCAATGGAGAAAGAACTTCGTGATCTCAAAGAACAAATGAAGATGATGAAAGAAGCTAATGCATCTGGTCTTAATGCTCACGACCTATGTTTAGTGCCAGGCGTAATTATCCCTCCAAAGTTCAAGATGCCTGTTTTTGAAGTTTACAAGGGTACTAGTTGTCCAAGATACCATTTGACGATGTTTTGTCGAAAGATGACTGCTTGTATTGACAACGATAAACTGATGATTCACTGCTTTCAAGAAAGTTTATGTGGGAATCCTTAATATGGTACATGAAGCTACAGAGTAACCACATTCAGTCTTGGGAAGACCTAGCTGTTGCCTTTGTGAAACAATACAATTACAATTTGGGTATAGCCCCAGATAGTAAAGATGATAATGGATCTTCCAGAGAATTTATATTACCTTATCCTCAACATCAGTATGCAGTGCCTGCTCAGCGCAAGTGACGACTACCTCATAAGTGGAGGATGACTTCTCCATATCAACATCAGAATCAACAAGTCCGAAGACGGTTTCAGAATCAGAAGATACCTCTGAGTATTCTAAAAAAAGAAACTCGCTGGTTTGATCTTATCCCAATGACTTACCGTCAGTTATGGTCTTATTTTGCTAGAAACTCGGTAATGACACCCAGAAAGACTAGAATCATGAAGTCTCGTCCACCGTGGTTCAACTCAAACGCTAGTTGCGAATTTCATGATGGAGTGTTAGGGCATTCGATTGAAGAATGCAAAGTTTTCCAAGAAAAAGTTCAAGAAATGATTGATGATGAAGTGCTGACTTTCAAAGGAGGAAACCCGATTATGAATGGAATACCGTTACGCTGATATAAGTGAAAACTCCAGAAAGGCTCATCAGATATTTACTTCGTTTGCTTATGTGTTTTATTTCTTTGATTAAAAGCATAATTGACATGTAAGAACATGTTATAAGTAGTGCAATAAATGTTTGTCTTGAAGAAATCCATTCGTTTCACTCGTAAAATGTTCTTCATAATTTTATAATGCCAACTTTTACCCAAATTTTTCTCACTTTGAGAAGAATTGGAAGGAGGATGACGAAGTAAAACGTGTGATCTCTTGATGTATGCTTTCGAATAAAACCTGCTGATGATGTAAGGCATTTTTTTTCAAACCTCATAAACACTAGATATAAAGCGGTTAATTCCTCTTTAGCCATTTTACAACCTCATTTTTAACCTGGGGCAATTTTTAATCAGCTTGGTTGAGCACCTAAATTTTCAAAGAGAGTAAACTTTTTTTTCAAAATGGATGGGTACAAATGAGCTTTGACCCTTATTCCCTTTGTTTTACAAATCGTGAACTAAACCATAATATAACTTTCAAAAGTCCTAATTGAAGTAAATTACTTCGAAAGCATACTCAGTGAGATAACGTTTCCTGACTCCTATAAGCTATGCTCAATTTAATGATTGGCTTTATAAAATAATTTCATATCCTAACTAGTGATTTCGGTCACAAGTTATCGTAATATCTCTTTTCAAAACTTCAAGACAAACGCATGTTGCATTAACAGTTTCGAAATTAACACTTCTGACTCGCTAAGTTTGCTTGATATCTTAGAAAGATTATGTGAAGATATCACTGATTGAAATTTGAAGACCCTGCTGACCTGGGGCAAGTTATTTCCAAATGGTTATTCTGTGCAAATTTGACTTCGCTTAAAGGGTTGTTTTGAAGACTCATTCATAATACCATCAATCAGAGCCAGTTACGTCGAGATTCGAATCTCTCTAAGAGTTTGGAAACAGTGGAACATTCCTGACGCCATGTTTTCTGTAAAATCCTTTTAGATTGACTTCTTCTCATAAACCATATGACTTGGGGCATATGAGAAATGAAGATTATCTTACCCACTCGCAACAACTATTATTTAAATGGCGACTACCACGCACTCTTCAATACATTTTCAGCAATTTCACAACATTCTTCATGTCCCATGTATTTTTACTCCAGGTGATCTTGACATTCCCCCAACGAAGCTTTTCGATACAGAATTCCCAGTAATTTGCTCAAACTTCACTTCCCCAATGAAGTAGATAATATTTTAATCCTCAGTGAATCTCCTTGAACTTCACCTTCCCGATGAAGCGGACGTATCTTACTCCTCAGTGGATCTCTATCAGCGCCAATCTAGCTCAGCGAAGCGGATGAAGCTTTGACTTTGGCGTGTTCAACAGCTTTGTTAACCCAGGTTTCCCCATTTGAAGTGGATATTTACTTTATCCCCTGTGAAACCTCAACTCGGATATCTCAATCTACAACTCCAGTAAGTAATCTCTCCAGTGAAAGGGATATTTATTTTATCCATGGAATTTCTCCAGTTATGAGATTGATCCACCCCTGGTAGATTTTTTATTCTCATCTTCAACAAGACAACTATGATTCATCATGATAAACTCTTCAATGTAAGATCAAAATGTTACGTCTCCAAGTGGAATGTTCTCTATTCCCTAGAAGAATTTTGAAACCCTGAAGCAGGAGTGTGATCTTGTATCTAGTTCTACGCCTATCCCCAGTGATGCTTCTATCTTTGAGGATTGGTCGAATGTTTGCTTCGAGATGTTTATTTCATCTCCGGTTGCTTTTCCTTGCTTGTTTTCTCAGCATAAGCATACGCATAGCATATAGATAGATAGCATGGCATATGCATTTTGCATCTTTGCGTTTGTTTGTTCTGTCTCTTTGGTCGTGTTCATCCCCGAGTGTTTGGGTGTGCCTTCTCCTTCCAATTAGAGTTGTCAGCCCTAAGCAGAAAAAGCGCCATATTTCTATTTCCCCATAGAGTTTGATCCTCGTGGAAGATGGTTATTTTAGTACATCCCATTTGAGTTCATACCTCAATGGTCGAGTCTTGCTTAACAGTTTCTCTTCGGTTACTTCCAGAAGTGAACTTCGGTCCTTGACAATCACGTTTATGGACATCTCCAACTTTTGAAAATGGATCAAGTGCGCATTTATTTTACACTTTACTCCCCAAGAGAATCTCGATGAAGATCATCATTGAAGATGAATACTTCTCCAACGATACTACAAGATTTTCTCAACAATTCATGCAAGACTGCAAGCGATCTCTTTATTTGAGCAACTCGTTTTGATCAAGATCTTATTCAAAATGACAAATGACAATCTCCTTAAGACGGTTTGTCCATCCCCAGTGATTATCGACTTGGTAAATGGAAAACCTTACAGATTTTTCTCTTTATTTGAGAATTCACACATTTTTTACAACAGCTAGGATGCTCCTCAGGAATGTATTCCCCAACGAGTTCATCACACAAGTTTATTTTCGTCAAGCGACATCTCCCCAGGGAAGTTGAGGAAGTTTATCACATTAGTCTCTCTTTATTTGAGAAGACATACTTTACAAATCAACCGGCTTACATCTCTTTTGAAGATCCCCGGTGAAGTTTTGCAACCTCCAATACATTATGGCTTACAGCCGAAAATCTACAATGACATCTACAACTTACATCTACAAGGTTCAACAATTTACAACACATTATGAATCACAGCCAAGAAATTCTACAATCTGCATTACAAATTACATCTACAAGGCTCTACGTCTACAACAACATCTACAATCTACGATGACATTTTGATCCCCTATGAAGATGCTCGCACGAGTTTTCGTCATTTCGGGCAGAGACTGAGACCAGCTCATGATTCCCATGTCATGACGCTCGGGGAGATTCTACATTAGAGACTGAGACCAGCTCATGGTTCCTATATCATGACGCTCGGGGAGGTTCTGCATCAGAAACTAAGACCAGCTCATGGTTCCCATATCATGACGCTCGGGGAGGTTCTGCATCAGAGACTGAGACCAGCTCATGGTTCCCATATCATGACGCTCGGGGAGGTTCTACATCAGAGACTGAGACCAACTCATGGTTCCCATACCAGGACGCTCGGGGAAGTTTTACTTTTTACTATTTCCAGTTGGATTTCAAAAAAAAAAGGAGGAGAAAAAGAATATGAAACAAAACTGAATTACTGACTTGATCAAAAGACTTCATCTGGACTATTACCGACCACCACATTTTGGCAGTAAATCTATCCTTCGATCACAAATTTCTCACCTATTGTTAAAACACCAAATTCTTGGTGTATGTGCTACGCTTTTTTACATTTGGAGATTCCCCATTGCTGGTTGTTTCCTGTCCCTTTGGGGCCCCGTTTCGTTGGGCCTGTTGCTCCTTTGTTTCTCGGTGTTGTGCCCAGTTCATCCCCTGTGACATCTCTCCCTCACAGGACCGTCCGACTTGCATTTCTCATATCATTGCATACCATTCTCATTCGGTGGTTTCTTAAGGCCAAAAATTCGCGCAATGTTTGTATTTAAGTCCCTCCTATCTCGTCGAGATGGAGGTTTCAATCTCCATAGCTCTGAATAGGAGTAACTTAAATAGGGGCATCTGTTGCACCCTAATTTTTGACCGTAAGATCTCACCTCTTTTGTGCATATTTATGTATTGTCACAAACAAGTGTGTGCAGGCGTATAAATTTCAAAGGTTGTAGACCCAAGAATTTGTGAATCAGAAGTTCGCATCCTTAAGTCAATTTCAAGTCTATAAGGGGGTTTATTACAAATTCAAGGACATGAACTCAAGCTAACAATCCAAGATATATGAACAAGAGGGGTCCTTATGTGGCAATCATCAAGATTCATCTCTAACTTCAGTACTCATATTATCATAAGGTCCAAACTCAAATTCCAAGACTTCGACTCTTATGGTTTCAACCACATTGGAGGATTCGTGCTACATTTTTGTTCTAGCACATATGGGAGTTCTTATAATCCAAGGGATTCGTGGCCATGATAGTCAAGTTAAATTTGAAACCCAATTCAAGTTTCAAATTAAATTCAAGGACAGTTTTAATCAATTTATCATTCACACTCAAGTACTCAACTTACGAGCTCAAGGAGATCTTGTTTAAGATCTTATGGTCTCAAATTAAACACAGTATGGACTTTACTATCAAAGTAGCATTATATTCAACTAAGTCAATTACAAATAGTCTAAGAATAATATTGAAAAATCATTACGAGAATTAATTATCCAAGAATTCCATCGAGCCATTACAACAGAGGCATTACAAATGTACACAATCTGTATACTTCATGAATTTTTGGCAACACGTGAATGATGAAGCCAACACGGAAGCTAGCTTCATGGAGCTCATACCCAAGCCCTTAGTTCCATTTCCTAAGTAAACTCCAACCTAAAGACGTACGCCGAATCTCCATGCTTTTCCTTTCCAAGCTCACATGCCGTAACCTGCAGAAATACAACCGGTAATCAGGATACCGTTAAAAGAAATAAATTAAGACTTAGAGTTAAGAGAAGAGGAATCGTCTCCGCTTGCTGACTCAGTTCTTGGAGCATCTTATGAGTGAAGGAAGCCAGGATGTACATGTGCATAATGCCTTGGGTAAAATCATCATCGACATCAACAACAATCCTGAGCATTTTCTCACAACCAACCCATATTATGATTCTCGTGTTGTTGGCAAATATTGTGAGAAGCGAGATCCTACTCTTGCTGTTGTTGCTTACCGAAGAGGGCAATGCGATGGTGAACTTGTTAATGTTACTAATAAAAATTCCCTGTTCAAACTCCAAGCAAGATATGTTGTGGAAAGGATGGATGCTGACCTCTAGGAGAAAGTTCTTGATCCTGAGAATGAGTTCAGAAGACAGTTGATTGATCAAGTGGTGTCCACTGCTTTTCCTGAAAGCAAGAGTCCTGAACAAGTTTCAGCTGCAGTGAAAGCTTTTATGACTGTTGATCTTCCCCATGAGTTAATTGAGCTTCTTGAAAAGATTGTGCTACAAAATTATGCTTTTAACGGAAACTTTAATCTGCAAAATTTACTGATCCTTATTGCAATAAAGGTAGACCCTTCAAGAGTTATGGACTACATAAATAGGTTGGATAACTTTGATGGACCTGCAGTCGGGGAGGTGGCAGTGGAAGCACAATTATATGAAGAAGCATTTATTATTTTCAAGAAATTTAATTTGAATGTTCAGGCTGTTAATGTTCTGCTAGATAACATTAAGACTATTGATTGTGCTATTGAATTTGCTTTCCGGGTTAAAGAAGATGCTGTTTGGATCCAGGTGGCGAAGGCACAACTGAGAGAAGGATTAGTAAGTGATGCAATTGAGTTGTTCATTCATGCAGATGATTCAACTCATTTCTTAGAGGTTATAAAGGCTGCTAAAGATGGAGAGGCATACCATGATCTAGTAAAGTACCTTCTCATGGTTAGGCAGAAGACCAAAGAGCCCAAGGTGGACAGTGAGCTCATTTATGCCTATGCAAAGATTGACCGGCTTGGTGAAATTGAAGAGTTTATATTGATGCCAAACGTTGCCAATTTACCAGTTGTCAGAGACCGCTTGTATGATGAAGCTCTATATAAGGCTGCAAAAATTATATTTGCTTTTATCTCTAACTGGGCTAAGTTAGCAGTCACATTGGTTAAGTTTCAACAGTTTCAGGGTGCAGTTGATGCTGCCAGGAAAGCAAACAGTTCAAAACTTGGAAGGAAATTTGTTTTGCCTGTGTTGATGCTGAGGAATTCCGCGTAGCTCAGATTTGTGGTCTCAATGTCATCATTCAGGTGGATGATTTGGAAGAGGTTAGTGAGTTTTATCAGAATAGAGGATGCTTCAATGAGCTCATTTCTTTAATGGAGAGTGGGTTAGGATTGGAACGAGCACATATCGGAATCTTTACTGAATTGGGCGTTCTTTATGCAAGATATCGCTCTGAGAAGCTAATGGAACACATTAAGTTGTTCTCAAGTCGGCTTAATATTCCAAAGCTTATTCGAGCATGTGATGAGTAGCAGCACTGGAAAGAACTTACATACTTGTACATCCAATATGATGAGTTTGATAATGCTGCAACTACTGTAATGAATCACCTTCCACCTCTGAACTATCAAAAAGTGGACTCTATCCATTCCAACACGTTTTTTTCCTTGAGAAAGTTGAATGCGTCCTTGGCTTCAGTAAATTCGACTTTAGCCTCACCGATTCCGCCACCATAACTGCCATGGACCGTTAACTCGCTTTTGGCCCAAAATCCTTTTGTTATTCACACCTACCAAAACATAATGATTGGATCAGTGAACCCTTTGAGGAATATACCCTATGTTGAAAAGATCTTATTCAGATTCCTCAGCATCAACTCAAGATTCCCCAAATCAAATCCAATATTGAATTAAAGTTTAATCAGATTGATACAAGAGATTACGATTTTGAATTTCCATTTAACAACATTAAACAAGATTGGACGAAAAGGGGAAGTTTTCGAAATATGCCTAAACCAAAACAGAAAGTCCAAACACAACATTCAAAGCATTCAATCAAGGCATTAAGCAGGAGATTTCATCTGAACACTATAAAAAGGGAACGAAAACGAGAGCACAAAAAACCCGTTGAAACAACATCCACTGAAAATCCCAAAATTGGTACAAGAGAAATTAAAACTTATCCTTTTGGGAGGTTCGTCGGAGGTCGCAATCCACCGCCGGGGAGACCTTTGTTGCCAGGAACATCCGTTTCCGCCCGCCACCTTCGAAATCTCCTGAATCCTCAACTGCCGCTGTCAACCGCTACTTTCACGCCGCCGGAACCCTCGCCGTCGAGAACGCTCGCCATCTTCAGCCTACGGTAATCTTTCGTTTGTGTCGAAATTATTAAACTTCTGATTGTTTGGTTTGTGTTTTAGGATTAAATGAAGGAAGCAATGGAAGGAGAAGTAGGAGCAAGGCGATGAGAGGGGAAGGATGGATCGTGAAGAGATTAAGCGAGAGAGGAAGAACAGAGGGAGAGGGCGAACGATTTGGGAGCTAGGGTTCTTCGTTTGTTTTTTTTTTCCTGTTTTTTTCAATTTTTGTATTGTTGTAGCTCATGTGTACGCACGACCATGGTAGTACCATGGTCCATCACCACAATCACCGCACGATCACGATCTGACAGACCTCACACGTGTGTCCACCGTATCTCCTTACACCTGCACGCATTAAACCCACTAATTAATCCATTAATCCCTAATTAAATCACTAACCTGCAGTTAATCAACTTTTTCCGTTAACTTAATTAGTTATTTTAAATAATCAGTTTTAATCTAAACCAACTAAAATGTATCTATTTAAAATTATCCCATTAAACAACCATTTAATTTAATCTATTTAATCTATTATTTATCTAATAACTTATTATTAATTTATTTTCTTTATCTCATTAACTTTTTTCTTAATAATATAGTTCATCCCTCTTTTTTTTTTTTTTAAATCTCATTTAGTTTAGTGTAACCTTTTTAAATTTCAACATTCCTAATAACAAATTTTCTACTTATTTTAATAAAGAAATTCCATATTTTAATCATTATTTCTTTTTAATAAGTTATTCTCACCCTTTCTTTTAAAAATTGATATATTTGTCCACATTATAATGATAATAAACCATTTTCTTAGTTAACAAAACCAACTTTATTTAATAAATCCTATTTATCTAAAATTAATTCACATCTAAAACCTTTTGCTAATTAAAATTAATTAACTTTTAAAAAAAATCAACTTCAATCAATAAATTCAACTTTTATTAAGATTAATATAATTAAGTAACCAATCCACCCTCTAATATAATTTTCTTAATAGATCAATCCTCTTAAAAGCAACCATCCATCGTGCATGCTTGCGCATCCACATTCACATACACAATTCACTCACTTGCACCTCAGCGCTTTCATGCATGTGTATGGTTTATTTTCCGCAATTTATTTTCCACAATTTACATTACAACAATTTGCTTTTCTCGCATCGCATTCCGTCCAAAGGAAAAACCTACACATGATTCAACAATTGTGTGTAGTGCACATCATTTGCATCATACTTCCTTACGATCCTTGATCCCATTCAAGTCGGTCTTTTAGGACAGATCCTACCCCATAGGAGGACCTTTGTCTTTATCTTTACAACATAGAAAAAAAAACAAAACAACTCAATACAAATATTCAAACACAATAGAGAAATAGATGTTAATCATCTTAAGCGAGATAGAATCTCCACCCCACATCAATACAATCAATTCGTAGGGACTTTGCCTTAAGAGAGATAGAGGCGTACATCGTCGATCAATATTCGAGTACTTTAGCCCTTCTCTTAAGACGATGCAAAGACTATTTTCCTATAATTTGTGGCGGTTAAATCTCCCTTTTAATGACAACTCATCTCCTTCTCCTAAAATTAATCAATCAACTACCCTAAACCCGTAGGAACTTTGACCACAGTCAAAGAACTCCTCAAACCCTTTAGGGGAACTACAGATACTCTGATTCCACTCCCGTAAGGATATGTAGGCATAAGATGCGATATCTTATCGAGTATACTTAGAAATAAACCCCCTAGGTCTTTTAACCTTAAGCAGATAAACCTTAGCAATAAACAAACATAAAACAAGAGGTTCCTGTAGAGTACTACAGAAACTTAGGATGCTAGCACCTTCCATAAGTTTAATCGACCCCCGAACCTATAACTCTCTAGCTTGCATTTGCATTTCATTGTGGGAATTTCGATCTTTATCCCTTCCTTTGGACAAATCAAAGTTCGGTTGCAAATGAATTAAAGATTCAAACTAATCAATAGTTTGGTATCCAAATTTCACCGCGACAGAACCCAATAATATATCAAATATAAGTCAAGTGTATAACATTCGATACCGCACCAACAAGGAGATTAGGGGAGATAGAAGTGAGATGCAACAACTTTTGAAATTGTTGGATGCTAACAGTTATGTGTCCCGATACAGAACTTGCGACAATGGAGTTACAGTCAGAGATATTTTTTGGACTCATCCAGATTCAATAAAGTTGTTCAACACTTTCTCGACATTGCTCATTCTTGATTCTACCCACAAGACCAACAAGTATAAACTTCCTTTATCTGAGATGGTTGGTGTTACGTCTACTAAGAAGACATATGCTGTTGGTTTTTCTTTTTCGGAGTGTGAAAAAGAGGACAATTTTACATGGGCATTAGAGGTGTGTGGGTCACTTTTGAAGGACCAAGTTGAGATGGCTAAAATGATTGTCACTGACCGTGATGACGCGTTGATGAATGCGGTTGCAAAGGTATTTCATTCTTCTAATGCATTACTTTGTCGATATCACATAACAAAAAATGCGAGAAGTCAGGTTAAACCCGCAGTGGGGGTAAAATAAGTAGAGTCCGAGGGTGGAAAATTGGTGAAAGCCGGTGTGATTGTTGAAAAAATAATGGATGCATGGAATTGTATACTAAATTCTTTCACAAAAGAATTATATGTCGATTCTGTCATTCAATTTCAGAAATATAACCACCAACAAAGTTGAGTCGGCCCATGCTTGTTTGAAAAATACATTGAAAGCATCATTCTTGATCAAGTGAAGGAGAAGATAGTATATGTGTGGACTGATCATTTCTAACACCTTGGAAATATAACCACCAACAAAGTTGAGTCGGCCCATGCTAGTTTGAAAAATTGGTTGGGTAATGGCAAGGGAGATTTGTGTCGAGATTGGGACTCCGTAAATCTTATGATTAAAAACCAACATAATGAGATACAAACAACATTTGCTCAGAGTATAATGGTATGGAACATAGATTTAAAGATGACATTCTTTATTCTGAATTAATCGGCAATATGTATCGGCCGGGGTTGAACTATATTTTTTACGAGGCCAAACAAGCTGAAATTGTAGGTTCCGATAGCGCAAAGTGTGGTTGCACTATTATGAAAACCTATGGTTTTCTGTGTGCTTGTGTTATTGCTACAAATTTGAAACTAGGTGAGCCAATAAGAATGGACGAGGTTTTCCCTCATTGGAAAAGACTTAGTTTTGATGATGATGGTTGCATGGAAGTAGGTAAACCGAATATCCCTATTTTGACCGAATGAGAAGCGGTACAAGAGAGATTCTCAAGGGCCGATGACAACATGAAACTCCATATCAAAGAACAATTAAGGAAGATTTCATATCCCAAAACAACCGATGTGAAACCTCATTTTCAACTGGTAAAGATAAAAGGTGCTCCAAAGAAAATGAAGCCTACACCGAATGATAACTCGACTACACGCTCTCCTTTTTATTGTGAGCACGTTGACAAATTTTACCCCGACTCACCAACTCCTAAATCTTAAAAAAATGTCATGAAAGGAGCCCCCGTAAGAAAACTGCTTCTGACCCCGATTCCACCAAAAATTCCATTCATCGACGAGATGTCGGTTTGTATGCACAAATACATCGACCGTATTGTCAATGTTGAAGGAGATGGTAATTACGGTTATCGATCTGTTTCACCTTTGCTTGGTAGAGGAAAGGATAGTCATGAGCTTGTCTGTCATCAATTAATCCAAGAGTTAAAGACGCATAAAGAATCGTACACACGGATGTACAGCAAGAAATAAAAATTCTATGCGATTTATGAATCTCTTGTTCCTTGCTTGAGTGGTCTGGCACCGGTGTCGAAACGAATGACCTTCCCTGATATGGGTCATCTTATTGCATGTGCATATGATAGGGTGTGCATTAACTTGACGTGATACGGGTTTTCAGAAACCTTTTTTCCACTCCACACCGCACCATCTCAAAATCCAAATGATCGCATCATATGTATTGACTTGAAAAATTAAGACATTTTGTTCAAGTTTACTTGAAATCGGGAGGCCACATACCACCTACATCACCGGAATGGATGACTCATTCAACGTAAATGCCGAGACATGGCCAGATTGTTTTATTGAAAGGATGCACGAATTCGAAAGATTAAACAACATTGAAAAGGAATCGAATGCGAAAAAGTTCAAAGGGGTGCCACCAATAGATTTAGTCGGCGACACTTGTTTTGATTCGTTTTGAATTATTGTATAATCAGACCACTAGTTGTAAAAATTTTGAAGTGTAAAATAGTCACTTTTTGTTCTCATGCCTTATTCATGCACTTGTGTCTTTTATTTGTCTATTATGATGTGCTTCTATATTGAGTTCTGGTTTTAAAATGTAGCAGAAAAAGTTTCAGATATGCATCTATAGAAGGTTCTTAATTTTGTAGTATCATGGAAAGTTCCAGAGATACACCTCCAGAAACAATAACTAAGGGTTCGTTTCGTGGATATAGCTCCAGAAAAAGATTGACAGAATATGGTTGGTCCATATTCACCTAGGTTTTCTATAAATTTGGAGTTTCATTTGTTATCATTCACACAAATAAAAAAAAAGTCTCAATTGTTTCAAATTAAGATTTGTTGGTATGTCGTAAATGTCTCCTTTTCCAACGACAAAACACCCGGGAGGACGTTCAAGATCATGGATCTTACCCCCTCGTTGATATCATAGACGAGATCCAATATTGCCTACCTTACAATGACAAACGGAAGGTTGTGAAGCTTGAGTATCGTTCACCTTCAGTTTTCAACGATGAGAACATTGTTTACAACAAGTTTAAGCTCAAGAATCAAGATGTTGTTAGGCGATATGGGGAATGTATTTCAGTTTCGAAGAGAAAATTTTGCTCGAGTTGGAGGTAACGGTCCGAAGAACGGTCGATGACATCTTAGAGATGTGCAAACGTCCACCCAACTATTGAAATGTAGTATTTAAATTTCTATCGAAAGCATCAATGTAATGCCGATTTTATTTTATAAATGTTGATTTTATGGTTTACTGATTCTGGGTTTCTTCCGTATATACACATATAGAAGTATTCAGTAGATGCATCTACGAAGTTAATTAAAAAAATCTTAAAAAAATGGGAGTTAGGAGATACATCTCCGGAAGTAGGGGGCATTTTTTTCAGCGCGCATGGTGCCTAAGAAGCCCAAAGGGTGCCATAAGAAATTCTCTTTATAAACTACTAAGTTAACTTAAATAACAAGCCAACCTAAACAATTGGATCCATAACACAAGGCCCAATTCGACATTACATTTCGAAATTACATACTAGAACTAACTTTGACTACAACATGTAACACTTCGACATCAACATATGAACCAGCTTCGACTTCATCCTTGTCCCCTGTCGAAACCTGAAAGCTATCCCCACTGACAACATCCATGTCGACAGCACTGGATTTTGATCCAACATCTCACTACAAGGTAATCCATAAGTTGTTCTAATTTAGCAATAATGTTCTAATTTGTCAATGCCTACATAATTAACCTTTTAGCGATGTGTTATAATCGATAAAAAATTAGAGATGTACGAATTTGAACTATCCGATTGAAATTGATCAATTTATTATTTATTTTTGTGTGTAAATGGATCGGGTCGGATCGAGTGTCAGATTACTTCGGTCGGATTCTGATGATTATTTTGGATCCGTCAAACAGAAAACCCCGTCGAAACCAGATACTATTTATTTTATTTATTTTTATTAGGCTTAATTCATTTTTTAGTCCCTTAAATTAATTTATTGTTTCTATTTAGTCCCACACTTCAAAAACGTTACAATATAGTCCTTTAAGACAACTCTATTAGCCTAATAAATCCTTTCTGTTAATTTTATTGGAAAAATGTTAACAACACCTATGTGGCAAAGTGAGACAGTGATGTGGCATTAAAAACTTTTTTTCCAATTACTATTATACTGATGTGGCATATTGATTTTTGTTTTCATTTTTAGAAACATAAAATCCTGAAACTCTTAAGCTTCTCTCTCAGTTTCATAACTTCACTCTCATTGTCAAAAAAACCCTAGCAGCTGCGAAGAAGAAGAGCTCGGTGGTTGAAGACGACGATTGTTGGAACATAGCAAAATACGATACTTAGCAACTCAACCATTTTCTTATTTCAAGGCCAAGGTATGTGCATGAACTTAATATTTTAAAAAGCAAACGTTTAACAATTTCTTCTACTTCTAAGTCTCATTTCTGAGTTATCTGGTGTGATTGGGTCACAAGTGATAGGTTTGAGTGTGTTATGCAACATGGGGGTGTGTTTGGTGATTTTAACAGATTAGGTTACAAGGGGTTAGAGGAGATTTGACAAGTTGGCCCAGATTTTTGGAGTTACTTTTGAGATCCTGGGTGGGTTAAAAGATTTAGGGTACCCAAAAGTTGAGAGTTTGTGGTATTATGATGCAATAGATGATAATGAGCTAATGATGTTGCAAGATGACACATAAACAAATAGAATGAAAATGATTGCATTGGTCGATGGGAATGTTTATATATATGTAATGCATCCAGTGTATGGGGAAGAGCAAATATTGCATATTAAAAACATTGTAGGTCCCAATGGTGTAGAAGACGACAATTTGGAAGATGACATGTTGGATGAATTGAATAATGAAGTTAAAGGAACTTTTGATGACTTGGGGACCATTGAAGAATTGAATAATCTAGGTGACAATTTTGATGAAGGAGGGCCCAGTGGTGTAGAAGATTCAGCTGCAGTTGACCAAAAAGGTTTATTTGAGGATGTTAATGTGAATGGGACCACTAAGGTCAGTAACCAAAAAGAGTCATGTCAGGATGTTAACTTTGAGGGTGACATTGTGTTTGAAGATACAATAGTGGATATTACTTTAGATGGGACCACTGATTATATTGTATGTGTAGCACCCCAAAATTTGCTCATCTTTTCTTATGTTTTTGCCTTATGTTTCTTTGCATTATCATATTCATGTTTGCATAGCATTTGTTCTTGGCATGGGATCAAGGTATCATGGTTTGTTTCTCAAGGAAGAAGGTTGTGTTTCTTCATATTCAAGCAAGGTATTCTCTATGACTTTGTGGTATTCTCAACTTTAGAAGTTCCCTCATCATAAAATTTGGTTCAAGGAAACATCATTCCAACATCTTATGTGTTTCATAATGGCTTATTGTGCAAGAAATAATCAAGAGATTCAAGTTTGGTGCAAGGTGTTTGACCTAATATAGCAATTTGTGGATTTTATGATCAAGTGGGCATAACTCTTTCATTTTTCAACATCTTGAGATTTTTCTTTTTCTAATGAACTCTTCTCATCATCCCTAACAACTTCTCTTTGCAAGAAAAGTTCAAAGTGTGCTTGGAAAGTCATCAAAAGTTTGAAGACATTATAGGTCATTTTGAGTTTTGGAAGGTTTTCTTAGTCAACTTCAAAAGGGCATAACTTGGTCAATTTTTATCATTTTGAGCCTATTCTTTTTCTAGAATAAACTTGAAGATGTCCTCTATAACTTTTATTCAACATGGAATAGCTAAAAACCCATGGAAGGTTTTGGTTTTCATCAAAACATTATAGGCCACTTCTTGGTCCCTAAAAGACTTGAAATTTTTCTATGTGTTTTGTGATTTTGCACTCTTTCATGGAGGCTACTCTGAAAAACCACATCTCTCAAATCAAGTTTCCAAATCAATACTTTCTTTTAACATTGCAAATATTGCATCTTCCTCTATCCAATGCAAGAAGAATCACCTCATAAAGCCTCCTGCATTGTGAGAACCATGGCTGCAAAAATTGAATTTCAAAGATAGATTTTCACTCCAAGTCAGATTTGAATTTAATTGAAATGGCTTCTAATCACCAAATTAGTGCACGAATTTCGCTTAAACATGTTTAACCAACTTGCCTGGAGTGATTAACACCTTGAAACGCATGATTTGAGTGAGTTTTGACAGATTGCAAGTCACACTTTGCTCATGCTGCAGGTGTGCATGATTTCCATCCAAATTGCCTCATTCACCCTCCCTTTTGATTCAAAAAACTTCTCATATAAATAAGGAATCATTTCCACCCATTTCCACAAGCTTTTGATAGCCAAAACCACTCTGCTAAGATCCCATTTGAACTCTTAAGCTTGAACTTCGAATTTCCATTTCCACACCTTAATCGCTCAAATTTTCCACTCAGTTAGCTTCACCAACATTCAGTGAAGCTAACCAGCTCAAGAACTTGAAGAATCATGACCTGAATCAAGCTATGAAACTTCATTTTAAGAGCTTCAAGGTTGAGCTTAAACAGGTATAATTCTCAACCATTTTGATTCAAATTTGTTGCTAAGATGTAGCCCTTGACATGCTGATGTTGTTTGTATAGTTAGTTTTTAGTTATACCTGAGTTTTGTTGTTGAATTTTTAAATTTGTGTTTGAATCTTGTTCTGGTTTTTTTCAAATCGAGTGAGCTATGGTTTAAAGAAATTTGGCGCGATGATATGGTTGAGATCGTCTTGAAAAGACGCATCAAATGAAACCATATTGAGCTCCATGATTATGGTTTGAGAGATGCACGGTTTTCTGCAAATCTATGGTAATTTCAAGTGGCTGGAGGTTGAATATGGTGATCTTACCGTCCATCATGCCACTTGTTCTAATCTGGTGTTTTTGACTTTGTTTGGATTTGTGTGGATGAGTTGACTAATGTCCATCGTGGATGCGCGCTCTCTGACCCTTGGATCAGCCACGTCATTTAATAAAATGAAATCCAACGCACTGTGTTTTTTCTGTTTTATTTTCTTTTTCTAAATTGTTTTTAATTCCATTTTATTTTCAAAAATTCATAGAAAATTCATTTTTAATTAAAAAAATACTAAAATATTTTTTAAAATTCTCTGTTATTTTCCTCTTTCTGATTTTTATTTTTGTGTATTTTTATTTTACATTTTTATATTTTTCATGATTTTTATTTGTTTTGACTAATTTTAATTGGTTTAAAATTACTTTTGAGCCATTTAAAATTATGAAATTTTTATCATATGATCCTATGATAGTTTGAACCTTTGGTGATTTTCTTTGATTTTTATTTTCTGTTTTGGATATTTTCATGTATTTTTTATTTATTTGCTTGATTTTAATTAGTTTTAAATTGTTTTTGGGCATTTAAAAATGATGAAGAAATTTTCATATGATCATATGATGGTTTTGAACCTATGGTAATGTCCTTGGGTCTCCATTCATGCTTTAGCTTCTTCTTTCTTATTTTTAGGTTTTTTATTCCTTTTTTTATTTGTTTTTATTTTGATTTAAATTGCAAATGGGTGAATAAATTATTTTGATCCATTGTGGAGTGATGTTCTAACTTTTCCTCAAGTCCTTTGGATCTTTGATATTTGCCTAGTATAATCTCTCATTTGTGGATGTGTAGGATGGTTGATTCACTTTGAAGTTTGACTTTGATTTTCAAACTTAAGTGATCCCTCTTATGTATTCATGATTGGGATGTCTACCTATTTGATCATGATGTATTTTCGCCCTACCTTACTTTTTATGTCATTTGTTTTTATTCTACTTTGACTTGGTTTTGCTCTTTGTGAGATGTTTGAATTACTTGATCAAGTGTGGTTGCTTTGCCTTACCTTGTGTTTGGTTTACACATCCTTGATTTGGTTTTGATAGGCGATGCACCTATGATATGTTGACTTGAGGTGTTTGTCCATCTTGCATGAGTCTAACATGTTTGTGTTTGAGGCTTTGGTCTTGATTGTTTGTTCTTTTGTTTGCATATACATTTTGTTTCTTATGCATCTTTCTTCTTCTCTCTCTTTGAGACTTCTTTTATCCTTGTCTTTATTTGTGATTGAATTGGATATTGTTTACTTGTGTTTGCTCACATGATCCCTTAGGATTCCTAGTCCCTCTGTTTAAGATGGGAGTAGGAGAGACACTAGGCTTTCAATCATTTGCATGATAACATTTAGGATATCCCTTTCTTGACCTTATTTTAGGTCCTTCATTGTATGATAACATTAGGTAGACCTCCCTTTCATCCTAACCTTAGGACCACTTTGTATGATAACATTAGGGTTTTTAGTTTCCCATTAGTGTTCCTCTATGTCTTCTCTTCTCCTCTCAAACTTTTTTAAGACACTTAATAAAGAACGACAAACGTTGTACGCTACGAGCCTTAAGTACATGAGCAATGATGAGTGGGGGGTTTCTCCTCACTTGTCTAGAGTGTTTAGTGTATGCCCTTCAGGCGATATGTGATGCATTTGCTCTTATGTCATAGTCTTTAGTGCAATATGAGTCTCAAATTAACTCAATTCACTTCACTAAAACTAACAAACCAAATTCAAAGCTTTTTATCCTTCTGGATTGTTCTTAAAACCATTTTCAGAAAAGAATACGTTACTTCTCCGTTCTACTACAAACAGGCATCGTTCCTAACTGCTGGAATGGAGACTTAACGTTACTCATAAAAAAACACTTAACCAACCAGTGGTCTAGTTCACCCGAACTACGTTTGCTTTGATTTCTCATACCAGATGACTGTCATACCCCAAATTTTTCCTACATTCTCATTCTTGTTAAGGATTCATTTTTTTTTGTCCTCTCTAGCTAGTCATTTAATTTCTAGCAATGACCCTTTAAGGTTTGGATTGTTGAGGCCTCATATGTATTCATTATGATTTAAATCCTTTTAAAGTCATGATAAAATCATATGAAGATGAAGGAAGGATATGACCTTTATAAATCATGATATGATACTATGGTTAGAAGTGCATCATTTTTTTTTTGGCAAGTCACACTTTGAGATTTCAAGCCTTGTTCAAATTTTCCAAATCATGTCATGATTATTTTAGGGGATCCATGGTTAAATTGTTACAAGAATTAATAAGTCAAAAGGTGCTAAGTTTTTTAACCAATTTGTGGCCAGGGGACGCTTCAGAAGTTTTTTTATATATATGGTTCAAGATTGCCAAGGTCATGAAATGGGTTCTTTTGTGAAGATTTTATTGACTTATTCAAATTGGTTTCTAGAGATGATTTTTAAGGAAAAACCTGGTTGAAGTTAAAATCTGTCAAGTTCAGAACCGCTGCTGTCAATAGTTGTGTATTAATTCATAGCCAAAATGTGACTGAATACTGTGATGCAACAAAGCCAACAGACAAAAATTCAAGTTAAAATTTCAAATCATTTGAATCTAAACTAATACATTTCAAGTTATTTCATGATAGAATGAGATTACATTTGGAAGCTGTAGGAAGACCCTAAACTACAAATCTAGCAAAATTCCCAAATGTCTAAACTTTAGGTTCGAATTGAAAGACTCGAGAATATACGAAAGGAGGACGACCATAACCTCCTCCTTCGCTTGAGCTCTAAAAAAAACACCTACGAATTCCACTGTAATGCCTTGTTATGTTTTCTTCAAAATACCAAGGCCATGGAGTGATTACGGATCTTCTCGCTTTCCTCACGGTCAGCATAGCCTGAAACTTCAGCCCGTTCAATTTTCTTCTATACTCCTTCTGCACGTACAAAACCGGCATCAGTAAATTTGGTTAAGAAGAAGCACATAAATGGGACATCCAAGTAAGAAGAATAAAATTCAAAGTCTCTGTTAAAGAAATGAAGCCATAGAGTTGGAAGCAGGGCGTCAATTGGCGGGATAGCATAGACATACTGCATATCTATTAATGTCTTGTTGCAGCAAAATGCTGAAGCATACAGGCATATAAGATAATGTCATACCATAGTCGTAAAGGTTGCAGAGATCACATCAGTAATAAGCAGAAAGTGGTATAGATCACTGATTGTAAACCTTCACAAAAAAGAGAGTTGCATTAGAAGATCCAAGAAGAGTTCTATCTTGTCTTTCAATAAAGCAATAAAGAGAATACACAAAGACTCAGAAATAATAACATTACCAAAGTGATGGCCAAGCCGATTCACAAATTTGCCAATACCTCCAACAACTATCTTCTCAATAGCCGCTGCTTCACACCCTTCAGCTCAAAAACAACAATAACGACCTACAATAACTAAATCATTGTTGACGTCGCCATCAAATAAGAGCATCAACTTGAGCGTCTTAATGCTCAGATTTGGTTTGAGTTTCTGATCAATTTGGTTTGAGTTTCTGATCAAAATACGACACCGTCTCAAACACCGAATGTCAGCTAACAGCAATGCGGTTTTCCGTTCACGTCAAGACTTTTTCGCTTCATGATTGTGAACCTGCACAAGGAGCAAGGTTGTTGAGCAATGAGATAAAAAGGAAAACTAATCCACTTGTGCGACAAAGGCCATATCGTGAAGGGGATTTTGATTCAATCACCGGTGTCATTAGACAAGTCCCCCACAGTCTCATAAACAAGAGATAGAACCTGTTACAAAAACAAGAATACAACAGGGTTCAGAATATGGAAACAAGTACAGCAGAGTAATTTCACTGAATGACAAAATAGCATCAGAGACAGCATCATCCTAAAAAAAAACAATGGCTTCATAGAGTAAAGTCGAAATCAGGCTAACCTCGGTTTAAATCCCTCGTGCTTAAGTCATAACCCCATTGTTGAGCTTCACGGAAAATCTTTTCAGCTTTCACTCGTCACGCCTGAGACCAAAGTGCAAGAGATGAGTAGTACATACAAAGTCCAATGAAAAAACTCACGATCAATTGAACAGAATTACCAAAAAAAGAATTTCTACACTCCATTTCCGACTGAATGTAACAGCACGGATACTTAGCCAAGTCTCAAAAGTGGTAATCACCTCCAAGAAGTTAAGAACCCAGCTTCATTCTCACAAAAGTTTTGTCCTTCGCTTGAGAACTGCTTCTCAAACTGTTTTCATCAAATTCATACCTAGACACACAAAAAACAACAACATGAGTATAGGGGAGCAAAACACCATATTATAACAGATAACCTGCAGCAAGAGGAGGCTTTCATCGTTTCACTCAAGAAGTGGGACTTGCATAGTGTTCATGACTCTAATTCTTGGTTCATCTTCTCGACTTTCATCAACCTAGCCTCCTTAACACATTTGAGCCATCAGCATCATCATTCTCATACTGTTTATCTTCCATTTTTTTCTTCGAAAAATCACCAGCAATATCAACAGACGGCACTTTGCTCTTCGAAACCTGCTGTGAGCAAAATTAAGGCCAGGTGTGAGCAACACATACATGAGTTAAGGAATACCACATCAAGAGTTCTTGACAGTAAAATAACCATACTATTACACAGTAAAAATTACAAGAGTTTATGGTGAAAAAAAAGGGGGTAAAATGGTATCTGTTGCAGTGAAAATCTGGGTAAAAACAAATATTCCCAAAAATGGTTAACAGACAAGAAATCACAAAGAAAAGGGTTTGAAGTCATGCTGTTTTCACCCAGAGGTTTACATGAATTGAAAAAACCCTAGCATCAAGCAGTATATATGAGGTTACTATTCACTCAAAGGGAGAGGCGAAAAAGGAGGCGAAAAAACCCTAAAGTTCTACACAGAAAACCCTAGAAATTTCTTACCCATAAAGAAGCCTGGTTTTTCACTTTGGAGTTCTGAGTCCTCAAGCCACTGAAAAAGCGAGACGGATTAAAAGAAGTATACAAAGAGATGAATCAGTAGAAGAGGAAGAGAAGCAGAATACCTTCGTCGGAAAAGCGTTCGGTTGGATTCACTCCGATCCAGGTCTTTCTCTTCTCCCTTTTGAACTTCTTGTTGTTCGATTTGGATGCCTCGTATGATACGTTTATTTTCCCTTTCGATTTGAGTTTGTTTTCTCCTTTTATGTTAGGATTAGGGTTTTCGATTTGAGATTTTAAGGATGAGTTAGTGAAAATCGAATTGGGATTTGGACTCGGGGGGCGTTTTGGTGTGAGATTTGGGGTTTGGTCTGGTGATTGGCCGGAGAAGAGGGGCGGCTCCGCCGCCAACCACCGTCTTCTCCGGCGGGCTAGGTTTTCCAGTGAGATGCATATGGTAAGAAGGTTAGAGATGAGAGTGAGATATGAGAGCGTGAGAAGGTTTGAGGAGAGAGGGTGAGGTTATCGTTTGAATCCCTTCACCATTCTTTTCTCCTAGTTCTTTCAGCAAGTGGTGAGTGGCCGGCCGGGAGGGTGACACTTGTCCCTCCCTTGGACAAGTGACACCGTGATGTTGCCTTCCCCGTTTCTAGTATGCTGCATTGTATTCCCCCTTACCGTGTACTCGCGTGCATGGCCTTCGGATCAAGAGTCAATATGACTCTGTGAGATCAACGGTTGGTGTTTGCTTTTCAATCAGGGGTTGACCGAGGGTTCACGTGGACCCTCTCCCAGCGTGGGCCTTTGGCTTGCTGGGCCTGGGTAAGTTTCAGACCACACCCCCTTTTTGGCTTGTAGTGTGGCCCTTTTGTTTGTTTTACTAACTTTTTTCTTATATATTATATCTTAAAACAAATATTTCAAAAAAAAAAAAGAATTTATTTAATTTTTTGTTAAGACAAATTTAATTAATTTTATTAAAATCTTTTATTTAATAATAATTAATTTATTTGATAATTAATATTATTAAATAGTTGATTTTAATTTGATTAATTATTTTAAATTAGTTTTTTTAAATTCTAAGACAACACAAAAATACTTGATCTTAATTTTATTTTTTATTTTAATTTAATAACTATCTAATTTTTTCTTTAAATTCTAGAATAATCTAAATAATACAATTTAATTTGAATTCTTTTACTAACCTTAGATAATTAGGGTGTTAATTAGGTTAGTATGACTAGATTAGCCTATCCCCCATGTTATTTAGTTTACTATTTTTTCTTGTGATATTTTTACATGTTTAATTATCGTATTTCAATTATATTTATGCTGTTCACATGCTTGTTCAACCTATTTTAAAAAAAACTAATATCTTGACTTAATGTCAATCCCATTTTCAAACCCCATTGTAAGCCGATTGTTTTTACGATCGCCATCGACCTTATAGCCTCCTCTTGGGCTTTGTACAACGATATTTGCCACAAACTTCCCATATAAAATTAAAATCTAGTTCTTTTCCAAACTTGATCCAACATCAAGTATCTTCAAACAAATGTAATTAATCATCAACTTTCATTAGCACTTAATCATATCAAATCCTTCTATCCTTGTAAGTCGAGTGCTTTGGCCTCGCCATCAACCTTATCCTATACCCATAGGACCTCCTATCCATTAGTTCAATCGTGCTCGTTCCAACACGTAAAATTCGAACCTTGATTCATATCAAGCAATTTTCTTTAAATCAAATTAAAATACTTAATAACTAGTTAAACACCATTTCAATATTAGATGGAAAAGAGGAGAGTCCCAAGCCTTTGGTTCTCTCTCCCAATTGTTTGGGTCTGAGGAGTCTTTCTTAAGCCCGAGCAATTGTCTTCTAAAAACCCTGCTAAAAGTGATAAACAAATTCAATCCTATTTTTCCTAAAACACTTAGATGAAAAAGGGAGTGTTCCAAGTCTTTGGTTCACTCTCCCGATTATTTAAAGTCCGAGAAGTCTTTCTTGAGCTTTGAGTAATCGTCATCCGATTAATACACTCTAATCATATTTCATAGTATTAGATGAGAAAAAGAGAGAGTTCCAAGTCTTTGGTTCACTCTTCCGATTACTTGAGGTCCGAGAAGTCTTTCTTAAGCTTCGAATAATCCTCATCTGTTAAAATACTTTAACTGCATCCTATCTTTCAAACGCCATTTAAACAATTCCTTTTGCGATGAAAAAGAAAGTGTTCCAAGTCTTTGGCTCGCTTTCCCGATTACTTGGGCCAGAGAAGTCTTTCTTAAAGCTTTAAGTAATCTTCATCCGTTCAACTTATTCAAACTGTACTCAATTCTATCCTTTCGCATTTGAGGTTGAAAAAGAGAGAGTTCCAAGTCTTTGGTTCACTCTCCCGATTACTTAGGTCCGAGAAGTCTTTCTTAAGCCTCAAGTAATCGTCACTTCTAGTTAAATATCCCAATACTTACAAACACTATTCCTCGTACTCGCGCGACCTACCATTCAAGTAATCCTTTCTCAAAGAACATTGTTTAGTCCCTTCTTCCGCTCATAACAAACTCGTGCTTTAGCCTCCCCTAGCGAGCAGACAAGCCAACGTTTAGCAGTTAGAATGCGACCTAAACTCTCGTCCATTCCAAACACAAACCTTTTAGCAAACCGTAAGCCGAACTACGGCTGCTCTGATTCCTCACATCCGTTGAGAATACGTAGGCATAGGATTGCGATGATCCTAGCAAGCACAATTCCCAAACCTTTACCCGTAGTCCCACGAACTACGAATGCTCTGATTTTCCACTTCTTACAAGTGAAGATACGTAGTCACAAGGGCCCCAATCCTTGGCAAGCACCCTATCTTAAAACCACTCATTCCCCCTATAGGAGAAATCTTAGAAGAAAACAAACAAGCATAGTTAACTTTACTCTCGAATCGAATCAAGAGGTTCCCGTTGAGTACAACGGACATGAGGGGTGCTAATACCTTCCCCTCATGTAATTGACTCCCGAACCTAGAATATTGGTTGCGATGACCATGTTCTTATCTCTATTAAAGGTTTTATCGATATTTTCCTATTCCATCCTTGGAATGAATAAAGTTCGGTGGCGACTCTGTTTTGAACAGTATTTTCCGCGTCCATCGCGAGGATCGTATTTTTCGAGGTATGACAATGAGGATACGTAGGCACAAGACGAAGATGTCTTGGCGAGCAACCTCCCCCCATCACCTGTAGTTTCCTGAACTACGTTGACTCTGACTTTCCCATTGCACGAGGGAATACGTAGGCATAGGGTGGCGATGTCCTATCGAGTCTTTTCTTTCCTTTTCACCCTCGCGTAGCGGTAGCTTTTAGATAACTCACCCATTTGATAGACAACAAGCGTGGATCCCGTTGAGTACAACGGACGTGAGGGGTGCCCATACCTTCCCCTTGCGCAACCGGCTTCCGAACCCAGGATTTGGTTGCGATGACCTTGTCTTTTCCCGTTTCTTAAGGTTTTCTTTGATCGTTTCCTTTCCCTCCCTTTGGGACAAATAACGTTCGGTGGCGACTCTTCTGTTTGTTTCTGTCGGTTTTTTCACAGTTGCGACGGTATGTGACCAAGAAGATGATATATTGGATGGCACACCTTATCTGGTAAGTGTTCAAACTGATTCAGTAGTTGAGGGACTTATTTGTAGCCAAGATGATCATCAAGGATCAAAATGCAACCAAGAAGATGAAGTTTGTATTGTTTTCTTTATAACTGATTTGGTTTTTGTTAGATTATGCAAGACATTTAAATTTGATTTGGTTTGCCTAAAATACATGGGTTGTTGCCGGCACTTGACGAGTTTCTTCCAGACGTTGACCAAAGGTTTTATGTTAGGTAAACATCATTATTATGTCAGATTTGATATGTTTTATTCTTGTACTAGTTATTGATGTGGATGTTTGACATGTGTTATTCTTGTTAGGCACCTATATAACAATTTCAGGAAGAAATTTATTGGTGTTAAATTAAAGGAATTGATGTGGAAGGCTGCTGGTGCAAGTCATTCAAATGCTTGGAAAAAAATTATGCATGAAATAAAAAATGTTAATGAAGAGGCATTCAAGTACCTTTGGAAGATCCCACGAAGGTTCTAGAGCAAATAAAAGTTTAGAAATGGTCCAAAGTGTGATACTTTGGTGAATAACATGTTAGAAGACTTCAACTCACTATTTGTAGCTGCAAGATCCAAGCCTATTGTGATTACGCTTGGAGAGATAAGAGTGTATCTGATGCAAATGTGGGAGTCCAACAGACAAAAGATTGTCAAATATGTTGATATCATTCTACTAAATATCAAAAAGAA
This sequence comes from Lathyrus sativus, assembly GCA_963859935.3. Lineage (NCBI taxonomy): Eukaryota > Viridiplantae > Streptophyta > Magnoliopsida > Fabales > Fabaceae > Lathyrus > Lathyrus sativus. The sequence continues at coordinate 619,212,874 of OZ012741.1, forward strand.
GTTGGAAAAGTGTAATACCCTAATTTTTACCCCTAAGATTTCCTGCATCTCATTTTTTGCATCTTCGCATTTCATACCACAAACAAGATCATGCTTTAGTTCCTCTCTCCCTTCCGCCTTTGGGTTTATGCCTTGCAGGGATCATCAAGCATCTGTGTGTTTCTTATTTGCCTTTATGTCTATGTTTACTAACCATTGATTAAAATCCAAAAAAAATGTTTGTTTTTTCCTTTACTAACTTTTTTAGGAAGAATTTGGATCAAAGATATCAAATATCAGTCCCTCAACTCGAATGAATTTCATTTGAAAAAGTCAAAGTTGATCTGCAAGCAATACAAATTCATCTGATCAAGAGTTCTCAAGTTGTGATTGATTTTTATTCAAGAGACTCCAAGGTTTATGTTTTTATTTCCATGCCTTCTTTGACAAGCAAAAGAATCGAGCCAGAGCCAGCACAATCCAGCCAACAGGGCATTTTTGATGTTTTTCAACTGTGCAATCGATTGCACTATTGGTCCAATCGATTGCACCAAGGCGAAATTGACCAAAATCAGCATTTTTCAAAATTTTAAGCATTTGGCACCAATTTCATCATTTGAGAATATTCTAGATCACCCAAAAATAATTCCACTACCTCATCACAATTAATTCCCACCATACACCTTCACTAATCACCCTTTGATCTTGAATTTTCCTCCAAATTCAAATTCCAAGTCTAATTTTGTTTCCAAACCAAATTTCAATCCACCAAATTTTCCAAGCCTAAATCCTATAAATAGAGGCCTCATTTCTTTCATTTCTCAAGCTTTTGATAGCCAAAATTACCTTGTCAAACTCTTTCTTGACTTTCAATTTTCTCCAATTACCAAATTCACCAAAGCTCTTTCTCTCTTTGAAAGATTAGTAAGTTCATCACTAGAATTTACTAACATTTGAGCTAAACCTTCATCCATTCATTTTTCATCCTGAATTCTTGTAGATCAAAGCTTTAAAGTGGTGTTTGTGGAGTTTAATTTGAAGAATTTTCAGATTTGGAGTGGTAAACCCTTATTCCATCATTGTTGTGCTTGATCCATCTTCCACAATGTGATCTATTGTTGATTCTTGTTGCTTGATCTTTGGATCTTGCAAATTGCATTCCATTGGTGCTATTTGCTGTTATTTTACTTGAATTTTCGTGCTCAATTGTATCCTTGATCAAGAGATGTTTGAAGAAATGTTTGATCATGGTTTTGCCTTGAAAATGTTGTTTTTGTTGCTGTCTGTCAGTGTGCAATCGATTGCTATATTAGTGCAATCGATTGCACAGTGCTATTTTTGCCCAGAATGTTAATTTTTTGCTATGCAATCAATTGCTGTATCAGTGCAATCGATTGCACCAGTACATAATGTGTTTTTTGGCTCTGTTTTGGGACTGTTTTGGTTCTCACTTCTTCTTCTTTCATTTCCTTTTGGTTTTAGCCATGAAATACACTTTTAAAGGTCATATTCCTCTTTAAATTCATTGGACTTAGGGTGTAGATGAAGTTGGATAAACATTCATCAAGTCAAATCTATCTTTAAAGTGAATTGTTTAATTCATTTTAGGTGCTTTGAGTTAATGATATGTTGAGTGCTTTAATCCACCAAGATGAGTGAACGAACTTAAAGATGGAATGATCTTGAACTTGTAATTCAATTTGGCATTCCCTCTCCTCTTCTCTTTTTCTTTTGATCAATGAAAATCTTCGATATCGTTTGAACTTATTTCAAGTTCTTGATGAAGATGAGATCGTTACCTCTTTTCTTTTTATGCGGTATTGCTTTCGGAGAGTGATCTACATATCACTTCTCTAGCATGCATTAGCACTAACATTATTATTGATCGGCCTCAGATAGTCGTGGTTTCTACATAAACCCGATTACGATTGCTTAACATAGCGCTAAAGTGTCCCTTAATCGGAAAATGATCATTCGTGGCTCAAACCTATGTTTGAAAGTCCAAGTATGGTTGATTATTTGTCTTAAGTCCATCATTTATGAAGCTTGTTGTTAGGAGGCTTTGGTCTTATCAATCCTCTAATAAGTTTTCGTTAACCTTGGTCTAAGTGCAAGAATTAACCGTCGTTGATCATTCGCTCTAACGACTAATTACTAACTCACTAACATTTCCATTATACTAATTTTGTTTATGTTTCCTTCTTGCTCCATATCTCTCTTTTATCTTTATGCTTCATTATTATCATCTCATATCTTACTTTTGTTTATGCTTCCGTCATTTTTCTTTTGCCCGTTGGACACATGTTTATGCTTTCGTCTTTTTTTTTCCTTGTCCATTTGGACCACACTTTGTTCAAAACACTAATAAAGGATTAAACCTCTAAAAGACTTGGTGCTCTTAACTTTGTGGCTACGCTCTTAGACTATTCTTGGACCTTTGGACTTAAAATTAAGTCTCTTTCCCTTTGCTTGGAGTATTATGGATCTTTGCCTTTATTTGACTTGTTCATTTGCTTATGCTCAAGATGGATGGAATTCTTTTGGCTTGCTATGGAGTGTGCTACAAGTTCGTTAGATCCTTCTTATCTCTAGCTTTTATTTTTCTTTCTAGGGTAGTCACTTTATCTCCTCCCCTTCTTCAATTTTCAAAATCTTTTCCCTTTTTCAAAACCTTCTTGCTTTCAAACTTCAAACTGCTTTCACAACAAAACCTTGACTTTTGTCAAGTGCCTTTTTTTCAAACTTCCTTTTCTTCAATAAATGTCAATTAATGCTAACCATACTTTGACTCTTTTCAAAAAACATAAAAAGCATTCAAACTCATCCAAGACTTTTGTGCCTTATGCACTTTCTTTTAAAAAAACTTTTCCATAAGTTTAGACATGAGTCATCTTTTTAAGCGAAACTATTCGCTTGGAAATGATGACTTGTCTTTTCACTTAAAATCAACCATAACAAACCTATTTTGTTATTTGTACCACGAACTACGGGGTTTTGATCCTATATTGCACTTTGTGAGTACGTAGGCATGAGATGATAAGTCTCTCCAAACACAAAAATCTAAAAAATAATTCTCTTCTCATATCCCCAATCTCTTTTCAAACAAACCATTTTCAAACTAAAAAGCTTAAATATTTCAAAGGGCTCTTATAGAGTACTATAGACGTTTTGGGTGCTAACACCTTCCTATTGCGTAACCAACCCCCTTACCCCGACCTCTGTTTCTTGTTCCTGTTTTAGAAATCTTTGGTTTTGTTCGCTCTTTTTCCTTTCCTTTTTGGATAAAATAAAAGTGTGGTGGCGACTCTTGCATTTTTGGAGTTAAGTTAATCAATAACTTATACTCACAAATTTCTCTGCTACAAAAAGGAATCACAAAGAACAAACAATTAGGTTGTTAGGTAATGCTTCATAATTATTTGAGACAAAGAACAAAAAGTTGATATAGAATTGGTCCATAATTGATTTATGTATTTGTAATAGGCGTGCAGGTGAAATAGGCTACAATGTTAGGCATATATCACTCATAGAAGAAAAGTTTGCTGTTAATCTATTAAAGCATGAGTGTTCATGTAGAAGGTGGACGTTGATAGGGCTACCATGCTGTCAAGCAATTTCATGTATGATGGATCAACATTTACAAGTGGATGATTTTGTGCCTGATTATTACAAAAATGGGTGCTATGAGGCTTGTTATGCACCAGTGATTTATCCCGTTAATGGAGAATCTCTTTGGACCAAAACAAATGTTGTTGACCTGCAACCACCCCCATAAAAAGGATGTCTGGTAGACCCAAGAAGAAAAGGAACAAGGGATAAATGAGACACAACTCAAAAGGGAAAATTTTGGTATCAAATGCAGTAGGTGCCATAAGGATGGTCACAATAAGGCCACTTGTAAGCTGCCAATAACTGATATGACTTCAACTCAGACAACCTCAAGCCAATCGTAACCAGCTGCTAGCTCAAGCCAACCACAACCAGCTGCTAGCTCAGGTCAACCACAACAACTGCACGCTCAAGCCAACCACAACCAGCTGCTACCTCAAGCCAACTAACACCAAATGGAACTTTAACTTAGCAACCACCCAAAAAGAAAAGGAAACTTCAAAAAGTGTCTAAAACTAGTTATGAGCCAACTCTAATCTTTATGTTGATCTTTGATGTGTACTATTTATGCCACTTTTGGCCTATTTTATAGTTTATGACTAAGACTTATAATTCCACTTTTGTTGGATTTCTACTGCTGTAACAGATGGCATACAATATCTATTTTATAGTTTATGACTTATGGCTTACAATGTCGCTTTTGTTGTGACTTGTAATGTAGCTATTGTCATGACCTATAATGTTACTTTTGGTATAACCTTTAATACAACTCCTATTATGATTATGTTACTACTGTTAGGACCAAATTATAGTGTGCATTTGTTTTGGTATATTATGGGAAACATCAGTAATGTTAAGGAATGTTATGCTTATGTTACACCAAATTAAAAGTGCATTTGTTCTGATATATTATGTGAAATAAAAGTAACATTTCTCCAAATACATTTCATTGATAAATGTTGACAAATATATAACAATGTTGACAGACACGTTTCATGACAAATACATTTCAACCTCTTTGTTCACAAATACATTTCACTGATAAATGTTGACACATACATCTCATTACACAGACAAATAACCAACCTAAAAAAACACTGTTACAAATACAATATTAAACACTAAGCTCAATATTCCAATCATTACAAACACTTTCAACTATTCTGTAGTGTTAATGATATCATTCTTCAAATTTTAAATTTTCCTCTTTTGCCTCTGGATCTTCAAATCCCTTTCATCAATAATGTCGTCTTTGAACCATTTGAAGAAATTATAACCCTTGTTCACATGATTCCTGAAATTTCTACAACCCCAATTTTTTTTCCAAAATTGACACTATTCTTGTCACTCACGGTACGAAGCACACATTCATCTTGGCAATAACATTCCTTTCTCTTGTTTCTGCAAATAACCGATCCAGTTGTTCCAATGGAAGAACTGTTTGACAACTTAGACATTGGAGAATATGTAAACCTAGGAATGGAGACAAGACGAAAAGAAGAAAAATCAAAGAAACCCTTTCTGCAGTGCTAAACAACAAGAACAAAGAGATTAGGAAAGCAACCAAACACACCAACACTGAGAATGAGTGAATATACGCATAATTACTTTTTTTGGAAAATATGAAGCTCTTGACAACATTTAACCCTTTAAAGAATGACTTATTTATTATTTTGATGAGTCATCACACACTTGGCACGCCAGGGTGGCAGTTACTAATGTTTTAACATCAGAACTAAGGGCATGGATCTAATATGCTAACGGAAGTAATATTACGGGACTTAAACTAAAACAAATTTTTTGAGGGATTGAATCACAACTCATAATTAACTTACAAGACTTTAGGACTAATTATGCCTTTTTATTACTATAAGGTTAATCTATCATAAAAATGAGATCCATAATGTTGTCAAGATATTATCATTTTTATAATTTAATTGTGTACTCAGAAGAATACAATGACATAATATGAAATTTTGAATCTTATTTAATTTGTGGTTTAAAGTATGATAATGACCAAATTAATATCAAATGATTTTGAAAATGTTATCACATAATAATAACTTTTTTAATAAAAAAAAAAGTTCTTTTTTTGGCCATTATTTTAATAGTTTTTTTTTTAAATTAAAAAATAAATCTTTGTGAATTTTATTTAAAAATAGACTATTTATAAATATTAAACTGATCAAACCATCCAATTTATATGTAAAATCGATTTAATCGAATCCATAAAAAAATAAAATTTTATTAGTCAAAATTTAACATTTAAAATGAAATTGCATTTTATGTTGGATCTATGTTTTAGGTCCATATCAACTCAAACTGACAGATTGTTCAACACTAATAAAAACCGAGGAAATCTTCCATTAAATGGATCATGCATGCTCAATATTAACTATGCTTTTTATTAAATAAACTTTTGATACTATTATATGCAGTTTTAATTAAAGGTATTCATGATTGTACTAATATTTTCATTCTTAATAACCACGTCAATAAAAATCTAGTTAACAACTAAAACAATTTAAGTTCAGTTTAAAATTAATTTGCATTTATAAATTGATTTTATGTTTTTGGGATTTTTAGATTTTTTTTATTTTTATATTTTAAAATTTCAAGAAAAACATAATTTTAATTTAAAAAAAAAATAATTTTATAAAAAACTCTTTTTATTTATTATTTTTCAGGAAAAAAATAAAATTTTTACTTACGACTTTTTTTTCAAAAAAAAAAATTCTTCTCTTATTGTTTTGGGAAAAAATTATTTTTTATTTAAAAAAATTATTTTAAAAATTATTTCAAATAATGTTTTTCAAAATAACTTGTTAAAATGATTTAAACTAATTTTTAATTTAAGTTTAATTAATTAAATTGTTTATAAAATGTGCTTCAGTTTATTAACCATTTAAATGGTTCAATTTTTTTTCAATAGAATTCAGCTGAAATGTATAATTTAGGTAATTATATTTTTTCACACCTCTGATTTTAACATGTTTACTTCGAATTTTTACACAAGTCTCCTTTATTATTTTATAACATGTTCTTTTAAGTAGACTCAAACTTAAAATCAAATAAGTAACATAAGTTAAAATAAAATACTGTTTTTAGATAAAAAAAAATTAAACATTAAAAAAATAAATAATAGCTGTTGTATTTTCTATATGGATCACTTGATTGGTCAATACAACCGACAAACTTTCTTTATATAAAGACACTTGTGTTTCTTTTTTTGTGCAAAGATAATTATGTTAAAGTAGGTTTGTTGTGGGTATCGAGATAATTGTTGTAGACAAATTCAATGATATAAATCTATTTAATTAAAAAAGGTTAGACCACACATAAAAAACCTTTTAAACTTATTAGGTCAACATACACAAATAAATGTAAATATTTTTTTATTAACCTTTTCCATAATTTAAACTTATTATCTACATTAATTTTTTTTTCACATTTAGATGTATTATTATTGTTAACTAGAATTGAAATAGGATATTTTAATTAGTCAAATTTTATAAAGTGTCAAGTTAAATATCAAATAAAGCTTGGTTATTTTTTTTTAGAACTTATGAAAATAAATTAAAAACAATTTGTGATCAATGACATAATTATTTTCATAAACACCTTTAAATAAACATTCTCACAAAATTTATGTTAAGCTAGAATAATTCCATTCAAATAGGTCATTAATCTCATTGATTTTTTTAGCTCATTAATCTTTTTTTTGGTCTAGTAGTCTAATGACGAGAAATCTACCACTTAAAGGCGAATAAGTGAGATGATGTGGGTTCGGACCTACGTCTCTATAATAGGAAGTCCTTCCAACTACTAATTCAACTAAATTAACGAGACAATTTGTTAGTATATTTAAACGTAAATCATATTTCTAAACTAAATATGTTCAAATGAAATATGCTTTTAAGTAGGCTAACGGTTCCATGGTGGAACCATAATTGATCGAAAAACGAGGAAGTTGGGCTTGTTGCGGTGGTCCTGAGCTTCTAATACGATGGAAAGGAGACTTATTTGTAAGGTTAACACTCCAACACTCAAGTTAGTAGAGAGTGAAAAGTGATGTGTGAATGATAATGAATTTGAATACTTGAGAAAAGATGTGTTTCCCTCTTAAATGAGAGAAACCATTGGAAACTTAAAGTGTGAAGTGAGGCATGGATCGTGATGAGTCGTCAGATTGATTTGGGCGACCAAAAAAGCTTCCTTGGATAGAATATTATGCTTCTAGAGAGAAGAAAATCTATTTGTTTTGCGCATTTTTACTGCTTCTACTTTACCATTGAGCCTTTTGTCTTTGGGCTTTACAAACTATCCATAACACTTGTCCCCCTAAGCCATTATTTTTGCTTTACAAGATAGAGGTTTGTAATATGTGTTCCTATCCAACAACTGGACCCCGGAACGTGAAATTCTTTAATGGGATATCACTTCCATCAGGAACGAGTGCTTTTAATGCTTTCCTTGTAATAGGTAATGTTTCACTTGGAACGACTAACACATGTCCCTATGCTAGTTAATGATGATGTTTTCTATTCCTAAGAATATTTGAGTATTTCGAACACTTTTTGGGGAAATCTCAACTGTTGGTAGTGTGCAGTGGATCATACAATCCTTAGTGGGTGATCAGCTTTATAAAAGGCCTTTAAAGCCTCATTTCAAACCTTTCAGCAATTAACGACCTGCAAAAAAATCATTATTCTTTCATTGTCATCTTTTTTGTAAGCTTTCCCATTCCATCTTCAATCAAGTTCATACGATTTTATTCGTTGGCACTTGACATACATGATTGATCAATCCATCTCCTTTAAGATAAAGCTAACGTTTTTTCTCTTGCCCACGTCCCCTTTTATAGGGTTTCTTGAATTGTGGAACTTTGATACCTTATGTTTCTTTTTCGAGACATTTCTTTTACTGTTGGTATTCTCTACTAGGAGTGTTTGTGTTTAAAGTTGCTTACTTATCTTATCTTGTTTGTATTTGGTTGTTCTTTGTAATGCTTATGATTACAGAGATTGCATCATCTAGGACTATGAAGGAGAAAACATATGTTTTTGGTGATTGGGTGGACCAAAAAAATAGTATGGATTGTCTTTGCTTTCATTGCGAGGGTGTTGTATACCATAATTTGATTGACGTGGGTTATTCATCCGAATGTGGAGATAAGAGGATATGAAACTAGTATGATGGGTGTGTCATCCCCTTCCATGAGTGTTTATTCTCTCTCACATGCTTCCTTCTTCCTTTTAATGAAATTAAAATCAGTGTTATGAACCACTTAATGATCTCTCTTTCATAGTTGCATCTAGTAAGTTAGGCATTTGTTAAGGTTTTTCACTATTGGTATGAGTACAATGAGGCAAGCTGACAATGAGTTGTTCTTCCATCTCTTCAAGACCCAAAACAATCTAAATTATGCACACAGTTCATTCTTGATTTCTCTAAATCATATCTCCAAATTCTTTGACACCTATTTTGACAATGTGAAACATTTTTAAGGATCACTTCTTTCTAGTTACTCCTCTTACCAAATAGGCTCATGCAAAGATGTGTAACATAGAACCCGAGCCTCTACATGTGTGCACAAATATATTCAGTAAGTTTTTGAGTCAGAGTCACATGACGAGGATGAATCTTATGTTTACAAAGAGGAGGATCTGTCCTAAGAAGATTTATACTTGAAAAGGGAACTGGTTCCTTCTACAAGGATCTTGTCTATCTCAGCAATGTAAAGGAAATGGTTGAAAAGGTTCTTTCAGACCCACTGGTTGATGGATGCTAAATCATAGAATGTGAAGAATACCATTTTTGGTAAGTTACATAGAAATCTCAATTTTTATTGCTTGTTTGAAATACCCTCCCTATGACATCTCGCTTATTTTTTGTGTGAATCTGATGAAGAGTGAAAAAGCAATGCAGATGATGAGGAGGGATTTTCGAGCTACATCTTTTTTGGCAGGCATTCCAAATACCCAATCTACTGGGGGAGCTTCTACTCTAGGCATACCATCCAATCTTGTTATTAGAAGTATTATTTCCTCTGTTCAAGTGGAAGTCTAAGTTTCACATGACCGCACCATGATATATGATATTTTACCCCGCTGCAGCCAGGTAATTCATTTTCCACCTACTTCTTCAACTCCTCACCTTTTTTCTCCTCTTCTAAGGCATCCTTAACTTCATCTAGCCGAGAAGTGTCACCTTTGACTTGGCCATTTTTAATTTGCTCAAAAAACTCTTCACGGTTTCGAGAGTCTTCTCCTTCACAGAAATGGGTTCCTTTAGAATAGTGATTTGTGAAGCAATGTCAGAAGAAGCACCATGGGTATCTACGCCATTCTAGAAACCTTCAATCTTTTTTATAAGCTGGTTTTGCTCGTAGGCAACAAAGTCATGTTGGTTATTCTAATGCCCATTCTCATTCAAATGGTTGGGAAGGGCCATCACCTCACCACGAATAGCCACCACCAGAGATAATATGGAAACACCCTGTTACATGTGATATGTTGTTCCCACAACTAGCTCCAGTTTATTCGTGTCAGTGAGGTTCCGAACATAAGTATAGTCCGCATCAACGATGCAAGGTCGTACCTCATGGGAAGTGCGAAGCACATGGTATAAGAAAACTTGTGGGAACTTAAAAGGAGAAAGTGTAAAGGTATAACACTGGTTTTCAAATTACTAAGGCAACTCATAGACTCATTTGAAAATATTTTAAAACTTATATAAATATGCTAAAATACCTTAAAATCCATGGAAAAACTATCAAGATTCATGTGAAATTAAACATAAGTGTTCATAATAATATAAGAAGCATTTGTACACTACCTAATCGATTAGTGATTTAGTCCAATCGATTAGAGAAAATGACTCCTTAATTAATTAAAAATACTCTTAATCAATTAAGACACATAACCGTTGTAGAATTTCCATTTTGGGATTGATTAGATCCCATGGTTAATAAATTAAGTTATTAAAAGGCCTATGAATTTTTTCCTTTTTAAGCAATTCTTTTCTCCTATAAATATAAGGCTTATATTCATATTTTCTTCACACCTAAAATTTAATCTATTGTTATTTTTTCTCATTTCTACTATATATTATTTCATATATTTCCAATTCTTCATAAGGTTACCTTAGTGCTTTAAGAGTGATTTTTTTAATTGAGAATTTTCATATGCTGATGTAGTGTTATCTTTGTAATTTACTCAAGAGGGTGTTGTCCATTGTGTAATATTTTTTTGAAGATTTATATGGCTATGAGCTTAACCAATTAAAATATATTATTTAGTTTGTGAGACTAGCCAAGTAAAATCATTGGTTTGTTCCTGAGCTTAACCTAGTGTAAAAGCTTTGTTCGGTTATGAGATTATCCCGATGTAAAATCTCTTGTTTACTTTGAGGATTAGCCAGTATAAAATATATTGTTTGATTGTAAGAAGGTTTGAAAGCATAACCTATGAAAAACTACCATCTCATATAGTAGAAACTCTCAAGAAATTCTTGGGGACAAAAGTAGGCCAAATGGTTTGGCTGCACCTATATAAATCGCTGATGCATTTCTCTATTCCCTTATATGTTAACATTTTTGCTATTTATGTTTTCCCGCAAATTTCCCTTCACTCAATCTCTATGATTTACAATTTTTTAATTATTCATTTGCTTAATCTTTGTTTGTTTTATAAAATAAACTTAAATGTATTTATAATTCAAATAGTTTTATTCGGGCTTCATTTTTTTAAACCTTCACAATTCACCCTCTTGTGTTTAGAGTCACTTGTTCAACAAGTGGTATCAGAGTCTAACTTATGTTATAGATTAATTGTCTCAGAAGGTAGAATGATGAATTTAAACAATCCTTTTAATATGAAGCTTTTTTTAAATACACCTTCACCATTTGATGGTGAAAGGTTTGAGATATGGAAAGCTTGAATCAAAATATTTTTAGAAGCTATTGATTTTGATTTGTGAAATTTTGTTATTATTAATCTGTTTATGGCTACCCACGTTGTTAATAGTGAAGTACTAGATAAACCAAGTAATTTATGAATTGAAGAAGAAAAGATAAAAAGTCAATCTTGGTATAAAAGTTAAGTACTTGATGATGAATGCTCTAAGCACTAAGGAATACCTTTGTGTTTCTAATTGTAATTTGGCCAAGGAAGTATGAGACACTCTTGAAATGATCCAGGGAGATTTTCCCAAGATTGAACAATAGAAAATAATCATACTTATCCAAGAAGACGAGTCACCAAGTGAAAGTGAAGATCATTTTTAGGCGTCACTAAACCCATTTGTATTGAACGACATCATCAGGCATCACTAAACCTCGACGTTCCTTTATGACCATATCTTCCCAGCTATCATGAAAAATATAATGTTGCATATGAATCCGAGAATGAATTCAAAAAATTATATGATCCTTAACCTCACTATCTTTAGAATCCCGACCATTCGCTGCCCAAAAAGATTTAATGAAACAACGAGTCTGTTAGACTATGGCACAAATCTAGAAGGGGGGGTTGAATAGATCCCCAATTAAAATTTGAGTCAGCGCTACCAATTTAAAATTGGTTTTAAAAATGTTTTAAGTGCGGAAGCGGCCGAGGAAAATATAGTCTAAAACGAACGGTTATTGGAAAACCGGATATGCGTAAGCCTTTGGATTAATGATAATTTGGAAAAATAGAATCACAACACTAATTACACTTATCAATTATTTACTTCAGTTGTAAGGATTCCTAGTTCCAATGATTCAAAGAGCAAACCAAAACTAGATATACAAGTAAGATAATTTTGGTTCAAGCAATATGTCAAACACTTGGTGTGCAAAACACTCCAAGTGATATTTATGTTGAGTAAGTGATTCCAACCAGTCTAGTACAATGTCTTGTTGTACTTTGGAGTCAAAAACAGATTTTAATCTCTTACTCAATTGATATCACAATTTTGACAATAGAGCTTATACAAAAATCACTTATTTTGAGCTATAACGTAAATGCTGAAAATAGAGAAGACAAGTATTTGGTGAGGCAGTTCCGCCGTCGTCCTCGCTTCGGGGTACGTCTGCCCTCAATTCTAAAACTAGAATTGAGATAGATTTTATAGATATCACCTGTTGAATGTAACAGTTTATACAAGGATTGAGCAGCAAATATACAACAGAAATCTCAATGTGTTGAAAGTTGCCTTCACTCCTTTCCCCTTGATTCAAGATGAATCAAGTCCTCCGATTTGTGTTGACGGACCTCCGACTCCAGCCACCTTATTGAATAACACGTTGTTGTTCAAACCTTTGGCTCCGGCTGATCTCAACAGCACCAAATCGACCCCGAGATCTTCCCTTCAAAATCACCGAATCAGCTACTAGACTTGTGAAGAACACCTCTTCACAATCACCTTCGCTCGATTGACCTTTGATGAAGAATCTCATCCAAAAAACCCCAAAATTCAAACCAATCTTGGAGGGTAAAACCCCAATGGTTTTATTCAAGAAAGAACCTGTCACAATCTTCAACCTGAACTTGATTCTCCAATCTAAGCTTCGAACCTTATCACTTTGAATCTCTCACAAATGCATTTCAAAAATGATTGTGTGTAATTGAAATGTTGTGAGATGTTGAAGATGAAGATGATGAATCTTGGACACCTATTTCACTCTTTCTTATTTTTGAACACATGAATCAAAAGAATATCAAATGTTCAAACGACACAAGTGGTTAAACAAGTATATATAGTGCCAACATAATTCTAGACATAACAGTATTTCAAATATAAGAGGAAAGCATTTTAAAACAGATTTTCCGCGCCAACGGTCGACCACAACAGGTCTGTGCATCGACGCATGGCCTGTGTTGTTTGGAAATCTGGAAAATTCATCAGTGTGCATCGACCATACAGTCGGCGTGCGCTGACCCGTTGAAATCTATTTCCATTATGCGCCGACCCTATGGTCGACTCATGCCTTTACGCGCTGACCCGTTGGAAAGTTATTCCTTCATGTGCCAACCCTATGGTCGACTCATTGCCTTGTGCGTTGACTAGTGCAGAATTGTTCTGATGCATGCGCCGACCCTATGGTCGACTCATGCCCTGCAAACCTGCAAAAATTCATCAGTTTGAGGTCTTTCATGCCTTTGGTCATGATTGCATTTTATCTACACATAGTATATTCATTTTAGAAGTTTTAAGACAAGTATAAAAGGATATGGTGGGTGATACGTTGCATCTGTTTTAGTAGATCTGGAGTTCATAATTTCCAATCTATCCAGGGAATTTGTCATCATCGAAACCTGCATTAACCAATGTCTTGCAGACTTGTGTGATGTGTGGCGATTTGCCTCCACAATCTCCCCCTTTTTGATGATGACAACCTGAATACAACTAAAACACCAAATATGCAATGTATACGCACATGTATACACAAGCTCCCCCTTTCTTTTGTAATATAAGGCTGTAGAACAAACAGCCATCAACTATTGTTAATATCCTGACTTGGCTTTGGTGTTGGCTAGCTTGCTACATGTTCTTCTCCCCCTTTGACGCCATCAAAAAGAGAAGAAGAACGCATCAATTAACAAAGAACATACAATAGGTGATAGTTAATTACCAAACTTCACACATAAGCATGATAATGAACAAAAGTAACTTGAATTAATAGATAATTACAAGAACATGTAAAGTAGGTGAAAATTCAGGCACACATAATACGGAAAGATGAAAAGTACATAGACGAAACACATAAGCAATTATGAAATATGCAACTATGAATCTAATATCCCCTCCCCCGACCTCGGCCCCTCCCCCGGTATGAAGCATCAGGGTTGTGGTAAGGATCCGAGAAGTCCAGAAAGGCTTCTACGGACATGTTGAGGTGATTAAGAGAGTTGGTGATTTCCCAATCTTGCCGTTCATGTGATTCGACCAGAGCTTCAATACGGGCGTCCATCCGAGTCGAAAATGAATTAAACCTTTCATTTTGGGTATGGAGCTCAGCTCTAATCTGCTCCATTTGAGTGTCTTGACTCCTCATGAAGTTTTGTTGATCCAACTGCATTGACTGCAGCATATTAATGACTTCAGAGTTGTCCGAAGGCGGAGGAGGTGATGAGTGCTGGGAAGGTTGATAGTCTTGAGGGTAGCCGTGATATGGGTCATAGAATCTCCCCAGGGTAGTCCATCCTGTATATTGCCATTCACCCCCATCCTTGATTTGTAGAATCGCCTTCTTGTGCTTCTGGTGGAGCTGAATACTGGACCCAGTCGGTATTTGGAGGCGTATCTTGAACTGGAGATTGATGATAGTCTTGAGACTCATAGATAGGTTCTTGTATCTCTGCAGCTGTATCTTCTTCTTCATCGTCTTCTTCACCTTGCTCTTCACTTTCTTCTTCAGAGCTTTCATCGGAACTGTCACGAGGCACCGGAGGAACATTGGCGCGACAGACAAATATGTATGATCGTCGTTCAGCACACCAAAAATACCCCATCATTGCAAGGGTTTTGGTGCTAAATTCTTTGTCAGTGGGGACTGAGATACAAGGAAATGTTGGGTATACAACATTTGCAGCGGCAAGAATTTCCGAAATAAACGACCCATAGGCTAAAGCAGTGCCTCTACTTGAGTCTCTCAGAGCAAAAATCCTGCTAGCAATATAGTATGGCCAGTTTATTTTGATCTTGTGTTTCAGTATATAGATGAGATGTACCTCAGCTTGTTCGACACGGGACAGTCCACCCTTTTTCGGTCGTAGTATGCGAGCGACGATCCACTGAAGGATGTGTTCCCCTGTACTGAGTTTCCCGGCTGTGACCGTTCTAGGAAAAGCATCACTGTTGACAATTGCATCTGGATAGGGTCGTTTGAGCATGTCATTCAGAGCGCTCGTAAATTCATACCCTGGCACCATACGAGTGTCCGTTACCTCATGAAGAGGTGGTGCATCAGCATCAATAGTCATATCAAAATACTTGTTCCATACTTCAGAATTTATATTTACCAGTCTATTGCCGACAGAAGTGTGGATATGCTGATCTTGAAAGTTACCCCGCAGATTTGTGTAGAACACCCTGACCAAATCCTCACTATACTTTGTATTGCACTCTAGAAAATTGAAGAACCCTTGAACTTCCAGCAGGGACAAAATTTGGGTGAGATGCAAGCGCTCACCTGTTGCCTGGTAGAAAGCATGCTGTGGAACTATGGATCTTTTGCTGAGACTCTTGTTGAAGTTTTCAACAGCAGGTGGATGAACTAGTGAAACAGCGGTAACGGGAACTGAAGCAGATGATGAGGAGGCTCTTGATCTCTTACCTGTATTTTTGCGGAGAAAGGAGGCCATTGATGATGATTTTTGGAGAGGTTGTAGAGATGAATTTTGAAGAGAGTGGTTGAGGATAATTTTGGAGAGCATGAAGACTAAGATCTTTAATAGAGTGAGGTTTTAGGGTTTTTTGGGAAGAGGGAGGAGACAAGAGGACACACTAGATGTCTAGATGCAATTTACAAGACAAATGCCATATCAAATAATCACAAAAGTTGACTGCATATTAAATGTAGAGGAATGAAAACTTGGAACGGTTTTCAAAAGAGAAAAATTCTGGGTTTTTACGCGAGCCGTCTACCATAGCCCCTGCATGCGTCGACGCATATTGTACATTTTTGGATAATTTTGAAAGTTTACAGCATGCGTCGACCATTGTCCAGTTTAGGTCGACTCATAACCTTCAAAAACCTAATTTTTCAGTTTCATGTTATGCAGAATGCCATACTTGCCTATTTATCATGCCTACTCACCTTTTCACAATACGATTTGCATTCAACATACATAGTATCAGCCAACAAAAGTCATATACATATATAAGTACCATGATTGTCGAACGATATAGTTATTTTCAAGTCATGAATGTTAAGAGAGAGAGAGAGAGATAAAAAGAAAGAGAAAGGAGCAATATCACCTCTATACCGACCACTCTTGTTAATCACAGATTTGTACTTGCAACAAACTCAAAAAACTGTTAGTGGTACAAAAGCATAGTTGTAAATATATTAATTATGAACGTAGTAATTGTTAAACCCGATCAGAAATGTCGAGAATACCAAGTTCTCGACGGATATGAAAGAAGGACTCATTGGCTAGCGGCTTTGTGAAAATGTCCACTAGTTGGTTTTTAGTATCAACGTGTTCAAAGATAACGTCACCCTTCTCTATATGGTCCCTCAGAAAATGGTGTCGAATTTCTATATGTTTGGTACGTGAATGTAACACCGGATTTTTGGTAAGATTTATAGCACTGGTGTTGTTACAAAATATTGGAACACGTTCTAGCTTCAAATTGAAGTCCAATAGTTGTTGTTTAAGCCATAGGACTTGCACACAACAACTACCGGCGGCTACGTATTTCGCTTCGGCGGTTGATAGAGCAACAAACACTTGTTTCTTGCTGTGCCAACTGACCAAGGAATTTGAAAATAAGTGACACGTACCACTGGTGCTTTTCCTATCCGATTTGCAACCAGCAAAATCGGAAATCGGAGAAGCCTACCAATGAATAATCATTACCCTTAGAATACCACAATCCATACTTCGGAGTACCAGATAGGTATCGAAGTATGCGTTTGACAGATTTTAGGTGGGATTCCTTAGGACATGATTGGTATCTGGCGCACATACACACGCTAAACATAATGTCGGGACGCGAAGTAGTATGATAGAGAAGCGAGCCAATCATACCTCTGTACCTTTTTACCTCAACATCTTTGCCACTTTCATCTTTACTCATATTTGCACATGTTGGCATAGGGGTGTCTATGGCTTTTGAATTTTCCATGTCAAATCTCTTGAGAAGATCCAAACAATACTTTGTTTGGCTCACGAATGTTCCTTCCTTCAGTTGCTTGATTTGTAAACCGAGAAAATATGTGAGTTCACCCATCATACTCATCTCGAATTCACCCTGCATAAGCTTAGCAAACTCTCTTACGAGATTCATGTTAGTGGATCCAAATATGATATCGTCAACATAAATTTGTACAAGAATTAAGTGTTTTCCTTGACGTTTAATGAAGAGAGTAGTATCAACCTTTCCTCTTGAGTAGCCTTGATCAAGTAAGAATTTGCTTAGTCTCTCATACCAAGCTCTAGAAGCTTGTTTGAGACCGTACAAAGCTCTTTTCAGTTTATAGACATGATCAAGATACTCATGAGACTCAAAACCAGGTGGTTGAGCAACATAGACTTCTTCATTTATGAACCCGTTAAGGAACACACTTTTGACGTCCATTTGAAATAACTTAAAATCTTTCGCACAAGCGAAAGCAAGTAGAAGGCGTATAGCCTCGAGTCGGGCAACCAACGCATAAGTTTCCTCATAGTCGATGCCTTCCTCTTGGTTATACCCTTGCGCGACTAAACGCGCTTTATTGCGAGTTATTACTCCGTTCTCGTCCAATTTATTTCTAAACACCCATCGGGTGCCGATTACTCGATGACCTCGTGGAGAAGGGACAAGGTCCCAAACCTCATTTCTAGTGAACTGATTCAGTTCCTCCTGCATTGACAAATACCAATGTTCATCGAGTAGGGCTTCCTTAGGGTTTTTAGGTTCCATCTGTGACACGAAAGCGAAGTGATAACAGAAATTACTTAGATTCGATCGAGTTGTTACACCTTTTGTGATGTCTCCAAGAATGTTCTCAATTGGATGTCTTTAGATGACTTCCACTCTTGAGGAAGATCATCGTTTGAAGGCAGATGAACTTCCTCTATTACATCACGGTGTGCATCCTTATCCTCCTCAATTTTGGCTTTGTCAGGTTGATCAATCCCTGTCTCGCCACTTTTGAGTATGTCTTCAGTGGATGTACCTGCACCATGAACAACACTATCCTTTCCGACATTTCTCGGGTAGGACTCATCAAAAGTAACATGCACAGACTCTTCTACAGCAAGTAATCGTTTATTATATATTCTATATGCTTTACTCGATTGAGAGTATCTGAGAAAGATACCTTCATCGGCTTTGGAATCAAATTTTCCCAAGTTTTCCTTTCCATTGTTTAATACAAAACATTTGCATCCAAACACGTGCAAGTGAGAAACATTCGGCTTTCGCCCTTTTAAAAGTTCGTACGGTGTTTTGTTTAGAATGGGGAAAATAAGCACCCTATTCAAAACATAGCACGCCGTACTAATGGCGTCAGCCCAAAAATATTTAGGTAAACCACTTTCGTTAATCATTGTTCTTCCCAATTCTTCTAACACACGGTTTTTGCGCTCCACAACCCCGTTTTGTTGAGGAGTGCGTGGAGCGGAGAAGTTATGATCTATACCATGGTTACCGCAATATTCTTCAAATAAGTGATTTTCAAACTCGCCTCCATGGTCGCTCCTAATTGACACTATGTTTGTATTTAACTTATTTTGGGAAAGCTTAGCAAACTTTTCAAAAGCGGCGAATGTATCACTTTTACTTACTAAGAAGATGGTCCAACAAAACCTAGAAAAGTCATCCACTATTACGAACCCGTAATAGTTTCCTCCTAGACTTTTGATCCTAGACGGCCCAAACAAGTCCATGTGTAGAAGTTCAAGAGGTCTCGTTGTTGAAATTATCTTTTTGGATTTAAATGAGATCCTCGTTTGCTTCCCTTTTTGACAAGCATCACAAAGGTGATCCTTGGTGAACTTTATTTTGGGAAGTCCTAAGACTAGGTCTTTTGAGACTACCTTATTGAGTAAGTCAAAAATAAAATGCGCTAAACGCCTATGCCATAGCCATGAGTCTTCACTCATAGTTATGAGGCATTTGTCGCTTGTTAATGATACTTCATTTAAGTCAAGCATATATACGTTGTTTACTCTAAAACCATTAAACATATTCTTCTTATCATTTTCATGCACAATTTTTCAACAATCTTTTGAAAAAGATACATTGTATCCTTTGTCGCATAATTGGCTAATGCTAAGCAGGTTATGTTTAAGGTTTTCGACAAGCAACACGTTGGAAATCATAGTAGAGGCGGGATTACCTACACTACCTTTACCTAGTATTGCTCCGCGGTTGTTATCACCATAAGTTACATACCCTTTCTTCTTATCCACAAAGTCTATGAATAAGGATATGTCTCCAGACATGTGTCTTGAGCACCCACTGTTGAGAACCCATCTTCTCTCGGTGGTCTCGACACATTTCACCTATCAAAACATAATTAGCACAAGGAGGTACCCAATGGCATATTGGGTCCTAATAGGTTAGCGACAAAATGGTTGCGTTTGGGCAACCATTGGTAGATGCCTTTAGGAACAAGAAATCTCCTAAACCGGCATTCACCAATGGAGTGGCCTTTCTTGCAACAGTATAAGCATGCAAAATCGACTTTAGAGTCACTTTCTCTTGCTTGATCCCTAATTACATATGCATATTTTTGGTATGGGTTAATCATACTTTTTCTAAAATCCTTTTTATCAATAGCAAATGTAACTTTAGGCTCAAGTGCCTTGTTTAATTTGGCCTTGAGGTTTCTAACCTCACCTTGCCAAATATGACAAGTATCACACCCGAAGTTGAAAGGATTTCTATTGTCCTTACAATCTGATTCATTGCCTTTCACAATGGAAGCCTTAAGGTCCTCTAATTTCTTTTCGGACTCTTTAACTTTGTGCTCTAAATACGTAAAAAAATTCTTATTAGAGGCAAGTTTCTTGAAGGCTTCAACTGCTTCATTATGTAAGACATTAAATGCGGTTTGTAATTCTGAACGCGACATATTTGAGGACTTATC
Organism: Lathyrus sativus; assembly: GCA_963859935.3. Classification (NCBI taxonomy): domain Eukaryota; kingdom Viridiplantae; phylum Streptophyta; class Magnoliopsida; order Fabales; family Fabaceae; genus Lathyrus; species Lathyrus sativus. The sequence continues at coordinate 619,233,254 of OZ012741.1, forward strand.
ATATTTAGAGTGACGTACCTGTTTTTTCTTATTTTTTTGATTAGCGGAGAGACATAGATTTACAGACTCTTCTTCATCACTAGAGCTTTCATCAAAGGAGGAAGAGTCGCTGTCACTTTCCCATGCTATATATGCTCTCCTAGGCTTTGATGATTTCTTGTGTGACTTTGATGATTCCTTGTCCTTTCCCTTTTTGTTCATTGGACATTCCGGTTGATAGTGGTCGGGCTTTCCACACTTGTAGCACGTCCCTCTAGTCTTTTTACCTTTTGAGTCATCATCCTTGGAGTATCTCAATTGTTTCCGGAAGTTTACCAAGTTCTTCTCGGAATGTTGGATGTCGTTCTTTCTCACGTAACGGTTATACCGTTTGACAAACAACCCCATATCTTCGCTCTTATCCTCTTCTTCTTCGTCGCTTGAGGAATAATCACTTTGCTCTTTTGCTTGAGACTTCGAGGAGGAAGTCTTGAGAGCTATTGATTTCTTTTCACTCACCTTCGTTTTGTCTTTCTTTTCCATCTTTTCGCGTTGGTCTAGGCTCAAGAGTACCTGTTCATGCTCTTGTAGTTTGCCAAACAATGTTGTTAAGTCTAATAAGGTAAGATCATGTGCTTCTTTGATGGCGGTCACTTTAGGCTGCCATTACCTGTTAAGACATCTTAAGATCTTATTAGTAGCAATATCATTGGAAACAGGCCTACCTAATGAATGCAAACGATTGATGAGATGAGTAAATCTCTTTTGCATGTCAGCAATGGTTTCCCCTTGCTCCATGAAAAAGAGATCAAACTCTTGTGTTAATGTATTGTTTCTAGCCAACTTAACATCGTTTGTCCCCTCATGGGCTATTTGTAGTGAATCCCACATGGCCTTAGCAGTAGGACAATGGGATACACGATAGTATTCATCTACACCTAATGAGGAGATTAATATGTTTTTAGCTTTCCAATCATAATTGTATTTTTTCTCATCGTCATCGGTCCATTGTGCTTCAGGCTTTGGCACAACTACGTTATCCGCATTGGTCATAGTAATTTCTATTGGACCATTGAGGATAACGCTCCATATTTTTCTGTCTATGGAGTTTATATGCACACGCATACAGTCTTTCCAATAACTATAATTTTCACCGTTGAAAACGGGAGCCCTATTGTACGCCCCTTTTGGTTCGTTAGCCATTTTCTATCTACGTTGTATTTGAAGCACCGAATAACCGGAGCTCTAGATACCACTTGTTAGACTATGGCATGGATCTAGAAGGAGGGGGGGGGGGGGGTTGAATAGATCCCCAATTAAAATTTGAGTCGGCGCTACCAATTTAAAATTGGTTTTAAAAATGTTTTAAGTGCGGAAGCGACCGAGGAAAATATAGTCTAAAACGAACGGTTATTGGAAAACCGGATATGCGTAAGCCTTTGGATTAATGACAATTTGGAAAAATAGAATCACAACACTAATTACACTTATCAATTATTTGCTTCAGTTGTAAGGATTCCTAGTTCCAATGATTCAAAGAGCAAACCAAAACTAGATACACAAGTAAGATAATTTTGGTTCAAGCAATATGTCAAACACTTGGTGTGCAAAACACTCCAAGTGATATTTATGTTGAGTAAGTGATTCCAACCAGCCTAGTACAATGTCTTGTTGTACTTTGGAGTCAAAAACAGAGTTTTAATCTCTTACTCAATTGATATCACAATTTTGACAATAGAGCTTATACAAAAATCACTTATTTTGAGCTATAACGTAAATGCTGAAAATAGAGAAGACAAGTATTTGGTGAGGCAGTTCCCCCGTCGTCCTCGCTTCGGGGTATGTCTGCCCTCAATTCTAAAACTAGAATTGAGATAGATTTTATAGATATCACCTGTTGAATGTAACAGTTTATACAAGGATTGAGCAGCAAATATACAACAGAAATCTCAATGTGTTGAAAGTTGCCTTCACTCCTTGCCCCTTGATTCAAGATGAATCAAGTCCTCCGATTTGTGTTGATGGACCACCGACTCCATCCACCTTATTGAATAACACGTTGTTGTTCAAACCTTTGGCTCCGGCTGATCTCAACAGCACCAAATCGACCCCGAGATCTTCCCTTCAAAATCACCGAATCAGCTACTAGACTTGTGAAGAACACCTCTTCACAATCACCTTCGCTCGATTGACCTTTGATGAAGAATCTCGTCCAAAAACCCCCAAAATTTAAACCAATCTTGGAGGGTAAAACCCCAATGGTTTTATTCAAGAAAGAACCTGTCACAATCTTCAACCCGAACTTGATTCTCCAATCTAAGCTTCGAACCTTATCACCTTGAATCTCTCACAAATGCATTTCAAAAATGATTGTGTGTAATTGAAATGTTGTGAGATGTTGAAGATGAAGATGATGAATCTTGGACACCTATTTCACTCTTTCTTGTTTTTTGAACACATGAATCAAAAGAATATCAAATGTTCAAATGACACAAGTGGTTAAACAAGTATATATAGTGCCAACATAATTCTAGACATAACAGTATTTCAAATATAAGAGGGAAGCATTTTAAAACAGATTTTCAGTGCGAACGGTCGACCACAACAGGTCTGTGCGTCGACGCATGGCCTGTGTTGTTTGGAAATCTGGAAAATTCATCAGTGTGCGTCGACCATACAGTCGGCGTGCGCTGACCCGTTGGAAAGTTATTCCTTCATGCGCCGACCCTATGGTCGACTCATTGCCTTGTGCGCTGACTAGTGCAAAATTGTTCTGATGCATGCGCCGACCCTATGGTCGACTCATGCCCTGCATACTTGCAAAAATTCATTAGTTTGAGGTCTTTCATGCCTTTGGTCATGATTGCATTTTATCTACACATAGTATATTCATTTCAGAAGTTTTAAGACAAGTATAAAAGGATATGGTGGGTGATACGTTGCATCTGTTTTAGTAGATCTGGAGTTCATAATTTCCAATCTATCCAGGGAATTTGTCATCATCGAAACCTGCATTAACCAATGTCTTGCAGACTTGTGTGATGTGTGGCGATTTGCCTCCACAGAGTCAACCGTTCATTCTAGTAACGCAAACAGGTTCGAGATCTATAGAAGACAATATGGGGGGATGGAAACCGACATCCACTTCCTTAACATCTAGACTATCATGGTTCATCCTTTATCCCCTTTAAAGGAATCATCTACGCCTATAATAGAATAAGTACTAGAAGGCTCACTGTCATTTTCAACGAAACTTCCTCCAAAGCCAAAGCTATCACTAAGCACAATAAGGTTCATAATAGGTGGGTTACCTTCTAAAGGGTCAACATTTGGCATTCTTGGATGCACTATACCAACAGTAGAAGAGGAATTGTCCTTACTGGATATATTTATTTTATTTGCAAGTATATTTCCTATGAAGTCCATAACTAGAACAATGAAGGATATCAGTGAACTAGAAACAAGGAAAGAGAAAGATGATACATGTGAGAGCTAAAATGAAGATAACAATTAAAAATGATGACTCAGAAGATGCACTGGACCAGGAAATATATTACTCAAAGAAGGAAAAAGATTGATGAAATGAGTGTTGTCAAAGTTCAGAGAAGAAAATTAAAGTGTGTAAAAGAAAAGGGACTTGCAGTTTGTGTAAGGGGCAGAAAGTTTTGAAATCTCAAGTTACCCTTATATATAGAAGCGAGACAAATCAATCAATGACAACACGAAAGAAAATGGAGAGGCATAAGAGCATCAACATCCATTGCACCCACTTTGGTTCTTTAAATGTACCCTATCAAATTTTTTATATTATTTTACACTTCTCAATTATTTAAACAACTCATCTACATTTTATAAATATTCATAAAATCCATCAAAAACTTTAAAGTGGTCCCATTAGATACCACAAAATACCATAAGTTTAATTATATACTATTTAAAAACCCAATTTATGTTAGAGAGCGTTGTTTTGCAGAGAAATGGAGGCAATTAAAGAACAATTACAAAAATCAAACACCAATTGGTTTATGACACAATGTCTTAGGAATATGTGAAGAAACAATGTATTTTCACCAATATGTATGCTTTAAAAATAATAATTGGATTTCGCCTCGGGAATACAACAACAATTAAGTGTACTTGAGTATCCTTAAAAGATGTGTCACTCACATAGGGTCACGTGTTAAAGAAATCCTACGAAATATCTCAATGATGAAACTCACATTTAATGCACCTGTTCCCTAGAATTAGGGCTGGAAATGAGTCGAGTCGAGTCGAACTCACCTCAGCTCGGCTCGACTCGTTAAGAATTGTTCGAATTCGAGTTCGAGTTCGAGTTTGACACGAACTTTTTTTTAAGCTCAAACTCGACTCGTTATAAGTTCACGAACAGTTCGGTTCGACTCGTTAGGTTCATCTCATTAGGTTCAGCTCACATGGTTCTCGAACTTAAAAACTATTTTTTTAAATATATATATTTTTTAGTATATTTGACATTTTAAATAAATATATATATTTTAAATAAAATAAAATAAAAGTTATCATATTGAAATTTAACTTTATCTTCGAAATCTACTAATTCAAAACCTACACAACTTTCAAGAGATACATTTGAGAGTCTAATTCAAAAACTACTAAATTGAAGATTAAATTTGTCTAAGATTTGAAGTAAATATTTAAACCTAATCTTAAAGACAGTATAATTCTTTTCATATGTAATCGAGTTGACTCATGAACCTAACGAGTCGAACTATGTATAGTTCAAGTTCAGCTCATTTAGTTAACGAACTTAATTTTTCGCTCATACTCAACTCATTTGGTTCATGAACTTAGTTCAACGATTTAATTGTCGAGTCTAATTCCGAACTATCTTCGAGTTGGTTTGGTTCATTGCCAGCCCTACCTAGAATACCCACGTCACCCGCCAAACCTCTTCCACTTCTCCAAACAACGCCCCCAATGCAGGGAATCCAACTCAATTCTATAAAAGATTTCTCGCTACCACGCCACAAAAAGTCTCCTTAAAGTCAACTGTTCAAGGCCGATCAAAAGTCGAATAAGAAAAAATCTAAATCTGATTCAAATTAGAAATGTTCCAACCAACTCTTATATATATATATATATATATATATATATATATATATATATATATATATATATATATATATATATATATATATATATATAAAGAATTAGAGGCGAAGAAAAAAATATGATCAAAATCTCATTCATATATCAGTCATTATTTTCTCACTAACTTAAACATTAGTGTTTAACTTTATAGCTTTTATCAGAAGTTGAAATCCACCTTAATAGAGCGCTAACTAATCGTCTCAGCAATCATTTGTAGTTGTAAAGGTAAACATCTTTTGTTGCAATGTTGTATTTCTTCAACAAAACCAATTTACCTTAAACATATGTTTTTTTTTATTTGTTTAAGTTGAGGAGAGTAATAATAGATTTTATTGTTTACTTAATTTTATTTACGTTAAAAAAATTTAGAGCTGAACTGAAAAATGGTAATAATCAAAAGTTAACACGAAACCAAGAAACGAAGAGAGGGAGCACAGATCGAAACTCTAAACCCTAGAACGTGAAAGAGTGAAGTAACCATGAGACAATCTCTGCTTCGAAATGCTTCTCTCTTCACTCGCAATCTTCTTCACCACCACTCTTCCTCCACCGCCGCACTCGCCGTTTCATCTCCCTCCCGATTCAGACTCTTCTCCTCCGATGAAAAACCCTCTCCACCTCCCTCCATCAAAGACACCGCCCCCGTCGAAATCGAAGACGTCGACAACAAAGGTTTCTCTTCATTTCAATTATCACACACACACACACACAATGCGAATTTTGAATTTGAATCTGTTAATTATTATTGTTGTTGTTGTTTTTGTTTCAGAGCTGAAGTCGCGGATTGATAAATACCTAAAAGGCGACGAGCAGATGCTTCCTTCGATCATGGAGGCGGTTATGCAGAGGAAGTTATCAGGGAAGCACGAGGATACTGATGATGAGTTGATGGAAGAACTCAGCATGAAACCTATTGACGATGTGGATGATCAGGATTTTGAATCTGATTTTGAGGATTTACATGAAACTGATGAGGAGATTGATGATTTGTATAATGCTAGAGATGTTGTCATGAAGAGAATGGTTAAAGATCAGTACTTTAATATGGATGACAAGAAATGGGATGACATTGTTGAGGATGGTGTTAAGCATGGTTTTCTTATGGATGCTAAGGAGTGTGAGGAGATTCTTGAAGATATGCTTAGCTGGGACAAACTTCTCCCAGGTATTTATGTACTACACATATGACAATCCAATTTTCGTATCTTTAAGTTATGCTTTACATTACTTTGTTTGTTATTTGTATGCATCAACAACTAAGCCTTATCCTACTGAGGGGATTCTGCTAATGAATGTCAGAGATTTGACTAAGTCTTACATTGGGTGTCTTAAACACAAACCTATCCTCTTATGTGGACATGTGACTTGGGTGTTTTGGACATGTAGATTCTGTGGTAAGGAGAGTAGATCAAATGGAGAGTAGTCAAACAACTAGAGGTAGAGGAAGATCTAGAAAAACTACAAGAGAAGTTATTAAGATCGATCTCGGGATGAACGATTTGGATATAAGTATGGTCCTAGATAGAACATTATGGAGAAAGTTGATTCATGTAGCCAATCCCACCTAGTGGGATAAGGCTTAGTTGTTGTTGTATGTGACCTGCTATGGATAACAAGGCTATCATAGGCAGGGTTGTATATCTTAGAAAATTTGGTTATGGTTGGTTTTACTGACTTTGAAGGTTAAATAAATTCGGGAAAATATATGTATGGTGCAGTTGGGTATTTAGAATACTCAAGTGTTTATCAAATAAGAGAAAATGTGCTCGAACTGTCTTCATATAAGTTGTAACTTGTAAGCTGTTCGCGTTAGCTTATTTTGAGAGATTATTGAAACATCGTAAGATATTTTTGTAACATGTGAATTCTCCCAAACACTTATGATAGTAGTTATGCCATGAGGTAAACTCAACTAAAGGCCTTCCAAGCGCACTCATAATCTCCATAGTTGGTTTGTCATCCATTGCTATGCTATTGCTAGGTAGCGTATTAAATTTGTGATTGGATTATTATCGATTGATATTCTATGTTGTGCTGCAGTAGTGTAGAAATTGTTCATTATTGGTTAGAGGAGAATATGAGGGAATAGGGGTTTTTCTTTTAATATGCGGCACCGATTGTAGGAAATAGCCATTTTTGAAAGAATCTTCTTGATTATAAATTGAATATCAGTCTGCTTTTTTTTTTTTATTTTTTTTTTTATGGAATCCATTCAATTTCAATGTGCAAGGCTGTTATTAAGGGTTTGATACTCGGGCTTGACATTTGTTGCATGTTTAGGCCTCAACGTAAAATTTGTGTTCTATTGGTATGATGATCGAATTGAATTCTAGTGATCATCTGCAGTTTGAGTACTCCTTTTGATTATTTTCTTTGTTTTGGTATCTTATTTAGATGAGATAAAACAGAAGGTGGAAACAAAATTTAATGAGCTCGGGGAAATGTGTGAAAGAGGGGAACTTGAACCTGAAGCTGCTTATGAACAGTTTAAGAAGTTTGAGGATGAGCTTGTGATGGAATATCTGAATACAGCAGAAAAAGAAGCGGCCATGCAGTCTGTTGATACTTCTGTGCCAGACAAGAAGAAGGATTCTGATGATCCACCTGGCGAAGGCCCCATTCTCCGGTGGCAAACTCGAGTAGTATTTGCCCCTGGCGGTGATGCATGGCATCCCAAAAACAGGAAAGTGAAACTATCTGTAACGGTGAAGGAGCTTGGACTTTCAAAATACCAATTTCGCCGTCTTAGAGAATTAGTTGGAAAGCGTTATCATCCCGGGAAAGATGAGCTTACAATTACTAGTGAGAGGTAAAACGCAATATAAACAAAAGCTGTCTTATGCATTATTCAATTTTATAAAACTTGATTGGAAAACCTTGAGGTAGCCACATCTGTATTTAATCTTTTCTTTTTCATATTTTAAAGGTTTGAGCATCGTGAAGAAAACAGAAAGGACTGCCTGAGGACTCTTCTCTCACTCATTGAAGAAGCTGGAAAAGCTAATAAATTAGTAGATGATGCTCGGACTTCATATGTGAAAGAGAGACTCCGAGGCAATCCAGCTTTCATGGAGAGGCTGCATGCTAAGTCCCTGAGATTGAGAGAATCCAATCAAGTTCCTGCTTGAGGTTTTCATGTTTGATGCAGGAGTTTTAGTCTTTTAGACATTTCAACTGCCAAAGTTCATTATTGCTTCCCAGATTTTTGTTTTCTTTTAAGATTTTTATCTTTATCTTTTTAGTTGCAATCTGGATTCTAGTTTTAGAAACAACTCTGCATACTGGGCAAGGCTGCGAAGATCTGATCCTCACCCCCAAAATCTTAGGAGACACACAAAGGGCCCAATATTTAGTCATATCTTTCGTGTTTAGTGTTAGTGTTGATGTTGTTTTTACCTTTAGCCGGTGGTTTATGCTGTGGCTGACTTTTAGACATGCTTTGGAGAGTTACTTGTCTTTTTCACCAATAATATCATTTAATGTACATAAGTGATGTTCACTGCAATGCTGTTTATTGACAGTTAAAAGATAGTAAATCATTGAACACTTGTTTGACTGATCAATTTGGTTAATTGTGTATAAGGCCTTTCTCCCTGACATTTCTCAAATATTTGCTTGTTTCTGTCCAATATTCGCTTAATGATAAAAAAATCAAGAAATTAAAGAAAAAGAACACAACACACACTTACAAGAACTTGAAACTGTTGAAAACAAAACATTCCCAGAAGTTTTGCATACAAATTTTCAAACAAATGCATACTACATGAACATGATCAATTATTGCGGTAACCTCAACTTGGATTTTACATTTGTCTCATCATCTTAACCGTACAACAACAGATATTTGGTGACACTGGAGAGACGCTTAACCGTGCAACAACAGATATTTGGTGACACTGTGGAGAGACGCTACTTTGGGGAGTGCAAGAACTACAATGTCTTTGCATGTGACTTGAAATGTTTTTCAATGTAGTAAAAGAGGTAGTAGCTGAGTCCCTCTTGGAGGTACAATTTCTCTCCAACAGTATTTGTTCCTAAGTGAAGATAAAGACTGTACTTTGTACACAGACAAGTTACTGCCTCGTTTATTAAAGTGATGTCTATTGTGCAAGAAAACCATAACTTGCTAAGCAAGGTTGTCCCAATGAAGGAATCCACCATGTCCCCTAGCATTTGTGAATGTATAAGTGGCACCTGAAACTGTTCAATGAAATACTTTAGTGTAATCTAACCAATCTTTTAATGAAAACCTATAAAGAAGCAACAATAGGGTATTAGAGTATACATACCTTCATAGCCTTCAAGAACTGGATCATCTGATAGCAGAAGTGGCGTGTCTAGGTCAATAAACCTGCAGAAGAGTTTGCAATATTGAAATGATTTCGTAAAACAGAAAGCGAACATTACATAAGGAAAACAATATAAACCAGCAAAAACTGAGAAGAAAATCTCAAACTTTTCAAATGCAATAACAATAGTGTACTTACTTAAAACATCCAAGGCCAGCAGCAAGATGGCCAGCAAATCCCATAGCAAGTCTTGTCTCAACCATACCACCAATCATCAAATCCAATCCTGCTGATCTTGCTTTTTCAATAATATCCATTGCACCTATAACTCCAACTTTAGCAAGCTTGATGTTAATCACATCTACGATATTCCCTTCAACTATTCTGTAAACATCAACTAAACTTCTGCAACTCTCATCAGCCGCAACAGATACTCCGTATTTTTCTCTCGCTATGTTACTCACATAACCAAGACCATCCCAATCATCTCTGTGAACTGGTTGCTCAAATAGAATAGGGGTCAACCCCATTTCTGTAACAAAACAAAACAAATTAAGTTTCTATCAGCAAAAATAATGCAATAAAGATGCATGTGTATGCTTTTAGTCTGACACCGACAATCATTTGGATCATATATGAAGGATGGAGAAAGAAAATTCAATATTGTGTAGGTTAAGGTTTTAACCGTGTAATTTCTCAAGAACTTCCACTGCTTCGTCAGAGTTATACCCTTCGTTAGCATCGAGAATAAACTGACACTCGGGGTGAGCAACACGTATCGCTTGAAGCACTTCTATATCTGCATTCAGATTCTTTCCCACTTTCAGCTTTAAAGTCTTAAACCCTTGTTTATAGTACTTAGAAGCCAATTCAGCTGCTTCAACTGAAGAAACAATTGGGATCTGCATATATAATAAACTTAGAAAACTATTACATTCTTTATAAGCATTTGTCTAAGATTATATAAGATCTTAACTGTTATATCCGTGGTTATGGTATTTGACGCGCCACCAAAAAGCCTCCACAACGGTACACGAATACTATTCGCGACAGCGTCGATTACTGCCATCTCCACTCCAGCCCTAACCTTCAATGTTCCATAGGTTGAAAGTGAAATTTGCATAAAAACAAACATCATATTCACAAACAGAAGAACTACGAAATGATTAGAATCAGAATAACAAACAACAGAAGCACTATGATCAAACATCACTCACTGAAGCAAATTGATGACCCGGAAGAATATCACCAATTTTCCCCAATATAGAACCCAATGTTAATGCAGGACATTTCAGCAAGAAAGCACAAGCTTCAGAAGCTTTAACCATAGCTATGTGTTGATCCTCTGCAGTAACAAAAGGCAAAATCGGTGCTTCACCCCACCCAACAGCACCGTTACTCAATTCAACTCTAATAGCAACGTTCTCTACTTTCTCCAATTTTGAAGAAGCTATTGTAAAAGGTGAAATCAAGGGCACATTCAGTGGTCTATTCTCTGCTCTATGAACATCAACAGTGAAAGTTTCTAACAACGTCTTGAAACCATAAGCGATTGGCTTTGCCGCTGATGCAGCAGAAGTAGCCATGATTGTGGAAAAAGAAGCAAACTTTTTGGTGAAAGGGATTGAATTGGAGCTGTAGGTGAAATGGGTTGGAGAAGAACACAGGAAACTCTGTGATAGTGGTGATTTCAATTGCAATCTCAAATTCAACCCAGTTGAAAAATCCATTGAAACTTTGTGGAGTTTTGTGATTGAATTGTGAGTTTTGATCAATGATTTGTGAAGAAATCTATGTTAAAAATTTCCATTTTTAATTTCTTTTATCTAAAGTGGAAATTCTTTATATAGAATCTAAACCTATGCTCTATGCTTGTTTCATGTTTTACATGTATGATGGTGACAGAATAATATTTTTGGAATATTATTTTTTAATTTTAACATAGTTTTAAAAGAAAATATCATTTTCACATGAAATTTTTTAGATATATATTTATTTTTAACTTTGACATAAAGTCACGGGATTAGCCGGTTTTCAAACCAATAATTCACATCACAATCATAAGATTAAACTGTGTATAATATTATCATTACTTTAATGGAGTAGTATTTCCATGATGTGTAATATGCCTATAAAAAGCGAAAGATTTTATAAAAGTGAAAGATTTCAACTTCAATTTTAATGTATTATAGCTGAATTATTAAGTAAAAAAATAAACGGTGCCAGTTAAAGATTCTTTCACAAACCTTTCGTACAAGTTTTGTAATAAATATAAATCATTAATTAAACTAACATGCTATCTATTGAAATTACTTCGGAACATTTATAGTTGATTTTTTTCTATGGAAAGGATAGGTGTAGGCCTAACATTCATAGAGATTTAGCCGTCTTTTTTAAGATAATAAGAGAAATAGATTTACAATAAGAGAGTAACTATCATTTCACATTCAAAATAGATTATGTGAGGCTAAATTATTCTTATCACTATTTCAACAATTTATGGTTGATGGTTACATAATGTTAGAGTCTGAAAAATTAGAATGGATTTGTGAAAATCAATCAAAGTTAAGGGTGTCAAAGTACAAAGTTTAAACGAAGAGGGTGATCAAAGTCAAACACTAGGTTCAAATACATGAAAAAGAGTGATATTGCCTTCTTCCTATGTTGGTGGTCGTAGGTTTATGTATCAATTGTAGTATGGTGGAATGATTATTTGTAGCAAAATGGGGTTTCCTAATTTTTTATAACAATTGCTTACAATCCAAATTAGTCTGAAATACAAAGATTACGTAGACCTCTTCATTTGAAAGCGCAAGATCGACCATATGTGATATCGATGATATTTAAAATTAAGTTTGATCAGCTGCTATTGGATTTAACAAAGAAGAGTATGTTAGGCAAAGTCCTTGCATGAAAGTTCTTATTTCTCACCCTTACTTTTCATTTTTTTAGCCATTGATAAAACTAACTTATTCTTTTCTTATTCTTTTCTAGATGTGCACACACTTGAGTTTCAAAAGAGAGGGTTGCTCCATGCACATATCTTGATCTTTTTGCATCCTTCTAACAAATATCCAAAACTTGAAGATATTGAGAAAATCAATTGTGTTGAAGTGTCCGATCCTTTGAAAGACCCTAAGTTGTACAACTTGGTTAAAACTCATATGGTTCATGACTCTTGTGGTTTGGCAAATCTAAGTTCACCTTGCATGAAAGATGAGAAATGTTCTAAGTATTAAAAAAAAATTCCAATCTTCAACTATAGTTGATCAATATGGCTATTCAGTTTACAGGAGAAGAGACACACAATTGATAAAAATGGAATCATTCTTCACAGCGGACATAGCACACATCAAAATGGAATGGTGTAATCAAAGTTCTTCTATCAAATACTTATTCAAGTATATAAATAAAGGTTTTGATTGAATATCTGTTGTCATTCAATCTTCTGATGATACTACATTTGGAAAGAAAAAACACATTAACGAAATCAAGCAATATTTAAATTGTTGATACATCTTCCTAAGTGAAATATGTTGGAGGATATTATCATACTATATACACAGTAGGAAGCAAGTCGTGGAGAGATTGTTTTTTCATATGGAAGGAGAAAATTTTGTTTATTTCAAAGACTTTAAGCAAATTGGAAATGTTTTACTCAAATCGAGTGTTATAGAATCTATGTACACAACACTGTTTGAGGCTAACAAGATTTATGATGATACAAAATTATTAACATATGGTGACTTTGTCTCTAATTTGTTTACCGTGAACGAAGTAGGAGTTGGAAGCCAAGGAAAATAGAGTATACCACTGGTCGTCTTATTTGGATCCTAAAAGCATAGATGAATTATATTATTTATGGATGATGTTAACTGTCAAGAAAGGACCAATAATTTATGAAGACATCAAGAAAGTGGATGGTTTCTAACATAAAACTTTCAGAGAAACATGCTTTGCAATGAGATTTTTACAAGATGATAGAGAATTTATTGAGGCAATAAAAGAGGCACATGTTTGGGGTTCTGTTTTTTTACGGAAGTTATTTGTACTATGTTGCTATCATCATCCATGAATAGGCCATAACATGTTTGGACTAATACATGGATGTGCTTATCTGATGATATTATTTACGAACAACATATGTTGACAAGAAATCCAGGTATACTCTTTATGGATTATTTTTCTGCTTGCTGTTCCTATTCTGTAATAAATAGTTTTATTTACAAAATTTCCCTTTTTTTATCATAGGATTAACACTTACTGATGAAGAAATAAAATAACTTACACAGATTGTAATAGAAACACAATTGCAAAAGAACAACATAAGTTTGAAGGATTCCAAGTCAATTACATATCCAAAGAAATTTGTACTTTCATTTATTGGAAATAAGGTTATTTATGATGAGAGGCAATATGATCCAATTGCTCAAAAACAAATTTTTGATAATTTGTACTCATCTATTACAGGTAACTTGACCATGCTTTTCATTATTTTATGCAATTTATTTTATTTTTTTACATTTCATAAATTTTAATATACATTTCTTATTCTATATGTCATACTAAATTTAATGTCACAACAATTATATTTGTAAATGAGCAGAAGTACATATTTTCTGAAGTCATGGAAGCTATAGAAAACCAAAAAGGTGGGTGTTTCTTTTATATGACTATGGTGGAATGGGTAAAACATTTATGAGGAACACTTTGGCAGTTATACTTCATTCAAAAAGAAAAATTATCTTACATGTTGCCTCAAGTGGGATTGCAAGTTTGTTGTTACTTGGTGGAAGAACAACTCATTCCAGATTTAAGATTTCAGTCCTTACTTTGGAATCTTCAATTTGCAACATTGACAAAAATGATGAATTTATTGAGCTTCTAAGGTTAAGAAAGATATTATGAGTGAAAATCCACAAGCTTCTAAAAAATCATTTGGAGGAAAGGTTGTAGTTTTTGGTGGTGATTTTAGAAAAATTCTGCCTATTATTCTTAGAGGTAGTAGATATGATATTATTCTTGCAACAATCAGTGCTTCTTATATTTGGGATCAATGCAGAGTCCCCAGACTTACAAAGAACATGCGCTTGCAAAGCGGTGCATGTACATCTACCAAAGAGGAAATCCACATTTTTCCTGTGTGGATATTAAAGATTGGAGATGAAACCATGTTTGAGTCTAATGATGGTTATGTTGACATTTCTATTCATGATAATTTTCTAATTAAAATTTTTTTAAATCCTATTGAGGCTACTGTTGAGAGTACATATCTTGATCTCATTCTTAACTACCATGATTCCAACTATCTGCAAAGTCGTGCAATTTTAGCTTTAACAATTAATGTAGTCGATGATATAAATCAACACACCAGAAACCTTCTTTCAGGTACTAAACATGCAATTATAATGTTTTAATATAGTTACTATTCTATACCTTCTATTTATTTTGTTTTTACCTTACACTATTGTTTTAAAATTTTAGGAGAAAAATGAATACTTTAGTAGTGATTATATTAATAGATTTGAATCTAATGACTTTAATGCATTCAAGCACCTGACTCCTGAATTTCTGAATGCTCTTAAAACACTTGGATTTTCTAATCATTCAATCAAGTTGAAGATTGGTACCACTATTATGTAGTTGCACAACTTAGATCAATCTGAAGGGTTATGCAATGATACAAGACTCACCGTACCAAGGTTTGCTAATCATGTCATTGAGGCTATCATTTATGGAAAGAATTTAGGTAACATCATTTATATTCCTAGATTGACTTTGTCCCCCTCAAAATCACCATGACCATTTAAGTTGGTAAGAAAACAATTTTCCACTATTGTTTTTTCTATGAAAATTAACAAATCCCAGGGTCAATCTTTAGAAAATGTTGGATTATACTTACCAAATGATATTTTTAGTCATGGTAATTGTATATGGAAATTTCTCGAGTTAAGACTAAAGAAGGTCTTAAAATTTTTATTCATGACAAAGAAAAACAGGCTACAAATATTACCACTAATATTGTATTTAAGGAAGTTTTTCACAATATTTAGTAGGTATGTTTGTCATATTTTTCTCTATCATAAATTGGTCAATTTCAATCATAGTATGAGTTATATAATTTAAATAGTTATGATTATAGGTGAAGTAATTGAAGTCAAATTGAAGATTAATATTACAATTCTAATTTTTATGAAGATTGGTTGGAATACATGTTGTATTTTCACGTATCTTTCGCTCTTATTAATGGTCTTTGACATTCGTGGTCAACTTCACAACTACATTTTATGAAATGAAAATGCAATTATTTTGTTGTAATAATTCAATTTCATTATTTTTGGTTGTACTTTCTCAATTATAAGGAGCATTATACAGGTATATTTAAAAGATTAATTTCTATAATGACAAGTTTAATTTACCTGTGCGGGAGCACATCCTACTAGTATAACTATAAAAAAGTGAAAGGTTTCAATGTACTATAGTTGAATTATTAAGTAAAAAAATAAATAGTAACTAATTAAAGATTCTTCCACAAACCTTTCATACAAGTTTTGTAATAAAGATAAATCATTAATTCGACTAATATGATATCTAATGAAATCACAATTTCATAATATTTATAGTTGTTCAATTAAGATCAAATTAGTTAAACTTTAATGTTTGCAATTTTTGACACAAAAAATATGATTTCTATCCGAGGATGACTGTTAAAGATACATGGATAAAGATCTAAGGAGAAAATTCGATTTATATCACTTTTTATTTGATTGAGTTGGCTTTATATTTATTTGTCAGATGTATTCTACTTTTGTATGTGCGGTATGAGATATTTTAGTGATTGGTTGGCGGGTGAATCTCCTTAGTAATCATATGATTGTTTTTGAATTTTTTGTCACTTTTTAAGTGGTAGGTCAAAGAATACTGGTAATTATGTAATGATTTGATATGTAGTTGTCTGGTTTATTTGGAATGCTCAAAATTATACTATTTTTTCTGCCGCGTCAAAAATCGTGAAAGAATTGGAGGACAAAATTATTTTTTGGGCTTGAAATTATGGATTATCATGAGGGGGAGTATTCAAATTGGGTCAAAATTTCATATAATGGTCAAAGACTCATCCAAACAAGTAAAAGAGACACCACATATTTACATAAAACCTTAAAGTGAAAGGTGTATGAGTCATCTCACTTATAAAGTGCTTAACCTCCACTTTTCTAAGCAATGTGGGACTTAGAACTCACACTTGTTTTTACAACACAAGTCACTTCTCAACAATCTCCCCTTCAAGTGTGATTCCATCCACTATGCTCCCCTTCAAGCGAAAGCTCTTTCATCCACGTACATGTACCGCAATTGAGAGACACCCTTATCTTGTCATGGGAAATTATTTTTACAAGACAACTCACTTCTCAACATGAAAATAGATTTCAGGTAGATCAGTCACAAACTCTTATTCTTTCTTTAATTGAATTAAGAATCCTATCATTAACCTTAACTAATAGCGAATCAAGAGTTGTGGTCTTAGTTCTATGATTGGTTCATGGGATGATACATCTTTTAGGAGTCTTTGTTCCATTGGTAATGATATTCGTATAGTGACATCTATCTTACTCCTCTGTTGAGATGTAGCTTTAGTTTCATGAGTTAGCTCTTTTGGTTTTTTAAAGTATCTTTTTAGGTTTTAGGTGTATTTTTGTATCTTTTGTTGTTTTAATTATAAGTATGATCAGTGGCGATTTGATTTGCAATTGCAATTTCAATTTCAAATTCAACCCAGTCTAATATGCTATTCAATGTGTTGCAGTGAGAATCGGAGTCCAAAGCTATTGGATTAGCTTGACTCGCAAAAGTAAGATATCACCACCAAACTTTTATTTTTTTCAAGGGAAGGGAGAAAAGATCAAACAAAAATCTAAGTAAGCATGCAAAGCAAAAAGCAATGCCTAAATCTAAGAAAAAGAGATATCAAAGGTACAAAGGTTGGTTATACTAAGGGAAGGTACTAGCATCCTAAGCATCTGCAGTATCCTATAGGAACTTCTTGAAATATTTGTGTTTTGCCTAAAATTGTTTGCTAAAGGATAAAGGATGGGCAAAGAAATACATAGACAGGAAAGGAAAAGCATCATACATATAATGGAACACGCACAATGAAAATGATTCAACATACAATCTCTTCCCTTGGATTAGGTCACAAGCATAGAAAGGAAGCAACAGACACATGGAAAATCATCATGTAAATGACATCAAATAAAGACACTGACTTAATACATGGAAAGAACATCATGTATAGTCAAACAAATAAGAAATCACAAAATACACATGGCAAAATATCATGGCAATCAAGGTAAATGAGATCAGCAACACAAAGTACATGGCAAAACATCATGGGCTAAGACAACAAAAATCGACAAAGATACACGACAAAGTATCGTGTGAATCAGCAAGTACATGGCAAGAACATCATGTAGCAATAGACACAAATGAAATCGCATATACATCATCATGTAGTATGAACAACAAATGGAATGAACCAAATACACATGGCAAAGCATCATGTGAATCAAGCTAAATGATATCAACAAACAAAAAGTACACAACAAAGCATCGTGAATGAAAACAACAAATACATGGAAAATCATCATGTATGAACAATCAATAAGGTACACAACACATGGTAAGAACATCATGTATGGTATCATCAACACATAAAGTCAACATAGTACATATGACAAAGCATCATGTGAATCAACAAATAGAATCCTCAGATGCATGGTAAAATATCATGGTAACCAAAAGATAAAATCAACAACATTACATGGCAAAGCATCATGTAGCATAAAACAACAAAGATACGTGGCAAAGCATCACGTGAAATCCACAGACAAATACATAGCAAAGTATCATGTAGCATAAAACGACAAAGATATGTGGCAAAACATCACGTGAATCAATAAACAAAATCAACCACATTCATAACAAAGCATCGTGTGACTCAGATTAATCATGGAAAAACATCGATTAAGTCAGAGAAAAAGCCCAAAACATAGAAGCAAGTAAGTCATGAAATAGAATCGGACAACTAATGAATTATTAATCAATTTAAATATAAATATTTAATAAGATAAATTAATAATTTAATTAATCAATATTAAATAAAAATATTTAAACTAATTAATAATTACAACATATTTTTTACATTTTTAATATTTAACAAAATAAATAATTAAACTAAAAAATATTATAAAATATTAAAATGCTTTTTATTATTATAAAAAAAAACATTTTAAAAAAAAAACAAGAAAATACAATAATGTTGAACAAATTAGAAAAAAAAGGAAGCATCATATTCATGAAAGCCCTAAAAAATTCATGCAACATCAACAAACATGTCGACCAACACAGAGCATCAATATGCAGAATGTGATAATATGAACCGCGAACTACACACCCGGTCGAAAGGAAACATCATACATGATACGAAACATACACTACATGATACGAGCATATATCACATGATACGAACAAACATACATAATAATGGAGATGTACAAAGAAGTTCAAAACTGTTATCGATTTAGCCGAGCTAGCGATGTTGTTGTTCAACTTCTATTCTGATTTTTCAAAACAAAATGAGAGAGAAGATTTCGACATGTCCGCACTGTTACTACGCCGAGAAACTCAAAATGCGATCGCAGGAATTTCATGAAAAAAAAAGTGAGATCTTAGGGATAAAAACTAGAGTATGACACAATAGAATTAAAATTTCAGTACATTTGTAGTTATTCAATTTAGATTAAATTAACTAAATTTTAGTGTTTGATAAAAATACATGGATAAAGATCCGAGGAAAAAATTTGATTTATAGTATTCATTTATATTCTCTATTTTCTCTTTTAAAATTTTGGAATAATTTAGTATAAGATAATTTTTATAAATATGTTTGCAATGATGTAACACTCAAATAATATTTAACTATAGGAGAAAATTTACATATAATTGCTTATGTATGGACTATTTTCTGATTAAAATACATCAAGTCTACAATTTTCTCGTATTTTCACTCCTTAATCATGTTCCTATATCCATTAAAATTTCCAAATTGCAACATTTGTAATACTATCCGAGATTCAAATACACATGTTCTATTTTAATTAAAAATGTACTATCTGAAATTCTTAATTTCTATACTCTTAATAAATGTAAATAAGTTAAATACTAAAAGAGACCTATGTCGTGCATTGTGATTCTCCATAACTCGAGATATTATTTTCTTTTACCACCAAGTTCTTTTGTGCCATTGTTTCTATTCTCTAAAGTTAGGCCTACTCTTTTTATAATTTTAAGTTCTCTTTTCAAATGATATTCTTATTCTAATTATTTTTTTACATTTTTTTCTCTATGTTATATCAAAAGAATGTTTAGGAGACTTAACTTTTCCATCAAAATCATCACAAGTGCCTTCTACCTCACCATTGTTGTCCTGCTTAGATAAAGTTCATCTATTATTGTGTTTCAAGTCCTTTTGAATTGAGTCCTCACCAGTTTTAAATTCATTATTTCTTATTTTAAAGATTCAGTCACCTATTATACAAGTGTTATATTTATAAAACCAAACTCCATCTTGTTGTGAATCGGATACCTTTAAACAAAGTATAAACGGTTTCTTAATGATCAAGAAACTCACAAGGGTTAGGGTTAACAAAGAAAACAAGGTAAAACAACAAGGAACAACAAGGATTGATTATTAAACTGCTATTCTTTCCTTTCTCTTAGAACAAGATTACAAGTATACAAGAATAACAAAATAACCTCTCTCCCTTGAAATTAGGATTTTATCTTACTATTTTTCCTTATGCCAAGATTGAGAAACTAGCATCCTATTTATAATAAAATAGCACACTAACCTAATGGGCTTTTTAACAATTACCCATTACAAGCTAACTTAGGGTACAAGCTAACTTAAACAATTGGGCTTACAAGCAAGACCCAATTCAACATGCTAACAACCCTAGCAATATTGACTAATGCATGTTAGAACAAACTTCGACTACAACACGCATTACTCGCGAACAGACTTCGACAACACTAGAGTTTGATCCAACATCTCACAAATCTCCACCTTGGATCTAACTCTATAACATCAAGAAACTAGCTTTCTTCATGCAGCTTTATTAACTGCATACAGTGGAAAAACTTGCAACTGGGCAACGGCTTGGTGATCATATCAGCAGTATTATGATTTGTCGAAACCTTCAGCACTTGGACTTCTCCACGCTCGATTACCCCTCTGATGAAATGCAGCCTCACATCAATGTGCTTGGTTCGCTCATGATAGGATGAATTATTCGACAGGTGTATTGCACTTTGACTATCACATTTAACAGTGCTAACTCGACCTTGAAGTTTTAGCTCCTTTGCAAAACCTTCAAGCCACAATGCTTCCTTCACAGCTTCAGTTAGGGAAATATACTTTGCTTCAGTGGTTGATAAAGCAACGACCTTCTGAAGTGTTGCTTTCCAACTGATTGCTGTCCCAAACATATTGAACACATATCCAGAGATAGATTTTCTGGAATCCATACAACCTACATAATCAGAGTCGACATATCCTTCGACTGTTGCTTTACTATTTTCACCCAAGGCTCCACCATAAATTAGGACTCTATTTAGAGACCCATTTATGTACCTTAAAATCCACTTACAGCTGACTAACCTGGCTCCAGTAGGTTTTTTGATCAGTTCCCAGGTGTTGTTATCATGAAGAGATTTCATCTCATCATTCATGGCCTTCATCCATTCAGTCTTCTTTCGACTCCTCATAACTTCCTTATAGTCTCTAGGTTCTTCATCTAGAACCTCACTAGAAGAGATTAAGGCATAAGCTATAAGATCTGCATACCCAAGTCTCTGAGGTGGCTTGATGACTCTCCTCGACCTGTCTCTTGCTAGCAGGTAGTCATTATCAGTCTCCTCATCTTCGACAGCATCTTCTGCGTCTTCTTCGACTTCATCTGGGGTACGCAATTCAGCATCAACATGCTCCACCTCAACAGGAATTTCTCCATGTTCCAGCTCTTCGTCAGCATCATTAGTTTTCTTAAAAGCCATCTCTGCTTCATTGAAAACTATATCTTGACTGGTGATACACCCCCTGTGACCTGGCTCTAGGCACCATAGCCTATAAGCTTTGACTCCTTCAGAGTATCCCATGAACATGCATTTCAGAGCTCTAGGTTTGACCTTGTCTTGCCTAATATGAGCATAGGCCACACAGCCAAATACTCTCAGTTTGTCGAGACTAGGTGGATGTCCCGACCAAACTTCTTCAGGTGTCTTCATTCCCAAGGCAGTCGAGGGACATCTATTTATCAGGTAAGCTGCTGTCGAAACAGCTTCCGCCCAAAACACCTTCTTCAATCCAGCACTAACCAACATGCATCTAACCCTTTCAAGGATTGTTCGATTGAATCTCTCAGCTAAGCCATTTTGTTGAGGAGTACCTGCTATAGTCTTATGCCTTGCAATCCCAGACTCAACACAATAACTGTTGAACGCTTCGTTGCAGAATTCAAGGCCATTGTCGGTTCTTAACCTCTTAACCTTTCTGCTAGTTTGAGTTTCGACCTGAATCTTCCAACTTTTGAAATTCTCAAAAGTTTCATCCTTTGTCTTCTGAATGAATACCCATAGCTTTCTGGAATAGTCATCAACAATGGATAGAAAATACCTTGCACCTGAGTGTGAAGGATTCCTTCCAGGCCCCCAAAGATCAGCATGAATGTAATCCAGGGATCCATGTGTTCATTGCTTGCCTTTGTTAAACTTCGCCATACAGGATTTACCAAATACACAAGATTCACAAAATTCCAACTTTTCGACTTTGTCACCTCATAGCAAGTTCTGCTTCCCCAATTCAAACATGCCTCTTTCGCTGACATGGCCCAATCTCATGTGCCATAATTCTGTCTTCGACATAAGTTTCATGGATGCAACATTTGTCGAACCACTTACAACCTCAGCCTCAAGGGTATACAAGCCTTATTTCTTCACGCCTCTCAAGACTTCCTTCGACCCCTTCATGACTCTTAGGATACTTTTCTCTCCTTGAAAAACGTATCCTTTTCTGTCGAATTAACCAAGAGAAATCAAATTTCTCTTCAACTCAGGTACGTACCTGACTTCAGTCAATAACCTTATTGACTCATCATGGAGCTTGAATCTCACAGATCCAATACCTGCAATTTTGCAAGATTTGTTGTTTCCCAGCAGCATAGATCCACCATCTTGATCACATAGCTCCTCGAACAATTCTCTGTTTGGAGTCATGTGCCAAGTGCAACCTGAATCCATAATCCACTTTTTCCTCGAGTCGCCACTTGAAACCATAAGAACATCAGATGAGTCGAAGTCATCTTGAACAATGGCTGCATTGCCATTACCTCCATGATCTTTCAGGCGTTCAGGGCACACCTTTCTTATGTGACCCTCCTTCTTACAGTGATAACATCGAATATTAGATGTTTCGCCACTATAAGACTTCTGTTGACTTTTACCTTTCTTCTTGTCGAACTTACCATCCTTTCGCAAGAATTTTCCCTTAACGGCCAAACCTTCGCCCACCGTTGAAGGTTTATGCTCCTTTCGTTTGTTCAAGTCCTTAGAATACAAGGCTGATTGAACTTCTTCAAAGGTCAGGGACTCCCTTCCATACAAGAGAATTTCTTTGAAGTGAGCATGTGTTCTAGGAAAAGCACACAATAGCAACAGTGCTTGATCTTCATCATCGATCTTCACATCAATATTTTCAAGATCAAGAATCAGCTTGTTGAACATATCCAACTGCTCAGCCAACACTTTGTCTTCACTCATCTTGAATGAATATAAAGCTTGCTTCAGGTAGAGTCGATTCACCAGAGATTTGGTCATGTACAAACTTTCAAGTTTCACCCATAATCCCGATGCTGTAGTCTCCTTTGATACTTGTCGAAGAACCTTATCACCAAGGCTCAACAATATTGCGCTATGGGCTTTTTCGATCATGCCCGTCTTTTCTTTTGCCGTTAACGCAACGTCCATGGCTGCCTCACCCTTCAACGCTTCCAAACAACCCTGCTGAACCAATAGGACTTTCATCTTCAAGCGCCACAGACCGAAGTCGTTCACTCCGGTGAACTTTTCAATCTCATACTTTGTTGAAGGCATCTTCTCTATGCTCACCCGCACCAATTTGTTGTGAATCAGATACCTTTAAACAAAGTATAAACGGTTTCTTAATGATCAAGAAACTCACAAGGGTTAGGGTTAACAAAAAAAACAAGGTAAAACAACAAGGAACAACAAGGATTGGTTATTAAACTGCTATTCTTTCCTTTCTCTTAGAACAAGATTACAAGTATACAAGAATAACAAAATAACCTCTCTCCCTTGAAATTAGGATTTTATCTTACTATTTTTCCTTATGCCAAGATTGAGAAACTAGCATCCTATTTATAATAAAATAGCACACTAACCTAATGGGCTTTTTAACAATTACCCATTGTCGCTTGCGCGAAAATAAGGTGCCGGCATGACAGAAGAGTCGCCACCTTTCGTTATTTATCCCTCAGAGCGGGAAAGGAAACGATCGGAAAAACCTGACGAAAAAGGGTAAGACAAGGTCATCGCAACCATTGTCTGGGTTCGGGAGTCGGTTACGCAAGGGGAAGGTATTAGCACCCCTCACGTCCGTCGTACTCGACGGGATCCACGCTTGTTTGTTTACTTGGGTGGGTTGGTTTTATTCTATCTACCTATCAAGGCTGGCTGAAAAAGAAAAGAAAAATGACTCGGCAAAGCGTCGCACTTTATGCCTACGTATTCTCATCAGAGAATGAGAAATCAGAGTCAACGTAGTTCGGCCTACGAAGGGTTATGGGGGAAGGTTGCTCGCTAGGATATCGCATCCTATGCCTACGTACTTCCACACTGCATGGAAGATCAGAGCAAACGTAGTTCGGGAAACTACGGTTTATTTCCTGTTATGAAAGAAGTATTTTTTATTGTGTTTGCGATTTCAACCGCACTAGAGACTATGACCTGAGAGTGAATGCGTCGCATGTCACCCAAAGGGTACCATACTAAACATCCAGACTGTGGAAAAGCAACTCTCCCACAATCCTTTCTCAGATAGCTTAAGGCTCGTAACGTACGAAAGAAATCATTCATGATTACTGTATCTTAAACTGTTTTGAGATGAGAAGAGAACAGGCCCAACTAGGAGGGAGACTATCAAGTCCTACTGTTATCATGCCATGGATTCATCCTATGGTTGAGGTTTGAACAGGGAACTCCTAGATGTTGTCATGCATAGGTTTCAACCTAAAAGTCTATCATCAAATCCTTATCAAAGGAAATGAGAGTCCTAAGGGATCATGTCAATGATACACGGACAGAGCATCAGCTTAACAGTAAAATGCATGCAATGCAAGTGAGGGAGGAAATGTGTGTGGGGCTTCAGCCTCCACAAGCTCATCTCAACCTCAAGCCAGAATGAAATAACAGTAATCATACTGAAAAACAAACAACATGCTATCAAGCAATATACAGATAAAAGAAATGAAGTGCCATCAGGCAAACAAACCACATGCTTGAGAAAGAAATTCTACATCTAGGCTCTCCCTAATCCTAACCCTGAAACAAAACCCTAATCTAATCTATAAGCAAAGCCCTAAAGCAAAACCCTAATCAAATCTAAGCAAAGCCCTAAAGAAAAAGGAAACAATCCCAGTCTTCAAGCTTCAAAACAAGCTTACCAAAGAAAGGGAGCTAAGTAGACAGACTCATAGTGTCTTCCTCAGGAAAGCACTAGGAGGCTTATACTCAGGAGTCATATCCTATGTGGCTCAACAACTGTGATCAGTTTACATTCCTCCTCAGGAGAAATTAAACTCACATGAAGGCTCCAACATCATTGGATACTTAAGAAGTCCTAGATGAACTAAGGGAACTAAGTGAACAAACCCATAGGACCTTCCTCAGGAAAGTACTAGGGGGCTTCCACTTAGGAATTGTATCCCATGTGGCTCAACAGCTGTGATCAGTTTATATTCCTCCTCAGGAGAAACTAAACTCACATGAAGGCTCCAACATCA
This sequence comes from Lathyrus sativus, assembly GCA_963859935.3. Taxonomy (NCBI): domain Eukaryota; kingdom Viridiplantae; phylum Streptophyta; class Magnoliopsida; order Fabales; family Fabaceae; genus Lathyrus; species Lathyrus sativus. The sequence goes on from OZ012741.1 coordinate 619,258,785, forward strand.
TTGGATACTTGAGAAATCCTACATGAACTAGGGGAACTAAGTGAATAGACCCATAGGACCTTCCTCAGGAAAGTACTAGGATGCTTCCACTTAGGAATCGTATCCCATGTGGCTCAACAACTGTGATCAGTTTATATTCCTCCTCAGGAGAAACTAAACTCACATGAAGGCTCCAACATCATTGGATACTTAAGAAAGAGGTGAGAAGAAAGAATGAAAGGTATCCATAGTGCCTTCCTCAGGAAAGTACCATGAATTTCCCTCAAACTTCAGGATCTCAAACCTCACAAACAGGGAACAGGCTCCAACCTCTGGATCTCTGGGTCTCTGGTCTTTAATCTTCTCCTTCATCATGCTCCTTCAACAAGGTCTTCAAAGCAAACCAAGCCCCACAATAATTCCCCAAAGATAAACCCCAAAGACAGACAAATATCACACAGACAGTCAATATAATCAGTCAACTTCAGAAAATATCTAAAAATATAAAGACCAAGGGGAAGATTCTAACAATCATTTACAAGGGTCCATAACACCTACCCATAACATCCCTATATGCCCATACCCAAAAATCAAGCTAGAACTCCTAAAAGAAAATGAATTATTTCACCTATGCATTCTTAAACCCTAATTTGGTACCCTAATGCTAACCTAATTAAACTAATCAAATTTTAATCTAAAAATCATGAATTAAATCCTAAGGGGAACTAGGACTCAATATCTAATCACACTAAAAAGAATGAATCAAAAAGATTAAGGGAAAGTCCTAAAATAAATTCTACAAAATTGATTATCAAACTAAACCTATTTAAAAGCTAATTAAAAGAATAATATTCTAAAAATATGAAACTAAAAATAAAATGGAATTTTATTTTTTATTAATTTTCTAGACAAGATTATGAGTTTACAGAAAAAACAAGAAATGAAAAATATCTATTTTTGGATTTTATATGATTTATTTACAAACAAGAAAATATAAAAGAAAAACAAAATAAAAGAAATGAATTAAAATGGGGGAGGGGGTGTCAAAATGAATTCGCCCAGTTGAATTCCCAGATGGGCCAGGGATGGGGGGTGCCATCAGCGAATGCCTTAAGCCTACTATGAATCAGAAAAACAATACGAAAAACCAAAGAAAATTAAAAAACAACGGTGCAAATAGCGTTAGATTTCAGTTCAAATGTGGATTGGGCCGCTGGTGGGGGTGTGAGTATCAAGTTATGCTGAGGCCCAAGGTTTTCCATTTACTTAAACTCTGCGTATTGCTTAAAGGCTTTCCCTCCGTTTTCAGAATTAAATTGGAGCCGTACGATGAGGGTATTAAGTCAATGAAAAGAGAGAGATCCAACGGCCCTCACGTTATCTTCTCCAAATGTTAGGGTTTTCAGAAAAAAAACACTTCCATGCAGAGATCTTTACCTCACTCGTTCTCCTTCATTTGGCCATGAAATCAAAAAATTACAAAGCCTAAATTGATCTACTAAACCCCAGGGACATGGCCATGCGCATAGTTTCCACTGAAACGCCTTGTATCGTCCAAACAGAATGCATGAAGGTTAGGGTTCCACCATGCTACACTGATATCAACCTTGATTAAACTCAAATCTAGTGATGTAATCTTGTTCCTCATGTTGCCCTAATCAATCTAAACTATAACATGATCATTTAAACCCTACGTACAGCTTGTTCTTGAACCTTGAAGAAATCGTGACCTGTCATGGAACTCCATAGAATCTTCTCTAAGTTTCAGAAAATGATCAACTAACCTAGCATGTTAATTCTACACCTAGGAACCTAACAGAAAACATATAAATAAAGAGGTATGAGGAGAATCACCAACCTGTCAAGTTGTAATGGTGGATGTGGTTTCACTCCAATTCAGTGCTTGCAACCTTCCATGATTGATCTTTAATGGAAGATAAGAATTCTGTATGCACAAAGATTGATGGATAATGCTTGTAATGAGTGAATCGTGGCTTGCTTGCACTTGAAGTCTCTCTTGAATATCACCTTCTCCTCTCACTTTCTCCACCAATCTTGCCAACCTTTTTCTTCATTGTGATCCTCTCAATATATAACCATCAATAGAATCATCTAGGAGCTTCTAGAATGAGCTAGAATGCTTTGGAATTTCTCATGAAGTGACATATGGTATCATCTCATCTCATGCATTAAGGCCTTAATTTTGTGCCAAAATCTCCCCTTGTGAGATATTGAAATGGAATGTGCAAAAATCAGCTTATCTTTGGCTTGTGTGAAGATTTGCAAAGTTGCCTTAAGATGCAAGAAACAACTTTACAAAGCAACCTCCATTTTTAAGCTTCAAATCAAAATTGTGTTTAAACCATTGTTTTTAAAATGATGTTTGGATTCAAAATGACATATTGGATGACCTATTTTGGACTCATAGATCTCCCAAACCAATTTCCAACTTGGATCCATTTAAGTTATAAGCCATTTTTAGGTCATTTTCACCCATTCTTGTCAATCCTTGCTACAAGCTTTTCCAACAACTCATGACCACTTTTATAGGCTTAAAATTCCATTTTGAACAACTTTTATGTTTTGAGTTTTTTCATTTGAGGCTTGGAAATATGAGATATGGCCTTTGCTTAAAATGACCTATAACTTCCAAATGACCAAAATACCCCTGTCCTGTTCAAACCATAAGTTGAGTTATACAAATCCTATCAAGGACTTCTAGTACTCTATAGAAAGCTAAGAAGATGCTCTTCAACATTCATGTTGACCAAGAGATCATAGGAATCATCCCACTAGGGCAAAAGTTGTCTGCAAGCTGGGTGACTTTCAAGGACCCAGATTCACATACCTCAGATGACCTGTAATTTGTCAAAACCATAACTTGAGCTCTGCACATCCTATCAAGGACTTCTACCACTAAAATTAAAGCTAAGAGCAATATCTACAACATTCATGTTGTGGGGAAGATGAGATACCAATCACATCTTGAGCTAAAACTGCCTGGAAGATGGGGATCAAATTAGGGTTTTTTCACTGACAATCCTTAGAAACCCTAGCTTGAAACTTCTCAAACTCCTCAATCATGATGAGTTGGTCTATGAATCATCTTTATAACATCTCCATACATCATTCCATGATCTCATGGCCCTTGGATTAGGTCTCAACCTTTTCCAAATCTGCAGTTGACCTAGGGTTGACCCAGTCAAAACCCTAATTCTACCATTCATGGCTGAATCTTCTGACTTCTTGCATAATGACCCCTCTGGGCTTCATGATGGCTTTCAAGACATCTCATAAACTCTCTCAAAGCTTCAAGTTCAACCTCACAGTCTCAGAATCATCTGAGGAGCACCCACAACTCTCAAGTTAGGAGGCACACAACTCTGGTTTCAACCAATTCCTCTGAGGATCTCCTGAACTTTCTGATGAAGGCATCAACTTTCAAACACTTGATGGGTAAATTAATGTTGGTCAAATTTTGGGGTGCAACAGCTGCCCCTATTCAAACGGCTTGAACCTGACTGGGTGAGAAGCGAACGACTCTCAGCCAATCAAGGTGCGAGACGGTTGAATACCGGTAAACCCGAAAATTTGCCAACTGCACGAGCACACGATACTCTGCGGGGAACAAATCTTCGAATACTGCAATACTAGCTGCACTGCAACTAGCTGGAGAGATACTGATCTAACATCTTCTGACCTGGGGTTCACCCCTAGTAAATGGAACAAAAGGTACACTTGCGTATTTGAAACTACTCCGCTGGGAATGAGAGACTTAATTGAGCACACTCTGATCTGGGGTTCTCCCTCAGAACCATAACGAACATCCGAATACTACTGCATACTGCCCACCGTAGAACTTCAACATCAAAGATATATGAAACCCTGGCCCCTGGCCACTTCCAGCTTCAGCTAGAAAAGATCTTCAAGTATTTCTGAAGATGGGCATCCTTGGCCTCCAAGGATATAAACCTTGCCCGTCGGCGATTCCAGCTTCAGCTAGAAAAGATCTTCAAGTATTTCTGAAGATAAGCACCCTTGGCCTTCAAGGATGTAAACTTTGCCCGTCGGCAACTCTGCAGGAGGTATCTTCGACTTCAGTCTGAAGAAAATGATCCTTGGCCTTCAAGGATACATGGGTCTGCCTTCAGGCAACTCCGCCTCTGCTATAGAGTATCCGTGACTTCAGTCAGGGATATACTTCGGCCTTCAGTCCGAAAAATGAATCCTAAGTCATTCATGACTTTGGGGATAACCTTGCCTTCAGGCACCTTCGCTTCAGCTTGGGAAATCTGTGACTTCAGTCAGAGAAGTGGTATCCTGAGCCATTCATGACTCTACGGGGATTCAAACACTTTGCCTTCAGGCAAACTCCGCTTCAGCTGGAGAAACATCTTCGACTTCAGTCAAAAGAAACACTATTCACTTGATCGCAATCAATCATCACCCCAGGACAACTGACTTGGTCTTCAGGCCAACACGGATCACCTTGCATACGAAAGTTGGATCTACAAACTTTTGAACCTTGTTTTCAGACAAACGTTGATTCATCAACAAGGAAATCTGAATCCACAGGAACCTTCTGATATCGCCTTCAGGCGTTTACGAAGTCAATCTTCAGATTAGACATCACTGTTGGAGCAAACATATCACGCTGCTGAGGACTTCAAGAATCATCTTGAACAAACAACTCCGTCGGGCACCTTCAAGAATCATCCTGAACCGATAACCATTCTGGAGACTTTATTCTGCTGGGGATTCTAAGAATCTTCCTGGACAACTCTTGCCGGGTACAAACCAATCGCGGCTTGAGCAGCTTCCAAGGACTCGGCTCTCTTGGAGTTTCAGGCATTGTCCTGGGCGATCTTCGCCGGGGACTCTAGGTATCAATCTGAGCAACCAACTCGGGAGACTGCACTGGGGATCTCACAAATCATCTTGAGCAAACGGCCCTGCTGAGAGATTCGAGAATCATCTTGAACTGAAGACTTCGCTAGGGATCTCAAAAATCATCTTGAGCACACGACTTCGTTGGGGAGAACGTCAGGAATCGTCCTGAGCAACTGATCCTTCGGCGGGACACCTGTAAAACAAGAATGGTAACAACCTAGATCATGTTTATGATGCATATGATTCGGTGCCATGCCCCACACGGTGGAAATGCTATGCGTTTATGCTAAATGCTATGCAATCATGCACAATGATGCGATCCCGTCAGCAAAATAAATGCCGAAGGGGAATTCTCCTGTCAAGGAGAAAGAACTACTCAGATAGAGGAATCATCCTGCTGAGGAAAACGTGGGCACGCCAATATCAATCGGACTCTGTCTGGGGAACTGATCTTCAGTTGACTGCTGCAGGGGAAACAACTTCAGTTGACTGCTGCAGGGGAACGAAGCTCCACGAGAACCTGGACCTGCTGACGGAAAGTGATATCAATCGCGAGGATAAACTGCGTGGCCGTCTCGGCTACTCTTCTGGGGATAACCACTCTGTGGGGAAGCAACTTCAGCTGCTCAACACTCCATTGGGGAAACAACTAAACATGATCTGATCAACTTCCAAGGACTCGGCTCTCTTGGATATCTGCAAACTCGGCTGAGGAAGGAGAAACCATTCTGCTTCGCTGGAGAGAGCGCGACTCTGGGGAAATACCGCATTGGCTATCCAATACTCTGCTAGGGAAAATCCACTCACGGTCCCAACTGCTTCCGAGGATTCGGCTCTCTTGGGGGCTTGCAGACTCAGCCGGGGAGAGAAATCATTCTACTTCACTGGAGAGTACGACTCTGATGAGGAATTTCCCTTTCGCTGGGGAAGAAAAAATCATCTGACTTCGGGGGGAGAGTACAACTCTGCAGGGGAATACAACATCAGCTATTCCAACACTCTACTAGGGAAGAGGGAATCATCCGACTTCGGGAGAGAATACGGCTCTGGTGGGGAATCTCAATTCCGCTGGAGACTTCAGTCTGGCACCATCAGTTACTGCATCCTTCGGCGTACGAACAATTTCCTACGAATCCTACACTTGTGACCCGGTGCTGGGGAAGACACCTGCTTCGGCGACCTTACTGGGGAAACACGAGCTTCGGCAACCGAACATTTCTACGAAATCTGCACTTGTGACCCGGTGCTGGGGGACGAATACGAGCTTCTGCGCGCGACTCAGCTGATGAGGATGACGTTCCTTCAGGATACGTCTGCTTGGGGAAGAGAATCCTCTCTGCCTGGGGAGACATATCAATGCTCACGGCTTCGCATTCAGACTCTGCGGAGGAGAGACTACTGAACTCTGCTGGAGAAGGAGGGCTCGCCCTGCTTCGGGGATATCAATCCTGGTCTGCTGAGGGTAATCTTGACCCTAATCTGATAAGGGATAAACGCCATCTCAATCTGCCGCAGTCTCAAACTGTACAGGGGGAACAACCTCAAACCGTACATCTCTGCTAAGAAACAATCCTGATTCCACAACGTCAACACAGGGAATACAGACTACCAATCATGGAACCGAGTAACAGGTTAGGCTGTAGGATAACAATCCAATGACAACAAGGCTTCTTCAGAAGACTCAGGTTTTGGCAGGGTAATGACACGATTCCCCGATACTCAATTCGTGCTAGGGTGAACAAACTCATTTGAACAACTTGCCCCAGCGCAATTCAACTTGCCCCAATCCGACTTTTGGGAATAATTCATTCTGAACCGAAAACAACTGGCCACAAGACAATCCTCAGATGGCTTGCCCCAACACCTGCACATCGGAAGGATTCATCCTCCACTAATCAACTCTCAGCATGGTCGGCTTCAATATCTCTGAAGTAGTTTGCCCCTGAGCGAGCGATGAGCGACTCAACATGCTCTGATTGAACACTGGAGGGATCTGCCCTCAAATCGCAAGAATTCTGGATAACTGCCCCTGATTGGGTCTCGAGAAGATTTGCTTCCGACCAACCGCTTCTTGCATAAACTGCCCCATGATCAACTGACGCTCCGGGACTTGTCCTCAGACAAACTGATTCCAAACTCACTGGAAGTCAATGCCCCAGATTCACAGGGTTTCACAGCACACCATTCTGATCCAGACCTCTGACGATTCAGTCCTGATTGACTAATCCCTGTTGAAGTTCCTTCGTATCAGCTACTAACCTGCAATTAAAATTGTTTATTCACGAATGGTAATTTTAATGCAGTGTTCATGCAAATTTCGAAAAAATGTTGTACTGTCACTCATTTACGTGTCATGCTAGTGAGTGACGAATGAACCAAAGAGTTCAGACGTAGTGCTGATGTAATCAGTGAAAAATACAATAAGGATATGATTAGCAAATCATGCAGGAGTCAGGTTACTCCACCTTATCGTAATGCGCTTTCAGAATAAACCCTGCCTCAATTAGGTCTTTTAAGGGTTGTATCGTGGTCGGGTTCAAGGTTCGTGAAACAAAGGATATTTGGCTCAAATTATGATTTGTACCCACCCCTCCTACGTGATGATCTCCGATCCTAAAGTTCAGTTAACTTGGGTCGAGCGCTCGCCTCTTCGAGAGGTATGTTGAACATTGGGAACAACTGGTTAAAGAACTCACCAGGTGTTTCGGAGTGACAGTTACTCCTTTTTCGTTTTCGGTGTCTGTATCTACATGACTTTGTCCTTGTTTGAGGATTTTTCTCTTTTATAATCCTTTCTTTTTCATTCATTTTTTTTTGATTCCCTAATTTTTGCCTGGACTGACTCCTTTTGAGTTCTTTTCGATTTTTCCTTTTGAAGTCCAGCGGGATGCCCTGATTTTTTGCCTAAGTATTTGCTTTCTAGCTTTTCTTTTTTACTTAGCGGGCTTTCTTATTCCCCTTTTTTTCTTTTGGAACAAGTCGTGCGACACTGGCTGTCTGGATTTATCCGAGAGGCTTGTAACTGTCTCACTCCTGATTGGTGAGGTTTAACCATTGTGGTTGATGAGGTACGACCTCTGGAGAGGAATATGATGTGATTGGTCCTCGAAGGACAACACTCCTCTATAAGACTCGAACGCTCGATCAAGCTGACTGACAACTACCTTGCCCCGGGTTAAGATGTGAGGGTTAAAAAGTCCGAAAGAAACTCCTAATCCTCGGCTCGAAGTGGTTAACAAGGGATTCTCTTCCTTATCTCTCCGGTGTTTAGGGATTTGAAACAATGCCTTATACGTCATCGGCAAGGTTTTATCTGAAAGCAATACGATCATTGGTTATGAGTATTCAGCTTCATCATCCTCCCTCCACTCATTGCTAATCATAGTAATAAAGTGGAGTAAATAAAATGCAAGTGTCAGTGCAATGCAGTAAATGAGTGACAACGACATAACTAATTCAGAAAAATGCATAGTCACTTTATTAATATTGCCATTCGAAACATACAATGTTTAACAACAAGTAGTAAGTAACAGAAAAGAAACTACAAATGCAAATGGTAAAAAGTCCGAGGACTGCCAATGCTGAGGACGTCTACCTGTCTGGATCACCGGCTTCTGGAAATAATCCTCTGAATCTGCAAGCTCAAGCAGCTGAGAGGTTGTCACGTACAACCAAAACTCCGTCTGGAAAGGAAATACACCCTTGGTCGATCAATTGTTGCACTTTCGCCTGGAAAGCCTTGCAATCTTCAGTTGAATGCCCCAGAGACCCACCATGGTAACCACACTGAGCATGAGGATTGTACCCTGGAGGGTAAGGCTCTGGCACGGGCTTGAGAGCTTTCGGTTCCACCAAAGAATTCTGAATCAACTGTGGAAGAATCTGGCTATACGACACAGGCACTGGATGGGAAGAAGCATTCCTTCGTTCTAAGTGGTTGCGAGGTCTCTTGTAATCCTGGTGTTGGTATTCTTTCCGCCAAGGAGTAAGAGGTCGTCGTTTCCGAATGGCAACGGTCTCTTGTTTAGGCGCTTGCGTCCTTGAACTTGATCTAGGTAGAAACTGCGAGCGAGGCGATGCAGTCACCAAAGGTCGCGGGACATATTCAAGATCTTTCTCAGCTTCAGGCAAAGGAATGGAATCATTCGCCTATTCTACAGGGTACGGGATGAACTTTCCCGATGCTCTCATGCCGCCCGGCACAAGCCTAATTGTCCTTGAGTCAATAAGGTCTTGAATCTTATTCTTGAGAGCCTTACATGTTTCAACATGGTGCCCCAGTGCTCCTGAGTGGAAATCACAATGCATGTTGAGATCAACGTCTGGCGACACGTCACCTGGTGGATCCGAGGTCCGAAGCTTGAGAACACGGTTCTGAACCAACAGTGGCAACAGTTGGGCATAACTCACAGGTATTGGGTCCACAGCTCTGTCCAGTAGCTTCTTCTTTTGATTATAACCTTCAGGGTTATTCTGAGATGCCTGGCGCGGCTGCTGGCGAGACAGGCCTCGAGCTTCATGCTGTGTAGAGGATCTATGAGGTCCATTTGGCTTCAGCACAGGTGGCACTGACGGTAACGGAGGAAGCACTTTGGGCTCCACCTTGGGTGCTTGACCACTCTCCTTTTTTAGCACACTTCTCACCACTCCCATGAGGAAGCTCAACTGATTCTGCAACTGCTGATTCTCTTCTCTGAGTACTTGCTGGTCCAGGCGCACTGCCTGTATGTCATTCATGACCTGCCCCAACTGGCTTTGGATTCTCCCCAACTCAGCTTGTACCTGCTCCATTAGTCTGAGCTGCTCGATTCTGAGTCAAACCTGCAAACACAAGGGTTAGAAGACACGCCCCGGCGTCTGTCATGCAAGATGAATTGTGCTAATGCCATGGGTGTCTGTACTTTTAGGAGATCACCCCTAATTCTGGTGTCAACGTGCCAACATAGTGTCAATGCAGTGATAAGACTGGATCCATTCATGGAAGAAAATATCTCATATTGTCCGGGACACCAGAATCAGGATACGAAATGCGCCTGCAGCACAGACACATGCTAATGGAATGCAAACATGAATATGCGAACTAATGCAAAATGCAGTCATGCAATGATATATCCGGGTAACTGCTTTGGAGATTCTGTGTCCATAATCACTGATGGGAAGAAAACCCCGGTGGAGGACCACAGATCAGATCTACTAAGAACGACCTTCTGATAGGACCATATGCATAAGATCAAAATTCTGCTCTGTCGAAAACAAATGTCTGATAATAAGGACCTCGGGTGTACGATCAAGAAATATCTGCTGATGAAGTCTTCAGACCCCAAATCAAAAATCTGCCCTATCAAGAACAAACATACAGCTGCTGATGAGATCTTCAGACCCCACTCAAAATCTGCCCTATCAAGAACAAACAACATCTGCTGATGAGATCTTCAGACCCCACTCAAAATCTGCCCTATCAAGAACAAACAACATCTGCTGATGAGATCCTCAGACCCCAATCAAAATCTGCCCTATCAAGAACAAACCACTGATGACAATACTCTGATCAAAACCTGCTCTCTCAAGAACAGCCATACACCTGATGACAAGATCCTCTGATCAAAACCTGCTCTATCAAGAACAGACAAATCCGCAACTGAGAACCCTGGTACCAACATAACTGATCCACTGTCAAGAAAACCAGGTGGTCTGGAGGTCAAAGTTTCCTACAATAAACCCAATCCCACTCACAGGTATGGACCTAATCCACGGACAAAGGTACGACATCCTATGCGGTCATCAGCGTCACAGACTTTCATGAGCGACGATACGATTCCCAGAAGGAGTGGCATCATCAAGTCATGAAGAGGCCTCACTTAGCTGACTTCCAAATGATCGGTCCCCAGAGTCGACAATCCTCACGTCTGGACTCCCCTCAGATCCTCAGGACCGGAAAGGAGCACCTCTGCAAGAACCTCGTCTGAGCGCAGATTTCGTAGGGAACTGTGCCTGCTCAGCAGACAGGTTCGTCTACTACTCTCCGCAACTATGTCTAGGTGTATACTCAAGCCCAGGTCCGGCTTCTCACTCATAGTAACATCCCTCTCCCACAGGAGCACAGATAATCATATCAAATTGGAAATAAAATGCGGGAAATAAAGTGCGAGAATTAAACACAACCCAACAGGTAAACAGACAAGCGGTAGGATTGACTCTCATAGGGAACCGGAGAACCAGAGATTCTGGGTTCGGTCCCCAGCAGAGTCGCCAGCTGTCGCTTGCGCGAAAATAAGGTGCCGGCATGACAGAAGAGTCGCCACCTTTCGTTATTTATCCCTCAGAGCGGGAAAGGAAACGATCGGAAAAACCTGACGAAAAAGGGTAAGACAAGGTCATCGCAACCATTGTCTGGGTTCGGGAGTCGGTTACGCAAGGGGAAGGTATTAGCACCCCTCACGTCCGTCGTACTCGACGGGATCCACGCTTGTTTGTTTACTTGGGTGGGTTGGTTTTATTCTATCTACCTATCAAGGCTGGCTGAAAAAGAAAAGAAAAATGACTCGGCAAAGCGTCGCACTTTATGCCTACGTATTCTCATCAGAGAATGAGAAATCAGAGTCAACGTAGTTCGGCCTACGAAGGGTTATGGGGGAAGGTTGCTCGCTAGGATATCGCATCCTATGCCTACGTACTTCCACACTGCATGGAAGATCAGAGCAAACGTAGTTCGGGAAACTACGGTTTATTTCCTGTTATGAAAGAAGTATTTTTTATTGTGTTTGCGATTTCAACCGCACTAGAGACTATGACCTGAGAGTGAATGCGTCGCATGTCACCCAAAGGGTACCATACTAAACATCCAGACTGTGGAAAAGCAACTCTCCCACAATCCTTTCTCAGATAGCTTAAGGCTCGTAACGTACGAAAGAAATCATTCATGATTACTGTATCTTAAACTGTTTTGAGATGAGAAGAGAACAGGCCCAACTAGGAGGGAGACTATCAAGTCCTACTGTTATCATGCCATGGATTCATCCTATGGTTGAGGTTTGAATAGGGAGCTCCTAGATGTTGTCATGCATAGGTTTCAACCTAAAAGTCTATCATCAAATCCTTATCAAAGGAAATGAGAGTCCTAAGGGATCATGTCAATGATACACAGACAAAGCATCAGCTTAACAGTAAAATGCATGCAATGCAAGTGAGGGAGGAAATGTGTGTGGGGCTTCAGCCTCCACAAGCTCATCTCAACCTCAAGCCAGAATGAAATAACAGTAATCATACTGAAAAACAAACAACATGCTATCAAGCAATATACAGATAAAAGAAATGAAGTGCCATCAGGCAAACAAACCACATGCTTGAGAAAGAAATTCTACATCTAGGCTCTCCCTAATCCTAACCCTGAAACAAAACCCTAATCTAATCTATAAGCAAAGCCCTAAAGCAAAGCCCTAATCAAATCTAAGCAAAGCCCTAAAGAAAAAGGAAACAATCCTAGTCTTCAAGCTTCAAAACAAGCTTACCAAAGAAAGGGAGCTAAGTAGACAGACTCATAGTGTCTTCCTCAGGAAAGCACTAGGAGGCTTATACTCAGGAGTCATATCCTATGTGGCTCAACAACTGTGATCAGTTTACATTCCTCCTCAGGAGAAATTAAACTCACATGAAGGCTCCAACATCATTGGATACTTAAGAAGTCCTAGATGAACTAAGGGAACTAAGTGAACAAACCCATAGGACCTTCCTCAGGAAAGTACTAGGGGGCTTCCACTTAGGAATTGTATCCCATGTGGCTCAACAGCTGTGATCAGTTTATATTCCTCCTCAGGAGAAACTAAACTCACATGAAGGCTCCAACATCATTGGATACTTGAGAAATCCTACATGAACTAGGGGAACTAAGTGAATAAACCCATAGGACCTTCCTCAGGAAAGTACTAGGAGGCTTCCACTTAGGAATCGTATCCCATGTGGCTCAACAACTGTGATCAGTTTATATTCCTCCTCAGGAGAAACTAAACTCACATGAAGGCTCCAACATCATTGGATACTTAAGAAAGAGGTGAGAAGAAAGAATGAAAGGTATCCATAGTGCCTTCCTCAGGAAAGTACCATGAATTTCCCTCAAACTTCAGGATCTCAAACCTCACAAACAGGGAACAGGCTCCAACCTCTGGATCTCTGGGTCTCTGGTCTTCAATCTTCTCCTTCATCATGCTCCTTCAACAAGGTCTTCAAAGCAAACCAAGCCCCACAACAATTCCCCAAAGATAAACCCCAAAGACAGACAAATATCACACAGACAGTCAATATAATCAGTCAACTTCAGAAAATATCTAAAAATATAAAGACCAAGGGGAAGATTCTAACAATCATTTACAAGGGTCCATAACACCTACCCATAACATCCCTATATGCCCATACCCAAAAATCAAGCTAGAACTCCTAAAAGAAAATGAATTATTTCACCTATGCATTCTTAAACCCTAATTTGGTACCCTAATGCTAACCTAATTAAACTAATCAAATTTTAATCTAAAAATCATGAATTAAATCCTAAGGGGAACTAGGACTCAATATCTAATCACACTAAAAAGAATGAATCAAAAAGATTCAGGGAAAGTCCTAAAATAAATTCTACAAAATTGATTATCAAACTAAACCTATTTAAAAGCTAATTAAAAGAATAATATTCTAAAAATATGAAACTAAAAATAAAATGGAATTTTATTTTTTATTAATTTTCTAGACAAGATTATGAGTTTACAGAAAAAACAAGAAATGAAAAATATCTATTTTTGGATTTTATATGATTTATTTACAAACAAGAAAATATAAAAGAAAAACAAAATAAAAGAAATGAATTAAAATGGGGGAGGGGGTATCAAAATGAATTCGCCCAGTTGAATTCCCAGATGGGCCAGGGATGGGGGGTGCCATCAGCGAATGCCTTAAGCCCACTATGAATCAGAAAAACAATACGAAAAACCAAAGAAAATTAAAAAACAACAGTGCAAATAGCGTTAGATTTCAGTTCAAATGTGGATTGGGCCGCTGGTGGGGGTGTGAGTATCAAGTTATGCTGAGGCCCAAGGTTTTCCATTTACTTAAACGCTGCGTATTGCTTAAAGGCTTTCCCTCCGTTTTCAGAATTAAATTGGAGCCGTACGATGAGGGTATTAAGTCAATGAAAAGAGAGAGATCCAACGGCCCTCACGTTATCTTCTCCAAATGTTAGGGTTTTCAGAAAAAAAACACTTCCATGCAGAGATCTTTACCTCACTCGTTCTCCTTCATTTGGCCATGAAATCAAAAAATTACAAAGCCTAAATTGATCTACTAAACCCCAGGGACATGGCCATGCGCATAGTTTCCACTGAAACGCCTTGTATCGTCCAAACAGAATGCATGAAGGTTAGGGTTCCACCATGCTACACTGATATCAACCTTGATTAAACTCAAATCTAGTGATGTAATCTTGTTCCTCATGTTGCCCTAATCAATCTAAACTATAACATGATCATTTAAACCCTACGTACAGCTTGTTCTTGAACCTTGAAGAAATTGTGACCTGTCATGGAACTCCATAGAATCTTCTCTAAGTTTCAGAAAATGATCAACTAACCTAGCATGTTAATTCTACACCTAGGAACCTAACAGAAAACATATAAATAAAGAGGTATGAGGAGAATCACCAACCTGTCAAGTTGTAATGGTGGATGTGGTTTCACTCCAATTCAGTGCTTGCAACCTTCCATGATTGATCTTTAATGGAAGATAAGAATTTTGTATGCACAAAGATTGATGGATAATGCTTGTAATGAGTGAATCGTGGCTTGCTTGCACTTGAAGTCTCTCTTGAATATCACCTTCTCCTCTCACTTTCTCCATCAATCTTGCCAACCTTTTTCTTCATTGTGATCCTCTCAATATATAACCATCAATAGAATCATCTAGGAGCTTCTAGAATGAGCTAGAATGCTTTGGAATTTCTCATGAAGTGACATATGGTATCATTTCATCTCATGCATTAAGGCCTTAATTTTGTGCCAAAATCTCCCCTTGTGAGATATTGAAATGGAATGTGCAAAAATCAGCTTATCTTTGGCTTGTGTGAAGATTTGCAAAGTTGCCTTAAGATGCAAGAAACAACTTTACAAAGCAACCTCCATTTTTAAGCTTCAAATCAAAATTGTGTTTAAACCATTGTTTTTAAAATGATGTTTGGATTCAAAATGACATATTGGATGACCTATTTTGGACTCATAGATCCCCCAAACCAATTTCCAACTTGGATCCATTTAAGTTATAAGCCATTTTTAGGTCATTTTCACCCATTCTTGTCAATCCTTGCTACAAGCTTTTCCAACAACTCATGACCAATTTTCTAGGCTTAAAATGCCATTTTGAACAACTTTGATGTTTTGAGTTTTTTCATTTGAGGCTTGGAAATAGGAGATATGGCCTTTGCTTAAAATGACCTATAACTTCCAAATGACCAAAATACCCCTGTCCTGTTCAAACCATAAGTTGAGTTCTACAAATCCTATCAAGGACTTCTAGTACTATCTAGAAAGCTAAGAAGATTCTCTTAAACATTAATGTTGACCAAGAGATCATAGGAATCATCCCACTAGGGCAAAAGTTGTCTGCAAGCTGGGTGACTTTCAAGGACCCAGATTCACATACCTCAGATGACCTGTAATTTGTCAAAACCATAACTTGAGCTCTGCACATCCTATCAAGGACTTCTACCACTAAAATTAAAGCTAAGAGAAAGCTCTACAACATTCATGTTGTGGGGAAGATGAGATACCAATCACATCTTGAGCTAAAACTGCCTGGAAGATGGGGATCAAATTAGGGTTTTTTCACTGACAATCCTTAGAAACCCTAGCTTGAAACTTCTCAAACTCCTCAATCATGATGAGTTGGTCTAGGAATCATCTTTATAACATCTCCATACATCATTCCATGATCTCATGGCCCTTGGATTGGGTCTCAACCTTTTCCAAATCTGTAGTTGACCTAGGGTTGACCCAGTAAAAACCCTAATTCTACCATTCATGGCTGAATCTTCTGACTTCTTGCATAATGACCCCTCTGGGCTTCATGATGGCTTTCAAGACATCTCATAAACTCTCTCAAAGCTTCAAGTTCAACCTCACAGTCTCAGAATCATCTGAGGAGCACCCACAACTCTCAAGTTAGGAGGCACACAACTCTGGTTTCAACCAATTCCTCTGAGGATCTCCTGAACTTTCTGATGAAGGCATCAACTTTCAAACACTTGATGGGTAAATTAATGTTGGTCAAATTTTGGGGTGCAACACCCATTACAAGATAACTTATGGTACAAGCTAACTTAAACAATTGGGATTACAAGCAAGGCCCAATTCAACATGCTAACAACCCTAGCAATATTGACTAATGCATGTTAGAACAAACTTCGACTACAACACGCATTACTCGCGAACAGACTTCGACAACACTAGAGTTTGATCCAACATCTCACACATCTCAATATTTTAGGAGCCATCATTGTTATCCATTTTGGGAAGATTTTCACTTTGTAATTCAAACTATTTTGAATAGTTTCTTTTTGTCACTTATATTATTATTTAATCATTATCTTGAAAGTTCAACCTAGATTTGTACGTATAACATGTTTGAAATACAAAGTTCTTTTACCAATACCACTTTGTTTTTTTATTGGATTAATCCTTTGGGCTGATTGCATTTTAGAAAAACAACAACTTGGAGGAAAGTATTTAAGATTGGTCTAACTTGCTAGAACTGTATGGAATTGCAAAAGGGACACATACCAGGCGCAATTCTCCAGCATCTTAGTACGACATCTAGGCTTTATGCAACAAGCGTCAGATTATTGTGTTTTTACCGAATCTTTTGAGAAGATTCAGTTATACTTTGTTGCTATTAATTTAGTAATATGATTATATGATTTGGTGGACAATTGTGAAGATCAAATCAAATATAAAAGAGATTTAAATTTGAATTTATAACAAATGAAATCATATATTTTTGTTGGATATATTCAAGGAGCAAATAAAATATCCAACAAATTCTGCATTAATTCTAGACGAAATTAAAGATATTATTCAAGAAGAAAAGCTTAGAGTTTTTATTATTATATAAGGAGCTCAAACCTACATTTGAAAACAAACATTTCCATTGAAGATCTTAGAGTGCTAGGGTTTACAAGAGTCCTTGTGATTTATATGTACACCTCTATATTCTAGTAACTTGGCATAAAAGGTTTGTCTAGTTGAGTTGTAAATTCAACTTTGTTATGTACACCTCTATGTTTCAGTAAGTTGGCATAGAAGGTTTGTCTAGTAAGTTGTAATATTCAATATTCTTTCATCTTGTTAAGATTGAAGTTGATCACTAGGATTTAGTGTTTGTTTGCCCTGTCACTAGTTTTGTGGTAGAGAAGAAAGTGAGTAAATTCTCATGTTTAGGAGGAGACTCTAAATAAAAAGTCTCAGGGTTGTGTTAGGAAGAGGCATTGAACAACATAGGGGTTTTTGTTGCTTGTAAGTCTAATCGTACAAAACTATTAATAAGTGCTTTTCCTTTCTTGGGTTGTGGGCTCAACTCCCCCCCAAACGTAGGTGTAGTTTCACTGAACTGGGTAAACAATTAATTGTGTTGTTTATTACTTTTCTTCTCCATCATCTAGTAATTGTTATTGTAGTGATTCTGGTTTATCTTGTTGAAGTTATTGTCAGGGCATCATGTTCGACATTTGTCCCCTGAGGAACAAAATTTCAATTTGCATCAGAGCAGTTACTCTAGTGTGTTGGGTGGGCTCCATGGAAGATAAATTATGCTCAAATGGAGTCAATTAAAGATGGAGGACCAGTCAACAAACCACCTGTTTTAGATGACACAAATTATGATTATTGGAAGGTGATGATGGTGTCTTTTCTCAAATCCTTCGGGAAACAAAGCATGGAAAGCTGTGATCAGGGGATCGAAACATCCAATGATTACTTCTAAAGATGGTATAACCTAACTAAAACCAGAGGCTGATTAGGCTAATGATGAAGATGATGAAACCCTTGGGAACTCTAAGGCATTGAATGTGATTTTCAATGGTGTGGACAAGAACATGTTCAAGCTGATCAGCACATGTTCAGAAGCTAAAGAAGCATGTGAGATTCTGAAAACTGCACATGAAGGCACATCCAAGGTTCATATGTCAAGGCTGCAGCTCCTAACAAAAAAGTTTGAGAACCTAAGGATAAATGAATATGAAACAGTGAATGAGTTTCACATCAGATTGTGTGACATCACTAACACATCCTTTGCCTTAGGTGAAAATATATCTGGAGAAAATTTCTCCAGAAAGATTCTTAGATCGTTACCTAAGAGGCTTGATATTAGAGTGAATGCTATTAAAGAAGCTTAGAACCTAAGAAGTATTAAGGTTAATGAACTCATTAGTTCCCTACAAACCATTGAGATGTCCATCAACGAAAGGTCAGAAAAAAAGAACAAAGGTATGCCCTTTGTATCAAACGTCGAGGAAGTTGGAAGTCAAGGTGTCAAAGGAGAAAGCTTAACCGGTGATATTGATCTTCTTGGGAAGTAATTCAACAATACCTTGAAGCATTTGGACAGGAAGTGAAGGACCAATATCATTCCCAGACAAGAGGTCTAACATCATTCCCTTAGACAAAGTCAAGAATTAAAAAGAATCCAAAAGTGGGAAGGGTACTCAGTGCTTTGAATGGGGAGGCTATAGACACATTGGACTAGAATGCCTTAACTTCCTAAGGAAATAGAAAATGGGATTAACCACCACTTGGTTTAATTCTGAAAGATAAGGTGGAGGAGAAATTTCCAACATTGTGATGACATATTATGAAAAAGATGAATCTGAAGATGAGTTCAGCTCTGAAGAACTGAATAGAGAAGAACTTGTGGAAGCATACAACCTTATTCTTACCAAGTGGGAAGAATTTCACTTATCCTGAGATAACCTGAAGAAAACAATAGACACACTTAAAAAGGAATAAAAAAGTGTGCTTCTACGATCACAATTTTAGAAAAATAAGTGTCATCACTAAACTCCAATCTAGGAAACTTGATGCAAACAAAAAGGAACCTGAACAAGAATTCAAGTTTACGTGATGAAAAAAATAGAGTTTGGAGAGATAACCAAGGATGAAGAGACGAGCGTGGAAGATACAAACAAAAGGATTCCCATAAAGAAGGTTGCTATTTCTTGAGAAAAGACTGAAGATCTAAAGTAGGATCGCATGTCACAAAACTGTGTTCAACTTATGGGATCCCATCATAGAAAGAGCAAGAAATAACCTCTAATATGTCAGAAATGTGGAAAATATGGTCATACAAGGTCACATTGTTTCAAATGGCTCAAGATAAATATCATAGGACACAGGAAATTCCATGTTGAGAAGAAATGGAAATTGGTTAATCTTGTTCAAGAAGAAGTTTCACCAAGGAAAAGCTTACCTACCAATACGAACCCATCGTGTATGAACTTCAACAATATTTAGGATGGTGTAACTAACAAAGGTAAAGAAATTCTTATCTAAAAGAAGAAGGAAGCAATTAAGAGTTTGCAAAACCTCAGAATTGATAAATCTGTTATGCTTGTAGAAGACAGGTCTACCAAGATGTCTAAACAGATAATCTAACATCTGTCTCGAGAGTCTGAAGTAACTCATGAGGATTGTGTCATAAAAGGGAAGACTGATGGTCAGGATGGAGGTCCTTCCAACTTTGAACAACATACTATAGTTAAAATAAGGGATAATAATGGTTATGCTATAAATTCTTCTCATATATCTGAAAGTTGGTCTAATTAACATGCCATGGTGCTTGATAAATTAGAAGCTGTTATGCTAGAGTATGTATCAGACAAGTCTGATCTAGATGCTGAAGGGATTATAAATATGGGCCCACTCAGAATCAAGCCTATGAAAATGCTTCATGAGGAAGATTCCTAGAATTCAGGTTTGAGCAATCCTTATGATGACGATAATGATGTGTCAGACATCTGGTCCAACATGTTTGTTGAATATCAAGTGCATAAGGAAGTTGATGGTTATAACCATGAAGATGGTATAATTGACAACAATGATAATAACCATGACCGGGCTCTAGAAGATGTGAAGACATAGGGTCAAAGTGTGATATTTAAGAATGAAAACATTCTTATGATTTGTACCTCAAAGAATGTTATATTCTCTCAGAATGATGAAGATTAGCCTACAAATGGAGATAGTGAGAAACATGTTGTTTCCTTAATATCTATTGAAATAGATGTGAATTGGTTCTTGAATGCTACCCCTGATAGTGTCATCTTAAGAGATAGTGAGGATCTGTTGTTAGACACAATGGTGGGAAGTAGGATAATGTCAGATCCTTAACATAGGGTAACTGAATATGAGTTCAGCATAACAGAAGATGTGAGCTACCTTCCCGATTATCAAGAAGAGAAAATAAAGATTTCCTCATGTGATTCCTTAGGAATTAGTTGCACTCAACTTGGATGGAGTAATCCTATAATCAAAGATGTCATCAAAATTGATAAGGAAGATGTGGTACAAGTTGTGACATACATCGTGAGTGATAAAATGGTAGCTAAGTTCCCAAGTTTGATGAAGAATGAGCAAGCTAGTATTGTGGTCTGTAGGGTAAAAAGAAGGCAAAAATTAGAGATAGATGTTGAAGAAGATGCCTTGTCCGTTGTGAAAAAACTGCATGACAATGAAATTCTCACTTTCAAAGTGTTTTACTTGGTTGAAGAAAGTCTGCTGAAGAGGACGTGGTTGTGTCACAGAAGGATATTCCTTGAAAGGAAGTTGACAGCATAAGTTTTAACAATTAAAGAAGTGGTACAATTGTTGAAAGAAGGATGTGGAATCTTGCCATCTGATGAAGCTGATCATACACCAGTTGGGAGCAGTGGTAAGCAGTTGCTCGGGATAAAATTTGTATTAAGCTGATCATATAAAGTTTGGAGCAAGACGTTTTGACATCGTTTTGGAACATCCTAAGGGTTATAAAGTATTCAATAATTCCAAGCCATCAAATCATAAATGAACATCTTGACAAATGTCATCACCTTATTAAGGAGCTCGTTGAAGAAAAGGAGGAAGCTCTTGAACACATGGCTATTAGAAATCAGTTAGATAATAGTCTCGCTAAGGCATTAAGGGATACTTTTAATGTCTGCTCGTGTGAGAATTAATAACAGTCAATGCTAGGGAGGTGTGTAGGGGAGTTTATCTCTGACTAGGTCGGTGTTTCACATGAAACACTACAAAATTTTCTTATTTCTATACCTCCTTTTATATGGACATGAGTTACAAACAAGGATCTTAATCTTCTGCAATTTTTCTCTTGTTATCTTCACATTTGCATTTCAAAATAATTAAATGTATGTAAATTCAAAACACTCTAAAAGAATGATGAAAGAAAGATCAAAGGGGTCGGGCCTTCTGAAAATGGAGAATATGCAATGTCATCTATAACTGACAAGGAGACTATTACCAAGAGGAATCATGTGAAGAAGAAACATATTCAAGAACATGATTCTGACTTAGAGGCTGATCCATAATGGATTGCTCATAAGCACTGCAGGTGATGGATTAAAGACTGGTCTGTTTAAATAATGTTGTGCATCTTTTGATGTTGTTCTAATCTTTTGTTGTTTCTTGGTGAGTATGTGCTAACATAACCCTTGCATGATTGATCTTGTGTATGTTATTCTCTATGCATACTAGTATGGGAATACTTGTCTATACCGGAAATTTCAACATTCTAGTATGAGACTACCTATCTGTACCGGAAATTTCAACATTATAGTGTTGGAAATTTCAAAATTTTAGTATTTCATCATAGTTTCATGTAAAATTATAAATTTTTATTAAATTTTCGATGTAGTTTTCAGATTACCGATACAATCTCATAACTTTTGAAAAATCGATAACTTTATTGAAGGATATATATTACGGTGAGAATCGGATATCAAGCTATTAATTAACTTGAATCACTAATCATGAAGTTCACCACTGAGCTTTGATTTATCCAAAGGAAAGGGTAAAGATCGAAGAAAACCCTAAGTGCGCTATGTAACAACAAAGCTAGAGATTTAAGGTTCAAGGGTTGGTTATACCTAGGGAAGGTGTTAACATCCTAAGTATCTGTAGTACTCTATAAGAACCTCTTATTAGTATTTGTGTTATGTTAAAGTTTTCTTGCTAAGGAAAAGGTGCTAAGGTAAAGACCTAAGGTATGTACATTAAGCATGCTCGCCAAGACATCGCATCTCGTGCCTACGTATCCTAACTAGGATGAAATCAGAGCAACCGTAGTTCACCTAACTAGGGATGAGGAACTCTTGATAAGATCAAGGTTCCAAAGGGGAAGTAAGTATCCATAACCATGATACTTACACAGAGTTAAACAACTCTCTAAGTCTAAGTTGAAACCTAACCTAACTAGGGTTGACTTTAACCAAAGTCAAAAGGGAAAATGAGTATCCATAACCATGATACTCACATAGAGTTTACCAACTCTACCTAAATCTAAGTTGCAAGACCAATTGGTTCTAACCAGACCAAAAGGAGGGAGATAAATGTTAGTTGTTAGTGGTTAGAGAGCTCGACAAGATATCGCATCTTGTGCCTACATATCCTGACTAGGATGGAATCAGAGCCTTCGTAGTTTGGCTAACTAGGGTAAAGAACACTTGACTACGGTCAAGGTTCAGGGGGAATAAGCCTCTATAACAATGATACTTATATAGAGTTAACAAACTCTCTAAGTCTAAGTTGAAAACTAACCTAACTAGGGTTAACTTTAACCAAAGTTAAAGGGGAAAATGAGTACTCATAACCATGATAGTAACATAGAGTTTACCAACTCTAAACCTAATTCTAAGTTGTAAGACAATTGGCTATAACAAGGCCAAGAGGGGAAGGTAAGTACTTATAACAATAGTACTTACATAAGGTTAACAAACCCTAACCTAAGGCTAGATTAAAGAGGGAAGAGGCTCTGACAAGGCTAAGGGAATGACTCTAATAAGGTCATTGATGCGTCCGCAAGTGCACGAAAATATCGAAGTAGTATAAAAGATTTGCCGAACCCACAGAGACCAATGTTAACCTACCGTTATCTATTGTCGCGGCGTAAAGCTAAGGCTAATGGAATTAGGAAAGTTAAATGCGAACAAAATTAAAAACAAAGGAAATAAAGATTTTTATTTTTAGAAAGAGCGGTAAAGGGATATCGATATGTAATGCTTTAGCTTTCGGGGATTCGACAGGTCGTTGGTGCTTTTTAGTCTTGCAAACACTCTTCAGGAGAAAATACTCGTTTAAAGACCTTTGTCTTACGATGGTTGTTGACTCGGGTAATAATTCTAAGGCGGAATGTACGCTCTCGCAGTCCCATTCGGGGTTAAAACTACTTTTTGAAAACAAATAAATTCTGATTTCTTTTAAAGCGCTTTCTCCATGTTTAAAATCAATGCCTAGTTCTTACTATCCAGTTTGAACCCCAGCTTTCGTGTGCCGGCTTGTGCCTTAATGAATTTCCCACTTTCGTGGCAAAACTACTATAAATAATTTCTCGTTTTCGCGACGAAGGTTTATTTAGAAGATTTTGATTAAAAACTACGACCAGAAAGGTGTTTGTAAAAAGGGAAGGTGCACCGGGTATCATCGAATCCCATCCTACTAATTCGATTACATACCGATAAAACTAATTTAGCTAGACATGATAATTAATGCAAACGGAAATAAACAATTGCAGCAAAATAAGATGACATGCATACTGATAGAAATAAAATAATAATTCAATTAATAAAAACCTGTAAATTGTACTGATCTCGAATCCTTGAGTAGTCCTCCACAATGTTGGCAGGATTCTACTTTGGCGAGAAGTAAAAGGTACATGAAGAAATACTGTGGTACAAATGAAAATAAAAAGGAATGGAAATGGGAAAATAATGCAAGAACGTAAATTCGGCTTCAATGGAAATTTCGGCAGCACTTCGATACCTCGAAGGCTTCCCCCTCAACGCTGTGAATCTCAGGCCTATTTATAGGAGATATTTCATTTCTCAACTGCCAGAGGTCATGCTTAAGTTATGGGGAAAGTGGGAGTAACTTCCAGTAGTGGGCAGTTAGTGGAGAAAGTGTAGGAGGAGATTAAGTTGAATGTGCTCGTGGGCACTTCTGTGTTTGACGTTATTATGTTTTTGAGAGCATGACGATCGTGATGAATCTGTGACGGGCGTGACGAACGTGACGATTGTGTTGCTCTGTGACGACCATCATGTACGTGACGACCGTGATGATGCTGTGACGAGCGTCACACGCGCAAACTCCATTTCTCTGCTATTTCTGTTTTTCTTCTCTCTTTTCCTTCCTTTAATCCAAATTCTCCATAATATGCAAAACAAAGTAAATTAACCGTATAATAGAACATAAATAAAGATAAATTAATAATAGTCACAAATAAATTCATGTAAATCAAGCCAAATAAACGATATGATTTTGCGTTATCAGTCATGAAGTGAGGGTAGGAAGTAGACTAAGCTATCCTAAAGGTGACATGGCAGTCAACAGTGAAATCCTTTTCTTTGGACTTAGGATAGGTAATAACATTAGTGGAATACAGAGAAAAGCCTTAAGCATGGAAATAAAGTCATAAATGAATGATGTACACAAGATATGAGCAGGAGAATGATCAAAATAAGAATTGAAATCATAAATTTAGACAGAAAGAGCCAAAACCCTAAGATACAAGATCAATATTATACCAATATAACCTAGTCTCCAAATGAAAACACCCCAAATCACAAACCCACGATGTTAGGAATCAAAGAGGTAAATAAAGTCGAAGAGATCAAAAGTAAATCCTAGATGACTATATTCTAAATATGGATGACAGTTAAAAGGTGATTAATTCATAAAAAAAAAATTTGAGTTTCCATTTTTAACAAATAAAATAAATAGGACAACAGTTCTGTCACCATTAGTAATGACATCCTGATTAAAACACATGAAAGCAGTTCTGTCACCACATGTCATGCAGTTCTGTCACTATAGCAGATGGATGTCACGACATTCAGCATGACATTCACATGACAGCAGTTTTGTCATCACAGCAGATGGATGTCACGATATTCAACATGACATTTAGATTAAAACACACCACAACAGTTCTGTCACCACAACAGATGGAGATGTTATAACATCCTACTTAACATCAGTGCAGAATCATGTTTTTACCAAAATTTAGCCAATCATAGAATCATGGACAATCATAGAGTCATGGAACTAACAATCTCCCCCTTTGGCAAATTTAGGCTAAAACAACCAAACAAACATCAGGCAGCAACAATAGTTTTCTCACAAACATCCAGTCTCACAAACTATCAAGCTCCCCCTTAATAGTTGCATTCAGCAAGTAACAACACTGCTCCCTAGGAATACTCCTCCTCAAGCTCCCCCCTTAACAGTTGCATTTAGCAAGTAACCCCACTGCAGCAAGTAACAACACTTTACTCCCCCTTTATTTAGCCAAAAATTGACAACAATTGGAGTAAATGTACACTCATATGCATACATATAAACCAAGACCATCATACACCATGCTTCATCATGATGAGAAATAACCTCCATATTATCAACTCCACATGGCTTTTACCCCATTGTCATTGAATCTTGAATTCTTGCCTTGTCTGAAGCTGCACCTTTAAAAGTGACACTTTTGACATCACCAATTAAAGGATAATCAATTAAATACTTGCCAAGTAGCAATTGATTTTAAATCCCCAATTTGAGACACAAAAATATTCTGTAGAGAAAAATAAATTCTCCCAGACAAAAACCAATGTTGTTTCCTAGGTCATTCATAAGGAGTAAGCACAATCCTAGTTCAAACCAACACAAGTAATGCAGCTACACATCATACAAGTACACAACTCCCCCTGTCATGCATAATCAGCACTCCCCCTGAAAGAGAGAACCCAAACACATGAAGAATCACTGCAACTTTACACCCCTTGATTCACAAACCACACTAGAACAAGTATCAGAAGTAGTTGTAGGATAGACATAGCTTTCTGTGAGATTCCTCAGATTTCAGCTTTGAAAGACAAAAAAAATCTCCAAGATGTTAGAGTGAATGTCCTTCCTTATGCACAAGATCAAGGCTGATGGTGTCTTGATCTTCATCTTCACCTGTCAAACAAGATAAACAGTTGGATATAGGCTCAAATACCTGACTTGATCCATTGATACCCAATGACAGCAAAACAACACTGTCAGGTTCACCATGAGCTAGAGCAGTAACATAATGTCATAACATCTGGTATGACATTCCATCCTCCTAGAGGCAACCAATCATAAACTGCTTGAGACCACAGACAATCTTAAAACTGTACTATTGCAGCAACAAGTCCTAGAAGTATAACTCCCCATATCAAGGATAACTAGTGCTCTTTTCTAGAACCACATGAATGGAAAACATAAGACTCATCTTCATGTCTTCAAGAGCCCACTCTTTGTTCAACACACCTGCTGAATGCATTCACCTACTGCTTGAACCACAAGCGAATAGTACACCCATCGAACAGAAGCTCTCCCCCCTCTCTTTTATGAAAGATGATCCAAGATCGCCACAGTATCTCAAGACCAACCTCATGCTCATACAGTGAGAAGGTATCAAACTGCTCCACTTCTTGCTAGAGTTACCACTTCTCCACAAGACTTCTGGCCTGAGTCAGAGAACTAGATAGACACCCCATAATCCAAGACATTCTTTCCTCATCATTCTCCCATATGATAAGTTAGAAAGCTTCTGGTTTAACTAGTGAATATCAACATATATAATTTCATGCAATCAACCACTGATCCACTCCAGTCTTGTACATAACTTTCACCTCATACTCCAAGACAATCCTTTTACCTCATCATTCTTCCGAAGGACAAGATAGAGTACTTCTTAGTCAAGATGTGAGTTACAAGTTCCACAACAGATCTTCAAGTCCTTCTCCAAGGAAAAACAAACCAGATGATACATATTATAGACCCAACATCCAATGGTTCTTTATATGCCCACAACTGGACTTACTACTGCCTAGTAATCCAACTAAAGATCTCCAGAGAGCACAACTCCACCAGCTTGATCAAAAACATCTCCAAAGGAAGGTAATTTTCCATAAACAACTTAGGGCTTCTACCACAAGCACCACTAGATGAATAGAACCAGAACCTCCTTTGGTGTTCAACGAATACCCTTCTGCATAAGAGTAATTAGTTCCAAGCTCTCAGCTTGGAATCACATTAGAGACCAACCAAATGCCACTGTTTGATTAACTTAGCTTCTTTCAGAGCTCTTGAACATCTAAGCAAACTTGATCTTCATATCCTACATGCTCCAAGGAACTTAGATACACCAAGACTTGGACCTGTAACATATACTCCTTCACACAGCTCCCGCAAACTGCATGAGATAGTATTAATTTTGTTCATACCTAAGAAGATCAACCTATCTTACAATGATGTGCCTCAACATCAATTAAGGTCCTGAAGTTTGCGTGATGTCACAACATCTGATAAGACATCCTGCTGGTGAATTCATTCCTTCATTATGCCACTTAGAGTAACCTTATCACTCTATCAGAACAAGAGTTCCATGTTCACAGAGACTAGATTAAAGATATTGAGTAGACACCCTCTATTCTGCTTTATTGAATAACAACAGATACCTTGAAATGCATTTGCTTCAGGAACTCCTCTTTAGAGAAACCAAACATGCCAAAGCTTGATTCTTCAGAGAGAAGGGGTCAAAAAATCTTTACAAAAGGAATCCCGCTTTCCTTAAGTAGAGACTTCTTCAGAAAATCAGAGGTAACTGCTACTTATCCTTGACCTCCAAGATGAGCAAGATCACATGCTCCTATGTATTTAGATCAGAAATAAACTGATCCAAGCAATGCTATCACCAACACCATCTTCTAGACCAGTTTCTTTGCAGGAAACTTTCTAGATAAAGCTCATATGTTTCTAGTAGAAACTAGAATTAGGGATGGTAACGGGGCAAGGCGGGGACGATTTTTGTATTCCCCAAACCCAAACCCGAATCCCAAATAAATCCCTGTTCCCCGCCCCGAACCCCAGCGAGGATGAATAATTGAACCCCAACCCCGTCCCAAATGGGTTTGGGGATTCCCGCCCCGCCCCCAAACCCAAATCCTGCCTCAAACCCAAATTTTGCCCCGGACCCAAATTTCGCCCCAAATCCAAAACCTGTCCCAATCTTAAGAAATATTAACTTGTATTACAAAAAAAAATACAATCTCGAAGTGGAAGAGTTAAAAATATAATGAATGATTTTCTAAAAAATATTATGATTTTTTAAAATAATAATAATAATAAACGGGGCGGGTTCGGGGTGGGCACTACAGTCCCCATTACCCGCCCCGTCCCCATATTTAAAAATCGGGGAAAACTCAAACCCGAACCTAAACCCAGTCAAAGCGAATTTTCCCCGTCAAATTTGAGGCGGGTTCAGGCGGGTACCCGCAGGTATGGGTTATATTGCCACGTCTAACTAGAATGCACCTGCTGCACTTCCACAGATCTAAGAGACATGTCTTCATCTTCACTTTCATCAGTACTACATTCTAGCCTTAGTTTCTTGCCAAGAATCTTACTTGAATAAATACAGATCCTACCTCACATGTGTATGGTAACAATATCATTAGCTATATCTCCTTCAACAGACTTCTGTATAATCTCTGATGATGGAATGTCTTAACATCTGGTTGAACATCAGATCATTGAGGTAGACAAAGCAGATCAGGGGCCTGATGCTTGTACACCAACTGATGAGACACCTTGATCATCAACTAAGGATAATCCATTAAATATTTGAGAATATATCAAATAGCAATGGCTCTTAAATCCTTATACTAAATCCTTCTCTGAACTTCAACAATCTTGAAGACAAAAATTAGAGCAACATAAACAAATCAGCATCAAGCAGGATCAACAACTTGTCAGACCAAACAGAGCAGCAACAAACACCATCTTCCAACCATCTACACACTTTCCACAACCATACATCAAACTGAATATAGGGAAATCTTCTGCCAGGGCTACAAGAGTTCTTTCATCAGAAAAAAATATGCAGCGAAACCATCAAAAGAACATCTTCAGCAAGCCCTAAACAAGCTGTCAGAACATTCAACAGGTCATTGGGGCTCCTATATCAGAGGGCACAACAGCAGATACATAGAATCCTTCACAAACTCCTCATTTGGCAAAATCAGCAAATCAGCTGCAACATCTCCTTGTTTAAACCACCAGAAAGTATCTCCCAAGATCTCATCCAGAACAGACAGGATGCCTGCTCTGATACCAATTGAAATTCTAGTATGCAGATCTCAGATGTCCCAAGAACATTGATCTCTGCTCAAACAAGGACGAGGATAGACCACACATGACCAATTTAAATTACTTTAAATTGTACCAATGTCATGACGTCTGTTGTAACATCAGCAGACAGACAAACTATTTATCTAACCATTTAAATTATGCAAAATTGTAAATGCTGAAAGATAAATAACATAATGAATTGTTTACCCAGTTCAGTGCAACCTCACCTACATCTGGGGGCTACCAAGCCAGGAAGGAAATCCACTATTAGCAGAATCATATTTGGAAGGATCTAGAATTGCTCAATTTTCACCATTTCCCTCCAAATTTCAAACACTCCATTCCTAATTCCACTCCTAATTTCCATTCCAAATGCTAATCCACATTCCAAACCATATTTTGATTCCAAACCTAGAGCTTATTTAAGTGAATTTGCTCCAAACCTCACACAATTACCCTTCATTTTTAGATTTCACACTCATTCTTGAGAATTTTCTCTCAATTTTCTCTCCACTTTTTCACTCCCAAAATCTCCATTTACTCCTTTTCACTTGAGTTCTTTGATTCTTCATTAGAATCATAGAATTTTAGAGCTAAACCTCCATCAGTCATCTCCATTATCTTCAATTCATCATTCAATTTTCGTTTGGTTTTGGATCTGAATTTGGAAGCTAGATTGGAAGTGATTTTTGTGGATTATTTTGCTTGTTCTTGCTTGTTCTTCATTTCTATCATAAGGAAGCTCTTGGATCTTGAAGAATCTCTGGGTTTCTTTCTTGGATCTACTAATTTCAAGTGAATCAACACTCACCAAAGTAAATCTCAACACTTTTGGATCTTGAATAATCACAATGTAGATCCATGGTTTTGTTGCTTTTTGATCCATTTTGATGATTTGGATCTTGGTGATTTGTGATTTCAGTGTTTGATTGTGTTTACATGATGTTTGGTCGCAATTTCTTGATGATAATTATGTGCTTGATTGATATCATGTTCATATAGATGATTGGAGAAGTTATTTGATGCTGAAAACTGATCTTAAAAGCTGATTTTCTGGTTTATGTTCAGTGGTATCCGATTACCTTATATAGGGTAACCGGTTACTTTATGGGCCTTTTTTTCATCAAGTAACCGGTTAGCTTATATCGGGTAACTCGTTACTCTAGGCATATTGCCTATTTTTTTTTGCATTTGTTTTTTTTGCATTTTTGCCTATTTTTTCATTTTTTTTGCATTTTTTTGCTTGTTTAAGTTCCTTTTCACATTTAAACTTCATGGATTGATATGATTCATTTATGTGATTTGGTTTGAACATATTTTATTGTTCTTGAATGTTTGATCTCGACTCTTCGACGCGTAACGTTTGGTTTCCGTGTTGAATGTTTAACATGTTCATGTGATTTGTTTGGTGAATTATCATTTCACTTGTTTGTTTATAGCATGTTAATTGATGATCATTGATGATTATGTTGCTGAACATTATGATGCATGATTGCATTTGTTTCCGTTTCCGCTTCGTTGCATGCTTGTTTGATCGGTTGATTGTCCAATTTAATTTGAAAAGAACATGTCGATCTTGATGATTCTTGTTGATGCATTGTTGTTAATCGATTGTGTTTGATTGTTGAAGCACATCCATTGTTGCATGATATCTATCCATAATTGGTGTTTGTTCTTAATTAATTGCATTCAAGCTTTCTTGATCCATACTTTCCACAGTTGTCCATGCTTTGAACTTGCATGTTGTCTTTACTTTACTTGCTTCCTGCCTGGCTTTTCACACCTGTTTTTGTCAGAAACATGTGCTGTTATATGTTGTCTTGCTTGTGTGCTGGATTTTATTGCTGTCTTGTGTAGGAGGCACTGTTGTAGCTACTGTTTTTACCTAATTTTCTTACTTTTTGCCTTGTCTTTGCATGCTCCCTTAGGATTCTTATTCCAATTTAGTTTCCGATTAAATTTGGGGTAAGGTAGACATTAGGAGTTTAATCCAAGCATGATAACAAGTAGGCAAGTCCCTTTTAACCTCAACTTTAGGTCCATTGTTCGCATGCTAACATTAGGATAGAGCCTTCTTTCGCATCCCGACTTTATGACCACTTTGTATGACAACGTTAGGGCCGAGTTTTCTCTTAGACCTTCCTTATGTATCTCTTCTCAGAAGTTGTGATGAAGCCCAAAAGAAAGATAATGAAGATATCAAATAAGAGAAGATGATCCAACAAGTTATTCTATCATCCAATACTAGAGGCAGAAGAGGAAGACATTGATGAAGATGAGCTAGACATAGGTTATGACAACTATTATCGTCGTAAGGTTCATGATGACTTAGATAGGGACGTATACTAAGCATTAGTAGTTCCTTATGAATCAATGTTTTATAATCCTCTGCTCCAATTAATGAAAAAATATCTTTTTAACCAAAATTTGTTTATTGCATGCAAATACTTTCAATAAATTCCTTTAGATTTACTGAAAGACATTAATGAAGTAAAACTGAAACCAGAAACATCAGTTAAAAGAGTCAAGTATAATATTCATAGCTGTTAAAGAATCTTTAATAGGTTAGACTGTTAGGTAAAATTTCCAAGATAAATCATTTAAGATATTGATAAGACTTAATCAATATAAAAAATAGATACTTGGAACAATGAATGTAACACGTATATATAAGAACTCATATCAGGCTTACTTCCATAATCACATAATCCTTAAAACACCAAGATGTACAAACAGAAGCTAATCTAGGTTCCAAAGAGAGATTTTTGAAAGACAGCCATACTAAATGCAACAACTCAAATAAGTGAAAGCAAAGCAGAAACGGAAGGATCTACTAACAAGAAGATAACTTCAGAAGCTCTCATCTCTTCAACATCTGTTGCACCCCAAATTTTAACCCCTTAGATTATCATTATCATTTTAGGAGCATACTCATGAATTTTCTAACCTTAACCTAGTGCAAGTCTGTCTTCGTCAAATTGCAGATGAATCAGGGTTTCGTGCAGTCAAAATCAAAACTTCAGGGTTTGTGATTAGTCAATGTTTTGGGCTCATTCAAATAGGAAACAAGGACAAGGGTATTATATAATGTCAATTGAGAAGCCAATGTGAGGTTGTTACCCCAGAATTCAGAGCAGTGCATTTCAAAGCACCCGATTAGGGTTTTGGACTAGTGAAAGTCAACCGTAGTTTAACTTTGATGTTGGAAGAGGTTTAAATAGTGGGATTATGATTCATGAAATTCATATAGCTTAATAAAGTTCATCCAATAAGTTTCAAAGTCTCAGGAGGCCCAGAATGTCAACAGGCGACTCGGTAATCACCGATCGGTCGTACGGTTGACCAAAAAGTCAACTCTCCAAATTTTAGGAATTGGACTTCAAGTTGTGAAACAAAGTTGTTCCTTATGTCATATTGGACTTGCATATCAATTTTCATGACCATTGGATCAAGAATGAAGGAGTAATCGAAAAATCGGGAAATTAGGGTTTTGAAAAGGGCTAAACCATAACTCCTTAACCACACATCCAATTGAGTTGGTTCAAAGCTCATTTGGAAGATCTTGACAAGTCCTACAAAATTCCCTAAGTGGTCCATGGTCAGAAAATGCATAGATTTGGAGTTATGATCAAATTCATTTCAAGAGGGGAAAATGACTTGGGGAAATTTCATTTTTAAGTTCATTTTTTAGCAACTTTGGAAGGATTTTTGGACAAGTTCCTTTGGGAAATTGAAACTCATGAAAACATGAATGTTTTAGAGCTATGTGAGGGCTTTCTAAAAAGCACTAGCACATCTCAAAAGGATTTGTGAGCTGAAAGTTATGGTCATGGCAAGTTGGTGGTTTTTTACTTTAGTCCCACATTGTCAAAATTCAAGAAATCATCCTTTTATCAAAGTTGGCCAATCTCAGCTTGTGAAACATGTTGTATCTGATATGTGGAGTGTTTGTAGCATGAAAGAATCAAGGATTATGCAGAAGTTTGAGGATTTAGCCAAATTGCAAGTGGCTTGCAAGTTGCCTTGCAACTTGCATTTTAAAATCATTAAAACAAGCATGATGTGGAAAGTGATTCTGAACCATCCCCTAAGCTATGCTTCTAAACTACAATTAGCCACACTAACCCATCATTGTTCTTGACTAATGAGGCTTACCTTGCAGCCAAGGAAACCCTCTTGTGGAGGTTTAACCAAAAATCCAAAACCTTTCTTCAAAATGAAGAAACCTTCAAATCTGCCCAAGCCACTTCATTTGCCTATAAATAGGACTCTCCCTCACCTCATTTTCATCATGAACAACCTTCAAAAAACCAGAGAAATTGAGAATCCTTGCTGTTTCCACTCCTTGCTCTAAAAATCACAAAATCACAAACTTGTCAAAAGTGCCTAAAATCTGTCTTGGTGCAAGGGCTGCCAAACTCATTTCTCTACAATCATCCATGCAATCCCTAAATATGGTATAGAAGGTGTCTAAACCATTAAACCATCCAAAAACTTCACCAATCAAAAAGTCAACTTCATCACCAAGTTACTTTGACCAAAAGCTACAAATTCTACCAAATCTTGTTCTAAGCATTTCCTTGGTGTTTTAATCATCCTAACACCTCTTATATATTGTTTTTCAACTGTCCAAAGTGTTAGAATTCATTGGTGAGACCTATTTCTCCAACTGTCATCATATTTGCAATCTTGCTTCAAAGTAAAGAAATTACTCAAGACAAAAGGGTAGATTGAAGTTCTCTGGGTTTCTTGGTATTTTCACTTGTTCAAAGATATCTACTAGAGGTATGTAAACAATCCTTTATTGCTTTGCACCATAATTCCCCATTTTGGGATTTTGAGCTCATCATGTAAAAAGCATGTTATGTGTGTAGTTTATGCATGAATTCTGTCCTGACTTGGGGGCAACCTTTTGGATTGATTTGAAGTATTTTAAAACCACAATTGTGTTGTGTATGTATGTTTGTTCAAAGCTATTTGCATTTGGTTCATAATCTCATTGTCAAAACACCATATTCTTGCATTTCATGCCATGAAATTGCCAGTTTGGATTTCAAAACAGAATTGGTTTAAAAATGAGTTCATAATCATTCATTGATACCTTTGTGATATGTGTTTGGCATAAGCTAATTTCATCTATTTTGTCATTCATTAAAATGCCCTGTTGCATCATTAAGTTGTGGCTCCAAGACAATTCCTTCTGCATAATGGTTTCATCAAAATGTTGTTTGTAATATAGTATACATGCTTTCATTTGCTGTTATATCTGAAATATGTGTGTGCATCCAGCTTGATTTGAACAGACCTAAAAATAGTTTTTGGCATTTTTATGTGTGCCTCTATGTGGCAAAGTTGTAGCTCACTTATCATTTTCCACCACAGTTGTCCTAGACCAGTTTAGATGCTCAAAAAAACCATTTGTTGATATACATATAACTTGTGTGTATGTGTGTTTTCAACCTGCATGTGCACAAAACTATTTTAAGCCTCATCATGTCCAAATTCATGTTAACTTGCAATCTGTGAACCAACTGTCTTAGCAACCCTCTCCCAACCTGTTTTGGTGCTTGATTCCATTTCATATCATGTACATATGGTGTGACTATGATTGAATTAGTCTAAAAAGCTTTAAGTTCAAAAGTGACTTCACAATGGCACTTCACAAGCACAAGTCTCCACTTGAACAACTTTTTTTCACACCAACTATTTCTGCACTAAAACTTGGATTGGATTTCACTTGCATGTATATTTGTGATATGTGTCTAGGAGTCTTTGGTCTGATTATGTCTCAAAACTGAAATACTTCTTTTTCATGTCATAATAAAGCATCAAAACATGACTTGTATGCATTTCCTTCAAACAGTCTGTTTATTATTTTAATTCATATTCATGCTCATTCAACCTCATGTATGTGTGCTATATGTGTGATTAGTTGGGTCAGAAAAGGTTTGGAACTGAAAATTCACCTCATCATGCATAATGTTCATAACAAGTGCAACTCAAAAATCATTTTCATAGCAGCTTTAATTTTGGCTTTAAATAGTGTTCATATTCATTCAGTATCATAAATATGAGGTGTGTGCATGATTGGATTGACTTGAAAACATTTTGGATTGAAACTAGACATATTCATGCATCTCATTCATGTAAAACTTGCATTTCATATAGCACTTTCATCTTTAGCATGACCTGCACTATTTCCTTTGCATAAACTCATCCCTCATCACTTATAGGTTGTGTGAACATAATTTCCTTGATTCAAAACTAGCTGTCATGAATGGTATGCTTCAAGATGCATCTTTTAACAAAATTACCACTTGACATGTCACTTTCACAAACTGTTTGCATTTAGCTTGGTTTAAATGTTGGAATCCTTCATTACCATTTATGTGAGCTGTGTGTATCTTTGGTTTGGCTTAAAATGATTGAAACAAGTTTGTTCATAGCAAGATGCATCTCATGGCATCAAAACACACCTGCTATCTTTTTTTTGAAAGGGATGAGAATCTCAGAGAAATAATGGCACCATCTTGTTCCTCATGTTTTTCTAGTCAAGATGCATATAAATTTTGTCGCGTTTGGTTGAGAAACGAGAAAGTTACGGTAGAAAACGTAAATCACTTTTCATGTGTTATGTTTGGCCCAGAAATTCAAAGTAGATATCCCTTATATATTAAAGGGGTGGCATCAATCAACGGATGTATAGCCACCCCAGTGGTAAGACCATTATGCCAAACACGCCTTGTACCCTGCACGCATGAGTTCGAACCCTGAGGAGGGCAACTCTTTTATTAATTTTTGTCATTTTTTACCAAACTTTGAAAATTTATATCTCTCTCAATTTTAATCGTTTTTCACCCGTTCTTTTTTCATTGTGTTCATCTTGATGTATAATTTCATGTCATATTTTTTATTTTCATGTTTGAGAAAATTTTTCATCTCTTTTGA
Organism: Lathyrus sativus; assembly: GCA_963859935.3. Lineage (NCBI taxonomy): Eukaryota > Viridiplantae > Streptophyta > Magnoliopsida > Fabales > Fabaceae > Lathyrus > Lathyrus sativus. Next base: position 619,295,045 of record OZ012741.1, read on the forward strand.
CTGTGTGCAAGTTGTGTACTTTTTGTGATCGTATTGACAGATGCAGATGAATTTTCCTTTGTTATACTTGTGTTTTTCCTGTAATATTGGTTTGCATTCTCATTCGTAAATGTTTTTTAACATGTTAAAGTTCCATTTTTGGTTGTTACCATGTCCATGTTACTTTATCTGTTAAACTTATTTAAACTTGATCTGTCGTCACAGTTCTTGTTCTGGTTACCTGCTTTGATTGTCATCAATGCACTTTCATCTTTATCATTCCATATGTTTATTTAATGGTTTTCACCATGAATATACCCTTATCATGTTGTTAATTTTCTTGTTGTTTTCTTTCCCCAAAGTGATGAAGCTTGTTAGCTCTCATCCAGTTGCCTCCCCTGTCTACTTCCAAAGGAAAAATTTGTCCATTTGACCCACATGTCATGAATACATCCCTTATCCCTCTCTTGACTTTGTTAAGTCACTTTAACCCTAGATTAGAAACCCTTAGACTTTGCTTTAAGTCTAAAAGACCCACCTGTACTAGGAGTGTTCTTCAACTAGAACCCTAGGAAAGAGTTTGTCAACTCTGTGTAAGAATCATTGTAATGATTTCTTACTTCCCTTTTTGAATATTACAACTTAGATTAGGGAGTTTTGTCAAACTCTAAACAAACATTGTCATGTTTGTTCCCCATTGAACCTTGATCATAATCAAGTGTTCTTCTTCCCATGTGAGGCGAACTACGATTGCTCTGATTCTATCCTAGTTAGGATACGTAGGCAGAAGATGCGACGTCTTTGCGAGTAAACTTAGTGTATATAACTTTAGGTTTCAATTCATATCTTTTCCCAATCCCAAATCCATAGTACATATTTCACACTTAGCAAGCAATCAAACAAAAGGTTCCTGTAGAGTACTACAGATACTTAGGGTGCTAACACTTTCCCTAGGTATAACCAACCCCCGATCCCCGAATCTCTTAAGCGTTGTTGTTACATCGCGAAAAAGGTTTTTCTTTCTTTAAACCTTTCCTTTGGATAAAATAAAGTTCGGTTGTAAAAGAATTAAGATTCAAGTTAATATAATAGCTTAATATCCAATTTTCACCGCAACAGAAATGGCGACTTCACTGGGGAGGATGCTATTGCTTTGAGGGTTTAGCCTATCTTGTTTGATTACTTGCGTATTTGAGAATACTTGTAAATATGTGCATTTGTGCTCTGTTGGATCTTGAGAACTTTGAGTGGTGAGACAACACTATACCCGTGTTTGAGCGTGCTTATGATAGGATGGTGGTATATTCAAGGAGACTTATAGGGAGTTGATTCCCGACCAAGTTAACTTGAGAAAACCTACCGCTCAGTAGAGGCCCTTCTGAGAGTTAGTATTGTTGATCGAGTATTCGTGAAAACAATGCCACTTTCTACATGGGAGCCCGTGATACTGAGAACCTTTAGATTACCTTTTCCCCCACTATGGCTTTATTAGGATGTAGTGCGATGACTATAAGGAAGTAATTCCAAAGTAGTTGATACACGATACTACACTTGGACGAGACTCTCTTGAGAATATTATCAACCACCAAGTATTTGGGAAATTGATAATATCCGAAAGATGGGTCGAGGACTCTGGGAACTCTTTTAGAACCTTGCTCTACAGCTTTGAAAAACTTAGTACATACCTTTGGGGTGGGTAGACCTTGACTGCATACTCATGTTCTCCAAACCAAAACCTTTATCTGTTTTTATCCATGTATATATGTGAATCTGTGCTTACCTGTGTTTGTGCATTCATGCATTCATGAACATCATATCATAAACGTTTCATGGAACTCAGATCTTTTGTTTGTAAACATTAGGATCATCATGGACAGTGGAAAAAAGAAAACCATGAAGTACACTTACCAAAGTCCTAACTTGGATGACATAGAAAGGTTGAGCACTTTGATAACAGATCTAGAAGGATTCAAGAGCAGGTATGGGAACTTATTATCATTGTTGAGGGTAAAAAGGAAGATGGATCTGAGACTTCTCTCCACACTCCTCCAGTTTTATGATCCACTCTATCATTGTTTCACTTTTCCTGATTATCAGCTGGTACCTACACTTGAGGAATATTCTTGCTTGATTGGTTTACCTATTCTTGAAGACTCTCCTTTTCCAATCATGGAGAAGGACCCTAAGGAAGAATAAATTGCTAAAGCTACGCGTTTGGGATTGGTGGATATTCAGAAAAATATGGTTACTAAGGGAGGAGTCTTTGGTTTGACTGCAGAGTTCTTGGTTGGAAAAGCACAATACTATGCTGATCATTTGAGTATGGATGCATTCGAAGCCATCTTTGCCTTGATCATTTATGGAATCTTCTTGTTTCCGAGCTTTGATAATTTTGTGGATCTCAACACCATCAAAATCTTCTTGAAGAAAAACCCTGTGCCTACTTTACTAGCTGACGCATATCATTCTGTTCATCTAAGAAATCTGCATAAAGGAGGAATGATTATCTGTTGTGTCCCGTTGTTATATAAGTGGTTTATTTGTCACTTACCTAAGGCTCATGCTTTTTGGAAGGAAGGTTGGTGGTCTCAGAAGGTTATGGCTCTTACTCACTCTGATATTGATTGGTACAGCCGTAGTTACGATGGGATAAAGATCATTGACAGTTGTGGAAATTTTGGTAACGTGCCTCTTCTGGGTACAAGCGGAGGAATAAGTTATAACCCTGTTCTCGCTCGCCGTCAGCTTGGATATTCTTTGAAGGACAAATCAAACAACGCTCATGTGGAGAATATTTTCTTTAAGGGAAGTTCAGAATTGAAGGAGGAAATTCTAAAAGCTTGGGGACATGTACACAAGAAAGGAAAGGAAGACTTAGGGAAACCTAATTGCGTCTCTCTCGAGCCTTATCTCCAATGGGTCCGAAAGAAAGCTATTCAACTAAAGATGCCTTATTCTCAGCAGAAACCCATGGCTTCAGAGGAAGAACACACAATGATCCTGATGTCTGAAGAGGAGAAGTTAAAGATTGCTTCGAGGAAATCACAACAAACTGAAGTAGCTTGGAAATACAAGTACCAAGTGGCCATGGAAGAGAATGATGAACTCCGTAGACAACTACAGGCGAAGGACGAAGAAATGATTGCTCATAAGAAGAGGAAGACACATGAAGGTTTACCTTCTTCCAGCTCTCAGCCAACTCTATGGAAGCTAGTCGTGGACAAACTCATTCTCGAGAAGACTCAGATGGAAGAAGAAATCAAGAATCTCAAAGCAAAAGAGGACTTTTATTTAGAATACTGTCAGCCTTAGAACTTTTGTAAAATGTACTAGATATTTTGTAATTCAAATCTTGAAAATCAATGAAAATCAATGATGTTTTGATTTGAGTTCCATGAAACCTTTTGCATTTGCATTTGCATTAATTAATCACGCAAGGAACCAAAGATTACTTTGCAAGATGTATTTCAGTTTCAGAATCGTTATTGTAAAACTCTCAGTTATTAATCTATGAAGACTTTGAAATTGTTTATTTCCCCATTGTTATAATTGTTGCAAATATTTCTTTGGATTCCTTGAGTGATTAAATCTGCGTTGTTGCATCTCGCATTCATAAGCATTGCATGTGCAAGTTCTAGTGTTGTGTCTCATTTTGCTGTCTTGTCTACAGAGAGAGAAGAATCACACTGAATCCTCAACACCGATACAACACCCGAGCCCAAGCTCGCCTAAGAATGGAAGGACAAAATTTGGATGTGGACAAAATTGATAATGAACTTGGAGAGCTACGAGGAGGCATGGGGCAGATCATGGAAGCCCTACAAGTCATTCGTGCGAAACTAGACACTCAAGCCACTGTTGTTTCTGAGATCACTAGCATAGCTGCAGAGTCGATCCCAACGGCAGTCACTGTTGCAAATGTTCCACCATATGGGTTGCCACCTGGTTTTGTACCGCCACCAGTAGTCAATCAACAAGCGGTTCCTTTGGGGCCAGAAGTTCCTCAAGCTATTCCTACTTACACTCAGCCTTCTGTTCAGATTCAAGCGTGCCCTGTTTTTCATAATCCTCCACCAGTATACGAAGGTCTTGATGGGTATGAAGAAGAAAGCAGACGACATGATAAGTTGAAAGAAAGTGTAGAGACTATCGGAAGAAAAGTCAGAGAAATGGAAGGAAATAACATCTTTGGTACTGATGCCAGAGATATGTGCTTGGTATCCGGGTTGGTAATTCCGCCAAAATTCAAAGTTCCTAATTTTGATCAGTATTCTGGGGCTACTTGTCCTCGGACACATCTGATTATGTATTACCGAAGAATGGCTACTCATGTGGAAGATGACAAGTTAATGATTCACTGTTTCCAAGATAGTCTGAAAGGAGCTCCTGCTAAATGGTATTTGGGTTTGGATCAGTCTCGTATTCACAGTTTCCAAGACTTGGCTGATGCTTTTGTAAAATATTACAAGTACAACATGGATTTAGCCCCTGATCAAAGACAGTTACTGAGTATGTCACAGAAGAGTTCAGAATCTTTCAAAGAGTATGCACAAAGGTGGAGGGAAACTGCCTCTCAGGTAGAACCTCCTTTGAGTGAAAAAGAGTTAACAGATTGGTTCGTCGATACAGTGAGACCGGAGTTTTATGAGAAAATGATCAGTAGTGTAACCGCAAGTTTTTCTGATATAGTAGCAGTGGGGGTAAGAGTTGAGTTAGGAATGAAGAATGGGAAGGTAGCTAGCAGTTCCGGCAGTTCTGGTAATAACAATGTCAAGAAGCTCAACAGTAATTTTCATAGAAAGAAGGAAGGGGAAACAAACGCAGTAACTGCGGGAAGAAAGAGTCGCACCTGGAAACCACCTTACCAACAGTATCAGCAGAGTTATGTTCAACCATCTCAGCAAGGCTTTGTTCAGCAGCCTCAACCAAGTTATGTTCAGCAATCTGTTGCACCCTAAAATTTGACCAACCGGGACCCGTATCTGGCTCGATGTTTCGACGCATTTTGCATTCGCATTTACATACTGCATATAGTGCATTTTCTCAATCATGGTGATTTTATCGGGATTTCAGCCCTGCTTTCGCATTTCGGGTATTTCAGACCGGTTCGGATAATCGGAGGTTATTTTGAGAAGTCACGCGCTTCCTGGGTGTTTTCAGCTTACGCAGTGATTTTGGAGATTCTTGGTGTCCGAGTTTACTGTTTGCTTCGATCTGGTCTCGCGCTCTCGTTTATGATGGATATTTGCCTTTGTTTACATTTTTAGGATTTAATAGCCTTTTATCAATTTTAATATAGATTTTCTAGAAGTTAAATAGATTTTTTTTGATAGCTTAAATCATTTTAGACATTATTTTCTTTTAGATATTAGTATAGATTTTTAATATGGTTTCTCTAGGTTTTAAATAAGAATTAATATAGATCTTTTAATAGTTTTTTTAATAGATATTAATAGATAATAGATTTTAATACTTATAGAATTTAATAGTTTTAGAATAGTTGTTAATAGTTTTTTTAAAATCTTTTTTAGAATATATTAGATATTAAATAGCTTTTAATTAGTTTTTAGAATATTAGAGATTAATAGTTTTATAGTTTTAATATAGAATTAATAGCACTTTAATAGATTGTTTAGTTTAATTAGTTTTAGATTTAATTAGAAGTAATTGTTTGGGTATTAATTAGGTTTAATCATTAGAATTAATTAGGATTTAATAGTTGTTTCAATGTTTCATTAGCGTTTAATGGAGTTTAGTTAAATATTAATCATCATCATTAGTCTGAGTGCAATGGGCCGTGTGTCAAAGCATTGGAGGCCCAAATTCCAGGTCCACGTGTCCCCCTATAAGAGTATCCGCGTGTGCACTCCACTTGGTCCCACTTCATTCACACTTCATCCACGTTTTGCTTCCATCATGGCCACGTTTCACTTCCATTCACGCGTGTGATTCCCCAGTTTTTCCATGTTTCCTCTCTCTCACTGCCACCTCCTAACACGTAACCCCACTGCCACTCCCACGTGGCTTCACCACTCTCTTCCCAGCCTCCACTTGTCCTCACTGGAGCCTCGCCGGATGCATGGCCGCCGGTCATGCAACCACCGTAACAAACTACCCTAACTCCCTCCGACCACCGTAACTGTCATCGGAGTTCGCCAATTCGCCGGATTCTGCATCTTCTCAACGATCTTCATCGTCCTCAACTGGTGATCATCAACACCTTCATCATCCTCTTCATCCCAGCTTTGCCCAGAAGTTGATGAAGTTCTTCAACCTCCATCAATGTTCTTGCAAGATTCCCCAGAAAAGCTCCGATCATCAACATTCATCATCATCAAGAACATTCAAGACTTCCTCCGATCAACCTTCAACAACAATATCATATGCATCATCTCTAGATCTATTCGTCAAGATCTCCCATGTTCATCCAGAACAACTCCATCAGTTCACTCGATTTCGTCCATATCTTGGTATGTTCGTCCAGATTCAACGTTGTTTATCACCATTTCCAGATTTGGTCCAGATTCAACTCTTCATCATCAAGATCCTCACGAAGTTTTTAGATCTTTATCATGTTCTTCATCTGGAATATCCAGAAAATCCAAGATCTTCAAACGATCTACATAAAACCTTCGACGATCTTCAACTTGCTGTTAGCGTTCATCGTCATTTCCAGGTTTCATCACCAGAACCATTGTCGCTCATCAGCATTCTTCAGACTCGTCAGTAATCTTCATCAAGACGAACTTCTTCAATCTCCATCCGTTGATCTTCGCGAAGGAACGCCAGAAATCATAGTCGTTCAAAATCTTTAACATGCGAAACGGAAGTTGAGTGGGAAGATGTTAGAATAAGAAACTTTGTGAGAGAGAGAAGTCGGAGAGTGAGTAGCGGCCGTGAACAGTGATTAGGGGAGGAGAAGGGGATCTAGGGTTTTCTTTCTGAGAAGCTGGAATGAGGAAGGAAAGAGGACTGTGTTGGATTGGGCCTTGGGCCCATTGCTTCCTTCCATCCGTACGACACCCCCCGTTTTCTTCATACCCCCCTCCATTTCTGTTTTGTTATGGTTTGGATGAACATGGGCTAGGCCCACAACGAACCTTTCTGGATACCCCTCCGTTTTTGTCTCACACTCCCTCCTGTGTATATTTTTGGTGGAGTGTGGGTTGGGCCTTGAAGCGAGCCTTCTTATCACACCCCCCGATTCAGCGCTGCACCCCCCTGCTCCTTTATTTGTTTTTTTTCTGAATTACTTATTGGGCTGGGCCCAATCCTGCAAAGCTGTTTTGTTCCTTTTTTGCTGCCTCACCCCTGGCTGGGCTGTTTGCACCCCCCTTGTGCTTTTTCTTTATTTTTCTTTTATTTTCTTTTGTTTAGAGATTTTAAAAAAGGAAAAGAATATAAGAGAAATATATGTAATAGCAAAATATGTAGTATAAGCATAGAAAAATATAAAGAAATAAAAATATTAGCGCATAGATTTAATATTTTCTTTTAGGATATATTTTCTTTTAGGATATATTTCCATAGAGTTTACTTTTTACACTTTTAGAGGTAGAATTTAAATGTCCATTTGTTAGGGGACTTTTTACATTTTTAGAAGTAGTTTTAGAAGTCCACTTGTTAGGGGACTATTTTCCACTTGATTTTCCATTATAGATGGATAGGATAGTATTTTCTAGGAGTTTATTTCCCGTATTCAATCATTGTAATTTCTTCAGAATATTAATAAAACGAGATTTGAGCTGTGGTCCTGAAAGTAGCTGAACTACAGCTTCTCTGATTTCTCGTACTGAGCAAGAATATGTAGGTATAGAATGCGATATCCTAGCGAGCACACTAATAACTAACTCTTCTGTTCTCTCGCTACTGTGCGATCGAGACTTTCCCGCTGACGACTGATCGTTTTCCCTTTCTCTTGCCCTTGCGCATTTGAGACCAGACCGTAGCTTTAGTTCCCGTACCTCCCAAAACAACTTAATATCTCACTCCTGTGTGAGAACGCTCTGTCTAGCCGTAGTTAGCCTGAACTACGAAAGCTCTGATCTTCCATGCTGTGTGGAAGTACGTAGGCACAAGACGCGAGGTCTTGGCGAACCAATTCCCTGTAGTTTCCCGAACTACGTTGACTCTGACTTTCTCTCTTGAGAATACGTAGGCATAGAGTGCGACACTCTATCGAGTCAATTCTCTTCCGTTTAGATTTAGCAGCCGTAGATAGATTGTTTTGCATCCTGTAGACAAACCAAGCAAGCGTGGATCCCGTCGAGTACGACGGACGTGAGGGGTGCTAATACCTTCCCCTTGCGTAACCGACTCCCGAATCCAGGATTTGGTTGCGATGACCATTCCTTTCCCGTCTTTGTGGTAGGTTCACTTCGAGCGTTTCCTTTCCCTCCGTTGGGATAAATAACGCACGGTGGCGACTCTTCTGTTCAGCCGGCGCCGATTTTCGCAGTAGCGACAGCTGGCGACTCTGCTGGGGATCCAACGTTCCCTGGCTGCTGGGGATCACGATGGTTCCTTATGCATTTGGGATCCAACGTCCCTTAAGAGAGTCTATCCTAGCGCTTGTTTGCTTGTCTTTTGGATGTTTACTTTCGTACGTTGTATGTTGTATTTTTACTGTATTTACAAGTTTCGCATTTTGATATTATCTGTTGCTGTTGTGCTGTTGGGTGGGGATGTCCCTTTGAGTGAGAAGCCAGACCCAGGCTTGAGTGTACATTAGAATTAGAGTGGAAAGTAGTGGGCGCGTGCATGCTTTGCATGTTCTAGTGTCCCGCGAAATTCACACTCGGACGAGGTTCTTCTGGTTGGCCTCTTGTCCCACCCTTTGGGTGGCATGGGTTGCTGGTTAGTTGAATTGTCGACTCCGGGAACCGATCAATTGGAAGTTAGCTAAGTGAGGCCTCTTCAAGACTTGATGATGCCACTCCTTTTGGGAATCGTATCGTCAGTTTTGAAAGTCTGTGACGCTGACGACCGCATAGGATGCCGTACCTTGACAGATCTAGGTCCATTACCCGTGAGTGGGAGGGTTTTTGCAGGAACCTTGACTTCTAGCCTACCCGTTATCTTGGCATCTCTCTTCAGAGCGAACGTACTCCGTCAGCAGCGCAGCAGTATTCAGATTGTGTGGGGGCTGTGATCCCATTGTTTGCTGCATCTTGCATACCATGTGCATAAACGTGTTGCATCATATTGCATATCATCCTCCAGCTAGCCAGAGTTCTGATCCAGCCTTTGTTTCCTGAAGGTGATTACCCGGAGTTTGGATTGAGCGACTGTTGATTGTTAGAAGACGACCAAGGGGTTGAGTACATTTGAGCAGAATCGAGCATTTAAGTCAGTTGAAGGTTAACAGTAGCTATGTCTGAAGGCAATTTCCAGTCTCCTAACACCTTGGCAGGGTTCACTATGACGCCCAACCCTTTGTATGATTCTATGGAAGACTTTCCGCAAGTGAACAACCTTATTGCAGACCAAGTTGTACAACCTTCTGTTGAGAACCGAGATCGACCCGAGCAGTTTGTTGTCCGAAATGAGCGTCCTCCTCCTGTTAACAATCAAGGTGTTGTTTCCCCTGAGATAAATCCACAAAGAGATATTCCAATAGCCAGGACCGTAGATCCAAGAGCTCTTGAGATGGATAGAAAACTCCGAGCATTGGAAGAAGGAGTTAAAGCTTTGAAAATGAAAGATGCTGTTAACCTGAATGCTGCAGACATGTGTTTGGTTCCTGGCCTGGTGTTGCCTTATAAGTTCAAAGTACCGAAATTTGAGAAGTACACGGGAGGTAGCTGTCCGAAGCAACATTTGGTGATGTTCTGTCGAAGAATGACTTCGTTTGTGCAAAACGACAAATTAATGATCCATTGCTTTCAAGATAGTCTGACTGGGGCATCTTTGAGGTGGTATATGCAGTTAGAGAAAAATCAGATTCGATCATGGGTGGATTTAGCCAGAGCCTTTCTGAAGCAGTACGATTATAATTTAGACATAGCTCCGCATCGCATGCAGTTGCAAGAATTGTCTCAAGAGAATAATGAACCCATCAAAAAGTATGCTCAGAGATGGACAGAATTCGCTGCTAGAGTGCACCTACCACTTTTGGACCGAGAGTTAACGAGCATGTTTGTAGATTCCCTACAAGATCCGTACTTCGAAAGATTGCTTGGACTTCCGTTAAGTTTCTCTGACTTGGTAACATTAGGAGAACGCCTTGAGTATGCCATAAGAATTGGGAAAATTCAGATTATTTCGAACGATCAAGCTGGTGAAACTGAATATCCTTGTGACAATCAGAACGAAGAAGAAGTTGTAATCAATGCAGCCATGCCAAATGTTGAATATCCTCGAGAAGAATTGGTGAATTTTGTTGGTTCTTCATCTTATCAGAGACTAGTACCTCCGGTGACTTGTTATGCTGAACAGACAGCTGTGCCTCAGGCACCATATCAGGAACCTTATGTCGCTTCCATTGCAAAGCAGCGAACTCGTCGTTGAGGTTATCAGAATCAGCGTCAGAATCAGAATCGACCTCGCAACAATTTGGAACGAAGGAAAGCTCCTTGTCACCTAGTGCCTATGCCGTATAGCCAGCTGCTACCATCTTTGATCCAGAGTTCTTTGGTGGAACCTAAAGCTCTTAAGCCAGTTCCAGAACCTTACCCTCCTGGGTACAATCCCCACGTCCAGTGTGGTTACCATGGCGGATCCCCCAGGCATTCAACTGAAGATTGTAAAGCTTTTCAAGCAAAAGTACAACAGTTGATCGACCAAGATCGCATTTCCTTTCGAGAAGGATTTCTGTTTGTTCATACCAACCACTCAGCTGTCTAAGCTCGTAGATTCAGAAGGTTGTTTTCAAAGGAGCCAGTGATTCAGACAGGCGGGCGCCTTGACATTGGCATTCCTCAGACTTTTATATCATTTGCATTTGTAGTTTTCTTTCTGTCAGTTACTATTTGCTGTAAATATTGTATGTTTCGAATGGTGATATTAATAAGGTGACTATGCATTTTTCTGAATTAATCATGTCGCTGTCGCTCATTTATTGCATTGCACTGACACTGGCATTTTATTCACTCCCCTTTGTCACATGATTAGCAAAGATTGGAGGGAGGGTGACGAAAATAAACTCATGACCGATGATCGTATGTTTTCAGATAAAACCTTGCCGATGACGTACAAGGCATTGTTTCAAATCCCCTAAACACTGGAGATATAAGGAGTTAGTCCCTTGTTAACCACTTCGAGCCAGGAAGTAGAAGTTTTTCGGACTTTTTAACCCTCACATCTTAACTCGGGGCAGGGTAGTTGTCAGTTAGCTCGACCGAGCGTTCAAATCCTACAGAGGAGTGTTTCCATTCGAGGACCAATAACAGTTTATACCTCTCAAGAGGTCGTATCTCGTCAACCACAAAGGTTAAACCTCACCAACCAGGAGTGAGATAGTTACAACTTTTCGGAGCAATCAAGACAACCAGTGTTACACGACTTTGTTCCAAAAGAAAAAGAAAGAATGAGAAAGCCCGCTAAGTAAAAAGAAATGAAAAAGCTGGAAAGCTAATACTTAGGCAAAAATCAGGGCATCCCGCTGGACTTCAAAAGAAAACGGAAAGAAAAATCGAAAAGAACTCAAAAGGAGTCAGTCCAGGCAAAAATTAAGGAATCAAAAAGAATGAAAAAGAAGGGATAGAAAAAAATAGATCCCCAGTGAAGAATAAAGTTGTGTATACAGACACCGAAAACGAAGAAGGAGTAACTGTCACTCCGAAAAACCTTGTGAATTCCTTGGTTATGGTTCTTACCATTCAACATACCTCTCGAGGAGGCGAGCGCTCGTGCTAAGTTAACTGAACATTAGGATCGGAGATCATCACGTAGAAGGGGTGGGTACAAATCAAAATTTGAGCCAAATATCCTTTGTTTCACGAACCGTGAACCCGACCATGATACAACCCTTAAAAGACCTAATTGAGGTAGGGTTTATTCTGAAAGCGCATTACGATAAGGTTGAGTAACCTGACTCCTTCTTGATTTGCTAATCATTTCTTTGTTGTATTTTTCACTGATCAAATCAGCACTACGTTTGAACTCTGGTTCATTCGTCAGTCACAATCATGACATGTAAATGAGTGACAGCACAAAAATTTTCAAAATCTGCATAAACATTGCATTAAGATTACCATTCGTGAATAGACGATTTTTACTTGCAGGATAGTAGTTGACACGAAGGAAATTCCAACAGGGAATAATCGAATAGGACTGAATAATTCAGCAGTCTGGATCAGAATGGTGTATGTTGTGAAGCCCTGTGAATCCGGGGCATTGACTTCCAGTAAGTTCAGAATCAGTTAGTCTGAGAACAAATCCCGAAGCTTCAGTTGATCAGGGGCAGTTTATTTGAGAAGCAGTTGATCAGAAATGAATCTTCTCGAGAGCCAATCAGGGGAAATCATGCAGAATGTTGAGATTTGAAAACAGATACTTCAGGTGGATAATCAGATCAGGTTAGGTCGCTTATACGCTCATTCCAGGGCAAGTCAGTTCGGAAATGTCGAAACCAACTGGGTTGACAATTGTTTGATTGAGGTTGAAATCTGTTGTGGTACAGATACCGGGGCAAATATTCTCGAAGTCGTCTCGTAGCAAGCTTCTCAGAGCAAGTATTCCCAAAAGTTGGATTGGGGCAGGTTGAGCCGTACTGAGGCAAGTTATTCAAGCAAGTTTGTTTATCCCCAGCAAGAGTTAAGTGTCGGGGAATCGTGTCATTACCTGTATCAAAAAAAAAACCTGAACCTTCCAAATAAAAAGAGCCGTGTTGTCGGTGGATTGTTATCCTACAGTTTAAATTTGTTACGTGTCAGAACTTCGTAACCAAGTCGTTTCCAAAGCCCAGATCTCGCCTGGCAAACCGGTAACCAGTTCTCGTCTGGCCCACATTTCTGTAAATACCAGTTCTCGCCTGGTACATGTTTTCGTTTAACCCATTATCGTATGGTCAACCTTTCCGTAAACATCATTTCTCGTCTGGTGTGGTTTATTGTGGCATCAGTTCTCGTCTGGTGCATGTTACCTTTTAACCAGTCACTGTCTAGTCATCAATTCTCTAACCTGTTTGTTACATCAGTTCTCGTCTGGTGTATGTTATTGGTACCAGTTCTCGTCTGGTCACCGTTTCTTTAATCTATTGTTGTATCAGTTCTCGTCTGGTACATGTCAGCTTTCAATCAGTTCTCGCCTGGTTGTCTTTTTCTTAGCCTACATCCAGTCAGCCCCGTCTGACATCCAAAACCTAAAACAATTTTTTCGTTCGATAACCTAATCTATTTTGCTATCAGTTCTCGCCTGGTAGTCTACCTTTGAATGCTAGTTCTCGTCTAGTATTTTCCATCTTGTTAATAACCCGTTTTTATCTTTTAAACTAGAAAAACCAAAAAAATGTGTAAATACCCGATACAATAATATTGTCACGTTTCCCGATACGAAGCTCGATTGATACCAGTTCCCCGATTAATGGTTGAATTTCGTGTTCGACGTTGTTAAGTCAGAATTACTACTCTTCAACAGATGAAAGTTGTGTATTATTACCGGAAGAGTTGAGATTGTATTGTTATCCCGCATCAGGGTAGGATCAGGAGTATCCCCAGCAGATCAAAAGATTGATATCCTTGACAGAAGGGGCATTCTCCAGCAGTGAGTCGTTCACAATCAACCCCTATTGGGTTAATCCCCACAGAATTCAGTTTGACAGTGGTTAGAAAGAATATCGCCCAGATGATTATGTGATAACCAGTTACCTTCAGTGGAATTGACTTTGCCTCCGGCATTTATTTTGCCAAACGGTTTGTAGACCTGGTGTTCTCTGGCAGCTAGAGCTTACATTAGCATTTGCATATCTCGTCATGTTTGCATCTATCAAAACGTATAGCATATTCATGCCGTATGGGGAATTGCATTTACAAATACATAGCATATTCATGCCGTATAAGGTATTGCAGTTACAAACGCATAACATTTACATGTCATATAGGGCATTGCATCATTTCAGACATCCGCATGTCGAAACATAGACCAGGGTGGTTACCCATTAGATTTCGAATTTGTTCACCTGCAGAGTTGTTTGGTTAAGCTTCTCTACTCCCCCAACGGAGTGATTCTTTACATCTGGTTGTTACGTCAGCACTGAAAAAAAGAAAGATTGACATATATCAAACTTCTGAAGCTGCCGCCTTCATCGAAATAGGTGCCAGGCAGTTCAATTCAGAATTCCCCAGGAGGGTTTCCTCAGGTTCGCTGGAACCATGAGTCGATAGAAAAGATCCCATAGCAGATGGGAAGGTGTTTGCTTTTTGAAGCATTATTCCGAAGAATCAGTGCCTGTGGCGTCACGCAGGTGATTGATGTTGAGAAAAAACAGAGAAAAATTTATCAGATAATTGACAGTTGTTGCCGTGACAACCAGACCTCAGTTTATTAGACGCTATTTCTCAAGCAGTTTTGCAGTTTATTTTGCGGTTGGCAAATTTCAGGGTTCATTTATATTCAACCATCTTCTACCTTTGAATGATTAAAGGCTGGGCGCTATTCAACCATTCAGGTCCAAGCCGCTTGAATAGGGGCAACTGTTGCACCCTAAAATTTGACCAACCGGGACCCGTATCTGGCTCGATGTTTCGACGCATTTTGCATTCGCATTTACATACTGCATATAGTGCATTTTCTCAATCATGGTGATTTTATCGGGATTTCAGCCCTACTGTCGCATTTCGGGTATTTCAGACCGGTTCGGATAATCAGAGGTTATTTTGAGAAGTCACGCGCTTCCTGGGTGTTTTCAGCTTACACAGTGATTTTGGAGATTCTTGGTGTCCGGGTTTACTGTTTGCTTCGATCTGGTCTCGCGCTCTCGTTTATGATGGATATTTGCCTTTGTTTACATTTTTAGGATTTAATAGCCTATTATCAATTTTAATATAGATTTTCTAGAAGTTAAATAGATTTTTTTTGATAGCTTAAATCATTTTAGACATTATTTTATTTTAGATATTAGTATAGATTTTTAATATGGTTTCTCTAGGTTTTAAATAAGAATTAATATAGATCTTTTAATAGTTTTTTTAATAGATATTAATAGATAATAGATTTTAATACTTATAGAATTTAATAGTTTTAGAATAGTTGTTAATAGTTTTTTTTAAAATCTTTTTTAGAATATATTAGATATTAAATAGCTTTTAATTAGTTTTTAGAATATTAGAGATTAATAGTTTTATAGTTTTAATATAGAATTAATAGCACTTTAATAGATTGTTTAGTTTAATTAGTTTTAGATTTAATTAGAAGTAATTGTTTGGGTATTAATTAGGTTTAATCATTAGAATTAATTAGGATTTAATAGTTGTTTCAATGTTTCATTAGCGTTTAATGGAGTTTAGTTAAATATTAATCATCATCATTAGTCTGAGTGCAATGGGCCGTGTGTCAAAGCATTGGAGGCCCAAATTCCAGGTCCACGTGTCCCCCTATAAGAGTATCCGCGTGTGCACTCCACTTGGTCCCACTTCATTCACACTTCATCCACGTTTTGCTTCCATCATGGCCACGTTTCACTTTCATTCACGCGTGTGATTCCCCAGTTTTTCCATGTTTCCTCTCTCTCACTGCCACCTCCTAACACGTAACCCCACTGCCACTCCCACGTGGCTTCACCACTCTCTTCCCAGCCTCCACTTGTCCTCACCGGAGCCTCGCCAGATGCATGGCCGCCGGTCATGCAACCACCGTAACAAACTACCCTAACTCCCTCCGACCACCGTAACTGTCGCCGGAGTTCGCCAATTCGCCGGATTCTGCATCTTCTCAACGATCTTCATCGTCCTCAACTGGTGATCATCAACACCTTCATCATCCTCTTCATCCCAGCTTTGCCCAGAAGTTGATGAAGTTCTTCAACCTCCATCAATGTTCTTGCAAGATTCCCCAGAAAAGCTCCGATCATTAACATTCATCATCATCAAGAACATTCAAGACTTCCTCCGATCAACCTTCAACAACAATATCATATGCATTATCTCCAGATCTATTCGTCAAGATCTCCCATGTTCATCCAGAACAACTCCATCAATTCACTCGATTTCGTCCATATCTTGGTATGTTCGTCCAGATTCAACGTTGTTTATCACCATTTCCAGATTTGGTCCAAATTCAACTCTTCATCATCAAGATCCTCACGAAGTTTTTAGATCTTTATCATGTTCTTCATCTGGAATATCCAGAAAATCCAAGATCTTCAAACGATCTACATAAAACCTTCGACGATCTTCAACTTGGTGTTAGCGTTCATCGTCATTTACAGGTTTCATCACCAGAACCATTGTCGCTCATCAGCATTCTTCAGACTCGTCAGTAATCTTCATCAAGACGAACTTCTTCAATCTCCATCCGTTGATCTTCGCGAAGGAACGCCAGAAATCATCGTCGTTCAGAATCTTTAACACGCGAAATGGAAGTTGAGTGGGAATATGTTAGAATAAGAAACTTTGTGAGAGAGAGAAGTCGGAGAGTGAGTAGCGGCCGTGAACAATGATTAGGGGAGGAGAAGGGGATCTAGGGTTTTCTTTATGAGAAGCTGGAATGAGGGAGGAAAGAGGACTGTGTTGGATTGGGCCTTGGGCCCATTGCTTCCTTCCATCCGTACGACACCCCCCGTTTTCTTCATACCCCCCTCCATTTCTGTTTTGTTATGGTTTGGATGAACATGGGCTAGGCCCACAACGAACCTTTCTGGATACCCCTCCGTTTTTGTCTCACACTCCCTCCTGTGTATATTTTTTGTGGAGTGTGGGCTGGGCCCTGAAGCGAGCCTTCTTATCACACCCCCCGATTCAGCGTTGCAACCCCCCTGCTCCTTTATTTGTTTTTTTTTTTCTGAATTACTTATTGGGCTGGGCCCAATCCTGCAAAGCTGTTTTGTTCCTTTTTTGCTGCCTCACCCCTGGCTGGGCTGTTTGCACCCCCCTTGTGCTTTTTCTTTATTTTTCTTTTATTTTCTTTTGTTTAGAGATTTTAAAAAAGGAAAAGAATATAAGAGAAATATATGTAATAGCAAAATATGTAGTATAAGCATAGAAAAATATAAAGAAATAAAAATATTAGCGCATAGATTTAATATTTTCTTTTAGGATATATTTCCATAGAGTTTACTTTTTACACTTTTAGAGGTAGAATTTAAATGTCCATTTGTTAGGGGACTTTTTACATTTTTAAAAGTAGTTTTAGAAGTCCACTTGTTAGGGGACTATTTTCCACTTGATTTTCCATTATAGATGGATAGGATAGTATTTTCTAGGAGTTTATTTCCCGTATTCAATCATTGTAATTTCTTCAGAATATTAATAAAACGAGATTTGAGCTGTGGTCCTGAAAGTAGCTAAACTACAGCTGCTCTGATTTCTCGTACTGAGCGAGAATATGTAGGCATAGGATGCGATATCCTAGCGAGCACACTAACAACTAACTCTTCTGTTCTCTCGCTACTGTGGGATCGAGACTTTCCCGCTGACGACTGATCGTTTTCCCTTTCTCTTGCCCTTGCGCATTTGAGACCAGACTGTAGCTTTAGTTCCCGTAGGTTCTCGTACCTCCCAAAACAACTTAATATCTCACTCCTGTGTGAGAACGCTCTGTCTAGCCGTAGTTAGCCTGAACTACGAAAGCTCTGATATTCCATGCTGTGTGGAAGTACGTAGGCATAAGACGCGAGGTCTTGGCGAGCCAATTCCCTGTAGTTTCCCGAACTACGTTGACTCTGACTTTCTCTCTTGAGAATACGTAGGCATAGAGTGTGACACTCTATCGAGTCAATTCTCTTCCGTTTAGATTTAGCAGCCGTAGATAGATTGTTTTGCATCCTGTAGACAAACCAAGCAAGCGTGGATCCCGTCGAGTACGACGGACGTGAGGGGTGCTAATTCCTTCCCCTTGCGTAACCGACTCCCGAATCCAGGATTTGGTTGCGATGACCATTCCTTTCCCGTCTTTGCGGTAGGTTTACTTCGAGCGTTTCCTTTCCCTCCATTGGGATAAATAACGCACGGTGGCGACTCTTCTGTTCAGCCGGCGCCGATTTTCGCAGTAGCGACACAATCCCAACAACAACGACCAATGTATCCGTTGCAGTATGCCCAACAACCTTATGTGGCAGCTGTAACTCCGGCCTTCAGTCATCCTGTTCCCAGTTATCAGACAGTGCAACCAGCACCTGTATATCAGCCAATTCAACAAGGGTATCAACGAGCGCCCAATGCTCCACCCTATCAACAACATCATCATCCTAGAGCTCAGGCACCCAGACAAAACTATCAGAATCGGATACCAACAACAAAACCACCACTTCCTCAGATACCGATGACTTACACCGCGTTGTACCCCTCCTTAGTGCAGCATGGATTGGTAACGACACGACCATTAAATCCAGACACTACATCTCCTCACTATAATCCAAATGCGCATTGTGCCTTTCACGAAGGTGCTGCCGGTCATGATTTAGAAGGTTTTCTTACCTTAAAACATCTTGTCAGGGAGTTGATGGAAAAGAAGATCTTATCTTTTGATGATGTACCCCCAAATGTCAAAAGTAATCCATTGCCGAACCATGGAGGGGTCAATGCAGTAGAAGAAGTGTTAGATGAAAGAATGGTCCGAGATGTGTCAGAGATTAGAACCCCGTTGAGGTTGCTTCACGAGAAACTACTGAAGGCAGGATTGATAAAGGATACCCATAATGATTGTGAAAAATGTTCTAGTGACTCTAGAGGGTGTGATGAGATTCGAAGAGGTATACAAAGGTTGATTGATGAAGGAATATTACAAGTGTGTAGTAAGGTGAGGAAAGAAGAAGTTTAAGTAATTGAGCCTGTTTTCAATTTGCCAAAGAAAAGTGAGAAGGTTCCGGTGTTCAAAATGACCAACAAAGGTGTGAATCCCATTTTCAACAAGTCAGCTACCAATCAACCTCAACCGGTTATTATTCAGAAACCAAGACCGTTTCCTTTTGAAAGCACAAAGGCCGTTCCTTGGAAGTATGAAATGATTGTGATAGACCGAGGAACTGGGAAAGTTAGTCAGAAAGAGACAGTAAGAGACGACCAAGTGGACGTAACAAACATTGTCGGTACCAGCAAAACGACCCGTAGTGGTCGAATCTATCAACCAAAGATGACAGTAGTCACTCCAAAAAGGTTACCCCTGCTGCGACAAGAGAAAAAGAGGTACCAGGTACTGAAGGAAACGATGAAGAACTCTTAAGAATTATTCGAAAAAGTGATTACAAGATCATTGATCAGCTCCACCAAACCCCATCGAAGATATCGATCTTGTCTCTCTTAATGAATTCTCCAGCATACAGAGTGGCTCTGCAAAAAGTATTGAAGCAGGCACATGTGACAAAAGACATAACTCTCGGACAATTTGATTCAGTAATAGCCAACATTACAGCCTGTAACACCCTGAGCTTTAGTGATGCTGAATTGCCGAGCGAAGGACGTAATCACAACCGTGCATTGCACATATCTGTCAGTTGCCAGGAAGACACAATGGCACGAGTTTTAGTCGATACTGGATCCTCATTGAATGTATTGCCCGCAAGGTCGCTCGCAAGGTTAGCATATACAGGGGCAGAAATGAAACCAACGTCTTTGATTGTAAAAGCTTTTGATGGTTCAAGAAGAACGGTTGTTGGAGAGGTAGAATTACCAATCATGATCGGACCTCATGTGTTCGATATTACATTCCAAGTTATGGACATTAACCCAACTTATAGTTGTTTGTTGGGGCGACCGTGGATTCACGCCGCTGGGGCAGTAACTTCCACCTTATATTAGAGAATGAAATTTGTTGTGAATGATAAGTTGGTAATTGTACACGGTGAAGAAGACCTAATGGTGAGCAATCTGTCATCGTTCAAGTATATCAAAGCAGATGAGGGCGCGCTAGAAACTTCCTTTCAGGCACTCGAGATAGCTAATGCAGTGATTTTAGAAGAAACAATGGCTAAGAGTGGTCCGTCTTTTGCGTTCGCCCAGAGCATCAAGTCTACACTGGAAGAAGGCACTCCTGCAGGCTGGGGAGAGGTCATTGAGGTGAAGCCAAAGATGGATCGCCAAGGGTTGGGTTACAAACCAACTCATGATGAAGCACCGACACATGACAAAGGACGTCCAAAGACTATACAAGAAGTATTCATCAGTGGAGGTTTCCAAGTCAGCGCTGTGGAAGAAGATTTTAAAGATGAAGACCTTGAACAGTTAGTGTATCATTGCAACACTGCCTTGAGCAACTGGGAAGCTATTGAGATTCCTTTGGTTTTTCCTGAGTCAAAGTAATTTGTTTGTCTTTCTTTTCTTGTTTTTGTTTTAAATCTCCATAGCCATGCCCAAGGCTATAGGAATGTTTTGTAAGGGCCCCGAGCATTCAAGAAAATCAATGAAAATGAACTATTTTGTTAATTTCCTTTTGTTATTTCCTTTACTGCTTTTTCTTTCATTTTAAACGAAAAATGGAAATCTTAAAAAACCAAAACAATTTTGCTCTGTTATGTGCTGCATTTGTCTTTGTGTGTTTTAATAAAATAAGCCATTCCAACATGCAGTAATGTCCTAAAACCCATTGAATCCTATGACTTTGCATTCCCTCTTGACTTTGATTCACCAATATACCAAGCTGAAGATGAGGATGAAGATTTTGAAATACCTGATGAACTGGTAAAATTGGCACACCATGAGTATGCGGAGCTTCAACCCTACAAAGAACAGGTAAAAGTCATTAATCTTGGCACTAAAGAAAACAAGAAAGAAGTCAAGATTGGGGCAGCTCTAGGGGCAGAAGTCAAGCAGCAACTATAGGAACTTTTGAAAGAATATGTGGATGTATTTGCTTGGTCATACCAGGATATGCCGGGTCTAGACACTGACATAATGGTTCACAAGTTACCGCTTCGACCAGAATGCCCACCGGTTAAGCAAAAGCTCCGAAGAACAAGACCTGACATGGCTCTCAAGATTCGAGATGAGGTGAAAAAATAGATTGACACCGGGTTCTTAGCAGTGTCAAAATACCCCAAATGGGTAGCCAATATTGTACCTGTACCGAAAAAAGATGGGAAAGTCAGAATGTGTGTGGATTACAGGGACCTAAACAAGGCCAGTCCGAAGGATGATTTCCCTTTACCGCATATCGATACGTTGGTGGATAATACGACTCGTTTTGCAGTTTTCTCATTTATGGATGGGTTCTCCGGTTACAATCAGATTAAGATGGATCCCAATGACATGGAAAAAACTACTTTCATTACTCCGTGGGGGACTTACTATTACAAAGTTATGCCTTTCGGTCTGAAGAACGCAGGTGCTACTTATCAAAGGGCCATGGTAACTTTATTTCATGATATGATGCACAAAGAGATAGAGGTATATGTTGATGACATGATAGCCAAATCTCAAAGCGAGGAGGACCATTTGGAACATATTTTGAAATTGTTTAAGAGACTCAGAAAATACCAGTTGAGACTGAATCCAGCCAAGTGTACCTTTGGGGTAAGGTCTTTGGTGGAAAATGATTCAATGGGTTGTGTGTTAGGTCAGCAGGATGAGTCCGGACGAAAGGAACATGCCATCTATTATTTGAGTAAGAAGTTTACTGATTGTGAAGGCCGATATTCACTTCTGGAGAAAACTTGTTGTGCTTTGGCATGAGCGGTCAAACGTTTGAGGCAGTACATGATTTGTCATACCACTTTGTTGATTTCAAAGATGGATCCAATAAAATATATTTTTGAGAAGCCTGCTCAGACTGGAAGACTCGCCCGTTGGCATATGTTGTTATCAGAATACGACATCCAGTACGTAGCCCAGAAGTCTATCAAGGGTAGTGTTTTGTCAGAATATCTTGCGGATCAACCAGTGGAAGATTATGGGTCTCTCAAATTTGATTTCCCAGATGAGGACATTATGTTGGTAAAAGATTGTGAAGAGCCAAGTCTTGATGAAATTCCGCTGGAAGATCTTTGGTGGAAAATGATGTTCGATGGTTCCTCCAACTACAGTGGGCATGGTGTAGGCGCCGTGTTAATGAATCCGGAAGGTGGTTACACTCCACTCACAGCCAGGTTGGATTTTGACTGTACAAACAATATCGCTGAATATGAAGCCTGCATTCTCGGCCTCGAGGCAGCTATAGACCTCAAAATCAAACTTCTTGAAGTCAGTGGGGATTCAGCTTTGGTTATCTATCAGGTTACTGGAGAATGGGAAACTAGACATGAGAATTTAATCCCTTATAGAGCCTATATTGTCAAAATGATGGAGTATTTTGATGAAATCACTTTCAAGCATGTTCCAAGATCTAAAAATCACATTGCCGATGCCCTAGCCATGTTAGCCTTGATGTGGAAAGTCAGGGATGTCAATGATGCCACTCTCATTAGAATTGAACGCAAGACCGAGCCCGCCTACTGTCAGATGGTTGAAGAGGAGACTGATGATAAGCCATGGTTCTATGACATAAAGAATTACCTGTTGAAACAAGAGTATCCAGCAGATGCTACGTCACTCGACAAGAAAACTCTGAGACGATTAGCATCCAAGTTCTTTCTCAGCAATGATGTGCTTTACAAAAGAAATCATGATATGGTCCTACTTAGATGTGTTGACCAACGAGAAGCAGAATTGTTAATGCAAGATGTTCACGAAGGAATGTTTGGTACTCATGCCAATGGATATGCTATGTCTAAAAAGATTTTGAGGGCTGGTTATTACTAGTTGACCTTGGAAACTGACTGTATTCAATATGCCAGAAAGTGTCACAAGTGTCAGATTTATGCGGGCAAGATGCATGTACCTCCGACGTTGCTGAATGTGTTATCATCACCATGGCCTTTCTCCATGTGGGGCATCGATATGATAGGGGCAATTGTACCAAAAGCTTCTAACGGACATCGATTTATTCTGGTTGCTATTGACTATTTCACAAAGTGGGTTGAAGCTGCATCCTACACTAATGTTACTCGGCAGGTGGTGGCCCGTTTCATAAAAAAGGAGATTATCTATCGTTACGGAATTCCGAGCCGAATCATAACAGACAATGGTACTAATTTGAACAACAAAGTCATGAGAGAGTTGTGCGATGGCTTCAAAATTGAACATCACAATTCTTCTCCTTATCGTCCCAAAATGAATGGAGCTGTAGAAGCTGCAAATAAAAACATCAAAAAGATTCTGCAAAAGATGGTGAAAACTTACAAAGATTGGCATGAGATGCTGCCATTCGCCTTGCATGGATACAGAACGTCCGTCCGCACTTCAACAGGGGCAACCCCTTTTTCTTTGGTATATGGATTGGATGCGGTACTTCCTATTGAGGTCGAAATACCCTCTTTGAGAGTCATAATGGAAACTAAGCTTGAAGAAGCAGAATGGGTGAGAGAAAGGTTTGATCAGTTGAATCTTATCGACGAAAAACGCATGTCTGCAATGTGTCATGGTCAGTTATATCAGAAGAGGATCAAGAGAGCTTTTGACAAGAAAGTTCGTGTCCGAGAATTCCGCGAAGGGGAACTTGTACTCAAAAAGATTTTACCAGTTCATAAAGACACACGGGGAAAGTGGATGCCCAACTATGACGGCCCGTTTATTGTGAAAACGGTCTTCTCAGAAGGCTCATTAATTCTCACCACCATGGATGGAGAGCAACTTACTCATCCAGTAAATTCTGATGCAGTACGAAAATATTACGCCTAAAAAAGATCCCGATAAGTCAAAAACTCAAAGGAACGGCTTATGCAAAAGTTAGGGTTGAAGATAAAAAAGAAAAAAGAAAAAAATAAGAGCTCGCTATGTTGTAAACCCGAAAGGGCGACTTAGGCAAAAATGAGCGTCCCGATGGATTGAAAACCCGAAAGGGCGGTCTAGGCAAAAGTTAGGGACAAAGGCATTTCACTGCATCAGAAGAGTTGTCACTACTTCAAAAGGTTGTCACCATTGCAGAAGATTGTACAAGAGATCCACTTCCAACTTCTCTCGTCAAAAGCAAGGATTTGGGGGATTTTAGTCTTTAGGAATGGATGGTCATGGGATTCAATGTAACCTTGTCCACTTTGCCATTTTTCACTTGTAAAATTTCTATGGAATTTTGTCATTTGCAAGATTTCATCCTCGAATAAAACCAGTTTTGAGCCATCCTTTCCTTTGCAACTTTATCATTTCATGTATTTTCTTTGTTATGCAAAATATTGTTCGTTGATCAACGATATTTTGAAAGCATTAGGGTCAAATTATTTGAATAAAACTTGAAAAGATTAACAAACGTAAAAACTTCAGCTCATGGAAAGTCGAGGAAAATCATACTTCCCCGAAACCTCAGGGTAGCAAAAGCTTTGATATGCGATCCAATTACATTCCCCGATGAAGTGTAAGCAAGTCGAACTGCCGATTTTCCTTTGATCATGTGTGGGTATCAGAACTTGAAGACTGTTTTCTCAAGGAACCTCTTATGATGATATAAGGACTGGTCCCTAGTAGAAGATTTTTGAGCATTGTGTTTTGAATTTTCTTTGTCATCTCTGAATAGCTTGTTTAAAGCTCTGTTCCCCTATTGAGAGTGGATCTATTTGTTAAAGACCGCATACACCTTTTCAGCCAGGGTTCAGTGTGATTCATTCGGTCTCTCGAGTTCAGAGTGCTATCTTTTGATTTCCCGTAAATGTCTAATCACTGCTAGTGAATTTCTGTTTAAAGTCCAGTTGTAACCGGCATTGTTTTAGAAGCCAATCGTTATTGGTAGTTCTTTAGTCGTCACCATATTTCTTGTTAAAACCGGTCGTAATTGGCATTGTCTTAATACCACTCGTCGGTATCCCTGTTTCGGTCGTCATCACCTTTTTCCTTTAATGTCCAGTCGTAACTGGTAATGTTCGAAATCCAATCGTCATTGGTATTCTTTTGGTCGTCACCATATTTTCCTTTGAACCCAGTCGTAACTGGCGTTGTCTTAACTCCACTCGTTATTACCTCTTGGTTCGGTTGTTACCAACCTTATCCTCTGAAGTCTAGTCGTCACTAGCAAATCCCTTGTGAAGTCTAGTCGTTACTAGTTGATTTCCGTTTAAGTCTAGTCGTAGCTGGCAGATGTTCGAAACCCAATTGTCATTAGTATCTTGTTGGTCATTACCAACCGTCCCCATGAAAGTCCAGTCGTAACTGGCATCACTTGGAATCCAATCGTTATTGGTATTTTCTGGTTTGGTCGTTACCAACCTCCCCAGCTAAAGCATAGTAGCTTGCTAGCATTCTCATAACCACATGTGTTGGTATACCCTGATTTGGTCGTCACCATGTATTTCTTCCGAAGTCTAGTCGTAACTGACATTGTGTAAAATCCAATCGTCATTAGTACCCGGACCTGGTCGTTACCAATCTCCTTTAAAGTCTAGTAGTTACTGGCATTGCTTGAAATTTGATCGTCACCTCTTTCTCCAGTCGAAGTCCTATATTACCGATTGGATTTGAAATTTCATTTGTTGTTATCTCAGGATGGTCGTTACCATTACCTCCAGAAAATATAGTAGTTACTAGCACTGCCTGAGCCATTTGTTAAAACTGGGTGACATTATTATCCCTAGTGAAACCTTTTTCCCCGACAGGTCTCAGAGATCTAGTCGTCACTAGTATCCTCATTATGTTTTATCTTTGTTTCTAGTCCATTCCTGAAGATCCCGTTTGAACTCTTCACTATAGGAAGCTCCTCATCTGATCATCCCTAGTGAGGTTCGTGTTGTAATTTCCCCAGTAAAAAGTCGCTCGTTTCCCCGGTGGAAATCTACCTTGTTCCCCGGTGAAGTGTTTGCTTTTCCCCAGTAAGATTATCATCTTCATTAGACTTTGCGCATCCTCATGTGAAAGTTTTCCGCTCAGTTACCACCAGTCATGTTTGAACTATTGATTGTTATACCTCGGTAGTCCCCAGTGTCGGATCCACAATGCCAGGTCCCCGCGAGTAGTTACTCGTTGTTTTATTTTTCTATCTTCTGCATATGTCTTGCATCCAAGCATCATAAAGCATCATTTAGAATTCATGACATATCATGACCTGTCCTTTTGCATATCATCGGATCTAAGGGACACAATTTTCGGTTTTCTATATTTAAATACCTTTCACTGCGATTCTACGAGGATCATCATCCCTCAGTTCCATCTAGTGAAGATATTTAAATAGGGACAACTGTTGCACCCCAAATTTTGACCCCTTAGATTCTCATTATCATTTTAGGAGCATACTCATGAATTTTCTAACCTTAACCCAGTGCAAGTCTGTCTTCGTCAAATTGCAGATGAATCAGGGTTTCGTGCAGTCAAAATCGAAACATCAGGGTTTGTGATTAGTCAATGTTTTGGGCTCATTCAAATAGGAAACAAGGTCAAGGGTATTATATAATGTCAATTGACAAGCCAATGTGAGGTTGTTACCCCATAATTCAGAGCAGTGCATTTCAAAGCACCCGATTAGGGTTTTGGACCAGTGAAAGTCAACCGTAGTTTGAATTTGATATTGGAAGAGGTTTAAATAGTGGGATTGTGATTAATGAAATTCATATAGCTTAATAAAGTTCATCTAATGAGTTTCAAAGTCTCAGGAGGCCCAGAATGTCAACAGGCGACTCGGTAATCACCGATCGGTCGTACGGTTGACCGAAAAGTCAACTCTCCAAATTTTAGGAATTGGACTTCAAGTTGTGAAACAAAGTTGTTCCTTATGTCATATTGGACTTGCATATCAATTTTCATGACCATTGGATCAAGAATGAAGGAGTAATCGAAAAATCGGGAAATTAAGGTTTTGAAAAGGGCTAAACCATAACTCCTTAACCACACATCCAATTGAGTTGGTTCAAATCTAATTTGGAAGATCTTGACAAGTCCTACAAAAGTCCCTAAGTGGTCCATGATCAGAAAATGCATAGATTTGGAGTTATGATCAAATTCATTTCAAGAGGGGAAAAAGACTTGGGGAAATTTCATTTCTAAGTTCATCTTTTAGCAACTTTGGAAGGATTTTTGGCCAAGTTCATTTGGAAAATTGAAACTCATGAAAACATGAATGTTTTAGAGCTATGTGAGGGCTTTCTAAAAAGTACTAGCACATCTCAAAAGGATTTGTGAGCTGAAAGTTATGGTCATGGCAAGTTGGTGGTTTTTTACTTTAGTCCCACATTGTCAAAATTCAAGAAATCATCCTTTCATCAAAGTTGGCCAATCTCAGCTTGTGAAACATGTTGTATCTGATATGTGGAGTGTTTGTAGCATGAAAGAATCAAGGATTATGCAGAAGTTTGAGGATTTAGCCAATTTTCAAGTGGCTTGCAAGTTGCCTTGCAACTTGCATTTTAAAATCATTAAAACAAGCATGATGTGGAAAGTGATTCTGAAC
Organism: Lathyrus sativus; assembly: GCA_963859935.3. Classification (NCBI taxonomy): domain Eukaryota; kingdom Viridiplantae; phylum Streptophyta; class Magnoliopsida; order Fabales; family Fabaceae; genus Lathyrus; species Lathyrus sativus. The sequence continues at coordinate 619,322,513 of OZ012741.1, forward strand.
CAGCCCTCAAGCTATGCTTCTAGCCTGAAATTAGCCACACTAAACCATCATTGTTCTTGACTAATGGGGCTTACCTTGCAGCCAAGGAAACCCTCTTGTGGAGGTTTAACCAAAAATCCAAAACCTTTCTTCAAAATGAAGAAACCTTCAAATCTGCCCAAGCCACTTCATTTGCCTATAAATAGGACTCTCCCTCACCTCATTTTCATCATGAACAACCTTCAAAAAACTATAGAAATTGATAATCCTTGCTGTTTTCACTCCTTGCTCTAAAAATCACAAAATCACAAACTTGTCAAAAGTGTCTAAAATCTGTCTTGGTGCAACGGCTGCCAAACTCATTTCTCTACATTCAAACACCCCAACAATCATCCATGCAATCCCTGAATATGGTATAGAAGGTGTCTAAACCATTAAACCATCCAAAAACTTCACCAATCAAAAAGTCAACTTTATCACCAAGTTACTTTGACCAAAAGCTACAAATTCTACCAAATCTTGTTCTAAGCATTTCCTTGGTGTTTTAATCATCCTAACACCTCTTATATATTGTTTTTCAACTGTCCAAAGTGTTATAATTCATTGGTGAGACCTATTTCTCCAACTGTCATCATATTTGCAATCTTGCTTCAAAGTAAAGAAAGGACTCAAGACAAAAGGGTAGATTGAAGTTCTCTGGGTTTCTTGGTATTTTCACTTGTTAAAAGATATCTACTAGAGGTATGTAAAAAATCCTTTCTTGCTTTTCACCATAATTCCCCATTTTGGCATTTTGAGCTCATCATGTAAAAAGCATGTTATGTGTGTAGTTTATGCATGAATTCTGTCCTGACTTGGGGGCAACCTTTTGGATTGATTTGAAGTATTTTAAAACCACAATTGTGTTGTGTATGTATGTTTGTTCAAAGCTGTTTGCATTTGGTTCATAATCTCATTGTCAAAACACCATATTCTTGCATTTCATGCCATGAAACTGCCAGTTTGGATTTCAAAACAGAATTGGTTTAAAAATGAGTTCACAATCATTCATTGATACCTTTGTGATATGTGTTTGGCATAAGCTAATTTCATCTATTTTGTCATTCATTAAAATGCCCTGTTGCATCATTAAGTTGTGGCTCCAAGACAATTCCTTCTGCATAATGGGTTCATCAAAATGTTGTTTGTAATATAGTATACATGCTTTCATTTGATGTTATATCTGAAATATGTGTGTGCATCCAGCTTGATTTGAACAAACCTAAAAACAGTTTTTGGCATTTTTATGTGTGCCTCTATGTGGCAAAGTTGTAGCTCACTTATCATTTTCCACCACAGTTGTCCTAGACCAGTTTAGATGCTCAAAAAAACCATTTGTTGATATACATGTAACTTGTGTGTATGTGTGTTTTCAACCTGTATGTGCACAAAACTGTTTTAAGCCTCATCATGTCCAAATTCATGTTAACTTGCAATCTGTGAACCAACTGTCTTAGCAACCCTCTCCCAACCTGTTTTGGTGCTTGATTCCATTTCATATCATGTACATATGGTGTGACTATGGTTGAATTAGTCTGAAAAGCTTTAAGTTCAAAAGTGACTTCACAATGGCACTTCACAAGCACAAGTCTCCACTTGAACAACCTTTTTTCACACCAACTGTTTCTGCACTAAAACTTGGATTGGATTTCACTTGCATGTATATTTGTGATATGTGTGTAGGAGTATTTGGTCTGATTATGTCTCAAAACTAAAATACTTCTTTTTCATGTCATAATAAAGCATCAAAACATGACTTGTATGCATTTCCTTCAAACAGTCTGTTTATTATTTTAATTCATATTCATGCTCATTCAACCTCATGTATGTGTGCTATATGTGTGATTAGTTGGGTCAGAAAAGGTTTGGAACTGAAAATTCACCTCATCATGCATAATGTTCATAACAAGTGCAGCTCAAAAACCATTTTCATAGCAGCTTTAATTTTGGCTTTAAATAGTGTTCATATTCATTCAGTATCATAAATATGAGATGTGTGCATGATTGGATTGACTTGAAAACATTTTGGATTGAAACTAGACATATTCATGCATCTCATTCATGTAAAACTTGCATTTCATATAGCACTTTCATCTTTAGCATGACCTGCACTATTTCCTTTGCATAAACTCATCCCTCATCACTTATAGGTTGTGTGAACATAATTTTCTTGATTCAAAACTAGCTGTCATGAATGGTATGCTTCAAGATGCGTCTTTTAACAAAATTACCACTTGACATGTCACTTTCACAAACTGTTTGCATTTAGCTTGGTTTAAATGTTGGAATCCTTCATTACCATTTATGTGAGCTGTGTGTATCTTTGATTTGGCTTAAAATGATTGAAACAAGTTTGTTCATAGCAAGATGCATCTCATGGCATCAAAACACACCTGCTATCGATTTTTTGAAAGGGATGAGAATCTCAGAAAAATAATGGCACCATCTTGTTCCTCATGTTTTTCTAGTCAAGATGCATATAAATTTTGTCGCGTTTGGTTGAGAAACGAGAAAGTTACGGTAGAAAACGTAAATCACTTTTCATGTGTTATGTTTGGCCCAGAAATTCAAAGTAGATATCCCTTATATATTAAAGGGGTGGCATCAATCAACGGATGTATAGCCACCCCAGTGGTAAGACCATTATGCCAAACACGCCTTGTACCCTGCACGCATGAGTTCGACCCCTGAGGAGGGCAACTCTTTTATTAATTTTTGTCATTTTTTACCAAACTTTGAAAATTCATATCTCTCTCAATTTTAATCTTTTTTCACCCGTTCTTTTTTCATTGTGTTCATATTGATGTATACTTTCATGTGATCGTATTGACAGATGCAAATGAATTTTCCTTTGTTATACTTGTGTTTTTCCTGTAATATTGGTTTGCATTCTCATTCGTAAATGTTTGTTAACATGTTAAAGCTCCATTTTTGGTTGTTACCATGTCCATGTTACTTTATCTGTTAAACTTATTTAAACTTGATCTGTTGTCACAGTTCCTGTTCTGGTTACCTGCTTTGATTGTCATCAATGCACTTTCATCTTTATCATTCCATATGTTTATTTAATGGTTGTCACCATGAATATACCCTTATCATGTTGTTAATTTTCTTGTTGTTTTCTTTCCCCAAAGTGATGAAGCTTGTTAGCTCTCATCCAGTTGCCTCCCCTATCTACTTCCAAAGGAAAAGTCTGTCCATTTGACCCTCATGTCATGAATACATCCCTTATCCCTCTCTTGACTTTGTTAAGTCACTTTAACCTTAGATTAGAAACCCTTAGACTTTGCTTTAAGTCTAAAAGACTCACCTGTACTAGGAGTGTTCTTCAACTAGAACCCTAGGAAAGAGTTTGTCAACTCTGTGTAAGAATCATTGTCATGATTTCTTACTTCCCCTTTTGAATATTACAACTTAGATTAGGGAGTTTTGTCAAACTCTACACAAACATTGTCATGTTTTTTCCCCCTTGAACCTTGATCATAATCAAGTGTTCTTCTTCCCTTGTGAGGCGAACTACGATTGCTCTGATTCTATCCTAGTTAGGATACGTAGGCAGAAGATGCGACGTCTTTGCGAGCAAACTTAGTGTATATAACTTTAGGTTTCAATTCATATCTTTTCCCAATCCCAAATCCATAGTACATATTTCACACTTAGCAAGCAATCAAACAAAAGGTTCTTGTAGAGTACTACAAATACTTAGGGTGCTAACACCTTCCCTAGGTATAACCAACCCCCGATCCCCGAATCTCTTAAGCATTGTCGTTACATCGCGAAAAAGGTTTTTCTTTCTTTAAACCTTTCCTTTGGATAAAATAAAGTTCGGTTGTAAAAGAATTAAGATTCAAGTTAATATAATAGCTTAATATCCAATTTTCACCGCAACAACATCCTTTGTGAAGACACACAGAAGAAGAAGATCTTCTGGGTCTAGACGCAGAAATCAACTAAGAAATGAGGCTTTGGAATTTGCCAAGGAAGAATGGCAAAATTACTTAGACAATCTAGGGCCAATCCAACATACTAGAATGTCTAAATAATTTGTAATACTTTCCTTCTTATTAATGATAAAATTTGCAAACATTAAGTTCTTACTCCCATTACTTTTAATTCTTTTGAACAACCATAAATAAACATAATCAACAGTTAACTGAACAAAAACTTAAACAAACTTTGAATTAATAATAAGATAACTTAATACAAAGGTTCTAACAATTACAAGGTATAACTATGCATAAATCTAACATCAGAATCTTTCAGAGATAACTTCAAATTTGTCTTTCTAGATTTTAGACAAATCAACCTCTGAACTTATGATGACTCCCTGCTGAATAAGTAATTCTGAAAGAACTTGTCCAAAAGGAATGAAGAAAATCTTTCCCTTATGAAAGGAAGAAAAAGTCTTCTTAAAATAGTCAAACATAAATTGAGGAAGATCAATCTACAAGTATGAATTGAGAAGTAGAAGCATATCTTTTTCAATAGGTTCTAGAAGGTCTAAATCCTTATCCTTAGGAAGTAAGTTTGAATTCAGAAACTGATTCTAAATAACTGCATCAGGATGAAGATTTGAGACTGCTGATATATTAGATGGATCTACAAAGATATGCCAAGTAGGAAGATAATGTTCCCAAACAAGTGTTCCTGAGATTTCTCCAATTTCCTCATAATTGATCACATTAGAAATAGATTTAGATGTTAATGTTATGGAAACACCAGTTACTTTAAAGAGAATAGCACACTCAGAATTCAGCTCAACAATGGAAGCATTAATCCAAAACTCTTTGACAAGATCTGAAGTGAAACCACAAAACATCTCAAAGTATCCATTCCATCCTTGTTCACACACAGTTTTCCAGAAGTTAAAGCCTAACTTAAGCAACACATCAAAATCCAAAAACTTTTCATTGATGACTACCAGTTGATTAAAAGAAAAATTGACTAGGAAACTCATCTCAATTTTGGCTTGATCAGCACACAACCAAAGAGAAAATTAAAAGAAAAAGAACTAAACAAGATTCCTAAAAGAATAAGAATCTTGTCAGAAGAATGACAAAATGATCATTCACATGACAGTGGATAGTGACAATAAGTATCCAACAGAAAACATCATTATCCAAAGGTTCTTATCCATCAGACTTCTTGAATCCACAAGATGAATTTCACTTTTATGTAAGTTTAAGTATTATAAAAGTCTTTGAAAAACCTTTTACTTAAACTGCTTTATCAGAAGTAAAAAATCCTTTTCTGAATCTCAGAATCTGACAACTTTCAGAAGTTATCAACCATCAGAGTCTAGTAGAACTAGACTGAGAAAGAGAGATATCTTCTGTCAGTCATAAGTCTCCAAGACACTATTTAGAACCAACAATTCCTCTTGAAACAAGAGTCATAAGTGATAGATGAATATTGAATTGTTTCCTTTGGCAGCTAACAAATAGTAGTAACATCACAAAAAGTGAGGAAACTGTTTCCATAAATATGATAATCTTCTAGCTTAATGAAATATTTAGTATAGATAAATACAACAGATTTTATTTTAAAGATTTATGAAGATCCTTTCAAAGGAGCCTTTCTAGAAGTCTAACAGAAACTTTGAATTTATACCTACACAAATATCTCATTGAATCAAAAGATAAGCCAGAAAAGAACAAGCATACCCTTTTTTTGTTATTTTCTCAGTCAGACTCACATCAATATTCAGACTTGACCATAGAGTCTAAACATCGCTTTGAGTGGATTCTAATTCAATGGTTGTTAAACCAATGAATCAACTACTCTCACTAAAATCAATACCTCTAGTACTTGAGTTTGGGTTGTGGGATCTTCTTCCATAAAATGTTATAAACAACCTTTGATAAATGCCATGGAAGATGCATCTGCTCCTTTCTTTGATATCTGCAACAAATACATTTAATTCATGAAACTCATATTTCTATGAGACCATTCATAAATGTTCATACATGCTTTCCTTCGTCTTATGCCACATTCTGATAGTAGTACCACGATTCATTCCAGAGTATCAGTCTAGAATAAACCTTAATATGAACAAGATCTTATTCTCAGCAGAACCATTAATTTCATTGTCTTGACTCAAGACTTTGAGAACTTTGATAAGCCAATAAACTGATGATGTTAGTTATCAGAGAATGGAATAAAACAAATTAAACCACCATCATCTAATTTCCTGTAGAACACAAAGAAAAATTGAAAGGTTTCTCATGGACTTGTCCTTTAATACAAATTCCATGATGACCCTCAATCAATAAGCAATGAAGTCTCTTAAGATATCACCTTAAAGAGAAGACTCCTTAGTATCAAATATTGAAGCAAGATAGATTTGGAATAATCTCTTTCTCTTCAATACTTGATTTTTATTTCAGGACTCAAATGCTTTTTCAGAAGCAGTAATGGCTAGCAGAGCCAAATTACTCTTTTATCTGAATCCTGCACTAATGTCATCTTCAAAAGAATATGTAGTGAAAATTAAATGACATTAGGTTCTGGTACTATTTCTCCTTGCTTTCAGATCTGGGAAATCAGTTGAAGTACAAGTATTTCAAAAGCTTCTGAAGTTACTCTTCTATCAACAAATATTACAACCTATCTAGCTGGTTAAAAAGTACTTCTGACAGAAAATATAAGTTCCTTATCATCATACACTCCAAATAACCAAGCTTTAAGAAAGGTGATCTGTTAGATAGCTTTTTATAATCTAATTTCATTTCTTTTCTTCGAAGATTTGCAAGAAAAACTAACAGACCAAAATAAATTAAAGTTGTATAACTTCTTCAATAAATGTGACATCAGGTTTGAATCTAAACCAATCTTCTCAGAATTTGCTTGAAAGATCAGATGAAGTGTAACTAGGTAAGCTTCCAAACTGACTCCCAAAAATCTGAGCACAAGGATTCAAAGATAGTCTGAGCATCAAGCATATTAATGCTTTTGACATACTCAGAAGTAAGGTAGAGCACCTACCAGAGTGTAACTACCTTTGAAGATATTCAATAAGCTTCTTTTTAGCTGGTGATAAATACTTTCAAATAGATTATCTCTATACCATCAACTTATACAGTAATACCTTTTGAAAGGATATTCTATAGACCTTAAGAACCTTTTTTATCAAGACCAATGAGTAAAAAATATATTTTGCTCTTCCATCATTTAAATTTAGTGGAATCTCCCTTTGAATATGGTAGGAAAAATAGTATAATATTTTCATATGGCACTTGATTCCTTATTGAAGGAAAGCCTTTGACAAACATACTTTTCTTATTGGATCATTATCTGCAGCACTGTTAAGTGTTAAGCACAAACTATGCTCTGATACAATTAGAAGGTGAGAAAAATACACAAGAAGGGGGGTTGAATTGTGTTTTTCATTTTCTTAGTTTGCATTTGATCAGAGTTCAGTATCTAAACTGGTGTTCAGATTCTGGTTAGTTCTTAGCAGAGAAATATTAACAAAAGCAATTAAATAATAGCAGAAGACACAAAGATTTATACTGGTTCCTTCCCTAACTGAGAGTAGTCCAGTCCCCTTGCTTCACAAGAGATTTTCACTATAACCAAAACATGATTACAATCGCTTATGCATTATGCATAAGACTTTTACATTTTCTCAGACCCAAGGTCCATGACTTCTTTGTTCAGGCTCTCCGCCTAAGACTTCTGCTCTAATTCCCATGAAACGAGCCTCTGCTTGCACCTCCCAGGTCAAGACTTGTTGCTCTAAATTTCATGAACCCTCAACACTTTCCTTCTCAATTAACCTACTTGATTAAGACTTTCACTGCTCAGGCACATAACAAGATACTTACGTGGCTCAAGCATCTTGGATCGAGACTTCCTTGCTTGTATCCTAATGACACAAGAATTTTATCTAAACTGCTGAACAAGCTCAACAGAATAGAGAATAAGGTGTACATGATACAAGTATCAGAGGTACGAGAAATCACCATAACAAATACCTAAAGCTCTTAAGATTTCTAACATATTCAATGTGTAAGAAATCTTAAGGCTTTTACAACTACAACCTACATCAGAAAAAATCTGCATATACATTGAGTTGATAATTGCTAATCTTGTTACTCCTTCTTCTAGTTGATCCTTGTTAAAGATTCAGTTTGAACCTTCAGCCATATTTATAGCCTTTTCAGAAACTAGTCATTGAAGAGGTAACTTGATCAAGAGTTTTTGATGTTACTCCATAGTACCAGAGCTATTGAAGATAGATACACCAGAAGATCTTAATCCAATGTGTAACATGTTTAAACTTTGAGTCTTCAAGATTTTGTTTACTATTAGGTCCGTTGATAGTAGATATCCACAAAGCATTTCAGCTTTTCTTGAGCTATGCAGTCTGTAGACTCTAGATGACAAACTGATTTGACAATACAACTTACTTTATGCAGTACAGACAACTTTAACTTTATCACCAACTCTGAATTATATCAGAAGCTAATTTTCATTCACTAAGTGTAGAGACAATTATGTTGCTTCTTCTGATGCTGGGATCTTTAGCTTCTGAGTCTTCGCCAAAAATCACTTAGCAAGTGTTATTCATATTCTGCCACCAAAAGCTAGCAATTTAGCAACTCTCAACGTGTGCTTAATGTAGAACAAATTCTGACAATTGTATTAGAACCTGCACACATGTAACACACATCAAATAAACAATTGTTCTTTCAATACTTTGTTATCATCAAAACTCAAGGAAAATATGTCATGAACAAATCTTGTTCTAACAATATCAATATAAATTTTTGGAAGAGAACATTCATGAACTATCTCATTCATCAAGAATATCAATTATTTCGAACATAAGCAACATGTAAAAGTAAAATCTTACTTACAAAAGGAAAAAGAAAATGGAACAATATTACCTCGCTTATGAGTTGATAAAGGATGCACTCTTATGTAATCAAACTTCTAAGGAAAGTTAGAGTAAAAGTATATAAAGTGCATGCAACAATTCACATTTAGGCAAGATTTGAGATATCAAGCATCCTAAATTCCCTCCGAATGTTGAAAAATGGCTCGGTCGAAAGAGTTTTTGTAAAGATATCCACAAATTGATTTTTACTATCAACATGCTAAACTACAACGTCTTCTTTTTCAACATGATCACGTAGGAAGTGGTGACGAATCTCAATATTTTTAGGATGAGGGACAAGGTCCCAAATGTCATTCCTTTTAAATTGGTTTAGTTCAGCTTGCATGGCCATAAGCCAATGCTCATCAAATAATTCATCTTTAGCATTTTTAGGTTCGACTTGGAGTGCATTATCACACCTTTAGTGATTTCTCTAAGTATGTTGTAAATAAGATGATCTTTGGATGTCCTCCAAGTCAAAGGTAGATTGTCCATTGCAACTAGACTTTCAACCTTCTCCTCTTCAGGATCGTTATCTTCTTCCTTCTCATGTTCCACCACTTTAGGTTGATCAATTCCTTGTCCAGGTCCATTGAGAATTTCTTGTAAGGATACACCTACATCATGAAAAGAAATAACTTTTTTGACATTTTTCGAATAAGACTCATCAAAAGCAACGTGTATCGACTCTTCAAATTTAAGTATTATTTTGTTATAAACCCTATAAGCTTTACTAGATTAGGAGTATCCTAGGAAGATACCCTCATCGAATTTCGCATCAAACTTACCAAAGTTGTCCTTTCCATTGTTCGAAAATATATAGATGAGAAACATTAGGTTTTCTACCCCTAAGTAGTTCATAGGAGTTTTGTCTAAAATAGGACGTATTAGAATCCTATTCAAGACATGACAAGACATGTTATTGGCATCGACTCAAAAATACTTTGGTAGATTACCTTCATTAAGCATAGTCCTAGCCAACTCCTCTAAAACACGATTTTTGCGCTTCACAACACCATTTTGTTGTGGAGTTTTAGAAGCAGAGAAGTTATGCTCAATGTAATGTTTATCACAATACTTCTCAAAGAGGAGGTTTTGAAATTCTCCTCCATGATTACTTCGGATGGAAACAATTTTCAAATTCATCTTATTTTGGAACAATCTTGAAAATTGTTTAAAAGCCGAATAGGTCTTATTTTTACTAGACAAAAACATGACCCAAGAAAATCTTGAGTAATCATCTACAATAAAAAAGCCATAATAGTTACCACCTATGCTTTTGGTCCTTGAGGAACCAAAGAGGTCCATATCAAGAAGCTCAAGATGTCTCTAAGTAGAAATAATGTTTTTTGATTTAAATGAGATTCTCATTTTTTCCCCATTTGACACACTTCATATAAATGGTATTTTGTAAACTTCATTTTTGGTAGACCAATTGCTAAACCATTTGATGTCACTTTTTTTCGTAAGTCAAAGTTGATATGTGCTAGGCGTCTATGCCATAACCAAGACTTTTCATTCATGGTATCTAAACACTTATTCCAACCAAGGGTACATCGTCTAAGTTAAGCATATATGTGTTATTAACCTTTAAGCCTTTAAACATACTGAAGGCTCTAAAGATTTGACTAAATTTTGGTCAAATATGATGTTGCACAAGATGTTCCTACAAGAAGAAATTTGTATAAAACAACATGTTGTCGCATCGCTGCGAAAAAGGGGATGGCAAACTAGACAGAAGAGTCGCCACCAAATTTTATTTATCCCAAAAAGAGAGGGAAATGAAACGATTGAAGAAAACCTGACGAAAAGGGAAAAGACAAGGTCATCGCAACCAAATCTAGGGTTCGGGAGTCGGTTACGCAAGGGAAAGGTATGAGCACCTCTCACGTTCGTTGTACTCAATGGGATCCATGCTTGTTGTCTATTCTACGGGTGTAAAACTATTTAATGCTACTTCTAAACGGGGTGGAAAGGAAAGAAGAAACTCGATAGGACATCGCCGCCCTATGCCTACTTATTCCCTCGTGCAATGGGAAAGTCAGAGTCAACGTAGTTCGGAAAACTACGGGTGAAGGGAGGAAGGTTGCTCGCCAAGACATCTCTGTCTTGTGTCTATGTATCCTCATCTGTTATGAGAAATCAGAGCAAACATAGTTCGGGCTGACACAACCACTGGTTGGTTCAAGCGTTTTAATGAGTAGGGTTAAATATTCGTTTCAGCAGTTAGAGACGATGTCTGTTTGCGGTAGAACAAAAACTTAACACACTCTTTCTGAAAATTAATTTTGAAACAAATCCCGAAGGAGGAAAAGGTTTTATTTTGTTTTGTGTTTTTTATGAGAAGAAGTTAATTGAGTTGGATTTGAAACTCATGTTGCACTAGAGACTATGACTTGAGAGAGAATGCGTCGCATATCGCCCAAAGGACTTACGCTAAACACTCTAGACAGTGTGAGAGGAGGTCCCCCACCTATCATTTCTCATGTACTTAAGGCTCGTAGTGTAAAACAAGTGTTAACCTTTATTAAGTGTCTTATGAAGGTTATGAAATGAGAAGAGAAGACACAAGACTCTAAAGGGAGCTGATCAACCCTAATGTTATCATGCAATGTGATCCTAAATTTGGGATTGAAAAGGGGACTAACTAATGTTATCATGCTTGGATTGAAGACCTAATGTCTCCCCTACTCCCATCTTAAACAGAGGGACTAGGAATCCTAAGGGATCATGGGAAAAGAGCACAAGTAAACTGTTAGTTCCATGGTTCTATGATATAGAATTGTCCATGGTTCTATGATTGGATAAATTCTGGTAAAACATGATCCTGCACTGATGTTAAGAAGGATGTTATAACATCTCCATCTACTGTGGTGACAAAACTGCTGTGGAGTGTTTTAATGTGAATGTCATGCTGAATATTGTGACATCCATCACAACATCCATCTGCTGTCATGACAGAACTACTGTCATGTGTGAGAAATAGCAGGAGTAGTGGTGCAGAAGGGCCTGATGACTCATGACATTTCTACTGGTGTAGCAGGAGCTGATGACAGAACTGTTGTTATGGCTGTTATGGATGTCATGGATGCAGAAGGAGCTAGCAGGAGCTGATGACATAACTGCTGTCATGAATGTCATACTGAGTATCACTGCTGCTATGTGGATTGATAAAGTCATCTCCTCAAAGTATGATCCTAGGTTTCCAGGAGTGTAGTAGCTGATATGTGTTATCAGTAGCCACAACAGGTTAAGTTATGATGAAGTTCCTCACAGGTGGTAAGTGAGGTGTGCTGTCATGTGTTGTAAGCAGGAGCTGCTATCACTTAACAAAAGTGCTTTGGATATACCTCATCAGTATGTGTAGGCCAAAGAGAATTATTAGGAACAAAGTGCAGATTTATTTAGGGTTTATAAAAAGGATCTTTGATACTTTTTAGGGAACTATACAACATTTGTTTCTACTATCATGAAGAAGATTCTGCAGAAGTGTTCAGCAGGGCAAGCTGGAAAGCTAAGAGCTAGTGAAGCTGAATGTCATGACATTGGTCGTATGACATCAGACGTGCAGGGTTGTTTTTCTGTTATAATACCTGATATATCTCAGGCTAAATTTTAGGAAACCTGTTATGGCTTCCTATTTATCTCAAGCGAGATTATAGTCAGAACTGGACATAACATGAAGCTGCTATGACCTAATTTGACAGCACCTTGATTTATGGAAATTAGTTTTACTTTGGTAAACCTAATGTTTGTTACTTTTAAACAGCCCAAGCCCAGTCTGCATTGCTATAAAAGGAGGAGCAGAAGTAGAAGAAATTAAGCACTCACACCAAGAAAAACCAGAGTGGAAAATAAAGGTCTAGGGTTTGAGAGTCCCTTGTGTGTAAGTCACCCTTTGCATTTTTTGATACATTTTGGTAGACATATTGGTAAGTGAAGAAAGCTAGTCTTCACGTGTAAAGTCTGTTTACGAATACTTGTAATCCAAGCAATTGTCTAGTGGATGATTGTTTTAGTTAGGTAGATTCCTGGTTGTGTCTTACTCAAAGTTGTGAAGCAAGAATGTGCGAGTTCCTTGATCAAAGTTGTGAAGCAAGATCAAGGTGTGTATGAAGTGTCTCTTCATATTAAATTCTGTAATTGTTTGATATCACTGTTGTGTGATTGAGGGGGAGTGAGTGGGTATACTCAGGTCTAGAGTGTCTCTAGGTTGAAGTTTCATTGGGTAGGGATTAAGTGAGGAGTGTAAATTGGAGGTTTAACTCTGAATTGATTCTACTAATAGTGAATTTCCTCCCTAGCTTGGTAGCCCCCAGATGTAGGTGTTGTTGTCACTGAACTAGGTAAACAATTACTGTGTTATTTATCTTTCTACATTTACAATTATGCACTTTAAATGGTTAGATAAATATTTTGTCAGACTACAGATGTCACAATAGACGCCATGACATTGGTCATGACATTGGTACAATTTAAAGAAATTTAAATTGGTTACCCTCTGTCCTCGTCCTTGTTGAGCAGAGATCAATGTTCTTGGGACATACGTGATCTGTATACCAGAATTTCAATTGGTATCAGAGCAGGCATCCTGTCTGTTCTGGATGAGATCTTGGAAGATACTTTCTGGTGTTTTGAACAAGGACAAGCTGTAGCTGACTTGCTAAATGGTTGAGCTACTGCTTATGGAGCTAAGGAGAAGCTTGTATCTACTGTTGTACCCTCTGATATAGGAGCTTCTATGACCTGCTGTATGGTTTGCCAAAGGAGGAGTGACTACTTCTCTCTTATGACATGTTGAATAAACAGACATATTGTTAAGGCATGTTCTTTTGGTGGTTCCGCTGCATATTTCTCTGATAAAAGAACTCTGATGCCCCTGGGAGAAGACTGTTTCATATACAGGTTGATGTATGGCTGTGGCAGATTGCAGGAAGCTGTGCTAAAGAAGATAGTGGGAGGTGATTTATTTTCACCACTCATGACTTACAAGGAATCTATCAGCAGAGGAAGTCATAGAAAGGTTGAATCAAGGGTGGCAACCTTGTTGTTTCAACAGTAAAGACAGTTATACTAAAGAATACTCTTGGTATTACTGAAGTGTAATCATCTGGCCTTCTCGACAAGTTGTATGGATTTAAGATCAATCTCTATTTGTGGAATGCACAAGTATTTAATTGATTATCCATAATGATCAACATTATCAAAGTTCTGTTGGTTCATCAGGTGGATGATCCAAGTCTGGCTTCTGGAAGAAGGATATCTTTTATTGCACAAAGTATCTGAACCTTGTTTTGTGTGGTCAACTTCAAAGGTCTGATGTTAAACCAGATGTTGAGACATTTCATCAGCAGAGGTTGTGCAGAATTCTGTTGATTCAAGGAGTGAATCATTAGATCAAAGGAGATAAAGTTGGACCTGTCTTTATTCTAGTAAGGGTCTTGGCAAGAACCTAAGGCTAGAATGTAGTGCTGATGGAAGTGAAGACACCTTTCTTAGATCTGCTTTAGGAGTTTTGGAGTGCAGTAGGAGTGTTCTAGTCTCTACTAGAAACATCTGATATTTATCTAGAAAGCTTCCTGGCAAGAAACTTGTCTAGAATATGGTGCTGGTAATAGCACTGCTTGGATCAGTTTATTTATGATCTAAGTGCATAGGAGAAAGTGACCTTGCTCATCTTGGAGGACAAGGATAAGTGGCAGTTATCTTTGACTTTCAAAAAAAGTCTCTATCTAAGGAAAGTAGGAATCCTTCTGTAAAGATTTTTGTGATCTTCCTTCTCTAAAGAATCAAGCTTTGGCATGTTTGGTTTTCTTTAAAGAGGAGTTCTTAAAGCAAATGCACTTCAAGGAAATTGTTGTGGTATAACAAAGAAGAATAAAGGGTGTCTACTCCAACTGGATGTCAAGCCTAGGTACTCTTGTGAAGAGAATCTTCTAAATGGCATAATGAAAGCCTGAACTCTCCAGATGGATGTCTTAGCCAAAGTTGTGACATCAAGTAGAAACTTCAAGGGCTCAAGTGATGTTATGGAACATCACTTGAAGATAAGTTGATCTTCTCAAGTATGAATGGAATTAATGCTTCATCTCATGCAGTTTGCAGGAGCTGTGTGAAGGAGTAGATGCCTTGCCTTGGAGCAAGTAGAATGTGTGACCTGAAGATCAAAGTGGCCTGGTGGAGTAGCAGAAAGATGCTGAATAACCAAACAGTGGCATTTGTTTATTCAAGCAGTGTGCCTTTAGAAAACTATTCTTGTGCAGAAGGGTAGTCATTTGAAGACCACAAAAGGTTTTGGAACTGTTCATGCTTGGAACTAAGTACTCTTGTGCAGAAGGGTAGTTGGTTGAATACCAAAGGAGGATCTGTTTCTGTTCATATATTAGAGCTTGTGGTAGAAGCCCTAAGTTGTGTATGGAAGATTACCTTCGTTTGGAGAGGTATTTGATCAAGCTGGTGAATCTGTGCTCTCTGAAGATCCTCATATTGGATTACTAGGCAGAAGTAAGTCCAGTTGTGGGCAGATAAAGAACCAGTGTATATGGTTTGGTTTTCCTTGGCAAAGGACTTGAAGATCTAATGCAGAACTTATGATTCACATCTTTACTAAGAAGTACTCTATCTTGTCATACAAGAGAATGATGAGGTAAAAGGACTATCTTGGAGTATGATGTGAAAGGATTGGTCAAGTCTGAAGTGGATCATTGATTGACTGCATGGAAGTCTGGATTTTGATAAGAAGATTCACAAGTTAAATCAGAAGCTTTCTAACTTATCATATGGGAGAATGATGAGGAAAGAATGTCTTGGATTATGGGGTGTCTAGCTTGTACTCTGCCTAAGGTCAGAATACTTGTGGAAAAGTGGTCTCTTCTGCTACAAGTAACTCCAGAAAGAAGTGGAGCAGTATAAGCATAAGGTTGGTCTTGAGATATATTGTGGTGATCTTGGAGCATCTGTTGTCAAAGATAGGGGGATAACTTCTGTTTGAGGGGTGTACTACTTGCTTGTGGTTCAAGCAGTAAGTGAATGCGTTCAACATGTGTGTTGAACAGAGGATGAGTTCTTGAAGACATGAAGATGTGTCTTATGTTTTCCATTCATGTGCACTGGTTACCCTTAGTATTAGGAGGTATACTTCTATCTAGGATATGTTGCTGCAATGGTGCATTAGTGTCTCAAGATTGCTTGTGGCTTCAAGCAGTTTGTGACTGTATACCCCTAGGAGAGTGGAATGTCATACGTTCAATGTCATACCAGGTGTTGTGACATTGGGTTACTGTCCAGAATGAACTTAACAGTGATTCCGCTCTTGGTGCTGTCTTGAAGTAACAATGGATCAAATCAGGTGTTGGGCCTCTATCCAAGTGGTTTGTCGTGTATGACAGGTAAAGATGATGATCAAGACATCATCAGCTCTGATTGTGTGCATTTGGAAGGATATTCACCCTGACATCTTGAAGGAGTTTCTAAGATGAATCTGAGTATCCTGCAACTACCTCTCCTATAAGGGTAGGTTCTGGTGTGATTTGTATGCAAAGGGTGCTGATTCTCAGGCAAGCTTGTGAGGTAGTAATGTCAGACAATATGTCTTGGTATTATGCTGGCTGGTGCATTGTTGTACCTTGGCAACATGTTTATAGGTTACTGTCTGGGAGAATTTATTCTTCTCTACAGAAGATTTGTGTGTCTCAAGTTGGGGATTTAAGATCAATTGTTACTTGTGGCAAGTAGTTAATTGATTATCCTTTAATTGGTGATGTCAAAAGTGTCATTCCTGAAGTTACAGCTTTAGATAAGACAAGAACCCAAGATTCAAGACTGACTGTCCATGATAGTTGGTGTAGCCTTTAGAGATCAAGAAATGGCAGACTTGGACATCATATGCAGTATGTACACTTACTCCAATTTTTGTCAAGTTTTGACTAAACCAAGGGGGGAGTTATTTGATGTTAAGGGCTGCTATCTGTTGCAACCATCAAGGGGGAGAATGATAGTGTGTGAGGCTGGAAAAACTATTGTTTCTTCCCTGATAAGTTGTTTTAGCCAAAATTTGCCAAAGGGGGAGATTGTTAGTTCCATGGTTCTATGATATAGAATTGTTCATGGTTCTATGATTGGCTAATATTTGGTAAAACATGATCCTGCACTGATGTTAAGCAGGATGTTATAACATCTCCATCTGCTGTGGTGACAGAACTGTTGTAGAGTGTTTTAATGTGAATGTCATGCTGAATATTGTAACATCCATCACAACATCCATCCGCTGTCATGACAGAACTACTGTCATGTGTGAGAAACAACAGGAGTAGTGGTGCAGAAGGGGATGATGACTCATGACATTGCTACTGGTGTAGCAGGAGCTGATGACAAAACTGTTGTTATGGCTGTTATGGATGTCATGGATGCAGAAGGAGCTAGCAGGAGCTGATGACATAACTATTGTCATGGATGTCATACTGAGTATCACTACTGCTATATGGATTGATAAGGTCATCTCTTCAAAGTATCATCCTAGGTTGTTAGGAGTGTAGTAGCTGCTCTGTGTTAGCAGTAGCCACAACAGGTTAAGTTGTGATGAAGTTCCTCATAGGTGGTAAGTGAGGTGTGATGTCATGTGTTGTAAGCAGGAGCTGCTATCACTTGATAGAAGTGCTTTGGATATACCTCATCAGTATGTGCAGGCCAAAGAGAATTAGTAGGAACAAAATGGAGATTTAGTTGGGGTTCATAAAAAGGATCTTTGATACTTTTTAGGGAACTATATAACATTTGTTTCTACTATCATGAAGAAGATTCTGCAGAAGTGTTCAGCAGGGTGTTGCACCCCAATATTTGACCAACCGGTTCCCCTATTTGGTTTATGGTTTGACGCATTTCGCATTCGCATTCGCATACCGCATACAATGCATTTTCTCATTCATATTGATTTTATCGGGATTTCAACCCTGTTTTCACATTTCGGGTATTTCAGACCGGTTCGGATAATCGGAGGTTATTTTTGAGAAGTCACGCGCTTCCCGGGTGTTTTCGGCTTACGCAGTTATGTTGAGGGTTTCGGTGTCCGGTTTTACTGCTTATTTCGGTCTAGTCTCGTGTTCCCTCTTAATTGGATTAACGGCCTTTTTTAGATTTTTCTAGACTTTTTAAATAGTTTTATTTGTTTTCTAGAATATTAAATAGATAATTTTTTGAATATTAGATTTTTTTATAGAATTAATAGAATATATTTCTTTTAATAGATTTTCTAGATTAATAAATGGATAGATTTAATAGTTTGTTTTAATAATATAGGTTTTATTTCATTTGCTAGGATTTATTTGCTGTAGATTTTATATTCTCTATAGATTTAATTTCCTTTTTTAATAGGATATTATTAGTTTTATTAATAGACTTTTAATAGAGATTGTTTGATATTAACAGTTTAGTTTAATAGATTTTTTTTCTTTATTAGGATTTATTAGAGTCTATTAATTGAATCCAGTTAATTAGCATTAATCAACACTAATCAACTTTCGTTCTCATTAAGCCATGTTTAGTTTGTTTCATTAATCCATTAATTTTCAATTCATCCAGTATTATTGGGCCAGTTATCCAAAATCCTGAAAGCCCAAGTTCAAGTCTGCCACTTGTCACATATATATTTGGCCACGCGTGTCAGTTCCAGGGATGCCACTTCGTTTCCACGTCTCACTCTTAGAAGCTGCCACTTCACCCTTCTGCATGAGGGCCACGTGTGGCAACCTCACACTCCCCACCACCACGTGTCTCCACTTCCCCCATCCTCTGTGCCACCTATTTCCTCGCCGGAATCCTCATCGGCCGGCATGCATTTTCCGGCGACCACCGCAACTACCGCATAACCGTCGCCGGCGACCACCATAACAACCGCCAGAAACTGCTAAATTCACCAGAAAACTCATCCCTTCATCCTCTCCGATCTAGACTCATCATCATCCTCATATTGTTTTTTTTTCCAGCAATTCATCAATGGTGTTCATATCTAGATCTTCATCCAGATCAGTGCAAGAACACGGTAACCGTTTTCTAGAAGCCTTATCAAGATTCAACAATCTTCATCAGCTTCAAGGATCTTCAAAGATCTCCGTCCTCTCCATATCACCGCATTTCCAGATTTCTTCAAGATCGCTAAGAATGTTCATGCACTTCAAGTTTCCCAGATTTTTTTCATCTTCCGATTGTTCGTCAGACCTCCATCCTCTTCACGAAGCCATTCTGGAAACCACGAAGAAGCTTTAAGCGCACGATCTAAGCTTCAAATACAACAAATCTTCAAGATCTTCATCTAATTTTGCTGATTTTTGTCCAGATCCTCGCTCGTCGTCTTCACCAGATCCTCTACCCGTATCCAGGTTTTAACGCGTCCTTCATCCCGTTTCCAGATCTTTCCCAAAAGTTCATGAGCTTCTTAAATTTCTCCAAGAACCTCCATCCGCAAATGTCCAGATTTGCCCAAATCTTCATCATACTTTCAATCGGTCATCACCGGGTTAGGTTATTTTGTCCAGACCTTTTGTGATTTCGTTGAGGCAACTGCATGCATCAAGAACGGCCGTCTTCAAACGTCTTCACCTCCTTTGAGCTTCTTCAAAGCGCTCCGTCAACACCTTCATCCGTGGATTTTCACATGCGAGTTGGCGATCAAGTTTCTCTGAAGACTGGCGAGGTTGCATTTGTGTTAGTTTGGTCGCGTTGGTTTCGTTGGTGGTGAAACGAGGGAGGTTTCTGGTGAGGGAGATAGGTTGGAGATGGTGAGAGAGGAACATTGGAGAGTCAAACGGCGCTAGGTCTTGTGTGAACAGTGTTTTGAAAGAGATTAGGGTTATGTTTTTTCCTGAAGGATGTGCTACGTGGCTGGGATTGGGTTCCGAGGCCCATTGGTTTTGTTGTAACGCATACTCCCAGTTTCTTTTTCCTCCCCCCCTCCGTGTGTGTGTTGTGTGATGGGCCAAGCCCACTGGCTTGTTCTTGGCACCCCGATTTCTTTCTCACCCCCCTCTCCAGGTGTATGTTTGGTTAGTGGGCTGGGCCCTGGTTCATTTTACTGACTGCACCATTCTGTATCATTTACCCACCCCTGCTTGCTATTTTTGTGTTTTATGGCAATATAATTGAAGTTGTTAAGATAGTTTAATTTTTCTTAAAGAAAATAATAATAGTAAATATATTTAGAGTAGAATCTTATATTCTTTAGAGTTTTTTAGTTTGATATTAGTTAGAATATTTTTGATATCCTAGTTAGAATATAGTTTAGGAATTAATTCCTGGTTAAGAAGATTCATAGATGTAATTCTTTTCAGATATAGTTCCCTTAAGACTTTAATTGCCGTATTTTAGGAGTAGACTTTTATTTCCATTTTGTTAGTGGATTTGTCTCCTATTTTCGTTTCCATCTGACTTTATTCTCGATTTTATTTCTGGCTGGCCGTGTGACACGATTCAATTGGAGAATGATTTTCGATATCATTTCTCCATCTTGTCTTTGACACGGATATGAATACGCTACCTCTTAGAGTTCGATTTCTCGTATAAGTCGAACCATGACGGTGTAAGCGTCACATTGTTCTTGATTCGAGCGTCATCATCAAGATCCAGAGAGGAGAAGATTGGAATGGAGCTTACACGTACGTCAGGAGCCCCGAAGCTGCTTCGTTCATTATCATTGTCGTATTCAAGTCTTCAGGCAACTAACGAGTGTTGTGGGCTGCATCATCAGATACAAAGGAAGTGCCAGCTGAGGAGTTTCTTCTTAGGTTCTTGCGTGCGTGTCCCGAGTTCCTTCCCGTTTAGGCGTAGGCCTGCTTCCTCTTTGTTCTCGCCTCGTGCGAGCGAATCCCTATTTCCCTTCTCTTGCCCCGTGCAATTGAGGTTCGTTTTCCCGTCGAACTACATTATCTCTGATCTCTCGTGCCCGATGAGAGTACGTAGGCATAGGATGTCGTATCCTAGCGAGCTCCCTTTTTTCCCTTTTCCCTTTTTTCCAGGTTTTAGCTGTAGTAGGCTGAACTACAGCTGCTCTGATTTCTCATATCTAATGAGAATATGTAGGCATAAGGATGCGATATCCTAGTGAGCACACTAACAACTAATATATTTGTTCTCTCGCTGCTGTGCGATCGAGACTTTCCCGCTGACGACTGATCGTTTCCCTTTCTCTTGCCCTTGCGCATTTGAGACCAGACCGTAGTTTCTAGTTCCCGTAGGTTCCCGTACTTTTAAAACCAGTTCAATCTCTCACTCCTGTGTGATCGAGAACACCCTGTCTAGCCGTAGTTAGCCTGAACTACGTAACCTCTGATCTTCCACTCTGTGTGGAAGTACGTAGGCACAAGACACGAAGTCTTGGCGAGCCAATTCCCTGTAGTTTCCCGAACTACGATGACTCTGACTTTCTCTCTTGAGAATATGTAGGCATAGAGTGCGACGCTCTATCGAGTCAGTTCCTTCCGTTTAGATTGAGCAGCCGTAGATAGATTGTTTTGCATCCTTTAGACAAACCAAGCAAGCGTGGATCCCGTCGAGTACGACGAACTTGAGGGGTGCTAATACCTTCCCCTTGCATAACCGACTCCCGAATCCAGGATTTGGTTGCGACGACCATTCCTTTCCCGTCTTTGCGTAGGTTTACTTCGAGCGTTTCCTTTCCCTCCTTTGGGATAAATAACGCATGGTGGCGACTCTTCTGTTCAGTCGGCGCCGATTTTCGCAGTAGCGACAACTGGCGACTCTGCTGGGGACTCCAACGGTTCCCAGCTGCTGAGGACTGCGATGGTTCCTTATGCATGTGGGATCCAACGTCCCCTAAAGAGAGTCAATCCTAGCGTTTGTTTGCTTGTCTATTGGGTGTTTATTTTTGTATTGCTATTATCTGTTGCTGTTGTGCTGTTGGGTGGGGATGTTCCTTTGAGTGAGAAGCCAGACCCAGGCTTGAGTGCACCTTAGAATTAGTTGTGGAAATTAGTGGGTGCGTGCGTGCTTTGCATGTACTAGTGTCTCATGAAATCCACGCTCATACGAGGTTCTCCCGGTTGACTTCTTTTTCAACCCTTTGGGTTGAGGGGGTTGTTGGTTTGGAGGATTGTCGACTCTGGGGACCGATCATTTAGGATTCGGCTAAGTGAGGCCTCTTCAGGATATGATGATGCCACACCTTCTGGGTATCGTATCATCAGCCTTGAAAGTCTGTGACGCTGATGACCGCATAGGATGTCGGACTTGTGTTAGTTTAGGTTCATACCTGTGATGGGAGGGTTTTGTAGGAAACCTGACTTCCAGCCTACACGTTATTTGGTCTTCTCTTCAGAGCGAACGTACTTCGTCAGCAGCGCAGCAGTATTCAGAGATTGTGTGGGGGTTGTGATCCTGTGTTTGCTGCATATTGTATTGCATTTGCATAAACGTGTTGCATCATATCGCATGGCATACTCCAGCTAGCCAGAATTCTTATCCAGCCGTTGTTTTGATTCTGAAGGTGATTATCCAGTGATTGGCCTGAGCAACTGTTGATTTCCTAGAAGACGACCAAGGGGTTAAGTAGATTTGAGTAGAATCGAGCAGTGAAGTCAGTTGAAGGTTATCGGTAGCTTGTCTGAGAGCAACTTCCAGTCTCCTAACACCTTGGCAGGGTTCACTATGACGACCAACCCTCTGTATGGTTCTACTTCCGAGGCAGACTTTCCGCAAGTGAACAACCTTACTGCAGACCAGCGTGTGCAGCCTCCTGTTATGGACCGAGATCGACATGAGTAGTTTGTTGTTCGCAATGAATAATCTCCTCTTATCAACAGTCAAGGTGTTGTTTTCCCTGTGCCAAGTATCCGAAGAGAGATCCCAGTAGCCAGGACGGTAGACCCAAGAGCTCTTGAGTGTGATAGAAGACTCCAAGTGTTGGAAGAACAAGTTAAAGCCTTAAAGGTCAAAGATGCTGTTAACCTGAATGCGGAAGGCATGTGTTTGGTTCCTGGCCTAGTGTTGCCTTATAAGTTCAAAGCGCCGAGATTTGAGAAGTACATAGGAGATAGCTTTCCGAAGCAACATTTGGTGATGTTCTGCCGAAGAATGACGTCGTTTATGCAAAATGACAAGTTGATGATTCATTGCTTTCAGGATAGTCTGACTAGGGCATCTTTGCATTGGTATATGCAGTTAGAGAGTAATCAGATCCGATCATGGGTGGATTTAGCTGGAGCTTTTCTGAAGCAGTATGATTATAACCTAGATATAGCTCCTCATCGCATGCAGTTGCAAGAGTTGTCTCAAGAGAACAATGAACCCATCAGGAAGTATGCGCAGAGATGGAGAGAATTTGCTGCCAGAGTACAACCACCGCTTTTAGACCGAGAGCTAACAAACATGTTTGTAAACTCACTGCAGAGTCCGTACTGCGAAAGAATGCTTGGACTTCCGTTAAGTTTCTCTAACTTGGTAGTACTTGGAGAACGCCTTGAGCATGCCATAAAAATCAGGAAAATTCAGATTATTTCAAACGGTCAGGCTAGTGAAGCTGAATCTCTTTATGACTATCAGAATGAAGAAGGAGTTGTGATCAATGCAATCATGTCAGATGTTGAATATCCTCGAGATGAGTTGTTGAAACCTGTTGGTTCTTCATCTTCTCTAAGATCAGTACCTCCTGTGTCTTGTTATGCTGGACAGACAGTTGTGCCTGGGGCACCCTATCAGGAACTTTATGTCACTTCTCATGCAAATCAGCAAACTCGTGGTCGAGGTTATCAGAATCAGCGTCAGAATCAGAATCGACCTCGTAACAACTTGGAACGAAGGAATGCTTCCTCCCACCCAGTGCCTATGCCGTATAGCCAGTTGTTGCCATCTTTGATCCAGAGTTCTTTAGTGGAACCGAAAGCTCTTAAGCCTGTTCCAGAGCCTTACCCTCCTGGGTACAATCCCCACGTTCAGTGTGGTTACCATGGCGGATCCCTAGGGCATTCAACTGAAGATTGTAAAGCTTTTCAGGCAAAAGTATAACAGTTGATCGACCAAGATTGCATTTCCTTTCGAGAAGGATTTCTGTTTGTTCATACCAACTTCTCAGCTGTCTAAGCTCGTAGGTTCGGAGTTTATTTTCAAGAAGCCAGTGTCCCAGACAGGCAGACGTCCTCAGCATTGGCAGTCCTCAGACTGTTATATCATTTGCATTTGTAGCTTCTTTTCTGTTAGTTACTACTTGCTGTTAAACATTGTTTGTATCGAATGGTAATATTGATAAAGTGACTATGCATTTTCTGAATTAATCATGTCGATGTCGCTCATTTATTGCATTGCACTGACACTTTCATTTTATTTACTCCACTTTATCACTATGATTAGCAAAGATTGGAGGGAGGATGACGAAACTGAATACTCATAACCGATGATCGTATGCTTTCAGATAAAACCTTGCCGATGACGTACAAGGCATTGTTTCAAATCCCCAAACACCGGAGAGATAAGGAGTTAGTCCCTTGTTAACCACTTCGAGCCGAGAAGTAGGAGTTTCTTTCGGACTTTTGAACCCTCACATCTTAACCCGGGGCAGGGTAGTTGTCAGTTAGCGTGACCGAGCGTTCAAGTCTTATAGAGGATTGTTGCCATTCGAGGACCAATCGCAGCTTACGCCTCTCAAGAGGTCGTATCTCGTCAACCACAACGGTTAAACCTCACCAATCAGGAGTGACACAGTTACAATCCTTTCGGAGCAATCAAGACAATCAGTGTCACGCGACTTGTTCGAAAAAAAAGAAAGAAACAGAAAGCCTGCTAAGTAAAAACAAAAAGAAAAAGCTGGAAAGCTAATACTTAGGCAAAAATCGGGGCATCCCGCTGGACTTCAAAAGAAAAAAATCGAAAAGAACTCAAAAGGAGTCAGTCCAGGCAAAAATTAGGGAGTTAAAAAGAATGAAAAGGAAAGGATGTCAATAGAAAAAATCCCCAGTAAAGTCGCCAAAGTCGTGTGGATACAGACACCGAAAACGAAAAGGAGTAACTGTCACTCCGAGAAAAACCTTGTGAGTTCCCTAACTATGGTTCTTACCATTCAACATACCTCTCGAAGAGGCGAACACTTGTGCCAAGTTAACTGAACTTTAGGATCGGAGATCATCACGTAGAAGGGGTGGGTACAAATCATGATTTGAGCCAAATATCCTTTGTTTCACGAACCGTGAACCCGACCACGATACAACCCTTAAAAGACCTAATTGAGGTAGGGTTTATTCTGAAAGCGCATTACGATAAGGTTGAGTAACCTGACTCCTTCTTGATTTGCTAATCATATCCTTGTTGTATTTTTCACTGATCATATCAGCACTACGTTTGAACTCTGGTTCATTCGTCACTCACAATCATGACACATAAATGAGTGACCGCACAAATTTTTCAAAATCTGCATGAATGCTGCATTAAAATTACCATTCAGGATTAAACAATTTTACTTGCAGGTCAGTAGTTGACATGAAGGAAATTCCAACAGGGAATAATCGAACAGGACTGAATAATTCAGCAGTCTGGATCAAAATGGTGTATGTTGTGAAACCAGGTGAATCCGGGGCATTGACTTTCAGTGAGTTCAGAATCAGTTAGTCTGAGGACAAATCCCGAAGCCTCAGTTGATTAGGGGCAGTTTATTTGAGAAGTAGTTGATCAGAAATGAATCTTCTCGAGAGCCAATCAGAGGCAATTATACAGAATGCTGTGATTTGAGGGCAGATCCTCCCAGTGGGTAATCAGATCAGGTTAAGTCGCTTATACGCTCATTCAGGGGCAAGCCAGTTCAGGAATAGGGAAATCAACCATGTTGAAAGTTGTACGATTGAGGTTGAATCCTTTTGTTGTACAGATACCAGGGCAAATAATCTCGGGGTCGTCTCATAGAGAGCTGTTCAGAGTGATATTCCCAAGAGTTAGATTGGGGCAAGTTGAGTTGCACTGGGGCAAGTTATTCAAACGAGTCTGTTTATCCCCAACCAGAGTTAAGTATCGGGGAATCGTGTCATTACCCTCGTCAAAAACCTTAACCTTCGAAAAAGCCTTACTGTCATTAGATCGTTATCCTACAGTTTAAACCTGTTACGCGTTAGAACTTTGTAACCAAATCATTTCCAAAGTCCAGTTCTCGCCTGGCAAACCGGTAACCAGTTCTCGTCTGGTCCACGTTTCTGTAATTACCAGTCCTCGCCTGGTACATGGTGTCTTTCAACCAGTGGTCGTCTGGTCAATCCTTCCGTAAACATCAGTTCTCGTCTGGTGTGTGTCATTGTAACCAGTTCTCGTCTGGTCATCATTCTTTAACCTATTTGTGGTATCAGTTCTCGTATGGTGCATGTCATCTTTCAACCAGTTCTCGTCTGGTCGTCATTTGTTCTTTGACCTATTATTCAGTCAGCCCCGTCTGATGTTCAAACAGTAAATCCATTCTCGTCCGATAACCTAATCCATTTTGCTATCAGTTCTCGTCTGGTAGTCTATCCATTGAATGCTAGTTCTCGTCTAGTATTTTCCATATTTTCCAGTTTGTAAATAACTAATTTTCATTCCTAAACCAGAAAAAAGCCTAAAAATATCTGACACGGTAATTCCCAGTGACTCACATGTTGTCACATTCCCCAATACGAAGCTCGATTGGTACCAGTTCTCGGTTAATGTTTTGTATTCCCTGTGGATGTTGTTAAATCAGGATTACTTTTCTTCAACAGATGGAAGTCACGTATTGTCCCCAGGAGAGTCGAGATTGTCTTTTATCCCGCATCCGAGTAGGATCAGGAGTATCCTCAGCAGAAAGATTGATGTTTGTGCAGGCCAAAGAGAATTAGTAGGAACAAAATGGAGATTTAGTTGGGGTTCATAAAAAGGATCTTTGATACTTTTTAGGGAACTATATAACATTTGTTTCTACTATCATGAAGAAGATTTTGCAGAAGTGTTCAGCAGGGTGTTGCACCCCAAAATTTGACCAACCGGTTCCCCTATTTGGTTTATGGTTCGACGCATTTCGCATTCGCATTCGCATACCGCATACAGTGCATTTTCTCATTCATATTGATTTTATCGGGATTTCAGCCCTGTTTTCACATTTCGGGTATTTCAGACCGGTTCGGATAATCGGAGGTTATTTTTGAGAAGTCACGCGCTTCCCGGGTGTTTTCGGCTTACGCAATTGTGTTGAGGGTTTCGGTGTCCGGTTTTACTGCTTATTTCGGTCTAGTCTCGTGTTCCCTCTTAATTGGATTAACGACCTTTTTTAGATTTTTCTAGACTTTTTAAATAGTTTTATTTGTTTTCTAGAATATTAAATAGATAATTTTTTGAATATTAGATTTTTTTTATAGAATTAATAGAATATATTTCTTTTAATAGATTTTCTAGATTAATAAATGGATAGATTTAATAGTTTGTTTTAATAATATAGGTTTTATTTCATTTGCTAGGATTTATTTTCTGTAGATTTTATATTCTCTTTAGATTTAATTTCCTTTTTTAATAGGATATTATTAGTTTTATTAATAGACTTTTAATAGAGATTGTTTGATATTAACAGTTTAGTTTAATAGATTTTTTTCTTTATTAGGATTTATTAGAGTCTATTAATTGAATCCAGTTAATTAGCATTAATCAACACTAATCAACTTTCGTTCTCATTAAGCCATGTTTAGTTTGTTTCATTAATCCATTAATTTTCAATTCATCCAGTATTATTGGACCAGTTATCCAAAATCCTGAAAGCCCAAGTTCAAGTCTGCCACTTGTCACGTATATATTTGGCCACGCGTGTCAGTTCCAGGGATGCCACTTCATTTCCACGTCTCACTCTTAGAAGCTGCCACTTCACCCTTCTGCATGAGGGCCACGTGTGACAACCTCACACTCCCCACCACCACGTGTCTCCACTTCCCCCATCCTCTGTGCCACCTATTTCCTCGCCGGAATCCTCATCGGCCGACATGCATTTGCCGGCGACCACCGCAACTACCGCATAACCGTCGCCGACGACCACCATAACAACTGCCGGAAACTGCTAAATTCACCAGAAAACTCATCCCTTCATCCTCTCCGATCTAGACTCATCATCATCCTCATACTGTTTTTTTCCAGCAATTCATCAATGGTGTTCATATCTAGATCTTCATCCAGATCAGTGCAAGAACACGGTAACCGTTTTCCAGAAGCCTTATCAAGATTCAACAATCTTCACCAGCTTCAAGGATCTTCAAAGATCTCCGTCCTCTCAATATCACTGCATTTCCAGATTTCTTCAAGATCGCTAAGAATGTTCATGTACTTCAAGTTTCCCAGATTTTTTTCATCTTCCGATTGTTCGTCAGACCTCCATCCTCTTCACGAAGCCATTCTGGAAACCGCGAAGAAGCTTCAAGCGCACGATCTAAGCTTCAACTACAGCAAATCTTCAAGATCTTCATCTAATTTTGCTGATTTTTGCCCAGATCCTCGCTCGTCGTCTTCATCAGATCCTCTACCCGTATCCAGGTTTTAACGCGTCCTTCATCCCGTTTCCAGATCTTTCCCAGAAGTTCATGAGCTTCTTAAATTTCTCCAAGAACCTCCATCCGCAAATGTCCAGATTTGCCCAAATCTTCATCATACTTTCAATCGGTCATCACCGGGTTAGGTTATTTTGTCCAGACCTTTTGTGATTTCGTCGAGGCAACTGCATGCATCAAGAACGGCCGTCTTCAAACGTCTTCACCTCCTTTGAGCTTCTTCAAAGCGCTCTGTCAACACCTTCATCCGTGGATTTTCACATGCGAGTTGGCGATCAAGTTTCTCTGAAGACTGGCGAGGTTGCATTTGTGTTAGTTTGGTCGCGTTGGTTTCGTTGATGGTGAAACGAGGGAGGTTTCTGGTGAGGGAGATAGGTTGGAGATGGTGAGAGAGGAACATTAGAGAGTCAAACGGCGCTAGGTCTTGTGTGAACAGTGTTTTGAAAGAGATTAGGGTTATGTTTTTTCCTGAAGGATGTGCTACGTGGCTGGGATTGGGCTCCGAGGCCCATTGGTTTTATTGTAACGCATACTCCCCGTTTCTTTTTCCTCACCCCCTCCGTGTGTGTGTTGTGTGATGAGCCAAGCCCACTGGCTTGTTCTTGGCACCTCGGTTTCTTTCTCACCCCCCTCCCCAGGTGTATGTTTGGTTAGTGGACTGGGCCCTGGTTCATTTTACTGACTGCACCATTCTGTATCATTTACCCACCCCTGCTGGCTATTTTTGTGTTTTATGGCAATATAATTGAAGTTGTTAAGATAGTTTAATTTTTCTTAAAGAAAATAATAATAGTAAATATATTTAGAGTAGAATCTTATATTCTTTAGAGTTTTTTAGTTTGATATTAGTTAGAATATTTTTGATATCCTAGTTAGAATATAGTTTAGGAATTAATTCCTGGTTAAGAAGATTCATAGATGTAATTCTTTTCAGATATAGTTCCCTTAAGACTTTAATTGCCGTATTTTAGGAGTAGACTTTTATTTCCATTTTGTTAGTGGATTTGTCTCCTATTTTCGTTTCCATCTGACTTTATTCTCGATTTTATTTCTGGCTGGCCGTGTGACACGATTCAATTGGAGAATGATTTTCGATATCATTTCTCCATCTTGTCTTTGACACGGATATCAATACGCTACCTCTTAGAGTTCGATTTCTCGTATAAGTCGAACCATGACGGTCTAAGCATCACATTGTTCTTGATTCGAGCGTCATCATCAAGATCCAGAGAGGAGAAGATTGGAATGGAGCTTGCGCGTACGTCAGGAGCCCCGGAGCTGCTTCGTTCATTATCATTGTCGTATTCAAGTCTTCAGGCAACCAGCGAGTGTTGTGGGCTGCATCATCAGATACAAAGGAAGTGCCAGCTGAGGAGTTTCTTCTTAGGTTCTTGCGTGCGTGTCCCGAGTTCCTTCCCGTTTAGGCATAGGCCTGCTTCCTCTTTGTTCTCGCCTCGTGCGAGCGAATCCCTGTTTCCCTTCTCTTGCCCCGTGCAATTGAGGTTCGTTTTCCCGTCGAACTACGTTAGCTCTGATCTCTCGTGCCCGATGAGAGTACGTAGGCATAGGATGCCGTATCCTAGCGAGCTCCCCTTTTTCCCTTTTCCCTTTTTTCCAGGTTTTAGCTGTAGTAGGCTGAACTACAACTGCTCTGATTTCTCATATCTAATGAGAATATGTAGGCATAAGGATGCGATATCCTAGCAAGCACACTAACAACTAACCTATCTGTTCTCTTGCTGCTGTGCAATCGAGACTTTCTCGCTGACGACTGATCGTTTCCCTTTCTCTTGCCCTTGCGCATTTGAGACCAGACCGTAGTTTCTAGTTCCCGTAGGTTCCCGTACTTTTAAAACCAGTTCAATCTCTCACTCCTGTGTGATCGAGAACACCCTGTCTAGCCGTAGTTAGCCTGAACTACGTAAGCTTTGATCTTCCACTCTGTGTTGAAGTACGTAGGCACAAGACGCGAAGTCTTGGCGAGCCAATTCCCTGTAGTTTCCCGAACTACGATGACTCTGACTTTCTCTCTTGAGAATACGTAGGCATAGAGTGCGACGCTCTATCGAGTCAGTTCCTTCCGTTTAGATTGAGCAGCCGTAGATAGATTGTTTTGCATCCTTTAGACAAACCAAGCAAGCGTGGATCCCGTCGAGTACGACGGACGTGAGGGGTGCTAATACCTTCCCCTTGTGTAACCGACTCCCGAATCCAGGATTTGGTTGCGACGACCATTCCTTTCCCGTCTTTGCGGTAGGTTTACTTCGAGCGTTTCCTTTCCCTCCTTTGGGATAAATAACGCACGGTGGCAACTCTTCTGTTCAGCCGACGCCGGTTTTCGCAGTAGCGACACAGGGCAAGCTAGAAAACTAAGAGCTATTGAAGCTGAATGTCATGACTGAATGTCATGACATTGGTCGTATGACATCAGATGTGTAGGGTTGTTTTTCTGTTATAATACCTGATATATTTCAGGCTAAATTTCAGGAAACCTGTTATGGCTTCCTAGTTATCTCAGGCGAGATTATAGTCAGGACTGGACATAACATGAAGCTGTTGTGACCTAACTTGACAGCACCTTGATTTATGGAAATTAGTTTTACTTTGGTAAACCTAATGTTTGTTAC
Source organism: Lathyrus sativus (assembly GCA_963859935.3). NCBI lineage: Eukaryota > Viridiplantae > Streptophyta > Magnoliopsida > Fabales > Fabaceae > Lathyrus > Lathyrus sativus. Next base: position 619,353,556 of record OZ012741.1, read on the forward strand.
TTTTAAACAGCCCAAGCCCAGTCTGCATTGCTATAAAAGGAGGAGCATAAGCAGAAGAAATTAAGCACTCACACCAAGAAAAACCAGAGTGGAAAATAAAGGTCTAGGGTTTGAGAGTCCATTGTGTGTAAGTCACCCTTTGTATCTTTTGATACATTGTGGTAGACATATTAGTAAGTGAAGAAGGCTAGTCTTCACGTGTAAAGTCTGTTTAGGAATAATTGTAATCCAAGCAATTGTCTGGTTGATGATTGTTTTGGTTAGGTAGATTCTAGGTTGTGTCTCACTCAAAGCTGTGAAGCAAGAGTGTGTGAGTTCCTTGATCAAAGCTGTGAAGCAAGATCAAGGTGTGTATGAAGTGTCTCTTCATATTAAATTCTGTAATTGTTTGATATCACTGTTTTGTGATTGAGGGGGAGTAAGTGGGTATACTCAGGTCTAGAGTGTCTCTAGGTTGAAGTGTCATTGGGTAGGGATTAAGTGAGGAGTGTAAACTGGAGGTTTAACTCTGAATTGATTATACTAATAGTGAATTTCCTCCCTGGCTTGGTAGCCCCCAGATGTAGGTGTTGTTGTCATTGAACTGGGTAAACAATTACTATGTTATTTATCTTTCTGCATTTACAATTATGCACTTTAAATGGTTAGATAAATATTCTGTCAGACTACAGATTTCACAACAGACGCCATGACATTGGTCATGACATTGGTACAATTTAAAGAAATTTAAATTGGTTACCCTCTGTCCTCGTCCTTGTTGAGCAGAGATCAATGTTCTTGGGACATATGTGATCTGCATACCAGAATTTCATAAACACATAGCAATTCAATCACAGATGAAAAATGATGAAGGATGAAAGTGACTTAAACAAATGAATGCAATAAGAGATGCAAACATAAAATGCAAACACAAATGCAAGTATGAAAATATGTAACAAGACTCAAAAACAGGAGACTCAAACCCAAGAAATGACTTAAAGAATTCAAGAAGGATGAGATGAAATGGGAGAAGTAGACTCCTACAACCATCAACCATCAATCATCACAAAAAGGAATGAGCATAAAACAAGAGTAAAGAAATATAATCAAAGAAATGATGGGAGAAAGAGGATATGGAAGCAACCACATGAAGGTTATCTCAACAAAACATCCACATTTGATCATACAAAGAGAAGCAAGCAAACAATGTAAGACAAGCACAAATGTTCATGATAAATTCAAAGTGTATACATCAACACCAAATCATCATGAACATGTGCTAATCACCTAGGTCAAAAGTGAATTGACAAGAGGAAAGCTTCAAATTCAAGGTTAAAACAAGAGGGAGGCACAAGAGGGACCATGTCATGTGAAGAACCAAAGTTCAATCACAATCTCAATACTCAGAACAAGTGGAGAAACATGATTCAAAGATCACTTTGATGCAAGTTTCACATACCAATGACCTCTAACAAGTAAAGAAACACCTCAAGCATGTTAGACAGATGTAAAAAAGCTCAAGAGGTGCTTAAGGGATCACTTGTGATCATATCCCAAAGTTTGAGGTCAAACTAGTATGTGTAAGCAACCCTAAAAAGACTTGACTTGCAAAATTCACCAAAAATAGAAGACAACTTCAATAAATGCCAAATAAATCACCAAATCAAGATTGATCAATCATAAAAAGTTAAAAAAAACCTCATGATCAAATTCAACTCAAGGCACCACCAAATAATTCCAAGAAGACATGGCGTTCCACCTTATCGAGTATGTGTCGAAGCTCAACAAAAATCAATTGATAACCAAATGAAAATTGACCATTGGCCACTCAAATTCACCCTCAAATATACCTCAATCCATCACCTAAATGATGGAGAAGCATTGGTCATAGGGTACATAGAATTGAAGTCCAAATGATCAAGTTCAAATTAGGTATGAACCATAAAACACCTTAAATTATTAATTCCAAATAAAATAGCAAAATTAAATTGAAAATAAAAATAAAAATGATGATAAATTATAATATCTTGAATTAACAGAAAATGATTTTTAGGGATTCTTAGGATGATGAGAACTATTTTTAAAATCATTAAAATGAAAATGGAATTAAAAAGAAATAAAAATAAAACAAAGGCCAAGAGGGGGTATGATCAGCAATACCAGAATGAACTAAATTCACTGTAAACTTAATTGGGCCCAAAAATGGTGAGGTATGGATAGGAAAAAGACTAGGCCCAAAGCCAAACTCATCCAGACTTAAGTGAAATGCACCGTTTCACTTAAGTGAGTCAGAGTCAAACCACACATGGCACGATCAATCCAATCTGGGCGCGACAAATCAACCAGTCAACACCCATCCATGTCATCTTGACCTGAAAACGAACCAGACGCCGGAGCTAGGGCTTCGGTCGTCTTCTTCTACCAGCCCGCCGGAGCTCAGAGAAAAAAGCTCAATAAAAATGCCAGAATCTTGTACCATTTGAAAGCTCTCATCATAAGGAACACAAATCCAACTCTCATTTTTTAAAAAGGTTCATGAACAAAGAGAAAACAGGCCATGGTTCTTGAGTATGCAAACTGAGAACTCATTCAAACACCAACAAATACCAGTCAAACATTGCCTACGTATAGTAGGACTTCAGATGTAAGCCAGATGAGACCTAATGCAAGTCTAACATGATAGATTTAAGGTTGAGAAAATACCTAACGGAGTAGTTCCGTTGACCCTTCAAAATGCTTGCAAGCTTCTGTTTCAGCCTACCAACCTCTTCCTTGAGCTTTGGTGAAGAAGAATTGAGCACCAGTTTGAAGAAAAATCTAAGGAAATGGCTGATTCGAAGTTGAGAAAAGTTTGAAGAAATTTAAAGTGCTCTCTCTTTCTCACGCAGCAAACACACATACCGAGGTATTAAGGAAATCTTCTGGCTTAAGTATGATGGATTTTTCACAATCATGCAGGCCCATGTTGGTTCTTTGAATGATTTCTAATTTTTGATCAAAAAATTCCTTTTGTACATACACACGGGTCATGGCTTTTTTCACTCTTTTTGGGTCAGCAACAATGAACATGTGTGGTGTGGAAATGAATTGGAATGATTTGGGGAGTTAAAAATGTATTTGCAACAAGTTTGAAACAAAACTTTTTAAGGCATGAAAGATGAAAAAAAGTGGTATGAAATGTACTCTTGTTTGTCCTAAAGAGGTAACAAATAGCATGACCAATATTTGGTGACATTATGGTGTAAAAAAGTTTAAAATCAAACCATTTGATGACTTGTAATTGAAGGTATCCAAATCATACCCAAAAGTCAAGTTTTCACTTTCAAAATGACTCAAAAGGTCACACAAACCATCTAACATTATGGATTTTGAGTTCATTGTGGAGTTAAGGCCATTGGACATAAGCTTAATGTTGGTAAAAATTGGATTAAAGGCCTTGAAGTGCATGAAGATGACTATTGAAAAGAATGACCTATAATGAACTTTCCCAAAATACCCTCGCCTTATGAAGACCATAACTTGAGATATACACATGATAATGAGGGCTTATAGGACTTTTTGGAAAGCTAAGATCATGAAGAATAACTTTCATGTTCACTTGAAGTTGAGGAGAAGCTTGATTCCATGTCAAAAATGCTTTGGAAGTGAGTTAACTTTGAGTTGACCAAAATTCTCTTCATCTGAGGACACCAACTTGTTGACATCATAAATTGAGATGTACAAGCTCAATAGATGAGTTCTTGTACTCAAAATAAAGCTTAAGGAATGATAAATAAGTCCCATGTTTGTTGGAAAATGAGATTGAGCTTGCATCATAGTGAAAAATGTCCTTGAAGTTAGGCACTAAAGAAGGGGATTTTACACTGAAATCATCTGAAACCCTAATTTAGTAACTTCTTGAACTCTTGAATCTCCTTGATTTAATCTCAACAATACATCCTAGATGCTTTAAGATGACTTCCCATGGCCTTAATGACCTAGAACCAAGTCTTGAGTCCTCTCAAGTCCACATTTGACTTTGGGTTGACCAAATGAAACCCTAGTTCCATACCCTTTGACTGAGGCTCTTGCAGATGAATTGTATAACCATACAAGCTTCACAAAGGCCCCTTAAGATGCACACTGAGTTTTTGAACCAAGCCTTATCCAAATAGGTAACCTCATGAACCTCTGATGACCCTCTGATAATCCTCAAGATAGAAGGTGATATCCATACACAAACTTCTCCCCTCAAGGAGCTTTGAAACCCAATCCTGATGATGATGAACACTTGTTGGCTTGGACAAATACCTTTGCCTGAGCTTGAACAATGAAGCTCTCCTCTTGAATGGCAAAACAAAACCTCTTGATCCCCTGTTAGAACCAATGCTATGCAAATGCAAATGCTAAAATGAAAAGAAACATAAGCCAAGTTCAAAAAGAAAAGGTTGGTCAAATTTTGGGGTACAACACATGTTAAACAAGATGTCCTAGCATTGTGGACTCGATATCTTGGTTTGGTGCAGCATATTTGTTGTAGATATGTTCAAAGATTTAAGGTGCACTCAGAACGTGGATCAAGGAAAGATTGCACAGAGCTTTCGAAGCCCATGGATTGCTGAAAGCTATACAAGGAAGACCAAAACCTAGGGCATAAAAAGAGAGAAAACCTTGTAACGAATTATTGAAAAGTAATTATAAGGGTTTAAGGTTTTGAGAGTCGTGTACTTTCTTGTGTTTTAAGTCACCCTTTATATCAATTGATACATTGTGGTAGACATAGTTTTTGATATTTAGAAGCCTGTAGGTAATGAATTATATATTGTTCTTGGATGAAGCTATTAAGAAAATTCAAGTATTATTGTTAGTCAAGAGTCTTGACTAAATATTGTATTGGGAGGGGTATCTTTCAATTGAATAATTTGATACAGTCACTGAAGGTTGTGACTGTTAGATATCATTGAGGTGATTTAGGAATTGAGATGGGTTTATCTTGTCTAGATGGTGATTTCTAGATAGAAGTTGCATTGGGTAGGGATTAAGTGAGGAGTTTCAAACGGGGGAGTTTATATCTAAATTAATACTACTAATAATGGATTCATTTTTGGCCTAGTAGCCCCAAGATGTAGGTGTTGTTGTTCACCAAGTTGGGTCATCATATCTTGGTGTTCTTTATCTTTCTTTAATGTTAAATTCAGTCTGCTCTTATGTTCTGAAATATATGTCTTAATAAATGTTGAAGCATCTGTCATGACACTGTAATTTATTTGTAGTATTTGGATGTTCTTGTTTTTTGTCCTTGTTTAGTTATGCAGAGATCAATGTCTCGACATCTCTTAGAACATATGTGATCAGCACACACGATTTTCAATTGGTATCAGAGCAGGCATCTTGTTCTATTTTTGGATGAGTTCTAGGGAAGATACTTTCTGGTCTTTTGAACAAGGAAGGAGATTGTATGATCAGACCATCCATTAATGCTGTGATCGTGGAAGATTGAAAGCTAGAAGGATAATTTTCTGAATCTGGCCTGACAACTACAAATGGTTGACTAAGCACTCTATAAAGGTTCGTCCGCTGCTGCTGATAATGATGTTCTGACATCTTACCTGGTGCATGTTGAATATAGAGTTAGTTTCTATGGTTGTTCTTGTTACCTCTAGCTGAGAGTAATAGACAGGAAAGAGCATTGTGATCTGGATTCTTCTGAAGGACCTTTCTATGTTCTTAGAAGATAGTTTCAATTAGGTAACATGAAGAGTAATAGAAGGAAAAAGGTTGAGTTGAGGTCTTGTGTATCCAACTCATTATATATGGATTTGATAAACTCTCTGTCATGACTGAAGTAGCCCAAGATACTTGAGTTCTTTTCTCAAGTCCACTCATAAATGGACTGCTGAATATGTTCAGAATAGAAGATGGTATTCTAAGGAATATTTATGCCTTGAAGATCTATCTCTTAGTTGTTGATTGAGTAAGGAGGGGTGTCTTATGACATTTTGTGACTAAAGAATATAGAATTGGGGATTTAAAATCAATTGTTATTTGTGACCTTAGCAAGTATCTGATTGATTATCCTTTTAATTGGTGATGTCAAAAGTGTAACTTTTGTAGGTGCAGCTTCAGACAAGGCAAGAACTCAAGATCCAATGACTTGTTCATGGGAAAAGGACCCGATGTTCAAGCATATGTTGAAACATCACTTCTGAAGAGTGTCTTCAAAATCTTGTTGATCCAAGGAATGAAATTCTCGAACAAAGAAGAGATGTAGCATATGCTCTAGAGGATAAACAAATGTGTGTTTATCAATAGTGTTAGGAATCTTCTTCAAATTGGTCTTGAAGAGTATTTTTTTCTGTAATAGCCTTAGAGGTTGCACAATGAGAAAGATGATAAAACTCATCGACATCGAGAGCGGATATGAAAATGTTTTTCGCTTTCCAATCGTGTGACCACTTCTTATTATCTTCGTCATCCCATAGTGCTTCGGGCTTAGGTAAGGTAACACCTTCCACAACATGTGTGATTGGTGTAGGTCCATTTTCAATGACCTTCCAAAAAACCTTATCATAAGAGTTCACATGAATTTGCATACAAGCTTTCCAATAACCATAGTTTTCTCGTGTAAAGATTGAAGCTCTTTTATAATCCCCTTTAGGTTCGTGAGCCATTTTCTAATAAGCATTTCGAAGCACGGAATGAATCGGGCTCTTGATGCCACTTATTAGACAACGACGACTTGTCTAGGGGGGGGGGGGGGGGTGAATAAAAACCCAATTCAAAATCACCAAATAAAATTTGGGTTTTAAAGTTGTTTGAATAAGAGTGCACGCGGAAGGTTTTGGTATGGATCGGCAAAAGTCGTCTATACGAACCTAGCTATTGAAACTCGGATATGCAAAGCCAATTATGGAATGACAAACACAATAATTGAATTTAACCTTTAATCAAGTATCGCGTTATTACTTGTTTAAACTAATTGACTTAGTAATATTATTTCCAATGATAATAAGCAAAAATATTGAACTAAGCAATTTATCAAACACTTGGTGTGCGAACGAATTTTCAGAATTTCCTTTGTGTTGTTGTTGGTATGAAAACCACTTATAATCAAAAGTTATTATAAGCTAATTAACAACCAAGTTAAAACAGAAAGATCACAGGAAAATTCTTACGAGTCGATCGATTAATCAATGATATTTGATAAATTGCGTAATGAAAAATAAAGCGAGTAAAGAGATAATAGAGAGATCGGCATGAGGATTTGATCACACAGTTATCCACTTTCGTCCTCGCGTGTGGGTACGTCTGTGCCTAATTTCCAATATGGAATTAGGATACTTTATTACTATGCAAAAAGTCTATATGCAAGAAAAGTGTTCAGAGCAACCATACAAACACAACCGGTTCTGATGTTGATTCAACCCCTTTTTTCTTTTGATCTTGAGTAAGACCAAGACAACAATGGATGCGAATTGACTTGTCGATATTGCTACTTCTTTGCGCTCTTCATCTCTAAAGCTTTCACGCACGATCAATTGCACCGATTGTTCCACAAGACTTCAATTCGATTCTCCGTTCTCTGCTACTTCCTTTGTGTTCTTTATCTCCAAAGGTTCCTTTGCATACTTTATCTCTAAAGGATTTCACAACGTCACAATCCTCTCTTGAACGTCTTGCATGAAAACCCCCAAATCTTCACTCAATCTTAGAGGACAAACCCGCAGTTTTTCCAGATGAAGAGCCCTGTAAATCTCAACCCAATATCTCGGCTACACAAGAACCTAATTGGACCTTATCAGGCCTTCACCTAGATGGCACCCCAACAAAATATTATTATGTGTGATTCATCAATGTGTAGACATAGGATGAAGGTTGAAGATGATGAGCAAATGCAGGCTAATTTTATGGTATCACCAGTTTGGAATGAAGCATGAATGATGTATTTATAGTTTTGAAGGATTGGTCGCAAAGAGGTAATTTTTGGAACATAATGGTGAAACTTCCAGTATGTGTCGACCAAAACAAAACAGGAGCTACAAGCTTTAATATTGAGTTACATGTGTCGGCCTGAAATGCGTATGTGCCGACACATGTAATGCATTTTTGTGCAGAAACAAAACAGAAGCTACAAGCTTTAATATTGAGTTACATGTGTTGGCCTGAAATATGTATGTGCCGACACATGTAATGCATTTTTGTGCAGAAATCTGTTTTTCATGTTTTTGGTTGAAAATGGTTTTTGATGATTCCTAAGACCTCTAATGCAAGGGAGCCACACATACTCATAGTTGTTGTCCAATATACCAAAATGCGAAGTAGTTTCAATGTTTTGACATCACACAAAACATATCATGGTGAAGTTGCACTCACAAGTGTTGTATTGATAATGTTTGAGAAATGCTTTAGCTAAGTCTCTACATGCCCAGATATACGTGCACTCAAGATGCATATACCACTCAAGAGAAGCCCCACTGAGGTTGTCTTTAAATAAGTGAATCAATAGTTAAGAGCAATATATTATTTCTACACTTATTAAATGTATCAGCTTCTGGAAATCATTCAGAACTAGTGACAAAGTTAAGTTATCCGTACTACAGAAAACAAGCTACAATGTCAAATAAATTTATTAGCTAGATATCGCTACTGCAAAAAACAACCAGCGGAAAAAATAGAAGAGTCACCACCGGACGTTATTAATCGCGATGCAGGGAAGGGAAACAATCAAAGGAAACCTGAAGAAAGGAGAAGGCAAGGTCATTACAACCAAATCCTGGGTTCGGGAGTCAGTTACACAAGGGGAAGGTATTAGCACCCCTCACATTCGTTTTACTCAACGGGATCTATGCTTGTTGTCTAATCAAAGAGTGTGTTATCCAAAGCCTACTGCTAAATGAAAATGAGAACAAAAAGGAAAAAAAAGAGACTCGATAGGACATCGCCACCCTATGCTTACGTATTCCCTTGTGCAATGTGAAAGTCAGAGTCAACGTAGTTCGGAAAACTAGGGGTGATGGGGAGGTTGCTCTCTAAGACATCGCTGCCTTGTGCCTACGTATCCTCATCTGGTATGAGAAATCAGAGCAGTCGTAGTTCGTGCTAACTACAGAAAGGAGGGAAAAGAGTGCTCGCCAAGACATCATCGTCTTGTGCCTACATATTCTCATCTGGTATGAGAAATTAGAGCAGTTGTAGTTCGACTAAATACAGTTAGGGAAAGGTATCAATCGTACTAGGGCGAGAGAAAATGTTCGATTAACAGGTTGGTCTCGATTGCACTAGGGCGAGAGAAAATGGAAGTTAGTTGTTAGTGTGCTCTCCAAGGATAAGGATCCTCGTGCCTACGTATCATCATTAAAGAATGAGGAATTAGAGCATCCGTAGTTCACGACTACAGGAAAACGGGATCTCGATCGCACGGGGGTGAGAGAAAAGATTATGGATCTGAAACTCCTTAACAGAAGTGAATTGACTTTGTTTGAGATGCGTATTGCACTAAAGTCTCTGATATATGAGCGAATGCATCACATATCGCCCCCAGACAGGACGTGCACTAGACACTCTAGACAACCAAGGAAAAATCCCTCACTCATAATTTCCGATATACTTAAGGTTCGTGGCGCACAATAATCATCATATTTATTAAGTGTTTTGATTATTGTGTTGAGAAAGAAGAGAGAGACGCACGCAAGGTCTAGATGAAACTGCATCTTAACTGTTATCATACAATGTGGTCCTAAGGTCAGGATTAGGAGGGGATTTTACCTAATGTTGTCATACTTGGATTGAGAGCCTAATGTTTCTCCTACCTCCAACTTAATAAGAAATTAAGAGGAGCTAGGAATCCTAAGGGATCATGTGAATACAAGGTAAGCAACAGATAAACACGAAGCATCACAATCACAAACAACATCAAGTACTAAAACTCAAATAAATATTCAAGAGCAAAGCCAAATCAATCATCAAGACAAACCTGTAAAAGTATCATCAAAGAAATATTCACAAATGTTCTAAAAAATTAATTGAAACTAAAACCAAAATTAAGAATAAAAATAGTCAAAACTATCAAGGTTAGTTCCTAAATCAATTCAAATCAAAATCAAAATCAAAGTCTATTTAGGTCAAAATTAATTTCTAAAATCTAATTCTAATTCTAAATCAAAATTAAATTTGAAATTAAAATCTAATTAGTATCCTAATAATCTCTAATAAAAATCTAATTTCAAAAATAACTAATCTAATTATCCTAAATCAATTAATTAAAATTAATTACTAACCAATTAACAAAAACACAATTAACTAAAATTAATAATAAAAACAATTATCAAATAAATTAATTAAAACCATTAACTAAAGTTAATTAAGCAACTAATAGGTGCAGCAGTAAAACATGAGTGGTGTGAAGTAAATTCGGGCGCATGGGCTCTTCTTCTAGGCCCATTGGCCTTTCAAAACGAACCAGGGGGTGCAATAATTAAAATAAGGGTGGTGTTAAAAGAAAAACCATGGGCCTAAGGCCCGGTTTGGATTGTGAAGATTTAACCTAAAAACTAAAAAAATGGTGCAACAAACCATCATTCAGCCGCACCTCTCCTTTTGTCCTCTCTGTTCATTCTTGCTTCAACCATGCTTTCACCTTTGTCGCGTTCTTATTTTCCCTGTGTCATCTCTCGCGCTACCTTCAGCGCGCGGTGATTCAACAATGGCAGCGGTGAAAAACCATAAGCCCCCACCACATCACTCGCATCAACGTCTTAAGTTTAAACCCAAGACTACCTTCTCTCAACCGATCCTTCTCGTTCTATGTATAGAAAAACCCACACCGAAACAAACTCTGGGCATGGCAACAATGAAAAATAGCAACCACAATACCAGTTTGAGTAACTTGACGGCAACAACGAAAGAAGATTATGAGGAAAATCTAATTTAAGGTACTCCACTCTATTTCTTCGCCTTCTCCTTCTTATTCTTCCCTGCTGCAAATCTGAAATGTGAACTCTCCTTGTTAAAGGTTGATGTATCACTGTGTGTTGAGTTATCGAATCCTTGTTGTGTCTTGCATAAATTTTTGTTGGTTTATGCGTTGTTGCTGGTGATTATGGAATTGGTTGAACCAGTGTTGTGTTTTTTTTGCAGGTTGTAGAATTTGAAGATGACGAGCGGTGAGATGCAACTTGTGTTGGTAGAAAAATTCAGGAACAAAGATGATGCTTCTACTGCATCTTTATACAAAAACTTGGGGAAGGGTAGAATAGGCATCTCGGTAGAATTCTGTTAGGGTTTTTGTGGTAAATCAATCACGAGTTTTGCACCTGCTATGTATTACTTTCTGCTATGTAATGCTGGTGTTTGTGTAATGTTTACATACTCTGTGAAAAATGGATATGGACTGTTTGGTTTGGATATTGAAAAATGGACAAATGGATTTTGACAAATGGTTTAAAATAGATATAAAGATGGTTTCAAAGTGGATATGGTTTATGGACAAAATTTTGGATTGGATTCTATTGGATTAAAAATGGATAAGAAGAGGTTAAAATGATTGTTGAAATAAATGGTTTATTAGATTGGATATTTACAACTTGGTCTAACACATGGGTTTAAAAATGGTTATGAATGGATATGACATGAATTTTACAATGGATATTAAAGGTGGATTTGGAAATTGAATTAAAAGGGATACAAATATTTGGAAGACTTATGGATATTGGAATGGATGAAATGGTTAATTGGTTTAATGGATTTGACTTGGATGTAAAATGAAATTGGATATGGATAATGACATAGAAATGGGGAGGGATAGAGATTTGGATACGGTTGAATGGACTAGTATCTTGAATCTCTAGTAATCCACATACATGTATCCTCCAACCTCAGAATATTTGAATCAATTCTGAAAAACCAACTGCTTAAGAATTTTGAACCAATCTTTTTGAACCCTCAAACACACAAACCTCAAATGACCACTTGGATGAACACTCCATCAAAATCCTCAATTCTCCATGAAAATCACCTTGCGTTCTCAATGAAAATCCCCACTTGAACATTCCAACCACAAGTGACTTAAATAAGTAATGGACATTTGGAAGAATAGTAATGCCTGAAGCACAAGATGAGTTCACAACTTGATCTTTTGCAACATAACCAATGCTTTGCAACTTAGTCCATATATACCTTGCCTTCATGACCAATGATCTCAAGACAAGAACCATTCTCTAAGGAGACATTGAAGATAAATATGACGCATGAAGTGCAGAAGTAAGCATGATTACCAAACACATCCTTGACATGAAACCCTAATAACATTGACATACACTGACAATAATGAATTGACTTTAGCTGTCAATGAAGAAACTTTAAGCATTTGATACTCTAGAGATATCTTGAAGAAGATGACAATATATCCTGATAAGTCTTGAGTGAAGATATTCATAATGATAAGGATTCAACCCTTGCCTCAACTTGCATGAAAGAATTTTAACACAAATAGGAAACCCTGATTCAAAGAGTCGTGGTAGTCCCATGTCTTAGAAGACTAAAGCGATGAATGAATGAGTTATGGCCTAATGAAAGATGCAAATGAATGCGAACATAAGCCAGAAAAAGTTAGAAAGAGAGAGGGCAAATTTTGGGGTGCAACACTAGATTTTGTGTTCACATGGATCAAGAAGAGTTGACATGCTTTACGAATATCCAATTTCAATGGATCTATGGTAAAAGATCACAAGGAAGATGATATGGTTAAAAGAGTTACCAATGAATAAAGATCTTTTTGTGTATATATCTTCAACGTCTCTTGTACTATGACAAAGACACTTGTACAAGTTATCTCTTCCAACGACTATCATTTTGCAACTGCTATATAAATAACAACAGAACACACAAAAATTTATCCTGGTTCCTCCCAAACTGAGAGTAGTCCAATACCATTGCAACACAAGAGATTTTCCAATATAATAAATCATGATCACAATTGCTTATGCCCTCGAGCATAAGCCTTTTCTTCTCAGAACATCAACCCGAGACTTCCTGCTTAAACCCCTCAGGTTCAAGACTTCCTGCTTAAATCCCACAAATTCAAGACTTCCTGCTTAGACCCTCAGTCCAAGGCTTCCTGCTTAAATCCCACGAATTAAAGACTTCAGCTCATTCTCTCAAGTACAAGACTTCCCCGCTCAGATTCCAAGAATCCAATACTTCCTTGCTTAAATTCCACGGATTCAAGATTTCTGCTCATACTCTCAAGTATAAGACTTCCCTGCTCAGATTCCACGAATTCAAGACTTCATATCTTATACTTTCAGTCCAAGACTTTCTTCTTAATCAACAATATGATCAAGACTTTAACGCTTAAGCACATAGCAAGAGACTTACTTGGTTCAAGCTCACATCAAGAGACTTTGATGCTCAAGCACATAGCAAGACACTTTCTTTCTAAACTACTAAACAATCTATTTAGAAGAATAAACAATAAGGTGTACTTGATACGATCAGAGGTACATGGTAATAACCATAACAAAGATCATAGCTCTTAAAATTTTTAATGTATTCAATGTTTAAGAAATCTTAAGGCTTTGTATAATTTACAACATATAATAGAAATTCTGCATACTCGATTGTGTTGCCATTGTTGATCTTATCATTCTTCCATTCTGATAGAAGCATAAAACACTTATTTCTTTTTGGTTCTCTTTCTTTATTTTTCTTGTTTTTTATTCTTTTGTTCTGATAGAAGTGTGAAACACTTCTTTCTTTTTGGTTCTCTTCTAATGCTGATACCTTCAGCTTCAGAGTCTACGCCAACCTATATTATCAGGCTTCACTTAGATAACATTCTTCAATTATGAACCACCAGAAGCCAATAACTTAACTTCTCTCAAATGTGTCCTTTTATCAGATTCTGAATAGATTCTTCTTAAGCTATAGAACCTACATACTTAGAACACACATTAGATAACACAATTTTTCTTTCAATACTTTTGTTATCATCAAAATTTCTAACAAACTCGATCCAACATCAAGTATTTTCCAAATCAAGCTCCATTGAGCGCAACACGAGTGCTTGATCCAACGTCAAGTTTCTCTCATGTTTCATTCACACCAATTTTAAATTCCTAACTTCAAACACTTGATCCAATGTCAAGACTTTTTCAAAATATTTTCACAATAAACTAGATGAAAAAGGATGGGGTGTACGTACTTGTACACACCATTTCTCAAGTATTTAGATTTTCTTAGCTTGTGTCTCGATGCTTGTCTTCCATTCAAAAGAGTTAAAAATAAAACGAGATTAATTTAGTCATCATAGGGCAAAAAAGAGAGGTCAGGATACCATTTTCTTTTCAACTTCTGAGTGTTCTGATTGCCGAGGCCTACGCATCGATGGTAAGGCTGTTAACGACAAAGTTAACCTGGATAACAAAATATACGAAGATTTGTTGGGTGCCCCTCTTTGTGAAGAGACAAATCCAACACAAGGCGCAGGTCAACCCAGGGGTCAAGGTATTAATTTAAAATAACTTAGAGAATATTATTCTAGTATCACATTAGATGAAGAATCCATTGAGTATGACAAGATAATTAAAACTCGGTGTTATATTATGATTTTATTTGGACATTTTTTATTTTCTGAAAGTACTGAAAATACGGTAAATATTATGTATTTGCCATTGTTACGCAACATTAATAAAGCAGGCACTTACAGTTGGGGTTCACCTGTTTTCGCTCATCTATATAGTTCCTTGTATAAAAATGCAAAAAACAATACTTGTACATTTTATGCTTGCGCCTTTCTACTACAAGCATGAGGCTGGTCAAGAATGTCTGGACTTACCCCGGTCAACCTAAATCTATACACATTCCCCTACACAAACATGTAAGTTTATTTTAAAATTTCAATCATGTTTACTGTAATAAAAAGTTCATTTGTAACTAATCCACCGAGTATGACAAGATAATTAAAACTAGGTGTTATATTATGATTTTATTTGGACATTTTTTATTTCCTGAAAGTATTGGAAATACGGTAAATATTATGTATTTGTCGTTGTTACGTAACATTAATAAATTAGGCACTTATAGTTGGGGTTCAACTATTTTGACTCTTCTATATAGTTCCTTCTATAAAAATGCAAAAAAAGATACTTGTACATTTTATGCTTGCGCCTTTCTACTACAAGCATGAGGTTCATCAAGAACGCTTACACTCGCCCTGGCCAACCCGAATTCATACACATTCCCCTACGCAAACAAGTAAGTTTATTTTAAAATCCCAATCATGTCTGCTATAATAAAAAGTTTATTTGTAACTAATCATTTATCTCACTTTTTATTTTAGGTGGTCAGTTTTGGGAATGAATTACAACCGATGTCCCAGAAACGCAATAATCGTGTACCGCAATCTTTTAGACCACATTGGACCGAACGATATAATTTATTCTAAAATACTATAAATTTTGCTATAAAATTAAAATACCTCAATTCTTCTCATTATGTATTTTTATTATGCAGTTTGTCTGGAGGTCGTATCTGGGTCTCGACCATTAGTCTAATCCCGATGATCTTGCAGTCTGGACAACAAAAACACCAATCGTTCAGTTCACTACGGTGGAGATGCACCAAAGTGATTGAGTGAAACTGCAGTTCAGCGTGCAACAAGATATTCCAGTCCCTCCGACGTGTTTGGGAGACTGATATCAATTGAGAGTAGATGCACAATGAGGTTTCGATGATTGGAGAGACTTTTCTAAAGAGACGTGTCGACATTGGAAGAATCGACGTCGCCATATCTTAAACTAGCCTGTCGTGGAAGGCGCTAGACCAAGTCATCACTATATGATTTGGTATAGATCGGTTACAACACAATAATTTGTGTCAGATGCAAAATATTTGATAGATTCGTGCGAACGTGCTTTGTTGTTATAACACAACAACAAAACATCTGCCCAACAACCAACCCCACCCCACACCCCAACAACAATATCTACCCATCTAATTCTAACTACCCGCCTCACACCATCGACATGCCATATACACCAAACCATCAAACATCCAAACCCACAATCCATTCATGACACCCGCCTAAACACAACAACAAGAACCTGACCCTTACCGCCAACATCCACACACTAATACCACATCTTCCTATAGCCCCGATGACTCATTCGACTCCACCCCTTACCTCCAGCATCCACACACCAACACCACATCTGGCTATAGCCTTGATAACTCATTCGACTCAACCCCTTACCTCCAGCATCCACACACCAACACCACATCTGCCTATAGCCCCGATGACTCATTCGACTCCACCCATCCTCCCACAAATGAACACATAGACATCTCACTACAAAAACACCCAACCACTATTTGACTTCCTTACCCCACAACAGCCATTGCATCATTTCCAAAACGATTCAATGTACCAATTCGGCCAACCATACCGTCCTCACCTAATCCAATGACTACGACCCAACTTCGAAAACATGATCACGAAACTAAATTATGGCAGCGCCGTTGGCAACAACCCCCCAACAATTGAAAACAAATGATTGAAAATATGTCAAATACGTCGGGACTCTCACACTAAATACATTTCCCACAGGCCAATACACAAAGACCACAAACACCTCAACAAAATCGTGGTAAAGCTCGGAGGCAAGCTAATGCGTCGGGCAATTGGCTACACATACATGTATACCCCATTTCATTTAGCGCATGAATGTTAATTTATAAAAATACTCCAAATCAAATGGCGTATCATCTTCGTCTCATTCTGAAACTATGTTATTTTGCTAAATAACTTGAAAACAATATTATTTTCGTATTTAAATTGAAAACATTGACTGTTTTAAAATATAAAAAGAAATCAGTTTTGAATGTATGTTTTTCCTTATACGCATTTTTTTCCTAATGTTACATTTTTTTTTCCTAATGTTACATTTTATGAAAATGAATTAAATTTTTTATTAAAAAATTAATGTTAAATTTTTTTGCAATACAATTATTAGGAGATGACTGCTATATATAATATTTGCCCTGAGAAAAAAAAAAAAAAAAATAAATATATATATATATATATATATATATATATATATATATATATATATATATATATATATATATATATATATATATATATATATATATATATATATATATATATATATATATATATATATATATATATATATATATATATATAAAGTGGAGATCAACTTATTTTAAAAATATTTTTTTTTACTTTACCCCAAATTAGAAGCTTTAAATTAAATCAAATCCATTGATTAATTAAGATTTGGAGTCAATTAAAAAACTTATTTTTTGAATAAATTGATTCTTAATATATATAACATAGTTGAAAAACAATATTAAAATTCTAAAAAATACTGATGTCTATGTCTACTATTATATTAAGGAATTCAGAAATTTGTTAGTCATAACGTGGTGTTCAAATTAACACGTCAAAACAACAGATAATAATAAATGATTGTTATTATTAAATATTTTTAGATTTGTGTTATTATTTGATTGTTATATATATATATATATATATATATATATATATATATATATATATATATATATATATATATATATATATATATATATATATATATATATATATATATATATATATATATATATATATATATATATATATATATATATATTTGTGTGTATGTGTAGTTATGCAAATTTAAAGAAAGTTAGTGAATATTTTTAAATTAAAAAGTATTGTTATTTTAACATGTTTCGTGATGGTGTGTATAACTTTTCCTCAATTTTATAATTTAATATTTTAAACATTTTTTAAAGTTATTAAAACTTTTTATATTTATAAAATACTAATTAATAAAGACAGTTTTCTAAAATTATTAATTTTTTTTATTATTTGTCTTAATTTATGTGAAATTATTTTAAACAATCAACGTTATTTTAGAACAGTCTTTGGTAATTTTATTTTGGTGAAAAATCTTAAATTTAACATCAATACACGAGGTTTATTAATTGCATAATCAATTGAGGTCAATATAACAACGACAAAACATTCCTATCAAAGTTATTTAAAGCTTACAAATATAGAATTGTAATTTTGATGCTAATTGAGTTTTTTAAGTCCGGATGTTATTTATTTTTTTCAGATTAAAGCAAAATTTCCTAAAATATATAATTAATTGATAACTAAGAATCACAAAATGCGTATGATATGTGCAAGTGGAGACCACAGATATAGATTACAAACATTGTAGTGATAGAAATTAGACAAAGAGGTGTCTCAAAATTGTACTCAACAACCTCAAATAAAAATCAAATTGATGTCATCAAATTTATTAACCAAACCATAATTATATATATATAAAAAAATACTACTAAGCAATATTTACATGTGTTGGTTACAATTTAAGGAGAGTGATTTTATTTTTCTGTGCACATACTTGTGTATTTTTTTTTCTTCCTGTTAAAAATATATATCCTATGATTGTTATTACCTTTCATTTTCTTTCATGCTATTTTTGTCTATGGGGCTATTTTGTTACCTATCGCAATCATAAAGAAAATGCAAGAAAAATGGACAAAGATAAAATAATGGTATTACTTTTTTTCCTCCACCAAAAATAAAATTTCATGTATTTTCTTTACATGTAGAAATATCATTGTTCATGATTTGCCAATTTTATCAATAGAATCAGAAGATATATTGTACGCCATTGTTACTTCCATTTGTTACATTATGATTATATAAAACTTCTTTCATATTCTTCTTCATACACAAGCAATAACATTTCGTGCTCAATGTTAAAATAAGAAATGACTTGGATTTATTAATTTTGAGGGTTACTTTACATCTTTGTGAACTTTACATGCAAAACAAGTCAAGTTGATATATCCGTCCCCTATTATAAAATAGAAAAATACTTGTAGTAGAAAAATTGTCAAAAAATAATGCATGTTTAGAATCTGCTTAATTATAAGACAGTTAAAGCTTTTTCTTTAAACCTTTTAAAAATGTATTTTTTTATAAAATTTATTAGACCTCTAGATAAAAATGAGTTTTTTTTTTTTTTTTTTTTTTTTTACTTTTGCATTCTGGTTTTTAGAATAAAGAGGTTTCAATAATCTTGAGATGAGAGTTTGGGTGGGAAAAGTTTGGAGTTGGAAACTTCATTTTGGGTCCATGATTTGGAGGGGAATCTACTAGAAGATTTTTCACACTTAATGCAGCTGCTTGCGGAGGTTAGGCCACTTCAGGGTTCAGTGGACACGTTTTCTTGGAAAGGTGATGTATCTAAGTTATTCACGGCTAGCTCTTGTTATCTCTCATTGTTTAATGCGAGTGCAATGTCAGAATTGGAGAGTAATCTTAAGGTCGCTTTAGATTTGTTATGGCAGACGAAAATTCCTCTAAAAGAGAAATTTTTTGGATGGAGAATGTTATTTGATAGACTACCAACGAGATCAAATCTTGTGACCAGGGGAATACTCTCAAACCCGCATGATACGATATGTGTTTCATGTTTTAATGGTGTTGAAGATAATGCTCATCTCTTCTGCTCTTGTCCAATATCGCGTATGGTTTGGAGGAAAGTATCGGAGTGGGTGGGTATTGATTGGTGTGAAGGAGATAACTTGTGTGACCACTTGCTAGGTTGGTTTCTAAAGGTTATCAATTGTAGCTCCAAGTCCACTGCCTGTATCATTTGGATTTCTACTTGTTGGGCTATTTGGTGGTGGCGGAACCAAATCATTTTTAATGATGCGTTTGGTAATTCTTTGGATATAGTTAGTTCCTCTGTCCATATTTCTTGGAGTTGGTTTGAGTTTTGGTCTTCCTCCAAATTGAAGTGTAGGTATTACGATTGGTACAAATCACCTACTATTTTTTGTAATGGGTGTTTTTAGTAGAATTCTCTACTTTGTGGGGTGGTTTTCGTTGATGTAATTTTTGTATGTGGGTTGGGGGTACCCCTAATACCCCTTTTTGAATATAATGCTGCTTACGAAAAAGATGATCAAGTATCGTTCCTATTAGAAATTGAATTCGATATTTTTGAAATATTCATTCATTAATCGGAGTTCGTTTATTATTCGAGTTTAAATGCTTTGTTAAATCAACGAATTTTTTTAAATATATATTTTGTGCAAAAAAATCAGCTCTCTTCGTTTATTTTATTTTTTAAATTTAAATATTGTGGAGACTCATCTTTTTATTCTCAAAATAGATAAGGCTATAGTTTTTGTTTTTATTTTAGTCAAAATTCTACTAGTTTTTTACCATGCTGAATTAGCTTTTTTCGAGAGATTTTATTAATTTTTATAGAAAAATATTATTTATTTTAATAAAAACATTATATTATAATTGAATTATTTTTTAAATTACCAATTTTAGTCCTTTCTAATTTATAAGTTCTCCTTTAATGAAATATTTGTTTTTCATTTCATTTTAAAGTTATATAAAATGAATATTGAAACTGAAATCTGATTAAATTTGAATAATATAGATATTATAAAATTAAAATAAAGAAATTTAATTAGTAAACACACACATGCGCACGCGCGCACACACACACACGCACGCGCGCGCACACACTCTCACACACACACACACACACACACACACACACACACACACACACACACACACACACACACACACACACACACACACACACACACACACACACACACACACACACACACACACACACACATATATATATATATATAGTGAACGTTTATGTAAACAACACACGCACACGCACACGCGCACGCACACACACACACGCTCACACACACACACACACACACACACATACACACACACACACACACATATATATATATATATATATATATATATATATATATATATATATATATATATATATATATATATATATATATATATATATATATATATATATATATATATATATATATATATATATATATATATATATATATATATATATATATATATAAGTGAACGTTTATCTAAACATTGATTAATTTAAATTATAGTAGTACTTTTTGTTATTCTGCTTTGATTCTTGAAAAAAAATTAAAAAGATAATATATATATTACTTTAAAGAATCGTCGGAGTTGCTCCAGTAGGTAGGTTTTTTTTTACTCCTTTGCGGTGGTTCGAAGTTACCACCATGTAGACCTCCATGAGGGGGTCGAAACCCCTTAGTAATTGACTTGGAATATTTTTCGTGAGTGTTTAATTTTGACTTACATTTTTTAGGTTTCATGCACAAACTATTTTGGTTAGGGTGTTTGAGGGAGAATCAATGAAAACAGAGGTTAGATATCGAAAGATGAGTGTGAGATGAAGAGAATGAGGTAAAATTTTGGTGGTTTCCACCTCTGCTGCTGCCGGTGGCGAATTTCGACGCAGCGGAGAGAAGTGTTTTCCGGCCATGTGTTGTGAAAAAGAATAGCAAGTTGTTGCACCCCAAAATTTGCTCAACCTTTTCTTACCTGGTTCATGTTTCATTGCATTAATATTTGCATAGTTATATCATTTGCATATCATGATATCATTCATATAGCAGGGGATCAAGTGTGATTCTTATCAAGAGAAGCCTAGCAAGAGGTCTCATTCAAGATTGAGAAGTTATCAAAGTCATCAGAAGGTGGTTTGAGTGCCTAAGGGTTTAGATGTTTGAGTGTGAATCTTCTTCTAACTTGAGGATCAACTGAAGACCATCATAGGGTTGTGAAGTGTTGAATGAGAGAAGAGGATATGTATGGAGCTCATAGAATTCCTAGAGGGCCATGAGAAAGCTTAATCAAGTCATTGTGTCAAATACAAGAGACACAGTTGAAGTGCAAGCAATTAGGGTTTCATCTGAGCCAATCCTAGGTCAACTGTGCAATTGAAGGGTATCAAAGCCTACTTCTAGGTCAGGGAGTTCATGAAATGATATGATGAGACATTTGTGGTGTTGTGCCAAGATCAAATCAAGAAGAATCAAGAGTATGGGAAGTTGCTAAATTAGGGTTTCAATGCAAAATCCCCTATTTAGTGCCTAACTTCAAGACCACATAAGTCAAGATACAAGTTTCAAATGGATATTTGGCTAACATGAAACTTGTAGATAATCTCAATACCTTTAATTTGAGTACTAGAAGTCCTCAAGGGGATTTATAGAACTCAAGTTATGGCCCAGACAAGTTACAAGTCCTCAGAGGCCACTGAAATTTGTCTGTGAAAATCATATGACTTCAAAGTTATTTTTGACCTAGAAGGAGGTTTCATCTGAACTTTTGGCCAACATGAAAGTTGTTCCTCATGATCTTAGCTTTCTAAATTGTACTAGAATTCTTCCATATGATTTGTAGAACTCAAGTTATGAAGTTTACAACTCAGGGGTATTTTGGGAAAGTGAGATTATAGGTCATTTTCAATCATAGGCCAAAATCTCCAACTTGCACTTGTCAAATGCAATTTTGTTCAACATGAAAGTTGTTCAAAATGGGGTTTTTAGTCCAGCCAAGAGATCATGATGGATTGATTGAGCTCATAGCAAGACTTGGTTTGAAATGGTTTCAAAAGGGGAAATTTTCAAATGAATTAAGGAGGGAAAATGCCAATTTTGAGTTATAGGACCAAAACATGTCAAGTAACTACATTTTTTGAATGGAAATTGAATTTTAGACACTTTGGCATTACCAGAATTTTGAGTTTAGGCCAAGTTTCATGAGGTGTTATGTAGTTGCTTCAAATGCAAGTTACATAGCCAATTCATTTTACAATGCAATTCAGGCTGTGCTATCAATCCAATTTCACTCTAAAATCAATTTGCAAGCTAATAGAACCTTCTAGAGCAAGTGACACAACCTGAAATCGTGACTGTTACATTGGATTTCAAGGAAAAATCAGAAATTGCAATTGGCTGGATTGGGCTTTAAACACACTTCAAAAGCCCATAAAAACATTCTATATATTCATTGCAGTGAATTCAGAGTGGTTTTGGCTTTCATTTTGGGGAAGAACACTGAAGTTGCAGTTAAGTTTTCAAGAGGAGCAAGTGAAATCGTGTTTTGAGTTCTAGGTTGATTCAGAGCAAATTGAAGCTCACAACATCTTTCTCTTGTATCATTGAATGATTCTGGAAAGTTTTGGAGGAAGAATCAAGCTCTAAGCACCTCTGTTACTAGATCTACAACAGGTTAGTAACTTTCAAAATTCCACATGAATTAGCATGATGTAGTTATATTTGAACTTGTGGTTAGGATCTAGACAAGATGTAGATCATTTTAGGATCAATTTGGAAGCAATTGGTGATGTTTGATCATGAGGTGCCATTTCTGTTTTGATTCGAGTAGATCTGATCTTAAGGCTATAGCATGATTTGGATAGATCAGGACGATCAGTGTAGCACAAGGATGATTTCTATGATCTTAATTGTGCAATTGGTGATGTTTGATCTAGATGCTATTTTTGAACATTGCTTCGTGTTTTAAAATCCATGGAGAATTAGGACATTTGGATAGTAGATTTGAATTCCTGATGAAATTTGGAGTGAGATTGGTATGAGGTTTGAAGTTTCTGGACAACTGTAACCACCTGCTCGCCGGAGAAGACGACCGGAGTCTTCTCCGGCCACCGTCCCTGATCTCCACTCAGGTCAGCCTGTGAGTTGGAGAAGATGATTCCATAGCCATCAGATCTTATCTTTGACCTTGACTGACCACCAGATCCAATGGTCGTGTTTTAATCTGAGAAGTGAGATTTTTAATTCAAAACGCATGCGTTTCATTAAATGAGGTGGCATGCCCTCAACGCTTGGATCAGTGGACTAGTCTCCTCATCTTGTGGCTCACGTTTTATTTCAGAGTTTTATTTTCTTTTATTCATTTTGTTTTATTTTTAATGCTTTATTGATTCAAAAAATCACAATAAATTCATTCTTGATCCAAAAATTATTTTAAAAATATCTCCATGATCTTGAGAGAATTTGTGATTTTTTGAAATCAATAAAATGCATTTTCATGCATTTTTCAATTTAATTTGAGTTTTCTTATTTTGTTTAATTCTTTTATTTTTGCATATTTGACTATCTGTCTTGGGGAATTTTGTTCTTTTAATTGGTGATAATTTTGGCTTTAATTTTTTAGTATGTGTTAGGGTAGACATGTATGCTCCCTTAGAATTTTTGTTAGAATTTTAGAACAAATTTAGGTTTTGTTTTAGGTGTTGAGATTAGAGCCTTCCCAAACTTGTGGATCACCTTGATACCCTTCAATCTAGGATTTATTTAGGTGACTTAGAAGTTGAATTAGGCTTTAATATTTTAACCCTAGGTTTTTCAAACATGTATGTTCCCTTAGGAATTTTATTAGAATTTTACAACTTTGTTTTCTATTTTTAGTTATATTTTTAAAGTTGCTTGTGCTTGTGGTGTTCTATTTTGTGTGTCTTTCCTTGTTTGGTTTTGTTGGTGACTTTGGAGTTGGATTTGCTTGGATTCCTTCTTGGGAGGTCTTCTGGACATCTTGTAGCTGTTGTGGCTTGGCTTGTAGAGCTTGGAGTTGAAGTTTCCTTTTCTTTTAGGAGTTGTTTTAGGAGCTTAGGAAATTAGGGTTTTAGGAAGAACCATTAGAACTAGTTTTGATTCTTTCATCAAACATAGAATGCATTGTGTGCTTCTATTCTATCCAATGATGTAAAGTCCTCCTAGGGAAACTCCATCTCTCCTTTGGATGGATGTGTGGTATGCCCATAGTTGAGTAGAACTTTGAGGATGCCTTTCCATTTCAATGTTGGTACTTGATGATTTCCTTTGGTTTTCATTAAGTTCTTAACATTGTAACCTTGATCTTAGTGATTATTCCTCTGCTTGGAGTGTGCTTGCTAGGGCTTGAAGATGAAGTTTGATGAAGCTTGAATATAGAAGCTAGCTTAAGGATGAAATCTTTTGCTGTCAACTTTGCTATCAAGAGAATTTGCTGTTTAGAGCTGCTGCTACTGTCTGAAGTTGTTGTCTGCTAAAGACTGTTGCTGTGCTTGGGTTGCTTTCTTTGCTTCTTTTATTTTGTTGTTTTGTCTGTTTGCTTGTGTTGATTACCTCTAGGTTTAAGGTGGAGCTTGTCTCCTCTTGCCTGTTGTTTTCTCCCTTGCCTCGCTTGTACTGTTGCATAGCATGCATTTTACTGTTTACTGTTTATTGCTTGCTTTCTTTTGCTGTTCCCCTTAGGATCTCTGATTTCCTCTGTGCAAGAGGGAATTATGACAAACATTAGGTTTTGACCCATGCATGATAACTGTAGGTAGATTCCCTTTCAACCATAGTTTTAGGGTGTCTTTCTCTTCTCATCTCAAAACAATTCAAAAACACAGTAGTAAGGTTAATTGAAGTCGTGTGTTACGAGCCTTAAGCTATCTGGGAAAGGGTTGGTGGAGGGTCTCTCTCCAGTAATCTGGATGTTAGTGTGGTACCCTTTGGGTGACATACGAAGCGTTCACTCCTGGGTCATAGTCTCTAGTGCGACTGAGATTGCAAACATCCTAAAAAACCGTTCTTTTGTAAAAGACTCAAACAAACATTCAAACTCTGTTTTTGTCCTCTTGGACCTTTAATCAGGAAAACCCTTTCTTAAGGAGATAAAAAACTGTCAGACAAAGCTTGTGTCTTCCGTAGCCCAAACTACGTTTGCTCTGATCTTTCATGCCGTGTGAAAGTACGTAGGCACGAGATGCGATATCTTGGCGAGCAACCTTCCCCCCTTCACCCGTAGTTAGGCGAACTACGTTGACTCTGATTTTTCGTTCCAGACGGGAATACGTAGGCATAAAGTGCGATACCTTGCCGAGTCATTTTCTTTTCTTTTTTAACCCAGACCTTTAGAATAGATAGAATAACATACCCTTAGATAGAAAACAAGCATGGATCCCGTCGAGTACGACAGACGTGAGGGGTGTTAATACCTTCCCCTTGCGTAACCGACTCCTGAATCCAGGATTTGGTTGCGATGACCATTCCTTTCCCTCTTTGCGTTAGGTTTACTCTGAGCGTTTCCTTTCCCTCTTTTGGGATAAATAACGCACGGTGGCGACTCTTCTGTCATAGCCGGCGCCGATTTTCGCAGTAGCGACACAAGGTCTAAGCATTGACTTGTGAACATATGGCTCCATCCCTATCTTCACCTGCATTTGCTTTCCCATCCTTAGGCCATACCCAAGCCTGAACCTCTTCCTACACCACCCTATCACGTTGTGCACCCCCTTATGAGTGTGTGACCTTGTGGCCTTGGACTTAATTCTAGGCCCACTGATTTTACTTCACACCACCACTTTCTGTGCAACACTCCTTAGTTCTCTATCTTTTTTTCTATTATTTTTCTTAATCTCTTCTCTTCTTTTATTTTCACTTTATTTTTTCAAATTTTATTCTAGAATGTTTTAATGCATTTTAACACATAGAATATGTCAACTAATATTTAGGTTGCTAATTGATTTCTTTTCACTAATTGTTTCTTTGAGAAAATAGTCATAGTTTGTAATAAAAATAATCAAATTAGTGGTAGTAGTTAGAAAATAACCACTGTTTTTTTAGCGTACCTTTCTAGAATAATTTTTAGGTGATAACATTAGGAATATCCATTTCATTTGTTTCAATTCGATATGGTTGTATTGTGCGCTAATTTCTTTAGTATTTTACATGTCTTTTTTGGTTATTTTTGCTTTGTACGATTGTATGACCCATTCCCTTATCTTGTATGGTGTATGCTTGTATGAATTTAATTCTTGTATGGTTTATGATTCATCCCTCATTGCAGGTAAAATGTTCCCAATCCCCATGAAGGTAAACGATTCCACTGCAGACCACGAGGAAGACCCATTACCAACCAGCCATATTTATTGTCCACCTCAACACATGACAAGCTTGAATTTGGGTGCAGATGAACCATCTTCAGATATTTTCTACAATCCATATATACAAACACAAGGAGTATTAAAAGAGGGAGTTACTTTTCGAACAAAACAAAATTGTGCCTGAGCTATAAAATAGTATCACATGGAATTATCAGTTGATTATAGGGTTGATCGAACAAATGTAACTTTGTATAAGATCTACTGTCGTAACTAGGTCTTCCCATTTCGATTGGCATCACCTTACCGGAAGAGAAGCAATTCTTAAAAGATAGGGTCTATGGGTCCAGAGCACACTGATAACGCGAAAATGTATCTTATATTTGTCGAATTTTCCATTTATTAATTATATGATTTCAACCCAAATCCCGACTATTCCGTAAGTTTGCTAAGTCTTTTCACAGGTATTTTATTCTCGCGTTAAAAATGAGAAAGACATAGAAAAGCACGCAAGGAAGGGACAAAAGAGGAGAAAAAGCCAGAAAACAGGATTTTGGAGATGTGACGATCATCACAGTCCACCACGACCGTCACAACATTGCCATGACTGTCACAACATTGCCACGACGATCACAGACCTATTATCAGTAATAACGTTAACATCAGAGACGTGGCCACGAAGGGGAGAGAATTTAGGCACGATCCAGTGTGCCCTTCTTGATAATTCTCTCCCTCAACTCACTTTCCTCGGACATTTCCTCATGCAAACCTCGGATATAAAAGGATGACAGTTGGACCTGAACAAGGGGCTTCATTTTCGACATACGGAAGTGCTGCCAAAAATTCTGCTGAAGCCATTTTTCTAGTTTTGTTGTTATTTCCTTTCCTTTTCCTTTAGTTCAGAGCATTGTATTTCATTCTGCACTTTTATTTCGCCATAGTAGAATTCTGCTGACATTGTGGAGGACTACTCGAGAATTCAATTTCAGTACTACTTGCCAGGTTCTTATTAATTGAATACTTATTTTATTTCCTTCATTATGCATGTTATATCATTTTACTGTTTATGTTTATTTACGTTTGCATTAATTATCATGCCTATCTAAACACATTTTATCGGTATGTATTCGAATTAGTAGGACATGATTCGATAATATCTGGTGCGTCTTACCTTTTTACAAACAATTTTCTGGCCGTAGTTTTTAATCTAATTTTCTAAATAAACCTTTGTCACGAAAGTGAGAAGCTATTTACAATGGTTTCTCTATGAGAGTGGGAAAATTATTAAGGTTTGAGCCGGCACGTGAAAGCGTGGGGTTTGAACCGGATAGTAAAAACTAGGCATTAGTTTTAAGCATAGCGAGAGCGCTTTGAAATTAATCAGAATTTATTTATTTTCAAAGAGTATTTTTAACCCCGAATGGGACAGCGAGAGTGTACATTCCGCCTTAAAAGTATGACTTGAGTCAGCAACCAGCGTGAGGCAAAGGTCTTTAAACGAGTATTTTCTCCTGAAAATTATTGCAAAAACTAAAAAGCACCAGTGACCTGTCGAACCCCCGATAATTAAGGCATTACATGTTGATATCCTTTATCGCTATTTTTAAAGCTTTTCTCTTTTATTTCCTTTACAACCCATAAATTTGCATTTATTTTCCTAGAAACATCTTTCGACTTAGCTAAACATAGTAACAACTGATAGCACTAGCTTGATTACCAGTCCCTGTGGGATCGAT
This sequence comes from Lathyrus sativus, assembly GCA_963859935.3. Classification (NCBI taxonomy): domain Eukaryota; kingdom Viridiplantae; phylum Streptophyta; class Magnoliopsida; order Fabales; family Fabaceae; genus Lathyrus; species Lathyrus sativus. The sequence goes on from OZ012741.1 coordinate 619,382,072, forward strand.
ATCTTTATTACTACGCGATAGACTGTGCACTTGCAGTTGGTTCCGTTAGACTCAGAAAGTCACGATCAAGTTTTTGGCGCCGTTGCCGGGGACTCGTTCAATCAATATTGTGATTCCGTTGTTGCATAGTATAGACTAAGGCCCCCTTATCTCAATTACTATGTATAACCCAAATTTCCCTTATAACTACCACCCCTAATATTTTGAGGAACCACAAGATCCACTTAAATCTGACTTCGAAATATTATTGGAGGATTTCAATACGACGCACTCTCACCCAAATTCCCCCTACAATTACCACTCCCAATATTTTAAGGAACCGCAAGATTTCGATATATCCAACCTCGAACTATTACTAGAAGAATTCAATGCGACATTTACTCACTCTAGGAAAGAATCTATGATGGAGCGCTTTGTGGAGATACAAACTCTCCAAAATGAAGATGTTAGAAAACAACATCTCCAAATTAATGAAAATATTAAGCAGATGAGCATTATGGTCGATTCCCTCACAATTCACAATGAGGCTTTGGAGACTCAAACCTCCCTGCTTACACAAACACCTCTAAGACCCTTCCCAGAAAGACATGTGGATGTTGTAACAATGAGTAATGAAGAGAAAATAGAAAATCTTAGAGGGAGTGATAATGAGTCTGAAGAGAGTTCTGGTGAGAAAAGCATACATATTGAGAAAAATTCACCGACACCACCCGAAAGGGAGGTTGTCGAAGAGGTAGAGAAGGAAGCACCTATTGTTGCTCCTCCTCCCTATACCCCACCTATTTCTTTCCCATAAAGGGTTGTGGAAGCTAAGGTAGACTCCCAATCCAAAACATATGTGGAGGTATTGGAAAATATCCACACCAATGCACCTTTGTCTAAGGTCCTTCATAAAAAAAAGAAAATTCGAGGACCATGAAACTAGGGTTATCATTACTATTAAAAGGGTAAGATTAACTTTTGAGGTGGTGGATGAAATAACTAAGCCCAGATTTGAAAAAAATGATACTCAAGATAGACCCAGAACCACCACCACAAGTTCAAAATAATGAACCACCCTACAGAAGAAAGAAAAGAAACGGTGAAGGATATGAGCGATGGCTTGATAAGTGGCCATGGAAACCGAAGACTATTCAAAGTTCGATCGAGGAACCATTCTCGAAAGGACCACCATGAGTACTTGCACTCCTTAGCCGTCGAGCTATCGACGTTAAAAAAAGTGCTATGTTGGAAGCAACCCACAAGGTCTTTATTTTAAGTTGTTATGGTTGTTTGTTTGAATTTGCAGAAAATAAAGAAATGTATCGCTTGTCACATTTTAGTTGTATCTAGGAAAAAACTCTCTAGATGACGATCTGGGAAGATGAGTTGTGCCCATGAACATTCCTACGAGTGTCGCTACTGGTGGTGACACTGATGATGAGTATGATAAGAAATAGCATGTCTCTCCCATTGGTACCTCCTTTGGAAGCGAGCAATATGATGAGCTGGTTCGAGAATTACACAAACAAAGATATCTCAAAATGCCATATGCCGGAGTAGAAGGGGTCAATGACGACAGGGATAGCAAGGGGAGGATCAGAGAAGATTTGGCACGCAGTAGCATTCATACAGGTTCTGTCTTTCCCCTTTTCACCTTTTATCAAAACATTGAGGATAATGTTTGGTTTAAGTGTGGGGGAGGAACTCTACCGCTTTGATTTACTATTCTCTAGCTTTACATTCTCTAGCTTTACCGCTTTTATTCACTATTTTCTAGGTAGATTTAAAAAAATTTATGCTTATTTCCTTTCATTAGTATGCTCACTATTTATGTTTCAATAAAATAAATTTGTGTATTGTCGAGTCTCTACGCGTAGTTTCCGCTATTATTTGGATTCTCCCATCTTTCTTGAGCCATAACAAAAATTTCAAATTTTTGGTTTGATACATGACATGGTAGTTTAAAAGCATTAGGCTAAGTTAGAAAGACCTGGGAAAGTGTTAATAGTATCGGTACTGTCTTGACACCCTGAACCCATTGATTATGCAAATGAAATTTGAATACTTATTATGCCAAGACCAAACTCTTAAGTAGTTTATACCAGCAGTCAGCACCATCCCAAAACACAGCCTAAGCGATAAGTCAATGCAAATTTGTGTCTAATCTCAAAACCGAAAAACAAAAAAAAAACAAAAACAAAAATTGTTTATGAATTTAATACCAAAAGCGAACTAAAGATATGTTCCTTCTAAGTTAGGTGGTCCTTACCCGACCATTTAGCCCAATGGATCGGACTCTTGAAACTCAAAAATAGAAAGAAAAACAAAAAGGAAGTCCAAAGAAATTTAAGAAATGAGATCGATTGAGCACTAACAGGCTTACTCATCATGGATGTGCGGGGATAACGGGCTCAATGTGATTTCACTAAGAATGAAAGAGAGGTGCGGAAAAAAAAAGTATAGGTCAAATTATAATAACATGATTCAGATTTGTTTGCATAGGATAGGAGTTTTTGAAAATGTGTCACTATGGTATCCTTATTATTGATATTTAGTACCTATATTTTTAACGGAAGCTCGGCTTGAATGTATGTCTGTTTCAAACCCATGCCTAAAGAGCTTTATTTGCTTGAGGACAAGCAAAGGTTCAAGTATGAGGAAGTTTGATAACGCGAAAAAGTATCTTATATTTGTCTTATTTTCCATTTATTAATTGTATGATTTCAACCCAAATCCCGACTATTCCGCAAGTTTGCTAAGTGTTTTCGCAGGTATTTCATTCTCGCGCTAAAAATGAGCAAGACATAGAAAAGCACGTAAGGAAGGGACAAAAGAGGAGAAAAAGCCAGAAAACAACAGAAAACAGGATTTTTGAGGTGTGACGGTCGTCACAACATTGCCACGACCATCACAGACCTATTATTAGTAATAACGTTAACATCAGAGACGTGGCCATGAAGGGGAGAGAATTTAGGCATGATCCAGTGTGCCCTTCCTGAGAATTCTCTCCCTCGACTCACTTTCCTTAGACATTTCCTCATGCAAACCTCGGATATAAAAGGATGACATTTGGACCTGAACAAGGGGCTTCATTTTTGACATACGGAAGTGCTGCCAAAAATTTTGGTGAAGCCATTTTTCTACTTTTGTTGTTATTTCCTTTTCTTTTCCTTTGGTTCAGAGCATTGTATTTCATTCTGCACTTTTATTTCGCCATAGTAGAATCATGCCGACATTGTGGAGGACTACTCGAGAATTCAATTTTAGTACTACTTGTCAGGTTCTTATTAATTGAATATTTATTTTATTTCCTTCATTATGCATGTTATATCATTTTACTGTTTATGTTTATTTACGTTTGCATTAATTATCATGTCTAGCTAAACTTATTTTATCGGTATGTAATCAAATTAGTAGGACAAGATTCGATAATATCCGGTGCGCCTTACCTTTTTACAAACAATTTTCTGGCCGTAATTTTTAATCTAATTTTCTAAATAAACCTTTGTCACAAAAGTGAGAAGCTATTTACAACGGTTTTTCCATGAGAGTGGGAAACTTATTAAGGTTCGAGCCAGCACGTGAAAGCGTGGGGTTTGAACCAGATAGTAAAAATTAGGCATTAATTTTAAACACAGCGAGAGCGCTTTGAAATTAATTAGAACTTATTTATTTTCAAAGAGTATTTTTAACCCTGAATGGGACAACGAGAGTGTACATTCCGCCTTAAAAGTATGACTTGATTCAACAACCAGCGTGAGGCAAAGGTCTTTAAACGAGTATTTTCTCATGAAAAGTATTGCAAAAACTAAAAAGCACCGGTGACCTGTCGAACCCCCGATAATTAAGGCATTACATACCGATATCCTTTATCGCTATTTTTAAAGCTTTTATCTTTTATTTCCTTTACAACCCATAACTTTGCATTTATTTTCCTAGAAACATCTTCCGCCTTAGCTAAACATAGTAACAACCGATAGTACTAGCTTGATTACCAGTCCCTGTGGGATCGATATCTTTATTACTACACGATAGACTGTGCACTTGCAGTTAGTTCCGTTAGACTCAGAAAGTCGCGATCACACACTTGTATAATCACCAATCCGATGCAGGATCATCGCAAACTCAGCTCTCAGTTGATATGCAATGAAATTATGTCTATCATTAGCGACAATCCGTGTTGAAGGTGAGTAACATAATCTCGCATATCATTCAAAGATACAATGATACTCTGTTGTACAGGAAAGTATAGATATATAGGACTAAGGAGGTCGAAACGGTGTTCAAAAATTGGGAGGATTCTTCAAAAAACTTCTAAAATATTTGGTGGCACTTAAACAATATGCTCCAGGGACTGTTACCATTTTAGAGACCTTGTCGGCATATACCCCAGACAGGACTTGTGTTAGTGGAAATAACATATTCCACCGACCCTTCTAGGCGTTTGAACCATGTATAAAAGGTTTTGTCTACTATAAACCTATGGTACAAATTGATGGAACATGGTTATATGGGACATATAAAGGAACACTACTCATGGCAGTGGCACAAGATGGCAACGACAACATTTTTCCAATCGCCTTTGTTCTAGTTGAAGAGGAGACTGCTGGAGTTGGAGTTTTTTTCCTAAAAATGTCCAATTATACGTGGCTCCTTAACCTAACGTATGTTTGATTTCAAACAGACATCCATCAATCGAGAGTGCATATAAGAATCTTGATAACGGATGGCAGGATCCTTCTTCAACGCATGTCGATTACATTTGAATAAACACCCATCTTCTTGCACTAAAATCGGAAATATTCGGTCCAACGTCAAGTATTTTCTGAATCAAGCTCCATTGAGCGTAACACGAGTGCTTGATCCAGCGTCAAGTTTCTCTCATGTTTCATTCACACCAATTTCACATTTCTAACTCCAAACACGTGATCCAACATCAAGACTTTTTCAAAACATTTTCACAATAAAATGGATGAAAAGGGATGGGTGTACGTACTTGTACACACCATTTCTCAAGTATTTGTACTTGCTTAGCTTGAGTCCTGATGCTTGTCTTCCATTCGAAAGACTTAAAAATAAAACGAGATTAATTTGGTCCTCATAGGGCAAAAGAGAGAGGCCAGGATTCCATTTTCCTTTCAACTTCCGAGTGTTCTAATTGCCGACCATACTTTTCCTGTGGTTAGATGCTTGTCTCCCTCTAAGTACCAACGATTAAACTTGCCTCACAAATTTCATAATAAAAACTCTTTAGATGAAAAAGAGCGAGATACCATTGTCCTTTTAGCTCCCAATTACTAGGATTACGGGATGTACTTATCTTGTGGTCTGATGCTTATCTCCTACTTAAAAATCAATCACAACCAATCATTCGAATTTCCGCCTTAGGGAATTCAAAAAACCTTTCAAAAAGGACATGTTATTTTTCGTTCTGCTGCAATACAAACAACGCTCAAGCCTCCCATGTGTCGCATCGCTGCGAAGAGAGACCGGAAAAGACAGAAGAGTCGCCACCGTTCGTTATTTATCCCAAAGAGAGGGAATGGAAACGATCATAGAAAACCTATAAAAAAGGGAAAAGACAGGTCATTGCAACCAAATCTTGGGTTCGGGAGTCGGTTACGCAAGGGGAAGGTATGAACACCCCTCACGTCCGTTGTACTCAACGGGATCCACGCTTGTTATCTATCTAAAAGGGTGTTAATCTATCAAAAGTTGGCTCACAGGGACAAAAGAAAAGAAAAGAGACTCGATAGAGCATCGTCGTTCTATGCCTACGTATTCCCTCGTGCAACGGGAAAGTCTGAGTCAACGTAGTTTGGAAAACTACAGGTGAAGGGGGGAAGGTTGCTCGCCAAGACATCGCCGTCTTGTGCCTACGTATCCTCATATGGTATGAGAAATCAGAGCAAACGTAGTTCGGGATGACACAACCATAGGTTGGTGCAAGTGTTTTAACTGAGTAGGGTTAAACCTTCATTCTAGCAATTAGGTGCATTGCTGCTGACCATTGAAGACTTAGGCGTTACCTGTTTGTGGTAGAACCAAGAGTTAACACACTCTTTCTGAAAATGATTTTCAAAAAAATCCCGAAGGATAAAAAGGTTTGATGTTTTGTTTTGTATTTTTTAAACAAGAAGTGAATTGATTTAGCTTTGTAACTCATGTTGCACTAAAGACTATGACTTGAGAGTGAATGCGTCGCATATCGCCCAAAGGACATACGCTAAACACTATAGACAGGTGAGAGGAGGCCCCCCAACTATCATTCCTCAAGTACTTGAGGCTCGTAGTGTACAACATTTATTATCCTTTATTAGGTGTCTTAAGATGTTTAAGAGATAAGAAGAGAAGACACAAACTCTAAGGGGAAACTAATCAACCCTAATGTTATCATGCAATGTGCTCCTAAGATTGAGATTAAGAGGGGAGAAGCTATCCTAATGTTAGCATGCTTGGATTGAACACTTAATATCTCTCCTATTCCCATCCTAAACGGAGGGACTAGGAATCCTAAGGGATCATGGCAAAATACCAAGAAAACACAAGACAATCCAATCACAAATAGAAAGAAATGAAAGATGAAATGCAACATGAAATGCAAACACAAAAGATGCGAGGATGAGATGAAATGGGAGAAGCGAACTCCTACAACCATTACCATCAATCATCAAAGAAAAGTGGGAGGAAAAAAGTGTGGGGCAGCAGCCACCACAAGCACATCTCAACCAAATGATTCTTGAAACAACAAGCAAATAAAACAAGTGAACAACTCATCACTTGAACAACATCCACAAGATATGTATTCAAGTGGAAACCACGCGTTACGTGTCGAAGAATCAAGATTAAACAATCAAGAACAGTGAAACATGTCCAAAATAGCCCACATAAATGCATCATATCAATCCATGAAGATTCAAGGTGAGAAGCAATTAAAACATGCTTGAAAACAACCAAAAAAGGCATTCTGGTTCAGTGTTAATCGGTTAACACTATCGGTTAACCGATTAACCACTTGAATTTTTTTTAAATTTGCACTGGTTAATCTGTTAACGCTATTGGTTAATCTGTTAACGCCTTGAAAACATCATAAATTGCACTGGTTAATTTGTTAACGTTGTACCAGAAGCAAAAGAAACAGCAATTCAAAAGCACTTTCAGCAATTAATCGATTATGCAATAATCCAAATGATCATGTAATCAATTATGCACGAATTTAACACCAAAAAATAGTGATCCAACAACATGTAAACACATTCAAACATCAAGATCACAAATCACATAAATCGAAATCCATAAAATCAACCAAAAATTGAAGACCTACATCGATTATGCAAAATAAGCTCAAAATAACATCAGATCTAGAATTTCCAACCTACAAAGCGAAGATTTGCTTTGGTGAATGTTGACTCAACTATAAATGAGTAGATCCAAGCAAAAAACCCAGAGATTCTTCAAGATCCAAGTGATTTCTTGTTGTAGAAGTGAATATCAAGAAAAATTAAGCAAAACCGATCCAAATAAGCTCTTCCAAATCAGCTTCCAAGTTCAGATCCAAATCCAAACAAAAATTGAATGGAGAAATGAAGATAATAAGGATGAAGGATGAAGGTTTAGCTCTAGAATTCAATGATTCCAATGAAGAATCAAAGAATTCCAAGTGAGATCTCTAATGGAGGTTTTGGGATGAAAAAGTTGAGGGAAAAACTCAAGAGTGAGAGTGAATTCTGAAAATGAAATGAAATTCTGAGGATTGATTGTGTGAGGTTTGGAGCAAATTCATTTAAATATGCTCTAGGTTTGGAGTAGAATGTGGTTTGGAGTGAGGTTATGAAAATTGGAATGGGATTAGGAATGGAAAATTGGAGGGAAATTGAATTAATTTTGAAACTAATCAAAATTCAAAGTGAGTCTAGATCCTTCTTCTGGTGTAAAATCAAATTCACAAGTGATCAAAATGGACCCCAAAATGGCTACCTTTGAAAATTTATGTACAGAGGCAAAATTTGCCTTGGTTAATCGGTTAACACCTTTGAAAATTCAAATCTGTCCTAGTTTTCCTATGGTTAACCGGTTAACCATATTGGTTAATCGGTTAACACCTTGAAAATTTGAATTTTGGCGCCTTTTGGAGGGAAAAGTGCACATTCGTCTGTTTTCATCCGCTCTAAGCCTTGTCCAGTCTCTGAAACTTGCATTGAATATCATAATTGTGAGAATGCTTGAAATAGCCTGAGTGTTGTCTCCTGAGCTGAGAATTATCCTGCAAAATAAAATAAAATCGACCGCTCGATTGCTAGACAAAATAAATGTCGGAGTCCCTGATGCTCGTTGTTCAGTCTCTTGCACGAAAAAGAAACCTAAGCCACCGAAAGACCTTGATCCCCTGCCTCAAGAACAAATGCTATGATATGCAAAAATGCGAGAAAAAAAAAATAAGAAGAAACATAAGCCAAATTACAGAAAAGGTTGGTCAAATTTTGGGGTGCAACAGCTGCCCCTATTCAAGCGATTTGGACCTGAATGGATGAAGAGTGAACAACTTTCAAACATTCAAGGTAAAAGACGGTTGAATAGCAAAGAACCCGAAAATTTGCCAACCGCAGAAATAGAACTGCAGATTGCTACTGGAATAAACTCCCCAAAAGTAATTGTATCTGACAGTTGCAAGAAAAATGAGCTAACTCATTACCAAGTAGAAAACATCGACACGCAGTCGGAAGAACATCTGCTAACATGCAGACAACGACACTAAGTCGGAAAGACATCTGATTTCACCATCAGGCATCTCTTAAATAAACCAGGCAGCGAACCCGTAGGCCGGATCAACACGAAGTTGAGAACATCTGCTAACCAGCAGGCATTCGCTAAATAAAAGCGAGCATCGAACCCGAAGGCCGGCTTAACATAAAGTTGAGAACATCTGCTAACCAGCAGACATTCGCTAAATAAAAGTGAGCATCGAACACGAAGGCCATCTCAACACGAAGTTGAGAATATCTGCTAACCAGCAGGCATTCGCTAAATAAAAGCGAGCATCGAACCCAAAGGCCGGCTCAACACGAAGTTCAGAACGTATGCTAACCAGCAGGCATTCGCTAAATAAAAGCGAGCATCGAACCCGAAGGCCGACTCAACACGAAGTTCAGAACATATGCTAACCAGCAGGCATTCGCTAAATAAAAGCGAGCATCAAACCCGAAGGCCGGCTCAACACAAAGTTGAGAACATCTGCTAACCAGTAGGCATTCGCTAAATAAAAGCGAGCATCGAACCCGAAGGCCGGCTCAACACGAAGTTGAGAATATCTTCTAACCAGCAGGCATTCGCTAAATAAAAGCGAGCATCGAACCCAAAGGCCGGCTCAACACTAAGTTGAGAACATCTGCTAACCAACAGGCATTCGCTAAATAAAAGCGAGCATCAAACCCGAAGGCCAGCACAACACGAAGTTGAGAACATCTACTAACCAGCAGACATTTGCTAAATAAAAGCGAGCATCGAACCCGAAGGCCGGCTCAACACGAAGTTGAGAACATCTGCTAACCAGCAGGCATTCACAAAATAAAAGCGAGCATCAAACCCGAAGGTCGGCTCAACACGAAGTTGAGAACATTTGCTAACCAGCAGGCATTCGCTAAATAAAAGCGAGCATCGAACTCGAAGGCCGGTTTAACACGAAGTTGAGAACATCTTCTAACCAGCAGCCATTCGCTAAAAAAAAGCGAGCATCGAACCCGAAGGCCGGCTCAACACGAAGTTGAGAACATCTTCTAACCAGCAGGCATTCGCTAAATAAAAGCGAGCATCGAACCCGAAGGCTGGCTCAACACGAAGTTGAGAACATCTGCTAACCAGCAGGCATTCGCTAAATAAAAGCGAGCATCGAACCCGAAGGTCGGCTCAACACGAAGTTGAGAACATCTTTCAATGATTCACAATCTGAAAGAAGAATTCCGTTGGGGAAATGAACTTAAACCATGTAGACTCCGTTGGGGAGAAATGCTAGAATAAACACATCCGTCAAGGATTTTGTTGGGGGTCTGGATACCACACAGGCTCAAGAAAACACCAATGTGCTTGCCGGGGTCTGGATACCGCACGGGCTCAAGAAATATATTGTTGTCTGCTGGGAAATACACCTGAAAAAACGAGGTAACAACCTGGCTTATGTTTCAAATGCATATGTTTGAATATGGCGTAATGCTCCATACGCAATGGAAATGCTACAAATTTAGGAGGATGTTATGGACGATGCAAATGCAAAGGAACCACTCCAGCAAAATAAATGCTAGAGAGACGAAAGCAACCCTGCCTGGGAAAAACAAGCCCTGGATGGCCTCCTAGAAAAGAAACTTTCCTGGGTAATACTGCTCTGACGAGAACAAAAATCCACTCTGCTGGGGATCAACTCAAATTCTGCTGAGGAAGACGCCCTGAATGGCCTACCAGAATACAACTCTTCTGGGGAAAAAGACTCGGCTGGGAAAAAGCAGCCAACCGCTGAGATCAACTCAACTCTACTGGGGAAATCAGGCTTGAATGGCCTCCTAGAACAACAAACTCCTCTTCTAGGGTACAAAAGCGACTCTATAGGGAAATAACTCCAATCTGCCGGAGATTCCACTCCACTGGAGATTAAACCCAAACTGCTAGGGATACACGAATATGATTTACTAGGAAGTTGTCCCAAACTCTCTCTACTGAGGATGAGAAATAATAGTCTCTGAATCAACCCTACTCTGTAGGGAAGAAACCTACTCTTCCAACTTCGCAGGGGATTACTCAATGAAGGAATCGACCTCTGCTTGGGGAAAGAGAGTCAATGACCTAGTCTCTGAGGGGAAAGGAGTCACGGATTTAGACGCTATGGGGATACACAACCCTGAACTTGCTCCGTTTCTGGGGATAACCCTATATTTACTTGTCAAGGGATGAGGGCACGCCACTACTGGGGAACCTCAGTTTTGAACCTCTGTGGATAACTCTGATATCAACCTGCTAGGGAATAAGGTACACGCATCTGATTTGCTGAGATTAGGTGCACAAGCTCCACCTGCTGGGGATAAGTGCATACATTCAATCTGCTGGGGAAAAGTGTACCCGCTCAACCTGCTGAGATTAGGTGCACAAGCTCCACCTGCTAGGGATAAACGCATACATTCAATCTGCTGGGGAAAAGTGTAACGCTCAACCTGCTGGGGAAAAACTATACTCTGCCAAGAACACCAACCATGATCACATGCAGACTCAACCTACTGGGGAGAGATTAGTCTCAAACCACACATCTTCCTTTTTTGGAATCACGGTGATCTTACCAGGGATACACCTCTGAAATATGCCCCAAGGCCTGCAAATGAACAAACAAACAAGATTTCCTATGCATCAGAAACTATCTCAGTCATTATCCATGACTTCGTTCAAGCAAATCAAAGTTTTAATGTTTATCAACAAAGCCCACAAGTTTATGTGTGCAAAGTTTTATCAAAACATCAGGAGTTTTTTTGCAAACAAAATAGTAAAAGCTAAAGCAGAACAAGAGTTTTTTGAATAGTATATGTTTCATTGATAGATGGCCTATAAATAGGCAGATTTTACAACAGACGCAACTCCTGAAAAGAGAAAGTTGCGCAAAACTACAGAAATGCACAAAGATATACAAAATGTCGGCAACATGGTACAGGCAACCACCATGTGTCGATTCATCTATAACTCACATGACTCCAATGCTTCTCCAATGCTTCGTCTTCTAAAGAGACTGATTTGAATGAATGGCCCTCAGGTCCTTCCCATAATCCACTACACTCTGAAGATCAATATGCAAACCATAGTCACTTGCTTTTGAAATCCCTAACTTTTTCCTGAATCGCCCTTGTGGGTTTTTATTCACCGGAATATCCATTTTTGCCAAAGTCGCCTTTTCAGGTTTTCAACTTTGCAGGTTTACATCTTTTCTCTTTTTATCCCTAACTTTTGCCTGAACCCATTCTTTTTATGGTTCGCCGGGATGCCCCATTTTTGCCTGGATTTTCTTTTTTCTTTCCAGCGGGTCTCTTTAAGCAAAGTATTTTTTAACTGCGTCTGCATTCACAGGGGATGTGAAATCTTCACCATCCATGGTTGACAGTAGTAAGGCTCCTCCTGAGAAGACTTTCCTTACGACATATGGACCTTCATAGTTGGGAGTCCATTTTCCCCTGTGATCTGTCTGTGGAGGGAGAATCTTCTTCAACACTAAGTCACCTGCCTGAAAGCTTCGAGGGTGCACCTTCTTATCAAAAGCTTTCTTCATCCTTCTCTGATACAATCGGCCATATGCAATGGATGCCAACCTCTTCTCATCCATCAGGCAGAGCTGATTCAATCTATTCTTCACCCATTATGCCTCATCCAACTTGACATCAACCAAAACTCTCAAAGAAGGAATCTCGACTTCTAATGGTAGGACGACTTCCATACCATACACTAGCGAGAAAGGAGTTGCCCCGGTTGAAGTACGTACCGAAGTACGATATTCGTGCAATGCAAAAGGCAACATCTCGTGCCAATCTTTGTAGGTCACAACCATCTTAATATTCTTATTGGCTACCTCAACAGCGACATTCATCTTCGGGCGATAAGGAGAAGAATTGTGATGTTCAATCTTGAAACTCTGGCACAGTTCCTTCATCATCTTGTTATTCAAATTCGAACCATTATCAGTAATGATTCTTTCGGACACTCCGTAATGACAGATAATGTCCTTCTTGATGAACCGGGCTACAACTTGTTTGGTGACATTGGCATAGGAAGCTGCTTTAACCCACTTAGTGAAATAATCAATGGCCACTAAGATGAAGCGATGTCCGTTGGATGCGGTCGGCTCAATCTTTCCGATCATATCGATGCCCCACATAGAGAAGGGACAAGGAGACGCCATGACATTCAAAGGACTCGGCGGCACATGAATTTTATCGGCATAAATCTGACATTTATAACATTTCTTGGCATATTTGAAACAGTCAGACTCCATAGTGAACCAATAATAGCTTGCCCTCAACAACTTTCGAGACATGGCATACCCGCCTGCATGTGTACCAAAGGCACCTTCGTGGACCTCTTCCATAAGCAAATCTGCTTCTTTTTCGTCCACGCATCTCAATAGAACTAAGTCAAAATTCCTCCGGTAGAGTACATCTTGGTTTAGATAGAAATTTCCAGCCAACCTCCTTAAGGTCTTCTTATCCCGACTCGATGCCCTAGGCGGATACTCTCGGTTCTTGAGAAAGTTCTGGATATCATAATACCATGGCTTCCCCACTGAAGCTTCCTCTATTAAGAATACGAATGCTGGCCTATCGAGGCGCGAGATGACAATTCTCGGAGCATCATTCCAAAAATTCACCTTATACATTGAGGACAACATAGCCAAGGCATCTGCCATCTGGTTTTCCGCTCTTGGCACGTGATGAAACTCTACCCTGTCAAAGAAAGGTAACAACCTCCTTGCATAGTTCATATAAGGGATCAGATTAGGCTGACGAGTCTCCCATTCTCCTTTGATTTGGTTGACTACCAAAGCTGAATCACCATAAATATCAAGGTTCTTGATTCTCAAATCAATCGCTTCTTCAATACCCATGATACATACTTCATACTCAACTTCATTGTTGGTGCAAGGAAAAGTTAACCTAGTAGTGAATGGTATATGAGAACCATGGGGAGTCGTAATGATTTCCCCAATTCCACTACCATATGAGTTAACAACACCGTAAAAAATCATTTGCCACTGGAAGATTTTCTCAGGACCTTCATCAGGTAACGACTCATCACAATCTTTCATCTTCAAGAACATGATATCCTCATCAGGAAATTCAAACTTCATCGGTTGATAATCATCAATCGGTTGCTCTGCGAGATATTCTAACAGAACACTCCCTTTAATGGCCTTCTGGGAGACGTATTGAATGTCATATTCTGTCAAAACCATCTGCCACCTAGCAATCCTTCCCAAAAGCGCCTGCTTTTCGAACACATACTTAATCGGATCCATCTTTGAAATCAACATGGTTGTGCGATTCAACATATACTGCCTTGGGCATTTGGCAGCCCAAGCAAGTGCACAACACGTCTTTTCTAACATTGAGTATCTGGACTCACAATATGTGAACTTTTTACTCAAGTAGTAGATGGCATGTTCTTTTCTTCCCGTCTCGTCATGTTGACCGAGAACACAACCCATGGAGTTCTCAAGAACCTTCAGGTACATTATCAATGGTCTTCCAGCCACTGGAGGCATCAGTATTGGAGGCTCCTGCAAATACTCTTTTATTTTTTTCGAACGCCCTTTGGCAATTTTCGTTCCAGACATCCGCCTGATCTTTCTTTAATAACTTGAATACCGGTTCACACGTGGCCGTTAGGTGAGATATGAACCTTGCAATGTATTTCAATCTACCCAAGAAACCACGAACCTCTTTCTCTATTTTTGGCGCTGGTATTTCTTGAATTGCTTTTATTTTTACAAGATCGACCTTGATTCCTTTTTCACTGACTATGAACCCCAGCAACTTTCCTGACCGTACACCAAAAGTGAACTTGTTCGGATTCAACCTTAGTCTGAACTTCCTTAACCTCTCAAATAACTTCAACAAATTCACTAGGTGTTCCTCCTCCGTTTGTGACTTAGCAATCATGTCATCAACATAGACCTCGATCTCTTGATGAATCATATCATGAAAGAGAGTCACCATCGCCCGCTGGTAGGTTGCCCTGCATTTTTCAATCCAAAAGGCATTACCTTATAAAAAAAGGTCCCCCACGACGTGATAAAAGTCGTTTTCTCCATGTCCTCTAGGGCCATCTTAATCTGGTTATATCCGGAGAAACCGTCCATGAAGGAAAACACTGAGTACTGAGCAGTATTATCAACAAGCACATCAATGTGGGGGAGCGGGAAGTCGTCTTTCGGGCTTGCTCTGTTTAGATCATGGTAATCTACACACATCCTTACCTTACCATCTTTCTTAGGTATAGGTACGACGTTAGCGACCCATGGAGGGTAGTTTGTCACGGCAAGAAAGCATGCGTCCAATTGCTTCTAGACCTCTTCTTTGATCTTAACCGCCATGTCCGGTCTGGTTCTTCTTAGCTTCTGCTTCACAGGTGGACACTCTTCACGAAGAGGTAAGTGATGAACTATAATATCTGTATCAAGATCGGGCATATCTTCATATGACTAAGCAAAGATATCTTTATACTCTCAGAGCATTTCTACCAGTCTTTGCTTGACATCATCCTGCAGCGCAACCCCTATCCTGACCTCTTTTCTGGCTTCTTCGGTACCCAAGTTGATGACTTCAATCTCCTCCTGATGAGGCCGAATAAATTTCTCTTCTTGTTTCAGTAGCCTGACGAGCTCTTCAGGCAGGTCTTTGTCTTCTTCAATCTCTTCTTCAGCTTGAAAGATTGGATTATCAAAGTCATACCGAGCCATAGACGAGTCTGAATCAGTGGCATATGCAATGTGAAACCTGCAATGATGATGATTTAATGCTTAAAATGATATGCAAATAAGCACAAACCACATTGCCATTTTATTGTTAAAAATAAAACAAGAAAAACAGAGATCAGAATATTTGAATGCAAGAAAACGCCTTTTGATTAATGATAAAACAATTGTTCAAACATAAAAGATAAGGCCCTTCAGACAAAAAAATACTATGCTCCGGGTAGAACATAAGGCTACACATAATCAAGAAAAACAAGATCATTACTCTTCACTAGTCACTTGGATAACTTCCTTGATGGTCCAGTTATTCAAGCTCTGGCCGGGAACACATGGTCGAATCCACGCGTCCATATCACAGTCACTATCACCTTCCTCCTCAGACACGTCATCGATTCGATCAAAAATCACCCCACCACTGGTGAATTGGACAGGTCCCCTGTAGCGTGGTGCGCTCTATGAAGAGGAAGATGACGATGGGTTGTACCCCAGTCCAAACCTATCCTGCTTATTGGGGATGCTCAAAACTTGTCCCCACCCTTGAGATGATCCAGACTTCACCACTGCTTGCGTTTCTTTGAAAGACGACATAGCAACTTCAGGCACTCTGCCCACAACTGGCGTCTTCTCTTTAATCTGAACAGTTTCGAAAGCCTGACACAACGTTTCATGAATCTCCCCGTCTACCTCAGCATATTTAAATGAGGACAAATGGCTTATCATGATATCCTCCTCACCACAGACGGTGACGATGCTACCACCTACCATATATTTCAGCTTTTGATGTAGAGTTGACGTCACAGCTCCCGCCGAATGGATCCAAGGTCATCCTAACAAGCAGCTGTACGCCGGCTAGATATCCATTATGTAAAAGACGGCATCAAAAACTTCTGGACCAACTTGGATTGGAAGAGTCAGTTCTCCGAAAATGGACCTCCTTGTCCCATCAAATGCTCGCACCACCAAATCACTTGGGGTACAGATTACTCCCTGGGTGTCCAGCTTCATCAGAGCTTTCTTGGGAAACACATTAAGCGAAGACCCAGTGTCTACCAGCACATGCAACAACACAGCCCCTCTGCACTCAATGGAGATATACAGTGCGTGATTATGGTCTCTTCCTTTAGGGGTCAAATCAAGATCTGTAAATCCAAGCCCATTCCCAGCATTGACATGCGCCACCACTGCTTCCAGTTGATTTAGTGAAATTTCATGTGGCACGTACACAATATTCAGAATCCTCAGGAGAGCATTCCCATGTGCCTCCGAGCACAATAATAAGGATAAGATCGAAATCTTTGACGGGGTTTGTTGCAAGTGGTCTACAATCTTATAGTCGCTTTTCCTTATTAGACGCATAAACTCTTCCGCGTCTTTCAACAAAGTTTCTTACTTACTATGCCGAGAGCTTTCTTCAACCACAACCTTCCCTTTTCCCTTATCCAACCTTTCAACATTCGTTTCCGGAGGTGAAAACACCCTCCCACTTCTGGTTATCCCACTGGTTCCTCCCAAGTTATCAACAGAATCCAACAACGTACCCTTCAGTTCTTGCTTTTAACCATTGCAAAAGACCTCAGCCCCATAGTTCCATGGGATCGCCTTGGTGCTTTCGTAAGGCACTGGCCCCGCCTTGGTGATTATAATGGTGGGTGGCCTTGGCGGCGTAGAAATATTGATCGTTCTATAAGGAATGGAAATCGTGGCCACTTCATCCTTCTCTTCATCGATTACTTTTTCATTCTTCCCTTTGCCAATTCTATCGAATTGCAGAACACCCTCATCCAATAATCTTTGTACATGACTCTTCAAACTTTTACATCCCTCAGGATGAGCCAAACAACTTGCACAATCTCTTCCACAACCGGGAAACACTCATCCGCTCAGCAGCTTATCCTTCACAAAACTCAAAGGAGTCTTCAGCTCTTCAACATTGGTCACCGGATTCAAACCTTCTCCCTCAACAATGGCGTTTACCCCAGCCACTCCATGATTAGGCATGGGATTTTGCACAACATTAGGCGCGTCATGTGAAAAATTAATAGCTTTACTGTCAATAAGGTCTTGCACCTTATGCTTGAAGGATTTACAATTATTAATGTTATGGATGGGAGCACCGGAATGAAAGTTGCACCTGGCATTAGCGACATACCCCGAGGGTGGTGCGTCGGTTAAAGGTGCTAGCATCCTTTTCTGGATCAATTGCAACTGCATCAAATGTTGAAGTAACTGTGAATAAGGCATGGGCGGTGCATCAAATTGTCTGTTCACGACTCTCCCACAATCTTGGAATGGTCACGGAGCGTAATTTTATTGTTGTTGTTGCTGTGGACGTTGCTGTTGTGGTTGTTGTTGTTGTGTAGCTGGAATTGTAATGCTTGCAACCTGAGGTTGCTGCTGATGATATTGCTGATTTCTGTTCTTATTTCTGCTTC
Source organism: Lathyrus sativus (assembly GCA_963859935.3). NCBI lineage: Eukaryota > Viridiplantae > Streptophyta > Magnoliopsida > Fabales > Fabaceae > Lathyrus > Lathyrus sativus. Next base: position 619,399,976 of record OZ012741.1, read on the forward strand.
TGTAACCTGATACCGCATTTGTTTCCCTTCTCTTTTCTTTACCAAAAATTTTCCTCCCTCCTCCAGCATGTATCTTCCCCAATTTGATTCCATTTTCAACATGTTCACTTGTAATGATCATGTCTGAAAAGCTTCCTGACATATTCCCTATCAATTTCTCATAATACAATCCCGGTAGTGTAGCAACAAACATGTCAATAAGTTCTCTCTCCACCATAGGAGGTTGAACTCTAGCTGCCAGCTCGCGCCATCTCTGGGCGTATTCCTTGAATCCTTCATTATTCCTCTGTGATAAGTTCTGCAACTGTATGCGATTAGGAGTCAAATCATTGTTATACTAATAATGCTTGACAAAAGCTTCAGCCAAATCTCTCCAGCTTCTGATGTTGACCGGCTCTAGACCCATGTACCATTCCAGGGACAGACTAGACAGGCTATCCTAGAAGAAATGCATGAGCAGCTTCTCATCGTTGGAATACGCAGACATCTTTCGGTAGTAAGAACGAAGATGCACCTTAGGACAAGTTGTCCCCTTATACTTATCGAAGTCTGGAACTTTAAACTTGGGAGGAATCTTCAGGTCTGGGATCAGCCCCAGATTTGCCATATCAAAACCTAGCGAGTTTTGATTTTCAAGGCTTTTAATCTTTTCCTCTATCAGCTTGAACCTTTTGTCTGTGTCAGACTGCAGACCAGCACCAAGATTTCTCATGGAAAAGACATCATCTTGGTCATCCTCATCCCACTGAGGGCCAATTTTCCCATGCACAACGCACATTGCTCTAGGAATATGAACTCCGCCTTAGTTACCTCCGCCCGGAGGAATAACAGTTGTTGGGATGGCAGTGGCATGTGGAGTACCCATATCATCCTGAGGAGGAACAACAACAGTTCCACCGTGAAGAACCCCACTTCCGTCAACCCTTGCAATCAGCGGTTGCACTAGTGTTCTCAGCTGTTCTTGGCCATTGGCGACCCCTTGCATCATGTCCATAAATTACGCCATACGGTCACGAAACTCCTGCAGCTCGAGTTGAATTTGGTCCATATCTTTTCGTTGATTTCCCCTCGTAGAGTAGCGATGAATCGCTCGGTTTTCAATCCTGAAACAAGGCTGAACAAACCACAGAAAGAGGTAAGGTTAACAGATCCTGGAACACCTGTGATGCAAAATGAAAAATGATGCAATATGCAGACATGCAAATATGCTTCAGGGAAATTTTCCCCTTGATTCTAGTCCCACAGGAACAGCAAGACAATAGAGAGCCAACATATGAAGTCACGCAACCTTCTCATAAATAAAATGAGGAACCAGAGTCAATACATAGCACATCTCCAAGGATATACAACAGAATCAAACATGACTCCATCCAAAAATCATGGTGATGGTCGAGATACAACATAACAACAAATACAAAGAGAGGAAACATCAAGTACGACAGTGAGTCTTAAAATCCTCCAATAACTCCTTCGTATCAGGATGATCTGGCCTAGCAATCAATCCTCGGATGAGCAACTCTCTCTTGCTAATGGTAGTCTGCAAGCTTTGAGCATAATCTTTCCAAGCGCCTTCCTCAAATGCTTCTTCAAGTTTCGGCCTCTTCAGATATGCTCTAGCCTTATACTCTTCCAACGTTGCAAGAGCTTCGCATAGCTTGCGGTCGCTTTCGTGTCGGCGTGAGGATTCAACTATATCTTTCTCCTCTCTCACCCGGAGTTGAGTCTTCAACTTGACAATTTGTTGCCGAAGTCCATCTTCTCTTTCTTTGTTGTTAGTCATAATAGCATTCCATTGAGCATTGAACTTGGATATCTCTAAATACGCTCTATCTAGCTCTTTCTTCTTATCTTTGAGAACATCACTAACACTCTTCAAGTCTCGGCCTACTCGCTCTCGGGCGCGAACCTCTTCTGTTAGTTCTCTACGCATCTTGTTCACTAACTTTGTCTGCTTCTTGGATGAATAGATGGCTTCACTTTTCTCGCTCCTTAACTGGATGATATCCTTCTCCAATTCCTCATTTACCTTGCGTAATTCCTCCTTTTAGGCCCACAGTTGATTGTATCTCTGGATATCAACTGTTACCGGTTCTTCAATCATCAAAGGATACAAAGGTTCTCGGACTGGAAATGGTAACAACAGCCTCTCCACTCTTTCCTGAACCCATTCCACATATAGCTCATATGCTCTGTTATTGCTCTTTCCCAGAGAAGGCTTCCCCTTACGGTGGATCTTACTCCAAGCCTTTTCCATTCTAATTAGGGTCTCACTGTCAATCAAACCGGTGAAATACAGAGATTCCTGTATTTCCTCTTCCTTCGGAGGTTCCCTTAGAGCGTAACTAAATTGCCTCACTGCAAGAGCTGGATTATAGTTAATGCCACCCTTTCTTCCGATCAATGGGACATTAGGGAAATTACCACAACTGTAGATTATCTCCGTACCCAAGAAGTCTCTGTCAAACCATACAATGTTCTCGAAAGTTAAACCCATAAGCCTCTCTGACCATTCAGCGGTATCTGAGATGTCGACAAATGGACCATACTTAGGAAGATGACTCACAAACCATCTATACAAGAGAGGTACACAGCAAGAGACATGTTTTCCCCTCCTATTTCCATTCTTGTAATGCACAGAGTGATACACATCTCCTAAGAGTGTCGGCACATGATTCTTCGAGACGAAGATATGGAAAGCATCCAAGTCCACAAAGTCTGGAATGTTTGGAAACAATATTATGTTGTATATGCAAAGAGCCAAAATAGCATTGAAGATAATCCAACATCCTTCTTTTGCAAAATGTTGAGCTCTACCCACAAAGAAGGGCAATGGGAAACCAGACATTCCATTCCTCCTAGCATCTTCCCTTCCAACTCAGACTTAGGCTCTACTTCAAAATGGTAAAAAGACATCTGGTCCAAAACAGGAACTCCTAGCAGGATAGAAAATTCCTCCAGAGTAGGCATCAACACATAACCAGGGAAAGTGAAACATCTTAGCTGTGGGTCATAGAACTGAAGCAATGTGTGAAGACCTCCTAACTCAAACACTGAAGCATTGCAGGCACAACCCAAAATCTTCCCATACTCTTTCTTGAAATATTCCATCACATCCTGGTCAGCAATAGAAATCAGACTGAGCAAGGACCTTATATCTGGTGTCGGAAACTTGTACGCAACCGTCTTCTTCAAACAGGACTCCATGTCAGCAGTGGATTGGCTTACTAGAATAAAGAGGAGAATATGCACCTGAAACATAAATACATGTCAATGTTAATATGCAAATGAATATGCAAATGCAACAGGGGATCAAGATTGTTGTGCTACTGACTAAGATGAACCAGCGCTTCGCTTCGGCGAGAAAATAACACACCACTGACATAAGGAACCCACTGTATCGAGGACCAAAAGTTCACATTGATAAGAAAACCGGGTGGGTTGAAGATCAAGGTTTCCTGCATAACCCTCCCCACTCACAGGTATGAACCTATCTCTGACAAGGTCCGACATCCTATGCGGTCATCAGCATCACAGACTTTCGAGAAAGGATGATACGTTCACCCTTTCTGGTTTGGCATCATAGTCAAATGAAGCAGCCTCACTTAGATGACTTCCAAATGATCGGTCCCCAAAGTCGACAATCCTCAGATCCAACATCCTCTCAACTGTCCGAAACAGACTGGAAAGGTAGTCATCAAAGAGAATCTCGTCTGAACGCAAATTTCGTGAGAACTAGCGCATGCCAAACATACAGGTTCATCACTACTTCCCACTTCTAATGCTATGGTTATGCTCAAGCCTGGGTTTTGGCTTATCACACAGTGGAACATTCCCATCCAACAACACAACAATATGATAATATAAATGCTGAAAATAAAAATGCAAATGTAGTAAAGTACAAATGCAACACATATGCACATATGTACACACCCAAAGATAAAACACACAAGTGCTAGGATTGACTCGTGTAGGAGATGGGAAAGGTCCCCAGCAGAGTCGCCAGCTGTCGCATCACTGCGAAGAGGGGTCAGCAAAGACAGAAGAGTTGCCACTGTTCGTTATTTATCCCAACAAGAGGGAAAGGAAACGATCAGACAAAACCTACAAAAAAGGGAAAAGACAGTAGACACCCAAAGATAAAACATGCAAGTGCTAGGATTAACTCACGTAGGGGATGGGAAAAGTCCCCAGCAGAGTCTCCAGCTGTCGCATCACTGCGAAGAGGGGCCGACAAAGACAGAAGAGTCGCCACTATTCGTTATTTATCCCAACGAGAGGGAAAGGAAACGATCGGAGAAAACCTACAAAAAAGGGAAAAGACAGGTCATCGCAACCAAATCTTAGGTTCGGGAGTCGGTTAAGCAAGGGGAAGGTATGAGCACCCCTCACGTCTGTTTTACTCAACGGGATCCATGCTTGTTATCTATCTAAAAGGGTGTTAATCTATCAAAGGTTGGCTCACATGGAAAAAAGAAAAGAAAAGAGACTCGATAGAGCATCGTCGTTCTATGCCTACGTATTCCCTCGTGCAATGGGAAAGTCAGAGTCAACATAGTTCGGAAAACTACGAGTGAATGAGGGAAGGTTGCTCTCCAAGACATCGTTGTCTTGTGCCTGCGTATCCTCATATGGCATGAGAAATCAGAGCAAACGTAGTTCGGGATGACACAGCCATACGTTGGTTCAAGTGTTTTAACTGAGTAGGGTTAAACCTTCGTTCTAGCAATTAGGTGCATTGCTGCTGACCATTGAAGACTTAGGCGTTACCTGTTTGCGGTAGAACCAAGAGTTAACACACTCTTTCTGAAAATGATTTTCAAAAAAATCTCGAAGGATAAAAAGGTTTGATGTTTTGTTTTGTGTTTTTTAAACAAGAAGTGAATTGAGTTAACTTTGTAACTCATGTTGCACTAAAGACTATGACTTGAGAGTGAATGCGTCGCATATCGCCCAAAGGACATACGCTAAACACTATAGACAGGTGAGAGGAGGCCCCCCAACTATCATTCCTCAAGCACTTGAGGCTCGTAGCGTACAACATGTATTATCCTTTATTAGGTGTCTTAAGATGTTTAAGAGATGAGAAGAGAAGACACAAACTCTAAGGGGAAACTAATCAACCCTAATGTTATCATGCAATGTGCTCCTAAGATTGAGATTAAGAGGGGAGAAACTATCCTAATGTTAGCATGCTTGGATTGAACACTTAATATCTTTCCTACTCCAATCCTCAATGGAGGGACTAGGAATCCTAAGGGATCATGGCAAAAGACCAAGAAAACACAAGACAATTCAATCACAAATAGAAAGAAATGAAAGATGAAATGCAACACGAAATGCAAACACAAAAGATGCGAGGATGAGATGAAATGGGAGAAGCGAACTCCTACAACCATTAACATCAATCATCAAAGAAAAGTGGGAGGAAAAAAGTGTGAGGCAGCAGCCACCACAAGCACATCTCAACCAAATGATTCTTGAAACAACAAGCAAAGAAAACAAGTGAACAACTCATCACTTGAACAACATCCACAAGATATGCATTCAATTGGAAACCACGCGTTACGTGTCAAAGAATCAAGATTAAACAATCAAGAACAGTGAAACATGTCTAAAATAGCCCACATAAATGTATCATATCAATCCATGAAGATTCAAGGTGAGAAGCAATCAAAACATGCTTGAAAACAACCAAAAAAGGCATTCTGGTTTAGTGTTAATCGGTTAACACTATCGGTTAACTGATTTACCACTTGAATTTTTTTGAAATTTGCACTGGTTAATCTGATAACGCTATTGGTTAATCTGTTAACGCCTTGAAAACGTTAGAAATCACATTGGTTAATCTGTTAACACTTTACCAGAAGTAGAAAAAATAGCAATTCAAAAGCACTTTCAGCAATTAATCAATTATATAATAATCCAAATGATCATGTAATCAATTATGCATGAATTTAACACCAAAAACTAGTGATCCAACAACATGTAAACATATTCAAACATCAAGATCACAAATTACATAAATCAAAATCCATAAAATCAACCAAAAATTGAAGATCTACATCGATTATGCAAAATAAGGTCAAAATAGCATCAGATCTAGAATTTCCAACCTACAAAGCGGAGATTTGCTTTGGTGAATATTGATTCAACTTCAAATGAGCAAATCCAAGCAAGAAACCCAGAGGTTCTTCAAGATCCAAGTGATTTCTTGTTATAGAAGTGAATATCAAGAAAAATTAAGCAAAACCAATCCAAATAAGCTCTTCCAAATCAGCTTCCAAGTTCATATCCAAATCCAAACGAAAATTGAATGATGAAATGAAGATAATAAGGATGAAGGATGAAGGTTTAGCTCTAGAATTCAATGATTCCAATGAAGAATCAAAGAATTCCAAGTGAGATCTCTAATGGAGGTTTTGGGATGAAAAAGTTGAGGGAAAAACTCAAGAGTGAGAGTGAATTCTGAAAATGAAATGAAATTCTGAGGATTGATTGTGTGAGTTTTGGAGCAAATTCATTTAAATATGCTCTAGGTTTGGAGTAGAATGTGGTTTGGAGTGAGGTTATGAAAATTGGAATGAGATTAGGAATGAAAAATTGGAGGGAAATTGGATTAATTTTGAAACTAATCAAAATTCAAAGTGATTCTAGATCCTTCTTCTGGTGTAAAATCAAATTCACAAGTGATCAAAATGGACCCCAAAATGGCTACCTTTGAAAATTTACACAGAGAGGTAAAATTTGTCTTGGTTAATCGGTTAACCATTTTGGTTAATCGGTTAACACCTTTGAAAATTCAAATCTGTCCTGGTTTTGCTATGGTTAACCGGTTAACCATATTGGTTAATCGGTTAACACCTTGAAAATTTGAATTTTGGCGCCTTTTGGAGGGAAAAGTGCACATTCGTCTATTTTCATCCGTTCTAAGCCCTGTCCAGTCTCTGAAACTTGCCCTTGAATATCATTACTGTGAGAATTCTTGAAATAGCCTGAGTGTTGTCTCCTAAGCTGAGAATTATCCTGTAAAATAAAATAAAATAGACCGCTCGATCGCTGGGCAAAATAAATGCCAGAGTCCCTGATGCTCGTTGTTCAGCCTCTTGCACTAAAAAGAAACCTGAGCCACAGAAAAACCTTGATCCCCTGCCTCAAGAACAAATGCTATGATATGCAAAAAAGCGAAAAAAAATGAGAAGAAACATAAGCCAAATTCCAGAAAAGGTTGGTCAAATTTTGGGGTGCAACACCATACGTGAGCATACAAGCTACGTTTAACTGCTAGAATACGATCCAAGCGCATCCATTTTATCACAAACAAACAAATGCTTAAGTCTCCCACACGTAAGTATACAAGCAACGTTTAAATGATAGGACACGAATGTTAATGTTATTCAATAAAAATAACCAACAAATACTTATTTTCTACCCTGAACTACGAAGCTCTAATTTTCTTATTGCACTATGAGGATACTTAGGGACATGATTGCGAGATCTTGGCGAACACACTAATTTAAAAAAAAATTTCCCTTTCGTAAGTAACCTTTACATAATGACACCCTTTCATGCATAGAACAATCAAAATGGTTCCGGTTGAGTCCAACAGATGTGAGGGGTGCTAATACCTTCCCCTTTCATAATTGACTCCTGAACTCGAATTTGGTTGCGACGACCATCTTCTTCACCATTTATGAGTTTTGTCGATATTTTCCCTTTCCTCTGGAATAAATAAAGTTCAAAGACGACTCTGTATTTTTTGCATAGAGACAGCTGGTGACTCTGCTGAGGATACCAATTAGGTGAGTAAAACCCAGTTTTGTTTGTTTTCTTTATGTGCTTTGGGTGTTTATCTTTATCTTACTTGTTTTCCTTCATTATATCTATTTCTTTTATATTTCATATATTATGGATATGTCTGCTATATTCTCTATTGTGGGATGGGTTTCATGATATTACTGAGTGATAAGCCCACTACCCAGGCTTGGAGAGAAAACCTAAGATAAGATGGTGGTCGCATAATATTTACTTATTGGACGTAGTTGTCTTGATGGGTTGGTGCGAAGACCCCGCCTATAGTAGATTCCTCGTGAGGTATTGTTGGCTCATCAGATACTTTGTGATGATGGCAGTGTTTTCAAGGAGGGATCCATGACTCTAGGAACCTTTAGTGGACCTGTGGCCTTTGAGGTTGAGGGTTAACCTCAGTTAGAAGAGATCCCCTTGAGAGTATCATCGGATTGTAAGTTATTTTTACAATGATGAGGGTATTCTCAAGACTGGATTCGTGACTCTAAGAATCTTCATAAAAGGCTCATAACCTACCGCTAAGGGGATATGGGTTTTCCAAACTCAACCTACCTTGAGAAGCATGTTCAAATTATCTAAAATATGTCGAGCCTTTGAATTTGTGATGTTGCATCTCATTTCATCATGTCACCAATAAAAAAAAACAATTTGGCATATGCATTCCCCCGAGAAAAAAGTCCTTTTTGTATACACTCATGCATAATTTTCATTTCATAAAACAAGACCAAAAGAACTTACTGTCAACTTTTCTTTCTCCTAGAATCATCCACCGTCAAGCTAACTTCTCAACATCATTACAATACCTGTAATAACCGAATATTATTGATGGATAAATTGGAGCAGAACCAAGTTGCGTTGAGAGAGAACGTGCTTAACATGAAGACCCATATGGGTCAGCTGATGGAAAATATTCAAGCCATGGCTAGGGGCCAAGAAGATCTCCGACACGTCGCTCTGAGGGTTGTTGCTGCAAATCCTCCTGTGCCACCTCCAGTGAATCCTCCAATGCATATTCCTGTGAACTCACCTGTTGGTGCTCATCCACCTCCTGAAGGAGGTCTTATGAATCAAAACTTCGTGCCTATAAATGACCCTTCTGTCCTTGGGATAATTCCAGTTGAAGTAGATGATCATAATGATGCTTTGTTTATTCATAAGGCTGACTCGGTCTATAAGGTTGTGAACTCAGGGTATGCATTAACATAACCTTCCTTCAAACACTACCATGAAGAAGTCATATTAACAAACACAGGTGCATTAATATGGATCGACAATATTCTATTAGATAAGTTGGCCAGGGCATACGAAAATGGCCAACGATGAGGCCACATGACAATAAATCTCGTGGAATCAATGAACTTTATATTCAAAGGCATCTGAAACCTACCGATAACCGCTTTGGTAAGGGCAACATATTTTAGGCTCGGGGAACTTTTTGATATCAGACATTCAAAATGGAGTTTTGTCTTACAATTGGGGCAGCTGTTCAATAATAGTTCAATGAAATTCATTAAGGAGGAAGCTGCCAAATCTAACACACATATGGTCACAGTATTTGATCATAATAGAGGTTAGTCCAGTGTTGATGAGTCAATGGATCACAATGAAGGGAGGCTGAGGGGATTATATTGAGTGGAACTAGATAGAAGTTGGTGCGACTACGAAAAGTTTCAAGCCTTTCGTATGCCTTGCTCCCATGTCATAGAAACATGTTCAAAGACTCGCTAGGACCCTTCCAACTTGTTGTCTATTGTTTACCAAGTCATTATTCTATGAAATTTCTACAACACTAACTTTCTGGTGGTAGTAAAAGAGGACTATTGGTCTGCATATGAAGGGGAAATTGTCTAGAAAATTGAAATTGTGCGAAGAAAGAAAAAGGGTCTCCCTAATAGCACGTGTATTCAAACAAAGATGGATACGGCAAACAAAATGGTCAGATTATATAGTTCATGTCATCAGCCCGGACACAATCATGCAAAATGTCCCAATGTTGGACCAAGCACAATATCATAATTTTAAATGTAACATTTTCTCTTTATATCAACAACAAGTTTTATTCCATTAATACCATAACATTCAATAATAATAATTTAAAAACAACAAGTAATAATAATTTAAACAATTAAACAACAAAACAAACAAATACTATGACTAAACACCATGAATATGCGATTACAACCATCATGACAATTTCCTGAGAACTATACATCAACGTTTGAACATCTTAGTCAGTAATAACATTCTCCCAGAAACGAACTTTTCCATTTTGGTTGAACGTGGTAATAAGCCTTTCAATTCTTCTGATCTTTTCACCCTCTGGAATGTCTCCATCTAACCAGCGGTTCAGGCTCCTGTTAAGATGTTCGAACGTTAGTGTATTCCAGAGGCGCATCTTCATCGGAGGTTTGACTGGAGAGAAAATTAAATCGGAATTTCTCTTGTAGATATATGTAACCTTATAGAGATATGAGGAGGAAGAAGAGGAAGCCATTTTGAAATAAAAATGGAAGGAGGCTGTTCGAGTTGCAACATAGTGGCAAGAAGCAAAAATTTAGTTTTGGAAGGATTCCCTATGGGATTTATATCATCTCCACAGGGATCAGTGCAAGGGAAAGAATGTTGTTCAATAGTCTCTACATTTCTAAGCTTGTTGTGAAAATTTGTTGATAGATTAACGGTGCCATAAATAAAGGCAGAAAATATAAAGATGGAAAATATAAAGTAAAGACTGAATTATAAACGGAGTCTTGTTGGGATTGGATCTCATCAATTGATAATACATGCATTCTTCTAACCAGTTAAACACAAATTAATCATTCATCTAATACCCTCACGTATCACCCACAACCGAGGTCATATCCAACACAAAGTTAAGAGAACAACCGTATTGTCTCATTGGTGATGTCTCTCGCAATTCAATAACCCATAGCAATAAGAACTGATACTCATGCAAATGCTAAGCCTAAATCTATATTTAGAGTCTATAACCTAACAGGTATCCAAAGATGACACCCATATCAGATTCATGATTGATTCACATAAAACGCCATGATCAGAATACATACATACGCTTAACCCTTTTTATATGCATTCAACTAATATGCCAAATGTATGTGAACACAGTTCTTCATCACTATTATCATGCATCCTCACAATATTGTTCGCGTCAAAAATGTTATCATGGTCTTTACCGTATTGGTCCTACTCATGCTACTAATCAACACAATAAAATAAAAGTGATACTAGTGAATATCAACTTGCAATACTATGTCAAAAGTTTTCTCATTGATAGATGAATATCTTAGATCAAAGATTTGAAAAGGTTTTGTCAAGACCTACAAATAAGAAATCAAAGACAACATCAATATTGAATCAAAACTAGTTCACAATATATAAATTAGATGTAATACATAAGGTATCAAAAGATTACATCCAAACCCAACAAGAAATTAAAGCACCTACTGGAAGATCAAGCTCCGAGTTTCTTTGATTTTGGCTTCTCCCCCTTAGGGTTTTGTTTCCGTCTCTAAAATCATGTTTGGAATGAAGAGAGATAAAGTTTTGATCCCAAAAAGTACAAGTAGTATTCTAAAAAGTGAGAAAAGTACTTAAATAGTTATTACAAAATATGTCTTGTTCGCCTAGCGAAGACTACTTTTGGGCACTTCAAGTGCCTCAAGAACAGTTAAATCGCCCTTGGAAAATGTCTGAGTTCATTGTGGGAAGACTTCTTCGCACAGCGAACTGCTTCACTTCAACTTCACCCAGCGAACTTTGGGTCCTTTTCCTACTGCCTCTAATCTGAGTTGGTTCGCTGGGGCTTCGCCAGGACTTTGCCCAACGAATATTTGTTGACTGCTCGCTAGTGTTCGCACAGCGAACATGTTGATTCCTATTCATTTATTTGGCTTCCTTGTCCACTCCTTTGTGTCTTAATCATTTATGTTTTATGCCTAAATTTTGCACAATAACACACACATATCAAAGAATCCAAAGGTACTTGTAATTTAATTGAGAAATCACACAAGAACAAGAATTAAATCTATTAAAACATGAGAATTGAGTTGAAAAGTATCAAAAAAGATGGTTCAGTTTAAGTCAAAATTTGCACTTAACAGAGACTATTAGAAATGGAATGAGAAAATGCAAGAAATAAAGAGAAGGTGGTGCACTATTTAAATAAAAAGCATAATGTAGTAGCCATATAAAATGGTGCATATGCACATGATTTAAATAAAATGAGGATGTGCCATATGAAATGGTGCATGCATTACATGTCAAAAGGGAGGTGCCATTTCATATGGCTTGATGTACATGTACAAGCCATTACATATGGCGCATGTGTACAAAAATAAGGGCTTGCGGCATTTGATTTGGCGTATCCTCTTTATCCCATCCTGAAACTATGTTATTTTAGTAAATAATTTGAAAACATTGTTAATTTCGTATTTAATTTGAAAAAATAGGTTATTTTAAAAAAAAATTCTCCAAAACTCAATAGGACTAGCATGTTGAAACTGCCTTTGTGATGTCATTAATTATCACATCACTGAATAATTTGTTGTGGTGTTATAGAAGTTACAAGTTCTAACTTTTGGTTAGTAATGTTATTTGAACACTTAATTAAATTAAATATTAATATTGTAATTCAAAACCCTATATTTATACATTATTTATAATAATTGTTGATGTGATATAAAAAAGAGAATAAAATAATTAAAAATAACACCGATGAACATCTAAGACTGTCAAAATAACTCTTTTTTGTATATTATATTGTAAAATTTACTCAATTTCTTTTTCAAATCAATTTAATGTTTTTTAAGCAAGGAAATCAATATAAGAATACTAAGGATACTCTAACCCGATTACAAAAGGATGAGAACCGTCCAAAAAATCAACAAGAACAAATTATACCAAACACCTTAATTCTGAACGAAACCAAGATATTCCATAAAAGATCGAAACAATTAATACCATTGGAAAATGAATCATGAAAATGCAAACTCGCACGCAATAGATCATATCCTAATTTTGTCGAGTAACCAACCAATGCATCTTTCATCCAAAACAAAATGCCAGCACCATCCTTAATGGGCGAATTCAATGCTAATTTGAGCTTTAACTCCTGCACTCTAGAAATACCAAGATCGCCCCAAATCCACCTATCACCAAACCATCTTCCCATGCCTTCAACCATTTTATTTTTCGAAGTGTTGCAACCAAACATGTTAGGAAAATTCATATTGAAGACTCACATCTCCAATCCAAACCGTGGACCAAAACGGAATCAAAGAGCCTCCCCCCAAATTGAACATGTAATTCTCCTTAAAAACATCAGCTAGGTTAAATTTTTTCAAACAACATAAAGTTTTCCACCACTTGGAACAATCTTTGGGCACTCTGCATCAGGCCACGTTAGTGAAGAAATAAGCCAATGTACTGTATCTCGCTTTAAGAATGTCAATCCACAAAGCTTTCTTACCCTCCAAAATTTCCATCTCCATTTCAAAAGCAAAGAAGTGTTAAACTCCTTTACCCTCTTTAAACCGAGACCTCATTTACCCTGAGGCAAACACAATTTTTCCCAACACACCCAATGAATCTACCGAAAATTAAACTAGTAGTGTGAAATTTTGGGTCGAACTATAGCTCTATCGAGGAATAGCTTTCATGTGTTTCAACAGGGGACAAACATAAAGTCGAAGTTGGGTCGCATGCTGATGTCGAAGGGTTACATACTGTAGTCGAAGCTAATTCTAGTATGTAATGTCGAAATATTTATTGTTGACTTATTATATCGAATTGGGCTTGTGTTACGGATCTAATTGTTTAGTTAGCTTGGAGTGTAAGTTAACTAGTTAGTCTATATATAAGCTAGATCACTCCGGTTGTTTAATGAGGCCAATTATGATATTCATTTGTAATCATTTGTAAACCCTTATGAGAAAGTGAATAGTAAATAATTTTCCCTAATCCTTCTTCTTCTTTCTTCTTTATCTTTTTCTTCTTTTTCTCTTTGCTATAACTGTTTTCATTGTTCGCCCAATAACTCTGTTTTTCAATATTTATTTGTTGAAAGGTATCGCTTGTGATCACAACAAACTAGTGCGTTGATCATGGAGAAAATGTCGTCAAAAAAGTTTGGAATTTAGAAGTTTACAAGAGTTAATGACTTCGGTTTATGGCATTTAAAGATGTGAGCCCTTCTTGTTCAACAAGGTCTTCTAGAAGCGTTAAAGGAGGGAGATGCCATAGATGTTGCACTGACGGAGAAGGAAAAGACAACAATGATTGAGAAAGCCCAAAGTGCAATTATTCTGAGCCTTGGTGATAAATCCGTGATAAAACATTGAATGAAGCCCACGGTGATGGAGAAGACGGCGGCTGGTGTTTGACTGAAACTCGAATGATTGTATATGACAAAATCCGTGGTGAATCATTTGTACTTGAAGCAAGATTTATATTCATTCAAGGAGACTGAAGATAAAACATTGACGGAGCAGCTGGATACGTTCAGCAAGCTGATTCTTGATCTTGAAAATATTGATGTTACTATCAATGATGAAGATCAAGCGTTTTTATTGTTGTGTTCTTTACCAAAATCACATGCTCACTTCAAAGAAACCCTCTTGTATGGAAAAGATTTCCTGACCTTTGAAGAAGTTCAAACAACCTTGTATTAGAAGGATTTGAACGAAAAAAAGGAGCAGAAATCATCATCATCAGTTGGCGAAGGGTTGTCCGTAAAAGGGAAATCATTGAAGAAAGATGGTAGGTTTGAGAAGAAGAAGGGTAAAACTCAGTAGAAGTCTTATGGTGGTGATATTTCTGTGATTAAGTGTTATCACTATAAGAAGAGGGGTCACACAAGAAAGGTGTGCCCTGAGTGCCTGAATAACCGTAGAGGTAAGGATAATGGGAATGCATATATTATGCAAGATGATTATGTATCATATGGCGTCCTTGTGGTATCGAGCATCAACTCTTGCAAAGAGTGGATTATGGATTCTGGATGTACTTGGCATATGACTCCAAACAAGAATGTGTTTGAAGAATTATGTGATCAAGATGGTGGATCAATGTTGTTGGGAAACAATTGAGCTTGCAAGATTGCAGGTATTAAATCTATAGGATTCAAGCTTCATGATGAGTCAATAAGGATATTAAATAGGGTTAGGCATGTACCTGACCTTAAGAGAAATTTAATTTCTCTTGGTGAAATTCGACAAGAAAAGGTATGTCTTTAAAGGAGAGCAAGGTATCCTGAAAGTCATGAAGGGGTCGAAGGAAGTCTTGAGAGGCATAAAGAAACAAGGCTTGTATACCCTTGAGGCTGAGGTTGTGAGTGGTTCAGCAGATTTTGTATCCACGAAACCTGTGTCGAAGACAGAGTTATGGCACATGAGATTGGACCATGTCAGCGAAAGGGGCCTGGTCCAATTGGGGAAGCAGAACCTGCTAGGTGGTGACAAAGTTAAAAAGTTGGAGTTTTGTGAATCTTGTATACTTGGTAAACTCTGTAGGGTGAAGTTTAACAAAGGCAAGCAAAGAACACATGGATTCCTATATTAAATTTATGCTGATCTTTGGGGGCCTGCAAGGAATCCTTCACACTCAGGTGCAAGGTATTTTCTATCCATCGTTGATCACTATTCTAGAAAGTTATGGGTATTCATTCAGAAGACGAAGGATGAAACTTTCGAGAATTTCAAAAGTTGGAAGGTTCTGGTGGAAACTCAAACTGGCAGAAAGGTCAAGAGGTTGAGAACCGATTGTAACACCACAAAATTCTTGGAATATTTATTTAATTTATTTAAATATGAATATTCGCATTTTTTGTGATTTTCGATGGTTGGTGTGAATATTGAAAATTATGAATTTTGAGTTATTTATTTAAATAATAGTATATAATATGAATACATTGGTATTATTATTAATTTAAATAAATATAAGTGAATTAAGGGCAAAGTGGACATTTGAGGAGGAGTTAGTGAGGGTGAAGTTGGAAAGCCCAATTTTAAAGGTCCAAAGTTAGGTTTAACAAAAAGTAATTTTGAGGGAATTAGGATTCATTCTTGTTAGACCGTGAAAAGGGAAGAAATAGAGACCAGGGCTCTGAGGAAGAGGATTGAGGCAAAAGCTTCATAAGGTTTCCAAGAATCAAGAAGAAAGGCTTAGAGTCGGCAATTAAGGTATGAGGAGTATTGCCTTCATTGCTTTCAATATGTGATTCAATGTGTTTAAAGCTGATTTAAGGGTTTAGGATTTTTGAGTATTAAATTGTTGTTACCTTTCTGATGGTGAGTTTAATGAGTTTGAGGTATTTGAACTGATGGTCTGATAGGTTTGAGGTTGATTTTAGATAAGGGAAATTAGGCCTTCGTGGCCAAAATTTGTTGTTGAGGTTTTAACTGTATAGAGTAATTGATTGTGAGAACTTTAATGACTGTGGGGTATTTGTAAGAATTATGGGAATTGGAGGCGTAAATATGATACAGGATTGGCCTAATGAGTCGTAGATTTTTTGTCTTTATCGCCGTAATTCCTTAGCAATGATTTAGGGATATTTTTAGGGCATTGGGGAAGGAAATCGTAGAGGTTTTTGGTCTAGTTTTGGTGCCGGTACGTAACAGCGATTTGCTGTAATCGTGAGTTCGCACGGCGAACATTCGCCCCAGACTCGCACTACGAACTTGCTAGCGAACGTAGTAGAGTTTCACAAATTATGTTCTGGTTTAGTGATGTCTTGATATTTTGATGTTGTGATTGTCCTGATGAATTACCGTGAGTATAATTGTGAATTTTATGAGAATAAAACATGACTGTATAATTCCCATGAGTAATTGTGATGATTTATGATGTTGATTCCATGAGTTTTTGATGATTATATAATGACATGATTATTATGATTATTTTGATGAATCATGATGCACCTGATGAGTTTATTATGTGGATGATATTAACGTGTGCATCATGCATTCATATGCATTCCGAACTTCAGTCTAGGATCTTGATTCATGTGGCTTCAATCCTACTGTGCGGATGTGAGGTATTTTGTTGTGCTCTAGTTCTTGTGTAGAATCGATCCTAATGTTGTGGATCTATGGAAGGTTGATGGCCCAGTGTCCATCGAATTTTGTTGATTGGTACCACATGCACGAGTCTTGTTGCATTTGCATTTATGTGACAGTTTGGTGTAATTTAGAATGTTGTGGCCTTTGATGTTCCTTGATGATTCTGATGATGTTAGATGTGCAAACGATGCCATTTTATATAGTGATTATTATGAATTGTTTTACTCACCCTTCCTGTTTAAATGTTGCCTCCACGTGGGTAACGTCTAAATGACCAGGTTTAGCCGTGGATGTCGTCGAGGACTTTTTGAAGTTTTTGAGTCGTTGGCCATTGTGGTTGACTTAGAGGGTCTTGCTTTGATAGTGTAACATCGGGTTGGGGTCTTTGAGTCAAACTATATTTTATTGAGTTTTTGTTATGTTGATTGCCTTGCGGGGCAAAGAAAACTTTAGATTATTGCCTTTTTGAGTTCCACTGTCTTTTGAGTAATATTTTGAGTAATTTTGGGGAAACCCGTTATTTAAAGAGCATTGACTATATTTGAATTATTGAGAAATGTGTTCCCTTTTACGATGATTTTATTGCGCTCAACATTTTACTCTGAAAAATTCGATTATTTTGCCATAATATTCGTGGGGTAGAAAAGGGTGTTACATTAGTGGTATCAGAGCAGGTCGGTCCGTCCGGCCAAGTTTTTATGTTTTTAGTCCCCTGTCAGTCAATAGTGTGAGAACACTTTTGGATGAGTTGTTTTCTTCTAACCTTGTTGGTGGTTACAGATGGCTAGAAGAAATGGTCGTGTTATTGCTGATGCCCTGGAATCGCTTGCCTAAGTGATGGCCCAGAATGGTGGACCTCCATATGAGTTTTGTGCTTTGGGGAAGTTCCAGCGGAACAATCTGTCAACTTTTGTAGGCACTCATGATCCTGATGATGCGCAAAAGTGGCTGAAAGTGATTGAGAAGATTTTCTAGGTTATGGCGTGGACTGATGCTCAGCAGGTGCAGTTTAGTATGCATATGCTAGCTGAGGAAGCTGAGGACTGGTGGGATAATACTCGTCAGAGATTGGGAGGTGTTGGCATTGCAATAACTTAGGCTGTGTTTAAGGAAGAATTTTTAAGGAAGTATTTTCCTGAATATGTTCGGGGCAAGAAAGAGGTGGAGTTCCTTGAGCTGAAGCAAGGGAATATGATTGTGGCTGAGTATGCGACAAAGTTTGAGGCTTTAGTGAAGTTTTGTACGCATTACAATCGTGATGACGCAGAGATGTCAAAGTGTCTCAAGTTCGAGAATGGATTGAAACCATAGATTAAGCAGGGAATTTGGTACCAATAAATTCATTGGTTTGCGGAACTGGTGGACAAGAGTAGAATTTATGATGAGGATAACTGAGCTCAATCTACTCACTACAAGCAGCTGAGTGAGAAGAAAGAAAAAGGACATTATAGAGGGAAACCTTATGTGACTTCTGGTGATAAAGGGAAGTAGAAGGCTTCGAAGGGAAAAAGTCAAGTGGGGGAGCGGCTACTACTCCAAGCAAGTGTCATAAGTGTGGCGAGCAAGGCCATCGTACTGAGGTTTATAAGGTGTTGAAATGTCATCATTGTGGCAAGAGAGGTCATAGAGTTACTGACTGCAAATATGAAGCTCCGACTTACTTCAACTGTGGAAAGAAGGGTCATATCAGTACCCAGTGCCAGTAGCCGAAGAAGACTGCTAATGCTGCTCAGATGAACGGCAGAATGTTTGCTTTGAGCAGTGCAGAAGAACCCAGGACAGATAACTTGATCAGATGTACTTTCTTTATTAATGATGTTGAATTGATTGCTATGATTGATACTGGTGCTACCCATTCGTTTATTTTGCTCGAATGTGCTGCGAGATTGAATTTAATATTATCTTCTATGGTTGGGAGTATGGTGATCGATACCCCGACTAATGGTTCTGTGACTAGGGCGTTAGTCTGTTTGAGCTGCCCTTTGACTATTTATGATAAGAATTTTGTGATGGACTTGGTCTGTCTACCTTTGCATCGAATTGATGTTATTCTTGGAATGAACTGGTTGGAGTTCAACTATGTTCATATTGATTGCTACAACAAGACTGTGAGGTTCCCAGAGTTTGGTGATTATGGGGAGCTGATGTTTATATCTGCTGAGCAAGTAGAAGAACTCTTAGAAGATGAGGCTTAGATGTTTGCATTGTTTGCATCACTTGAAGTTAATTATGAAGCAGTGAGCGTGGAGCTACCAGTTGTTCAGGAATTTCCAGAGGTGTTTCCAGACAACGTAAGTGACTCACCTCCTGAGTGTGAGGTAGATTTTACTGTTGATGTGATACCGGGAACTAGTCATGTGTCGATGGCTCCTTATCGGATATCTATATCTGAGTTAGGAGAATTGAAGAAACAGTTGGAAGAACTGTTTGAGAAGAAGTTTATTCGACCGAGTGTTTCTCTGTGGGGTGCTCCTGTGTTGTTGGTGAGGAAGAAAGACAATAGCATGAGATTGTGTGTGGATTATTGGCAGTTGAATAAAGTGACAATCAAGAATAAGTATCCACTTCCGAGGATTGACGATTTGATGGATCAATTGGTGGGTACTTGTGTGTTTAGTAAGATTGATTTGAGGTCTGGTTATCATCAGATTCGCGTTAAGCTTGATGATATTCTGAAGACAACTTGCAGGACAAGGTATGGTCATTATGAATATACGGTGATGTCGTTTGGTGTATCAAATGCACCTGGTGTATTCATGGAGTATATGAATAGGATTTTCCATCCTTATTTGGATTAATTTTTAGTAGTATTCATCGATGATATCTTGATATATTCGAAGTCCAAGGAAGAACATGCACAACATCTAAGAGTTGTATTGCAGGTTTTGAGGGACAAGAAGCTTTATGCCAAGTTGTCCAAATGTGATTTTTGGTTTAAGGAAGTGAGTTTCCTTGGCCATGTGATTTCTAGTGGAGGAATTGATGTTGATCCGTCAAAAGTTGATGTTGGGTTGCAGTGGGACACTCTGAAGTCTGCTACTGAGATTCGATGTTTCCTTGGGTTGGCTGGTTATCATCTTAGGTTTATAGTAGGATTTTCAAAGTTGGCACTGCCATTGACTCAATTGACTCATAAGAGTCAAGCTTATGTGTGGGATGTTTCATGAGAAGAGTTTTGTAGAACTCAAGAAAAAGTTGATAAGTGCTCCAGTGTTGATCTTGCCAAATCCGAGTGAGTCTTTTGTAGTGTATTGTGATGCATAGAAGATGGGTCTTGGTGGTTTACTGATGCAGAATAGTCAGATCGTTGCTTATACTTCCAGATAACTAAAGGTTCATGAAAGGAATTATCCTACGCATGACTTAGAGTTGGTCGAGGTGGTGTTTGTGTTGAAAGTTTGGAGACATTATCTTTTTGGGTCTAGGTTCGAAATGTTCAGTGATCACTAGAGCCTGAAATATTTGTTTGATCATAAAGAGTTGAATATGAGGAAAAGGAGATGGCTTGAACTTGTGAAGGATTATGATTTTGAATTGAGTTACTGTAACGCCCCGATTCTGAATTCCCATTAATTGTTGAGTCTTTTAATTTATTTAATTGATGTTTGTTTAAATTGAGAAATTATATATTGTTATTATGTGGTGTTTGCTTATTTTATCTATTTTACCGATTCGGAGAGTTTTCGGGGAATTAGAGTAAAAAGGGCATTTTAGACATTTAGCACTTTAGTGTGAGAATTGATTGGTGAGTGTTGGAAAGAATTTGAGAGGAAAGAAATAGAGATAGAAATAGAATAAGAGAGGAAAAGAAAGAAAAATAGTAACATAAGAGGAAAAACAAGAGAAAGAAAAGAGGAGAAGAGAAAGAGAAGAGAAAGTGGAGAGGAAAACCTAGAATCATCAAGGAATCATCACCAAAGCTTGCAATCGATCGGTAAGGGTGTGAAACTCCATCATCTCTTTAATGTGTATGATTGTATGTGTATGTGTGTGGATTTTGTAGAGTTTCTACTCTTTTTCCACTTAGGTTAGAAGTTGGTTTTGTGAGTAGAATGAGGTTTCAATCGGTTAGAAATCGGATTAGACGGTGTAGTTTAGTCGGGTGATGATTGGGTTGTGCCACTGTGACTGGTTTGGATTTAATCGGTCGGTTGTGTGGAGTTTGGGCTTTGAGACAGCCATGGAAGTTCTGTCTTCGCAAGTTCGCCAGGCGAATGGCAGCGAAGCTTCGCCAGGCGAAGCCCAGCGAGCTGTAGCGAAGCAAGTCAGAAGCTAATACCCTGTATTCGCTGGCAAGTTCGCCAGGCGAAGTGAGTTGGCGAAGGTTTGCCAGGCGAGTAGGTAGCGAGCCTCAGCGAGTAATTCCAGAATTACTCCCAGTGGACTTCGCTGGGAAGTTCGCCAGGCGAAGGCCAGCGAGCATTCGCTGCGTGGCTTCGCCAGGCGAAGGTTGGCGAACCTGGCAGTGTTATTTTGTTTTGCTGTATGTTCATAGCATGATGTTTGGTTGATTCAATTATGATTAATGCCTACATGAATGATTGATGTGTGAACTATTTTGACATGTCGTGCTGTGGGTGGCCGAAAGGCGTGAATCCTAGATTGTAGAGTAAACGATAAATCTTGAATATTTGATAATCTTGTGTATTTGCTCGAATTGAATAGAAACGCATTGATAGGCTGATAGGTATGTAAACCTTGTGTGAAATGGTGTATAATGTGAATGCATGATAGATATATGCTATGTATGTGATAAATGCAATGAATATGTTTGTGAGCATAGTATGCATTTTTGTGTCGATTGATCCCTCGGAGGATTTGCAGAACCTCGTATGATACGATGGTTATATTTGATTCCTTGGAGAATCGGTTGCATTGTGTGATTCCTCGGAGAATCGGTCATAACATGTAATCCCGTGGAGGATTGGTTAGAGTATTTGATTCCGTGGAGAATCTGCTGAGTACTTGATCCCGTGGAGGATCTGCTGAATATTCGATTCCGTGGAGAATCTGATGAATATTTGATTCCGTGGAGAATCTGCTGAGTACTTGATCCCGTGGAGGATCTGCTGAATACTCGATTCCTTAGGGAATTTGTTGAATGAGTCGGTACCGCATTTGCATCTGCATAGAGTCGTGTGTCGGTCTCTATGAGTTGCATGAGTCATCTGTGTATGATGCATTGGTTGTGTGAATATAACTGTGTATGTTATATGTGATTGTTTGGAGGAAATATAGTGAATGTTCATGTGTATGTGTAGAGACATGATTATTTGTATATGCTTAATGTGGTGAGAACATAATTTGAGTATAACTTGTACAAATGTGAGCATATGTATATATACAATTTTATGCATTAACTGTTATGATGTTGTTTCTCACCCTTCTGCTGTTTTATGATGCTCTATGAGGCATTGCAGAGTAGGAAGCTGGAGGTTCTTTTTGTGAAGCGATGTCTTCATTCTTTTTGGTCAATGGCTCTGATATGTAACATCTGGGTAGTTAGGAAGCCTTTGACTCTTTTGGAGTTACATTTGTTTTGATTCTTTTGTGATACATATGTGTATGTATCTGCTGTGGATATGTTGTAAAGCATGAATTAACTGATGGTTGTATATACTTTTATGAATGAGATCGATTCAATATTTGGATGTTTCCGCTTTATTCTAAATATTGAGATGTGGGTTACCCATTGTTGCATATCTATTTTGAGCAGGTATCGTATGTGTTTAATTTCATGATAATGTGATGCGCCTCTTTTATACCATGTTTTAATTAAACTCTGATGAAATAAATTTTCTAAGTGCCTAATTGATTTATTTAATTTATTTGGGGGTATAGAAAGGGGGTGTTACATTAAGTGGTATCAGAGCCAGTGTTGAGTCAGTCGTGTCTGTCTTGTTGTTGTGTTGGTTGAACGGTTGTTTAACCTTGTTGTTATTTTTGGGAATCCTCAGAATATGGCAGGTCGTAATGACAATGCTATGGCAGCGGCGTTAGAGGCTATGGCCAGAGCTGTGCAGGGTGCACCTAACGTGAATGCGAATGATGAGTTCAGGAAGAACCAACCACCGGTGTTCAAAGGGAGATTTGATCCGGATGGTGCTCAGATATGGTTAAAGGAAATTGAGAGAATTTTTAGGGTGATGGATTGTGCTGAAGGGAATAAGGTGAGACTAGGGACTCACATGCTGAGAGAAGAGGCCGATGACTGGTGGGTCAGCATGAGGCAAGTTCTTGAGGTCGACGACGAGGAGATTACGTGGGATTTATTTCGTGCTGAGTTTCTAAGGAAGTATTATCCCGAAAGTGTTAAAGGGAAGAGAGAAATGGAATTTCTGGAGTTGAAACAAGGTAATATGTCGGTGGTGGACTACACCGCTAAGTTTACTGAGTTAGTGAAGTTTCACCCTCACTATGATGCGGTTACGGCGGAATTTTCCAAATGTATCAAGTATGAGAATGGCTTGCGTCCGGAGATAAAGCAAGCGGTGGGTTATCAAAGGATACGAAGATTTTCGGATTTGACCGAGTGTTGCAGAATTTATGAAGAAGATAGTAGAGCTCGTTCTACTCATTATAAGGGTTTGAGCGAGAGGAGAGGGAAGCAGCAAGTACGAAGCGGACCTTATGTGACGCCTGCTGATAAGGGCAAACATAGGGGAAACTTTGATAGGAGACCCGGAGGAGGTTCCGGTGCGATCAAATGTTTTAAGTGTGGCGTGATGGGCCACAAGTCTTATGATTGTGGAAAGTTCAAGGCGAAGTGTTCCAACTGTGGACTCTTTGGTCATGATGCAGCAGAGTGTAGAAAGAATGCTGTGAAGTGTTTTAATTGTGGCGAGGTGGGTCACATTAGCCCGAATTGTACCAAACCGAAGCAAGCTCAGGCGGGCGGAAAAGTTTTCGCATTAGCAGGTTCAGACGCCACTAATGCGGCAGATCGTTTGATTAAAGGTACATGCTTTATTAATGATATGCCTTTAGTTGCTATTATTGATACTGGAGCGACTCACTCGTTCATTTCTCTTGCGTGTGCTAAGCGGTTGGATTTGTGTATGGTTTCTTTGGGTAGTGGTATGGTTATTGGGACTCCCGCTTCGGGGTCGGTAACTACTTCTTTGGTGTGTGCAAGTTGTCCTTTGACCATGTATGGTAAGGACTTCGTTATGGATTTAGTGTGTTTGCCGTTGGAAGGTTTGGACGTAATCTTGGGTATGAATTGGTTGCAATTTAATAGAGTTCATTTGGATTGCTATCACAAGTTAGTAAGGTTTCCTTCTTCGGAAGATGGTGAAAACGAGAGTTTTCTTTCCACTAAAGAGTTGAAGAAACTTTTAGCGGACGAAGCTCAGTTGTTTGGTTTGTTTGCATCGTTGTCGGTGGAGAGCAAAGTTGAGCTCGACGTGTTTCCTGTGGTTTGTGAATTTCCTGAAGTGTTTCCAGAAGATGTTACGGATGTGCCGCCAAAGAGAGAGGTTGAATTTTCTATTGATCTAGTTCCGGGTACTAGACCGATTTCGATGGACCCGTATCGGATGTCGGCATCGGAGTTGGTGGAATTGAAGAAGCAGTTGAATGATTTGTTGGATAAGAGATTTGTAAGACCAAGTGTTTCTCCTTGGGGTGCGCCGATATTGTTGGTAAAGAAGAAGGATGGTAGTATGCGACTGTGTATTGATTATCGGCAGTTGAATAAGGTGACAATTAAGAACAAGTATCCGCTTCCAAGAATCGATGATTTGATGGATCAATTGGTTGGAGCCCGTGTTTTTAGTAAGATTGATTTGAGATCCGGTTATCACCAGATTCGGGTTAAGGAAGAAGATATTTCGAAGACGGCTTTTAGAACACGATATGGTCACTATGAGTATACGGTGATGCCATTCGGAGTTTCTAACGCGCCGGGTGTTTTCATGGAATATATGAACCGTATCTTCCACGAGCAGTTGGATCGTTTTGTGGTAGTGTTTATCGATGACATTTTGATTTATTCTAAGTCTCGAGAGGAGCACGAAGAACATTTAAGGATTGTGTTGCGGATTTTGAAAGAGAAGAAGTTGTACGCAAAGTTGTCTAAGTGTGAGTTTTGGTTGTCGGAGGTGAGTTTTCTTGGACATATTATTTCCGGAAATGGTATTAGTGTGGATCCATCCAAGATCGATGCGGTAATGCAATGGGAGACTCCAAGATCGGTTACGGAAATTCGAAGCTTTTTGGGCTTGGCCGGTTATTACCGGAGGTTTATCGAAGGATTTTCAAAGTTAGCACTTCCGTTAACGCAGTTGACTTGTAAAGGAAAGGCTTTTATTTGGGATGTTAATTGTGAAGAGAGTTTCATGGAATTAAAGAGAAGGTTAACGACAGCGCCAGTTTTGATTTTGCCGAATCCTACGGAACCTTTTGTGGTTTATTGCGATGCTTCTTTGTCAGGATTGGGTGGTGTATTGATGCAAGATGGGAAGGTCGTGGCGTATGCTTCTAGGCAGTTGAGAGTGCATGAAAAGAATTATCCTACTCATGATTTGGAGTTAGCAGCCGTAGTGTTCGCTTTGAAAATTTGGAGGCACTATCTTTATGGTGCAAGATTTGAAGTTTTTAGCGATCACAAGAGTTTGAAGTATTTGTTTGATCAAAAAGAATTGAATATGAGGCAAAGGAGATGGCTAGAACTTTTGAAGGACTATGATTTTGGTTTAAATTATCATCCGGGTAAGGCGAATGTGGTAGCCGATGCCTTAAGTCGGAAGTCGTTGCACGTGTCTACTTTGATGGTTAGAGAGTGGGAACTTTTGGAGAACTTTAGAGATTTGAGTTTGGTTTGTGAGTTATCACCGGGTAGTGTGACGCTAGGTATGTTGCATGTCACGAATGATTTCCTTACTACGGTGTGTGAAAAGCAAAAGTTGGATTTGAAATTTGTGGATTTGATGACGGATGGAAATGAAGATTTCAAAGTTGATGAATTAGGAGTTTTAAGGTTTCGAGGTCGTATTTGTATTCTCGATGACGCGGATTTGAAAAAGATGATGTTGGAAGAGGGACATCGGAGTAACTTAAGTATTCATCCGGGAGCGAATAAGATGTATCAGGATTTGAAGAAGATCTTTTGGTGGTCTGGATTGAAAAGCGATGCTGCTCGTTTTGTGTACTCGTGTTTGACTTGTCAGAAGTCTAAGGTGGAGCATCAGAAGCCTAGTGGATTGATGCAACCGTTGGATATTCCAGAATGGAAATGGGATAGTATATCGATGGATTTTGTTACGGGATTGCCGAATACGCAAAGAGGACATAATGCTATTTGGGTGATTGTTGATAGGCTTACTAAATCGGCTCACTTTATTCCGATTGATATTACTTATTCTTTGGAAAGGTTGGCCGAGATTTATGTTGGCACTATTGTGAAGCTTCATGGAGTTCCTAAGAGTATTGTGTCGGATAGAGATCCTAGATTTACTTCAAGATTTTGGGAGAGTTTGCAAGGTGCCTTGGGTTCTAAGTTGAGATTGAGTTCGGCATATCATCCGCAAATGGATGGTCAAACCGAGAGGACGATTCAATCGTCAGAAGATCTGTTGCGTGCTTGTGTGCTTGAACAAGGTGGTGCATGGGACAGTTATTTAGCGTTGATTGAGTTCACCTATAATAACAGTTTCCATTCGAGTATTGGTATGGCGCCATTTGAGGCTTTATATGGTCGGAGATGTCGAACACCTCTGTGTTGGCATGAGACGGGTGAAAGGTCGGTAGTTGGTCCTGAAATGGTACAGCAAACGACGGAAAAGGTGAAATTTATTCGGGAAAAGATGCGAGCTTCTCAGAATAGACAGAAAAGTTATCATGATAAAAGGAGAAAGGATCTCGAGTTTCAAGAGGGAGACCATGTGTTTTTGAGAGTTACACCGGTTGCGGGTGTGGGTCGTGCTTTGAAGTCGAGAAAGTTGACTTCTCGTTTTATTGGTCCGTATCAGATTGTCGCACGAGTTGGTGCTGTGGCTTATCGTGTGGCGTTGCCTCCGAATCTTTCGAATTTGCATGATGTATTCCATGTCTCGCAACTTCGGAAGTATGTTCCGGATCCGTCACATGTGATCCCAATGGATGAAGTTGAAGTAAGAGATAACCTTACAGTTGAAGTTTTACCGGTTAGTATTTTGGACCGTGAAGTTAAGAAACTAAGAGGCAAGGATATTGCGCTTGTGAAAGTGTCCTGGGGAGGTGCCGCGGAAGGCAACATGACTTGGGAATTGGAGAGCAAAATGCGAGAATCGCATCCGGAGTTGTTTGAATCAGGTGATATTTTCGAGGACGAAAATTTCCAAAGTGGGGGAGAGTTGTAACGCCCCGATTCTGAATTCCCATTAATTGTTGAGTCTTTTAATTTATTTAATTGATGTTTGTTTAAATTGAGAAATTATATATTGTTATTATGTGGTGTTTGCTTATTTTATCTATTTTACCGATTCGGAGAGTTTTCGGGGAATTAGAGTAAAAAGGGCATTTTAGACATTTAGCACTTTAGTGTGAGAATTGATTGGTGAGTGTTGGAAAGAATTTGAGAGGAAAGAAATAGAGATAGAAATAGAATAAGAGAGGAAAAGAAAGAAAAATAGTAACATAAGAGGAAAAACAAGAGAAAGAAAAGAGGAGAAGAGAAAGAGAAGAGAAAGTGGAGAGGAAAACCTAGAATCATCAAGGAATCATCACCAAAGCTTGCAATCGATCGGTAAGGGTGTGAAACTCCA
Source organism: Lathyrus sativus (assembly GCA_963859935.3). Taxonomy (NCBI): domain Eukaryota; kingdom Viridiplantae; phylum Streptophyta; class Magnoliopsida; order Fabales; family Fabaceae; genus Lathyrus; species Lathyrus sativus. The sequence goes on from OZ012741.1 coordinate 619,427,607, forward strand.
TCATCTCTTTAATGTGTATGATTGTATGTGTATGTGTGTGGATTTTGTAGAGTTTCTACTCTTTTTCCACTTAGGTTAGAAGTTGGTTTTGTGAGTAGAATGAGGTTTCAATCGGTTAGAAATCGGATTAGACGGTGTAGTTTAGTCGGGTGATGATTGGGTTGTGCCACTGTGACTGGTTTGGATTTAATCGGTCGGTTGTGTGGAGTTTGGGCTTTGAGACAGCCATGGAAGTTCTGTCTTCGCAAGTTCGCCGGGCGAATGGCAGCGAAGCTTCGCCAGGCGAAGCCCAGCGAGCTGTAGCGAAGCAAGTCAGAAGCTAATACCCTGTATTCGCTGGCAAGTTCGCCAGGCGAAGTGAGTTGGCGAAGGTTCGCCAGGCGAGTAGGTAGCGAGCCTCAGCGAGTAATTCCAGAATTACTCCCAGTGGACTTCGCTGGGAAGTTCGCCAGGCGAAGGCCAGCGAGCATTCGCTGCGTGGCTTCGCCAGGCGAAGGTTGGCGAACCTGGCAGTGTTATTTTGTTTTGCTGTATGTTCACAGCATGATGTTTGGTTGATTCAATTATGATTAATGCCTACATGAATGATTGATGTGTGAACTATTTTGACATGTCGTGCTGTGGGTGGCCGAAAGGCGTGAATCCTAGATTGTAGAGTAAACGATAAATCTTGAATATTTGATAATCTTGTGTATTTGCTCGAATTGAATAGAAACGCATTGATAGGCTGATAGGTATGTAAACCTTGTGTGAAATGGTGTATAATGTGAATGCATGATAGATATATGCTATGTATGTGATAAATGCAATGAATATGTTTGTGAGCATAGTATGCATTTTTGTGTCGATTGATCCCTCGGAGGATTTGCAGAACCTCGTATGATACGATGGTTATATTTGATTCCTTGGAGAATCGGTTGCATTGTGTGATTCCTCGGAGAATTGGTCATAACATGTAATCCCGTGGAGGATTGGTTAGAGTATTTGATTCCGTGGAGAATCTGCTGAGTACTTGATCCCGTGGAGGATCTGCTGAATACTCGATTCCTTAGGGAATTTGTTGAATGAGTCGGTACCGCATTTGCATCTGCATAGAGTCGTGTGTCGGTCTCTATGAGTTGCATGAGTCATCTGTGTATGATGCATTGGTTGTGTGAATATAACTGTGTATGTTATATGTGATTGTTTGGAGGAAATATAGTGAATGTTCATGTGTATGTGTAGAGACATGATTATTTGTATATGCTTAATGTGGTGAGAACATAATTTGAGTATAACTTGTACAAATGTGAGCATATGTATATATACAATTTTATGCATTAACTGTTATGATGTTGTTTCTCACCCTTCTGCTGTTTTATGATGCTCTATGAGGCATTGCAGAGTAGGAAGCTGGAGGTTCTTTTTGTGAAGCGATGTCTTCATTCTTTTTGGTCAATGGCTCTGATATGTAACATCTGGGTAGTTAGGAAGCCTTTGACTCTTTTGGAGTTACATTTGTTTTGATTCTTTTGTGATACATATGTGTATGTATCTGCTGTGGATATGTTGTAAAGCATGAATTAACTGATGGTTGTATATACTTTTATGAATGAGATCGATTCAATATTTGGATGTTTCCGCTTTATTCTAAATATTGAGATGTGGGTTACCCATTGTTGCATATCTATTTTGAGCAGGTATCGTATGTGTTTAATTTCATGATAATGTGATGCGCCTCTTTTATACCATGTTTTAATTAAACTCTGATGAAATAAATTTTCTAAGTGCCTAATTGATTTATTTAATTTATTTGGGGGTATAGAAAGGGGGTGTTACAGTTACCACCCTGGTAAGGTGTTAGATGCCCAATTATGCTTATTTGAGCTATCAAATGTGGACATCTTTCGCTCCTTTTTGTCTAGTTTCTGTTCAAAATCGCCTTGCTTTTGTTGATATGCAACATTATGTGAAATTCTCTTGGTCCTTTTAATTTGTGTGTTATTGTGCAGTATTTGAGCATGAAAGAGTGGAATTTGAGAACACAAGAAAGTAGGCAAAGGAATCAAGAAAGAGCAAAAGCATGTTCGCTAGGCGAACATCTGGCGAGTGTTGCAGCGAGCTGTTCGCTAAGCGAGCTCATAGCGAGCTGCTAGCGAACACTCCCAGACTTGGGCAAAATCAAATTGGCATCATTCGCTGGCAGCGAGGAAGGTGGCGAAGAACTCGCTAGGCGAGCACCTAGCGAGTAAGTAGCGAAGCATTCCAGAATCTTATCCTCAGTCCTCGCTAGCATGTTCGCTAGGCGAGGTTGTAGCGAGCGTTCGTTGTTAGCTCGCTAGGCGAACAAGGTCGCGAGCGTGACAGGACAACAACTTTTTCTATAAGTAGCAATGTGTACTTTTTGAGCCCATACCATATATTTTTACTAGTTCTGTTTTAGAAGAGATTTTTTGTGCCCTAGAACCAAAATATCTCTCATTTCTTCATCTCTTAACATTATTCTACAAAAAGAAGGTGGATTCTCATCCAAGTTGGATTCATCGACTCAGATGTTCATCAACCTTCTTCCGAAACTTCTTGTGCAAGCTACCATAAAAATGAGTAGCTAAGTTCTTCATTTTGTCAAGGTTAGATGTAGGTGATCATTAACTTTGTATGTATATGGGATGATCTTCATTTGAAAACTCTTGGATGATGAATATATGGTGAAAACCTTGCTTTATTTATAACTCTTTGTGTTGGTTTATGATTGAAAGATATTTTCCAACTCTTGACCTAGGTTTTTACCCATCTATTTTCTTAAGCTAGAAATAGTTTTGAAGTGGTTGTTCATGAAAATGTTAAACCTAAATGTTGTCATTTTGATAGATTGTGTGAGAAATCAACAATGGATCAAAATGGGAAAAATCACAATGTGAGTTAGAAATAATCACATTGGGATGATGTTGTGAATGTGTTTATCATCTAAAGGAGTTTATGCGTATTGTTGATCGAACATATACAAGCAAAGTGATTACCGAACCCTAACTTTGACAATCTTTATTAAATCGTAAAACCTATCTTTTACCATAATTCATTACTTTTTATGCAAGATACCGTGACTAAAAACCAAACCCCTTTTGTTACTATAAAGTTAAGAATTTGGCAACTGTCGAATGACGAAGATATCTCAAATTCCGTGTGGAGACGATAACAAAAACCCGACACTTTACCACTGTTCTAACAAAATGGCGTCGTTGCCGGGGAATTTGAATTGATATTGCGAGCATCGCAATAGTTGTGAATTTTTAACTTGTGAATTTTTGACTTGTGCTTGTTAATTTGTTTGGTTTAGTGTGCAGCTTTCATTTTATACGAGGACAGATTCCTGAGGACCAAATTCTTTTTGATCCCGAGATCGAAAGAACCGCAAGGAGACTGAATAGCAGAACAAGACGGAGGAGGCAACTTGCTAGACAACGACAAGAACAAGGAGAAGGTTCTTCTACAATACCACCACCATCGCCCGTTTCCACACCATGTATCAACAGTCCGAGAAACACTACTCAGTTTGCCAGCCACACGGGAAGGCAAGCCGAGATGAAGACGGAAACTCTTAATTTGCTATACGGAAGTCCATTCACCGGAATGGACCATGAAGACCCCTTTGCTTTTCTCACCAAATTTTACGAGATAGCATTAGCGGCGGGAGTTGATCAAGCTCAAGAGTTACCGTTGTTCAAAAGACTTTTTCCTCATGCTTTGCTCGGCAAAGCCAAAGATTGGTACTTGGATCAAACACCGGCAGTCATGACGGATTGGAACGTGTTGGAAGAGAAATTCATTTAAAGATGTTTCTCCCACAACCGGTTCATGGAATCCAAAACGGCTATTTTCGTGTTTTCTCAAGGAGCCAACGAATCATTAAACGAGGCATGGGAAAGATTTAAATCCATGCTTCGAAAGTGCAAAGTTCATGGCTTTGATGAATTGACGCAAATCCACATTTTCAAAAATGGCCTTCAACCAAATTGTAAGACTTTATTGGATGCTACTGCGGGTGGTTCTTTGTTGTCTAAAAGCGCCGATGAAGCTACATATATCATTAACCTTATGGCTCTAAATGACCTTCAAAGTCAAAGTAGAGGAAACACTTTGAAGAAACCGGGAGTTCTTGAACTTGGGATAAATGATGTTATTCTTGCCCAAAATAAACTAATTTCACAACAAGTTGAACTCTTAACTCAACAAATCAAAGAGATGAAAGAGCCTTCAAAAGCTAAACAAATAGCTTGTTGTGAGCTTTGCAAGGGTGAACATGATACTAGATTTTGTCCACCTCCCGGGTTCGAAGAGGTAAATTACATGGCGAATCAACGAGACTACCAACCGAGACAACAACAACAACCGTATCAACAACATCCTCAAAACCAACAACAACAACACTATCAACCAAATCAAAGGTACCAACCAAGGGGTAACTATCAACATAACCAAGGTTATGGGGGTGGTAATTCTAGCCGTCAAAATCCTTATCAACCTCAACAACCGTTGGTCGTAACATCAAAGTTGGAAGAGACATTGACACAATTCATGCAATTGTCAATGGCTAATCAAAAGAGCATCAACGCGGCAATCAAAAATCTCGAAACTCAAGTCGGACAACTTGCTAAACAACTAGCGGAACAACAATCTTTGACCATCTTTTTCGGCGAACACGCAAACAAATCCTAAGGACCATTGTAAAGCGATAATGACGGGAAGTGGAAGGGAGTTGATTAGTGAGAGGGGAAAAAAAGATGAGAGTGAAAAAAAAGAGAATGAGAAAAAAAAATGAGGAGAAAAAAATTGATGATAGAATTGATGGTGAAGTTGGGGAGGAAAGTGAGTAAGAAGTTGAAAAGAATGAAAAAAGGGTTGAAGTTGAAAATAAAGAAAGTGCAGAAGTAGAAAGTAATAAAAGTGAAAAAGTGAAGGTGGAAGAAGTGAAGAAGAAAAAAGAGCGGAATTATAGAGCGTCTAGAGGAAAGGAGGTAGTGAGCACTACTCCGGTCCAAAACCTACCATATCTACATGCTCCATCTAGGAGGGAAAATGAACGGCATTACGCCCGGTTCATGGATATTTTCAAACAACTTCAAGTAAATATTCCGTTTGCCAAAGCCTTGGAGCAAATGCCTAAGTATGCCAAGTTCATGAAGGACATACTTACTAAAAAGCGGAGGTACACAGAACCGGAAACAATTGTTCTTGATGCTAGTTGTAGTGCCATCATCCAACGGACTCTTCTGAGAAAAGAGGTTGACCCGAGAAGAGTTACTTTGCCGGTTACTATCGATGATGTATATATCGGGAAAGGGCTAATTGATTTGGGGTCAAGCATTAATTTAATACCTTTGTCTATTGTGAAAAGGCTTGGCAACATTGAAATGAAAGCCATCCGGATGACGTTGCAATTGGCCGATAAGTCGACTATCCATCCTCATGGGTTAGCTCAAGACTTATTGGTTAAAGTTGACAAATTCTTCTTTTCAGTTGATTTCATTGTGATTGATATGGAAGAGGATGATGATGCTCCGCTAATCCTAAGCCGACCTTTCATGAAAACCGCGCGAATGATGATTGATGTAGATGACGGTTTGATGAAAGTGCGAGTCCAAAATGAGGAAGTCACTTTTGATCTTTTCGAAGCGATGAAGCATTCAAAAGATAATCGTGATAGTTTTCGAATTGATGTGATTGAAGAAGCAACTTTGGAAGTTTCTAAGCATATTCATGTGACATCTCCTGTGGAATTGGCTCTTGATAACTCTTTTGTAGTTTTTACAATTGAAGAAGAGCAAGCTCTTGATGAATGTCTAAGAGAACTTGATAGTCTTAAAGAGTTGAATCCATGGTAAGTTGAGGAGGAAGTGTTGAAAAAGGAGGTAAACAAAGAAAAATCGTCCATTGAATTGAAAGATTTATCTTCTAACTTGAAGTATGCATTCCTTGATGAAACCGAAGAGAAGTCGGTTATCATAAGCAACCTTTTGTCGAAAAATGAAGAATCCCGTTTAATCGATGTGTTGAAAAAGAATAAAGAAGCCATGGGTGGACTCTTTCCGATCTCAAAGGAATTAGTCCTTCTTATTGCATGCACAAGATTTTAATGGAAGAGGATTTTAAGCTGGTAGCTCAACCTCAACGCCGCTTAAATCCTACTATGAAGGAGGTTGTTAGGAAAGAGGTTGTAAAGTTGGATGCGGGAATGATTTACCCGATTTCGGATAGCCCTTGGGTGAGTCCCGTGCATGTGGTTCCAAAAAAGGGTGGCATTACCGTTATTCGAAATGAAAAAGATGAATTGATCCCGACGAAGGTGGCAACGGGGTGGAGAATGTGTATTGATTATAGGCGGTTGAATACCGCAACTCGAAAAGATCACTTTCCACTTTCGTTCATGGACCAAATGTTGGAAAGACTTTCGGGGAAAAAAATACTATTGTTTCCTTGATGGCTATTCCGGGTATAACCAAATTGCGGTTGACCCGGCCGATCACGAGAAGACGACTTTCACATGTCCGTTTGGAATTTTCGCATACCGCAAAATGCCCTTTGGGTTGTGCAATGCACCGGCGACTTTCCAAAGATGTGTGCAAGCTATTTTTGCCGACCTCATTGAAAAAACAATGGAAGTCTTCATGGATGACTTCTCGGTATTTGGTGGATCTTTTGGTTTATGCTTGGATAATCTGGAAACGGTTCTTGAAAGGTGTGTGAAGACTAATCTGGTTCTTAATTGGGAAAAGTGTCACTTCATGGTAACCGAGGGGATTGTGCTTGGCCATAAAGTCTCTTCAAGAGGGCTTAAAGTGGATCGTGCCAAGGTTGATGTGATTGAGAAGTTGCCCCCTCCGGCGAACTTGAAGGGTATCCGAAGCTTTCTTGGGCATGCCAGTTTTTATCGGCGCTTTATTAAAGACTTCTCAAACGTAGCTAGGCCTTTGAGTAATTTGCTCTCCAAGGACCAGGTATTTCTCTTAACCGATGAGTGTTTACAAGCTTTTGAGATTTTAAAAGAAAAATTGGTTACTGCTCCAATTATAGTCGCTCCAAATTGGAACTTAAATTTTAAACTCATGTGTGATGCGAGCGACTATGCTATTGGAGCGGTATTAGGCCAAAGAGAAGACAAGATTTTTCATACTATACACTGTCGCAGTGAAATTTGGATACCAAACTATTAATTAGTTTGAATCTTATTCATTTGCAACCGATCTTTGATTTGTCCAAAGGAAGGGATAAATATCGAAATTCCCACAATGCAATGCAAATACAAGCTAGAGAGTTATAGGTTCGGGGGTCGGTTAAACTTAGGGAAGGTACTAGCATCCTAAGTTTCTGTAGTACTCTACAGGAACCTCTTGTTTTATATTTGTTTATTGCTAAGTGTTTATCTGCTTAAGGTTAAAAGACCTAGGGGTTTATTTCTAAGTATACTCGATAAGATATCACATCTTATGCCTACATATCCTTACGGGAGTGGAATCAGAGTATTTGTAGTTCCTCTAAGGGGTTTGAGGAGTTCTTTGACTGTGGTCAAAGTTCCTACAAGTTTAGGATAGTTGATTGATTGATTTTAGGAGAAGAGATGTGTCTTCATTTTAAGGGAGATTTAACCGCCACAAGTTGTAGGAAAATAATCTTTGCATCGTCTTAAGAGAAGGGCTCAAGTACTCGGATAGGGATCAACGAGGTACACCTTTATCTCTCTTAAGGCAAAGTTCCTACAGTATTGACTGTATTGATGTGGGGTGGAGATTCTATCTCGCTTAAGATGATTTGGCATCTTTCTCTAATGTGTTTGAATATTTGTATTGAGTTGTATTGTTTTGTTTGTTTCTATGTTGTAAAATAAAGAACAGTCCTTCTATGGGGTAGGATCTATCTTAAAGATCAACTTGAATGGGATCAAGGATCATGTGGGAAAATGGTGCAAATGATGCATACGCACAATTGTTGAGATCATGCGCAGATTCTTCCTTTGGACGGATTGCGATGCGAGAACGATGAACATGATAATAATTGGAAATTGTGGAAACATAAAGTTGCGAGTAAAGGCAGATAAATAAACATACATACGCATGAAAGCGCTAGGGTGCGAGTGTGAGCTGTGAATGTGAAGTGTAAGAGTGCACGATTAGATTACATTTTACGATATGAGTTGATTTTTAGGAGCGGAGTTGAATTGATTTTTAATCGAATAGATTTTAGAAGTTGAATATTTTGGCGGGATTAATTTGAGAAAAGTTGATTTTAGGTGAATTTGACCTTAGAGCTTATTTGATTATTAAAAAAAGATTAATTTTGAGAATTTAATTTAGGGGAAAAATACGTGAGATTTAGTTTTTAATTATTATTATTAAAAGAAACTCATTATTAAAGTTTAAATTAAAAGAGAAAAAGGTTTTTGATAATTATCATAAAAAACAAGTTAATTAGTTTTAGTTTTATTTGGTTTATTAGATAGAATTATTTTAAATATGAGAGAGATGTTCCTTAAAAAGGTTTTGATAATTATAAAAGGGATCATTATTAACAAGTGAATAAGCTATTATGAAAAATGCTTTTTCTTGTTATATAAAAATGTTTTTAAGTTATTATAAAAAAAAGTTGTTATTATTAGATGAAAACAAATAAAATAAAAAAATCATTATTATAATTTTTAGTTGCATTTTACTTAGAAAAAAAAGTTTGAATAATTTTATTATTATTTAAGGAACTATTAAAAAAAGTTGATTTAAATACTATAAAAGGTTATTAGCTTTCTATTTATTTATAAAAAGATTCTAATTAGAATTTTTAGATCAATTAGTTAATAAATAAAAAGATTAAATGGTTTGTTAAGTAAAAAGAAAATCATTAAATTGCTTACTAGATTAAAAGGTTATTATCTTAATAAAAAGGTTGATTAAGGTTTAATTATAGTCTGATTTTTCTTATAAAAGAGATTATTAGGGGGTTAAATGGCAGATTAGGGGTGGTTAATTGTGATTAGTATGGTGAGTGTGCAGGGTGGTCATGTTGTGTAGGTGATTACAACAGTAAAATGAAAATTGAAAAAAAATACAAACAGAAACCCTAGACTCGGTCCCCTTTCCCCTCTTCTGCGATTTCCACCTTCTCCCTTGGCTTCATCGATCTCGCTCGCCGTCTCTCTCGATCGACCTCAGTCACATTCTCTAAAAAATTGGACAAGACAAACATCAGTAATAAATAAGAGAGAAAAGGAGGCGATAGTTACCGATAGATGAATCGCGGGATGTCGCGACGTCAACCGCATGGATGTTAGCGGTGGGGCGACGATCTTTGGGCGTGATGAAGGCTCCGATGATTTTAGGCGGCGATGGCTCCGAAGCTAAGTGTCTCCTTCTCCGATTTAGGGTTTCGATTTAGGGGAATTTCTGTTATGGGGTTTTGAGTGTTGTGAATTTGTGATTGGGGATTTTTGTGAGATTGTGCGTGGGTTTTTTGTGAATATTGTGGATTGTCCAATCTGTGATGTTCGTATGGATTTTTTCGTATCTCTGTGATTGTCGATTTCTGGTCCCTTCTCATCTCAATTTCTTTTCCCTTTATAGGTGCTCTGAGAGTCTGAAAGCGTTGATACTACATTAATGGTATATGGCTGCTCGTTTCGGAATGGAATATCCTGAGGGTAAAGTTTCCTTCCTTCTTTGTATCGACCTGTCTAGTCTTGTTTTGGAATGAGTTTTATGGCTTTGTTAATGTTAAATCGGAAGGTTTTAATTACTGTCTACTTGTTGTTCCTTTGTTGTGGATCAGTGATTGATGAACCTGCCATATCCAGCTTATTCTGTTTGATCGTGTTTGAAGAACAATTTTGCCCATCTTTGTCAATCACGTGAGGTCATTTACCAGTTTCAGTTACTTTGTTTGAGGTGTGTTAATTGAAATAACTTCTTTCTACTTGACAGGTCGAGAAACTGCATCGGCTAAGTGAGCTTTCGCATTTCAACCGCGTGCTGGCGTTGGCGTTATAGAGTTCTAAACTCATGCTGGCAATTAGAAGCATCAAACCCATTTCAATGTTGTCCATTCTGGTGCGTTGTTGTATCTGTCTGTAATTCTCAGTTTGTTTTGAGAAGGTCATGAATAGTGCGTCGAGGGAGGAGGGTGGTTCTACTAACAGTTTCAATATTCCTTCATAAACAAGGTCGTTAACGGTGGTTCTCGGTTCATCTTAATAAGGTTTTAAGTCCCTTATGATAAGCTCCACTTTTGGCAAGGATTGGTTGTTATGACCACTTCTAATTACCAATGTTTTCCATTTCAGTTTTATGTTGAATTTGGTGGATTGTCCATCCTAGATCGATCTTCAGGTAGGTCCTTTACTGTCGTTATCTCGATGTTCACCGCATGGATTGAATTGGCAGCTTCATTCTTGTTCTGTTTTTGTGTAACCAACTTGCAAGTTGTTGTTTGATTTTGTACGAGTTATAGATGTCCAAACTAGTGCCGATAATGATTGGGACGAAGATACTTTGTTCGCCTTAGACTTTTAAGGTTTTGATGATGTCGGCAGCTTCTTGTAATCATTTCTACCTAAGCACTTATTTCCTCTTTTTCATAAATTTCCAGGATTTGCTACGCACAAATCAACGTATATCCAAATCTTGTGATACCCCAACAATGGATTTTTGAAGAAGACTTGGATCCCTCTGTTTCGTGGTCTGTGTGATAAAGCTCATTTTTACGTTGAACCCGATATGTCTGTGAAGAAGCTGTCCTGTTTAAAGGTTACTAATTATTTATTCTTGGAATAATTTCAGGAGAAGATCACCTACAAGTGCCCTCACAGCGTCGCTGACAACCTCTTCCGACGAGTACACGATGGCAAAGACTCGACAGGAAACCCAAGAAAATCTTCTCCGGCCATGGTTGCTTCTGACAGATTAGGGGAGTCACAAGTGTTGGCGTTTGCGCTTTCTAGCGGAGTGGGGTTCTAGAATTGGAGAACGGGGGCTTGCAAACCAAACAACGAGACCGATGATTCTAGAAGCGGGAAAGGTAAACGCGATGAGGTGAAAAGCGAGATGGCATCACTGTTGCTACCGAAGGTAAGGTCTCCAAACATCCCTCCCTATTTTGTCGAGCTTTAGGTTGTTCTCAGTATCAACCTTACTTCCTCTGCAGCATTCTAAGCTCCTCTGTTCTGGTTTCCGGTCGAGGTGTTACGTGAATCCGTAGCAAAACGTCTTCGTACATACTGAGGTCTTAAGAACAAGGCGTTGTCTATCCTGGGGCACAGGCTGAAAGTATGACTCCGCGCCTACGTCCTCTCACGTCGAATTAATGTTGTGGCTTCAAGGTAAAGAAATCTGATAATCATCTTATTGTACATATTGTAGGATTGGCTCATGGTTGTTATGTGGAGACAGTGTGTGTGGTTTCATGTATCTCGGGGAGTTTGAATTTTTAGGAAAGATGTTAGAACTTGGTCCTTACGTTTTGGACGGTTTTGGTTAAGTCACCATGAGTTTGTGCTTGCGAATTTCTTTTTTAACCCATCATGATTGCTGTCGTATTCGAAGGTCCATTAACTGTGTACTGTGTTTTGATTTGCAGGAAATGTTGACGGCAACCTAAACGGTGTGGTTCTTACAGGTACTAAACTCCACAGGATTTACCCGGCAGTTGGTTCGTCATCGCCGATGATGTCAGTCACAACGTTTTACAAATATTAGTCAGTTGCAATGAGATTCCTCACAAACTTGGTCGCGGCGACGCCGACAGAATCTTTGAAAGTCTTATTAGGAAGAGAGTTTAATGATCTGTAATGTTGTACTTAGGATCCAGTGTCACTTTGAGTCACACGATAGAAATCAATTCATTACTCTAGCGTTTGAAGCTTGTAATGTGAGGAAAAGTTGGTATCTGTGTTCCTTGCAGTAACGTGAATACTTTGGGTTTTGGAGTTTAGACTTCCTGCTTGTATTTCAATGGTAAGCTTGCAATGTATAACTGATTCTATCCATGTAGTTAGTTGGTTTCAAATGACGATTGTCGTTCAAATCTTGACATGCTATGATTTCTTTTCTTTTTGCAGAAATGTACAGCTTTTGGTGAGGGCATTTCTTGATTATCAGAACGTGAATGGTTGGTGGAGTATGCAGCTGCTTTGACTTTTCTTCTGCAGCCTTGAAATTTCAACAACTCTGTTATAAGATTGGTTTACCTCATAATCTTCCTCTTTATGAAACGTTCTTTGTATCACACTTATGATTGGACGTTGAGTCGATAATCTTGCATTGGGTTTGGACAAATTAGAGGGTAGTCTTAGGATTTCAACGCGGAATCTGAATGTAACGCGGAACATGTTGTAACTTGTATCTCAATGTTGAATCCAATGAATGATAGCTTGTTTTTTTTATCATAAGTTGAACCTTTGTATATATTTTGAAAGTGGGAATGAACATGAGCCTTGTTGAGGACTTGGACTTTGGTGAATGCATAAGTTTGGTCTCTTGTTTGTAATGAATTTGACTACTTACACCTTGAGCTCTATTTGAATTAACTTAAAGTTTTGAAACTTCCAGATAGTTAAAAAAAAGCATTGCATTTGAATTCATCTTTTCGGAACCTTCATTGAATTAACTTGGAATTCTAGACCTTCATAAACCATATCTCTTTACTTTGAGAACTTAGCGCTTAAATTCGAATCAAATCTTAACCATTATCGCTTCGAAGCCTCCACAACGGGGACTCAAACCTCTTTTAAAACAAGACCCACATCCTGGAGGGTCTTTGGGAAAAAAAATTCGATTCTCTTCACGAGTGGGTGATGAAACTTCGAGAAGTACCGACAAAAACCATAAGACCATCTCGAACTGAATCAAAATCAAATTCAAATGACCACGTCTTTGAAGTACTTATTTGTGAGAAAGAATGTCGTCTCCACTTGGAATCACTGCATCTGCGCAAGTTGGTAAGGATAGACAGGAACACAAAAGTATGAAGATAATAAAAATTAAAAAAAATAAAATAAAATTAAAAAAAAGAAAGAAAAACAAACCAGAAGGTGGGATATTAAAGTCAAAAATTAGGGTGTGACATACACTCCGCAAGTAAAGTTTTAAATGAGGCGCAAATTAATTATGCCACCACCGAAAAAGAATTACTTGCGATAGTGTATGCGCTAGAAAATTTTCGGTCTTATCTTATTGGTTCTAAGGTGATTGTGTATACCGACCATGCGGTGATTAAATATCTGCTCACCAAACCGGATTCGAAGCAAAGGCTCATCCGTTGGATCCTCTTGTTGCAAGAATTTGATGTTGAAATTAAGGACAAGAAAGGATCGGAAAATTTGGTGGCGGATCATTTATCTCGCCTTGTTAATGTGGAGGTTACATCTTCTGAAAAGGATATCCGAGAAGAATTTCCCGATGAAAAACTTTTTAGAGTTCAAGTTAGGTCGTAGTTTGCAGACTTTGCGAACCATAAGGCTAGTGGTTTTGTGCCGCCCGACCTAACTCCGAACCAAAAAAGGAAAATCATCTCGGATTGTAAGTATTATGTGTGGGATGACCCATACTTGTTTAAGTTGGGTGGTGATAACATTTTGAGAAGGTGTGTTACCGGCGATGAAGCGCGAAGTATCCTTTGGCACTGTCGCAACTCGCCTTACGGCGGACAATTTAATGGGGCAAGAACGGCCACCAAAGCCCTCCAATCATTTTCAAAGATGCAAATGCCCATGCGCAAAGTTGTGACAGTTGCCAAAGAAGTGGCGGGATAGGTAAGAGAGATGAGATGCCTCTACAAAACATTCAAGAGGTTGAAATATTTGATTGTTGGGGTATCGATTTTGTCAGACCTTTCCCACCATCTTACGAAAATGAATATTTTCTTGTTGCTGTTGATTACGTTTCATAGTGGGTTGAGGCGATTGCCTCACCTCTGGCGGATTCCAAAATATTACGAAAATGAATATTTTCTTGTTGTTGTTGATTACGTATCAAGACTTGAAGAAATTGTTTTGGTGGCCAGAGATGAAGAAGGAAGTGGCTGAGTTTGTGTATGCTTTTTTGACTTGTCAGAAGTCGAAGATTGAACATCAAAGACCGTTGGGTCTGATGCAACCGTTGAATATTCCAGAGTGGAAATGGGATAGTATTTCCATGGATTTTGTGTCGGGTTTACCGAAGACTTTGAAGGGATATGATTCAATTTGGGTGATTGTTGATAGATTGACCAAATTGGCTCATTTTATATCGATGAGGATCAATTATTCGTTACAGAAGCTGGCCGAATTATATATTGATGAGATTATGAAACTGCATGGTATTCCTTCAAGTATTATATCTGATAGAGATCCGAGATTTACATCGAGGTTCTGGGAGAGCTTGCAGACAGCGTTGGGTACTAAGCTGAAGTTGAGTTCTTCTTATCATCCGCAGACGGATGGACAGACAGAGAGAACTATCCAGTCTTTAGAGGATTTGCTGAGAGCTTGTGTGTTGGATCATGGGATAGTGATTTGTCGTTGATTGAGTTTATCTACGACAACAGTTATCATTCTAGTATTAGAATGGCACCGTATGATGCATTGTATGGTCGGAGATGTAGGACTCCTTTGTGTTGGTATGAATTGGGCGAGAGTGTTGTACTCGGACCTGAGGTTATGCAAGAGACGACTGAAAAGATCAAGATGATCCAAGAAAATATGAAAGTGCCGCAGAGTCGTCAGAAGAGTTACCATGATAAGAGAAGGAAAGCACTTGAGTTCCATGAAGGAGATCACGTGTTTCTGAGAGTTACGCCGGTAACTGGTGTTGGCCGAGCTTTGAAGTCTAGAAAGCTCACACTGTATTTTGTTGGTCCGTATCAGATTTCGCAGCGGGTGGGAGAAGTAGCATATCTGATTGCTTTACCGTCGTCGCTTGCAAATTTGCATGATGTGTTTCATGTGTCTTAGTTGAGGAAGTACATTCCAGATCCATCACATGTGATTCACATGGATGATGTACAAGTGAGAGATGATTTGACTGTTGAGGCATTGCCAGTATGAATTAATGAACGAGAAGTGAAGCAACTGCGAGGTAAAGAGATTTCCTTTGTAAAGGTAGTTTGGGGAGGACCAGCTGGAGGGAGTATGACTTGGGAGCGTGAGGATCAGATGAGGGAGTCGTATCCGACTCTGTTCCCTTGAGATAATTTTCGAGGGCGAAACTTCTTTTAAGTGGGGGAGAGTTATAACACCCCAAAATTCATGGAATATTTATTTAATTTATTTAAATATGAATATTCGCATTTTTGGTGATTTTCGGTGGTTGGTGTGAATATTGGAAATTATGAATTTTGAGTTATTTATTTAAATAATAGTATATAATATGAATATATTGGTATTATTCTTAGCATAAATAAATATAAGTGATTTAAGGGCAAAGTGGACATTTGAGGAGGAGTTAGTGAGGGTTAAGTTGGAAAGCCCAATTTTAAAGGCCCAAAGTTAGGTTTAACAAAAAGGAATTTTGAGGGAATTAGGATTCATTCTTGTTAGACTGTGAAAAGGGAAGAAATAAAGGCCACAACTCTGAGGAAGAGGATTGAGGCAAAAGCTTCGTAAGGTTTCCAAGAATCAAGAAGAAAGGCTTAGAGTCGGCAATTAAGGTATGAGGAGTATTGCCTTCATTGCTTTCAATATATGATTCAATGTGTTTAAAGCTGATTTAAGGATTTAGAATTTTTTAGTATTGAATTGTTGTTGCCTTTCTGATGGTGAGTTCAATGAGTTTGAGGGATTTGAATTGATGGTCTGATAGGTTTGAGGCTGATTTCAGATAAGGAAAATTCGGCCTTTGTGGCCAAAATCTGTTGTTTAGGTTTTAACCGTATAGAGTAAGTGATTGTGATACCTTTAATGACTGTGGGGTATTTGTAAGAATAATGGGAATTGGAGGCGTAAATATGATACGAGATTGGCCTAATGAGTCGTAGATTTTGTGCCTTTATCGCGGTAATTCCTTAGGAATGATTTAGGGATGTTTTTAGGGCATTGGGGAAGGAAATCGTAGAGGTTTTTGGTCTGGTTTTGGTGTTGGTGCGTAACAGCAATTTGTTGTAATCGCGAGTTCGCACAGTGAAGAATGCTTCGCACGGCGAACATTCGTCCCAGACTCGCATTGCGAACTTGCTAGCGAATGTAGTAGAGTTTCACAAATTATGTTTTGGTTCAGTGATGTCTTGATGTTTTGATGTTGTGGTTGTCCTGATGAATTACCATGAGTATAATTGTGAATTTTGTGAGAATAATACATGACTGTATAATGAATTTCCATGAGTAATTATGATGATTTATGATGTTGATTCCATGAGTTTTTGATGATTATATGATGACATGATTATTATGATAATTTTGATGAATCATGATGCACCTGATGAGTTTATTATGAGGATGATATTGACGTGTGCATCATGAATTCATACTCATAGCGGACTTCGATCTAGGATCTTTATTCTTGTGGCTTCAGTCCTATTGTGCGGATGTGAGGTATTTTGTTGTGTTCCAGTTCTTGTGTAGAATATATCCTACTGTTGTGGATCTATGGAGGGTTGTGGCCCAGTGTCCATTGAATTTTGTTGATTGGTACCACATGCATGAGTCTTGTTGCATTTGCATTTATGTAACAATTTGGTGTAATTTATAATGTTGTCGCCTTTGATGATTTTGATGATGTTACATATGAAAATGACGTCATTTTATATATCGATTCTCATATTGATTATTATGAATCATTTTACTCACCCTACCTGTTTGAATGTTGCCTCCATGTGGGTAACATGCAGATGACCAGGTTTAACCGTGGACGTCGTCGAGGACTTTTTGAAGTTTTTGGGTCGTTCGCCATTGTGGTTGACTTAGAGGGTCTTGCTCTGATAGTGTAAGATTGGGTTGGGGTCTTTGAGTCAAACTATATTTTATTGAGTTTTTGTTATGTTGATTGCCTTGCGGCGCAAGGAAAACTTTGGATTATTGCCTTTTGAGTTCCACTGCCTTTTGATTAATTTTGGGAAAACCTGTTGTTTACGAAGCATTGACTGTATTTGAATTATTAAGAAATGTGTGCCCTTTTATGATGATTTTATTGCGTTCAATATTTTAATCTGATAAATTCGATTATTTTTCCATAATATTCATGGGGTAGAAAAGGGTGTTACACCGACATATGCCTTGAGTTCTGCAACAAAGCGTTCAATAGTTATTATGTTGAGTCTGGGATTGCAAAGCATAAGACTGTAGCAGGTGCTCCTCAATAAAATGGCTTAGCTGAGAGATTCAATCAAACAATCCTTGAAAGGTTTAGATGCATGTTTGTTAGTGTTGGATTGAAGAAGGTGTTTTGGGTAGAGGTTGTTTCATTAGCAGTTTATATGATAAATAGATGTCCCTTGACTGCCTTGGGAATGAAGACACTTGAAGAAGTTTGGTCAGGTCAGCCATCAGATCTCGATAAACTATGATTATTTGGTTGTATAGCCGATGCTTACATTAAGCAAGACAAGGTCAAACCTAAAGCTCTGATATGCATGTTCCTTGAAAATCCGGAGGGAGTCAAAGGTTATAGGTTGTGGTGCCTAGAACCAGGTCATAGAAGATGTATCATAAGTTGTGATGTAGTTTTCCTTGAAGTCGAAATGGCATTCAAGAAAACTAGTGATGTTGGTCAAAGTGCAGAAATCTCTGAAGAGGAGCTGGAACAGGTAGAGATGCTTGTTAAGGTGGAGCATAGTGATGCTGAAGTGCATAACCCAAATGAAGTCGAAGAAGAAGAGCAAGATGCTAAAAAGACTGAGGAAATTGTTGAGGACTACCTACTGGCAAGAGATAGGTTGAGAAGAGTCATCAAGCCACCTCAGAGACTTGGTTATGCAGACCTTATAGCTTTTTCCTTAATCTCTTCAAGTGAGGTACTTGAGGAAGAACCTAGAGATTACAAAGAAGTTATGAGGAGTCGAAACAAGAATGAATGGCAAAAATCCGTGGATGATGAGATGAAATCTCTTCATGATAATAACACTTAGGAGCTAATTGAGAAACCTGCAGGAGCAAGGTTAGTCAGTTGTAAGTGGATTTTCAAGGTCAAGGAAGGAATCAAAGAAGTGATGTCAAAATGCTTTAAGGCAAGACTGGTTACTAGGAGGTTCACTCAGAAAGAAGGTGTCTACTTCAATGATGTGTTTTCACCTGTTGTAAAGCATAGATCCATTCGAGTGTTGATAGCTATGGTGGCAAATTTCGACCTGGAACTTGAGCAAATGGATGTGAAATGTATGGTGACATAGACAAAATGATCCTGATGCGTCAACCTGAAAGGTATGCATAAAAGAATAAGGAAGATTATGTGTGCAAGCTGAATAGGTCGTTGTATGGCTTGAAACAATCTCCTCGATAGTGGAACAGGTGATTTGACAAGTTCATGGCACACATTGGTTTCACTAGGAGCCAGTTCAACCATTGTGTTTACTTCAGATTTTGACATAGAAATTCACTTGTTATTTTGTTGCTTTATGTGGACGATATCCTCATAGGTAGCAACAGTATCGAGGATGTAATAGAGGTGAAGGATGAATTCAGCAAGGAGTTCGAAATAAAGGATCGGGGAGCTGCCACCAGAATTCTTGGGATTGACATCCGGAGAGAAAGAAAGCAGTTGAAGTTGTGCTTATCTCAAGAGACATACCTGCGGAAGCTTCTCGACAAGTTTGGTATGTCGAATTTAAAGCTTGTTGTGACTCTAACAAATCCTCAGTTTAAGCTTAGTACTACTCAAAGTCCAAGTACTGAAGTAGAAAGAATCTATATGAGTAGCATACATATGCTAGTGTAGTAGGTTCTTTGATGTATGTTAGGGTCTGTACGAGGCCAGACATAGCGTATGGTGTGAGCCTTGTAAGCAGATATATGGCCAATCCTGGATCTTGTGCAAAATGCTATCCTAGAAGAGAGATTGAAATTCAGAGAGAAGCTCAAAAGCCAGACAAAGGTGGATGTCGAGCCTCAACAAATTGCTGACGCTCACTATACTGAGCCTAAAGAGGTTAACATGGTCGAGGTCGCTCAGGGTATCAATGACGCTGTCAACATGGTTGAATTCACTAAGGACTTCCTTAATAAAGTTGTTTTGGCTCGAGTAACTGAAGAGCTTGGTAAAAAATTTGTGACGAATTTTGTTCAAGAAACATCTTAAGGTTTCACTCAAGAAATTACTGATAGTTTTAACAACGAAGTTGCTGATGATTTTTCCAAAGGAGTTGTTGAGGACTCCAACCGAATGATAATAACGAGGGAAACCGCTGATGGTTTCATTCAAATGGATAAGGCTGCTGATGGCCTTCAGATGCAGTTCTACAAGTTAGACATCACTTATGATGTCGACATGGACATTAACATGGTGGAAGTTTCACAGGGAACTCCTATGGAGGTCGACCGAAAGTGTCGGCAAGAGGAATACAACAAAGTAGCTTACCCAAAAAAGGAAGAAAGCCTTATCGACTTTCTTCACAGGTGCCAAAATAAAAAGTCCGAGGTGATGTTGTGCCCCAGGTACAGTTCCGTGTTCGACAAAAAAGGGGCATGCAACATAAAGGGTGTCAAAAAAGCAAAAGAGCGGCGTGAGCAAAGGGCCTCTTACAACCAATGGGGTTTTGACC
This sequence comes from Lathyrus sativus, assembly GCA_963859935.3. Classification (NCBI taxonomy): domain Eukaryota; kingdom Viridiplantae; phylum Streptophyta; class Magnoliopsida; order Fabales; family Fabaceae; genus Lathyrus; species Lathyrus sativus. The sequence continues at coordinate 619,447,287 of OZ012741.1, forward strand.
CACAAAGATCTACTTACATGCTAGACGAAACTAGGACAAGGGTGTCAGAGGTTAAGCCATCCACATTCAAACCAACAATATAGACTTCCAAAGGAAGTTGGATGAGGCCAGTTGAGGGAAAACAGCTGGGACAAAAAAAATGGCAGAAATTAGACGTCGACGGAGGCTCACCAATAGCCTACCGTAAGGAGTTTGAGGCTTCGAAGAAGATGGCCTATGTTTCAGAAAATTAAAAGGGAAAGAATCCAATGTCTCGATCTTAATGGAGAAGGGAACAACGTAGGAGAAAAGCTCAATGAGAGGCTGAAGCTAAGCCTGAGACCAGAACTAACCTGCCTTTTATGAAAGAAAAAGATAATGAACTAAAGCCTTTTGACGAATTTCCCATGGGGAGAAAACTATTTGCTACCCAGGGAAAGGAGGCTAAGAAGAAGCATGATCAAGAAGAAGATGAAATGCTTATAGATAATTTTGACTCTGGGTCAGAAGGTTCTTTAGATATCATAGTAAACATGGTATCAGTTCTACCCAAGGAATTCGACCAGATCACTAAGGTTGAAGATCTAGATATGTATACGAAAGCGGAAATGGTGGCACAGAAACCAATGTGCTACTATGTCATGAACAATGATTGTGTCGAAGAGCATAATGCATTCTTTGAACGACCAGACGAGGCAATGAAGAGTCATATTAAGCCTCTATTTATCACTGGAAAGGTGGAGAATGTCGCAGTCAACAAAATTCTAGTGGACTGTGGTGCCACAGTGAATCTAATTCCGCACTTCATGCTAAGAAGAATCGGAAAGTATGACACAGATTCCAAGCCTCATAACATGGTACTCTCCAATTATGAGGGAAAGGTGGGCACTACTCTGGGTGTTATACAAGTTGATTTGATGGTGGGGACTGTTACAAGGCCTACTATTTTTATGGTCGTTGAGACGATGGCCAACTACAACTTGTTGTTGGGTCGAGAATGGATACATGGAGTTGGGGATGTGCCATCTTCCATGCACCAGAGAATCACGATATGGAGACTAGATGGTATTATCGAAAATATTGAAGTCGATCAAGGCTATTTTAAAGCTCCAATCAACCATGTCGACAGGCGTAATTTTGACAAACACTTGGCCAATATTGCTCTGTGCAATCCGGCCAATTTTGCTTTCACCCCAGACGAAGATGTTTATTGTTCGTTACATCTGCGTCATGTTCAGGGTTTTCAATGGGACAGAGAAGTGGTAGGAGATGACATCCTGCCATACCTTGATGTGTCTGGGATAACCCCAATAGGTTGGGGAAGCGAATTCGGTGATGATGACTGAATTCGAAGTACTAAAAAGGATTTAAGCTTACATAGGCGAAAGTAAGTTACAAATGGCTTTAGAGACTGAAATGGAAAATGTGGTTGTAGAAGCCAATCAAGATTCACACCAAGAAGGTCTTAGTAAGGACTTCGATCCAGAACCTCCTGATAGGGTTCAGGAAGAACAACAAAGGCTCGATGTAATTTATGATGATGAGCCTTTGGGTTTCGAGAAGGATCCGTTAGCATCCATCATTAAGATGCTAGTGCAAGATCCCCTTCAAGAAATTAACCTGGGAGAGGGGGAAACAAAGAGGCCAACATATATAAGTGCCAACATCAGCGCATAGCTCAAGGTCGAAGTAATCCAACTACTAAAGGAGTTTAAAGACTGTTTCACGTGGGATTATGACAAGATGCCTGGTTTAAGAAGGGATTTGGTCGAACTAAAGTTGCCAATAAAGCCTGGAAAGAAGCCTATCAAGCAGAATCTGAGACGGTTTGCACTGGCAGTTCTATCGAAGATCAAAGAAGAGGTCGAAAGGCTTCTCCGATGTAACTTCATTTGCACATCCAAGTATGTCGAATGGTTAGAAAATATTGTGATTGTTATGAAAAAGAGTGGATCTTTGAGAGTATGCATAGATTTTAGAGATTTAAATGTTGTAACTCCAAAAGACGAATATTCAATGCCTGTGGAGGAAATGCTAGTCGATTCTGCCGCAAGCCACGAATAACTTAGTATGCTTGATGGGTATTCTGGATATAATCAAATATTTATTGCTGAAGAGGATGTCTCGAAGACAGCCTTTTGATGCCCTAGAGCCTTAGGCACTTACAAATGGGTAGTGATGCCTTTTGGTTTAAAGAATGTTAGGGAAACGTATCAAAGGGCGATGAATTTGATCTTCCATGATTATATAGAGACTTTTATGCAAATATACATTGATGATATTGTTGTTAAGCCTGTTTTAGGGAAGAGTCATATTGACCATCTTCGACAATCTTTCGAAAGGAAGAGAAGACATGGTCTGAAAATGAATCCCCTCAAATGTGCTTTCTGTGTGCAGGAGGGAGATTTCTTAGGCTTTGTGGTCCACAAAAAAGGAATTGAAATAAACCAGAATAAGACTAAGGCCATAATGGAAGCGAAAGCGCCATTGACAAAGAAAGAATTGTAGTCATTGTTGGGCAAGATTAACTTCTTGAGGAGGTTTATATCAAATCTCAGCGGAAAAGCTCAAGCTTTCTTACGTCTGCTTCGACTCAACAAGGAAGGGTTCAAATGGGGGAAGATCCAACAAGAAGCCTTCGAAAAAATCAAGGATTACTTGAGTCATCCTATGATTCTGTCACCGTCTTGTAGGAATAAAAGAATGAGGTTGTATATATCTGCATCGGATAAAACTTTAGGGAGCATGTTGGCTCAAGAGGACAAAAATGGTGTCGAAAGAGCCATTTAATACCTTAGTAGAGTTTTACATGATGCAGAAACTAGGTATAGTATAGTTGAAAATTGTGTTTATGCTTGTATTTATCTTGTACAAAGTTGAAGCATTATATAAAACCAGTTGATGTTTATGTTTCGTCCCATTTCGATATCATTAAACATATGTTATCCAAACCAATTTTGCATAGTCAAATTGGTAAATGGGCGTTAGCTTTGACTGAGTATTCCTTAACAATCTGCCTTTAAAGGCTATGAAAGGACAAGTGGTAGCAGACTTTATAGTCGACCACTCAATAAATGAAAGTAATATAACCTATCTCAAACTCGAGCCTTGGAAATTATATTTTGACGACTCTAGTCATAGAGATGGAACTGGTGTAGGAGTGTTGATTATTTCTCCTGATAAAATTCCAACAAAATTCAAATATAAATTCAAAGGTCTTTGTTTGAATAATGAAGCTGAATATGAGGCTTTAATAGCCGGACTTGAAATATTGTTGGAATTGGGGGCAACTCGAGTCGAAATAATTGGAGATTCAGAGTTATTTATAAAGAAAATTACAAATGCGTCAAAGAAAATCTCATTATATACTTCACAATAGCCAATCAATTACCAAAAAGATTCGAAGTGGTCAGCATTCGACGCATACCTCGATTGGAGAATCAAGTGGCTAATGATTTGGCCCAGATTACTTCAGGGTATAAAATTTTGAAAGAGAAACTATAAAATGAAGTCGAAGTCAGAGGAAGAGTTGTGTCAACTAGACTATCTCCATTAGATATGGAAACGACGAAGCTAGGATGCGCTGACAAAGAGAATTTTGAAATACTCGAAATAGATAGCTTGGTGGATGGAGATTGGAGGAAACCAATAGTGGAGTATCTGCAAAATCCAACGACATCCACAGAAAGGAAAGTCATGTATCGTGCTTTAATTTATGTTCTTTTAGGAAATGAGTTGTTTAAAAAGACTCCTGAGAGAGTTTTGCTTAAATGTCTTAGTAAATCAGAGGCTTATTTAGCCCTTTCGACTGTCCATAGCGGGGTGTGTGGGGCACATCAGGTTGGCCATAAGATGAAATTGTTTTTGTTTCGACAAGGCATGTATTGGCCCACCATATTGAAAGACTATATCAAATTTGCTAAAGGATGCCAAGAGTGCCAAGTACACGCAGGCATACAACATGTTCCCACAAGTGAATTGTATTTTATAGTTAAACCATGGCCCTTTAGGGGCTAGGATTTGAATTTGGTTAGAGAAATTCGACCAGCATCATCCAAAAATCAAAGATATATTTTGGTAGGTATCGACTATTTCACAAAATGGATCGAAGCCATACCTTTGCCAAATGTCGACCAAGAAGATGTAATTGAATTCATCAAACAACACATTATCCATAAACTTAGAATCCCAGAAACCATTACACCAGATCAAGGATCAATTTTTACTGGTCGAGAGATGCAAGGTTTCGCTAAGGAAATGGGTTTTAAATTGTTGACTTCCACGCCTTATTATGCTCAGGCTAATGGTCAGGTCGAAGCAGAAAACAAGATAGTGATAGGTCTAATTAAGAAACATGTGGGAGAGAAGCCTAGAAATTGGCACAAGACTTTAGATCAAGTGCTTTGGACATGTCAAACTTCTCCCAAAGAATCGACCAACGCAACCCCGTTTCGACTAACATTTGGCCATGATGCAGTGTTGCTAGTGGAAATCTACCTACAGTCAACCAGGATCCAAAGGCACCATGAGATTCCATCAGAATCCTATTTGGAGCATGATGTTAGACGAATTGGTTGATTTGGACGAAGAATTATTTAATGCCTTAGAATTGTTAAGAAGACAGAAGAAAATAGTAGAGAAATCGTATAACAAAAAAGTTAAGGTCAAAATGTTTTCGCCAAAAGAATTGGTTTAGAAAGTAATTTTACCAATGGATAAAAAAGATAGAGCCTTAGGTAAGTGGTCCCCTAAATGGGAAGGACCTTTTCAAGTTATACAAGTATTTTCTAACGGTGCGTACGAAATCGAAGAATTAGATAAAGATAAAAGAATCTTGAAGATAAATGGGAAATATTTGAAAAAATATAAGCCTACACTTAAAGAAATAAAGATCACTAGAGAATAACTATAGGAGAAAAGCAAAGCTAAAATGGTAAATAATAATATGCCAAAATGGCTTTGTCCGTTACAAAAATGCCACAAAGGTCCAAAGTCATAATTTGCTAAGAAGGTGTCGCTACCGTGAAAAACGGGTGCCGGAAAAACAGAAGAGTCGCCACCTTTCGTTATTTATCCCTCAGAACGGGAAAGGAAACAATTGGAAAAACCTGACGAAAAGGTATAAGACAAGGTCATCGCAACCATTGTCTGGATTCGGGAGTCGGTTACGCAAGGGGAAGGTTGTAATACCCAAATTTTTACCCCTAAGATCCCACATTTCATTTGCATATCATTCCACAAACAAGATCATACTTTTTGATTCTCTTAGGTCCCTTGTTGTTTCTTACTTTCTTTATGTTTGTTTCTGTTTACTAACATCTAACCAAAATATCAAAAATATTTTTTCAATTTGTTTGTTTCTTCTTTTTCTCTGTGTGTTTAGGGTTTTACAAAGAGATTAATGGCAAAGAAATTCATTCAAGTTTAAATCAGATGGACGTTTGACCTCATCTTGGTCAAACTATCAAGGGTTTGCTTCAACTGTGAATTACCCGCGGTGTGTTCTATGAGAAGTTTGGTCCAGAAATCCAGAGAATTACGTCAAAGATCAAAATGGAAGGTGCAAGTAATGTCCTGGTATATGAGTAGTTGTGTTCATTTTTTATCAGAGGTGAAGGTGGAGAATAGGGCGTGGAAAGTTGATGCTGGAAGTAGATCTATTGATTTAGAGCTGACTACATTATCAAGTGCCAATCATATCAAAATGACTCCAAGTTGACTAGAGTGCTTCAGTCTTCTCTCAGTGGTCATGGACGTGTATCTCTTATTTGCACGGTAACCCCTTCATCAAGTAGCAGCGAAGAGACACATAATGCATTGAAGTTTGCTCACCGGGCAAAGCACATTGAAATACAGATAGCACAAATATTTCTTTCTCGTCATGCCATTTGCTTGAGAAACTTCTAGTGAAATTACTTCCTATACAGTGGCCACATGCTTGTTGCTGTACTTACAGCTATGGCTTGGACAGAAGCGTATGGAGGTTTCAGTTCAGCTCTTGTATGGCTTCTTGTAGTTCACAGTGCCCAAAGAGAAGTTCGAGAACGCCATCACTACTCTGTAGACTGCATTGTAGCCATATATGTGGGAATCCTTCTGTGGAAAATGACAGGTTTTATTTGGTGGTTTGTTTATGCTGATATTGGCCAGGTCGCAAGTGTGTTGAATTATAGCCAGCCAAATAGAACAAATGTCCCAGTTGGCGGCGTATACTTCATCGCACGAACGGGCACGGATACTTAGTGGATCTAGTTCATGTTTTGCTGGTGGGAACCGTATGATACTCCTGAATGTACTTTAGAAGGCTATTTTGTCATTAAAAAATTCTAGCAATCCATCTACCCTTGCCTTTGTTGAGGCACTTCTTCAATTCTATCTGCATCATGTGGTTTCAACGTCACCCTCTTTGTCACCGAACTCTCACTGCACTGCACTTCTCTCTCTGATTCCCATTCCATGTATCTCTGCTAAATATTCTACAGATCCAACATGGCCAACTTCCTCTCCCAGTTCCAAACCATCAAGAACTCTTCCGATCGCCTCGTCATTTCAGTGGAGGATGTGAGTGATTTGCGGCCAACTGTCAAGCCTGCTTTTGAGGCGCGGTTGCCGTTCAAGAGAGCAAGTTTGAATAACAAGGCGAGGAACCCTGTATTGGTTGAGAAATCGTCGGCGGGTTCAGCTTCAGCTTCTGTGTTATTTCAACCTTTTTGAAGTAAGTAAAAAGGATCAATTTGTTTTTCAGAGTAAACCAGAAGCTTGAGGGTCCCCTTTTGTTGAGTTTAAAACACATGCATCGAAGATTGATGGCAAAGAAGGAAAGGTGAAGGAAAAAAGTGGCAATGTGAGAATGAAAAAAAAATATAGTGAATTTGAAGCATTCTGCACCAGTACAGCCTTGGAGTGGGCATGGTTTTGTTTTTAAAGGAAGTGTTCCACAACAAGATCATCCTCAAGGTTCTTCAGAGACTTGTTCGCCTATGGAGGTCTCTCCTTATCACGAAAAACTGGCTGAGAATCGAACCTCTAGGGAAAGTTCAGTGATATCCAATGAGTCATTTGGTGTTGACACTAATGATAATGAAGCAATGAATTTTTGTTGATCACATTGATGAAGATTTGATTGGGGCAACTCAAAACATGAATATAAATGAAAGTAGTGAAGTTGCGTGTCGAATTGGGAGGGCAGTCACTGGACATATTGACATGGTTTATGATCTGCTTCAATATGGCAAGAGCATTTTATTTGTTGGAAGGCCTGGGGTTGGGAAGACTACTGTTATGAGAGGATTGCTCGTGTAATGTCAGATGAGTTTCATAAAAGAGTGGTGATTGTCGATACCAGTAATGAAATTGGAGGTGATGGCAATATTCCTCATGCAGCAATAGGTGGTGCACGGAGAATGCAGGTACCCATGCCATCAATGCAACATAGTGTGATGATTGAGGCAGTAGAAAATCACATGCCTGAGGTGATTATAGTAGACGAGATTGGCACAGAAGCTGAAGCTCATGCTTGCCGGTCAATTGCTGAGCGAGGCATCATGCTCATAGGGACTGCCCATGGGCAGCAGATTGAGAATGTCATGAAGAATCCTACACTCTCTGACCTGATTGGCGGAATTGAAAGCGTTACTCTAGGAGATGCAGAAGCCAGAGCAAGAAAATGTCAGAAGACAATTCTTGAGAGGAAAGGTCCTCCAACATTTGATTTCTTGATTGAGATGAGAGACAGACACTACTGGCTTACGCATCAAACCGACAAAAGCGTAGGTATGTTGCTTCGAGGCAAGAGTCCACAAGTTGAGGTACGCAACAGAGATGTAAAAAATTGAAGGAAGAACATGCTTCATTTCATGATCTTGCTGATAGAATGATTGAGGACAAAGACAATGAAATATCAAGACTTCTAGATGAAAATAAGAATCTCCGCGAATCTCTTCAATCCAGACCACGCGCCAGTCAGAATGATCATTACAACACAGCCTTGCATCAATTGGATTCGAGTAATTTAAGTCCCTCAGATGCTGAACATCAAATTCTGATTTTGGCTAGACAACAGGCCCAAAGGGAGGAAGAGCTGGCACAGTCGCAGCGCCATATTTTAGCTCTTCAAGAAGAAATTGAGGAGCTTGAACATGAAAATCGTCTCCACAGCCAACAGGAGGCAATGTTGAAGTCTGAGCTTCGCAGCATGGAAAGAGCGAAGAAAAGGGAAAGTGTAGACATACAAATAATTGTTGTGAAAAGAGATGGTCACTGGAAGATGATGCAGAATTATATTGGTGCAGATGTAACGTCACTGGTTACACTCCCGGTTATTATATTTGAACCAATGACTATGATTCAAAAAATGGCAGAGTTGATGGAGTACTCCCACCTGTTAGAGGAAGCAGATAAATCAGAGGATCCTTATATGCAGTTGGTATATGCATCGTCATGGGCCATATCTGTGTACTTTGCATACCAACGAACCTGGAAGCCTTTTAATCCTATCCTTGGAGAGACTTATGAATTGACTAACCATAATGGAATTACATTCCTTGCGGAACAGGTTAGTCATCATCCCCCAATGAGTGCTGGGCATGCCGCCGAACTCACCGTCGGTAACGACGCTGTTTCATTCACCAACCGCGATTCCTCTAAGGTTTTCAAACCTTCCAAAGTTGAATTATTTGAAGATGATGAAATTCTGGTGTTGGAGTTTCCAGAGGAAATAGCTGTTGGATTGGGTGTGTTGAATATTCAGTTTGAAGGAATATTGAATGATAGAATGAAAGGCTTTTACAGAAGCAAATATGAGCATAATGGTGACAAGAGGAATAGGGCTGTTACACAGTTTGAACCAGCTGATGCCAGAAGATGCTTTCCTTGTTGGGATGAACCTGCTTGCAAGGCTACTTTCAAGATTACATTGGATGTGCCTTCCGACCTTGTTGCTCTTTCCAACATGCCAGTTGCTGAAGAAAAAGTTGATAACAATCTCAAAACTGTTGCATATCAAGAATAACCAATCATGTCAACGTATTTGGTTGCTGTCGTTGTTGGTTTGTTTGATTACGTAGATAGATCATCTCTCTGCCGGCTAGTTGTTTTATCATTGCTGCTGTAAATCCTGTTGGAGGGATACGTGATTCCTCGAATTTGTTTGCACAAGATTTTGAATTGACAGATCCTGCTATTACTTGTTTTGATATCCTCTGTGTTGTGAACGACGTGATTAATCCACTCACTGATGAAATGCTTGTGAAGTTTGTTGTTGACAGTCATATGGGGGATGTGGTGATCAGCTTGCTGTACTAGCTGCATTTGAATGCTGGAACAATTCGGAAAAAAATGAGTCTGGAAGCACGGTTTTGTTCGCAGTATTATGTGTCTGCAGGTGCCATGAAAATGTTATCTGGCATGCGTATGCAGCTCCAAACAGAACTTATCCGATTTGGATTTATTCCTTCAGATGTTTCAAGTTACAGCATGAGTGCATAATGCGGTTTTGTTATCAGGTATGTATCCAATGGTTGGGAGATTATGTTTTCCAAATAAAGGTGCAGAGAGAGCATTGGAATTTCCCCAGAACCTGTGCCTGAAATATCGCAAACTGATGATGAAGGGATATTCCATGATATCACTAGGTTAGAAGAGAATTATCAAAGACAGATTTACAAGAAGAAAGGCTTGCTAGAAGGGTTATTAAAATCTGCCTCAGTGACAAAGAGTAGGGAAAAGGAATTAGCGGAACAAGATATATGGATTCAGATGAAGGAAATTATCAAGTTTACAGGACCAGCAACTGGACTTTGGATCTGTGGACCGTTAATGAGTTTAATCGATACCGCGGTTATTGGTCAGGAAAGCTCCATTGAGCTTGCCGCTTTAGGTCCTGCCACTGTTGTTTGCGATTACATGAGCTATGTGTTCATGTTTCTATCAGTTGCCACTTCCAATATGGTTGCTACTGCCCTTGCGAAACAGAAGAGAAGAAGTGCAGCATCACATATCTGTCTTGCTTTTTATTGGGTTGGCTTGTGGCTTCTTGATGCTTTTATTCACATGGCTATTTGGTGCTACCACACTCACTGCTTAATCTAGGTCTTAATAGACAAATGTTATATGTTAGTCCGAATTAGTGTTACAAATTAGCCATACAAGATGATTGATTCACATTACATTTACACTGTCAAACGATGCTATGCTATGTCTGAAGAAGAAAAGGCTGCTGCAGAAGCTAGGTGCAGTACACTGTCACAGCTTCCGAAGATACCCTCATTTTTGCTAGACGAGAGCCAATCCACATCACGTACTTGAAAACAGAGCGAAAACGGCTCGAAATTGAGGTTGAGCTGGAGAAACAATTTGTCACTTATCCAAGCCATATTGCAAGCCATGTGAATATAATATCAGCTGACCCCACAAGCAGAAATCCATGTCACACTTAAATGAGCTGAAAGAGAAAAATTGCAAAACGACATGTCAAATACCAGCAAAAAAATATCACGCACAACACACCTACTTCAAAACGGCAGAAAATTCTCACAAACTGCAAATCATTTTTCACTCATTCTCATCTATAAATAGAATTCATCCCTCACTCTATTCTTCAAGCTTTTCAAGCCAAAAAATCTCTGCTGATTTTCTTCCTCAATTCCTCACTACCAGAAAAAAAATTTCGTTCATTCTCTTCTCATACTTCATTCCACCAAATTAACTTCAAATCAACCTCAAACACAGATCAATTTCGAACCAGAATTCGTTCAGAAGAAGAAGAGAAGCAAGAAGAAGCTTGGATTGATTTCTTACCTGAGTTTGAAGATCACTGGCTTATACTTTAAATCGGATGGAATTCTTTTTGCTTGCTTTGGAGTGTGCTACAAGTCGGTTAGATCTTTCTTACCTCTAGCTCTTATTTTGTTTTTTTTAGGATAGTCACTTCATCTCCTCCCCTTCTTAAATTTTCAAAACTTTCTCCCTTTTTCAAAACCTTCTTGGTTTCAAACTTCAAAACCGCTTTCGCAGTAAAACCTTGACTTTTGTCAAGTGATTTTTAAACTTTGTTTTTCTTAATAAAAGTCAATCAATGTTAATCATGCTTTGACCAATTTCAAAAGACATAAAAAATACAAAAACTCATCAACTCTTTTTGTGCCTTTATGCACTTTTCACTTTAAAACTTTTTTCATAAAGTTTAGACATGATTCATTTCTATAGTTGAGATGTAAATCTCCTATTCCCCATATTATTAAGACTTTGACATTTTCCACGTTGATGTTGAGTGATAGTCTTGTTGATAATCCAAGCAAATCCTCCATCTTTATGTGACGCAAATGTTGTCTTAATACTCGTGGGTGGATAGTCGCAGTTTTCTCCTTGAAATGACGACTTGTCTGAACATCTAAAATCAATCAAAACCAACAAAATTTTGTCATTTGTACCACGAACTACGGGGTTTTGATTCCATATTGCACTTTATGGGTACGTAGGCATGAGACGATAAGTCTCTCCAAACACAAAAATATAAAAAATAATTCTCTTCTCATCTCCCCAATCTCTTTTTAAACAAACCACTTTCAAACCAAAAAGCGTAAATATTTCAAAGGGCTCCTATAGAGTACTATAGACGTTTTGGGTGCTAACACCTTCCCATTGCGTAACCAACCCCCTTACCCCGATCTCTGTCTCGTGTTCTTATTTTAGAACTCTTTGGTTTTGTTCGCTCTTTTTCCTTTCCTTTATTTGGATAAAATAAAAGTGCGGTGGCGACTCTTGTTTTCTTTGAGTTAAGTTAGTCAATAACTTACACTCACGATTTTTACCGCTACAGAAAAGTGGCGACTCTGCTGGGGACTCCAACGGTTCCTAGTGGGTTTCGCCTACTTTGATTTATTTCTCGCTTTCTGTTTGACTTGTTTGTTATTGATTGTTCTGTTTTGGTGCCTGGTAATTTGTGTGGTGAGATAAGTCCTAACCCGGACTTGAGTGCACTTATGATAGGAGGGTGGTATAGTCTTGTTGGCTTACGTGGAGTAGTCCTTACTAAGCTAACTTGAGATCCCCCGCTCGGTGGAGGCCCCTTTGGAAATTACTGATGTCTTACGAGTAGTCGTAATTGATATTACTTTTTCCGACTGGGAGCCTGAGAAGCTGAGGACCTTAGAACCCTTTAACCCATCTTGGCCTTATTAGGACGTGGTGCGGTGGCTGTTCAGGTGTAGACTTGAATTGGTCGTTACGCGATACCACACTCAGATGAGTTTCTCTTGAGAATATTGTTGGCCGACGAGTAGTCGTTTAAGCCGATAATATCCAAAAGATGGAATTATGATTCTGGGAACTTTTTAGAACCTTGTTCTGCAGGTGATGATATAACCATAGTACATACCATTGTGGGTTGGTTGATTCTTACCTTTGGCTCCATGCTCGTGCCGAACCTTTGAACCTGTGTGCTTTGTATGTCTTGTTTGTGGGTGCTGCATCTTGCACTCATGCATTCATGAGCATTGTGTTTCAGCTGGTTTTTTAAGGATCTCAGAGATTTTCTTTTGCAAACATCGCAGATATTGTTGATTATGGATATTGGAAGGAGAAACACTCAGAAGTACGGTTTTCGGGTTCCTGATCTTACAGAGTTGAGAAAGCTAGTGTCCTTGGTAGATGATCGTTCAGGCTTCTTATCTCGTTATGGGAGACTTTTATTTGTTCTTTCTACCAATATTGAAGACGGAATTCTGAATACCCTTATGCAGTTCTATGATCCTATTTACCGATGCTTCACTTTTCCCGATTATCAGCTCATGCCGACCTTGGAAGAATATGCTTATTTGTTGGGTGTACCGGTTTCTGATAAAGTTCCGTATACTGGTTTGGAGGAAGCTCTTAAGCCTCAAGATATTGCTGAAGCTACCCATTTGACGAAGTCGGATATTGATGCAAATCTAAAGACTAAGGGAGGCCTCAAGGGTTTGACTGCTAAGTTCTTGATTGAGAAGGCTACTTTATTTGCTGACATTGGTCGCACATTGGCGTTTGAGGCTATATTGGCTTTACTCATCTATGGACTAGTCTTGTTTCCTAATATTGATAATTTTGTGGACATTAATGCTATTAGGATTTTCTCGATTGGGAACCCTGTTCCAACTTTGCTTGGTGATACTTATTTTTCCATCCATAGTAGGACTTCTAAGGGAAACGGTACCATTGTTTGCTGTCTACCTCTGTTGTATAATTGGTTCGTTTCACACTTACCTCAGACATCTGCTTTTAGGAAAAACAAGGATTGCTTAAGGTGGTCTCAAAGGATTATGTCTCTTACGCATACTGATATCACTTGGTCTTCTTCGGTTTACGATAATGTCCGGATTATTGATAGTTGTGGAGAATTCTCTAATGTTCCTCTTCTTGGAATACAAGGCGGAATTAACTACAACCCGAGTCTAGCTCGCCGCCAGCTGGGTTACATGCTGAAGGATAGGCCTAAGAATATTTTATTAGAGGGTTTATTCTTTCAAGGAGGGGATGATTCTCTTGGTTTGAGAAGAAGAATGGCTCATGCCTGGACTAAGATTCACAGGTTGGGTAGAGGGGAGCTTGGAAGACAAGTTTGCATTGCTTTGGAACCTTACACACTTTGGGTGAAGAAGAGGGCTATGGAGCTTAAGATGCCTTATCCTATTGAGAAACCTCTGACTACTGTGATCTCTACGCCACTCCCTACGGCAATCCCTGTTTCTTCTGATGATGTGAAGACACTTCAAGATGCTTTGGCTAAGATGAAGGAAGAGAAAGAGATGTGGGAAAGTAAGTTTCAAGCTTCTGACAAAGAGAAGATGGAATTGCAAAAACAGATGAAGGAGAAAGATGACTTGATAGAGTTACTTGAGCGGCGCGCTGTGAAGAGGCATGCAGAGGATTTATTTTCCTCTACTACTCCATCAGCACATCCTCCTACTTCTGGTGCTTGGAAGGGTATTGTGGATCAGCTTGTGCTAGAGAAGATCACCATGAAGCACAACTATGAGAAAGAGATTAAGAGACTCCGAAGGAAGTATCAGCTTGGATCGTCATCAGATGTTCCTTAGGACCTAGCTTTTTCTTATTTTGATATTATTGTATTTTGTACTTCCAAGTGTAACTCTTTCCAATATTCAATGAAATGAGATGTTTATCAGTATTTCAAGAAGTGTTATTTTTCTTTATGATGTTTGTAATTGCTTTATATCTTAAAGATCCTTGAAAACTGGTTGAAACACCTGCATTTTGCATTTGCATTCGCATCATCGTGCATTGTGTGTTGCCTTTTCCAGATGTCTTATTTGTTTCTTTTGGCCTTCCTTCAGTCAAGCTGTCGCATCACTACAACACCCGGGCTAACTCTAAGAAAAAGATGGATCAGTTGCAACAAGAGAATCGTGAGCTCCGTGAAGAGGTATCAACTCTGAAGGATGGTTTGGAGAGACTGACTGCCGCAATGGAAGCTCTGGTGGCTGCTCAGAATCAGCCACCACTACCTCCTCCTTCTCCTGTCCAAGGAACTGTGATTTCTGAAATCGGATCAACGCCCATTTCTGTGGCCCCGATTAATGCTTCTCAATATCAGATGCCCGTTGGTTTCCCTTGGGGCATGCCTAACAATTATGTGCCAGAGGGATATCGACCTCCTGTTCCCGAAGGTTCTAGACTCCCTGCTGTCATGGCTGTACCACCTCCTGTGGTTAATGTTGTTCCTAATGCTGAAGTTCCGGTTGTTCCTACTGTCATACCTGTGCCACCGCCTGTAACTCACGCTATGCCTTATACTGAAGAACAAATTTTCCATACTGCTCCAAGCGAGAGTTTGGATGTTATGGATCGAATAGATGACTTTCAAGATCAGTTTGCTGAAATGCAAAGAGAAATCAGGGCTTTAAGGGGAAAGGAGTTATTTGGAAAGAATGCTCATGAGCTTTGCCTTGTTCCAAATGTGAAGATTCCCGCTAAGTTCAAAGTTCCGGAATTTGAAAAATACAAAGGGAACACTTGTCCGCAAAGTCATTTGATTATGTATGCTAGAAAGATGTCTACCTATACTGACAACCATCAGTTGTTGATCCACTATTTTCAAGATAGTCTTACTGGTGCTGCGCTGAAATGGTATATGGGACTCGATAGTACACAAATCAAGACATTCAACGATCTTTGTGAAGCTTTTGTTCGTCAGTATAAGTATAATCTCGATATGGCGCCAGACCGTGATCAGCTTCGCGCAATGTCTCAAAAAGAGAAAGAAACTTTTAAAGAATATGCGCAAAGATGGCGTGAGATTGCAGCTCAGATAAGCCCTCCGCTTGAAGAGAAAGAAATGACCAAGATTTTTCTGAAGACTCTGGATTCATTTTACTATGAAAGGATGGTTGCGAGCGCTCCTAGTGATTTCACGGAAATGGTTAATATGGGGATGAGATTAGAGGAAGCTGTCCGTGAGGGACGTCTGATAAAAGAAGGAAATTCTGGAAGTACAAAAAAGCCTGGTGTTGGGTTCCCTAAGAAAAAAGAGGGAGAAACTAATGTTATATCTCAGGAAAGGTCTAGAAGACGCAGAGTTGTGAACAACAATGGTAGTCGTCGTCAGCAACAAGTAGCATCTGTTATGCCTGTTGTCAGTAACACCCCTACCGCTCAAGCTACTGCAAGTTATCAACCACGTTTCCAAGAGAAGACAACTCAACAAGGTCGTACACAGAGGAAAACACAATTTGATCCCATTCCAATGACGTATACTGAGCTCTTTCCGGCTTTAATAAAGAATAATTTGGTTCAACCTCGTGATCCGCCGGCTGTTCCAACTGAAATTCCATGGTGGTATAAGCCAGATGCTCATTGCGCATTTCATCAAGGTGCCCCTGGACACGATATCGAAAATTGCTATCCTCTGAAGCATGAAGTTGCAAAGCTCGTAAAAAGCGGTATTCTGTCTTTTGAAGATACCAACCCTAATGTGCAATCAAATCCGTTTCCTAAACATGGTAATGCAACTGTTAATATGGTATATGGCTGTCCTGGTACATACCGTATTTTCGACATTCGCTGGATTCGGAGATCGCTTGTTGAAATGCATGCTACTTTGAGTGAGTTCCATGATATTGAGCATGATTATGCCGCCTGTTGTATTTGTTCTGTGAACCCTCGAGGGTGTGTGATTGTAAAAAGGGACTTACAAAAGATGATGGATGAGAATTTGATTCAGGTTACTGCAAACAGAAATGAAGTGGAGAACGAGGTGAATGTCATAGTCCCACGTTTCAATATTCCTGAGCGGGTTGTAATTTCTTACAATAGTCAGAAATCTGCTGTGACACCTTTGGTTATCCGTTTGCCTGGCCCGACGCCGTATGAATCCGATAAAGCTGTTCCCTACAAATACAATGCTACTATGTTGGAGGATGGAAAAGAGGTTCCCATTCCTTCTCTTCCCTCAGTTGTGACTATTGCTGATGTCGGACGTGTAACCAGAAGTGGTCGAGTATTTGATAATGTGCCTTCAAAGACAAGTGAAGATACTGGGAGTAAGCAAATTCAGTTGAAGACTACTGTGGAGTCTGGTCAATCAAGTGATGTAAATCAGAAGTCAGATAATGATGAGGTATTGAAATTGATCAAGAAGAGTGAATATAATGTGGTGGATCAATTGTTACATACACCGTCAAAAATATCTGTTTTATCTCTGTTAATGAGCTCTGAGGCTCATCGTGAATCGTTGCAGAAAGTATTGGAACAAGCTTATGTAGATCATGATGTGACTGTTAACCAGTTTGATAGCATTGTTGCCAATATCACTGCGTGTAACAATCTGAGTTTTTGTGATGAAGAGTTGACTGATCATGGAAGAAATCATAATTTGGCTCTCCATATTTCCATGAATTGCCAGGAAGACGCTCTATCCAATGTGCTGGTTGATACTGGGTCATCGTTGAATGTGATGCCAAAATCTACTTTGTCCAGATTATCTTATCAAGGTACTCCTATGAGGTTCAGTGGGGTCATTGTGAAAGCCTTTGATGGATCGAGGAAAACCGTGATTGGAGAGGTTGATCTCCCTATCAAGATTGGTCCGTGTTTTTTCCAGATCACTTTTCAAGTCATGGATATTCGTCCTGCTTACAGTTGTCTTTTAGGACGCCCATGGATCCATGAAGCTGGAGCTGTTACTTCGACACTGCATCAAAAGTTAAAATTCGTGCAGAATGGTAAACTTGTTGTTGTTGGTGGAGAACAAGCTATGTTGGTAAGCAGTTTGTCGTCTTTTTCTTATATCGATGCGGAAGAGGATATTGGAACTCCGTTTCAGGCTCTTTCTGTGGTTGATAAAGCTGTTAAGAAGGATGGGGTGTCCATGTCTTCTTTAAAAGATGCACAACGTGCAGTGGATAATGGCCAAGCTGATGGATGGGGCCGAATCATTGAAGTTGCTGAGAAAAAAGATAGAGCTGGTTTGGGTTTTACATCTGGTTCAACCCAAAAAGAGCTGAAGAGTATTCATGAAGTCTTTCGAAGTGCTGGATTCATCCATTGCAAAGATCATTCTACAGCTGCAATTCTTGAAGATGACCAAGAGGAAGAAATGCCCAACTTTGTGACACGTGGATTGATATGCCAGAATTGGATCGCTGTTGATGTTCCTACTGTTGTTCATGTTTCAAAGTAATTTGTTTTTGTTTCTTTCAAAAATCCTTTCACTCTGCCCAAGGTGAAAGTGAATTTGTGAGGGCTTTGTTTCAACTTTTATCATCATCAATAAAATGTTTTTCTGTTTATCCATATGTTGTTTTCCTTTTTTTGCTTTACTTCTGAAAAATAGTAACATAAAAAACCGAAAAAAAGTATGATAATGTTATAATCACTCTTATCTGCATAATATTTTCATTTTTTTGTTCATATTCTAAAATCAAACATAAAATCATTGTGCAGATTGATTGTTAAACCCATTGGAAACAATGACCATATGCCCCCTCCCAACTTTGAGTTCCCTGTGTTTGAAGCGGAAGAGGAGGATATTGAAGAAATTCCTGATGAGATTTCTCGATTGCTTGAGCACGAGGAGAAGGCCATTCAGCCTCATGAAGAGCCGGTGGAATTGGTTAATCTGGGTTCCGATGATGATAAAAAAGAAGTCAAGATTGGGGCACTGCTTCAGTCGGATGTTAAGAAGAGGATGGTAGAGCTTCTTAGAGAATATGTTGACGTGTTTGCTTGGTCCTATCAAGACATGCCTGGTCTTGATACCGGTATTGTGGAGCACCATTTGCCATTAAAGCCTGAATGTTCACCCGTGAAGCAGAAATTGAGAAGAACTCATCCTGACATGGCAGTGAAGATTAAAGAAGAGGTTCAAAAGCAGATTGATGCTGGTTTTCTTGTGACCGTCGAATATCCTCAATGGGTGGCCAATATCGTGCCTGTTCCAAAGAAAGACGGAAAAGTCCGAATGTGTGTTGACTATAGAGATTTGAATAAAGCAAGTCCAAAAGATGATTTTCCACTACCACACATTGATTTGTTGGTAGATAATACTGCTAAGTTCAATATCTTTTCGTTTATGGATGGATTTTCCGGTTATAATCAAATAAAGATGGCACCTGAGGATATGGAAAAAACAACATTCATTACACCTTGGGGAACATTCTGTTACAGAGTGATGCCCTTCGGTTTAAAAAATGCTGGTGCAACGTACCAGAGAGCTATGACCACCTTGTTCCATGATATGATGCATAAAGAAATTGAGGTCTATGTGGATGATATGATTTGTAAGTCGAAGACTGAAGAAGATCATATTAAAAATTTATTGAAGTTGTTTCAACGTTTGAGAAAGTTTAAGCTCCGTCTGAATCCTAATAAATGCACTTTTGGTGTTCGTTCTGGAAAATTGTTAGGCTTTATTGTCAGTCAGAAAGGCATTGAAGTTGATCCTGGTAAAGTTAAAGCTATCCAGGAGATGCCTGCACCCAGAACAGAAAAACAAGTAAGAGGATTCTTGGGACGTTTGAACTATATCTCTCGATTTATATCCAATATGACTGCCACATGTGCACCGATTTTCAAACTTCTCCGCAAAGATCAGGGTTGTGTCTGGACAGAAGATTGTCAGAAAGCTTTCGAAAGAATTAAAGAGTATCTTCTTGAACCTCCTATTTTGTCTCCTCCCGTAGAAGGAAGACCTTTGATCATGTATTTGACCGTGCTAGAAGAGTCTATGGGTTGTGTTCTGGGTCAACAAGATGAATCCGGGAGAAAAGAATTTGCCATTTATTATTTAAGCAAGAAATTCACTGATTGTGAGTCTCGGTACACGATGCTTGAAAAGACATGTTGTGCTCTAGCTTGGGCTGCCAAGCGCCTCCGTCAGTATATGTTGAATTGTACAACTTGGTTGATATCTAAAATGGATCCAATCAAGTATATCTTTGAAAAGCCTGCTTTAACTGGGAGGATTGCTCGTTGGCAAATGTTGTTATCAGAATATGATATCGAGTACCGAACTCAAAAGGCGATAAAAGGAAGTGTTTTGGCTGATCATTTGGCACACCAGCCAATTGATGATTATCAACCTATTCAGTTTGACTTTCCTGATGAGGATGTGATGTATCTAAAGGTTAAAGATTGTGAGGAACCATTACATGAAGAAGGACCTGAGCCTGGATCCCGTTGGGGTTTGATTTTTGATGGGGCGGTTAATGAATATGGCAGAGGTATTGGTGCAATTATTGTTACTCCTCATGGTTCTCATATTCCTTTCACTGCAAGGTTGGTTTTCAATTGCACAAATAATGCGGCTGAGTATGAAGCGTGTATTATGGGCTTGGAAGAAGCTATCGATTTAAGAATCAAGATTCTGGATGTATATGGAGATTCAGCTTTAGTGATTAATCAGATTAAAGGGAAATGGGAGACACGTCAACCTGATCTGATTCCTTATCGTGATTATGCAAGAAGGTTGTCAACTTTCTTCAATAAAGTTGAGTTTCACCATATACCAAGAGCAGAGAATCAAATGGCAGATGCTTTAGCGACTTTATCCTCCATGATTGTGGTAAATCATTGGAATGATGTGCCAAAGATTAATGTGATGCGTCTTGATACACCAGCTCATGTGTTTGTAGTTGAAGAGGTGGTTGATGATAAACCTTGGTATTATGATATTAAATGCTTTCTTCAGAATCAAGAGTATCCACTTGGGGCATCCAAGAAGGATAGGAAAACTTTGAGAAGATTGGCTGGTAGTTTCTTCTTGAATGATGATGTGATGTATAAGAGAAATTATGACATGATCTTGCTCAGATGCGTGGATAGACACGAAGCAGATATGTTGATGAAAGAAATCCATGAAGGATCCTTTGGCACCCATGCCAATGGACATGCGATGGCTAAGAAGATGTTAAGGGCAGGTTACTATTGGCTGACAATGGAATCTGACTGTTGTAAATATGTGAAAAAGTGCCATAAATGCCAGATTTATGCTGACAAGATTCATGTGCCTCCAACTCCTCTCAATGTTATCTCTTATCCATGGCCTTTTTCAATGTGGGGCATTGATATGATTGGAATGATTGAGCCTAAAGCGTCGAACGGACACCGTTTCATATTGGTGGCTATTGACTATTTTACCAAATGGGTTGAAGCTGCATCATATGCAAATGTGACTAAGCAAGTAGTGGTCCGGTTTATCAAGAATCAAATCATCTGTCGGTATGGTGTTCCGAGCAAGATCATCACTGATAATGGGTCAAATTTAAATAACAAGATGATGAAGGAATTATGCGATGAGTTTAAGATTGAGCATCATAATTCTTCTCCTTATAGACCCAAGATGAATGGGGCTGTTGAAGCTGCTAATAAGAATATTAAGAAGATTATTCAAAAGATGGTTGTTACATACAAGGATTGGCATGATATGCTTCCTTTCGCTCTGCATGGGTATCGTACATCCGTTCGCACTTCAACAGGGGCAACCCCTTTTTCTCTTGTTTATGGCATGGAAGCAGTGCTCCCGATAGAGGTTGAAATCCCTTCTATGAGAGTTTTCATGGAAACTGAGTTGGCTGAGGCTGAATGGTGTCAAAGTAGATACGACCAGTTGAATCTGATTGAAGAGAAAAGAATGACGGCTTTGTGTCATGGCCAATTATATCAACAAAGAATGAAGAAAGCATTTGATAAGAAGGTTCGACCCCGTGTGTTCAGAGAAGGTGACCTCGTGCTCAAAAAGATCTCGACTTTTACTACGGATTCTAGGGGCAAGTGGACTCCTAATTATGAAGGCCCATATGTTGTTAAGAGAGCCTTCTCTGGCGGTGCATCAATTCTTACAACTATGGATGGAGAAGAGTTCACTCGTCCTGTGAATGCCGATGCAGTCAAGAAATACTTCGCCTAAAAAATAAAAGAACAGCTCGCTAAGTTGAAAACCTGAAAGGGCGGCTTAGGCAAAAATGAGCGTCTCGGTGGATTGAAAACCCGAAAGGGCGGTCCAGGCAAAAATTAGAGACAAAACAGAAATAATTATCCCGGTAGATTGAAAACCCGAGAGGGCAATCTAGGCAAAAGAGAGGGATCATGGCAAGTAACTGCATCTGGCCAGTCTTGATCGTTTGAAGCAACATTTCCTATCAAAGGTTTTACTTCAAATATTCTCCGCTGAAGTCTCAAGCACAGTTGGAATTCAAAGTTGTTAGGGAGAATAATGGTCATTGTATTTCAATGTAGAACTTTCCATTGTACTTACCATTTTTCAAACTTTGTAATGATCCATGGAGTTACGCCATTTGCGGACTACCATTCTATCAATAGAATTTGGGCCTTTGTCCCTTTGTTTACAATTCTTATTTTGTTTCTGTTTACAGAATTTCATTTTATTTTTTATGATGATTTTTGAAACAAATGTGAATAATTGATTTAAATTTTGAAAATTATAAAAACATTTTTCTTTGATTTGTGAAAATAAAAGAAAGAATATCAACAGTAATCCCAAGAATGGTAGAATCTTGAAGCGAAAAGCGTAAGTGTTCTCTTCAGTAGGGTTCTTTCTTGCCTCTCTGGTAGAATTTATTGGCAGCTCCCCAGTAGAGTTGTGTTGATGTTTCCCCATTTGGGCTATATTAAGGTCTCTTCAGTAAAGTTTGCTGATATTCCCTTAGCAGAGTTTTGTTTCTTTGGATAAACTAGACGAGTGTTGAACGGTTTTCCACAGCAAAGTCTTGATTCAAATGATGGATATGTTTTATTCATTCAACCAGATTATGATCGGACAGTTGAGAAATTTGAAGATCACTTCTCCTTGATTGTTTTTGCCCAGGCGGAGATTTGTCTTTGATGATTCCTAGCGGAGGTTATGCACATTTGCTTTGGATTATTCCTCAAGTAGAGAACAATGTTGAGAAGTGTTGACATAGCAGTCACCTGTCGGGTTGTCTCTCACCTTGTGATTGGGTGTTGATTTAAAATCCCCCACAGTTTGACTTTTTGCTATGATGTTAACTTCTTATTCCCCTGGCAGGGTTGGAAGATTTGTGTTGCTATGTTTTTCTCCAACAGTTTTTTTTCTCAAAGCAAAGTTCATATTGTTGTTCCCTTTTGTTGAATTATTGATGGTTGAAGATTGATCTTTGGGGTCTTTTCCCCAAGCAATATCTCCATTTATTCAGCGAGGTTTGAGCCTTGTGGTAGGATTTATTTTCCTTTGATGGCTCTTGTGTATCTCTTGCAGATTTTCTGTTGCTGATCCCCAGCACGATCTCCAATGATATCTCTAACTCGCAGAGATTAGCCGAGTATTTCAGTGGTGTTGTGGTGTTTTGTTCACCCTCTGTTTGCCCTTTTTGTCTGATTTATCAGCATATTCATACTCATTGAATGCGCATTCATTTTGGTTGAGCATAGCATGACTTTGTTGCATTGTGCATCCTGCATTTTTTGTTGGTATTTCCCTTTTCCCGATGTTGTTATCTCGCAGAATGTGTGTGTCCTCTCTTCATTAGAGTGTCGACCCCTAAGCAGAAAATACCTGTCATTTTTAATTCCCCACTGAGTTTATGCCTCGTGGAAGATGTTTTGTTTAGCTTTCATCCCCGACTTTTATCTGGATGGAATTGTTCCCCAGTTGAGTTATTTCCTCATTGGGTCGAGTCTTGTTTGACCGTTTCTTTCCAGTTTGTTCCTGGATTGAACTTTGGTCTCTTGCAGCAGTTACTTTAGTTTTCCCTGGGCTGTGAAACCGGGATGACGAGAAGGTGGTTTTGAGGATTTATTTTCCTCAGCAGGAATCTGTTATTAATCCCCAATAGAAGGTGAAGATTTGATTTCCCCAGTAGTGTTTTGATAACACTCTCTTGGTAATTACTTATGCAACTTCATGTGGAAGCCTCTTTATTTGAGCAGCTTGTGTAATCTCCAGAAATTTACCTTCTCAATAAATAACATTTCTCTGGCTCATCCTCAACAGAGAAGTTTATTGTGAAGTGATGGATCCTTATCTGATCAGCTTTTCTGTCAATTGGAATTTCTGTGGAATAACTCCCGATGAGAATTCTATTGCATGGTTCAACCTGCTCGTATCTTTTTTTAAAGATCCCCGACAGAGTTGTTAATATCTTTTTCCAACAAATGTTTGTCTCTATTTGAGAAATTTGTTGTGTGTTTGGAGCTGCTCAGTAACAAGTAGCTAATGATATATCTCTTTCTCCTACCCAGTGACAGGTAGTCGAGTATGTTTGTCCTACCCAGTGTCAGGTAGTTGACCTTTTATCTTTTTCTCCTACCCAGTAACAGGTAGTCGAGTCCGTCCTACCCAGTGTCAGGTAGTTGACATGTTGTTTACCCTATCCAGTAACCGATAGATGGTAACCCCTTTCATTCAAGTTTATTATTCTCGCTAAACTACTCAGTAACCAGTAGTTGGCGTTGCTTCTTTTCCTACCCAGTAACAGGTAGTTGATTATATTTCAACAAGTGGATTACTTTTTTACCCAGTAACTGGTAATAGGTAATACATTTCTTTGTTTTCTACCCAGTAACTGGTAGATAACAATTCTCTTGTGTTTTGCACTTATTTTCTACTCAATAACCGGTAGAAAGTATTTTACCTATTCTCTTCGGTTCGAATATCTTCGCCCAGTAACTGGCAGTTGGTATCTCTTTCCCCATTGAGTCGTTTCCTTTCCCTTATCGGAATAGGATCTCACTCTGTTGTTTTATCATGTGGAGTCTCTCTTTTTCTCCCGAGCTTTTGTTTGTCTCTTGTGGCATTATTTCCCCACAGAAGTCTTATGGTCGCATATCATTAGCATAATCATATCATTTTGTGGTCTCTTAGGGTTAAAAATTGGGTTTATTGTTATATTTAAGTCTCTTCTATCTAGTCGAGACAAAGATGTCAATCTTCATATCTCCTATAGAAGAATCTTAAATAGGGGCAGCTGTAATACCCAAATTTTTACCCCTAAGATCCCACATTTCATTTGCATATCATTCCACAAACAAGATCATACTTTTTGATTCTCTTAGGTCCCTTGTTGTTTCTTACTTTCTTTATGTTTGTTTCTGTTTACTAACATCTAACCAAAATATCAAAAATATTTTTTCAATTTGTTTGTTTCTTCTTTTTCTCTGTGTGTTTAGGGTTTTACAAAGAGATTAATGGCAAAGAAATTCATTCAAGTTTAAATCAGATGGACGTTTGACCTCATCTTGGTCAAACTATCAAGGGTTTGCTTCAACTGTGAATTACCCGCGGTGTGTTCTATGAGAAGTTTGGTCCAGAAATCCAGAGAATTACGTCAAAGATCAAAATGGAAGGTGCAAGTAATGTCCTGGTATATGAGTAGTTGTGTTCATTTTTTATCAGAGGTGAAGGTGGAGAATAGGGCGTGGAAAGTTGATGCTGGAAGTAGATCTATTGATTTAGAGCTGACTACATTATCAAGTGCCAATCATATCAAAATGACTCCAAGTTGACTAGAGTGCTTCAGTCTTCTCTCAGTGGTCATGGACGTGTATCTCTTATTTGCACGGTAACCCCTTCATCAAGTAGCAGCGAAGAGACACATAATGCATTGAAGTTTGCTCACCGGGCAAAGCACATTGAAATACAGATAGCACAAATATTTCTTTCTCGTCATGCCATTTGCTTGAGAAACTTCTAGTGAAATTACTTCCTATACAGTGGCCACATGCTTGTTGCTGTACTTACAGCTATGGCTTGGACAGAAGCGTATGGAGGTTTCAGTTCAGCTCTTGTATGGCTTCTTGTAGTTCACAGTGCCCAAAGAGAAGTTCGAGAACGCCATCACTACTCTGTAGACTGCATTGTAGCCATATATATGGGAATCCTTCTGTGGAAAATGACAGGTTTTATTTGGTGGTTTGTTTATGCTGATATTGGCCAGGTCGCAAGTGTGTTGAATTATAGCCAGCCAAATAGAACAAATGTCCCAGTTGGCGGCGTATACTTCATCGCACGAACGGGCACGGATACTTAGTGGATCTAGTTCATGTTTTGCTGGTGGGAACCGTATGATACTCCTGAATGTACTTCAGAAGGCTATTTTGTTATTAAAAAATTCTAGCAATCCATCTACCCTTGCCTTTGTTGAGGCACTTCTTCAATTCTATCTGCATCATGTGGTTTCAACGTCACCCTCTTTGTCACCGAACTCTCACTGCACTGCACTTCTCTCTCTGATTCCCATTCCATGTATCTCTGCTAAATATTCTACAGATCCAACATGGCCAACTTCCTCTCCCAGTTCCAAACCATCAAGAACTCTTCCGATCGCCTCGTCATTTCAGTGGAGGATGTGAGTGATTTGCGGCCAACTGTCAAGCCTGCTTTTGAGGCGCGGTTGCCGTTCAAGAGAGCAAGTTTGAATAACAAGGCGAGGAACCCTGTATTGGTTGAGAAATCGTCGGCGGGTTCAGCTTCAGCTTCTGTGTTATTTCAACCTTTTTGAAGTAAGTAAAAAGGATCAATTTGTTTTTCAGAGTAAACCAGAAGCTTGAGGGTCCCCTTTTGTTGAGTTTAAAACACATGCATCGAAGATTGATGGCAAAGAAGGAAAGGTGAAGGAAAAAAGTGGCAATGTGAGAATGAAAAAAAAATATAGTGAATTTGAAGCATTCTGCACCAGTACAGCCTTGGAGTGGGCATGGTTTTGTTTTTAAAGGAAGTGTTCCACAACAAGATCATCCTCAAGGTTCTTCAGAGACTTGTTCGCCTATGGAGGTCTCTCCTTATCACGAAAAACTGGCTGAGAATCGAACCTCTAGGGAAAGTTCAGTGATATCCAATGAGTCATTTGGTGTTGACACTAATGATAATGAAGCAATGAATTTTTGTTGATCACATTGATGAAGATTTGATTGGGGCAACTCAAAACATGAATATAAATGAAAGTAGTGAAGTTGCGTGTCGAATTGGGAGGGCAGTCACTGGACATATTGACATGGTTTATGATCTGCTTCAATATGGCAAGAGCATTTTATTTGTTGGAAGGCCTGGGGTTGGGAAGACTACTGTTATGAGAGGATTGCTCGTGTAATGTCAGATGAGTTTCATAAAAGAGTGGTGATTGTCGATACCAGTAATGAAATTGGAGGTGATGGCAATATTCCTCATGCAGCAATAGGTGGTGCACGGAGAATGCAGGTACCCATGCCATCAATGCAACATAGTGTGATGATTGAGGCAGTAGAAAATCACATGCCTGAGGTGATTATAGTAGACGAGATTGGCACAGAAGCTGAAGCTCATGCTTGCCGGTCAATTGCTGAGCGAGGCATCATGCTCATAGGGACTGCCCATGGGCAGCAGATTGAGAATGTCATGAAGAATCCTACACTCTCTGACCTGATTGGCGGAATTGAAAGCGTTACTCTAGGAGATGCAGAAGCCAGAGCAAGAAAATGTCAGAAGACAATTCTTGAGAGGAAAGGTCCTCCAACATTTGATTTCTTGATTGAGATGAGAGACAGACACTACTGGCTTACGCATCAAACCGACAAAAGCGTAGGTATGTTGCTTCGAGGCAAGAGTCCACAAGTTGAGGTACGCAACAGAGATGTAAAAAATTGAAGGAAGAACATGCTTCATTTCATGATCTTGCTGATAGAATGATTGAGGACAAAGACAATGAAATATCAAGACTTCTAGATGAAAATAAGAATCTCCGCGAATCTCTTCAATCCAGACCACGCGCCAGTCAGAATGATCATTACAACACAACCTTGCATCAATTGGATTCGAGTAATTTAAGTCCCTCAGATGCTGAACATCAAATTCTGATTTTGGCTAGACAACAGGCCCAAAGGGAGGAAGAGCTGGCACAGTCGCAGCGCCATATTTTAGCTCTTCAAGAAGAAATTGAGGAGCTTGAACATGAAAATCGTCTCCACAGCCAACAGGAGGCAATGTTGAAGTCTGAGCTTCGCAGCATGGAAAGAGCGAAGAAAAGGGAAAGTGTAGACATACAAATAATTGTTGTGAAAAGAGATGGTCACTGGAAGATGATGCAGAATTATATTGGTGCAGATGTAACGTCACTGGTTACACTCCCGGTTATTATATTTGAACCAATGACTATGATTCAAAAAATGGCAGAGTTGATGGAGTACTCCCACCTGTTAGAGGAAGCAGATAAATCAGAGGATCCTTATATGCAGTTGGTATATGCATCGTCATGGGCCATATCTGTGTACTTTGCATACCAACGAACCTGGAAGCCTTTTAATCCTATCCTTGGAGAGACTTATGAATTGACTAACCATAATGGAATTACATTCCTTGCGGAACAGGTTAGTCATCATCCCCCAATGAGTGCTGGGCATGCCGCCGAACTCACCGTCGGTAACGACGCTGTTTCATTCACCAACCGCGATTCCTCTAAGGTTTTCAAACCTTCCAAAGTTGAATTATTTGAAGATGATGAAATTCTGGTGTTGGAGTTTCCAGAGGAAATAGCTGTTGGATTGGGTGTGTTGAATATTCAGTTTGAAGGAATATTGAATGATAGAATGAAAGGCTTTTACAGAAGCAAATATGAGCATAATGGTGACAAGAGGAATAGGGCTGTTACACAGTTTGAACCAGCTGATGCCAGAAGATGCTTTCCTTGTTGGGATGAACCTGCTTGCAAGGCCACTTTCAAGATTACATTGGATGTGCCTTCCGACCTTGTTGCTCTTTCCAACATGCCAGTTGCTGAAGAAAAAGTTGATAACAATCTCAAAACTGTTGCATATCAAGAATAACCAATCATGTCAACGTATTTGGTTGCTGTCGTTGTTGGTTTGTTTGATTACGTAGATAGATCATCTCTCTGCCGGCTAGTTGTTTTATCATTGCTGCTGTAAATCCTGTTGGAGGGATACGTGATTCCTCGAATTTGTTTGCACAAGATTTTGAATTGACAGATCCTGCTATTAC
Organism: Lathyrus sativus; assembly: GCA_963859935.3. NCBI lineage: Eukaryota > Viridiplantae > Streptophyta > Magnoliopsida > Fabales > Fabaceae > Lathyrus > Lathyrus sativus. The sequence continues at coordinate 619,475,707 of OZ012741.1, forward strand.
TTGTTTTGATATCCTCTGTGTTGTGAACGACGTGATTAATCCACTCACTGATGAAATGCTTGTGAAGTTTGTTGTTGACAGTCATATGGGGGATGTGGTGATCAGCTTGCTGTACTAGCTGCATTTGAATGCTGGAACAATTCGGAAAAAAATGAGTCTGGAAGCACGGTTTTGTTCGCAGTATTATGTGTCTGCAGGTGCCATGAAAATGTTATCTGGCATGCGTATGCAGCTCCAAACAGAACTTATCCGATTTGGATTTATTCCTTCAGATGTTTCAAGTTACAGCATGAGTGCATAATGCGGTTTTGTTATCAGGTATGTATCCAATGGTTGGGAGATTATGTTTTCCAAATAAAGGTGCAGAGAGAGCATTGGAATTTCCCCAGAACCTGTGCCTGAAATATCGCAAACTGATGATGAAGGGATATTCCATGATATCACTAGGTTAGAAGAGAATTATCAAAGACAGATTTACAAGAAGAAAGGCTTGCTAGAAGGGTTATTAAAATCTGCCTCAGTGACAAAGAGTAGGGAAAAGGAATTAGCGGAACAAGATATATGGATTCAGATGAAGGAAATTATCAAGTTTACAGGACCAGCAACTGGACTTTGGATCTGTGGACCGTTAATGAGTTTAATCGATACCGCGGTTATTGGTCAGGAAAGCTCCATTGAGCTTGCCGCTTTAGGTCCTGCCACTGTTGTTTGCGATTACATGAGCTATGTGTTCATGTTTCTATCAGTTGCCACTTCCAATATGGTTGCTACTGCCCTTGCGAAACAGAAGAGAAGAAGTGCAGCATCACATATCTGTCTTGCTTTTTATTGGGTTGGCTTGTGGCTTCTTGATGCTTTTATTCACATGGCTATTTGGTGCTACCACACTCACTGCTTAATCTAGGTCTTAATAGACAAATGTTATATGTTAGTCCGAATTAGTGTTACAAATTAGCCATACAAGATGATTGATTCACATTACATTTACACTGTCAAACGATGCTATGCTATGTCTGAAGAAGAAAAGGCTGCTGCAGAAGCTAGGTGCAGTACACTGTCACAGCTTCCGAAGATACCCTCATTTTTGCTAGACGAGAGCCAATCCACATCACGTACTTGAAAACAGAGCGAAAACGGCTCGAAATTGAGGTTGAGCTGGAGAAACAATTTGTCACTTATCCAAGCCATATTGCAAGCCATGTGAATATAATATCAGCTGACCCCACAAGCAGAAATCCATGTCACACTTAAATGAGCTGAAAGAGAAAAATTGCAAAACGACATGTCAAATACCAGCAAAAAAATATCACGCACAACACACCTACTTCAAAACGGCAGAAAATTCTCACAAACTGCAAATCATTTTTCACTCATTCTCATCTATAAATAGAATTCATCCCTCACTCTATTCTTCAAGCTTTTCAAGCCAAAAAATCTCTGCTGATTTTCTTCCTCAATTCCTCACTACCAGAAAAAAAATTTCGTTCATTCTCTTCTCATACTTCATTCCACCAAATTAACTTCAAATCAACCTCAAACACAGATCAATTTCGAACCAGAATTCGTTCAGAAGAAGAAGAGAAGCAAGAAGAAGCTTGGATTGATTTCTTACCTGAGTTTGAAGATCACTGGCTTATACTTTAAATCGGATGGAATTCTTTTTGCTTGCTTTGGAGTGTGCTACAAGTCGGTTAGATCTTTCTTACCTCTAGCTCTTATTTTGTTTTTTTTAGGATAGTCACTTCATCTCCTCCCCTTCTTAAATTTTCAAAACTTTCTCCCTTTTTCAAAACCTTCTTGGTTTCAAACTTCAAAACCGCTTTCGCAGTAAAACCTTGACTTTTGTCAAGTGATTTTTAAACTTTGTTTTTCTTAATAAAAGTCAATCAATGTTAATCATGCTTTGACCAATTTCAAAAGACATAAAAAATACAAAAACTCATCAACTCTTTTTGTGCCTTTATGCACTTTTCACTTTAAAACTTTTTTCATAAAGTTTAGACATGATTCATTTCTATAGTTGAGATGTAAATCTCCTATTCCCCATATTATTAAGACTTTGACATTTTCCACGTTGATGTTGAGTGATAGTCTTGTTGATAATCCAAGCAAATCCTCCATCTTTATGTGACGCAAATGTTGTCTTAATACTCGTGGGTGGATAGTCGCAGTTTTCTCCTTGAAATGACGACTTGTCTGAACATCTAAAATCAATCAAAACCAACAAAATTTTGTCATTTGTACCACGAACTACGGGGTTTTGATTCCATATTGCACTTTATGGGTACGTAGGCATGAGACGATAAGTCTCTCCAAACACAAAAATATAAAAAATAATTCTCTTCTCATCTCCCCAATCTCTTTTTAAACAAACCACTTTCAAACCAAAAAGCGTAAATATTTCAAAGGGCTCCTATAGAGTACTATAGACGTTTTGGGTGCTAACACCTTCCCATTGCGTAACCAACCCCCTTACCCCGATCTCTGTCTCGTGTTCTTATTTTAGAACTCTTTGGTTTTGTTCGCTCTTTTTCCTTTCCTTTATTTGGATAAAATAAAAGTGCGGTGGCGACTCTTGTTTTCTTTGAGTTAAGTTAGTCAATAACTTACACTCACGATTTTTACCGCTACAAAGGTATTAGCACCCCTCACGTCCATCGTACTCGATGGGATCCACGCTTGTTGGTTTGTCTACGGGTGAAAAATAATCTATCTACGGCTGCTAAAGCTAAACGGAAACAACTGACTCGATAGAGTATCGCGCTCTATGCCTACGTATTCCCTCGTGCAATGGGAAAGTCAGAGTCAACGTAGTTCGAGAAACTACGGGGGAGATTGCTCGCCGAGATATCGCATCTCGTGCCTATGTACTTTCACACGACGTGAAAGATCAGAGCAAACGTAGTTCGGGCTAACTACAGGCAAGACAGGGGTGTTCTCGATCACACGGGGGTGAGAGAAAGGATTGGCGATACTAGCGTACGCATTCTAGCAGTTAGGTGTATGCTGCTCGCTCGACGGAGACTTAGGCGTTACCTGTTTGCGGTAGAACGGACGTAGTATGTCAGGGTTCAAAGGTATGGGAACCTACGGGACTTAGAACTACGGTCTGGTCTCAATTGCGCTCGGGAAAGAGAAAAGGAACATCAGTCGTTAGCGGGAAAGTCTCAATCGCACGGAAGCGAGAGAACATAGACGTTAGTTGTTAGTATGCTCGCTAGGATATCGCATCCTATGCCTACATATTCTAGTCTGGTACAAGAAATCAGAGTAGTTTCAGTTTAGCTAACTACAGCAAAACAGGGAGAAGGGAGAAGGGAGCTCGCTAGGATATCGCATCCTATGCCTACGTACTCTCGTCTGGCACGAGAGATCAGAGCAAACGTAGTTCGGCGCACGGGGAAAACAAGTCTCGATTGCACAGGGGCAAGAGAAGGGATCTTGATCGCCTGAATACGAGAGAAAAGGGTTTCGATCGCACGGGGGCGAGAACAAAGAGGAAGCATGCCTAACACGTCTAAACAGGAAGGAACTCGGGACACACACGCAAGAACCTAAGGCGTAGGAGCGAGTGCGTCGTATATCACCCAAGGGACATATACTAAACACCCTAAACGATCGAGGGGAGACCGCTCGATTGTCATTTTCCACGTATCTAACGCTACAGCTCACAACACTCGATGGTTGCACAAAGACTTGAATAGGAAGATGTTATCGAACGAAGCGGCTCCGTTGGCGCTCGACATGTGCGCAAGCTCCATTCCAATCTTCTCCTCTCTGGATCCTTGATGAGGACGCTCGAACCAGAACCAATGTAACGCTTAGACCGTCATGATTTGACTTATACGATAAATCAAACTCTAAGAGGTAGCGTATTGATATCCGTGTCAAAGACAAGATAGAGAAATGATATCGAAAATTATTCTCCAATTGAATCATGTCACACGGCCAGCCAAAAATAAAATCAGAGATAAAATCGGATAAGAAATGAGAAATGAGGAGAGAAATCTAATACAAATGGAAATAATATCCTACTCCTAAATTTGAAATTAAATTCCTAATAGAAAATACTCTAAAGAAATATTAAAAGGAACTTGCATACAGAAAAAAAATAGCATGGAAATTCTATATAAAATCCTATACTATTCTATAAGAAGAATAGAATATAAATTCTAAAAATATAAAAATCTATATTAAAAATGTAATAATATTCTAAACTATAAACTATAATCCCTAAAAGAAAATAGAAAAATAAAACTAATACTATTGCAATCACACATCCTGAAGAGGAGTGTAAAATGCAGAAAAACCAACTCTGGGCCCAGCCCATAATACAACAGCTAGAGAAAAAAACAAACAAAGCAAAGGGAACTGGGGGTGTGATACTGAAACTCGTTGGGCCCAGCCCAACAGTCAACAAAAATCTCCCCCAGGGGTGCGTAAGGGAAACAGGGTGCGCAGGCAAAAAATGCTCTGGGCCCAGGCCCACAATCACCAAATATTCCAGCAAGGGGGGTGCGAAGTGGTATGGAGGTGTGTTAGTCCAAAATTGAAACAGATTGGGCCCAGCCCACGAAGGCCTTCCCTCTTTCCTTCTTCCAAACCAAACTCTGAAACCCCAGGTCTCTCTATCCTTCCCCGTTTCCCACATCGCCGTCACCTCCAACATTAATTCACCGCCGCCGGTAAAAACTCCCCTCAACGTCAACCGTCCACTTCAACTTAAACTTCTCTCAAACTTTCTCTATTCAACCTTCATGAAGGAGACTCATTCGTACCACTTGAGGCGAACTGAAAATCCATGGATTCGGACGAACTGTTTGACAGATGACCTACAATGGAGTTGCTCTGCGCATCCGGGATCCTGATTAGCATGTCGAGGAGTCATTTGTGAAGACGGATGGATGACGAAAACGAGTTGGTAGATACAAAGTTTGATTCGATTCTTGATGAAGATTTAAGGAGAGGATGAAGATATGAAAGATCTTCGCGAAGCAGAAGAAAATTCGATGAGTCCTTGAAGATTTCTGAGAAAACGGTTGAAGATGATGAATCTGGATAATTCTGTTATAGTGATGAACGAAGATCTTGAACAAGATCTAAGGAAGATATAATGAAAACGTATGAACATTTTTCTAGATAATTCTCTGAAGAACTTGATCGAAGGTGATGAAGATCGGAAGGGATCTGGAAACTGTTTGAAGATTGACGAACATGCTTGATGGAGTTTTGGATTTTCTGGAAAATGATTGTTGCAGATGATGAAGTTTTGGTGGATTGCTCATGGAGATGAATTTCCGGCGATGAAGATTCATGAATCTGAAGGATGACTTATGAAAAAACTGGAGGAAGATGAAGGATTTTTCGGTGAAAAAATGCAGTTTCCGGCGACCGTTGGATCTCCGGTGATGGTTATGGTTGTCCCGGCGGCGGCTGCATGGCCGGCGATGGGAGACGAGTGGAGGACAGGGATGAGACACGTGGCTGCACGCATGGAGGGTGTGGGTGAAACATGGCATGCGAGCAGAGAGATGGGGAAGGAGTGTTGGCACGTGTGTGGTGAGGTGGTAGCAGAAGAATGAAACGCGTGGATTCTTTTATACGCTGACACGTGGACCAGACTGGACTTGGATGGTGGGCCTCCAAAATCAGACACATGGCCCACGAGAATGGCAATTAACAAAATCAATTAAAATCTGACTCCAATAATGCTGCTAATTAACTGCTAATGATGATTAAAAAGACCCCATTAATATTAAACGAAAATTAATACCTTCTAGACCTAGTTAAAACTAACTAATCTAATTAAAAATGCTAATTAACTAATATGCTAATTAATACTACTCTAATTTAAAATGAAGATTAATATCCTAGTTAAACATCTAAACCATTAATCCTAAAAATTAAATCTATTAATATCCAAACCAAATAATATCTATAAAGAGAATTAACTCTATTAAACCTATTTAAATCTATTTAAAATTCTAGTAAAATTCATTTAAAAATCTATTTAATATCCAGAAAAAGAATTACATCTATTAAGATCTATTTAAAAATTCTAGAAAATAAGGGAAAAAAATCTAAAAATTCCATAAAGCCAATTAAATCGATTAGAAAACAGATGCGCGAATACAGCAAAATAAACGGTAAAAAAACGGGCACCGAAATGTTCTTAAAAACAACAGCAAGAGCTGAAAACACCAGGACGAACACCAATTCCCAAAACAAATCCTCGTATTCGAACTGGCCTGAAATGCCTGCAACGCCAGGAGAGGACTGTAATCCCGATAAAATCAATCTGACCGCAAAAATGCAATGTATGCAGTATGCAAATGCAAATGCAAAATGAGTCGAAACATAAGCCAAATTGCGAGAAGTGGTTGGTCAAATTTTGGGGTGCAACAGCTGCCCATATTCAAACGGCTTGGACCTGAAGGGTTGAGAAGCGAACGACTTTCAAACATTCAGAGGTAGAAGACGGTTGAATACAAAAGAAACCCAGAAATTTGCCAACCTGCAGAAATAAACTGCACAAACTGCTTGGGGAACAAATATCCAGAAAACCGAATCCAGTTGTCATGGCAACAAACTGATCAATCATCTGACAAAGAAACTGACTTTAGCACCAGTTACCTGTGTGACGCCACAGATAACAAACCTGAAGGTTGGATTAACATGCACTTGATCCTCTCACGTCGTCTAAAGATAGACAATAAGAGAAATACTCACATCGTCTAAAGGAAGACAGAAAGACACCATATCGAAGGAGAACAATATCCATACTCACATCGTCTACTGATAGACAGGAAGAAAAAACATCCAAATCTCGCATTGTCTAATGATAGATGAGAGGAAAATCATACAATCCAAATCTCGCATCGTCTAATGATAGACGAGAGGAACAACTTGTCCGAAGAACCACATCGTTAGTGAGAACTAGCGAAAAGAAAACCATATAAACTTCAATGCCACCCATCAAATTTCAGAATCCTTTCGTCCATAGGAGTTGATGGAAAGAACAATATCCTCAAAGGGGCTACATTATCAATAAGGATTGACAGGGAGAAAACCACCTTCGAATAGCCATGTCGTCAATAAGAATCAACAACTAGGAAAACCGAACATTCTTCAAAGAGCTTCGACGTTAATAAGAATCAACAGTCAGGAAAACCCCTATTGAAATGTCATCTCATCAAATAAACAGAAGGAAAACCATATCTGAAAGATCGCCTTGAAACCTCACATTGTCTAATGATAGACGGAGAAAAATCCATACTCAAGCTCGCAACGTCTAAAGATAGACGGAGAAAAATCCATACCTAAACTCACGACGTCTAAAGATAGACGGAGAAAATTCCTGTTGGGGAAACACATCGTCAATAGGAACTGACAGGAAGAAAACCTGGTCAGAGGTACACATCGTCAATATGAATTGATGGAAAGAAAAGTCTGTCGTCATCAGATGATTGATGGACAAGGCATAACCGTCGTATGATCTGAAAATCAAATAACCCAAAGAGTTGTCTGAACAAAGCTGCTGGGTAAATGCCCCTGAACTGATTGTAGAATAATTCACATTACCACAGAAAGCTGATAGAAAAATTGGCTTATGCTTCGTATGCATATGCGTATGTTTGAATTTTTCTATGGCGTAATGCTCCGTATAAGATGGAATGCTACGCATTTGATGATGAAATGCAAATATGATGATATATGCAAGATGCAAATGCAGGCTCGGGCTGCTGGAGAAAAGTTGTACTCAGAAGGACCATTCCAGCAAAATAAATGCTGGAAAGGTGAAGCCAACTCCGCCGGGGATAACCGGGTATCACAGAATTATTCCAGCAAAATAAATGCTGGAAAGGTAAGACCAACTCCGCTGGGGGATAACCAAATGTGCTAGGTGTGATTGGACTTCCACGGGGATAGCTTACACGTGCTAATGCAAATTGGACTTTTGCTGGGGAAAACAGACGGAGTGTTCCTGCGTATTAATGAAGATTGGATTTTGAGACTGATGCGCCAACACGGATTGGGCCTCACGGTGATTCCCAATATGGATTGGGCTTTAGGAATGGCGCGCCAATAGGGATTGGGGCTTCCTGACGATTTCCAATAGGAATTGGGCTTTAGGCTATCCGCGATGAGTCAGGTACGACTGACGCTGCAAAACATCCTATCTGAATTCACGGCTTCTGGTTGAAGGGTTAAGGGATAATAGCACGACTTCCCTACATTCGTCTCACACTTGAAGATTGGCTGAACTTGCTTGAGTAGCTCTGAGTAGCTCTAATGACACGGAGAGGAACAATTCCTTCGTTTCTGATATGCCTCAGCCTGTGGGATCTCTGTGGGGATACTCCTCGAATGGAAAACTTGAAAATCTGTACCATGATGGTCTGACATGATCTGCCCCAGCACTCTGAACCTCGGAGAGATGCTTTGGATCAAATGCCCCTCGGGCAAGAAACAACTTCTGTTCTTCTTTGAGTGGCCTGCCCCTGTCTGCAACGAATTTGCCCCTGATTGGCTGATCTGTGGGGAGATACACTGGTTGTCCTCGAGAGATTCATCAAATCTCGACCTGACTGCTTCAAAACAACCGACTTCGGATGGCTGACATCACTAGGGATTACTTGATATAGCTTTCCCCGGTTCACGGAGTATTCGGGCGTTCTGCATTCTATCATGATCAGACTTTCCACTGTAGGAAACTTTCCTGCTGTCAAGCGCTTACTTGCAAGTAAAACAAGTTGTTCTGCATAAAAGATATATTAATGCAATGCATATGACAGTTCTGACATCCAGTCTGTTCACTGGAAAAGGAAAAAACAATTTATGGCATATAATGAACAAATCATTTATCAGAATACCAACATCAATACCAACATGGTAAGAAGAACCCTTTTAGGAGTCAGTTTCAACGCGATCTTTACCGAAGTATGCCTTTGAAACAAACCTGCTTCAATTAGGACTTTTTCCGGTTGTAACGTGGTCAGGTTCACGGTTTTGAAGGAAAGGATAAAGGCTCAAAATTTATTTTAACCCACCCGTTCTCCGTGATGTTCTCCAATCCTACGTTTAGCTAATTCGACCTTAACGCTCACTTCTCAGAGGTTGCAAGATAGGAGTGATAGTCCGAGAAACCATGAGTTTTTGGAGTAACAGCCACTCACTTCTCGTCTTTTCCACTTGGGGTCACACGACTTGTATTTCGTTTGAGGATTTTTCTTTTGCAATCCTTTTCATTTTTTTTAGTTTTTCGCTTTCCCTAATTTTTTCCTGACTGACTCTTTTGAGCTTCTTTTGATTATTAAGTCCAGCGGGATGCCCTCATTTTTGCCTAAGTCATTTGTTTTCAAGTTTTGACTTAGCGGGCTTTTGATTCTTTTTGCTTCTTTTTTTTCGAACAAGTCGTATAACACTGGTTGTCTGACTCTTTGGGGAATAATGTGACTGTTTCACTCTTGATGCTTAACCACTGTGGTTTTTTAGGCACGACCTCTAGAGGTGTGATTGATCCTCGAACGGACACTCCTTTCTGCAATTTGGACGCTCGGTCAAATTAGCTAACACCTACCCTGCCCCGGGTTAAGATTGAGGGTTTTTTCGTTTTCCGAAAGAAACTCCTACTACCAGGCTCAAAGGGGTTGACAAGGGATTATCTTCCTTATATCTCCGGTTTTTGGGGATTTGAAACAATGCTTGTACATCATCAGCAGGTTTTATTTTCAAAAGCATACAAACGGAAGCTTGCGCGTCTTTTAAACTTCGTCATCCTCCCCGGATTCCGCTTAACCAAGCGTTGGATATCTGTAAAAAACAATGAGTGAACACGAATGGATTAAATCAAAACATGCATATTCGCTTCATTATCAATATCAATTGAAAACAATACAAGTTTTACGAATGCAATTTGCGCTTTAACAGGAAAGAAACTATAAATGCAAAGAAATGACGTGATAAAACACAGATTGCCAGCTTCGGGGAACCGGGCTTTTTGAACTTGATTTGCTGCTGAGCTAGCAATCTTCAGAATTGATCGTCGAAGTCATCTTGATACTCCTCTGAACATCTGCTTTTAGTGAACTCTCCCATAACATGAGCTTATACACTCACTTGGCTGGATGAAGGAAGGTCGACACCCTGAGGCGTGATTAAGATCCTGTTAGAGTCTAGCAAGGCTTGAATCTGGCTTTGAAGCACCTTACAGTCATCTGTTGAATGCCCCTGTGCCCCAACATGGTACTCACAGCGAGCGCTGGCGTCAAAACCTGGGGGATAAGGCGGGATCATTGGATCGGTCTCTTTCGTCACTACCAGCCCACTTTTGACCAAATCCGACAATAATTGACTATACGACACCGGTAGCTGAGTAAACTGCCTTTCAGGTTTCCTTGGTCTTCGTCGGGGGTGCTGACGCGGTTGACGACGATACGACTGTTGACTCTAGCGGGTAACAGATATCTGACAGACAGACGCCACAGGTTGCTGGCTCTGAACACTCGAAGTGTCTGGATACTGAATCTGAGGAACGGGAGATTCTGGGATGACATCACTTTCTTTCTCCCATTCTTCTTGAGAACTGACAATTGATTCATCTTCATAATCTGCAGTATAAGGAATGTCTTGAATCTTTCCGCTCTTGATTCCGCTCTCAACACGTTCTCCTACTCTTATCAAGTCCGCAAAGCTTGTCGTTTCACAACTAAACATTATGTCGTAACGGCCCTTCAGAGTACCCAAGAAGAGGTCAACCATTTCTCTCTCCACAAGCGGTGGTTGAACATGAGCAGCCAATTCTCTCCATTTCTGCACATACCCTCTAAAGGATTCGTTCTCCTCCTGAGATAATTCTTGCAAATGCACGCGACTAGGAGTCATATCCAGGTTGTAGTCGTACTGCTTCACGAAGGCATTGGCTAAATCTGACCATGATTGGATGCTATTAATCTTCAGCTGCATGTACCAATCCAAAGATGCTCTGATCAAACTGTCTTAGAAACAGTGAATCATAAGCTTGTCGTTGGTAACATGCAAAGTCATTCTTCTGCATAACATAACCAAATGTAGCTTCGAACAACTATCCCCTTTGTATTTCTCAAAATTGGGCATCTTGAACTTTGGAGGCAGCACAAGGCCTGGCACCAAACACATGCTCGCAGCATTCAGATTAAGAGTATTCTTACTCATCAGGGTAGCAATCTGATCTTCCAACAGCTGAAATCTTCTCATATCCTCAACAACCCTCGGGTTCTCAGCATTAACCTTCGGAGCAGCCCTATGATGATCTGGCATAGGGAAAGTGAAACGCTGATAGTCTGTGTCATGGAGAGAAGATGCATCTTTGTCTCTGACGGGAATCTGCACATTCAGGGTTTGAGCAACATTATTCACCGGAGTCCTCTGAACATTGCCCTCTCCTCTAGTCATAGCTGTTATGGCCTCCATGAACTGACTCAACTGGTTCTTCAACAATTCAAACTCGGCCCTGGTAACAAACTGATCCTGCTCTGCTGAGTTCATGATCCTTCTAGAAACTAACTCAAGTCCAATGCGAATGCCAGGAAGTCAACTACGAGTTGGACAAAAGACGGGTAAGCTCTTTGTTCCGGCCGAGGATGGATATGCAAGCATGAGATGCACATGAAATGCAATGCAAAACTGCAACAAACACGGGATCACAGCCCCCACAAAGCTCTGAATACTGTTGCGCTGCTGATGGGATAAGTTCGCTATGACGAGAGAAAAACCAAAATAGCGGGTAGGGTGGAAGTTAAGTTTCCTGCAAAAACCCTCCCACTCACGGGTATGGACCTAAACTGACACAGGTTCAGCATCCTATGCAGTCATCAGCGTCACAAACTTTCAAGAAACGATGACACGATACCCAGAAGGTGTGGCATCATCATCTCTTGAAGCGGCCTCACTCGGCTAAATCACAAGCGATCGGTCCCCAGAGTCGACAATCCTTAGATCTGAAATCCTTTCGATGGCCCACTGGGCTGGAAATGGAAATCATCTCAAAGAATCTCGTCTGAGTGCAGATTTCGTGGGAACTAGTGCATGCCTAACATACAGGTTCACCACTAATCTGCTTCTAGTGCTAGGTATGTACTCGAGCTTGGGTCTGGCTTAACACTCATCAGAGCCCCTCCCACAACAGCACAGTAGCAACAAATAATAATATAGTGAAGGAAATGTAAATACAGTAATATACAACATACAACGCACAAAAATAAACACCCACAGACAAGCAAACAAACGCTAAGATTGACTCTCGCAGGGACGTTGGATCCCCCGATTGACTCGCATAGGGGATGTTGGATCCCCAGGAAACTATCGCAGTCCCCAGCAGAGTCGCCAACTGTCGTTACCGCGAAAAACGGGTGCCAGCAAAACAGAAGAGTCGCCATCTTTCGTTATTTATCCCTCAGAACGGGAAAGGAAACGATCGAAAAAACCTGACGAAAAGGTATAAGACAAGGTCATCGCAACCATTGTCTGGATTCGGGAGTCGGTTACGCAAGGGGAAGGTATTAGCACCCCTCACGTCCATCGTACTCGATGGGATCCACGCTTGTTAGTGTGTCTACGGGTGAAAAACAATCTATCTACGACTGCTAAAGCTAAACGGAAAGAACTGACTCGATAGAGCATCGTGCTCTATGCCTACGTAGTCCCTCGTGTAATGGGAATGTCAGAGTCAACGTAGTTCGGGAAACTACGGGGGAGATTGCTCACCGAGATATCGCATCTCGTGCCTACGTACTTTCACACGGCGTGAAAGATCAGAGCAAATGTAGTTCGGGCTAACTACAGGCAAGACAGGGGTGTTCTCGATCACACGGGGGTGAGAGAAAGGATTGACGATACTAGCGTACGCATTCTAGCAGTTAGGTGTATGCTGCTCGCTCGACGGAGACTTAGGTGTTACCTGTTTGCAGTAGAACGGACGTAGTATGTCGGGGTTTAAAGGTATGGGAACCTACGGGACTTAGAACTACGGTCTGGTCTCGATTGCGCTCGGGCAAGAGAAAGGGAACATCAGTCGTTATCGGGAAAGTCTCGATCGCACGGCAGCGAGAGAACAGAGACGTTAGTTGTTAGTGTGCTCGCTAGGATATCACATCCTATGCCTACATATCTCGTCTGGTACAAGAAATCAGAGCAGTTGTAGTTCAGCTAACTACAGCAAAATAGGGAAAAGGGAGAAGGGAGCTCGCTAGGATATTGCATCTTATGCCTATGTACTCTCGTCTGACACGAGAGATCAGAGCAAACGTAGTTCGGCGCACGGGGAAAACAAGTCTCGATTGCACAGGGGCAAGAGAAGGGGTCTTGATCGCTTAAATGCGAGAGAAAAGGGTTTCGATCGCGCGGGGGCGAGAACAAAGAGGAAGCAGGCCTAACACACCTAAACGGGAAGGAACTCGAGACACACACGCAAGAACCTAAGGCGTAGGAGAAAGTGCGTCGTATATCACCCAAGGGACATATACTAAACACCCTAAACGATCGAGGGGAGACCGCTCGATTGTCATTTCCCAAGTATCTAACGCTACAGCTCACAACACTCGACGGTTGCACGAAGACTTGAATAGGAAGATGTTATCGAACGAAGCGGCTCCGTTGGCGTTCGACATGTGCGCAAGATCCATTCCAATCTTCTCCTCTTTGGATCCTTGATGAGGACGCCCGAACCAGAACCAATGTAACACTTAGACCGTCATGATTTGACTTATACGATAAATCAAACTCTAAGAGGCAGCGTATTGATATCCGTGTCAAAGACAAGATAGAGAAATGATATCGAAAATCATTCTCCAATTGAATCATGTCACACGGCCAGCCAAAAATAAAATCAGAGATAAAATCGGATAAGAAATGAGAAATGAGGAGAGAAATCCAATACAAATTGGAAATAATATCCTACTACTAAATTTGAAATTAAATTCCTAATAGAAAATACTCTAAAGAAATATTAAAAGGAACTTGCATACAGAAAAAAAAAATAGCATGGAAATTCTATATAAAATCCTATACTATTCTATAAGAAGAATAGAATATAAATTTTAAAAATATAAAAATCTATATTAAAAATGTAATAATATTCTAAACTATAAATTATAATCCCTAAAAGAAAATAGAAAAATAAAACTAATACTATTACAATCACACATCCAATACAAAAGAAAAATTAAAAAATAAAGGGGAGGGGGTACATCCTGAAGAGGAGTGTAAAATGCAGAAAAACCAACTCTGGGCCCAGCCCATAATACAGCAGCTAGAGAAAAAAAAACAAAGCAAAGGGAACTGGGGGTGTGATACTGAAACTCGTTGGGCCCAGCCCAACAGTCAACAAAAATCTCCCACAGGGGTGCGTAAGGGAAACAAGGTGCGCAGGCAAAAAAATGCTCTGGGCCCATGCCCACAATCACCAAATATTCCAGCAAGGGGGGTGCAAAGTGGTATGGAGGTGTGTTAGTCCAAAATTGAAACAGATTGGGCCCAGCCCACAAAGGACTTCCCTCTATCCTTCTACCAAACCAAACTCTGAAACCCCAGGTCTCTCTATCCTTCCCCGTTTCCCACATCGCCGTGACCTCTAACATAAATTCACCGCCGCCGGTAAAAACTCCCCTCAACGTCAACCGTCCACTTCAACTTAAACTTCTCTCAAACTTTCTCTATTCAACCTTCATGAAGGAGACTCATTCGTACCACTTGAGGCAAACTGAAAATCCATGGATTCGGACGAACTGTTTGACAGATGACCTCTAATGGAGTTGCTTTGCGCATCCTGGATCCTGATTAGCATGTCGAGGAGTCATTTGTGAAGACAGATCGATGACAAAAACGAGTTGGTAGATCCAATTTTTGATTCGAGTCTTGATGAAGATTTAAGGAGAGGATGAAGATATGAAAGATCTTCGCGAAGCAGAAGAAAATTCGATGAGTCCTTGAAGATTTCTGAGAAAACGGTTGAAGATGATGAATCTGGATAATTATGTTATAGTGATGAACGAAGATCTTGAACAAGATCTGAGGAAGATATAATGAAAACGTATGAACATGTTTCTAGATAATTCTGTGAAGAACTTGACCGAAGGTGATGAAGATCGGAAGGGATCTGGAAACTGTTTGAAGATTGATGAACATGCTTGATGGAGTTTTGGATTTTCTGGAAAATGATTAGTGCAGATGATGAAGTTTTGGTGGATTGCTCATGGAGATGAATTTCTGGCGATGAAGATTCATGAATCTGAAGGATGACTTATGAAAAAACTGGAGGAAGATGAAGGATTTTCCGGCGACCGTTGGATCTCCGGTGATGGTTATGGTGGTACCGGCGGCGGCTGCATGGCCGGTGATGGGAGACGAGTGGAGGACAGGGATGAGACACGTGGCTGCACGCATGGAGGGTGTGGGTGAAACGTGGCATGCGAGCAGAGAGATGGGGAAGGAGTGTTGGCACGTGTGTGGTGAGGTGGTAGCAGAAGAATGAAACGCGTGGCTTCTTTTATACGCTGACACGTGGACCAGACTGGACTTGGATGGTGGGCCTCCAAAATCAGACACATGGCCCACGAGAATGGCAATTAACAAAATCAATTAAAATCTGACTCCAATAATGCTGCTAATTAACTGCTAATGATGATTAAAAAGACCCCATTAATATTAAATGAAAATTAATACCTTCTAGACCTAGTTAAAACTAACTAATCTAATTAAAAATGTTAATTAACTAATCTGCTAATTAATACTACTCTAATTAAAAATGAAGATTAATATCCTAGTTAAACATCTAAACCATTAATCCTAAAAATTAAATCTATTAATATCTAAACCAAATAATATCTATAAAGAGAATTAACTCTATTAAACCTATTTAAATCTATTTAAAATTCTAGTAAAATGCATTTAAAAATCTATTTAATATCCAGAAAAAGAATTACATATATTAAGATCTATTTAAAAATTCTAGAAAATAAGGAAAAAAAAATCTAAAAATGCCATAAAGCCAATTAAATCGATTAGAAAACAGATGCGCGAATACAGCGAAATAAACGGTAAAAAAACGGGCACCGAAATGTCCTCGAAAACAACAGCAAGAGCTGAAAACACCGGGACGAGCACCAATTCCCAAAATAAATCCTCGTATTCGAACTGGTCTGAAATGCCTGCAACGCCAGGAGAGGGCTGTAATCCCGATAAAATCAATCTGACCGCAAAAATGCAATGTATGCGGTATGCAAATGCAAATGCAAAATGAGTCGAAACATAAGCCAAATTGCGAGAAGTGGTTGGTCAAATTTTGGGGTGCAACAGAAGGAAAATACTACAAAGCAAGTTTAGAAAAGAAGGGAGATTTTCATTTTTTCATACTTCGAATTCTGAAGGAGAAGGCGACGTTCACATAGAGTCTTGTTGGTGGAGAGAGCTTCGATATCTTTTCCAAGTTGTTAAGATTTCTCAAGGTGTTGAAGGCTAGCCTGGATCTCTTTCGCCACCTCATGTTCGACAGAGCTAGGCAGATTAGTTTTGCGTTGCTTAGTGTTAGCCTTGAATTTCGACGCCCAGGTGGAAATATTAGGTTTTGAGTTAAGAGAGTGTTTTCAACTATGGTTATGTTGCGAGGATTTCGACTAGAAGACAGACGATTCGACAGACAAGAACCTTTGAAGTTTGAATTCGAATTCTAGAGGGAAATGTAGTTATTTTCCGTCAATAGAAGGAGGCACGTGGCACTGCTTCAAGTAATCAAAGCATGCAGAGTGACATTTGTTTTAATCTAGTCCATTGAGTCATTAAGATCGGTTATTTCAATTGGTTATAAATAATGGCTCAATTTAGGATTTTTGGGGGTGTTCATTTTGTACAAGTCACTCAGAAAATTACTCAAAGTACCCAAGTCAAAGTGAGAAAAGAGTTATAACTGAGAATGTACGTGTCAAAACACCATCTTTTATTGTAATGCATTAAAGTTTTCTTTTCTTTTATAAGAATCTTCCTTTACTTTACTGCTTTTATGCGAGTTATATTTTATAGTCTTTACCTTTTACTTCGAATTACTATCTTCTTCACCCCAATCTGCTTTCATTTTCTACTTGCTTTATTGCCAAAACCTTTTTATTTTATTGTTTTCAATATTGTCAAAGTATCTATCCTTCTTTTTCAGATCTCATTTGATTTTAAACTCAAATTAACTATGTCTTAGGATTTAGTATGGTCGATCCTGCAAGTTAAAACGAGTCTTTAAGATTTGTTAGACTAGCGGTTGTTCTCCAAATTTCACGACGAACAAATTGGCATGCCTAGTGGGACAGTGCTAATTAGAGTTTCTTGTTAAAAAAGAATATTTATTTTAGAGATCCCTGAGTAAAATTTTCATTGTATGCAGTTAAAAAGTGGTAAGATAACCACTAATAACGAAACTCGAACTAAGAAAGGATATACTAGGAGAATGGTGTCGAATACAAATCAGCCAAACACTCCTTAGGATCCATACAATGGTAATGATAACACGGAGCTTCTTGTGCCACCTTCGATAGAAGGGCAAGTCGGTTCTTTTTCTGTTTTTAAAGCAGTTCCGACTATGGGGACTTCGACGCCTACACATTCGATTACTCATACACAGCCAATTTTGACCTACATTGGGCCAAGGGGCCCTCCATATACCCCACCTACAGTAGGAACTTCCACGTATAGGAATATTCCCCCACCAGGGTTTTCAATGCCTTTGTTGCGAGACCCACCATATGGTATGCCAACATCAGTAATGGTAAGCTTCCATAACGCCCCTCCTATGCATACAGAACAGGTGATAACTTCACCGTTACAGGGGTTAACATCTGGAATGAATGTGGGTCAAAACAACCAAAACATAGAACCTAACAATTGGTTTTGCCTCTTATTTGAGGCAACAAATGGATGAAAGTAACCACCAGATGGTACAAATGATGTCCCAAACTATGGGAGAAATATTTCAGCCCCTTATCCAAAACACTACCCAAACTAACCAACAACTGGCAACGCAAATGACACGTTTAGTTAATTTTTTTGGGATACCAAATCCTCCTCGACACCCACAAAGAGAACATGTGAGAGAAAACCAGGGATTAGCCTTCGAAGAGGACCTCACTATTAACCAAGCACAACAACACCCAGGGAACGTACCCCAGGAAAATAATGTCAATCATGGGATAGTCGAACCTCCTAGAAATCAGTTCCAAGTTCCCAGAGAGGAACCTCCAAGGGTAGTGATGGTTAACAGAAACCAAAATGCGGATAATGTCGTACAACAAGTCCGGTGTAATAATGCAGCTGCAGATAATAACTTGGTTGCCATGGTCGAAAGGATTATGGCACGAAATGGAGTAAATCTTGGCTTGCAAAGGCCAAACTATATGTCGCCTTTGGTTGAATATATACCTCATTCGGAGTTACCTTCGAGGACTAAAGTCCCTAAATTCACTAAGTTCTCAAGAGACACTACTGAGTCTACTGTCGAACACGTGGCCAGATATCTGATTGAGGCAGGGGAAATTGCTAATGATGAGAGTTTTAGGGTAAAATATTTCCCCAGTTCGTTGACCAAAAACGCTTTCACTTGGTTCACCATATTACTTCCCAACTCAATCCATGACTGGACCCAGTTAGAGCATCTATTCCATGAACAATTTTACATGGGACAAACGGAAATAAGTTTAAAAGAATTGGCTAGTATAAAACGAAAGGCTACTGAACCTATCGAGGAATATTTGAACCGATTTCGACTTTTCAAAGCTACGTGTTTTACATAAGTGCCAAAACATGAGTTGGTCGAAATGGTTGTTGGTGGCCTTGACTATTCAATTCGAAAGAAGTTGGATACCCATTATTTAAGGGATATGGCCCAATTAACCGATAGAGTTCGACAATTAGAACGCTTAAAAGAAGAAAAAGTTAGGGCTAATAAAAATAAAAGGGTGGCCTTTGTCGATTTTAATGAAGAAGACGAAAGGCCATATGCTGATTACCTAGGTTTCAACGAGAACGAAAGTGATCATGCTGAACTAAAAAAGGGCTCTCCTTACTCTTGTAGGATGCTAATGCCCTTGAATAGGAAAGATCATGTCGAAACTAAGGATAGGTTTCCTAAGAAAACATACACTTTCAACGTCACAAAATGTGAGGAAATCTTTTATTTTTTAGTTAAGGATGGGCAAATGATTGTACTTGTTGGTGCTAAAATGCCTCCTCTAGAACAAAGAAAGAAAAGAGGCTTTTGTAAGTACCATAATTTTTTAGGTCATAAAACCTCACAATGTTTTCTTTTCAGGGATCTGATGCAGAATGCAATTCAGGAGGGAAGACTAAAGTTTGGTGAGAGGGCAAAGGGTCAGATGAAACTAGATTTCGAAATAGTGAAAGCGACTGATGCTCACTATACAGAGCCAGAAGAAGTTCACATGGTCGAAATCACTGAGGACTTCGTCAATGGTGCTATAATGGTTCGCGTTACTAATAACTTGAACCAGGAGTTGGTGGATAATTTGGCAATTGAGGTTACTGAGAGCCTCGACATGAAGATAACTGAGGATCTCGAAATGGGAGTTATGGAAGACTCCAGATTGATGCTGGTAACAAAAGAAACCACTAAGGGTTTGTAAGAATGGACAAGGCTGCCGAGGGCCTTCAATTAGCTTTTCAAAATTTAGACATCACTGAGGATGTCAACATGGGGGTGAATGTGGTAGAAATATCGTAGGAGTCTCCAATGGAGGTTGATGAGGAACACCACAAGTTGGATTTCCCGAAAGGGGATGAAAACCTTCTGGATTTTATTCATAGGTGCCAGAGGAAAAGTTCAGAAGTTATGTTGTACCCTAGGTGTAGTGCAGTACTCGACAGGAAAGTTGCACAAAGTATTGAAAGGGCTAAGTGCAACCATGAGAACAAGGCCTCCCAAGGGGAGAGAAGGTCCGACCCAAGGAGGGGCAACGACACTAGGAAAGGATTCTCCAGGGTCGACGGCAACAAACAAAGAGGCTCTGGGGTAAAGGCTTCTACCTTTAAACCTACAGTTGAAGCTGTGAAATGGGCCTGGACTAGGCCCGTCAAGGCTAAACAACAAGAACAACAAAGGTGGCAACACTTTGATGTCGAAAGAGGCTCCTCTGTAGCCTACAAAAAAGAGTTCCCACTGGCCAACAAAATGGCCTATGTGTCTGAGAACTACAAAGGAAAGAACCCTATGACTCGCTCCTAGTGGAGGAGAGAGCAAAGGAGGCGAAAGGCCCAGAGGGAGGCTACGAATAAGGGGGAGTCTAGCACAAACTTATCCTCAACAAAATAAAGAAAGGACGGTTTGAAGGTTACTGACAAGGTGTCGGCGGCTGCTAGAACGTTCATCCCTAAAAATGATAAGAAAGAAAATAAACCCGACAGAGAAGTCGAGGAAGATGAGATGCTTACTGATAGCTTTGACTCAGGATCAGAGGCATCACTCAACATCCTTGTGAATGTCGTATCAGTTCTTCCCCGTGAATTCGACAGGATTACAGAAGTCGAAAACCTGGACGCATATAATGAAATGGAAATGACTGCCCACAAGCCAGTTTGTTACTACATCATGAATAATGGGTGTCTCGAAGAGAAGAACGCTTTCTTTGAGAGGCTCGATGAGGCAATACGAAGCCATTTAAAGCCTCTGTTTATCACAACAAAAGTTGAGAATATGGCAGTGAATAAGGTCTTAGTGGATTGTGGAGCCACTGTGAACTTGATGCCACACTATATGTTAGAGAGGATTGGGAAGTCAGACGCTGATACCAAGCCTCACAACATGGTCTTGTCAAATTATAAAGGTAAAAATGGGACTACCATGGGGGTAATCCAAGTTGACCTTACTGTGGGAACTGTGACAAAGCCAACGGTCTTTATGGTCGTCGAGACCAAAGCAAATTACAATTTGCTGTTGGGAAGAGAATGGATCCACGGTGTTGGAGCCGTCCCATCTTCGATGCATCAACGGATAGTTATTTAGCGTCCCGATGGCATAGTAGAGAATATTGAAGCTGATTAGGGGTACTTTAAAGCACCTATTAATCACCTAGAAAGAAGGAGCTTCGACAAACACTTGGCGAATATAGTACCATGTACTCCAGCGGGTTTCGATTTCACCCAAAATGATGACGCTTATTACTCATTATATTTACATCCTGTCCATGGCTTCAGGTGGGATAGTGAGATTGTAGGGGTAGGAAATTTGCCCTACTTTGATACCTCGGGAGTCGAGCCCGTTGGTTGGGGAAGCGAATTTAGTGACGATGACTGAATTTGAAGTATTGCAAAAGATTTCGGCTTACATAGTCGAAAAGGAAGAACAAGCAGCCTTGGAGGCTGAGATCAAAAATTTGGCTTCCGAAGCCAGGAATAATAAAGAAATGGCCTTTGAGGCCAGCAAAAAATCTCACAAAGAAAATCCTGGAAAGGATTTTGACCCAGAACCTCCTGATAAGATTCAGGAAGAATTGAAAAACCAGAGGCTCGAAGCCATCTATGATGATGAGCCTTTGGGATTCGAGAAGGATCCGTTAGCAGAAAATGTGAAGATGCTAGCGCAAGACCCGCTCGAAAAATCGACTTGGGAGAAGGGGCCACGAAAAGGCCAACCTATATAAGTGCCAATATCAGCCCAGAACTCAAGGTCAAAATGGTCCAACTTCTAAGAGAGTTTCGAGACTGCTTTGCGTGGGACTATGATGAAATGCCTGGTTTGAACAGGGATCTGGTCGAATTGAAATTGCCAATCAAGCCTGGGAAGAAGCCTGTAAAGCAAAATCTGAGGTTTGCACCAGCAATTCTGTCGAAAATCAAAGAAGAGGTCGAACGACTTCTTCGATGTAAGTTTATTCGTCCAGCAAGGCACGTCGAATGGTTAGCAAACATCCTGTTATAAAGAAAAATGGATCTTTGAGGGCATGTATAGATTTTAGAGATTTAAATACTGCTACCCCTAAAGATGAATATTCGATGTTTGTGGCGGAGATGCTGGTCGACTCAGCTGCGGGGCATGAACATTTAAGTATGTTAGATGGGTATTCTGGCTATAACCAAATATTCATTGCTGAAGAGGATGTTGCGAAAACGGCCTTTCGATGCCCTGGGGCCATAGGTACCTATGAATGGGTTGTAATGCCTTTTGGTCTAAAATTTTTTGGGGAAACCTATCAAAAGGAAATTGAACTCTATTTTTCACGACTATATCGAAACATTTATGCAGATTTATATTGATGATATTGTTGTGAAATCAGTTTCAGGAAAAAAACCATTTAGACCATATTCGACACTAATTTGAGAGAATGAGGAAGCATGGCCTAAAAATGAATCCCCTCAAATGTGCGTTTCGTGTGCAGGCAGGAGATTTTCTAGGCTTTGTGGTCCACAAAAAAGGAATTGAAATAAATCTTAACAAGACCAAGGCCATAATGGAAGCGAAAGCACCATCAACAAAGAAGTAATTGCAGTCACTGTTGGGCAAGATAAACTTCCTAAGAAGATTCATATTGAACCTCAGCGGGAAAACGCAAGCTTTCTCACCGTTGCTCCAACTCAACAAGGAGGGATTCATTTGGAGGCAACCTCAACAAGATGCCTTCGATAAAATAAAAGGTTACTTAAGTCATCCTCTGATTTTGTCGTCACCTTGTAGAATTATGAGTATGAGATTGTACATAGCAGCGTCAGACAAAACCTTAGGGAGCATGTTAGCTCAAGAGGATGATAATGGCGTCAAAAGGGCCATCTATTACCTTAGTAGGGTTTTAAATGATGCAGAAACTAGATATAGCATGACTGAGAAATTATGTCTATGCTTATACTACTCTTGTACAAAACTAAAGCATTATATAAAGCCAGTTGATGTTTTTGTCTCATCTCATTGCGACGTTATAAAGCACATGTTATCCAAACCAATATTACATAGTCGAATTGGAAAATGGGCATTAGCATTAACTGAATATTCTTTGACTTATATGCCTCTAAAGGCAGTTAAAGGACAAGTGGTAGCAGGCTTTATAGTCGACCATTCAATAAACAAGAATGCTTCGAATTACCTCGAACTGGAGCCTTGGAAACTTTATTTCGACGGTTCTAGTCATAAGAAGGAACTGGTGTAAGAGTTTTGATTATTTCTCCTAACAAAATTCCAACAAAGTTCAAGTATAAGATCGAAGGCCTTTGTTACAACAATGAGGCTGAATACGAGGACTTGATAGCCGGACTTGAAATTTTGTTGGAATTGGGGGCAACTCAAGTCGAAATAATGGGAGACTCAAAATTAGTAGTAAAGCAGTTAACAAAGGAGTACAAGTGTGTAAAGGAGAATCTTATCATGTATTTCATAATAGCCAATCAAATGTTTAAAAGGTTCGATATGGTAAGTATTCAACATATTCCTCGTCTAGAAAATCAGGTGGCCAATGATTTGGCCCAGGTTGCGTCAGGGTACAAAATTTTGAAAGAGAAACTGGAAGATGCAATCGAAGTCATAGGAAGAGTGGTGTTGACAAAGTTGGCTCCTTCAGATTTAGAGACTACAAAGCTAGGATACGCTGATAAAGAAATCTTTGAGATTTTTGCTATCGACACATTGATGAATGGAGATTGGAGGAAACCAATAGTAGAGTACTTACAGAATCCAACATCTTCGACAGAACGAAACATCGGGTATCGCGCTCTGAGTTATGTTCTTTTAGCAAACAAATTATTTAAAAAGACCCCAGAGGGAGTTTTGTTAAAATGCCTTAGTGAGTCAGAGACATATTTAGCTCTTTCAACAGTCCATAGTGGGACATGTGGCACACACCAAGTGGGATAAAAAATGAAGTGGCTTTTGTTTCGACAAGGAATGTATTGGCCCACTATGTTGAAGGATTGTATTGAGTTTGCTAAGGGTTTCCAGGAATGTCAAATGCACGCAGGCATACAACATGTCCCTGCGAGCAAGTTACATTCGATTGTTAAACCATGGCCTTTTAAAGGTTGGGCCTTAGATTTAATTGGCGAAATTCGACCAGCATCATCGAAGAGTCAGAGGTATATTTTGGTGCGCATAGACTATTTCACTAAGTGGATCAAAGTTATACCTTTACCAAATGTAGACCAAGAGGATCTGATAGAGTTCATTAAAAAGCACATCATTTATAAACTTGGAATCCCACAGACCATAATCACAGATCAAGGACCAATGTTCATCGGTCGAAAGATGTAGGAGTTTGCCAAAGAAATGGGTTTCAGATTATTAACCTCAACGCCTTATTACGCTCAGGCTAATGGTCAAGTAGCAGCAACAAACAAAGGGGTGATTAGTTTAATCAAGAAACATGTGGGAAAAAAGCCTAGAAACTGGCACAAGACGTTAGACGAAGTGCTTTGGGCATGTCGAATGTCCCCCAAAGAAGCAACTAATACAACGTCGTTTCAACTGACCTTTGGCCATGATGCAGTATTACCAGTAGAAATCTATCTACAATCGACAAGAATCCAAAGACATCATGATATTCCATCAGATTCTTATTGGAACATGATGTTAGATGAGATAGTTGACTTAGATGAAGAAAGGCTTAGGGCTTTAGAACTATTAAAAAAGACAAAAGAAGAAAGTGGAAAAGTCTTATAACAAAAGAGTTAAAGCTAAAGCCTTTTTATTGGAAGATTTAGTTTGGAAAGTCATTTTGCCTATGGATCGAAAAGATAGAGCCTTAGGAAAATGGTCTCCTAAGTGGGAAGGTTCGTTTCAAATTATACAGGTCTTTTCCAATAGGGCATACGAAATCGAAGAAGTAGATGGAGATAAGAGGATCTTGAAAGTTAATGGAAAGTATTTGAAAAAATACAAACCTATGCTTCAAGAAATAAAAATTGTGGAATAAATATAAAGAGCAATATAATAAAAGCTAAAATGGTTATAAAAAGTAAAATGCCACAAAGGGCCCAGATTGTCAAATAAAAAATTACATGATAAGTTTTCAGAAAGCAAGTGAAGCTTTCAGTTTCCCATACTTCTTCTTCTGGTGGGCCAATCGACGCTCACACAAGCTTTTGTTATAGACAATGGTTTCGATCTCCTTGTCAAGCTTCTGAGTTTTTTCAAGATGTTCTATTCCCGCCTTTGCTTCTCGATCTATCTTGTCATCGACACCACCTTGGAGTTGTGCCTTGCTCTTCTTAGCTTCAGTAATCTTGCTTTGAAGAATAAGGATCTGTCTTTCTCATTCAACAATATTTTAATCATGTGTTTCCAACACCTTTTGGTTTTGTTCTTTTTGTTGCTCAAGTTGGGAGACTTGGTTGGATGAAGCAGAGATGGCATCCCAGACATCCTTTTGATCAGTGGTTGCCTTAGCAAATTTGTCAGAATTCTCTGAGTCGATTCAAATCAGCAGCCACTAAGTCGACCACTGTCAGCAACTCCAGGATAACATCAGAGGTTTCTGGTGAAGCAGTCACAAGATCGACCTAATTTAAGAGCCTCTTCAAACCAAAGGTCACTGAAGTGTCCTTCTCTAAAAGCTCGAACAAATCAACAACAAATATCCTAGATTTGATCTCATGGAGTACATCATAGACGACAGGAGTTCCTCCTGATGTTGTCGAACCACTCATGTTGGAATCATAAAAGTTGTATTTGGCACTGAGCATGTTTTTGAGGTACTCACGAGGATTGGACGTTTTCATCGACTGAAGTTCTTCATGAAAAAGGCTGGTAGGAGCTGAACTTGTCAAGGTGGTCATGGCAGCCTGGGAGGAAGTTATTTTTTTAAAAGGATCTTCAACTTCTTTCTTAGTGAGTTGATCTTTTTCTCTTTTTATTTTGACTTCCTTCTCCTTCTCTTCATCTGCTTCCTTCCTTTTCTTTTCCTTCTTCTTCTTCTCTTCTTCCTTCTTTTCTGTTTCCTTGTTGTCATTTTCAACATCTTCGTCTCCAGTTTCCTCTTCATCACTTGTTTGGTCATCAGAGTCGTTTGCCTCACCCGATGAGTAACGAGGAGACATCTCTTTGCTACCCTCTTCTAAGTCCACATCTGGAATGAGGGTGTCCTCCGATAGTACAATGATTGGCTGGTTGGCAGCCACTGCCTATGGAGGGACTACTGCAAGGTTCGACGTGAAGCTTGCCTTTTTAGGGGGCTTCTGAGGTTGGTTCACCTCATTCGAACCTTTAGTAGATGTCCCAGATGCGGCACCGGGATGATAGCTGAGATCTCTGCTTGAAGTAGGAGAACTTGGTTGGATTGTAGGGCCTGCTTGAGTGGTGATAGCAGCCTGAAACGAAAAGAGTTTAAAAAAGGGAGCATGTTGAGAAGAATGATAGCAAAATAAATAAGTTAGGATGATCACCTTAGGGTTTTCACTATCAGGGTTTGAACTACCGCCCTCTGGCGAAGGAACAACTTCTGGGATCACTGTTTTAGGAATTGGGTCGACATGGGTAACCTGAGTCAAGCCAAGAACGGTTGGAGTGGGCGTCTGTGCAAAAGATTCAGTAATTTTTGCCTGCTTCCTTTTCCTTTTTAAAGGTTGATCACCAGGGGGGAGTCATTATCTTTGTCGGAGTCGATAACAACCTGACTAAAGGCTCTTTTGGCCTTTGGTTTTTTGGGAGTGGTCGGGGGTTTTTTGGAACTCTGAAAAAAGGAAAGATAACTAAGGTATCAGAGAATTATAAAAAAAAACAAGCAAGTCTAAGATTGTTACCTTGGACATTGGGGAATTTTCCTCAGTCTTTTCTTCGATGCTCTCTTTACTTTTTGCTTGAACATTGACAGCTGAAACAAAAGCAAGCAATCACAACAAAATATATATGTAGGTCAGGGAAAAGAAAAGAGTCAAAAAAACCTTCCATTCCACACCTTCATGTATTTCGGATTTGATGCGAACATCTTCGATATCGGTATGAAGATGGCCTTTGAAAATGCCTAGCGTGTGCTTAGTTGGAACTACCCATTGTGCCTTGGGTTTAGATTATTCTAGAAGGACTTTAACCGAATCCCCACAGATAAACCAATCTGGAAATAGAGGGGCCAGAGCCACTCCAAATTCAGCAGATGGCTATCAAGGAAATTTGGGAGGATACAGATTGAAGGCTAATTCATATCGTTTCTCAGGGGGAACGTATGAAGGGAGTCGAAGACTCTCCATTTTCTTTAGAAAATTTTCCTTCAAAGTCACAGCAGCGTTGCGGGCAGTCCGACTAAGTTCACTTGGCCGGTAAACAGTTTCAAAGAATTTTTGGAATGCTTGGATTTCTTTGATATGAGTTGAAGTACCTTTTTTCGCTTTATCCTGCACAGAGGAAAGCCTGGTTAATTAGTTTGCTGAAGGAAGGGGCATCAAAAAACTCTTCAACATAATACTTCGACCACCAAGTATGAAACTCTGGTGTACATAAGCAACAAGGTTCGAAGGGAATGGGGGTCAGCTGAGCCTTACCATCATAACGTCCTAGTTGCTTCGAACAGCCGTCTTCACTGAATTTAGTAGCAAGAAGCAAGAGAGCGCCCTTCTTCTCGAAAAGGCAATTGGGAAGTGCCTGCGCCAGTCCAAACTGTCGAGCCACGAGGTTTGGTTGGTAAGATACCAACGCAACTTGAGACTTCGGCATGTTCATTCGAAGAGAGATTAACCTTGGGGTTAAAAAGGCCTCCTATAGTTGTGTCGATTCTGTTTCTTGGGCTTTTGATGATGCAGGAAAAGGCCTTGTGAACCATTCTGGCCGGTACTTCCTTGTTGCAAAGGGAGCTATGTTCGACATAAAATCATGACGCTTCACCAGCATCATGACATAGCTGAGGAAAGCAGGCCTCATCGACGATCCTTCTTCGCTGGGAGTGAGCCTTACCAAGTGAGTTCCTTCGATTCTCCTGCTCTTTATTTCTTCTTCATTTATAACACCCTTGTTGAGAAGGCTAGCTTCAAAGGAAGCATTCATCCATAGTTGTAGTAGCCAAAAAGGGCCTGACAATAATAGGTTGCCTTTCGCACCTAGATCCTTCAATTGGGTCACTCCTTCGCTCAAGGATTCGTATAAGTTTCCTAATATCATTTCACTCAAGAAGATGCCGTGCCCTCGATGAAGTTGGGTGGCCAGGGTCAGAAATTTCCTAGCTACTTGAAGGGATTTGGAGCAAAAGACACAATGAGACAACCAGACGATGAGGAAAGCTATGTGTTCGGCGTTAGAAACCTCACTGGTAGATTTGTCGAAGAAGTGGGAAATGAATTGGGAATACGTGGGTTTGACTAACGAAAAACATATTGAGTCATCTGACTCAAGGTCAGGATCGTAGGTGGTTCCAGTTGGTTTTAGCCCTGTGATAGCAGTTATATCAAACAGTGTCGGACTCATCATCCCACAAGGGAGATGAAAGGTGTTGTGGGTGTTATCCCAAAAATATAGGAAGGATACTAACATGGTCAAACAGTAGTTTAGACCAGTTTTCGACAACATGACAAGGTCATAGATCCCCATTTGTTTCCAAAGGTGGGACTTAACCTTTTTAACTTTGTTTAGCCAGTTCATGTACTCGTTTGACTCCTTGAAAGAGGGTGTGGCGCAGAAAAACCTAAAATTGGTGCCCATATACCTTAAGTATATTCCACTAAGGGTTACAACATCCCTAGTGATATTCTCTACTTGTTGTTTGTTGGCTTGGCCTATGGGTTTTGACCTATGATAAGATGGGAAGAAGTCTCTAATGTTTTCAGAATGAGAATCTACAAAAGGCAGAGGCCCACAGAGGGCATACCTTTTCCCAGCAATGGTAGAAGGAATTAGTACCTGAGAAGCGTAGATTCTGCATTTTTCCTCCTCTAGTGGTTCAGGCACAAACTGTTGGTTTCCCATCACCTTCGGTCCAGCTAACATTTCAAAAGGTGGAAGCTGAGAGGTTCTTTTCAAATCCATCTTATGAGCTTTTTTGTGATCTTTGGTCATGTTGGAAGAAGACATTGTTAAAATGAAGGTTGTGGAAAAGGAAAGGAAAATCAGGGTTTCTTTGTGAGAAAATTACAAGGGGAATACTAGAAAGCGTAAAAGGTGATTGTGAGGAGATGACACCACTTATAAGAGAAGGTAAAAGAACGTGGGAATGGGAAAAGATTAGTTAGCGATGAACATGGCTATAGTGGGATGCATGTTGTACCAGAAAAAGGTTTGAGGGAATGTGAATAATTAAGTCTAAAACTCACCTTTTCTTAGGTCGTGATTTCCTAGAAACTAAGAGCATGATCACAGCTAGTGGCATACGTGAGGGAGACATGTTGAAGCTGCTGTAATAAATGCTAATGATGTCATTAAGTATGGGGAATAGTAAGGATGTGACTTCAAAGACATGCGAAGGTCATGAGAGGTGTCGAAGCGGAGTATCAAAAAATGACATTTTCTCCAGAAGTCGAAAGTGACATTTTTGGGGGGCAATTTGTTAGCCTTAAATTTCGACGCCCAGGTGGAAATATTAGGTTTTGAGTTAAGATAGTGTTTTCAAATATGGTTATGCTGCGAGGATTTTGACCAGAAGACGGACAATTCGACAGACAAGAACCTTTGAAGTTTGAATTCGAATTCTCGAGGGAAATGCAGTTATTTTCCGCCAATAGAAGGAGGCGCGTGGCACTGTTTCATGTAATCAAAGCATGCAGAGTGACATTTGTTTTAATCTAGTCCATTGAGTCATTAGGAGCGGTTCTTTCGACTGGTTATAAATAATGGCTCAATTTAGGATTTTTGGGGGTGTTTATTTTGTACAAGTCACTTAGAAAATTACTCAAAGTACCCAAGTCAAAGTGAGAAAAGAGTTATAACTGAGAATGTACGTGTCGAAACACCATCCTTTATTGTAATGCATTAAAGCTTTCTTTTCTTTTATAAGAATCTTCCTTTACTTTACTGCTTTTTTATGAGTTATATTTTCTGGTCTTTACCTTTTACTTCGAATTGCTATCTTCTTCTCCCCAAATTGCTTTCATTTCCTACTTGCTTTATTGCCAAAGCCTTTTTATTTTATTGTTTTCAATACTGTCGAAGTATCTATCCTTCTCTTTTAGATCTCATTTGATTTTAAACTCAGATTAGTTATGTCTTAGGATTTAGTGTGGTCGATCCTGCAAGTTAAAACAAGTCTTTAAGATTTGTTAAATCAATGGTTGTTCTCCAAATTTTACGGCGAACACTTAGCCTGAGATATTTTGTTTTTATAGAATGGCAATTTTTCTTTCCCACCCTACAATTCTCTTGTCACACCTCTCAGCCTCCTTCTTATTCTGCTCAGAGAGCTTCTCAAGTGTCGAAAAGTTTTCAGTGGATGCAGAGGCAGCCTCTCATGCAGCTTTTTGACTGCCAGTTTTCTTGGAAAGGTTGCTCGAGAAGTCTCGAAGGCGGTTGAGGTCAGCGGCAACTAGGTCAATCATCGTGCTTAGCTCCATAATGGTATCAGCCACTTCTGGGGAAACTTCCAAGACATTAATTTGTTTCAGAAGCTTCTTAAGATTAAAGCTGGCAGAAACATCTTGTTCCAGGATTAGAAACAAGTCTACTGCAAAGATTTTTTTATCTGCGCCAGCAAGTCACTGTCATTTTTCCCAGTTAGGGTATTCCCTGAGGCATTCGAAGTAGTAGTACTCTTGTCGCCAAAGTTGTATTGAGAACTGAGCATAGCCTTTAAATACTCCAGTGGTCGTTGAACTTTTAGAGATTCTAGTTCTTCATAGGAGAGACTGGTTAATTAAATGCCAGTCGAAGTGTTGGGTGGAGGATCCTTGGATTGATTGTCTTGGTTCACTTGGCCTTCTAGAACCTCCACCTCAATATCTACCTCAGATGCAGTTTTCTCTCATTCCTCTTCTTCTTCTTCTTCTTCTTTTCCTTCTTCATCTTCCTCTTCTTTATCTTCTTCTTCATCATCATCTTTTCCTCTTTATTTTCTTCTTCCTCTTCGACGTATTTGTCATCCTTACTTGGTTGTTGTTGCACCCCAAAATTTGCCCTCACAATACAAGACTTTGTGTTCCAAGAAGGTTCACAAGGTTCACAAAATTCACAATTGGTCAGAAGAGTTGACAATTCCCTCAGACAATGCACCTCCTAAGCAGTGCATCCAAAACTAGGGTTTTGACTTTAATCAGGCTAAATGGACTTCCAAGACTTCAAGTGAGCTTCATAACATCTTATATGTGTATAAGAACCCCCATGTCAAGTTTCAAGACTTTTCTCAAAAGTTTGCTCAGTCAGATGATCAGATAAGTCAAAAGCAGTCAATGCAGTTAAAAGGTCAAACTGAGGTCAACTGTGGTCAAACCAAAGTCAAACTTCATGATTTTTTTTTGCCAACATCAAAGAGAGGTTGGGTGAGAAATATTATCATAATAACTGTAATACCCCAAATTTTGCCCTAAGATTTGTCGTCGCATTTCATTGCATTTAATCAATTACTAACAAATTTGTGTAGTCGTTTGACTTTTTGCAGGTAAATATCATATGGCATGCATTTTTTTTTCTAAAAAGTAAAAATGGCACAATTGGCAGGAGAACATGTGTAAGGAGTTATGAGTGTGAGAGGTTGAGAGTTCGAATCTCACCTTTGTCATTTTTTTTGTTTTTTATTATTTTTACTCTAAATTTTTCTATCTTTCATTAAAAAAATAACAAAAATAGTTTTTTATTATTATTTAATTATTATTTTCGTATTTTAATTAAATCATTTTTTAAAATATTATTTTTTTCACTTTTTTCTAAATTATTCATAAAAATATCCAAAAAATCATAAAATAAAAAATATTGAAAAAAATTTTGTTCTTTTTATAATATTTTTTATTTTAGGAATCAATAGGATTATTAGTTTTTATTTTAAGTTTATTTTAATTATTTTAAATTATTTAAATTTTATTTTTTCTTAACTAATTATTTAGTTTGGGCTTTAAAATGGGCTTTAGGGACATTATTGACAATTTGGTGTTAACCCTAATTTGTTCCCTATATATACATGTGTTGCCTTGTTGGAAAAAAGGGGGAGAATGAAAAAAATCTAAGAGGAATGAGTGCCGTTTGCCGTTATTTAGTTTTCTTCTTCATCCATTACTATTGTTTCTTTTTCTTCATCGTTTACCGTTATTTCTTTTCCTTCATCTATTACTGTTGTTTCTTTTTCTTCATCTTTTACCGTTATTTCTTTTTCTTCATCTATTACCGTTATTTCTTTTTCTTTATCTATTACTGTTACGTTTATATATATATATAATTTTTAAATTGTTAGAGTTTATATATATAAGATTTTTGATCGAATTATGTCGATACGATGTTTGCACATTTGTGTGCATGACGCGTGACATTTGTGTTAGTTCGATCTGGTTGCGATGATCGCATTTTTGTGTGAGCAATAATACTATTTTTTGCTTAATTTCTTTTTCTTTGCGATAAATTTTGTTTCGTCCGATTTAGATCTGGTTGCGATGAGCGCATTTCTGCGTTAGCAACATTGTTGGTTTATTTGGCACATTTAAAATTCATTATTGCTTTATTATTATTATTATTATTATTATTATTATTATTATTATTATTATTATTATTATTATTATTATCATTATTTATTATTATTATCATTATTATCATTATTATTACCATTATTATTATTATTGTTATCATTAATTTATTAAAATTTGTTATAATATAAAAATCTGTTTTTTAAAATAAATAACATTAACATCTTTTCCAAATTAATATGAAAACCTATTATTTTTAAGAAAAACTTTTTTTTAGATAAATTTAAAATAATAACTAAAATCTTTTTTTTAAAATAATAACTAGAACCGTTATTTATTTTATTTTATTATTGTTCAATTCAAATTTCATTATCATATTGTATCTGCTCCTCTCATGTAACCTCGCGAACTTAACAATCGCTCTTTAAATTCTGCCTTTAAATTTCTGCTTGCATGGTTTAAATTATGACATTATCTCTCTGTTTGCATGATTCAATTATCTCACGCGTTTACTATTATTTCTGTCACATTGCACACATCCGAAGGTTAGGTCTAACTGTTTGGCCGCCGCGCCAATAGTCCGTAAAACTTCACACATTCAATTTCAAATCCTCAAAACTACAAACTACAAACCCTAATTTTCACAAATGCCTCGCCGCAGGCAAAATTACAATTTTACCCTTAGCATTAGGTCAAAGAGCCGCCGCGCTCATTTTAGGGTTTCCCGCCGTGGAATCCCTAATTTAACCCTAATTACAACTTAACATTTCAACGTAGAGATTTGGAGTTTCTACACTCCACGTAAGCGTGTCCTTAAGATGCGTTTATTCCCCTTGAGACCTTGACCACAGTCAAGAAGTTTCTAACCTCCCTATTGAGGGGAACTACGATTACTCTGATTCCACTCCCGTAAGGATACGTAGGCACAAGATGCGATGTCTTGCCGAGTAAACTTAGAATTAACCCCCTTTATTATTTATTATTGCTTATTTATATTTTATTTATCTTTGCTATTTAATTATTTTGCTTATTATTTTGTAATTGTTTCTTGGATGTAAAGTTGTTTAATTATTTAATTATTATTATGGTTAGTAATTAGGGAGTGTAATAACATGTATGTAATATTAAAATAAATTTAGATCACTTTTAAATAAAGATAATTAAAATAAACACGTCACACACGTAAGTCGATTTTAATCGCCGTCTCACTTCCTAAGGATATCCCTCAAGTTGCCTACGAATAATGGTTAAGTGGGGTGTATAAAGCAAGTCCCTCAAATAAAAAAATCATCAAAGTCCCTTATGGTTGCCTTTACGAATCAAGTCCCTTTCGAAAAATTATGATGGTCCCTTATATGTGCTTATTACATCCCACAATGGCCTTCAAAGTCAAATTGTCCCTCACATACCCCTTAACATCCAAAGTAAGGACTACCTACTCCATTATAGTAGGGATAGTCTTACTAAAGGAAAGAATGAAGAATAAGAAAGACGTTTAAACATTAGGGTAGGTTACTCCTAGGTGCTTGCTCACTTCAAAATTGTTTCGCACTTAAACAAATTTTCAACAAGTTTTCAAACAAGTTCTTAACACATCCTTACATGGATTATTTATTAACTATTCTGAAAATTTTCTATTCACACACTACAATTTCAAAACAATTCAAAAGTGAGCTTAAGTACCTAAGAGCCCATGGATAACCATGGATGAAAAGGATGCTAATACCTTCCCTTTTCATAACCTACCCCCCGGACCCAAAATATTCTCTAAGGTTTTTCCTGTTCTTTTATAACCTTTCCTTATGGATAAAATAAAAGTCGGTGGCGACTCTTGCTATCCGCAACATTGTTTAAAGTCAGTTCACCGGGTTACAGTTGTTCCTCGAGATCACCCTTAGCAGGCTACTCTATATCAGGTATCATGGTGTCCCCAGAAAGGTCAACAATCTCTTTCTCGATCGGGTCCTCTTTTGGAGTAGATGCTTCGACGTGAGGGAATTCCACCACAGGAATGACTGGTGTCTTCTTGAGAGCATCGGTAGATTGGATCCTCTCCTCAGAACCTTTTGTCGAGCCTCTCGCAGAGGCCCAGAAGGAGTTATTGGATGGTAACTTGGATCACTGCTTATTGTCGGAATAAGTTGTTTCACCATGGGTTGACCCCTGGTGTCGGTGGTAATCTGTAAAGGAAAAGGCAAATAATTAGAGTAAATGATAAAGAAACTGTACAAAGTTCTAGGAGAAGTTTTTACCTTCGGCTCATCAGCCCCAGGACTAGAATTGTCGCTTTCAGTCTGTGTTACATGACTAG
Source organism: Lathyrus sativus (assembly GCA_963859935.3). Classification (NCBI taxonomy): domain Eukaryota; kingdom Viridiplantae; phylum Streptophyta; class Magnoliopsida; order Fabales; family Fabaceae; genus Lathyrus; species Lathyrus sativus. The sequence continues at coordinate 619,510,541 of OZ012741.1, forward strand.
CAGGAGTTACTGTTGTCGAGAATTTACCAGCCTTTGGTTTTGGTTGGTTGAAGGATTTAGTTATTTTGGTTTGTTTCCTCCTCCTCTTCAAAGTTTTCTCTTTAGGAGGAGATTGGTCCTCCTCATCTGACTCGATGATGATTTGGTGGGAAGACCCCCTCGTTTTTTGTTCCTTGGGAGTAAGGGGTGGCCTTCGAGAACTCTGAGAAACTTGAGGCATCAGACAATGTGAGATTTTGCAATCAAGCAGAATTAAGTAAGAAATTTACCTTAGAAGCTTGAGTGCTTTCTTCTATTTATTCTTCGATTTGCTTCTTCTTTTCTGGGGCAAATTTAACAACTGAAAGTCAAACAAAATATTACAAGTAAGATGATAAGAAATCAAATAAGGGAATTTAGTTCGAAAACCTCACATTCCACGCCTTCATATATTTCGGATTTGATGCGAACATCTTCGATGCCGATATGAAGAAGACCTTTAAAACTGTCTAGAGTATGCTTAGTCGCAACCACCCGCTGAGCCTTCGACTGCTGGCGAAGGATCTTAATGGAATCCCCACAAATAAACCAATCTGGAAATGAAGGGGCAATGGCCACTCCAAAATTAGCATTTGGTAGTCGAGGAAATTTAATAGGAATTTTTTTGAAAGCTAGTGTGTACCGTTCCTTGAGAGGAACGAACGAATGGAGTTCCAAATTCTCCATTTTCTTTAAAAACATTTCCTTTAAAGTAAAAGCTGCCTCGCGGACGGTTTGGATAAGATCGTCTGGTCGATAAACAGTTTCAAAGTACTTCTGAAATGCTTGGATTTCTTTGATGTGTGTCATAGTACCTTTCTTGATCCTCTCCAGGACAGAGAGGAAAGCTTGATTAATAAGTTGAGTAAAAGAAGGTGCATCGAAGAATTCTTCAGCGTAGTACGTTGACCACCAGTGGTTGAACTCTGGGGTACAGTAGAAACAGGGATCGAAGCCAATGGGGATGAGTTGAGCTTTGCTGGAATAGCGGAGAAGATGTGTCGAAGCCATCTCCTCAGTATACTTTACACTATGAAGTAGAAAAGCACCTTTCTTTTCGAAGAGGCATTTGAGGAGTGCTTGGACCAAACTAAACTCTCAAGCCACCAAGTTTGGTTGATAAGCAACCAAAGCAACTTGAGACTTTGATAGATTCAGTCGAAGTGTTATCAACTTTGGGATCAAAAAGGCTTCCCAGATCTGTGAAGATTCTGCCTCTAGAGCTTTGTTTGGAGTTGGGAAAGGTCTGGTGAATCACTCAGGACCATGTTTTCTTGCAGTGAATGGGGCCATGTTCGAGGTAAACTCATGATGTTTTGCAAACATCATGACATAGCTTAGGAACATTGGTCTAATGGTCTGTCCTTCTTCGTGGGGAGTAAGCTGGACCAAACGTGTCCCTTTGATTCTCCTATTTCTGATCTCGTCAGCGGCTTCGTCAATCGAATTTTTGTTAGGAAGGCTGGCTTCGAACTAGGCATTCAGCCAGAGTTGCAAAAGCCAGAAAAGACCAAACAATACCAGGTTCCCCTTTGCTCCTAAGTCTTTGATTTGGGCTACCCCTTCACTTAGAGACTCGTAAAGGTTCCCCAAATCATTTCACTTAGGCAGACATCCTGGCCTTTGTAGAGTTGAGTGGCTAAAGTCATGTACCTCCTAGCCACTTGAAGGGACTTCGAGCAGAAGACACAGTGGGATAGCCACACGGTTAAAAATGTTATATGTTATCGATCAGAAACATCAGCAGTGGTCTTATCAAAAAAGTGCGTTATAAAATGAGAATAGGTGGCTTTTGCAGAGTTAAAACCTATGGAATCATCGGATTCCAAGTCAAGATCATATGGGTTTCCGGTGGGTTTAAGCCCTGTAATAGCGGCTACGTCGAAAAGCGTGGGGATCATCATCCCACAAGCGAGATGGAAAATGTAATGGGTACTGTCCTAGAAACACAAGAAAGTGACTAACATGGTTTGACAATAGTCGAGACTTATTTTCGAAAGCATAATTAAATCATAAATTCCTAGTTTTTTCTAGGTTTGGGATTTTACTTTTTATATCTTTGCTAGCCAGTTCATATAATCATTTGATTGCTTGAAGGAGGGTGTCGCTCTAAAAACTCTAAAGTTGTTATTCATATATCTTAAATCTATATTATTCAACACTACCGCATCAGCAGAGGCTTTCTCAACCTTATTTTTGTTGGCTTGTCCTATGGGTTTGGATTTATGGTAGGAAGGGAAAAAGTCCCTAGCTTTACTATGGTCATAAACCTTTGGAATAGTAAAAGACATGCAAAAGTCGTTTGAGGCGTCGAACGATACTATCAAAAAATGTCTTGTTCTTCATTGATGTCGAAAATGACATTTTTGAGGGGCAATTTGTTGGCTCCTAATTTCGACGCCTGAATAAAGTTAAAAATAACAAATAGAGTTTCCTGAAGAAATCTAATTACTTCGACCAAAACTATGTTTTTGAAATGAGAGTCGAATGCGCCCTTTCGCCAAGAGGGTCTATGTTATGGACTTAGAGATATTCCTCAGCAGTTAGAAGATCCAATTCGACAGAAGTATTGCTAGGGGTCATTTCGACGAGTTCGTTTGAATTCAAATAAAAGAGGAAAAATCAATTTTTAATAAAGACACGTGGAGCGCCCCTATGGTTCGAAGGCATGCGCAGCACCACTTGTATTGATTTCGTTTGTTAGCCGTTAATGGCAGTTATGTTCGATAGTTATAAATAGCAGGTCTTAGTGTTAAGATGTGTGTGTGTTCAATTGTGTACAAAATCTTCATTTACTCTAAGTATCCGTGTGATTGAGAGAAACGAGTTGTAAGAATGTACGTTGACTAAACACCAGTTTTTATTTCAATGCAATTTGACAAATCTTTTTATTTAAGAATTCATCTTTTCTTTATGCAAGTTCTTATCTTTGTTATTTATCAGCGTTTTAATTCCTTTTACTGTCGAAGTGTTCATAGTTTTCATGCACTTCAGTTAAAAGATCAATTAGCACGTGTCCTAAGATTTGTGTGGTCGATCTGCAAGTAACACATATCTCTTTTTGATTTGTCAGACCAGCGGTTGTTCATCGATTTTCATGGCGAACAGGTGAAAGCTAGTATATTCCCTGTTGTTGTAGAGTTAGATCCAAGGTGGAGATTTGTGAGATTTTTGGTGGAACTCTAACTCTGTCGAGAAATAGCTTTCATGTGTTTCGACAGGGGACAAGCATGAAGTCGAAGCTGGGTTACATGTTAATGTCGAAGGGTTATGTACTGTATTCGAAACTAGTTCTAATATGTAATGTCGAAATATATATTGTTGATTTATTATGTCGAATTGAACCTTATGTTAAAGATTCAATTATTTAATTAGTTTGGAGTGTAAATTAATTAGTTAATTTATATATAGACTAGACCACTCAAATTGTTGAATGAGACTAATTGTGATATTAATTTGTAACCAAAACTGCGACAAAAAATTCCTCTAAAAACCTCAAATATCTTATCACCCAAGTTGGAAAAAAACTGCCCGCAACTAAAAGCAAAAGACAAGCCAGGGGAGTAGTTAATAAGACGTCGCGAATATGTAAAATGCGTGTTCGTTTATAGGCACTAGTTGTCTGTAGTTCTCTGTAGTTCTCTGATTTTACTAGTCTCTTCCTATATAAACAATCTCACAACAAATATTAACACACTACAATTATACCACTAATCATTCATAAGGAGAGATGAAAATGATGGAAAAGAATGGCACATTCGACTTGGTTTCAGACGATTCCGACCACCGATTCCGCCACCACAACATCTACAAAAACTGCTTCACACATTCAAATACCTTTGCATGCAGAAGAATCATGAATGAGTGGAAATTCCTTGCAAAACACCTCCCAGATTCCATCCACGTTAAAGCCTACGAGCACCGCTTTGATTTACTCCGCGCCGTCATCGTCGGCTCCCCCGGTACACCTTACCAGGACGGTCTCTTCTTCTTCGACATCGCGCTCCCCAAAAATTACCCATTCAAACCACCAAAGATCCATTACATCTCATTCGGGTACCGTCTCAACCCGAATCTCTACCCTGACGGCACTGTTTGCGTAGGCATTCCCAACACATCGGAGGGTAAAAAATTCAAGAACTGGAGCGCAGGTAGTTCGTTACTTGAGGTTTTACTTTCTATTCAAGCAATCGTTCTTAACGAGAAGCCACTGTTTAACGATCCTGCCTACAGTATTTCAGATTACTCTCTAGAATCCAAGGCATGTGATTACAATGCATCCGTTTTTGTTTTCACATGCCACTCCGCTATTTGCCTCATTCGAAAACCACCTAAGAACTTCGAGGAATTTGTGAAACAACACTTTCGTGAACGAGGACATGTTCTTCTCGGCGCGTGTAAAGAATACGCGAATGGCCGCGTCAGGGCTGGACATTACGGTTATAACAGCAGCAACAATAACATGGCGGTTATTGAAGTTACAGAGTCTTTTCAGGGGTCGTTACAAATTGTTTACCGGAATATGTATAAGAAGTTTGAAGAATGTGGCGCTTCATTGGAGGGTTTCGTTGAAGAGTTGGAGGTGGAAAAACAAGTAAAAGGCAAGAGATCCAAAGGTGTGAAAGGAATGTTAAAGAAAGCTATGGGGAAGATCAAACAAGCTTTGGGATGGTAGAAGAAAGCGAAGAAGAAGAACACTGCATAAAATATTTTACTTGTTTTCTGGTGTGATGTCTGTTTGTTCAAATTCTGCTATTGTATTATCTTTTCATATGTTTTTGTATTACCTTTGAAAATGTTTTGATTATGTCTAATTAAAATAAGATGTAATTTATTAAAAGTATAAGGCAAAATGGAAATGCTATAATTTGAATATAAGTCTTATTTTTGTAATTAAGTTCTTTTGTTAAATTATAATTAATGTCAATGAAAATATATTACATTAGTGGACAAACAACATAATCATTAAATAATTAGTAATTTTGATTTTTTACTTAAAAAATTATTAATAAATTGATCATTGTAAATAAGTTTTTTTTGTTAAACTCAATATTACAGATTATATTATTCTAAAAAATTTCCTATAATTTCTTGAACATCATAAGCATTAATCAATATCTTCATAAAAAAGAAGTTCAATATCACTTCTCCTCTCTTAACTTTTGTCACCTTAATCAATGGTTCAAGTTGGTGTGATAGAAAAATAATTGACAAATTAATGTTCATTTATATGCTTATATTAAAGTTATAAGTATTTTTGTTTAAATTATATTCTAAAAATCATGTTTAATTATGTACTGCTATGTTTATGATTATATAACTGTCTATATGAAAAATGTTGTTTTTAATAAAAATATAAAATTTACTATGTTTTCGAAATAATAACTTACCTATATTTTTAGGTCTAATCAGACGATGTTCTTTAAATTAAATTTATATTTTATTTTAGTTTTATATTTATTAATGTTATATTTTGGTACCTTGAATATTGTTTCGATAGTTAAGTTAATTATTTTTGTTAACTATTAAAGAAAAATATATATTAAATTGTGATGTGAGAATGCGACAAAAATCAAATAGCGAGTCAGTAATTTAGATAAAGGACTGAATTAAAATTTTTTGGTTAGTTAATGGATCAAACTAAGAGTATCTTTAGTGGGAGTAAACTAAATGGGTAAACTAAGATACTTTTTGTGGGTCCAAAGTGATTTGTAGAATTTAAAAAATTTATAGTTGATTTGAGTAGTTTTTATTTTAATGATGGTTGTCTATAAGAAACCAAAACTTGACCCCACATGGTATTAAATGGTTAATAAAAATCTATTATTTATGTTAAATAATTAGTTAGAGTACGTTGCTTGTGTAGAACACGTAAACTAGTTTTAGAGCATCCCATATGTCATGTCAGCATTACTATAATGCAAATTACTTATTAATAACGTAAGCTATAAAAAATTTTGGTTTAACAACCTTGCACTAAAGTTGCTCTAAGACAATAGCAAAATTGTGATTAAAATAATTAAATTGCAAAGTAATTAGACTAGAATTTCATATCATTTAAACAATAACATATTAGTTACTATAATAAAATTTAATATCAATAGAATCTTGAATTTAATGACATTAATTAGAAGATGATTTGAAAAAAAAAATTTTAAATTGGGTCAAGTTTAAGTAAATTATATGGCAATCTTCCATGAACAAAATTATTAGTTTCACATTAATTCTAACTATTTAATCAAATAAATGGCCTAATAGAAAAGATTAACAAATCACAAAACTCTAAAAATATTTATTTACCTATGAATAGTCAAAATCATAGCTAGTAACCTGATGAGAACAAAAAGAGGCAAAAATAACGATTCTTTCACCATAGCCTCAAAACAAAACAAAAAAACAAAACAATAATTTAATTAAAATAATAAAAGTTGAGTTCATATACTCTATAATAAAAACTTTAATTTATACTTTGAGACTTACCAAAATCTCAGGAACTTTATCCTCTTGTATCCCCATACTTTTGAAACATATATTCTACAAAAATAAATTCATCAAAATTGAATAAATAAATTATACAAAATTGAACCCAATTGTAATCACATATACTATGATTTAAATAACTTTAAGTATTTTCAGTCACATGACATGAAATCTAGAATTAAAAGGATAAAGAGTATCATTCAAATCTCTAAATATCAAGGTTGGATCTTCATAAATTTTTTGAAGAGGTTGGATCTTCACAAACTTGCAGGGCCAAAACGAAAGTGTATGAATTAATCTCAAGGTTGGATCTTCATAAGTTTCATGAAGAGGTAAGCAATTGTTGGAAATGACGAGTCGGTGAAAAAATGGGTTAGGAATTGAAAATTATTAGTTTGAGGGAGATGGGTTTGTGAGAAAAGTTAGAGAGTGTGGTGATGGAAGAGTGAGGGTGAAAATTAGAGATTTTTGTATAGAGTGGTGGTGAAAATCAAAGTTTTTCACATAGAGAAAGAATGAGAAGAGAGAAACACTAAGGGAGAAGAAAGAGGTCTGTGGCGGCTAGGTATTTTTGGAAGAGAGAGTAACATTGTTTCATATATTATAATACAATATTCCATGTCAATTAAAAACAAATCCAAGTCAGCAAAACTAATACCAACTGTAGTGCCATGTCTGCACAACTTAATAGATTTTGAAAAAATTTAACGGAAAGGACCAACGTGACTAACATAATTTGATTTAAGAGACTTAAAACCAACGTTTATTAAATAAGGGACGACGAAAGTGAAACCTCAAATTAAGTTACGAGACCAAAGAATGCATTAAGCTATTTTTTTAACAACAATACTGATATATGGTATGCAAACTTTTAAATTATTTTAAAATGAAAAAAATAGAAATCTACATAGTTGTCATGTGATATGACAATGTTACCATTGCCAACCTTACATCACTGCCATATTACTATCATCTTTGCATAAGAAAATCAATGCATTTGAAGGACTCAGTTGAAGCACAAAAATGATGAAAGAGACTAAATACAAAATAATGTGAAGATCCGTTGGTAGATGGTGTTTTCAAATTTATCTTTTATAAATTTAACTTAACTTATGAATTGTGAAAATAAAAGTGTTAGAAGTTGTAATTTAGTGTTCTCTTAAAACTAGCATTTTATTATGTTGAAATAGCTAGTCTGAGGTATAAGAATAATTTGTATCTGATTATGTCGAGTACAACATTTAGTTTGTATTTCAAAATATTTTGCGCATGTGTCAAATTGTATGGTTTCAGGTTTGAGCTTTAGTTGTCTATGTAAAAGGTTTTGTATGTTGTAAACATCAAGAACTTCACTCAATACGAATCCTAATTTTCTAGTTGCGATTCATAGAGAATCTATAATGGAAAACGAAACAACAACATCAACGCAATTACCATCTAATCTATTGGTTTTCAAAGGGGAGAACTACGAACGGTGGGTTGGGCAGATGAAGGTCATCTTCATATTTCAAGATGTGTCTGAAATCGTGAATGATGGAATACCGACATTAGAAGCGAATGCAGATGATGTTCAGGAAGCCGCGCATAAGGAATGAAGAAAGAAAGATGGAAAAGGTTTGTTCTTGATTCACCAGTGTGTTGATTCTAATGCATTTAAGAAGATTATTTAAGAAGAAATGGTGAAAGGAGTGTGGGACAAGTTAAAGATCTTACCCGAAGGAGATTAAAAGTTAAAGAGGGCGAAGTTGCATACATTGAGAAAGCAATTTGCTATGACTCAGGTGAAGGAAGATGAATCATTCTATGAATATCTTTCATATATGGTGGTGTTAACGAATCAGATGAAGTTATGTGATGAATAAATCAATGATTTGCAGAAGATTGAGAAAGTGCTAAGATCTCTGACTACGAAGTTTGATTATATTTCTGTGTCAATTAAAGAGTCAAAGAATCTAGATGAGATGAAGTTAGAAGAACTTCAAGCTTCATTAGAGGCCCATGAGGTTGAAACAGAGGAACTCAGAAAGGGAGAAGGTGGCTCAATAGGCACTACAAGCAAGATTCAACAAAAAATCTAGGAAATATAAGGGAAAGAATCTTGCTAATGATGAGAAGTCAAGAAAGAACTCAAAGAATCACTTTAATTCGATTAGGAAAGGCATGGGCAACAAGTATTCTGGGAAGAAATTTGACATGAAGGAGATGAAATATTTTAACTCTCAAGGATTTGGTCATTATGTTCGAGATTGTAGAAGAAAAAAGGAAGCATAAGCGAAATATAGTGATGAAGTGCAGTATGCATATAATGAGGATAGTGATTCTGATGATGTGTTACTCATGGCCAACACTCAGTCGAACATTGAGCAAACCAACATGCGGTACCTAGATTCAGGATGAAATAACCACATAACTGGTAATAAAACCTGGTTCACCAAGCTAGATTAATCAGTTGAGAAAATGGTAGAGTTTGGAGATGGAATGCACGTTGCATTAGGTGGAAAAGGAGATATCTTTGTTGTCAGAAATGATGGTCGAAAATCCAGCATCTTGATGTGTTGTATGTACCATCGATCACAAGTAACTTGATAAGTGTGGGTCAATTACTTGCAAAAGGATACAACATGGAGATAGAAAAGAATCATTTGAAGATGTATCAAATCGATGGAATGTTGATTTTGAGGGTACTCTTATCATACAGCAGGACCTTTAAAGTAGAGATCAACCCAGTTGATCACAAGTGCCTTGCTTCGACTGTAAAAGAAGACAAGAAATGGATATGGCATCATAGGAATGAACATCTCAACTTCATAAGCTTAGATATGCTCAACTAGAAGAATATGATGTATCACTTACCTTAGGTGAACGAACCAATTCAGTGTGTGAGAAATGTTGCAAAGCAAAGCAGTCTAGGAAAGCATTCAAGCATAAATTGCCAATGATGTCAAAAGAAAAGCTAGAGTTAGTTCACTCTGATGTGTGTGGACTATTTGAAGTGAGGTCGAATGAAGGTAACTACTAGTTTTTAACCTTCATAGATGAATTCACTAGACATATGTGGATTTATCTTATTAAAAGAAAGAGCGAGGTATCCATATAGTTCAAGAAGTTCAAATTGCAAGTCAAAAAGCAAAGTCATGCAAGTTGAAGAATTTGAGAATTGATGTTGGATGTGAATACACTTCTTGAAAATTTTCTAGATTTTGAAATGAGGAAGGTATAAAGCATGAGGTCATTGCACCCTATACACCTCAGCATAATGGCACAACTGAGAGGAAGGGTCGAAGTATACTCAACATGACTAGGAGCATGTTGAAAGCTAAAGATATGCCAAAGAGATTTTAGGCTGAAGCAGCTTCGACAACAATATATATTCTAAATAGATGTCCAACCAAGAAGATGGTCGAGAAAACTCCTTATGAGGCTTGAACAGGAGTGAAGCCGAATGTTAGTCATCTTAAAGTGTTTGGATCAATGTGTTTCAGGCATGTACCTGAGCAAATGAGTAAGAAACTTGATGATCAAAGTCATACTATAGTGCTTATAGGTTATCATTCGAATGGTGCATACAAGTTGTATTCACCAAATAATGATAAACTAGTGATCAATCGAGATGTTCTAGTGGATGAAAGCAAAGGGTGGGATTGGAGTCATGGGACAGTTTGATAGGAGTCAGATATAATTACAATTGTGTTTGAAGAAGATTAATATATTGAAGTCCCATGGAGCTCAAGGAAGATCAAGGTAAAAAGAATAGTATTACAAGCTAGATATTCATGATCGAAGGCGCTTCAATCTCATGTAGCTCAAGGAAGTAAAGCATTACGGCTTTGTCATAATGTGAAGTTGAGTACGTGGTTGCATCATATGCAACATGCCAAGCAGCATGGATTGAGATGTTGCTCGAAGAGCTCAAGATAATGGAACCTAGGAAAAGAAGTTGTTGGTCGATAACAAGTCAGCTATCACCTGGAAAATAAACCAGTGTGTCATGGTCGAACTAGGCATATAGAAAAAAGGTATCATTTTCTGAGGGATCAAGTTAACAAAGAAAAACTTGAACTTGAGTATTGCAAGACATAATGGAAACTAGCTGACAAACTCACTAAACCCTTGAAGAAAGTTAGGTTCGACGAGTTAAAGAGAAGTATCGGGATGAGAAGTCTTGAGAACATGAATTAGGGGGTGTGTTAAAAGTTGTAATTCAACGTTCTGTCAAAAGCTAACATTTCACTATGTCGAAATAGCTAGTCTGAGATATAAGAATAAGTTGTATTCGACAGTTGGCATGTCGAAATGTTTTAGGCATGTGTCGAATTGTATAGTTTTGGGCATGGACTTTAGTTGTCTATATAAAGGGCTTTGTATGCTGTAAATATCAAGAACTTCACTCAATACAAATACTAATTTTCACAATTCAATTTATAGTTTTTCTCTTTTCTCTTTTTTCTCTCTTCTTCTTCTTGTTTCATCTTTCTGAAAAACCCTTTTGTTCAACAAAAAAAAGGAATAAAAATAATTACTCTTTTTTTAATTCAATTTTTTATCTGGTTGAATAATATTCTATATCAAATTACTTTCGTTGAATGTTGTATTGATATTTTATCATTTGTTGTTGAAATATGTAAAAATATCCTTTTTATATAGACATAAATATTCATATTTTCATTTCGTATCAATTAGATAGTATTTATTATTTTTTATAATTTATAATAATATTTCTATTAAATAATTTAAACTTTTCATCTGCAAATGCATGATTCTTTTACTAGTTAATTAGTATAAATGACTCATTTTTATGTTTGGTTTTTAGTTACAAGTAATGAGAGTGTGTGCATATATATATATATATATATATATATATATATATATATATATATATATATATATATATATATATATATATATATATATATATATATATATATATATATATATATATATATATATATATATATATATATATATATATATATATATATATATATATATATATATATATATATATATATATATATATATATATATATATATATATATATATATATATATATATATATATATATATATATATATATATATATATATATATATATATATATATATATATATATATATATATATTTGTGTGTGTGTGTGTGTTCTGGAGCGGGTACATACCTGCCCATCTTTCGAGAAGGCCCAACCCAACGTTGTGCGGGGAAGGCCCAACAAGACCCAAATCCCCCAATGTCAGGCACAACTCTAGATACGCCGGGCAGACGTCTCTCCTGTCGGGCACAATAACACGTCTTCCACACGTTCTCCACGTGCTCTCCCACGCGGGGACACGCCATCAGGAAACTACCCACCTCCGAAAGAGCTGGTCAGCCCACCTTCCGGAGATCACGAGACGGTTGAACTAGGGCAAAGATCACATGCTGGTCTTCACTACGCCACGTAAGCCCTAGCAGTCACTTGGGTTGGGCCTGGTAATCTATCCCAACACGAGTGACCGTTAACCCTGCGCTGGGGTATCACTATAAATACCCTATTTCACTATAGGGTCAGGTATTCCATTCTCTACACCTAATTTATGTATTTGCTCCCACTCCGGTCCTTTACTCACTTAAGCATCGAAGTGTCTTGCAGGTACATCCCCTCCTCCTCCCTACCTCCGGTGAACAGCTCTCAGATTGACGACGCGTTGCGGTTAGCAATCTATTCTGATTAGTACGATCAGTGGCGCCGTCTGTGGGAAACTAAAGCTTCCTCGTTCCTCCGAGTAGAAGAACCAAAGCTTCCAACTTCAATTTCCGAAATCATGACCAGCCCACGGCACGATGACGCTGTCCACAATTCCTCTTTCGCCCCACTCACCAATGACGATGACCAGGTTGGGCCCTCCCACGTCCGTGAGGGTGACGTGAGGGATGGTCGGACTGCCTCCCCTTCTCCCGAGGACGCGGCACACCACGTCGCCCTTCGGGCAAGAAGCCCGGTTGTTTTCCAGCCCGTCCCCACACCAGCAGGGGTGGACTCTACGATCACTGCCCTATTCGCAACCATCAACCAGACTAATCTGATGTTGTTCCAGCAGAACGAGCGCATCGGGATACTGGAACAGGATACCTCATCTCTCTCTCCCCGCAGAGAAACCAACATGAGGACTCTCGGAGCCCCTCTCCCTATCAACAGGGGCGCCGAACGCAATTGGAGAGGCCCCAACCTGTGTCCTCCAAGAAGCGCGACCGATCACCTCCCCGGAAGGAGAGGCGCTCCCCGGCCCCAAGAATAAATAGACTTGAGGCCCCAAGCAAGAGGGCGAGGGGTCGTAATCAATCCCCTCGGCACAATCCTTCACCATCGCGCTCCCGTGTCCGCATCGGCGAGGACGACCACAGGACCCCCTATCACGGGAAATCATGGAGACCCCCATTCCTCACGGAATGGAGAAGTTGTTAGATGCCTAACTTTGATTTTTTGAACTATCAAATGTGGGCATCTTTCACTCCTTTTTAAAGAGAAAGTGTTAGAATCACTCTTGCTTTGGTTTATTTGCACCATTATGTGAAACTATCTTGGTTCCTTTGATTTTTATGTTATTGTGCAGGAATTAGGTATGAAAAATTGAAGAGTAAGACACAAGAAGGATGACAAAGAAACCAAGTCAGCATGCAAACAACAACAAGTTCGCACAGCTACCTTGCTAGCGAAGCTTGCTAGAAAACATCACAAAGTTTGCACAAGGAACTTGCCAACGAAGACCAGGAAACCCAATGTACTATTCATCCAGAAAGAAAAGGGACCTAAACTCGTTGTGCGAAGAAGGCAGCGAACAACTCGCTGGAGTGAAGAGGCAGCGAAGGTCTAGCGAACACTCTCATACTTGAGGCAGTAAGTATTTGGACAAGAATTCGCTGTGTGAAGTTGGCAGCAAAGCCTTCACACTGCGAAGAATTCTTCGCACAGCGAACATGTGGAAATCTGTCTGGGGATTTTTCACAGGACATAGGCACTTCAGGTGCCAATTTGACTATTCGCTAGGCGAACATTTTGTTCGCACTGTGAACATGACAGCTCAGCAGGCCTTGCATAAGTAGCTTGTGCCACTTTTTGTAAAAATATCTTTTTCTTTGTACTTTCTTTTGAGAAGATTTTTAGACCTAAAAACCTTATCTCTCCATTTCTCATCATCTCTTAGCAATATTTCACAAAAAGAAGGTGGATTCCCATCCAATCTCGATTATTCGACTCGGATGTTGATCAAACTTCTTTTGAAACTTGTTGCTTAAGCTATCATGGAAATGGGTGGCTAAATCCCTCTTTTGTCAAGGTTAGAGGTAGTTATTTTAGATTTTATGTATTCTTCTTGACCTTTTGTATGTGAACAATGTTTTGATCAATATAGATGAAGTTATTTGCTATCATTTGTACATTTATGGTTTGGATTGCTTTAGACATGAACTTTCCAAGTCTTGACCTAATTTCTTCATCTATCAACTATACAAATTCTAGACATAGGTTTGAAAGTTGATATTCGCTTTGTATTGATCTTAATGATTATTGTTTCGAGTGTTATTTAGAGAGACCATTTAACAGTCGAAACAATAACATTCACGAAACCGCTTTAGAAATGAATGTTTTTGCGAGGATACGCAGTTATGTTGGTTGAAACTATGTTCACATATTTGATCGGTTGGATACGTTTAGGACGGATTAGTGAACCCTAATCTTGGCATGTTTTTATCAAACTTAGAACAAATTTTATTCTGTTTTATTTCTTGCAAACTCTTGTTACGAAAATAGAAACCATTTTAAAAAAAAAACCTTCTTAAATCATTAAACCGTTGAATGACAAGCATCTCATATTCTCTTCACTCCCTGTGGATACGATAAAACACTACCGCGGAATACTTTCTAATAGAAGTCGTCCATGCTATCTACCTACGACGGCACTTCAGAACCAAACGACCATCTCGATTATCGGAATGTCCGAGGAGCCATCAAGTGCAGGCTCTTCCCAACGATGCTGAGGAAGGGAGCCATGACCTGGTAAAAAAGCCTGGAGCCCGAGTCCATCGCGTCGTGGAGGGTCCTGAAGGATTACTTCTCGCAACATTTCACGATGTCCCGTCGCCATCTGAAGACGGAGGCGCGCCCTGGGCGTGACCATCCAAGCCCAGGACGAACCTCTCAGGAACTACATTGAGAGATTCATGAGGGAGGCGGTCCAGGTGACGACTTTAGACGACATGAAGCGTTACCTCATGGAGCAAGGCCTGTGCCGCGGCTCCAAATTCTATGAGGCCGTGGGAATCCACCGTCCAACCACCCTACGAGGCTTCCTCGAGAAAGTCCGCCACTACCTCCGGTACAAGGAGACCGAAGCTGCTAATTCAGCCCGAGACTCCCGTAACCGAGAAACCTCCTGCAGAGCCCGGGAAGAAGGAGCTTTGGCCCCGCGACAAGGGGGAGATCGACGACAAGATAATCGTCCTCGGGAGCCCCGAGAGCAGAAGGGCCCCGCAGGCCGCTTCACCGAGTACACGGCCCTCATCGCTTCCCGCGAGCGCATCCTGGCTGAGTGCACCAACTCGGAGTTCTACCGAGGAGGTGTCCATTTTCCTAAACCGGCACCCTCCAAGGTCAACGTGGACAAGTCCAAATACTTCCGCTTCCACCGCGGCCACGGGCATGTCACCGAAGATTGCATCCACCTGAAGGACGCAATCGAGATACTCATCAAGGATGGGCATCTGAAGAGGTACACCAGGGGAGGGGATACCCCTCGACAGGAGGCCCACGAAGCCAAAAGGGTCGAGGACATCCATCCGCCCTCCAACAATTCTGGGCTGCAGGTGGCCCTCAGCATAAGTCGTCCTGAAGACTTGTTCTCCCTGAGAGAACACAGTCTCCCTATCGGGCACCAGCTTCCCGAAGAACAAATATGCCCCATCAGCCCGTGGGAGTACTTTCCCACTGCGATGGTCATCTCAGGCGGGGCCCCGAACAAGCTCTCCATCGGGTCCATGAAGAGGAAATTTGACGAGTTGATGAGCAACAGCTTCGGAAAAATGAGCACTCTCGACAAGTTCCATGGTCGGTCTAACCCGATCACGTAGTACCTCGAAGAGCTGCCTAGAAGAGCCCTCCAACTCCGCCATTCCCCTACTGATCCGGGCACAAATGGCGAACTTCGACGTCCGACGTATCTTGGTCGCGGAGGAAGCTCGGTGGTGTCATGTATACCCACCTATTCTCGATGTTGCAGCTCGACAAGAGCACCTGACCCCCTATGTCGGCTCCGACCTTCAAGGGTTCAACGGGACGACAACGAAACTGTGGGGATATGTGGAGCTCAAGGTCACCTTCGGGGCATAGGAGACGGCCAGGGAAATCAATGTCTGCTTCTTGGTCGTCGAATGTCCATCCCTGTACAACTGCATCTTAGGCAGAATGACGCTGGTAGAGCTCACCACAGTGCCATCGACGGTCCACCTTAAGAGGAAGTATTACACCAGGCGAGTAGCCTTCGTCACCCTCAACGGGGACATAGAGGCAGCCCGGAGATGTTTCGAGGCAGCAATGATCCTATGTGGTGCTCGAGGGCAAATTGTACTGAAGAGGTTTCTCAATCCCTCTCCTCGAATGCGTTGATAAAACCCAGGTCCCGAGCATCCTGCAAGAGATCCACGAGGGCATCAACGCTCAACACTTGGGGGGAAGGTCTCTCGCCCAGAAGGCCTTACGAGTAGGATACTACTAGCCGACGATGCAGCAGGACACTAAGGAGCATGTGAAGAAGTGCGGCAGATGCCAAAGGCACGAGGTCATGCACCTCTCCCCCCGAACGAGCTCAAGACCCTCTCCTCTCCGTGGTCGTTCGCTTGGTGGGGGATGGACATCTTCGGTTCATTTACCATAGGCTCATATCAGAACAAATACCTGATAGTCGACGTCAACTATTTCACCAAATGGATCGAGGCCGAAGCCCTAGCCAAGATCACGGCGCACAACATACTCCGCTTCTACAAGAGGAACATCCTCACTAGGTTCGGCGTCCCCCTGGCCATCGTGACTGACAACGGGATGCAATTCACTGACCAAAACTTCCAAGACATCGTGACCAAGCTCGGGACAAAACATCACTTCACCTCAGTCGAGCACCCACAAACAAACGGTCAAGCAGAGGCCGCGAACAGGGTTATCTTGCAAGATCTAAAGCGAAGACTCCGTGACGCCAAGAAGAGATGGGTCGAGGAGCTCCACAGCATGCTCTAGCCCTACCGAATGATGCCCCACTCGACCACTGGAAAGACTCCTTTCTAACTCACCTACGGAATCGAGGCAGTAATTCCGGTAGAAATAAGGGAGTCGTCCAAAAGGACCGAATCTCCCCTCGAGGAGGAGGCCAACGACGAGGCCCTCCAAGAGGAACTCGACTTGGTCGAAGAGATCCGTTCGGGGCAGCTCTCCATGAAGCCACACTAAAGCAGAAAATCACCCTTCGCTATGACAGCAAAGTCATAAGACGGGACTTCTAGGTCAGTGACCTAGTCTTGTAAAGAAACCAGAAAGACTCGTGTGAGGGCAAGCTCGCCGCGAATTGGAAGGGCCCATATCGTGTCCGAGACAAAACGGAACACGGGGCCTACTACCTCAAAAGGTACTATAGTTAAACACTGCCTGCGACAAACAACTTCACGATCACGGGAACGCGACCTGGTACAAACGTGTCTCCTAAAAAATCAACGATAACAAGCGTCTGCCCTTTTGTGTGTGCGAGCAGAGCGCTCTGCTCGACAGGGACCCCTCGATCGAGGCCCACCATCGTCGTACCGAGATGGCAGAACACCCAGCTCGCGGTGGGACGTTCATGTCGCAGAGCTAGGACCACGACCACGGTCCATCTCCGTAACCGACCAGGTAACAACCTCGGTCACCCAGCCAGTTCCATACACTACCGGACACAATAAATAACATCGAGCCACCAATCCCTCCATACAAGCATACAAGAATACAAAGGTCCATACAAATGACCATACGTAAACGAGCACACACTTAGAAAAAAGAAAATATCATTGCATGCAGAAATCATTATACAATCGAAGGCACTAATCCAGCTGTTCGAGAATTATAATAAAAGGGCACGCAGGTTCGATAAACGAATTAACAAAATGGGTACGCTGGCTAGGAAACTTATGAGTAGGCAGGCCCGGGAACACTAAAATAAAACTTAGATCTCTGGTTGACTTTGTTCGACTTCTTCAATGGGTATGCTGCCATCGTTTTCCTTGGCGCCTATCGCGACCACCCGTCCATAAACGACTTAGTGATAAGGCCCCGTCCCCCCGGTGATCAGAGAAACCTCGGGATTCACGACCATGAGCTGCTCCACAGTGCTAGAAAACCCGACCTCGACGGCCCCCAAACAGCCTTGCTCGAGCTCACGAATTTTGCCCAGCAAATCAGCCTGGGAAAGCAGAAGCTTTTCCTCGTCAGTCTCGTCCTTGGTAGGATGAAGGGAAGTCTTCAGCTCCTTGACTCGAACCTGTAGCCTCGACTGTTCTTCCTCGGCAGCTTTCAGTCGTTCCTCAACCTCAGTGCTCTTCTTGCGCTGCGTCGCCCTCTCCTCCCTGCTCATATCCAGCTCAGCATCCAGCTTGGTCAACCTCGACTCAGCAAAGGTGAGATTCCCTTGCAATTTGGCCAGCTCGACTGAAGAATAACCCCCATCACTTAAGACCAAAGCGATCGAGAAGACCCGCATCATCGCGGCCAAATCCTTGGTAAGCATCTGTCTTCGGGCATCCCGACTTGCCCCGAAGACCACCTTAGCTTCTGAGACAGACACCGCCGGCGACCTAGCCCCGTGGAAGAAGCCAGGATGCTGATGACAAGGGGATATAAGAAACCCCTCCTCGGTGCCACCCTTTGTGAGGTCGACAACAGTATTAGGACCGTGGACTCTCACCCACTTCGGGGTCCCTTGTAACATAGGGGAGTGACTGCCCTAGGGCGAAGACGGGGAGCCCTTTCCACTCTGGTCGACAGGGGGTTGCTGCATCACCTGGGCGACTCGCCCTTTTCCGCTCTTAGACGCGACCCTGGAGGCCGCCAACTTCTTCACACGCTCTTGCATAGTCAACATGCTGCCTACAAAACAAAAAAAGGTTAGCAAACACGAGGATAAACAAGGACAAAAGAGACAGGCAGAATGCCGCCTGCTACCTAGAAAACACAGAGCTTCCTCGTCGAAAGAACACTCGAGCAGAGCCTTCGTATTTATGAGTCTCGGCTACTGGAGAACATTTCCTCGACCATCGAGGATAAAGTTCCTATCAGGCGTCACGAGTTTGGCCGGGGTAAAACTGGCCACGAAGGACACCGGCCTCTGATAACCCACCTGGTCCTCCTCGTCCATGGTCTCTGCTTGTATGATATATTGATCTGTGCCTCTCCTGAAGTGTTCCTCCGACCAATCCAGGGGCACCTTCGACACCATAACTTCCTCCTGCTGCTCGTTCAGTTCTCGGGCTTCACGTTAGTACAAAGAGGTGCACGCCTCAAAAGAAACAGGTCGGACCACAAAAAAGCATTCTTTGAAATCCCGGACAGAGTCCATGTACGCCCGAAAGAGCCTTCTTGGCTGCTTCAATGACACCCATCCTTGTCGGCCATCCACCGTCTGTCTCTGTAGGTGAAAAAGTCGAAAGAACAGGGTAAGGGTGGACCTGATCTCCAAATACCAATAGACGAGCTCATATTCCCGAATGAAGGCTATATCATTGGGGTGCAGCTGAGAAGGTGCCACCTTCAACCAGTCGAAAACGCCCAATTGGAAATCAATGAAGGGAAGCCGAAGACCCGCCTCGCGGAAGCAAAACTCGTACATAGGAAACCTCATCTTCCTGTAGCTTAAACATATCTGGTAATGATCTCGTGGCCGGTATGCTTTCCAGCTCACAGAAGAGCCCTCACATTGGTCCTCGATAGTCGCAAAGGCGCCGACGTCATTATCGATAAAACAGGATGGCGTGTTTAAAGGTTCCTCTGTGACCCAGTCCTCGACAGATCAGGCTTGCCCCTCGACAGGTGGGACCACCGAGGACTCTGGCTCCATGTCAACTTCCATGATTCTTGTTGCCCACGTGGCCATGTTCACCTGAAAAGCAGAAGGAAGTGGTAAATTTGACGTTTCAAGATCAAATTCACCCTTCCACCACAAATCAAGTGAAAGGGAGATGGGGACGACGGCGACTCAAACTCCTCCTCGACGGCAGCACGACCGCGCGCCAATGGAAAACGTCCCCAACGTATTCAAACGGTGACACCCTACGTCCCCGGGGCGTTCATCTAACCCTCTCCTACGTCCCCGAGACGTTCATCTAACCCTATCCTACGTCCCTGAGGCGTTCATCTAACCCTAACCTACGTCCCAAATGTATTCATCTAACCCTATTCTACGTCCCTGGGGAGTTCATCCATACCCTGTCATATGTCCCCGGGAGATTCATCCTAATGCCTCTGGTGACCTCGAGACCTTCATCCCAAGTCAAAGGGATCCCGCCGTATTCGTCGGAGAACCCATACTCCCCTTGAGACATTCGTCATGTCCACAATAGAGAACACCAAAATTAAGAAAACGGAAGAGAAGAAGTAGGAAACTTACTGGGTATAGTAGAGACGGCGGAATGCCCAACTGACGATAAGGTGGCGATACTGTGCGACATGTGCGTGTATGGGAGATTCAGATATCACGTACGAAAGTGAGTGAGTGCAAAAAATGGTAAAAGGGCAGGCTCCTGCCTATTTATAATCCCAGCACGGGACTCGAAGCGCCCCTAGGCACTCGAGTCCCCTAGGGTAGCCGCCCTAAGTGGAACAATGGGTGTCAGACACGTGGCCACCATGAACGGCCATGTCCCTTCGTTCTCCCATACGAGCACAGGCAAGCGGGTGCCCGACAATCTTCCACCCCCTTGACCTGATAGCCCGACAAGCTCAAGATCCTCGCCTCCTAGTGTCCTCGACACGGCATTCTGGCGAGCTTCATCCTCATCCCTCTTCATCCCCGACACGGTTATCATAAAGTCATTGCTCCTTCACATCGGAGCTACGACTTGGGGGGCTCCTGTTCTAGAGTGGGTCCAGACCTGTCCATCCATCGGGCAGGCCCAACCCAGTGTTGTATGGGGAAGGCCCAACAAGGCTCAAATCCCCCAATGCCGGGCACGACTCTAGATACGTCGGGAAGAACAACAGGTCTTCCACACGTTCTCCACGTGCTCCACCATGCGGGGACACGTCATCAGGCAACTACCCGCCTCTAAAAGAGCTGGTCAACCCACCTTCCAGAGATCATGGGAAGGTTGAACTAGGGAGAAGACCATGTGCTGGTCTTCACTACGCCACGTAAGCCCTAACAGTCACTTGGGTTTGGTCTGAAAATCCAGCCCAACACAAATGACTGTTGGCCCTGTGCTAGGGTCTCACTATAAATACCCTCTTTCACTAGAGGGTCAGGTATTCCATTCTCTACACCTAATTTTTGTATTTGCTCCTACTCTGGTTCTTTACTCACTTAAGCATCAGAGTGTCTTGCAGTTACATCCTCCTCCTCCTACCTACCTCCGGTTAGCAGCTTTCAGATCGACGACGCGTGGCGGTCAGCAATCTCTTCTGATCAGTATGATCAATATATATATATATATATATATATATATATATATATATATATATATATATATATATATATATATATATATATATATATATATATATATATATATATATATATATATATATATATATATATATATATATATATATATATATATATATATATATATATATATATATATATATATATATATATATATATATATGATGAAGCTTGTGTCTCGAGTCTGTTTGACTATGAAATGTTTCTACATTCAATATGTGAATAAAGTTTAGTTTGTTTCTTTTTTCTGTTGTGTGTTTTTTTACACTATTTTTTTTCTTTTTTAAATGGAGTTTATTTCTCCTTTGATGTTGATTAGTAAAAGTGAGATTAATATATATATATATATATATATATATATATATATATATATATATATATATATATATATATATATATATATATATATATATATATATATATATATATATATATATATATATATATATATATATATATATATATATATATATATATATATATATATATATATATATATATATATAATTTTAAATAATATATTTTATGATAAATTTTTTACTTTAGTCATTTATAAACCGAGGTTAAATTTTATGAAACGCAACCTTTTTATGAAAAAATTAAATCTTATCCATCGATTTTTCATTAAAATAAAAAATATATGAAATTTAGGGCTTAAGCTTCGATTCCCAACTCCTACAATTTCGTGTTTTATTTAGAAATGAAATGGCATCCTTATTTTATTTAATTTTTAATTACAATATAAATAATCTATTTCCCTAATTATTGGTAAAACCGAAAGGAAATGTAACTTAGAATTTGAGCTTCGATTTCCGGATCCGACAATTTCATGTATTATTTACAACCAAAATGGTGCATTTATTTTATTTAATATATTAATTACAACATAAATCATCTTTTCCCTTGATTTTTTCTACCAATTGATATATAAACTCCAAAAAATATTTTATTCCAGCGTCAGAATGTTAAGTCCCATTCACTTTTGCATTATTTCTCATAAATTTTTTGCTCCCTGGACAATGAATGAAACAACATTTTTCATCTTCTACACCTAACAAGCGAAACACCATTCTTCATATTCTTCACATAACGAATGAAGTAAACAAAGAAGGAAGAAAGCTCGAATAAGGAAATTCGAACCTCAAACCAACACATTTCTTTGACTCTCTCATCATGTTTCCAGTATGTAAAATATCTTCGTTATTGTACCAATAATGTTGTTGTTGAGACTTAGGGTACAATGTTGTGTTGTTTTTGTAGTTATTTTGTTGAGTTTGAACGTTTAGTCTTATTGTTGTTTTATTGAGATTGAATATTCATTGTTATTGGTTGTGTACAATTCTTTTTTTCTTCTTAGAAGCTATATGTTATTATGGATCGCAGTTAGTTGATGATGTGTATATGGGTAATAACTATAAGATGTGTGTCATGTTGTTTTGCATAATTAATGAATTTCCTGCATATGATAATTTGTATGGGTAAATCATTAAGGGACATCAAACGTGTCAAATATCTTCCATCCTCTGTATATTATTGTTGACATAATAATTCTGATTGTCTCTAGCCTTGCAAGTGTTAAGTGCAAATTTAACTTAAATTGAACCATCTTTCTTTTCATTTTTCAACTCATTTCTCAGGTTTTAATAGATTTAATTCTTTTCTTGTTTGATTATTCAATATATTACAAATGCCTTTAGATTTTTTAATGTGTGTGTTATTGTGCAGAATATAGGCATAAAACATCAATGATTAAGACACAAAAGATTGGACAAGGAAGCTAAAGAAATGAAGAAGAATCAACATGTTTGTTGTGCGAACACCAGCGAGAGGAAAACGAATGTTTGCTGTGCAATGTCATGCGAACCCCTAGCGAACCATCCCAGATTAGAGGCATTAAGAAAAGGAACCAAAGTTCGCTGGGTGAATATGTAACGAAGAGGTTCATTGTGCGAAAAAGTGCTCGCATAGCGAACTCAGATATTTTCCAATGGTGGTTTAACTATTCTTGAGGCACTTAAGTGCCCAAAAGTAGTCTTCGCTGGGTAAAGAGGGTATTCGCTAGGCGAACATGATAGAATTTTGTTTTACTATAGATGTACTTTTCTCACTTTTTAGAAATAAATTTTCATAAATTGTATATTTTCATATCCGAACTTTATCTCTCTTCATTTTCCAAGCATATTTTAGAGAGAAAAACACAAACCCTTAGAGGGAGAAGGTAAGAGCTTCGATCTCTTGTTGGGTTTGGATGTAATCTTTTGATACCTTGTGTATTTCATCTAATATATGTTTGTGAACTATTTTTGATTCAATATTGATGTTGTCTTTGAAATCTTATTTGTGGGTCTTGACAAAATCTTTTTCAAATCTTAGATTTTAGATATTCATCTATCAATGAGCAAACTTTTGACATAGTCTTGTAAGTTGATAATCACTAGTATCTTTGATTTTATTGTGTTGATTAGTAGCATGAGTATGATCAATACAATATTATGAAGATGCGTGATAATAGAGATGAAGAACTATGTTCACTTGCATTTTGGAAAATTAGTTGAATGCGTGTAAAAAGGGTTAAGCGTATGTATGTATTATGATCATGGCGTTTTATATGAATCAATATGGATGTTATCTTTGTTTACCAGTTTATCTTTGATTTGAATCGCTATAGAATTATACTTTTCAGATCTGGATCTAGGATGATTATATATTAGACGAATGATTGATTTTTGTTTAATTGATTATAAGAATGTATGTGTTTCAATTGATGAGATCCAATCCTAATAAGGCTCCATTTATATTTTAAGTCTTTACTTTATATTTTTCGTCTTTATATTTTCTGACTTTATTTATTATACCGTGAATCTTTCAACTAAATTTTCACAACAAGCTTAAAAATGCAGAGACCATTGAAAGACGTTCTTTCCCTCGCACTGATCCATGTGGAGAAGATATAAATCCCAGAGGGAATCCTTCAAAATCTAAATTTTTTCTTCTTGCCGCTTTACTGAAGTTCGAACAAAATGACATTGTTGCATGGTATTGTTGTTGATATTGGAAGCATTGCAATATTTTATTGATTTTAAGATCTTTGTATTGTGTCTCTTACCTCTGTTTATTTTTCTTATGCTGTTTAATTTGTTTGGTTAAGTGTGTAAATTATGTTTATGTGAGGTGAAGGTGAGAAAATACTTAGAAGGGGGGTTGAACAAGTATGAAGATAAAAACTTAGAAATAAAAACTCAGTTATTTTTATCCTGGTTCGTTGAACTCAACTACTCCAGTCCAACCTTTCTAGAGTGATTTGCCTTTCTCAATCAAGGACTTAATCCACTATTTAATCAACTGATTACAATAGTAAGCACTAAGAACAACTGTTCAAAGTCTTCTTAAGAACTACTGATCCTAACTGGATCTTCTTAAGGTTTTCTTACAATCAAATGTAATAACAAATACACGTGTTAAAATGCTTCTAATAAAGCTTTATCACAACTGTGATTTTTCACTTAATATTAAGAACAAAGAAATTAATTCTAGAAAGAATATATGAGTTATATGAGAGCTTTAGATAAAGAATTCTTTTCAAGTGATACGTCAACTGAAGAAGATGAGTGGAAACTTGCTTTTATAGGCACAGTGATCCAAGAGTATTTCACGTTGAGAAGTGTGTACCAAAAGGTCTGAGCCTTTTTGTCTTCACATCAAGTGACCTTTCATAGAAGAAGAAAGCACAGAGAAATCCTTTTTGTTTGTGTTCTTGTGTCTAGCATAAATAAGGAAAGAGTCGTTTGGATATTCCAACGGACATAATCTTTGAATTCTTCTTCAACAATTTTCAGCAAGAATCATCAGAGTCTAATTTGATCAGAGCCTTCTGATGTTGATCAGACTTTTTCTCAATCAGAGTCTTTGCAGCAAGTGTGCTTATAGCGTGTATAAGTTCAGAGCAGAGTTTTGGGTCAGATCCTCAATACTGGCAGCGTTAGTACTCTCAGAGTCTTCTGAAGTAACTATGCTTGAAAAACTCTTCATACAAAATTCTTCATTGGTTCATATGCTTCTGACTTGCTTCAGATTCTTCTGGAGCTTCTGCTTCAGATCCTTCTGGAGCTTCTGCTTCAGATCCTTCTGATGGCAGCGTTCAGAATCTTCTAATGGGTGCATCTGATGCTTCAGAGCCTTGCATATTTCTTATGTTCAAATCTGATTTGCTTCTGGAGTGATATTTCCTTTAATATCTGCAGCAAACATTCTTAAGCAAATTTTAGAGTATATAATTCTTAATTACAAAATTTCATAATAGTTATCATCAAAATATAGAGATATTATTAAGAACCAATCTGTGTTCTAACATGAGGGAGTGCATCTACAGACTAACTTCTTTTTGATCCTGAGATTGAAAGAACCGCTCTGAAGCTCAATAGCAGAGCTAGGCAGAGAAGGAAACTTGCCAAAGAAAGACAAGAGCGTAGAGAAACTTCTTCATCTACACCCATTGTTACGCTGAAAATGGTAGATCCACCACCACCACCACCTCCTGCTTCAACCCCACGTGTTAACAGGCCAAGACACAACGCTCAATTCGCACAGAATACCAACAATGGAAGGCATTCTGAGATGAAGAGGAGAATTCTATCTCTTTTATATGTAAATCCCTTTGCAGGGATAAACCATGAGGATCCGTTTACTCATATCATGAAGTTCTATAAGATAGTGGGTGCAATTGGAGCACTGGAAGTCGAAGAGGAATCTTTATTCAAGAGACTATTTTCAGATTCCTTAAATGGGAAGGCGAAGGAGTGGTATCTTAACCAGTCTACTCTTGTGATGACGGATTGGAACATTTTAGAGGAGAAGTTTCTTGAACCGTTGTTCCCTCAATCTAGATTTATGAAGGCCAAGACTTTGATTTCGGTATTTGTGCAAAGAGGAAGCGAATCTCTCAGTGAAGCTTGGAAGAGATTCAAATATATGCTGAGAAAGTGCAAGGGCCATGGTTTTGATGACACTTAAGTGCACATATTCCACAACAGACTTCAACCCGTTCATAAAACTATTTTGGATGCTACAACAGGTGGTTCTCTAATGTCATAGAGTGTGGCAGATGTAGTGTCCATCATTAATAAGATGGCACTAAATGATCATCAAGGTCAACACAACTGTGGTACTTCGCAAAGAAAACCGAGAACTATCGAGTTGGAAACGAAGGATGTTATTCTTGCTCAAAATAAATTACTCTCACAACAAGTGGATTTGTTGACAAAGCAAATGTCAAAACTTCCACAACAAATCAAAGAGATGCAAGAGGTTCCCAATAAAGTTCAACAGATTTCCAGTTGTGAATTGTGAAAAGGTGATCATCCTACTAGACATTGTCCATTAGTCGTTGAAGAAGCCAACTATGTGGGAAACCAAAATCACGGCTATCAACCAAGACCACCGTATCAAAGTAATAACTAAGGCTACCAACCGAGAGGTAATAACCAAGGTTACCAACAAGGGTGGATACAAGAGCCGGTAAATTCTAACCGTCAACCTTACCAAAGTTACAACCAACCTCCATAAAACCAAGGTGGAAGTTCAAAGATAGAGGAAACTTTTAACCAATTCATGCAAATGTCTATCTCCACTCAAAAGAGTACGGATGCGGAAATTCAAAACCTTGAAACTCAAGTGGGAGGGACAATTGTCCAAGAAATTAGCCGACCAACATAAAGAAACCTTTCAGGCTAATACTCAAGTGAATCTGAAAGAATCTTGCAAAGCCATCTTTACTAAGAGTGAGAGAACAATTGGTGCAGGAGTTGATAAAAATGTTGTAGTTGAAAAGGAGAATGAAATTATGGAAGAAGTTGAAAAAAAATGATAACAAAGAGTTAGTTGAAAAGGAGGAAGTAGACAAAAAGTCAAGAGAGGATAAGTTGAAAAAAATTAAGAAAGAAAAGGAGCATGAAAGTGAAGTTCCAATGAAAAATTTATCATATCCTAATGCTCCTACGAAAAAAGACAATGAAAATAATTATGCTAGATTCTTGGACATATTTAGTCTGTTGCAAATAACCATTCCATTTACTGAGGCTCTAGAGCAAATGTCAAAGTATGCAAAATTCATGAAAGACATACTTACAAAGATGAAGAGGTACACGGATAAAGAAACCATTGAGCTCAATGAAAATTTTAGTGCTATCATCCTAAAGCATACTTCTGCAGAAGGAAGGAGATCTGAGAAGAGTAGCTCTACCTATAACTGTAGATAGTGATTTCAAGTGTAAGGCTTTGGTCGATATGGGTGCTAGTATTAACTTGATTCCTTTGTCTGTGGTGAAAAGACTTGAAAACATGGAGATGAAATCAACCAACATGACTTTGCAACTTGCGGATAAGTCTAGGACTCGTCCTCATGATGTTGTTGAAGACGTGTTATTGAAAGTCAATAAATTTTTATTTTTGGTTGATTTTGTTGTCATGGATATGGAAGAAGATGAGGATACACCAGTAATTCTTGGAAGACCCTTCATGAAAATTGCAAGAATTCTATTTGATGTTGATGAAGGCATAATGAAGGTAAGGACAAATGATGAAGAAATGTGCTTTACACTTTTCAAATGTGTGGTATATTCAAATCAAGTCAAAGATAATTTTCAAGTGAGAAAGGAAGATGCAAGAGTTGAGGTGAAGAAAAACAAAGACGAAGACATAAAAGTTGCATCAAATAAAAAGAAGGAGGAAAGTGAAAAGATTGAAGCAGTTCTGAAAAAAATGAGGAAGAGGCCAAAGAGGTATGATGAAGTCGTGTTGGGATTTTTCATTCTTCAGGAAAAGTGGACCAAGAACTAGTCATGGCAATGGTTGAGGACTTTTGTGGTAGGGTGTTTCGTCTAGAAGCTAATTCAATTGCTTTTAGTTTCGAGGTTTCAACCGTCGGACCGTCGAGCTCAAACGATGTTAAACAAAGTGCTTGTTAGGAGGCACCCCAAAATTGTGAGTATTACTAATTTTTTACTGCATTGGTTAGTTTTTTGTATTGTGAAAGAGTGTTGTGATAAACAAAAAAATTGAAGAAACCAAAATTTTTGAATTACTGTCATGTTCGCCCTCAGTTCACTGTGCGAACCTGGGCCAAATAAGTTCGTTGGGCAAAGCATTATCTTCTAGGAAAACATGGCAAATTCTGGACTAATTAGTGATTATCCTACAACACTCTTATGTTATTTTGTGTAGTTCTACTAAATTTCCTTTTCTGTAGTTGACCTGAGGGCAGACCTTTTTAAAAAGGAGGGGGCAGTTTTAGTAGACTTTAGTTTTTATGGTTGCTTCGTAGCTTGTCTTAATTTAATGTTTCTTGCTTGGTGATTAAGTGTGAGAACTTCTAGATTAGTTGTTATTTGTTAAAATTATCTAATGAAGATTCTCCTAAGTTTGGATGGTGATGATAGTCTTTGAATACCATGAATGCAAGCAAGGTACATGGTTACCTCTTTCTAGGATGTCAGAATGTTTAAGAATTTTTTCCTTTGTGCAATTGTATCCTTGTTTCATTTTGCAACTGTGCTTGAATGCTTGTTTCACTTAGGTTCCAAAAGTCACAAATTGTGAGAGACCTCCATCGTTTACTATATGCATAGGATAGCTGATAAGCTTTGTTTAATACATTTAATTCATGCTTAATCTTATAATTATTTTGATTTTGTGGAAGCATTATATATGATAAAGACATTTGTTGATATTGAGCATAACCATATCCCAAAAAAGTAACTTACCCGTGAGTAGTGAGAATTTGATGACCCCTTTGAGCTTATTAGTTTATATCCTAGTTTAGTGATGAACTTGGTATTTGTACATAAATTGAAAGATAATTCATCATTGAAGTTTGTAGGATTCTAAAAAAATTTCTTGAACCTTTGAAATTTGTTCTAAATTGTCTTCCTTGCCATAAAAAGTAATGAACATTCACTTGAGGTTTCGTTGAATCCAAGTTGGGGAGAGTAAAAAAAAAGGTGGTAGGTTACTCAAAATTTTGAAAATTTTTAAACAAGCATTGAAAAAGAAAATTGTGAATATGAATGTGAAAAAGAAAAAGAAAAAGTATGCTTTTTTGAAAGAAAAAATATAGAAAATGAATAATATGCATAAAGGAAGTTTCGAAGGATGAATAATTGAGAAAAGAAAGTGTTGGATAAAGTTGTAGTGTGCACATAACCTTGTATAGTAAATGTTTCTTTTGCATTGAAAACTTTGGTTCCATGATCTTAGATATGTCACTTTATTGTGAACCTAACCAAGCTACAACCTTTCAAGCCTTTAGTGATCTTCTTGCTTCTATGATTTCATTTTTGATTGATTAGATGAATGTATGAATTAAATTATCATTTGCATTGCTTGTCAGGTGAGTGAAATTTCCCCGCGGTCACAGACACATTAATTTCTTCATTCTTATTTGAAGAGGAGTGTTAGAGTGATTCAAGCATGAGAATTTAGTTGTTATTTGAAACATTGTATGATAATTGTTTAAAAACTAAATTCTTTTTAATTGTTCTATTCTAGGAAGTGGTAAACATTGCTTGTGCAAATTTGTTGTTTAATTTGAGCCATAAATTCATTATTGGTTGAATTAAATACTTGAGAAAATCCTCTTGTTTTCAATTAGAGGCATACTTTACTTGAGGACAAACAAATATCTAGTTGGGGAAAGTTTGTTGAATGTCAAACATGCTTTAAATTGATCCATTATATCTGGCATTTTTCATCTCATTTGTTATGTTTCAATGGATTTATTCCATGTTTCAATGTTATTCTTCAATATGTTATAAATATCTTTGGTTGCTTTGATTTGTGTGTTATTGTGCGGAATTTATGCATAATCTATCAAAGAGTAAGACACGAGAAAAATTGACAAGTAAGTCAAAGAAAATGCGAATATTTAGCACGTTCGCTAGACGAACAACAGCCGATAACCAACGAATATTCATTGGGTAGAGTGGCAGCGAACCCTCTCAGATTAGAGACAGAAAAAAAAAAGGACTCTAAGTTCGTTGGGCGAACTTGTAGTGAGTGTTCGCTGTGCGAAGTTTTAGGGAGGTCCTAGCAAGGAGGATCCCTTAGATGGTAGTATATAAAGGGTCATAAGTTCATTGTGTGAGCTTGTAGCGAAGAGGCTCGCATGGCGAAGAAGTGTTCGCTAGGCGAGTTTAGATATTTTACAAGAAAGTAGCCCTCGTTGGGCGAAGAAAGTGTTCACTGGACGAACTAGGTAGACTTTAGTTGTACTATATAAGTACTTTTCACACTTTTTGGGGATCATAACCCATTTTTCACATAGAAACTCATTTTTTCAGCATTTCTTCACCAAAAAGTCAAATTTTGCAAATAGAAGCTGGATTCGCATCCGAGTTCGATTATTTGACATGAATGATCATTCATCTTCTATCAAGACTTGTAAAGCAAGCTACCATGGTTATGGGTAGCTAATTTCCTTTGTATCAAAGGTAAATGTAGTCTACCTTAACTTTATGTATTTCTTTTGATTGGTCTTGTATGTGAACAAGTGACAATTAATATATGATGAGCATTTTTGTGCTTAATGATCCATTCTTGTTTTGTAAAACTCTAGACATAGATTTTATGGAACTTGACCTAAAATATTCATCTATCTATTTTTAGATTTGAGAGATCGGTCAATGGTTAATATTTGCTTTGTATTGAACTTAAAGCTTACTATATTGCTTGTTATATGGTGAGTTCGTGTAGCGATGAATATGGTATTTCTCACGACGCCACTCTAGAGATAGACGATATTAAGATAATACACGATATTAATCGGACCCGACTTCACATTCAAGATTGAAAGAATACGTATAAGTTAGGGTAGATGAAAACTATTTTTGATATACTTTGTTAATCAAACACTTTAGAATTTATAAGCTTTGCTACTAAAAATCGTGAGAATTTATGAAACAAAATTTGAAAATCCTTTTTCTTAGAACGGTAAATTATTGAACGACAGGCATCAAGATATCAAAACATTCCCTGTGCAGATGATAATAAAAGCCCCCCCCCCCCTTTAACTAACAATTCGAACAACAACATATGCACAGGCTTCGTCGAAATCAATACCATATTTTTGCAAAAAAACTCTCACCACTAGTATTGCCTTATGCTTGGCAATTTCACCATTCGACAAGCTCCCAACTTGTAAACCCACTACATATCAATTGACTTCTTGATTGACTTTTTGACAAGCTCCAAGGTTTTTTTCTTCTTGATTTTCTTGAGTTCTTCTTTCATGGTTGTAACCAATTCGAAATATTCATGGCTTGAACCAAATTGATTGGTTCTGCTTCATCCATCATCATTGCTTCTTATATTAAATCACCATCTACATTGACTGCTTAGTCTAGAAATCTCTCATAATCCAACTATCATTGTCAACTCAGTTCTTGCTCTAGTCAATCTTCTAACGTTTTGCTCATGTGGAACTTCATTTTGATTAGTTGAGACTTCAATTTGTTGGTTTTCTCCAAACACAATTGTAACTGTGTCTGGCTCCTATCGAACTGACCCATGACTCCAATATCACCCTTTGCTTTCATCCACTAGAACATCTTGACTGATCACAAGTTTATCACCATTTGGTGAATACTTTTTGTATGCACCAGTCGAAGAATAACCTACGACCACCATAGCCTAACTTCGATAATCTAGTTTCTTCCTCAATTGTTCCAAACACTCTAAGGAAGTCACATATATTCCTGAAACACATTGATCCAAACATTCTAAGATGACTAAAATTTAGCTTCATGTCTGCCCAAGCCTCATAAGGAGTCTGTTGTGGTGGAAATAGGATCACAAACTATTAATGAGTTTGAATCGCAATTCAATTCACAACCGCTCTTTGATTTATCCGAAGGAAAAGGTCAAAAGAGGGAAAACCTATTTTGCATCGTAAACACAATGCGGGGAAAGATCTAGGGTTCGGGGGTTGGTTAAATTTAGGGAAGGTACTAGCACCCTAAACTTCTGTAGTACTCTACAGGAACCTTTTGTTCAGATGTTTACTATTTGCTTTATTCATTTGCTTAAGGTATATGTACAAAGGATTAAAAGTGAGAAAGGAGACCTAAGGGGTTAATTCTAAGTTTACTCGGCAAGACATCGCATCTTGTGCCTACGTATCCTTACGGGAGTGGAATTAGAGTAATCGTAGTTCCCCTCAAAAGGGAGGTTAGAGACTTCTTGACTGTGGTCAAGGTCTCAAGGGGAATAAACGCATCTTAAGGACACGCTTACGTGGAGTGTAGAAACTCCAAATCTCTACGTTGAATTGTTAAGTTATAATTAGGGTTAAATTAGGTTAGGGATTCCGCGGCGGGAAACCCTAAAATGAGCGCGGCGGCTCTTTGACCTAATGCTAGGGGTAAAATTGTAATCTTGCCTGCGGCGAGGCATTTGTGAAAATTTAGGGTTTGTAGTTGTAAGGGTTTGAAGTTGAGGACTATTGGCGCGGCGACCAAAAGCTAGACCTAACCTTCGGGTGTGTGTAATGTGACAGAATAATTGATAAGTGTAAAATGTGATGGTAGGTGAATAAATGCACAGTTATGAAATATAAAGTACTGGAAAAAAAGATAATGCGACAATTGTCTCGCAAAATTACAACCGGGAAACAGATACATATATAATAATGAATTGGAATTTAATCTGCAGGGAGAAGCTGAAAAAAAATCGTTAGTGAAAGGTTAGATGAAAACAAATAATATTAAAGGGGAATACAAAAAATGCAAAAAAGATTTTAGTGTAAATTTTAAAGAGAAATTAATATTAGTTTTAAAAAAAGAGATTTAAATTTTAAAAAAACTTAATTTTTATCTTAAAAAAAAAAATTTAATTTTAAAAATATTTTAAGTTATTTTTAAAAAAAGTTTTATTTTTATTATATGAAAAGAGGTTTTTTATAAAAAGGTTTTTAAAATTTTTATTTATTTTTAATATTTACACAAAAAAAGTTTTTTAAAACAGCTTTTTAAATTATAAAAATAAAAATGGTAAAAAAAACAGCTTTAAAAAACAGAAAAAAAACAATTTAAAAACAAAACAAAAAATAAAAAAATAAAGGGGTTGGGCCGGTCATCACCCCGGACCCAACCCGGTTGGTTAGTCATAAGACAAAACAGAAGTTAGGGTTTCAAAACCCTAAAATCTGTTCGCGGCGCCGTTCTTCTTCTTTGCCCGTCTTTCTCTCGCGCGTTCTTGTCTCTCTTCTTCACTCCTTTCGTTAACCTGAAACAAAGCATGAAACTCGTAAAGAAAATGTCTCATGGCTCACATTTATGGTGAAAACGGCCGATGATGCAGCGAGCTGAGGCTTAGAGTTGATTGCCCGCCGACGGCGAAGGCGGTCTTCTCGTCTATGATTCGCGGATGATATTGACGTTTGGTGATGCTCTGAACGAGGATGACGGTCGTTTTTCGTCTGAGTTTGTGGCCGTCTCCGTTCGGTGATTCGCGGCCGTCTTCGATCGTTGTTGGGGTTTTTCGTGTTACAGCTTTGTTGTCTGATGACGGCGCTTAGGGTTTTGCATGTGACTTTTGTCCGTTTTCCTCTAGGGTTTTCGCTATCCTCCCCCTTTCTCACAGGTGGTATTTCCCCTTTTTATATACTCTGATTCTCTCTTTTGGGCCTTTTTGGGTCTTTAATCTGTGTTGGATTTGCGTTACCCTTTGATGATTTCGTGTTGATTGGTATTTTGATATGATTTGATTTTATCTGATACTGATTCACACTTTCCTTTTCCAGAACTCCTTGATGGATTCACTCGGATTTAATTTGATTCGTTTGATATCTGAAATGATTCGTTTTTGATCTCGAACTGATTTGTTTGATTTCATCTGAACTGATTCGTTTTCGATTTGTTTGATTTTTGATGCAGTTCGGATTAGCTTTTCCTCTTCTTCTTTCAGGATGGATGTTTTGCATTGGTCTTTGCCGCCAAGAAGGGTACGCGGTAATGATGACACTTGTCTGAACCGTCGGAATAGGATACTACAATCCTTGCTTTTGATTATGCTGTTGCTTTTGATTTGTCTGATAACTGAACTACCTTGTTTTGGTTTTATTTGGACATTGCTGATTTCGATTTGATTTTATCTGGATTCACGTTGGTTTTTTTATGGCTTTGATGTTCATGACAGCTTTGTCGTCCACATGATCACGAACTCGGTTCTGATTGTTTGATTCGAGATGGTTTCAATTATCCCTTGGCTGAGATGTGACCGTGAACTGGGCCATGATGTTGATGAACTGAGCCCTGAGCTTCTGTGGTTCGATTTTCCTACGCGACCCTGGAATTACCGTGACTGATATGAAATGGTTCTGCTGTTTGAACTTGTCCTTGTCACTTTACCGAACTGCACCGTATTTCTGGTTTCTTTCTGCTGAACTTGTTTCTTGAATTGATGTTGTTGAACTTTTTGATACATTGCAGTTTGGTTTGTATTCCGAACTTTTGTGGCAGATTTGTTTCTTTGTGCCTTTTCACAATTGAAACTGGCGCGGGCTTTCCTTTTGCCTAGTTGCTGTTTTGTTTATGCAGCTTGTTTTGCTTTGAGTTCTGTTGTACTGATGCTGTTTGTGGAATTTCAGGTGTTGGAATTTTTCGAAACCAAAACGACTCAGACCTGCCGGCATCCGGGTCTGAGTCCAAATTTGCCTATGTTGCCTTACTCTCGTATCAGTTTGGAAATCCAATCGCGGAAAAAGCGAATCAGTCCCGCTTCTTTTATCACTTCTATCTCTCGGATGTCCCGTAATGATAAGAACAGGTGTTACCTGATCTGACGCCAACGGCGCGGATCGGTAACGGGGGTAGGACGCAGCTTCGGTTGTGCCACTCCCGGCATTCGATGATGGCACTGTTCTGAGAGTGTCAAAAACAAATTCTAGCATTTTTCTATTTTGTTCGTTCTGTTTTGATGTGCAGATGAATCGGGGATTCGTGGAGAAGCTCCAGGGACACCGCGAAGGACACTTAGAAGTCTTTAGGATTTAGGACCTTTTTAGAGTTAATGTAATTCCTTGTAACAGCAATGTGAAACAATTCAACTCCTTTTGTACCATGATGTTCTTATGAAATAAAATGCCAGAACTTCTTTTATATATCCATGACTGCTCAATTTTAAATTTATTTATATTTATTTCTAGTTAAAAATTATAAACGTTTGTGAATAAATCCACAAATATTTAAATTCCTTAACCTAGTCATAAACCATAAACATTCTCGAATGACATTCTTGTTCGTGCACTTGTCTCATTTGTAATCTTAATCTCATCACCTGATTAAATTCACTCGCATTCCAACTTTAAATGCTAACCAACAACTTTATAACCAAACACGGATGTGTGCCGCAATCACAACAGATTCAGTATCAATGATAACATTGCTCGTAACTGAATTCCCCTGATCAAATGCTAAGAGCAACAATCCAATAATATCCAATTAAACTGTGCCTTGTTAACAGCATCGGGAGTTCTCTGGAAATAAACCATGAGCGATAAACTAGGTCTTAAATCCAGTTGTGCTCGACAAATTTCAATACCGAACACATCGAATTGGCGCCTTGATATAATCAAACCCGGTGATAAATAAATGCCTCAGAAATAGTGTCTCAAATGCCTCAAAACTTAGTAACAGCCTGTCTTCAAGGAATTAGCAGAATCCACGTAAAATGACCAAAATACCCCTGGAACCAATCCTGCAAAACAAACACCTCCATGACTTGATAGTGGTTAGC
This sequence comes from Lathyrus sativus, assembly GCA_963859935.3. Taxonomy (NCBI): domain Eukaryota; kingdom Viridiplantae; phylum Streptophyta; class Magnoliopsida; order Fabales; family Fabaceae; genus Lathyrus; species Lathyrus sativus. The sequence continues at coordinate 619,546,527 of OZ012741.1, forward strand.
AAATGCACATATGAGATGCTATGCGAAATGACTGACTAAATATAAGGGTAAAATTTGGGGTATTACAGTTGCCCCTATTTAAATAGCTACACCGGATGATTTGAGTGACAGAGACTCGAGGAATCGTGGTGGAGAGATTTAAATATAGATAACCGAAAATTTTGCCCTTATACTCGGCGATATGCAATGCTATGGATAAAGCGGGAACAGATTAATGCAGATGATATGATGCGTATGCTGGAATGATGAATTGCGAAAATGCTGACGAATGCGACGATACAGGGACAGATGCTACGAGAGAAAACACACTGGGGAAAGCGACGCGCTGGGACGACAACACAACACTGGGGAATTCCAAAAAATGATGGTCAACTGGTGCGAACACGACCAATTGTCATTTTTAGAACGGGAACGAGATTCTCAAATGGAGATGGTACCTATGAGACGGCCTCCACTGGGGAATCTAAAAATAAAATTGGATCACGTACGATTGCAAGATCGATCACAGAATGCTGGAGCATTGAGAAAAGAATAACATCCAAGCTTCTATAAACTATCCTTCGTGATGGGATCAGACGGACTTTTCGGGAATCCGTATCAAATATACAGGGTAAAGACCGGCTGTATGCCAAAATAAATGGACTTTAACGGGAAATGCCCTGATAAGCTTCTCGAGGGAGAACTGTCACTTATCGTGGGAAGGGACTTACATGCAAAAATGGATAAGCACTCAAATAAAGAGGCTGCTGCTTATCTGATAAATAAATCTTCTCGTATTTAAGGTCGGCGCCTGGAATACGATTCTGATTCTTCTCTTACTGAAGGATAAATGAACTTCTTCATACTTCAAGATCGTGCTCTCCTGAATATGAAAAGGGTAAACTGAACTTCCTCATACCTCAAGATCGTGCTCTCCTGAATATGATTCCGCTCCTTCTTTTACTAAAGGGTAAATGAACTTCTTCACGATTCAATATCGTGCTCTCCTGAATATGATTCCGCTCCTTCTTTTATTAAAGGGTAAATGAACTTCTTCATAATTCAAGATCGTGCTCTCCTGAATATGATTCCGCTCCTTCTTTTATTAAAGGGTAAATGAACTTCTTCATAATTCAAGATCGTGCTCTCCTGAAGATGATTCCGCTCCTTCTTTTACTAAAGGGTAAATGAACTTCCTCATTCTTCAAGATCGTGCTCTCCTGAATATGATTCCGCTCAAACCTCCCCGTATTTCAAGATCGTGCTCTCCTGAATACGATTTGGTTCGAAAACCCCCCATACTTCAAGACGACAGGTAAATGGAAGCCCAACTGCTCCATGGAGATGGCCATTTGCTGCGAGTCATAACGAAGATGGGATCGGCTTCTTAGGTGAGAAATGTTGCGTACCGATGTTGTAAGATGTAGGATTGTAAAGTGTTGTACTGATAGATTTTCTAGGCGTGAACTGGCGTGTATCTGTAAATGATTGTAGTTGATTTTCTTGAAAGATAGTGCAAAATAAATGCACGTCCGGGTACAGTGATATCCTTCTCGGGCGAGAACAGTCGCGTATCCGTCATGGTATGGTGAAAATCTTTAGATGGTGCAAAATAAATGCACGTCGGGTTGGGCTCGACGACCGACAACACTGAGGTTCAATCTAGGATCGAGCTAGAAAGAAGACTGGTAATCAAGACTCCATCGAGGGAACGAACTCGAAGGGTAAATATCTTATCCTGGTGAGGAAAGATAGCTGAAGTAACCGTCATCCACGAGGATCGAACTCTGTGGGGAAACTGGAAACACATATGTATTTTATGCTTAGGGCTGACAATCTATTTGGAGAGAATGGACGAACCCAGTTACTCGGCGGTAACAACCAATGATGGCGAGACACAATGGACCTGTGAATGCTAACGCATATGTTAATGCATATGTTAATATGAATGTATGTTAATGTGAATGTATGTCAATGTCTATGTAGTTAAATATGCAGGATGTTATGAAATGAGTATGTAATGAGTATGTGTATGAGATAGGCATGTGACGCTTATGCCCCTGCGTATGCTGACGAAACAGACTAGAGACAGGACGAGAGATGAAATAAACATCTCGACGGAGATACCCTGCATTCTCTGCAACCAATACGTCAATCATAGGTAAGAAAAATCAATGGTAGAACCAAATCTGGTTTTAAAGTTCTGAATTCTCTGGGGGAGAAGGTAATCTGCTTGGGTGCATAGTATCACGTCTTCACATGGGGAGAAGAAAACCTGAGGGACACTTTTGAGTTACCCAAGAAAAAGTTGTCAGCTTATAGTCTCGCTGGGGACTGTGATGAGGCAGTAGTTTAGGAGCCTGTTGCAACACTGAGATTTACTGGGGAATGAAGGCCGCTGTGAGTAAAAACCCTCGGGTGCATGAAGAAAAGTTGTGAAACCCCATGGTTTTGATCTTGAAGGACCTTATAGTGGTCGCCATTTGTTTCTTTTTAAAAAACACGGTGCCCCAGGATACTTGTGTTATGAGGTAGGGTCATCTAAAGAGGATTTTATAGAGAACATGGAGTCTGGTTGCCCCACTGTTTTCAAACTCTTTGAGAGGTTTGTCAGGTCTCGACGTAACTGGCACAAATTAATCGTGTTACGACGAAATCTTCGAGAAATAGCTCCTAAGAACGTCAGAATCGCGTTGGTAAGCGAACTGGGAAACTGCCTGCCCCTGCTTAGCAGGATCTTCAGGTTCCATGGGTTATGTCCATATATAAATCTCTAAGATATCAAGCAAAGTCATCATGCCTGAAATGCCTATCCTGAGCTTGTCAATGTACACATATATTTGTCTTGAATTTTGTTTTGAAAAAGATATCGCAATAAATTGTGACCGAAATCACTAGTCAGGATATAAGTTTTAATTATAATGCCAACATGAATTTTTTTCTGAGCGTAGCTCGTAGGAGTCAGGAAACGTGATCTTGTTGAGTATGCTTTCAACCGAAGTCCTACTTCAATTAGGTCTTTTAAAGGTTGTATCGTGGCTTGGTTCACGGTTTAAGAAACAAAAGGATAAAGGCTCAAGGTTATATTTGTACCCACCCCTTCTTCGTGATGTTCTCCAATCCTAATTCAGTTAATCGGATACGAACGCTCATATCTCAAGCGGATTTGCTATGGTCGAGAACTTATCAAGGCTTTGTACATGGCAGTCACTCACCTATTTCTTTTGGCGTTTCTATCACACGACCTTGTTCTTTAATAGGGATTATAAAAAACTACTGGTTTGGTGTTCTTATTCCCTAACTTTTGCCTGGACAACGTCTTTTGATTTGACTTTGGAGTCCAGCGGGATGCCCCAGTTTTGTCTAAGTCTCCTTCATAGGTTTTGACTTAGCGGGCTCTTATTTTTTTGAATATTCTTTTATGCACAAGTCGTGTAAATCTTTTGAAAGGCTCGTGACTGCCCCACTCCTTAGGTAACCGAGGGATAGTCATTGTATTGGACTTCTTAAGATGCTAAGGATAAATTCTCGAAGGTTTGCTCTTCCTTTTTGAGGATCTAAGCGCTCGACCGGTTTAACTGAAACCTACCCTGCCCCAGGTTAGGATGAAAGTTCTTAAAAGAAAGAAAAACTCCTACTTCAAGGCTCAAAGAGGTTAACGAGGGATTATCATCCTTATATCTCCAGTGTTTGGGATTTGAAACAATGCCTTACATCATCAGCGGGTTTCAATCGAAAGCATACGACAAGAAATCTGACGTTTTGGGTTCGTCATCCTCCTCCCAATTCTCCATCAGAACAAGAGATCAGGTAAAGTTGGCATTATAATTTATGACAAAATATATTTTGAATGAGTGAAACGAATGGACTTATTCAAGACAAACATATGCGTTGCATTAATCAAAAGACAAACAAGTTCGCACATGCTAAATATGCTTAATAAAAGAGAAATACATATAAATAAACAAATGAACTGTCGGAAAAATCCTTCTAAACGTTCATGAAATCTCGCATGCAAAAATAACAGTTTCCTTTGGCGGAGCCTCGATGGAAAGGACGTCTGGTTCATGATCACTGCGAGTCGTCATGGCTTGCCCCAGTTACGCTGGTCACATCTTCAACAGTTTTCAGTCGTTGCTTCAAAATAACTTTCCCAGATTCTTTGTTGATCCCAGTCATATTTGTTGCACCCCAAAATTTGCCCTCACAATACAAGACTTTGTGTTCTAAGAAGGTTCACAAGGTTCACAAGGTTCACAAGTACCACAGTGCTTTCAATATCTTTCATGAGGTTCATGAAGTCCATAGGTTGCTTCTTGAAGGTTCACAAGGTTCACAAGATTCACAATGTTTGCAAAGCTTTCCTAAGGGTCATGAGGTCTACAAAGCCACTTCATGATGTTCACAAGGTTCACAAGCTTCACAATACCTCCCATGAGTATCGCAAGACATTTTATGAAGATTCACAAGGTTCACATAGTTCACAATTGGTCAAAGAAGTTGACAATTCCCTCAGACAATGCACCTCCTAAGCAGGGCATCCATAACTAGGGTTTTGACTTTAATCAGGCTAAATGGACTTCCAATACCTCAATCAGATGATCAGATAAGTCAAAATCAGTCAATGCACAAAAAGTCAACAACTTAAATAGGGGCATCTGTTGCACCCTAATTTTTGACCTTAAGATTCCACCTCTTTGATTTTTGTATTATTTGCATATTATCTTCCATTTGTGTGTGCGACTAACGAGGGTACGCAGGTATTTGGACTACAAATATATGTTCTTTCCAACCAAGCTTTCCCAACTCAAAGATCCTAAAATTCCTTAAGTTCCCGCGAAGAAGACTAAGAGATTCCCTTCATTTTTGGTGATAAGTTTGATCATGTGAGATTTAGTTGAAAACTTCGTCTGGTCGAGATGGTTCACGTTGATTAAAGCATCCTCTCCCAAAGCACGTTACTTTTGTTTTGAATTGGAAGACGGAGATGTACAATTCTATGCCCGAATTAGCTTTTCCGACCGTAAGGAGAAGTCGGAATTTTACTGTTAAAACCTATGTTATGTGTTGTTAGTGGTGGACAAGAGGATTACAGATTTAGGAAGTCAAGCGGGAGATTTGTTTGTTTATATAAATAAGCTTTAAATTACAGAACTTTTGCAAAGGTACCGTGCTTGAACCCCAAGGATTTGAGAAAGAGTTTCAGTATTCGAGATCTTCCTGTTTTGGTCATCAAGCCATCTTTTAGAGATACATATTAAGATCAATCAGTTTTCAGAGATGTGATTCAGTGCGTGCATAGGTTTTCATATCTAATATACTCAACAGTAGGTCCACAATTCATTACCAACTCAAAAGCTTCTATAACTATACAAATTTGTACAAAGAGAGCATGATAAAATTCAACCTTAGCGCTAAAACTCATCAAAACCAAACAATTTAAACCGTTTCCATATCACAAATTCTAAGTGAAGCCAAGGTTTACTCAGATGGTTACAAGACCAATTTTAACATACACAACGCATAACTAGGAGTTCTTAAAGATGGATTAACAAAAAAGGGAGAGGCAAACTATCAGGACGTCGTCGACACTCTCGAAGTCTCTAACACCATTGAAATTGCTGTCTCGAGCCGCAGCATTGAATTGTTGCAAAAGGTAGCATCGGGAACAAAATAAAAGGTGGTATGCCACTGAACTGCGCCGGCGTATTATTCACATAAAGGAATCTACACGCACCCTTGGACTATTTGAGGAGCACGATAACACCATGACTTTGTCTGTCAGCATGGTTGTTGTGTTACTCTGCTGGAAGTTAAGCATTCATGGTCTTGCAGCTTTAAGACTCAACAACAGGCGCAGCTTGCTAGCCTTCCAAGCGGATTGGGATTACTCCTCGGGATCAGCCGGTAATTCAACAACTTTTGGGTTAACCTTATCAGCCAGTGATTCTTTTTGGATGGCAAGGAGCTTGTGGGAATATGTTACGTAGAAACCAGCACGACATCTCTAGTCTATCTCAGATGAATCCACTTCATCCCGTCTTCATGGCCACCATCCACATCCAGCTGCTGCAAGCAATTATTACAATAGGATCAGTACTAACAGCCAACAAATATCATAATGAAGCATTGTTATAAGTGATGATACAGAAGGTGATAGGCGCATCGATAACTTCCCTAGGCACCGAGGCCTCTTCATCAAACAGTCTTGCAAACAAGTCAGTTCCATAGCTTCGAGCCACGACCTCAACCGGCTGTGAATCTCACAAAGCTCTCAGAGAGACGCTAACACTTTGAACCGTTGAAATACCGGCCAATACCTGTCACAGATAATAACGATATTAGCAGTGAATCATATCATAACCAACCTAGCCTCAAAAGCTCACAACAACAACATTTCTTTACAGGAATAAGAGATTTGCAAAACACCAGGAATGCCTCGCTCACCTTCAGCTTTCAGTGAATTAAGGTTTATCCGTGGAATGCGAGTGGATCAAGCAGATTGTCTTCCATTACGGCAGTGTGTTGATCATCCAGAAAGGTTGATAGCTGATATCGTTTTGGTGGCCTTTCATTCTCGGTTAACTGGAAAAGTCTCGAAGAATTAGGAAGGTTTTGAAGATTCTTCAACTGCAATCCATTTCAGATCCATTAGTCGAACCTAGTGAAATAAATCTTGAATACGGAATAAAGAGTGTTTTAAGGCTTCGGAGATAATCGAACCTGCCGACTCCAAATGCAATGTCAAAGCTCAAAAACTCAGCCCCGTTCGCAACGCCTTCAAGCCCCTGCGAAAACAACTGAAGTCATCAGCTGGCGTTTCAAAGTGAGAGCCTGCATAACTTCCATCCTGCAAGATTACAAACCAGTTATAAGAAACATTAGCATAACAGGCACCTACAGAGAGCACCACAGAAAATCAAGGCATTTTATTAACAAGTGAACTACAGGATTGATAATCTAAATGAGAGTGAAATTTAACTTCGGCCCTCAGCTCAACTCATCATCGGGCACGAGACTCGAGCAGCCAGGAGGACTATGGCCGTGACCATTATCAAACTCCCTACCGAGCATCGAAATAAGGCAACTGTTTCGAACAACTCAATGTAATTCGCAAGGCAACTACATCCGACAACCCAATATGGCTCAGACTATTAAGTCGTCATCACCATTATGTCCTTTCTCGCCAATGGCACAAGACCGGCAGCCTCCGAACTTATTTGCACCTGAAAGCAAAAGAGAGAAAATCAGTGTACTTCCCAAACAACGCGAAACTCATCACAAGCGAGCGCAAAGCACTAGAAGCAATAGACGACATTTAGTATACGTAAACAATGTCAAGAGTAACATTGGCAACAGCAAGGGCAAAGCAGCACTCGCAACAGCGTAACATCCACGATGTCAATTGCAAACAAGCATCATTACAACGGTAAAGCAATCTCAACCACGCAACCAGCGGTCTCAACATTTAGTCAGCATAACTCGTCAAGAAACTAGATAACTGAGATAAGTCCATAGAAAACCTGCACCAGTTGAACCAGAGAGAGAATTTTAGAAACAATTCATATCCAATTTGTGAAATCCAATTCGCGAAATCCAGGAAAACCATAGCAGATCCGTATCTAAAAAGGGGTCAAGTTTGAAAAAGGAAAGAAATCATATCAGAAAATCGAAATCCAAACCCTATCAGAATCAAATCAGTTATAATGCATCAAGACAAATCCCAACAAATCCAAATGAAAAGTTTCTAAAATAAATCTGAAAAAGGTAAGAGAATCACAATCGAATCAAATCAAATCCGAAAAAGGGATGATGTTTTCAATCAGAAAATCAATCCAAGGCCCATTCGAAAATCAGAGAGAATATAAATAGGAACAACATCACCTCGTAAGCAAACCCTAGACGAAAACGACGAAGAACACAAAACCCGAGCGACCGGAGAGAGAAAGAAGAGAAGGATCTCATCAAAAGTGATCATCAGAGTGCAAACCGAGAGGTTGAGGAAGGTTCACCAACGCCGCCTCCATCCACGACGGGCAAACCTTCCTTGGAGGCTCAGTTCACCATCATCGCCCCTTTTCAATACCGATTGCGAACAAGAAACGTAAGCAAGGAACATAATACCGTCATTCTAACATTGTTCAGTTTAATTTCAGGGTTTTAACATGATTGAAGGAAGAATCACAGAGAGGGAGACGATGAGGAAGACGAGGGCTTAACGGCGCCGCGAGGGATAGGGTTTCTGAAACCCTATTTTATTTTTTCCTTTTCAATGTCTCACCAACCGGGTTGGGTCCGGAAGTGATGACCGGCCCAACCCCTTTATTTTCCTTTCTTATTTCTTTGTCTTTTTTTTAAAATTGTTTTTTTTATATATTAAAATTGTTTTTTTTAACCTTTTTTAATTAAATATTCAAATGGCTTTTCTTGAAAAAATAATAAATAGAAAAATATTTTTTAAAGTAATAATATCAAATTTTTTTAAGTAAACCTTAAAGGTAAAACTTTTTTTTAAAAAACTATTTTTTGTGAAAATTAAACTTAAATCCTTTTTATGTTAACATCTTTTAACTTAATCAAATTTCTTTCATAAAAAAAAAACAATAAAAATCTCCGATGTTGCGCTTTTTCTCCTGACTCGTCCCATTACCGTCTAACTTTGTTTACTAACGGTGTTCATCATTTGCAGCTCATGTTTACTACTATTGCGTGGTTGGTTTATTTTTCATCATTATTGTAACTGCTTCTCGGTTGTAACCTCGCGAACCTAATAATCGCGTTTACTGTTCGCATTTGAATTTCTGCTGATGTATTGCAATATTTCTGTCACATTACACACTCCGAAAGAATTAGGTCTAGCATTTGACCGCCGTGTCAATAGTCCTCACCTTCAAAATTACACCCTTACAAACCCTAATTTTCGCAAATGCCTCGCCGCAGGCGCAATTACCAATTTTACCCTTAGCATTAGGTCAAAGAGCCGCCGCGCTCATTTTAGGGTTTCCCGCCGTGGAATCCCTAATTTAACCCTAATTACAACTTAACATTTCAACGTAGAGATTTGGAGTTTCTACACTCCACGTAAGCGTGTCCTTAAGATGCGTTTATTCCCCTTGAGACCTTGACCACAGTCAAGAAGTTTCTAACCTCCCTTTTGAGGGGAACTACGATTACTCTGATTCCACTCCCGTAAGGATACGTAGGCACAAGATGCGATGTCTTGCCGAGTAAACTTAGAATTAACCCCCTTTATTATTTATTATTGCTTATTTATATTTTATTTATCTTTGCTATTTAATTATTTTGCTTATTATTTTGTAATTGTTTCTTGGATGTAAAGTTGTTTAATTATTTAATTATTATTATGGTTAACAACATACATGTAATACTAAAATAAATTTAGATCACTTTTAAATAAAGATAATTAAAATAAACACGTCACACACGTAAGTCGATTTTAATCGCCGTCTCACTTCCTAAGGATATCCCTCAAGTTGCCTACGAATATTGGTTAAGTGGGGTGTATAAAGCAAGTCCCTCAAATAGAAAAAATCATCAAAGTCCCTTATGGTTGCCTTTACGAATCGAGTCCCTTTCGAAAAATGATGATAGTCCCTCCAGTTTGCTTATTACACCCCACAATGGCCTTCAAAAATCCAATTGTCCCTCACATGTCCCTTAACATCCAAAGTAAGGACTACCTACTCCATTATAGTAGGGATAGTCTTACTAAGGAAAGGATAAAGAATAAGAAAGACCTTAGGGTAGGCTACTCCTAGATACTTGCTCACTTCAAAACTTTTTCACACTTAAACAAATTTCCAACAAAATTTTCAACAAGTTTTCAAACAAGTTCTTAACACATCCTCACATGGATTATTTATTAACTATTCTGAAAATTTTCTATTCACACACTACAATTTCAAAACAATTCAAAAGTGAGCTTAAGTACCTAAGAGCCCATGGATAACCATGGATGAAAAGGGTGCTAACACCTTCCCTTTTCATAACCTACCCCCCGGACCCAAAATATTCTCTAAGGTCTTTCCTATTCTTTTATAACCTTTCCTTATGGATAAAATAAAAGTCGGTGGCGACTCTTGCTATCCGCAACATTGTTTAAAGTCAGTTCTCCCACCGTGTTACAATATCATCTTGAGGGTTACTGAAATGAAGCGAGCTAGGCCTTTGAATAATTACTGGATTCGGCTGATTTGCCACAGGAGTAGCATGCTTTGCAGAATTCGAACCCGACAAGTGAGGGACCCCGAGAGGAGTCTCGATCTTCATCTGAGCATCGCTAAAAGACAACTTCTTCGTTTCTAGCAAATTTCTGACAACTTTCTTAAGAGCATAGCAATTCTCTAGATCATGGTCGGGCGCACCCTCATGAAATAAACAATGAGCGGCAGCGTTGTAACCTGCAGGTAACGGATTAGGCGGAGGACCCAAAGCACGGGTGGTAATCAGACCTTGTTGTATCAAGTGAGGGTATAACTCAGTGAAAGCCATCGGAATTGGAGGACAAGGCTTATACTGACTCTTACGGGGATAAGGAACCTGATCCTGTGATTGCTGGTGAACAGGAGCGTTGGGCACTCGTTGACTGTCGACAGGAACTTGCATGGGCGGATAACCGGAAAGTTGTTGATGAATCGGTGCTTGATATACCGGAGCTGACTGCGCAGGCTGGTATGTAGGAAACTGCTGATCGAAAGGAGGTGCAACAGTAGCTACATAGGGTTGTTGAACATATGGGAACGGATAACCTTGAACATAGTTAGGCTGATGTTGCCAAGGTTGAGGGGTAGCTGTTTTGCGGTTCCTCGAACGCGTAGGTCCCTTACCATGGTCGGAGTTAGGAGTTTTGCACTTTGGAGGGGTAGCTCGTCTAACTGGTTGAGCACTAGGAGGCACCAAACCGGATTGAAGACCGTGAGGAGGTACATTCTCGACAGTAACAGCTTGTTGAGGTTCCATAACGGTATTAGTAGTCTCAGAAACAACAGTAGACTGAGCATCCACCTTCACACTAAGAGCTCGTAACATCTCCAAAATCTGCCCTACACTTCCTCGAAGATCTTCGAGTTCATGGCTGACACGGTTGATCTCTTGGTTTTGATCTTCCATCCTTTCGAAGGGTCGTATTGATGCAGAGAACTCAGGGTGACAAAACTGGAAGGTGAGAGAACCGACTGTGAGAAACCGGGAGACACATGCAATGCAAAAGTATGATGCTAAAATGTGAATGCAAATGAAGGTTTCATGGAATTCAAGTATTTACGAATATTGTGGAATACCCAGGAAACTTTTAATTCATTGAAGACAAGTTACAAATAATATTCTTGCAACCAAAATAGCTAAATAGAAGCCTAGAAAATCCTAGAGAAGCATCTTCCACAACTTCAGTGAGCAGACGGAGATCCGGAGGAAAATAAATATTCGTAGAGCCTTCGCTTCTTGTAGGATTGTATCTCATCATTCTTTAACTGAATCTGCTTTTGAAGTTCTTCGTACTCGCTGGCCATCACATGGTATTTGTTCTTCCATGCTTCTGTTTCGAGTTGTGATCTCTTCAAAGTGATCTTCAAAGTCTCAGCTTCAGTCATGAAATACTGGACGAGTTCTTCTCTTTGAGGTAAAGGATCTTGGCGAGAGTAGGGCATCTTCAACTCAATAGCTCTTCCTCGGACCCACTGAAGGTATGGTTCCATGGACACACAATTAGGTCTTCCCAAACTTTCTTTGTCTTTCCTATGCAGACGATTCCAAGAGGATAGGATCTGATCTTGAAGCTTTTTGTCGTCTTTGAAAAAGATTTTCTCCACATGAATACCTTTAGGCGGTTCCTTCAAGGGGTATCCCAACTGTCGGCGAGCTAGGACTGGATTGTAGCTGATTCCTCCATTGAAACTGAGCAAAGGCACATTGTTGAAGTTCCCACAACTATCAATGATCGATATCCCATCGTACATGTGATTACACCAATCAATATCAGAGTGAGTTAAAGCCATAACTTTTTGCGACCAACGTTCTTGATTAGATCTCCAGAACGGACCGGACTTGGGTAGGTGAGAAACAAACCACTTGTATAGTAATGGCACACAACATGTAATCATTCCTCCACCATGAGAGTTTCGAAGATGTACTGAATGATAAGTATTACCCAATAGCGTTGGAACCGGATTTCTTCTTATGAAGGTCTTGATTGCATTAAGGTCCACAAACCCCTCAAAACTAGGAAAAAGCAGCAACCCATAAATAAGCAAAGCAAATATTGTCTCAAAGGCAAACATGTCCTTATGATCGGCATAAAATTGGGCTTTCTTAATTAGGAAGTCCCTGGGAAAACCGGAGGTCCCCCCTTTGGTGATCATATTGTTTTTGACATCGGATATCCTTAGACAAATGGCTTTAGCAATATCTCGTTCTTTAGGGTCTTCCTCCAAGAAATGGAATGGAGACTTATCCAAGATAGGTAATCCCACCAACTGAGAGTACTCTTCTAAGGTAGGTAAAAGCTGATAATCTGGAAAGGTGAAGCAGTGATAATCTGGATCATAAAACTGTAGCAAAGTCGCAAGAAGTCCTTCGTTTACTTGGACCTTCAACAAAGACAATAGCCTTCCATATCTGTTTTGGAACTTTTCTTGATCTTGAACCAAATCTCTTAGCTTCTCTAGGACTTACAAATTAAAACCCTTAAAAGTAAATTTCAAAGTATGCCCTCTAGAGTGATCCATGGTATCCTGCAATGTTCATAAATAGAGTTTGAATTCCATGAAATCTTAATGCGATGTTTTATGAATGCAATGCATGAAAACACACAAAGTCCTAGGTTAAAGGAACGTGAGCGGAGTTAAGGTCTACCCATCCCAAAAGGAGTGTACTATAGGTTAGTCGTACCTGCAGAACAAGGTTCTAAAAAGTGCCCAAAGTCATCAGCCCATCTTTCGGATATTATCAACCTTCCGATTGACTCGGGGGTTAATAATATTCTCAAGAGAACCTCTTTTGAGTGTAGTATCGCGTAGCAACCATTGTAGGACTACTCCCACATAGTTCCCGCACTACGTCCTAAATAAGGCCAAGGTGGTGTTAAGGTACTACGGTCCTCAATATCACAGACTCCAATCGACCATGGAAAAAGTTTTCACGATTACTCGTTCAACCGAACCATTTTCGAAAAGGTCTCAACTGAGCGGTGATTCTCGAATCATCTTGGTCAGGATTCAACTCCCTATAAGCCTCATCGAATATATCCCCATCCTATAATAATGTCACTAGTCCGGGCGTAGGACTTATCTCACAGCACAAGGAACTGTCCCAAACCAGAGCACAAATATATACATGCAAAATAACAAAACAAGTAGCAATAAATATAAACAAATTAGGGATGACCCTCAAAAATTAAAAATGTTAGATCTCCCCAGTGAAGTCGCCATTTTCTGTTGCGGTGGAAATAGGATCACAAACTATTAATGAGTTTGAATCGCAATTCAATTCACAACCGCTCTTTGATTTATCCGAAGGAAAAGGTCAAAAGAGGGAAAACCTATTTTGCATCGTAAACACAATGCGGGGAAAGATCTAGGGTTCGGGGGTTGGTTAAATTTAGGGAAGGTACTAGCACCCTAAACTTCTGTAGTACTCTACAGGAACCTTTTGTTCAGATGTTTACTATTTGCTTTATTCATTTGCTTAAGGTATATGTACAAAGGATTAAAAGTGAGAAAGGAGACCTAAGGGGTTAATTCTAAGTTTACTCGGCAAGACATCGCATCTTGTGCCTACGTATCCTTACGGGAGTGGAATCAGAGTAATCGTAGTTCCCCTCAAAAGGGAGGTTAGAGACTTCTTGACTGTGGTCAAGGTCTCAAGGGGAATAAACGCATCTTAAGGACACGCTTACGTGGAGTGTAGAAACTCCAAATCTCTACGTTGAATTGTTAAGTTATAATTAGGGTTAAATTAGGTTAGGGATTCCGCGGCGGGAAACCCTAAAATGAGCGCGACGGCTCTTTGACCTAATGCTAGGGGTAAAATTGTAATCTTGCCTGCGGCGAGGCATTTGTGAAAATTTAGGGTTTGTAGTTGTAAGGGTTTGAAGTTGAGGACTATTGGCGCGGCGACCAAAAGCTAGACCTAACCTTCGGGTGTGTGTAATGTGACAGAATAATTGATAAGTGTAAAATGTGATGGTAGGTGAATAAATGCACAGTTATGAAATATAAAGTACTGGAAAAAAAGATAATGCGACAATTGTCTCGCAAAATTACAACCGGGAAACAGATACATATATAATAATGAATTGGAATTTAATCTGCAGGGAGAAGCTGAAAAAAAATCGTTAGTGAAAGGTTAGATGAAAACAAATAATATTAAAGGGGAATACAAAAAATGCAAAAAAGATTTTAGTGTAAATTTTAAAGAGAAATTAATATTAGTTTTAAAAAAAGAGATTTAAATTTTAAAAAAACTTAATTTTTATCTTAAAAAAAAAAATTTAATTTTAAAAATATTTTAAGTTATTTTTAAAAAAAGTTTTATTTTTATTACATGAAAAGAGGTTTTTTATAAAAAGGTTTTTAAAATTTTTATTTATTTTTAATATTTACACAAAAAAAGTTTTTTAAAACAGCTTTTATAAAAATAAAAATGGTAAAAAAAAACAGCTTTAAAAAACAGAAAAAAAACAATTTAAAAACAAAACAAAAAATAAAAAAATAAAGGGGTTGGGCCGGTCATCACCCCGGACCCAACCCGGTTGGTTAGTCATAAGACAAAACAGAAGTTAGGGTTTCAAAACCCTAAAATCTGTTCGCGGCGCCGTTCTTCTTCTTTGCCCGTCTTTCTCTCTCGCGTTCTTGTCTCTCTTCTTCACTCCTTTCGTTAACCTAAAACAAAGCATGAAACTCGTAAAGAAAATGTCTCATGGCTCACATTTATGGTGAAAACGGCCGATGATGCAGCGAGCTGAGGCTTAGAGTTGATTGCCCGCCGACGGCGAAGGCGATCTTCTCGTCTATGATTCGCGGATGATATTGACGTTTGGTGATGCTCTGAACGAGGATGACGGTCGTTTTTCATCTGAGTTTGTGGCCGTCTCCGTTCGGTGATTCGCGGCCGTCTTCGATCGTTGTTGGGGTTTTTCGTGTTACAGCTTTGTTGTCTGATGACGACGCTTAAGGTTTTGCATGTGACTTTTGTCCGTTTTCCTCTAGGGTTTTCGCTATCCTCCCCCTATCTCACAGGTGGTATTTCCCCTTTTTATATACTCTGATTCTCTCTTTTGGGCCTTTTTGGGTCTTTAATCTGTGTTGGATTTGCGTTACCCTTTGATGATTTCGTGTTGATTGGTATTTTGATATGATTTGATTTTATCTGATACTGATTCACACTTTCCTTTTCCAGAACTCCTTGATGGATTCACTCGGATTTAATTTGATTCGTTTGATATCTGAAATGATTCGTTTTTTATCTCGAACTGATTTGTTTGATTTCATCTGAACTGATTCGTTTTCGATTTGTTTGATTTTTGATGCAGTTCGGATTAGCTTTTCCTCTTCTTCTTTCAGGATGGATGTTTTGCATTGGTCTTTGCCGCCAAGAAGGGTACGCGGTAATGATGACACTTGTCTGAACTGTCGGAATAGGATACTACAATCCTTGCTTTTGATTATGCTGTTGCTTTTGATTTGTCTGATAACTGAACTACCTTGTTTTGGTTTTATTTGGACATTGCTGATTTCGATTTGATTTTATCTGGATTCACGTTGGTTTTTTTATGGCTTTGATGTTCATGACAGCTTTGTCGTCCACATGATCACGAACTCGGTTCTGATTGTTTGATTCGAGATGGTTTCAATTATCCCTTGGCTGAGATGTGATCATGAACTGGGCCATGATGTTGATGAACTGAGCCCTGAGCTTCTGTGGTTCGATTTTCCTACGCGACCCTGGAATTACCGTGACTGATATGAAATGGTTCTGCTGTTTGAACTTGTCCTTGTCACTTTACCGAACTGCACCGTATTTCTGGTTTCTTTCTGCTGAACTTGTTTCTTGAATTGATGCTGTTGAACTTTTTGATACATTGCAGTTTGGTTTGTATTCCGAACTTTTGTGGCAGATTTGTTTCTTTGTGCCTTTTCACAATTGAAACTGGCGCAGGCTTTCCTTTTGCCTAGTTGCTGTTTTGTTTATGCAGCTTGTTTTGCTTTGAGTTCTGTTGTACTGATGCTGTTTGTGGAATTTCAGGTGTTGGAATTTTTCGAAACCAAAACGACTCAGACCTGCCGGCATCCGGGTCTGAGTCCAAATTTGCCTATGTTGCCTTACTCTCGTATCAGTTTGGAAATCCAATCGCGGCAAAAGCAAATCAGTCCCGCTTCTTTTATCACTTCTATCTCTCGGATGTCCCGTAATGATAAGAACAGGTGTTACCTGATCTGACGCCAACGGCGCGGATCGGTAACGGGGGTAGGACGCAGCTTCGGTTGTGCCACTCCCGGCACTCGATGATGACACTGTTCTGAGAGTGTCAAAAACAAATTCTAGCATTTTTCTATTTTGTTCGTTCTGTTTTGATGTGCAGGTGAATCGGGGATTCGTGGAGAAGCTCCAGGGACACCGCGAAGGACACTTAGAAGTCTTTAGGATTTAGGACCTTTTTAGAGTTAATGTAATTCCTTGTAACAGCAATGTGAAACAATTCAACTCCTTTTGTACCATGATGTTCTTATGAAATAAAATGCCAGAACTTCTTTTATATATCCACGACTGCTCAATTTTAAATTTATTTATATTTATTTCTAGTTAAAAATTATAAACGTTTGTGAATAAATCCACAAATATTTAAATTCCTTAACCTAGTCATAAACCATAAACATTCCCGAATGACATTCTTGTTCGTGCACTTGTCTCATTTGTAATCTTAATCTCATCACCTGATTAAATTCACTCGCATTCCAACTTTAAATGCTAACCAGCAACTTTATAACCAAACACGGATGTGTGCCGCAATCACAACAGATTCAGTATCAATGATAACATTGCTCGTAACTGAATTCCCCTGATCAAATGCTAAGAGCAACAATCCAATAATATCCAATTAAATTGTGCCTTGTTAACAGCATCGGGAGTTCTCTGGAAATAAACCATGAGCGATAAACTAGGTCTTAATTCCAGTTGTGCTCGACAAATTTCAATACCGAACACATCGAATTGGCGCCTTGATATAATCAAACCCGATGATAAATAAATGCCTCAGAAATAGTGTCTCAAATGCCTCAAAACTTAGTAACAGCCTGTCTTCAAGGAATTAGCAGAATCCACGTAAAATGACCAAAATACCCCTGGAACCAATCCTGCAAAACAAACACCTCCATGACTTGATAGTGGTTAGCAAATGCACATATGAGATGCTATGCGAAATGACTGACTAAATATAAGGGTAAAATTTGGGGTATCACAGAGTCCTCTCAACTATCTTTTTTTGTTTAACATCTATTTAGAATGTATAATATTGTTGAAGTTATTTCACCCTAAAATCTCTTTGGCATATGTTTAGCTTTCAACATTCTCCTAGTCATATTCAATATACTTCAACTCTTCCTCTCAGCTATGCTACTATGCTGAGGTGTATGGGGTAAAATGATCTCATGCTTTAACCATCCTTATTGCAAAACCTAGCGAATTCTCAAGAAGTGTAATCACCACCACCATCAGTTCTTAGTTTCTTTAACTTGCATATACTTTTCTTCACGACATGCAATTAGGGCTGGAAATGAGTCGAGTCGAGTCGAACTCACCTCAGCTCGGCTCGACTCGTTAAGAATTGGTTCGAGTTCGAGTTCGACACGAACTTTTTTTTAAGCTCAAACTCGACTCGTTATAAGTTCACGAACAATTCGGTTCAACTCGTTAGGTTCATCTCATTAGGTTCAGCTCACATGATTCACGGACTTAAAAACTATTTTAAAAAAAAAATATTTTTTAGTATATTTGACATTTTAAATAAATATACTTTTTTAAAATAAAATATGAAAATAAAATAAAATTTATCATATTGAAATTTAAGTTTATCTTCGAAATCTACTAATTCAAAACCTACACAACTTTCAAGAGATACATTTGAGAGTCTAATTCAAGAACTACTAAATTGAAGATTAAATTTGTCTAAGATTTAGAGTAAATATTTAAACATAATCTTAAAGACAGTATAACTCTTCTCATATGTAATCGAGTTGACTCATGAACCTAACGAGTCGAACTATGTACAGTTCAAGTTCAGCTCATTTAGTTAACGAACTTAATTTTTCGCTGATACTCAACTCATTTGGTTCATGAACCTAATTCAACAATTTAATTGTCGAATCGAATTCCGAACTATTTTCGAGTTGGTTCGATTCATTTCCAACCCTACATGCAATTTAAACTTCTTGAACCTTGTGAGTACCTCACTTTTCCTTTCAATAAGGTAAGTCCACATATATCTACTGAATCTATCTATGAAAGTTAGGAAATATTAGTTACCTCCATTCGACCTCACTTTAAATGGTCCACACACATCATAGTGAATTACCTCAAACTTTTCCTTCGACCTCATGGGTAAATCATGTTTGTATGTTTTCCTAGCCTGCACTATTAGAAAAACTCTGTTTTTCTGCGGATTTAACTGCGGATATTGACAAAGTTTCCACAGGAAACGTATTACCTGCGATTCTTCCTGCTAAAACCTTCGTGGGTAACTAACTTAGCAGGTAAAGTCGCAGGAAAATGTCGTAGGAAATATTGCAGAAAAATGTCGTAGGATATATTATTATAAATCGATAAAGTCTCAGAGATTTCTGCGAACTTTGCTGCTACCTCAATTTTCGCAGGAAATAATGCTTCACAATATAAATTCGCTGGTAAAACCGCAGGTACATCTGTGGATAAATTTCCGCAGTGGAATCCGCAAGTAATTCCTATATTTCTAGTAGTTCTGCTTTTTGCTTTACCATTTATAAAAATAAAACAAAAGTCTTATTAAATTTGTAAAAAGAAATTCAAACAAACTAATACATTTTAATAAGCTTAAAAACTATATGTTATATTAAATAATTTCAATGGCTAACTAAATTATTAATCTATGAACATATAATTTTACTGTAAAAATGTCTTATGATACAATATTTATAGTATGTATAGAAATTGAAATTAGTTACTATATCCTGATAGTATAAAAAGTTTTATATTGTGGATTCATCACTATTATTCATTTGTATTAATTTACAAATTATTAAAATAAAAATAAAATTGTTTTTTATATTCAACGTCCACAATTAACCAACAGTATAAAATATTTTTATACTATTAGTGCATTTCAATTAAATCCTTTGTTAAATCTCTTAAAAGTTTTCTAATTGATCAATGTAGAGATTTTAAAAATTAAAAAGATTGGATCCATTAAGAAATAAAAAGAGTAGTCTTGTTAAAAATCTTGCCCACATTTTAACTCTTTTCTTAAATATATATTTTTAATTAATTATTTTTTTATAATTTTTCAACCAATAGATTACAAATATGAGGCGATATAACTCCACTTTAGTATGTTGCTTCTATTTGGTTAATGTTTCTATTTTCATACATTTTACTAATTAAGATTAATTTTAAAAAATATATCTTTTCTAAAAGAAGTTGCAATGTTGTCTCGTAAACAGTTTTATATGAGAATGAATTAAATTTTTAAAAAATAAAAAAATTTAATTGATATACATCGACGGTGTAAAATTTTTTATACTATTAATTAATCACAACCACGGATTTATTTGAAATATTTAAATTTTATTTTAGACACGTAAAAAATAATACAATTGAATAGTTGTGATATATTAATAATATAAAAATTTGCATACTGAAAGTGTATAATAATTAATCTCAAAATAAAATCAATAATTTTTTCATGAAATTCAAATAAAACTAAATTGACGAAGAAAAAATTAATTTGGTGTAGTTCATCAAATTGACATTTTTCTACATTTGAAACTTTTATTTTAAAAAATAATTTCAATTTAATCAAACATTTTAAATATCGTATACTTTTAAACTACATAAATAAAAATGTAAAATTATTTTACACTATTAATCAATCACCCTCATTTACCCAATTACATAATATTATAAATTTTAAAATTAATTATATGACATATTAGATTAATATATTTTTACTAAATGATAGGATAAAATTATTTTACATTATCAATAAATATCAATTAAGCTCGTATATAAAAAAGCTAAAATGGAAAGAGAAAAAAAAAGTAAAAAACAAACTACTTAAACATCATATAAGGGTTTAGTTTGGTTCTCATATGAAATTTGATTCAATAAATTTTGTTCATACTTGAAAAACTAAATCAATTTTATTGGTTAAAATTGAATTATCAAGTCACGGAATGATAAAAAACAAATTTAAATTAAATCCGAATATCCAATAAGAGAAAAATTTGATATAAATAAAAATATTGAATCTGATTAGTTAGTCAATCCAAAATAGTAGCCAAACTTTAACGTAACCTATCATTTCGAATCCCAGTAACAAGAACCACACCCAATATAAATATACAAGCCTTTTTATTTTAGTAGCACCATTATTAACTCTCATCATAAACACAACAATTATTATAAATTTTAAAATTAATTATATGACATATTAGATTAATATATTTTTACTAGATGATAGGATAAAATTATTTTACATTATCAATAAATATCAATTAAGCTCCTATATAAAAAAGCTAAAATGGAAAGAGAAAAAGAGTAAAAAAGAAACTACATAAACATCATATAAGGGTTTAGTTTGGTTCTCATATGAAATTTGATTCAATCAATTTTATTCGTACTTGAAAAACTAAATCAATTTTATTGGTTAAAATAGAATTATCAAGTCAGGGAATGATAAAAAACAAATTTAAATTAAATCTGAATACCCGTTAAGAGAAAAATTCTATATAAATAAAAATATTGAATCTGATTAGTTAGTCAACTCAAAATAGTAGCCAAACTTTAATCTAACATATTATTTCGAATCACCGTAACAAGAACCACACCCAACATAATATACAAGTCTTTTTTATTTTAGTAGTAGCACCATTATTAACTCTCATCATAAACACAACAATTATTATAAATTTTAAAATTAATTATATGACCTATTAGATTAATATATTTTTACTAGATGGTAGGATAAAATTATTTTACATTATCAATAAATATCAATTAAACTCGTATATAAAAAAGCTAAAATGAAAAGAGAAAAAGAGTAAAAAAGAAACTACATAAACATCATAAGGTTTAGTTTGGTTGTCATTAGGGCTGGCAATGAACCAAACCAACTCGAAGATAGTTCGGAATTCGACTCGACAATTAAATCGTTGAACTAGGTTCATGAACCAAATGAGTTGAGTATGAGCGAAAAATTAAGTTCGTTAACTAAATGAGCTGAACTTGAACTATACATAGTTCGACTCGTTAGGTTCATGAGTCAACTCGATTACATATGAAAAGAATTATACTGTCTTTAAGATTAGGTTTAAATATTTACTTCAAATCTTAGACAAATTAAATCTTCAATTTAGTAGTTTTTGAATTAGACTCTCAAATGTATCTCTTGAAAGTTGTGTAGGTTTTGAATTAGTAGATTTCGAAGATAAAGTTAAATATCAATATGATAACTTTTATTTTATTTTAATATTTTATTTAAAAAATATATATTTATTTAAAATGTCAAATATACTAAAAAATATATATATTTAAAAAAATAGTTTTTAAGTTCGTGAACCATGTGAGCTGAACCTAATGAGATGAACCTAACGAGTCGAACCGAACTGTTCGTGAACTTATAACGAGTCGAGTTTGAGCTTAAAAAAAAGTTCGTGTCGAACTCGAACTCGAACTCGAATTCGAACAATTCTTAACGAGTCGAGCCGAGCTGAGGTGAGTTCGACTCGACTCGACTCATTTCCAGCCTTAGTTGTCATATGAAATTTGATTCAATCAATTTTGTTGAAATTTTTTTTAAAGTAACAATGTTATATAATTTAATTACCAAATAAAACAAGCTTTCAAAAAAATTACCAAAATAACAAACTTTGAAACTCATCCAGCAAACATTCGCCATATTGGGAATTGGTCAATGCGGTGTCGCCACATGAATTGGCGAATGTGGCTCATTTCTAGGGTTTTCAATTTTTTTTAGTTTTTCTTGTTTTTTTTTATCATATATTTAAAGTTTTAAAAATTTATTTGTTTTTTGATTTTAATATCATTATTATTAGTAACTATAAAATATATTAATTTATAATATAAATAATATTAATATCATTAAAATATTATTATTAGTAACTATAAAATATATTAATTTATAATATAAATATAATTATTATTAGTAACTATAAAATATATTAATTTATTTGTTACTTATTATTTTCTATGTATTAGACTTATTAATATAATGTAAATAATATACTAAAGTTAATATTTTTAGTATTTTCTAAACAAATTATTTAGTGTGTTACAATGACACTATAACATTTAAAATTTAAATAATCATGAAATTCACATCATACTATAACAATTTAAAAACTGAGCATTTAAAAATTTCAATCCACAAAAATGATAGATAAAGTGTGTCTTATAGGTAAAGATGATACATAATTCCATCAATTACAAATTGAAAGAAATATTGTTTATCTTAAGCATTAAAAAAATTTAAGACTCAAATATCCATATTGTAACTTACGAAAAACTTTTAATGAAAAATTAAAATTTGACATCGTTCCAAAGTTTATAATAATCATTGAAAGGTTATATTTATGTTCAACATGATAGTTCATAAAATGTTGAAAGGTGAATCTCATGTTCAACATTCTAATTCATCGTTGAAAGGTGAATAACATGTTCAACATTCGAATTCATGGTTGAAAGGTAAATCTTATGTTCAACAGTTTGGCATTGAAAGATCATGGGTGAAGTTGTTGAATTTTTTTTAGTACTATTAGAGAGCAATTTAACACCAGACTTATTAATTCAATTAGATATACTTTTGATTCTCTAAATAACTCTATCATTTTTGTGGATTGAAATTTATAAATGCTCAATTTTTAAATTGTTAATAGTATGATGTGAATTTCACGATTATTTAAATTTTAAATGTTATAATGTCATTGTAACACACTTGATAATTTGTTTAGAAAATACTAAAAATATTAACTTTAGCATATTATTTACATTATATTAATAAGTCTAATACATAGAAAATAATAAGTAACATCTTTTTCTTTTTTTTTATGAAACACATCCCTTTACTTTAAAAGTACAATATTTTAACAAAAACTAAAAACTGAAGTCTATTAAAATAATTTAAAAATACAATCAAAATAGATAGTCAAAATCATTAGGACAACCTTTTTTATATTTTAACTAAATCTTTGCATAAAATGATTTTTTCCTGACTTTTTGATTACCAACTAAAACCATTATGAGTAATATATTTGGCAAAAAGATCCTCAAATAAATCCGCATAAAATAACCACAGATAAATCACAAATTTTAGTTTTAATAAATTTTTAAATATAAAAATATTAAATTTATGTTATAGTTATTTTAATAATAAATTTAAAATAAAACAAAAATGAAAACTTATAATATTTTTCAAGTACATAATTAATAATTTTATAGTTTAAATAAAATTTTAAAACATTATAAATTTTAAATATTAAAATAACCAAAATTTTAAAATTAAAATTTAATTTAAAATGTTTTAAATTTAAATAAGATAAATTCAATTAAATAGAACAACCAATTACTAAAAACGGTTATAATTATTGATGGAGTTATGGTGCTTCAAGAAAAACTCAAGACCATATTTGGATTCCTTGATTTTTTTCCTTCAAGTTTGACCAAAATTTTGTGCGAAACGGATAATTATTGATGGAGTTATGGTGCTTTAAAGTAGCAAAAAACTCATGTTCATGGGGCTGCGGGTTACTATTCACAAAGTTGAAAAATTTGATTTGGAGAAGAAGGTGTTAACACCGTCGGATGCATTTCCAAGTCAAGGTTTCTTCCATTCATCCAACGCCTCTCACTGCACCACGTAATCGGCCACATAAGCCTCATGCCACTTTTATTTATTCCTGTTATTTTCTTTTATTTTCCTATTGCCATGTTTCTTTTATTTTTTCTGGTTTACATGCTGACTTCAAATAATCATAAAAAATAGGAAAATTAGTCTTTTTGATCCCCATTTTTTTTTGCTCAATTTTTAAGATGTCTAGGATTTAATAAAACTGGAATTATAATTTTACCATTTTTTGACATTTTCTTTGGATTTTTTACATTTGGGTCGTCATAAAAAGGCCAATGCTGGTGCTATCATTTTGTTGAATTTCTTTGACCTATCAAAACACAATTTAAATGTCAATCCTTTTGCAGGGATCTCATACACACGTTGAGGTATTGTGATATATTTTTATGGGAATTTTATTGTACCATTTTAATTGGTTTTTGGATGTTTTCTTTAACATGCTTCACTTTAATCTTTCCTTTGGTATACATGAGATAGCTTGCAATGTTTTCATCTTGTTTGACCATTTATATTTGTATATTTTTGTGGTATCTCTCACCCCTGGTTTGTGGCTTGATGTAGGGCATTGGATATTTTTATTTGAATTTTTTAGCACCTTTTGCTATTTTTCTCATGTTTTGTATTCGAACTTGTAATTTGGACTTCCGAACGGGCTTTATTTTTGTTAAGGCTCCAACGGCCGCTTTGTGTTTGCGTGATGAACGTCGTGGTTTATATTTCTTATTATAGATAGGTTAGAGGTATTGGAAGACACTTAGGTGGCTGTTATTTGTATGTGTAGCTTGCCCGATTATCGACTTGTTTGCATGATAGCACGTTGCGATTCCAAATAGTGGATTACGCGTTTCATTCGGAGTTTTCACTCGATTCTTTGCATATGATCACTTGATATTTTCTTATTCCATCCATGAATGAGCTTGAGGTTGAGATGAACCTTCCTCCCTCCTTTGCATTGCATTTACCATTGCTATATTCATGTTCACTTGTATGCGGTTATTACTTGTATTTCCGTTTCTTCCTTTCGTTTCCTTTCCCGTAGGACTTCCATTCTTCCTTGTTCAAGGGAGGATGTGATAGACATTAGGAGTTAACCCATGCATGATAACATTAGGGTAGATTTTATTCCCTTTTAACCCTAGGATTTGTAGAGTGTCATCTCTTCTTCCTTCAAAACAACAGAAAAACATTAATAAAGGTTATAACAGAGATTAATTCATTTCTTCCGTCAAAAGATTTGAACAGACATCAACCTTTTTGCAATAAGAAAACCCTTGTTTAAGGTGAGATTTTTCATAAAAAAACACTTGAACAGCTTGTGTCGCGCGTAGCCCGAACTACGTTTGCTCTGATCTTCCATGCCGTGTGAAAGTACGTAGGCATAGGATGCGATATCTTAGCGAGCAACCTTCACCCACCTTCCCCCGTAGTTAGGCGAACTACGTTGACTCTGATTTCTCGTTCCAGACGGGAATACGTAGGCATAAAGTGTGATGCTTTGCCAAGTCAAATTTTCTTTTCTTTTCAGACCTCATCCTTTAGTTTAGATAGAAGTGTAATCCGTACAAACCAAGTAAGCGTGGATCCCATCGAGTACGATGGACGTGAGGGGTGCTAATACCTTCCCCTTGCGTAACCGACTCCCGAACCCAGGTTTTGGTTGCGATGACCATACCTTTCCCTTTTTCGCGAGGTTTACTTCGAGCGTTTCCTTTCCCTCCGTTGGGATAAATAACGCACTGTGGCGACTCTTCTGTTCAGCCCAACGACTGGGATGTGATGTGATCAGCACTTTGATGATTTTCAACCCTGGGAGAGTTAGCCACGTTTTCACCATGCGGGGTACCATTGTTCTCCGCACGAGCAACCAAGTTAATAATAATTATTTGTCCAACTAAATTAAAAAAAAATAAACAATCTAACTTACAACTAAGTCAAAGAAAAAAAAATACAAATTAAATTTCGGTCTTCGTATAATTCATCGATGACATTGTGTGATCAGTTTCATTAGTAAGTTGTGGTGAATGAGAAGAAAATTCAATAAATCTTAAAGACTCAATAAATCTTAAATTAATTATTAAAAAAAAATTTATCCTTCGATTCAATTATTATTTATATTATAAATTAATATATTTTATAGTTACTAATAATAATATTTTAATAATATTAATATTATTTATATTATAAGTTAATATGTTTTATAGTTACTAATAATAATGATATTAAAATCAAAAAACAAATAAATTTTTAAAACTTTAAATATATGATAAAAAAAACAACGCTAAAAATTAGCCACATTCGCCCATGTGGCGACAACACATTTACCTTAAAACAACATTTTAACTAATTCGCCCAACAATATGGCGAATTTGTCATTTTGGTAATTTTTTTAAAGCTTGTTTTATTTGATAATTAAATTGTATTACATTGCTACTTTAAAAAAAAATTCAATTTTGTTCGTACTTGAAAACTAAATCAATTTTATTGATTAAAATTGAATTATCAAGTCGGAATGATAAAAAACAAATTTAAATTAAATCTGAATACCCAGAGAAAAATTCTATATAAATAAAAATATTGAATCTGATTGGTTAGTCAACCCTAGTAGCCATACTTTAACCTAACCTATCATTTCGAATCACCCTAACAAGAACCACACCCAATATAAATATAGAAGCCTTTTTATTGTAGTAGTAGCAACGTTATTAACTCTCATCATAAACACAACAATTATTAATTGTTATTATTATATCACTTATTATTCATTATTCATTGACACTGAAAGAAGATGGAAAAGAAGAGCACATTCGACTTGGTTTCCGACGATTCCGATCACCAATTCAACCTTCACAACATCGGCGGAAACTGCTTCCGAAACTCAAAGAGTGCCGTCTACAAACGAATCATGAAAGAGTGGAAAATCCTGGAGAAAAACCTCCCCGATTCCATCCACGTTAAAGCCTACGAACGCCGAATCGATTTACTCCGCGCCGTCATCATCGGCGCCGCCGGTACACCCTACCACGACGGTCTCTTCTTCTTCGACATCGCATTTCCGGAAGATTACCCTCACAGCCCACCGAAGATCCATTACATCTCATTCGGGTACCGACTCAACCCGAATCTCTACCCTAACGGTTTCGTTTGTTTGAGCCTTTTAAACACATGGAGTGGTAAAAAGTGCGAGAGGTGGGACCCATCTACTTCGACTCTGCTTCAGGTTTTAGTTTCTATTCAAGCGCTAGTTCTCAACGAGAAGCCTCTTTATAACGAACCTGCTTACCGTGTTTTGAGTCGTTCACTTTTCGAGTCCAAGTCACGTGCTTACAGCGGCGACGTTTTCGTTCTCACGTGCTACTCCGCCGTTTGCCTCATTCGGAAACCGCCGATGAATTTCGAGGAGTTTGTTAAGGAACATTTTCGTGAGCGAGGGTATGTGCTTCTCGCCGCGTGTAAGGAGTACGCGAATGGGCGCGTGAGGCCTGGATTTTACGGTTACAACAGCAATACGGAAGTTGTTAAAGTTACGGCTTCTTTACAGAAGCTATTACGAAATGCTTATGGGGTTATGTTTAAGAGGTTTCTAGAATGTGGTGCTTCGTTGGAGGGTTTTGTTGCAGAGTTGGAAGTGGAGAAAGAGATAAAAGGAAAGAGATCCAACGGTGGGAAAGGAATCATCATGAAAGCTATGGGGAAGATCAAACAAGCTTTAGGATGGAAGAAGGAACAGAAGGAGAACACTGCATAAATATAATATAACAGTATGCATTATTATAAATTTAATTAACTTTTTTTTTAATATTTTATTTTTAAAAATTCTGATTAATTAATGTAAATGAATTATTTTCTTTAGGTTTTTAATTACAAGTAACAATGGAGTCTCTGGACTGATGTTTCTAGCTTCAATATATATATGAATAAAGTTTTTTTGTTTCTTTTTTTCTGTCATGTGTTTGGTTTTTTCACTCTTCTTTTTTATTAATGGATGTTGTACTAACCTTATTGAGAGTTTTTTCTTTTATAAGCCAACCCTACGTAGACTTTAACTTTTTGTTTTTTTAAAGATTATAGATTCCTAAAAGTTTATCTGTTTTCTATATATAGAGAAAAAAACTTGGACTTTATTATATAAGTAGATAAACATTTCATTTTAGGTTCTTAAATCTGACGCATGATTTTGAAAACGATCACAGTATGGTTATGTAAGATTCACGCTACACATGTGGAGATTTGAATATTGATATTTCAAATGCTTATGGTGAACCCTTCTAGCCTGCTGATTTGAACCAACTTAAATTTAATTTGGAGTAGGGCTGGAAATGAGTCGAGTCGAATCGAACTCACCTCAGCTCGGCTCAACTCGTTAAGAATTGTTCGAATTCGAGTTCGAGTTCGACACGAACTTTTTTTTAAGCTCAAACTCGACTCGTTATAAGTTCACGGACAGTTCGGTTCGACTCGTTAGGTTCATCTCATTAGGTTCAGCTCACATGGTTCACGAACTTAAAAACTATTTTTTTAAATATATATATATATATTTTAGTATATTTGACATTTTAAATAAATATATATTTTTTAAATAAAATATTAAAATGAAATAAAAGTTATCATATTGAAATTTAACTTTATCTTCGAAATCTACTAATTCAAAACCTACACAACTTTCAAGAGATACATTTGAGAGTCTAATTCAAAAACTACTAAATTGAAGATTAAATTTGTCTAAGATTTGAAGTAAATATTTAAACCTAATCTTAAAGACAGTATAATTCTTTTCATATGTAATCGAGTTGACTCATGAACCTAACGAGTCGAACTATGTATAGTTCAAGTTCAGCTCATTTAGTTAACGAACTTAATTTTTCGCTCATACTCAACTCATTTGGTTCATGAACCTAGTTCAACGATTTAATTGTCGAGTCGAATTCCGAACTATCTTCGAGTTGGTTTGGTTCATTGCCAGCCCTAATTTGGAGGATACTACAATAATATGGCATCAATTGGCAATTTTAATTGAGCTGACAATTTAAAAATAATGTTAATGACAATTTCTTTTTTCGTGTTGCATTCCAATTATTTGTATTGGCCATGCTTCTAAGTTGTATATTGGGTTTCGGTCTAGCTTTACCTTAGTCTGAGCTACTTGTATACTTTTTTGTTTATCATGATGTATTTAAATAATTTCCCTATTGTTTGTAGCCTTGAGGCTTCATTTTTTCACCCAAATAACCAAGTTTCTACACTATAATTTCCAATCTACCAAACTTTCTAATATATTATCCAATCTACTTTAGTTTTGTATTTTTTTTTATTTTTTTTTACAAGAGGGCGCCATGGGGGTTGGAGCCTCCCTTATAATTTGTATGGGGCGCCATGGGGTTGGAGCCACCCTACAAATTATAAAGGGGGCGTCATACCCATTGGAGTCTCCCTTAAACGAAATTTAAAAATTATTTTTAATGTTTAATTAGTTTAAAAATATTTAATAAATAATTTTTAATAATTTAAAAAAATTTAAAAATAATAATTTTGTAAATAATAATTTCTGAATAATTTTTAACAATCTATATTTTAATATTTTTAATGTTTCATATTTTTAACAATTTATAAATAAATAATAATTAATATTTTCATTAATAAATTCCAAACAACAAATAAAAATTAAATTGGATTAAATAAATTTAATCACATACAAATGGCTACATTTGAAAGATCTTGTACACTAATTTCTACGACTCGGTCGATTTAAATGTTCGCCCGTACCGCATCCTCGATTACGTACGTTTCTTGGTGGTCTTTGTGGTGGAGTCGGGTCCATTGTGTCGTCATCAAGCATTTGCATCACTTCGGCCCATGAAGAATCCATATCCGTAAAGTCATCCAAATTAAAAGGGTTGCCCATGCCTTCATAATTATTTTGGGGTGGTTGGCTGGATGAGGCAATGTCAGGACGATAACCTGCCTGATCGTAGGGTGAGATGGGTGTAAAGGTTTGGGTGGGTATGGGTTGATTGGGTGTTTGAAACTGGGAGTATGTGTGGTATTATGGTGGATGTTGTTGGTATTCGGATTGTGAATGAGTTTGTGTGAATGGAGTGAATTGGTTAGGAGTATGTTCATATGGTTGTGATTGTGTGAGTGGGGGTTGGAAATAGGGTTGGGTTGGCGGTTGGAAATGGGGTTGGGTTGGCGGTTGGCAATGAGGTTGGGTTGGCGGTTGGAAATAGGGTTGGGTTGGTTGTTGGGGCCTTGATGAAGAATCTTGTTGGCGTGGGTCATTAAGATACCTTGGATGTGAAATGAAACCAATTGATACAGACTTATACCAAGTCATGTATTGTATAGATTGTTTCATCTCGTATGGAAACACATTGTCGGACAAAACATAGTTGTTGCGATGCCTCCATTCACGACACTCGTGTTTTGCATACTTGGTCCACGGATTATATTCCCATTGGTCGAAGACTTTACCGTTGTGATATTTGTCGGGTATGCACTTTGGGGGACATGGAATATCTTGAAGCATTCCAAATTGAAGTTTCACACGATCACTGTTGTGCATTTCGACGGTGGTGAAGTTGATAATGGGCACCTTTGCACTCCACACCGCAGAATCTTGTCGTTCAACTTGATGAAATGCTTCTAGACCAAGATACGGCCGCCAAATGAACTGAAGGATGAAAAAAATAATGTTTAGTATTTTCTAATAATATTCAAGGAGAGTATAACATAAATAGGTAGGTGAGTGAGTTTACATCTTCTTGCGCCAAGTGATCAATAAGATTTCGGTACTGCGTTATACTGAAGTGGGGACAATTGTCATAATTCATTCCAAGCGAAGACCACCTACAAATCGAAAACAATAAAATTTATTAATAATATGATTAATAAATAAAAACACTTTGATAGATAAATGAGAATTGGAAAAAATAATTACCTTTTAGCGAATGGGAATTCAAACTGATTTTGTTGGATAGGTGCTAGATTGGTCATTCTTGACCAACCCCAAGATTGTAGAAGAACACCACATCCGGTTCAATTTCCGGTATTGGCTATTGTGTTATGACATAAAGACCGATATAGGTGCGCTAGTGTAGCGGACGCCCAACTATATGTTTTTATTTTATCTACGTCATTTAATAAAGGTAAGTACATAGAGTGAACGACACTTCCACTTGTATCCGGACATAAAAATAACCCTATTAATAGCATTATATAAATTCGGGTTTTTCTAATTTTTAGAATTTCAGGAGAATCGGGGGTTAATGTCAAGTCTCTATAAATTTTTTTGAGCCATGACATTAAAAGTTTTTGTCCCCTCAAATCTCGTGGGGTTGGTTCAACCCCCCAAGAGTTCTCCTATGAAATTACCGGTAGGATTGGTTTTACCGTTAACCGCCTTACCATGAATGGGTAAACCCAATAACATGTATGTGTCCTCGAGTGTAACTGCACATTCACCTATTGGAAGATGAAATGTGTGCGTCTCGGGTCGCCACCTTTCTTGCAAAGCCAAAATAAACTTAGAATCAATGAGATAATTTGTTATCTTAACGACCTCTCCAAAACCTGGGAGCATTCTTACCATCAACTTTCACAGTATCTACTAGCACTTCAAAAATATGTTCCTAGTACGGTTGTAATATTGGAGTCACTACCAGCATACACTCCTGAAGGAACATGTGTTGCTGGAAGTAGGATATTTTCTCGTCTCTTTTGGGCATTTCAACCATGTATCAAAGGTTTTGCGTTCTACAAACCAGTTATACAAGTCGATGGAACATGGTTGTATGGAAAATACAAAGGAACATTGTTGATGGCGGTAGCACAAGACGGAAATAATAATATATTTCCGATTGCCTTTGCCCTGGTCGAGGGTGAGACAGGCGAAGCTTGGAGTTTCTTCCTCAGAAATCTCAGAACACATGTCGCACCACAACCCAACTTATGTCTGATTTTTGACAGACATGCTTCTATTGTGAGCGCCTACAACAATCCTGCTAATGGTTGGCACAACCCTCCTTCTGTCCATGTCTTCTGCATAAGACACATTGCTCAGAATTTTATGCGGGACATTAAAGACAGAAACCTCCGTAAAAAAGTTGTGAACGCTGCGTATGCCTTAAACCAACCATCGTTCATGTATTACCGAGAAGAAATAAGGTTGTCAAGCGTGGAAGCATTAAGGTGGATGGATAATATTCCAGTCGAGAAATGGACTAGGTCATTTGATGGAGGGTGTAGATGGGGTCACATGACCACAAATCTTGTAGAATCCCTAAACGACGTATTTAAGGGAACTAGGAACCTCCCCATCACAGCGTTGGTGAGGGAAACGTATTACAGATTAGGGTCACTATTTGCAGCAAGAGGCAAAAAATGGAGCGCTGTACTGCAATCAGGGCAAATATTCAGCGAATCAAGCATGAAGTATATGAGGGATGAAACTTCTAAGGCGGCCTCACATCGAGTTAGACCATTTGATCGTCATGATTACAACTTCATTGTTGATGAGACAATGGATCACAACGAGGGTCGGCCAATGGGACACTACAGGGTGGAACTTCATAAAAATTGGTGCGACTGCGGAAAGTTTCAAACCTTCCGCATGCCTTGTTCACATGTCATTGCCGCATGTTCAACTGCTCGTCAGGATCCATTCTTGTAGCTATCAGAAGTTTACAAGGTCGTGAACTTATTCGGTATCTACAGTAGCAGTTTTCCAGTGGTAGCTAGTGAGGACTACTGGCCAACCTATCATGGAGACACAATCTACCACAATGAAAATATGAGAAGAAACAAAAAGGGCCGCCCCAAAAGCACCCGAATCACAACTGAAATGGATACAGCTGAGAAAATGGAAAGATTGTGCAGAATATGTCGTCTTCCCGGGCATACGAGGAAAAACTGTCCAAATGTTGGAACAAGTTCTAGGTAGATTTAATTTGGTCTTTAAAATTTGTGTAATCGTGCAATTTAATATTTATATCAACTTTTCATTACCACAAAAACGAATTGAATTACTTCTACAGCATAAAACGCAAATCATTAAAATACAACGATTATTACAACATAACCTAAGATATAACAACAATCAAAGTAATATCATCAGTTCCGAACATCATAGACCTAACTTCGTTGTTATCTCTAATTCGCACTCAGTCACGCTGTATGTTTCCGTCTTCAACAGAGAAGTACGAGACAAGTCTTTCAATACTCCTAATTCTTTCACCATTTGGAATGTCTCCTTCTAGCCACCGATTCAAATTTCTTCGTAGTTGTTCTAAACTCTGAATGTTCCAAAACAACATCCTTATCGGAGGCTTCGTCGGTGAAAAAATTACATGCCCATATCTTCTAAGGAAC
Source organism: Lathyrus sativus (assembly GCA_963859935.3). NCBI lineage: Eukaryota > Viridiplantae > Streptophyta > Magnoliopsida > Fabales > Fabaceae > Lathyrus > Lathyrus sativus. Next base: position 619,579,999 of record OZ012741.1, read on the forward strand.
ATGACTCACTCTTCTAAATTTGGATGAAACAATGTTAGAAACATGTCTACCTATTTATAAAAAAAATTTGGAAAACCATAATATAATATTTTAATTATATTAATTATAATATATTTTAAAATTATTTTCGTATAAAGGGAGCTCCATAGGGGATGGCGCCCCCCTTTAAGTCGTTTAAGGGAGGCTCCAATGGGTATGGCACCCCCTTTATAATTTGTAGGGTGGCTCCAACCCCCATGGCGCCCCCATACAAATTATAAGGGAGACTCCAACCCCCATGGCGCCCCCTTGTAAAAAAAAATAAAAAAAATACAAAACTAAGGTAGATTGGATAATATATTGAAAAGTTGGGTAGATTGGAAATTATAGTGTAGAAACTTGGTTATTTGGGTGAAAAAATCCCATTTTTCAAATAATTTCTCTATTGTTTGTAGGCTTAAAGGCTCCATTTTCCTTGGATGTTAGGTGTAACATCTCGGAAATTGATTAATTTATTTAATTGTATTTTTATTTATTTATTTAGTATGTATTTTTAATTAAATATATTATAATTTATATGTGTATGTGGGTGTGGTGAGAATATTGGTATGTAGAATAATTAAATTAATTGTAAATATTTATAAATAATATTTTTTTTAATTAATTAATTTAAATAAATAATAAAAGAGGTTTTTGGGTGAAAATAGGAACTAAGAAGAAATTAGAGAAAGTGGTGAAATTTATGAAAAAAGTTAGGCCTTAGTATGATTAAAAAAAGATTAAATTAAGCTTTTGGAGATAAAAAGGGATTAGAGATCTAAGTTGTTAGTATATGAAATAGAGTTTTTAGAAAAAAAGGGAGGCTACGACTTGAAGATTAAAAGACCACCATCAATCTAATTCAGAATTTTTGCTAGGAATTTGAGGTGAGTTAAGGGGGAGAAAACACTTGTATATTTGAGTGTTTTGCATGAAAGGGTATAGAAGAAAGACCCTTACTCTCTTTAGAGATTGTGTGAACTTTATCATGATTTGTTGTTGTTGTATGATGATCTGAAAATTGATAATAAGATGTGATATTATCTTATTTCATGACCAAATTTACGTGTGGATTCTTCTGTTTATGTCTATGTGATTGTATGCTATTGTTGAAATTTTGAAGCTTTGAACATAAATGTGAATTTTATGAAAATGGTGAATCAATTGTGTAATTTTGTGGTTTAGCATGTTATGATGATGTTATTCTGTGTAGTATAAATTTTTGGGCGTGTTGGGATGGAAGGGAGTAAAAAATTAGAGTTCAAGAGGACTCCTATGGCTGAAATCATGTTTATGCCTTCTAGTACAAGGTGACGAGCGTCACCCAAATGGCAAGTTACTTGTCATGCACCTTGAGCGTTAACGGGCATCAGCGTTATAACGATGTCCTTCTGATGAATTCCTTTGTTCTGACTGTCCTTCTGAAGATCGGGACAGTCATATCTGAAGTGACCAGGTTTGTTGCAGTTGTAGCAGATTATGTCTTCATCTTTAACATTATATCTATTGTTGCTCCTAGGAAACCTTATGCTTCTTCTGGCTATTTGCTGAAATCTTTTGATGAAGCAAGTCATATCATCACCAGATCTACCGTCAAAATCTTCTTCAGACTTTTCATCAAATTTACTGTTCTTTGAAAGTCTTTTGAACTTATCACCAACCTTTTGGGAAGCAGATCTTAGAGCAAGAGATTTAAGTTTCTTTGAGGAATCATCTCCATTTAGTTCCATCTCATGACTTTGAAGATTGTTGATTAGACTTTCAAGAGACAACGTATTCAAGTTCTTAGCTTCCTGAATAACTATAACTTTATGTCTAAACTTTGAAGGAAGACTCTTCAGAATCTTTTTAAAATGATCTGATGTGGAGTAAATTTTATTTAGCACTTGAAGGCCTGAGACAAGAGTCTGAAACCTTGAGAACATGGTTTTAATATCTTCATCATCCTTCATTTTGAACAACTCGTATTTCTGCATCAGCAAGCTAGCTTTGGCTTCTCTAACTTGTTGATTCCCTTCATAAGTAGAGCACAGAGATTCAAAGATAGTCTTTGCAGAAGACTTATGAATGATTTTCAAGTACTTAGCATGTGGTAGAGCATCAACCAGAATACCCCTGACTCTATGATGTTTTCTATTGATTCTCTTTTGAGTTGAAGTCAGAGTTTTCCTATCAGATACCATACCAACACTGTCAACAACAATTTTAATGCCATCTTCAAGTATATCCCATAGCTCATCATCGATTCCAATGATATACATGTAATCCTGCTTTTCTACTATTCAAACTCAGTGGAGTCACCATTGACTACAGGAGGTTTAGCAGAGTAATGATTTCTCTCAGAGATACTGTAATTATTGGGAAATCCCCTTGTTGAGGAACTAGCATTAGTATCCTTAGTAGATGTCTCGTTGGGCCTTTGATTGTACCAATGTTAAGTTTTACGTACAGAACTTGTTCTGATTCCAACTGAAGGTGAGAAAAATACACAAGAAGGGGGTTGAATTGTGTTTTCAAAACTCTTTTTACTTCTGAACCATAGTTCAGATTCTAAACCAGAGTTCAAAACTTGATGATAATTGCAGTAGAAAATGTAATAGAAGCAAATAAAAATAGCAAAGAACACACAACAGTTATCCTAATTTCTCTCCAACTGAGAGTACTCTAGTCCCCTTTCCACATAAGAGATTTTCACTATAATCAACTTGATTACAACTGCTTATACTCATAAGTATAATACTTTCTCTGCTCAGACCTACAGTCTAAGACTCCTTGCTCAATCAACATCTGGTCAAGACTTCTATGTTTAGATCCTTAGATTCTAAGACTTTCCTTGCTTAAATCTACCTGGTTCAAGACTTCCTTGCTCAGACACTCTGCCTAAGACTTTCCTTACTTACACTCTCTGCCTAAGACACCCTTGCTCAAATATTATACAACACACTTTTACACAAAGGATTCTTAAGCTATACAAGAGTAAGAATACTGTAACATATTAGCCTCTCTTGACCTGAATGTAGTGCATATGTATCTCAGTTGTAGTTGCAGTGTTATTTCTTAAGTTGATCTTCCAATCTTATACTCCTTTTATAGCTGGAGAAATACAGTTGTTGAAGTATCCATAATGGCTATAATCAGATCAAATCTTTTAGTACATCTTATTTTCCAAGAAGGTAGATGTTAGAACTCGTAGTCAAGGAATTATCCACAGAACAAGGCCTTTGTCCAGAGAATACTTCCATGAAATAAGTACACCACAATCTTTTGAAGATAATGTCAACATATCTCGAATCCCGTGTTAGCAGAGCTTGAGTTGACACTACTCGGTTTTAGAGGTAGTCATATCACGCTTCTGATTTTGAAGTGCAATAGCAGTAACTTTCTGATCACACACTCTCTCGAATATATAATTAGAACTAACGAAAGCTACTTCCGTGTCATAACCAGTTACATCAAGTAAATAAAATTTTAGACACACGAAACATCTAGTTAGAAATCCTATTTTTTTTCAAATACTTTGTTATCATCAAATTTTTAGAGGATACATGGTAAGAACCAAATTTGTCTCAACAGACAAGGACCAAGGTAAAGATCAAGTGAAAGATCAATAAAAATACAAAGTTCAAATAAAAGGATAATCTAAATGACGATGATCAATATTGATCGTACCTGACCAGAATGGAGGCAATGACCTGCCACGCGTCGCTGCTCTTCCAACTGTTCACCGTAGGTATGGAAGAGGAGGGGGTGTACCTGAAACACACTCTGACGCCAAAGTAAGTGACGAGTAGAGTGGAAGCAAGTACAGAGAGAGAGAGAGTAAGAAAGTTAAGTTACCTGACCCTCTAGTGAAGAGGGTATTTATAGTGAGCCCCTAGCGCAGGGCCAACGGTTACCTAACACTGGGATGGGCTGCCAGGCCCAATGTTAGTAACTGCTAGGGCTGACGTGGCGTCATGAAGACCAAGACGTGGTCTTCGCCCTAGGGTAACTGTTCTGCACTATTCGGGAGGAGGAAGACCGAATCTCCAAGAAGTGGGTAGTTACGTTATGACGTGTCCCTGCGTGAGGGACACGTGGAGAACGTAGGGGAAGGCCCGAGGAGTTCCCCGGTCAGCTAGAGGTTGTTGGTCGGACATGAGGGTCCTGTCCGATGATGGGGAAGAAGGAGGCTGGCTGGTCGGATGCGAGGGTCCTGCCCGAATGTTGTTGGTATATGCCCGTCGAGGAGACGTTGTGCTCGACGGGGATCCTACCCATCAGCGTGATATTCTTGGGCCCAACCTCGCTAGGCTTGGGCTTGCTTGGTGGTGGCCTAAGCGTCGACCCAGTCCAGAACAGTTTCCCTCCAAGTTGTTGTTCGCGGTTGTGCGAGCTATGACTTGAGTAGGGACTAGTGTTGGGCACGTTGATTAGTTGGGAAGGTATCCGTCGAACATGCTGTCATCATGTCGAGGAGGTGCTCGTGGTCGAGGGGAGAAGTTAAAAGCATGCAGGGAATATGGAGGGTCGCCACATGTCTTCCTGTGACGGCTACGACATAGGCACTTGAATGCCTAGCGACACTTTGTTTCCCGTGCTAGGGGTATATATGCGTAGACCTGAATCATCTCTTTACTCATTCGCTTTTTGCAGCTGCTCAACACCGGAATTTTCTGCCTGACACCTTCGATCGTTTCTGCTCGACATCTGGGATTTTTCTGCCCGACAGCAACTTTTCTGCATTCATATCACGTAAGTTTTTGCACCTTTCTTGGTGTTTTTTGCTGTTTGTGGTGGCGTTTCCGGCAGCTCCATTGGGGGTGTTGGGAATGCCGTGGGTTTTTTCGAAGAATACGTCAGAGGATCCTTCAAAATAATGGTAGAAAACGTCTGTCCTTGGCTCTTGTGATGAGTGCCCCGGGGAGGATTGACAAGAACTTTGAATGTCCCTGGGACAATGGGATGAATGCCCCGTGCACAAGTGGATGTGTACGCCGAGGATAAAGGGTGTATTCTCTAGTCCTCCTTGGGGGATAAAGTCGCCCCCGTGCTCTATTTGTCGGTCTTGGCCATGGGTATCTGGTTGTACCCCGAGTACGCGTCTATGAAGGACAGTAGTTTGAAGCCTGCCAAGTTGTCGACGAGCTTGTCAATGTTGGGGAGGGGGTAGGCGTCCTTAGGACATGCCCGGTTGAGATCTGTGTAGTCCATGCACATCCTCCATTTCCCATTATTTTTCTTAACTAGTACAACGTTGGACAACTAGGTTGAATACTGGGCTTCCGAAATGAAATTTGCCTCTAGGAGGTCTTTTACAGCCTTTTCAGTCGCCGCCGACTTTTCGGGGGACTGCCTACGCCTACGTTGCACTACGGCCCTAGCGGCCGGGTTAACTGAGAGCTGGTAGCAGGTGACCTCAGGGTCGAGTCTGGGCATCTCTGCGGCGCTCCAGGCGAATAGATCGGCATTCTCACGGAGGCAGGCCTTCAACTGCTTCGTCGCCAGGTCGAGCAACCCCGCCCCAATCTTCACGGTCTTCGTTACGTCTGCCCCGAGGGTCACGATCTCGAAGTCCCCGTCTGGAATGGGGAGTGTTGGGTGGAAAGGCTGCCTGTTGGTGGTAGGAGGGGTGTCACTGGCTTTGGTCTCGTGGTCGGGCTCTTCGGCGAAACGACAATCGAGGTCCATGACGTCGACGTGATCCTTCGGTTTGACCTCCCGAACAGGGGGTGGCTTAGTTGTTTTGGTAGTGGGATTGATTGTATTGAGGCCCTTCATCGCCGTGTCGAAGCACCGACGAGCAGCTTCAATATCCCCGTTTATGGTTATGACGACTCCCAGCCTGGTGTAGTACTTCATCTTTAGATGGACGGTCGACGGTACTGCGGTAAGTTCGACCATCGTTGTCCTGCCTAGGATGTAGTTGTATAGAGACGGGCATTCGGCGACCAGAAAACTGACGTTAATTTCCCTGTCCATTTCCTTTTCCCCGAATGTGACCTTGAGCTCCACGTACCCCCATGGTCTCGTTGTCTTCCCGTTGAAGCCCTATAGATCGGAGCCCAGGTAGAGGGACAAGTTGGATTCGTTGAGTTGAAGCGTCACGAAGAGATGGGTGTACATGATGTCCACCGAGCTCCTCCCGTCGACCAGGATGCGTCGGACGTCGAAGTTGGCCATCTGTGCCCGGATCAAAAGGGGAATGTTCGAGTTGGGGGCTCCCCCTGGGAGCTCCTCGAGGTAGAAGGTGATCGGCTTGGATTGACCTTGGAACTTGTCGAGCGTGCTCATCTTGCCTGAGTTGTTGCTTATAAGCTCGTCGAACTTCCGCTTGACCGATCCCACTGAGAGTTTGCTCAGGGTCCCGCCCGAAATGACCATTGCCCTCGGGAAGTATTCCCACCAGCTGGTGGGGCGTACTGGTTCCTCGGGTAACTGGAGTTCGGAGGGAAGGTTGAAATCCCTTAGGGTGAACCAGTCCTCTGGTCGGCCGACGGTCATGGCTACCTGTAGGCCGGAGTCGTCGTGGGGAGGAAGGAGGTCCTCGACTTTTTTGGCCTCGGGGGCCTTCTGCCGTGGCTGGTCTCCTCCTCGGGTGTACCTCTTCAGATGTCCGTCTTTGACCAGAATTTCGATTGCATCCTTCAGGTGGATGCAGTCCTCTGTCACGTGACCATGGCTTCGATGGAAGCGATAGTATTTAGATTTGTCCACGTTGGCTTTGGTGGGTGCCGGTTTCGGAAAACGGACACCTCCCTGGACAAACTCTGAATTGGCGCACTCCGCCAGAATGTGCTCACGGGAAGCGACTAGTGTCGTGTATTCGGTGAAACGACCTACGGGGCCCCGTTGCTCGCGGGGTTCTCGGGGGCGGTCCTCCCGTCGTCGATCCCCCCCTGCAGCGTTGGCTCGAGGCTCCTTCCTCTCGGGACCCCCTGGGGGCTTCTTTGTTCTGTGTGTCGCGGGTGGTATTGGTGGCCTGCATCTCCTCGAACCAAATATAATGGCGAGCCCTGTCGAGCCCTGTGGAGGGAGTCTGACCGGTGGATGGCCACAACCTCATAAAATTTGGTGTCTCGGTGTAGGCCCTGCTCCATTAGGTAACGTTTCATCTCGTCTGAAGTCGTTACCTGGACCGCCTCCCTCATAAACCTCTCGATGTAGTTCCTGAGGGGCTCTTCGAGGGCCTGGATGATCGCTCCCAACGCGGCCTCCGTCTTCGGATGGCGTCTGGACGCCGTGAAGTGTCGCAAAAATAGGTCCTTCTGGGCCCTCTATGACGTGACGGAATCTGGTTCCAGGCTCTTGTACCATGTCATACCGCCATTCCTCAGGGTCTTCGTAAAAAGCTTGCACTTGATGGATCCCTGGACGTTCCGGTAGTCGAGCATAGCCTCGATGTCTTCCAGATGGTCGTCCGGATCCGAGGTGCCGTCGTATGTTGAGAGCACGGGCGGTTTCTCCATCCCGTGGGGGATGGGAGCCGCCATGATCTCTCAGGAGAACGGGATTCTATAGTCGTCCTCGTCGTTGAGGATCGGGGACTGAGAAGGTGAGGGCCCGTGTCGAGGAGGGGGTGTGTTCCGTACCCTCGGTTGCTTGACCGGGGCCTCGCGTCTCCCCATCCTCGACTTCTGAGGGCGTCAATCCTTCTGGGTAGGAGACCTTACTCGCTTCTTGGAGACCACAGGTTGGGGCCTCTCTAGTTGTGGTCGGCGCCCCCATGGTTGGGGAGAGGGGCTCCGAGAGTTCCCGCGTTGATCTCCCCGCGGAGGGGAGCGGAACGAGGTGTCGTGTTCCAGCGCACCAATGCTCTCATTCTACTGGAACAACATCTGGTTCGTCTGATTGATAGCAGCGAAGAGGGAAACCATCGTCGGGTTAGCTCCGACTGGCGTGGGGATAGGCTGGATAATTTCCGAGCTTCTCGCCCGAGGAATGACGTGATGTGTCGCGTCCTCGGATGAGTGAGAGGCAGTCTGGCCATCCCTATGGTTGCTCTCATGGGGTTGAGACGTCCCCGACTGGTTGTCGTCGTTGGTGACCAGGGTGAAGGCGGAGCCGAGAACAGCGTCACCATGGCGTGGGCTAGTCATGCTCTTGAGATTTGAGAGGAGGAAGCTTTGGTTTTCTGCTCAGAGGAACGGGGAAGCTTAGTTCCCACAGACGGCGCCACTGATCATACCTGACCAGAAGGGAGTCAATGACCTGCCACGCGTTGCTGATCTGCCAGCTGTTCACCGTAGATATGGAAGATGAGGGGGGTGTAGCTGAAACACACTTCGATGCCAAAGTAAGTGACGAGCAGAGTGGAAACAAGTACAGAGAGAGAGTAAGAAAGTTAAGTTACCTAACCCTCTAGTGAAGAGGGTATTTATAGTGAGCCCCTAGCGTAAGGCCAACGATTACCTAACACTGGGCTGGGCTGCCAGGACCAATGTTAGTAACTGCTAGGGCTGATGTGGCATCGTGAAGACCAAGATGTGGTCTTCACCCTAGGGTAACTGTTCCGCACTATCCAGGAGGAGGAAGACCGAATCTCCAAGAAGTGGGTAGTTACGTTATGATGTGTCCCTGCGTGAGGGACACATGGAGAACGTGGAAGAAGGCCCGAGGAGTTCCCCGATCAGCCAGAGGTGGTTGGTCGGACATGAGGGTCCTACCCGACGATGGAGAAGAAGGAGGCTGGCTGGTCGGATGCAAGGGTCCCCGACAACTGTTGGTCTATGCCCGCCGAGGAGACGTTGTGCTCGACAGAGATCCTACCAGTCAATGTGATATTCTTGTCTCGCTGGGCTTGGGCCTGCTTGGTGGTGGTCTAAGCGTCGGCCCAGTCCAGAATAAATATCATCCCAAGGAATTGCGAACCATAAACGATCATTCAATCTAGAACATCATTAGGTATATCTTATATAAAGTCACAACACGACTCTCCCTTAGCTATGTATGTAACTTTATGGCTTTTATTTCCAAATTGAGACAAAGGAAGTTGATGAAGCTCTCATCAATGAAAATTTGTCTCTTACAATCCAATATGAGTCAAACCAATTCGAGAAAAAATATTCGGGAACTTGTTCCAAGACATTCATCTAATGTAGTGATTAGAACCAAATGGGTCTTTCGCAACAAGCCTATCTAAAATTAAAATGTATTAAGAAATAAAGTAAGACTCTTTGCAAAAACGCACAATTAACAGAGGCATGGATGCGACCTATGCACTATAGCCAGATTAGAGGCCATAAGGATGATTTTAGATTTATCATGCTTTTTGAATTTCAAAACTCTTCCAAATGGATATATAGAACAAGTTATTGAGAAATTACATCCAAGAGGAAGAGTATGTTGATCAATCTCTTGAGTTTCTAAAAACTTTTTTTTACCTAATCATGTATTCAAGCTAAAATAAGGCTCTCTACGATTTAAGTCCCTAGAACTTGGCATGATCGTCTGATTAAGTTTCTGAATGAATAGAAATACCAAAGAGAGAAGGTTGATACAAATTTTTTGTTAATAAAAATGAGCATGAAGTTTTACTTTTGCAAATATATTTCTATTATTTATGGTGCTACTAGCGAATCCTTGTGCAATGATTTTTATGATATGATGCATAATGTCTATGATGTAGGAGTTTTGGTACTTTATTTGCTTAGAAATTTATCAATCAGAGGACGAATTCCTTAAATAGATTAACCTAAAAGTCATCTAACTCGTAAGAAAAATAATGTATGGTTTGGTATGGTTGAATTTTAAAAATGAAACCAAAACAAATCAATGCAGTTTGGGTTGGTTCAGTTTTTTACAAGATTTTTAATGAGTCATATATACGCATATAGAGGACAACATAACTTTGTGTTTATTCATTCATACATTACCAAATAACAACAAAAATCGCCATATTTGGACAACAACTTCTCATTTAATATACAAAAATTAGATTTAACAAAAATGGAATAAAAAACATAAAGAAATAACATAAAAAATATAATTAAAAAAACATTATAATTAAACAAAAATACATAGGAGATGAGAGATTAGAGAATATGAAAAAGAAAGAAAGGAAGATATGAGAGATTAGAGAAGAAGAGGTACGATAAAAATGAAATTGGAGTGCAACAAGTTTCTTAGTAAATAAACCCATTAGAGGGAGAAATACGGTCTTAGGTCTTGCTTAAATGTGTCGTCTAAGTGCATATGTTTCATCAGGTAACTCATCCTTTTCTAAGCTAATATTTATTGTGACATATGTGCGTACACTATTTTCCCCACCTTTTTATTATTATGACAAAGGAGGAGAAGTACACTCTCATGGAGAACGGACTATACTCTCTTTATCTATGAGGGGGAGTCTAATCACTCCAAATCTTTACCCTTTGTCTTCCATTTTTCACCTCCCTGAGAGATAAGACGTCATCATCAAAAGGAGAGAATGTGTATTTATGTGCTTGCATGTATTCCCATCATTTAGATTTGATGATGAAAACTAATGAAGCAATACTTTTTGAATATAATAACTTCATCGTTCAAATAACTTGTGGATGTTTAGAGATCTATGTGACACGGGGAGTTAATCTCAATTGTCAAAGTAAAGCTTCTAATGATGAAAATTGATAAATAAGATATCTCAAGCCTCATTAGTTAGAATATTCAATTTCTATTTGAATTTACAAGTCATTTTTGTATCAAACAGTTAACCTTGAAGTTTGAAAGAGAGAAAGTGTGAAAGCTCGTATGGTCCCGCGCTTAGCGTCTTAGAGTCACTACTACAAAATATACCTATGGTGACATCATATTACTACGCGCATTTAAACAACCGTAATAATAACTCATTCAAGCACATGGAATTATTATTATTTTATTAAAAGAAATTTTATCACGAGTCAAAATAAGAATCATGGTGATAGATGTAAGGTTACTTTCTTTGAATTACAACACCAACAATTTTTTTATTTTTTTCGTTACAAAAAGGGATTTTAAGGATAATCTTATAAATATATTAAAATTAAAACATATATTACCATGGTTAGTACTAGAAATTGTTGTGAATAGTACTTACATTTTATCGCGGTTTTTGTTAACAACTGTGGTGATACGTTTTACACACACACACACACATGTACATGCCAAATATATTTTAAGTCGAGTTGTGTAGCCGGACAAGGTTAAGCATGAACTAAACTGTGATAGCAAGAAAGGTCGAGTAATGCAGAGAGCTAGACAAGTATTATCCATAACCCAGGCCGGTCAGGGAACCCGACTCCCATCAGCCAAACTCCTACGAGGCCGAGTACTGAACTCCATCAATCCGGTACTTAAGTCGAATATGAACTCAACTGGCACACCAACAGTTATAACGGTGGTGGCACATCAATGCGGACATTACCAGAGCTTCAAAGCCTATATTCATGAAGGGGAGTTACAACAATGATGGCCATGTAATGCCAGAAGGCTAAGAGACTCCTCTTAATGACATATCTTAATGGAAGACTATAAAAGGGGCTCCCACATGAGGTTTAAGCGAGACATAATCATCTTAAGACAGTACACAACACAAGTGTAGCTCTCAAATCTCCAAATATCCCTCACGATATAAACATCCTAGTTCTTCTTGTCCAGAACAAGGGGAATTAGCAATTTTGGTGTATCTAACCATTTTTGGCTAGAACGTTTGGCGCCCACCGTAGGGCCTAGGTAAAACTCTCTCAGGCCACACCTTACACTAACAACATGTCCTCTGAAGGATATCCTCCATACATGGCTCAACTGCTAGCCATGATGGAGGCCATGCGTCAGCAGAGTGAGACGCTGCAAGACATTATACAAGTTCTGCAACAACAAAGTCAGGCTGATGGCGACCATAAGGAAGAGGTTCTCGAGCCACAACCTCTTTTTCAAGAGGTATGGGACGACCACGTCTCAGAAAGATTTAAAGTACAATCACTAACCTCTTATGATGGGAAGACGGATCCTCAGGAGCATGTTATTGCCATTAAGAATCAGATGGCCATAGTTGCCCCTTCAGATTCACTGAAGTGCAAGCTCATGGTCAATAACTTTAAGGATGTATCTCTAAGATGGTACACGAGCCTTCCTCGGCTCTCCATCGTAAGCTACCAAGACTTGACTAAGAAGCTAGTACAACACTTCTCGGCAAGCAAGAGCCAGAAGGTGTCCATGACCGCACTGTTCAATGTTCGATAGAAATAGTCATAATCACTACTTGAGTACCTGGCTCGATTCAATAAGGAAACCCTCAAAGTATCTCATCTAAACCAGGAACTATTTGTGACAGCTTTTCAGCATGGATTATGAGATGGACAGTTTAATGAGTCGTTAGCTCAGAAGCTGGCTATCAACATGGACGAGATCACTACTCAGGATGAGTGTTACATCAAAGGGGAAGAAAGTAACCAAGAAAAAAGAGCCCGGGACAACAGTGAAAGGACACAGAGCAAGGAAGAGGCGTCGAACAGGAGCAAGGAGCATCCTTGGGTAGCTGCACGCGAGCGACATGCTCCCAGACCATACGGACAATCATATGAGCTGGACAAAGACCTCACCCCATTGAATGCAAGCAGGGGAGATATCCTTAAAGAAGTCAGACATATGAACTTGTTACCAAAGCCTCATCATCCCAAAAGAGCTAACAATATCATTTTAAGGCAACCTGAGGCTTGGTGTAATTACCACCGTGTTCGGGAATATCACACCAAGGACTGTCAACAGCTGAAAAAAGAAATTGAAGCTTTAATCTAGAGAGGTCGTATCTTGGCACATGTGAAGGATTCTCGACCATAAAATAACAAGAGAAGTCCCTGCCGAGACGACCCAGGACCAGAAAAGTCAGTCTGAAGGAAGAGTTCAAATGTCGAAGAGGGTCACGAGACAAAGAAAACTCGGCACACGCTAAACGCAATTGCTGGAGGGTTTGCTGGTGGCGGAGAAACAAGTTTGGCCAGAAAGAGATATGCTAGTGCAGGCATGCATATTGACCATAGATCTCCAGAGAAATCAGAAGACAACTTAGATGTTGTAACATTCTCAAAACAAGACACCATAGGAGTCTTAGCTCATGAAAGTGACCCCATGGTTATTAAAGTACAAATAAGAGACTGAAGCGTGAAAAGAGTATTGATATACCCTGAAAGCTCAAGCGATATACTGTATTGGAATGCTTTCAGAGGAATGGGGCTCGATACGACCGAGTTATTATCATTCAAAGGCAGTCTAGTAGGATTCTCGGGAGAACAAGTGCAGATGCTCGGGCACCTAGCGTTCCCGACCACCTTTGGCAACACGGCTAATGCGAAGACCGTCCGAGTGAGGTACCTGATAGTCAATGCTGCTTCACCCTATAACATCATTATAGCCTGGCCATCATTCAATATCATAGAACCTTTGTTTTCAACTCTATATTTGACCATGAAATTCCCACTCGGAGATGGTCGGGTTGGTATTGTCAAAGGCGACCAGAGGCTGGAATGAAAGTTTTATAAGGATAGCCTAAAGTTGAAAAGAAAGGAATCCACAGGAGAAACGGATCCCAAAAATACCCTCAAAGTTCACCTGGTCGACATAGACCCATGTGATGATTCAGTTGAAGACAACATAGTTCCCAACGAAGAAACAAAGTCAGTCCAGATTGGGCACCTACCTTCCCATGTTACACACATCGGGATCAACTTATCCTCTGAAGAGGAGAAATAGATCGTTCAAACACTAAAAGACAATGTGGATCTTTTTTTTCTGGAAACCTTCCGACATGCTAGGGATAGACCCCAAATTCATGTGCCATCACTTAGCAATCGATCTGGATATCAAGCCGGTTTCCCAATGGAAAAGAAATGATGGTGATGAAAAGAGGAAAGCAATTGCAGAGGAAGTCAAGAAGCTGTTACAGGCCAGGATCATCAAGGAGATCAAATATTCGACCTAGTTATCCAACGTAGTGATGGTAAAGAAGAAATCCGGGAAATGACGAATGTGTGTGGAATTCACGGACCTTAACAAGACGTGTCCTAAAGATCCATATCCATTGTTAAACATTAACTGACTGATAGATGCTACGTCTGGATTCTGTTTGCTCAACTTTAAGAATGCATACTCCAGATACAATCAAATTTGGATGAATCAAATAAACGCACCAAAAACCGCCTTCATGACACATCAAGCAATTATTATTATGAGGTCATGCTCTTTGGACTCAAAAATGATGGGACTACTTACCAGAGGCTGATGGATAAGGTGTTCACTACTCAGATAGGTCAAAATTTGGAGGTCTATGTAGATGGCATGGTTATCAAGACAAGTGCAAACTGATCACATGTGAAGGATTTAATAGAAACCTTTGCATCCATAAGAAGTGATCAGTGCATCTTTATGCACATTCTCCTATATTTTTACTTAGGCATTTCTTTACTTTATTTTGATTATTCTTACGTTTTATTATGTTTTTATATTTTATTTTATTTTTGGTTTAATTTGATTTTCGCACTTTATTTTTCAGCTTTAGCAGTCTGCACGGAAACGATCATAACTGGAGTTTTGGAAATCCGTTTGAGGCGTTCTAAAAATTGCCGGAAAGATAAGAGAGAGAGCTACGACTTTTGTGTTGGAGTCAAAGTCAGATTCGGAGCACATTTTCCCAGAATATTCATTGAAGTTACAGCATTAGGAATTTGTTTTAGTTTTGGGTCATATTTTGGGCCTGAGTTATGTTTTCGACCCAGTTGGGTTATGAATTTCGTTTATAAGGAACCTCGTTTTACTATTCATCAATATATACTATTCACAGAAAAAATGGAGAGAGAGTTTTGAGAAGAACTCATGGAAAACTAATACCTCCGGGCAAATCCTGCTGTGTACGATTTCAACACTTTGAGGTTATTATAATATCAAATTAAATATGATTCCTTTCAATCCTTTTCTATGAATTCATTTGCTTAATTTGATTGCAATTGTTTGCTTAATTCAATTGTTATTCATAGGATAGAATTGATTAAATTCGATTGTATGCATGTTCCTAAATTTAATTGCGTGTTATCGTTTGCTTAATTCGTTAATTCGTCATATTCTTAACCGTTTGCTTAATTCGGTAAACAGGAACATAATTCATTTGATGTTGGTAAGCGCTTGTCTGATTAATATCATAATCGAATAGGATTGGAGCCGTTTAGGGATTGATGTTATAATAGCCGATGATAAGTTGGAACCCGAATAAGTAGGATTAACCATTTTAGCTTATTTTAATAATCACTTTTTTTATAGTCACTTATTTTAAGTACTTTATCTCTTAATCAAAATTCAAACCCCCATAAACTGTTATTTTATTGGTCAATCACTACAAGAATCCTTACGATACGACTCGAGTCATTGTCGCTAAACTACCGTTTTCCAAACTACTTATTTTGATCCGCGCGCGACAGCGGATCAAGAAGCTACAACATGAGACTGAACCCGAATAAGTGTACCTTTGGAGTACAAGCCGGAAAGTTCCTCGGATTTATGCTCACCAACTAGGGAACCGAGGCGAACCCGGGAAAATGCCAAGGTATAATAGGTATGAGAAGTACAACCACAAAAAAGGAAGTCCAACAGCTGACCGGGAGACTAGCCGCATTCTCACGATTTTTATCATGTGAGGAGACAAATCAATACACTTCTTTGCAGCTATACAAAGTCTAAGGAGTTTGAATGGACAAAGGCATGTGAACAAGCCTTTCAAGAAGTAAAGTGTTTCCTGTCCTCATCTCTTATCATAGTAAGGCCCAAAGAAAACACACCTTTGGTCTTATACTTGTCGGTCACGGATAAAACCCTTAGCTCGATTTTAGTACAAGATGGAGAAGATGGAGAGAGACCCGTGTACTTCATCAATAAAGTTCTAAAAGGGGCAGAGCTAAGGTACCAGAAGATTGAAATGTTGGAGCTGGCAGTAGTTATCACATCCTAGAAGCTGAGACATTATTTTCAAGGTCACCTCATCACCATCAAGACGAATTACCCAATCAAACAAATACTAAAAAAGCCCGACTTAGCAGGACGGATGGTCAAGTGGGCAGTAGAGCTCTCTGAGCATGACATCAACTTTGTGCCTAGAACCAGTATCAAGTCACAGACACTAGCCGATTTTGTGGTAAAGTTAAGTGCACCAGCTGGAGAAGAGATCTCCAATAGATGGATCCTTTATGTAGATGGATCTTCAAATCTCAATGGAAGCGAAGCCGAAATAATTCAGGAAGGACCCGAAGATCTAAGATTAGAATTCTCTTTAGGTTTCAATTTTCAGGTTAGCAACAACCAAGCAGAGTATGAAGCTTTGATTTCTGAAATGAAATTGGAGAAAGAGGTCGGAGTAACACATTTATTAGTGAAGACCGACTCCCAGCTAGTGGTCGGACAAATGAAGAATGAGTACCAGACGAAGGATTCCACCCTGATAAAGTACCTTCAAAAAGCTTCAGGAATATCTAAAGCATTCTCAGAATTCGAATTTGTCCACATCCCAAGAGAAGACAATGCCCGGGCCAACCTCCTAGCCTGATTAGCAAGCTCAAAGAATTCAGGAATGAATAAGGTTGTGATCCAAGAAGTTCTCAAAGCACCCAACATTCAATCAGAAGAAGTATTAGCAATAGAGGATATCCAAGGATGGATGAGGCCCATCATCAGCTATCTGACCCAGGAAATATTACCTGAAGATGTCAATGAAGCCCAAAAGATTAAAAGAATAGCCTCCCGATACGTCATAATCTCATACATGTTATACAAGATGGGTAGGTCAACACTTATGCTCAGATGTGTGCCAGAGCCTGATATTGAAATGGAAATTAAAGAGGTCCACGAGGGAGCCTATGGTAGCCACATCGGTGGGAGAGCACTATCCAGAAAAATCCTAAGAGTCGGGTACTACTAGCCGCATATGATACGAGATTACATCGAGTACGTTAGCAAGTGCGAAAAGTGCCAAGTATCCGCTCCAATTAAACACCTACCAGCTGAGTCGCTCCATTTGATTTCATCTCCATGGTAGTTCCATCAGTGGGGAGCAGACATCCTAGGACCATTCCCAGTTACTTCAGGACATCTCAAGTTCCTAATCGTTACAGTTGACTATTTCACAAAATGGGTGGAAGCTGAGGTTGTTGCTCGGATCTCTGACGAGAGGGTTCGGAAATTTTATTAGAGAAATATCATATGTCAGTTAGGTTTTCCGGGAATCATAGTCTCGGACAATGGAGCCTAATTTGCAAGCACTTCCATCATAGACTTTTGCAGGGATTATGGTATAAAAAACAGGTTCACATCTATGGAACACCCCCAAACAAATGGTCAAGAAGAAGCTGCGAACAAGGCTATCCTAAGAGGAATAAAAAAGAAGCTGAAGAAGGCAAAAGGAATGTGGGTTGAGTACCTACGCGAGATCTTGTGGTCATACCACACAACACCACATTCTACTACTCAAGAGATACCTTCATGATGGTGTATGGAGCTGATGTAATGATACCGGTGGAAATCAACACCCCGACTTGGAGGCGTGAACACTTTGATGAAGTCACCAACATAGATAACTTGAACATCTCAGCTGACTTGATAGATGAGGTTAGAGAGACAATCGAGTCAGAGAAGTCACTGAAAAACAAAGGTGGGGAAGAAGATACAACTTGAAATTCCGGCAGAGGAAGTTCCAGAAAGGTGACCTGGTCTTGAAGAAAATCACAGACCCAAAAAAATAAGGGAAAGCTTGCCCCCAATTGGGAAGGCCCATTCAGGGTACTTCAAAAACTAAACAACAGAGCCTACAAGCTGGAAACATTAGAGGGAGTAGAAATACCCAGGACATGGAATGTATCCAATCTTAGGCTATATTTCAGCTAAATATTATGTAATTCAATAATGAATAAAGGATCCATGTTGTACTCTTTTCCTTTGCAAGGGAAAGGGTTTTTAACGAGGCATATAAACTTAAAAATTTTTATGTCTTGTTTATAGGTATTCAGCTGAAGATGATGAGTTATAACTCAGAAAACTCCAATAAACATGTTGACTTGCTCCGCGTACATAGGTCGCTCATAAACGCTCCCACGTACAAGGGTTGATTAAGCTCCTATAAACATGTTAACTTGCTCCGTGTACATAGGTCACCCATAAACGCTCTGTGTACAAGGGTTGATTAAACTCATATAAACATGTTGATTTGCTCCACGTACATAGTTCGCCCATAAAAGCTCCGCGTACAAGGGTTGAATAAACTCCTATAAACATGTTGACTTGCTCCGCGTACATAGGTCGCCCATAAACGCTCTGCGTACAAGGGTTGATTAAACTCCTATAAACGGGCTGACTTGCTTCGCGTACATAGGTCGCCCATAAATGCTCCACATAAAAGGGTTGGTTAAACTCCTATAAATGTGTTGACTTGCTCCACGTACATAGGTCACCCATAAACGCTTCGCGTACAAGGGTTGATTAAACTCCTATAAACGTGTTGATTTGCTCCATGTACATAGGTCTCCCATAAACGCTCTGTGTACAAGGGTTGATTAAACTCCTATAAACATGCTGACTTGCTCCGCGTACATAGGTCACCCATAAACACTCCACATACAAGGGTTAATTAAACTCCTATAAACGTGTTGTCTTGCTCCATGTACATAGGTCGCCCATAAACGCTCCGCGTACAAGGGTTGATTAAACTCCTATAAACATGTTGACTTACTCCGCGCACATAGGTCGCCCATAAACGCTCTGCATAAAAGGGTTGATTAAAATCTTATAAACGTGTTGACTTGCTCCGTGTGCATAGGTCGCCCATAAACGCTCCGCGTACAAGGGTTGATTAAACTCCTATAAACATGTTGACTTGCTCCACGTACATAGGCAGCCCATAAACACTTTGCGTACAAGAGTTGATTAAACTCCTATAAACATGTTGACTTGCTCCGTATACATAGGTCACCCATAAACGCTCTACGTACATGGGTTGAACAAACATTTATAAGTGTGTCAGCTTGTTCCGCATACACAGTCTGGATAGTCAATTACGAAAATGATGAAATACCCAAGCCTAAGCACTCCAAAAGAATCTTGGGGGCTTGTGAGTATCAAAATCATTCATGACCAACCGCCAAAGGCTTATAAATAACTGGGAGCACGTTTCTGTTAAAAGGAAACCCAAGTCAACATCGTAATCAATACATAAAACTATAAGAGTTCTGGACTCTCTGAAGTGTAAAGCTATATAGCCTAGGGCTTTAATAAAAGATAGCTGAGAAACAAGCTATCCAAAAAGTCTTAGGAATCAAACTAAGCAAAGAAAAAAGGCAAAATAATGTCTGGTACCTTATAATTGGACACCTTAATTTATTCTAACTTAGTGCCCGAGGGGCTAGATATACGCACATGATTACTTTGCAAAGGAATTAAAATGATGATAAACAGAAACGACATTAAGAAAAGCCATAAAAGGGCCAAGTATTGTGCATTACAAAGCCCGAAGGATGAAAAGTCATAAGAAAAATGGGGGCAACACCACGATCCCTTACAAAAATAGAAAATTCATCAAAAGCCTATCCAAAAGGATGTCTAATCAGAACAAGGAGAAACTTAAAAAGTCAATTAGTATCCAAGGTGCCATTTGCGCCAACGTCATCCGGGTGCTCATCCCCATCACTATTGACAGGAGTAGAAGATTTCTCCGGGTTCTCATCCATTTCTACAAGGCGGCCATCCTACACCACCTTGAAATAATCCAGCATGGGATGGAGGCATAAAACTTGGTCTTTGGCCCTGTCGAAAGCCTCGTCACCAACAGAGAAAACTTCAATCTGAGCCTTCTTAAGGGACTCAGTAAGCTTGGTATTAGAAGCCAAAAGTTGATGATAAGCCTTGATTGCTTTAACTCCTCAGTAACCTTTGATAAATTTAGTTTATGCTCGAATTCAAGGGCCTCGTTGTTTTTCCTCTCGTCGGCTAGTTCTTTTTCCAAGCTAGAAAGTTATCTGATTGAGCCCTATGAGCTTCTTGTAGCCGGGTAATCTTTTCTTTTAATTTCAGATCCGTCTTCTCAAAATCATCGCTGGATTAAAATAACCCGCGAGTAAGGACGACGCACCTCATAAGATAGGAGCTTATATTCTGGGTGATCTTCTGCCTACCAATGGATTTCACTTTGTTAACGTCCTCGATGGTGTTAAGGTGGTCATACAGAAATTTAAGTCCATCAAAGCCGTTGGACCAAAATTTAAACTCCTCGGACGCAAAGGTTTCCCCGGAAACTCTCATAAGAGAAGTAATCTCCATATCAGCTTGGCAGACTTCATCAACCATTAAGGTTTTCAGCTTCTTCGGAGTAACCTGTGAAACCTCTTCTTGAGTCTGAGGATCATTGGGTTGAATGTCACCTTTACTCGGAGGAGCCTTAGTATTTGTACTTTTTATCCGCTTTGGTTGACGGACTTCTAACCCGCTCGGGTCAGACTTCGACAATATAGAGTTCCCGGCTCCCTTCTGGGTTGCTCGAGCTTCCTGCATCAACTTCTTTTGCTCAGTTACGGATAGGCTCGTCATCGTATCTACAAACACATATACGAACGTCAGGAAAAAAGAGTAATTATGAATGATGAAAATAAATATAAACAGTTACCCAGAAAAACGAGTAGTTGTTCTTCGCTTAGAGATAACAATTCTTTGACCTTTACCATACGGAAGGAGTCGAGAACTATTAGAGATTGGATTTCCAGGTCACTTAATTATCAAAGCTGAAGCCAGTAATCGACAGTGGATTTTCAACCCAATAAAAAGGGAAGCGAGGCTGGCCGTCTAAAGCATATAATACTTGTGGACACCTCGGCCCACTCTTTATCCTTAAGAATCGATTCATATAATTCTTATAGTCGAAGTTTTGCAATTTCTATATCATCAAATATGCTATTCTTATAGTTCATGACTTCGAGATCGAAGGGAGCAGCGGTCGTCATCGAAGTCTCTAAAAAACCTGAGGAAGATGAGTCAGGGTCAAAATCACATTTAGAAGTGAGAATATCACCTTAAACTTCATTTATAACCCGCCTATACTCCTCTGATCCTAAAGCGTCTTCCATTTCCCACATGCATTGCTCCCACAACTCCTTTCTCTCCACAACTCTCATACGAACGACACTACCACTACCCTCATCGCCCTATTCCCCAAAGACAACCATTTTTTCTAAAAAGAAAGTAGAAGAATAAGATAAATCAAGAAAGCTAAGGAAACACCTGTGAGTAACGAGAAGTTGGAAATTGAAATAGGAGTTTAATTGTGAAAAAAGATTATGCATAACCGAAATGAGAAGAGGGAGAGAGGAAATAAAGGATTTTAAAGGACTCAACATCCAAGGATATCTAGAGAGTAGCCATTAACAATCATCATTACACTGGAGAAAATGAAAGGACACGACCCTCCAAGGAAATCATGACACGTAAGAACCTGAGAAGAAAAGTCGACCTATAGCACTACATCAGTCAAATATATCTCGGCTCATGTTACTGCCGAGTATTATACCCTTGTAAACAGATATAGTACTAAGGGGGATTATGTACATGCCAAATATATTTTAAGTCGAGTTGTGTAGTCGGACAAGGTTAAGCATGAACTAGACTACGATAACAAGAAAGGTCGAGTAATGCAGAGAGCTAGGCAAATATCATCTATAACCTAGGTCGGTCAGGGAGCATGACTCCCATCAGCCGAACTTCTACGAGGCCGAGTACTAACCTTCATCAACCCGGTACTTACGCTGAACCTGAACTCAGCTGGCACACCAACAGTTATAACGGTGGTGGCGCGTCAATGCAGACGTTACCAGAGCTTTAAAGCCTACATTCATGAAGGGGAGTTACAACAATGATGGTCATGTAACTCCAAAAGGCCAAGAGACTCCTCTTAATGACATATCCTAATGGAAGACTATAAAAGGGGCTCCCATGTGAGGGTTAAGCGAGACACAATCATCTTGAGACAATACACATTACAAGTGTAGCTCTCAATTCCCCAAATATCCCTCACGATATAGACTGCGCAGTTCTTCTTGTCCAGGACAAAGGGAATCAACACTTTTGGTGTATCTAACTATTTTTGGCTAGAACAACAGACACACTCTCACACGCACACGCACACAGACACACACACGCGCGCGCGCGCGCACACACAAGCTAAGTTATCATGTTTCATCATAAAATAGCCATCTCTCTCAAAACAAAACCCTAGCATCACTCTCTTCCACATGCAGCAAACTCGTCTTCATAAGCTTCTTCAAACTAAAAGGTAATCAAGTTCATACATTTTATCTTTCTTCTTCATAAGATTTCTTTTGTGTTATTCATACGCTTTATTTCATTTTTCTATGTATATGTTCTTCCATTTTTCTTTGTTTTTCATACGCTTTCATTTGGCATGACTTTCTTGTTTTCATTTGACAAAAAGCTTAGGGTTTTAGGGTTTTCATTTGGCACAATTTTTGTGTTTTTTGGGTTATCTCTATTTGGATCTCTATGTTTGAAATGAATCTCAGTTACCATATATGTTCCATGTATGACACTAGTTCTTCTTAAAAATCTAAAATATATGTTACCATATATGCTCCATGAAATGATCTATATTTTCGTGCTCTTCTTAAAAATATAATTTGTAAACTTTATTACCATATATGTTTTCATGTCATACCATAGTTCAATAGAGAGATCACTATATTAGACATTACTTTGGTTTTCATTTATGTTAACATGTCGTTAATGTCATACTAGTTTATGTTTACAAATCAGGTTAACATTTTGTTTGTAATATTACAATGTCATACTCATTTATATTTTTCAGATCAAGTTAACATGCTAATATATATTTTGACTTGTAGGTGTAGTTCACAAATTATTTATATTTCTATGAAGAAAAAGGACAAGGCAGACGAAGATAATGTGAAAGCTGCAAACTTGTGTGAAAGACTAAAATCATGAGACATAAGTTTGTTGCTCTTAGCTTCATCCTCCTTTCATTGTGGATGTCATTCTGAGACAAGTATATCATTTTTCCATCTTCATTTTCCACAAATTTTTTCAATAAAAGGTACGTTTGTAAAACATTTTATGAGTTGATATGTTGTTTTTGTTCAAAATGTTTGCCTCGTTTTTGAATTCTGATTGAGTTTATTATATCGTATGTAGATTGCTTTTTTCACTAACCCCTCGCCGAACACACATTCATTTAAATTGATTAGAAAATAATAATCTAAAAAATAAGTTATATTTGAAAACCAACTTAGATCAATCAACGTTTTTCAAATTGCATGCATTTTGTAATTCATCTCTCGTTCTTTAACGTATACAATTTGGTTAAATGTCATAAGCTCTTAAAAGGCACAGTTTGTTCTCTTCTATTTTATATTGTAAAATATCAAATTTGTTGAAAATTTTTGAATCACCGTCATCATAATAATCATCATCGTCGATTAAAATAATGATGATTGTGATGATGACGACTCGGAATTAGTCAACAAATTGATATTTTGCAAAATAAGCTATAAGAGAACGAACCATTACTTTGAAGAACTTAAGGCATTGAACTAAATTTTATATGTTAAAGAGCGATAGATGAATTACAAGATGCATGCAATTTGAAAAACAGTAGATCGTCTAAGTTGTTTTTCAAAAGTAATTTAATTTTTCAGATTATCATCTTCTAAATCAGTTTGAATGGTTATATATGTTTATTGAGTGGTAAGAAAAAACAAGCAATATGCATATTTTATAATAAACGTTACCACTACGATTTGAATATATAACCGTGGTGAAATGTTAATTTTATTCGCGCTTTAATTAAATTGTTATTGTTGGATTTCAAATCAATTACCTATATATATCACAACGGTTATGATAATCGTTGTGATGGGTAGTACACTATCTAGTTTATAACAACGATTAAACGTCTGTGATAAAAAATAACATCCTTACAACCACACTATATCTCACCACTATATAACAATATCTATTTTTCAACTACGTAACGATATCTATTTTTTAACCGTTGTAAAAAGGATTTTCAACAAACGATTAGGTTAAATATAAAGATAAAAAACATGCAAGAAACAAACAGTAGTAGTCATCAAAGTGTCCTTTATTCCTATCGTCACTAAAAGTTCTAGATCTTTCAGAATCAAGTATAAATTAGAATCCTCTAATAGGATGGAATCACATGGACAATGAAACACCCTCTAAATTTTTTTACATTTCTATATTTTTAGGTTCAAAAATGATATCTTGGTTAAGTTAAAAATTAAATGACCATGCTCTTTTTGTACAGTTGATTTATTTTACCATGTTTTTTTTAAACTTTACTTCACATGGAATAGAATTCTTTACTTTAAAATAATAATAAGAATTTAAAATGAAAGTCCCGGTTTGAGGCGTTCTCTAACTTATTTCTTATAATAAAAACTCAAATTAAAATAGTTGATTATATTTCCACTATCATAACTCTGGGAAGGAATTGTCTGGCGTGATATGAAAAAACTATGAAATTTTGGCTCTATAAAATTGTCAAAATCAAATAAAGAGAAAACATCAATCACAACGGGGTTTTTCAATGAAAATTTTACACCAGTTGAACAATGTGACAATGGCCTCTAGATTCAAGATAAGAGTTGTCATGCTTCAGGCCATGTGAGCTTGAGCAAAATTCAGCTTGATGACAAGAACAATTGAAAAGAGGTATGACTAATACATAGTCACAACAAGTTAAACTTTTTTTCTAGATCAAGAATGTCTACAAATGAACCATTAAATGCCAATTAACACATAGTGTACATATAGACAATACATAGCTGTAATGCATATATAGAAGGTAATTAGTAGAGAACATATATGTCTAAGCTTTTAAAATTTCTAATTTCTGCTGTTGTATTTTATTTAAAATTTAATAAGTTAATAGTTAATTTAAATTAAAAATGAAGATGGCTGAGTTGGCCTAAGTCGCTAGTTTCAAGTAAAACAAGAAAAACAACAAAATATAGCTTAGCCTACTAACACTTTAATGACTAAAAAACAACCTTAATTTAAATATGGAATTCGTTTTTCCTAAGTTATGTTAATGATAGGTTGGCTTAACCTTACCAAGTGCAACATCTTGATCAATATCAGAAAAGGAAGAGTAATCTGCAAAAATCCTATTCTTTGATCTAAAACAATAACAAGCCCACCGCAATGCTTTATGGAAGACTCTGCAAGGTAGCATGAGGCAACAACAGACAGTGGCTAGGGGACAACAAACACATAGCAAACAACAACTACAACAATATTCAACCAGTTTTTCATTGCATCTCCAACCTGACCGCACCTTAGGAGAAGGGACATTATTAGAACATGAGAAACCCCTGTCTCTTGCATTCACAGAGCATTGTTTCTTCTTCCTATTCAAAAAATGGACTCTTCCTTTGTCTGCAAGGACCTGTTTGTTCCCCATTTCACAATACTGTCAATCTATTAACCATCATAGTACTATGAATATTTGTTGTTTGTGCTATTAAGATGTGACACATGTACAATGTTTGATCATGTAATAATGTTAATTGGTGTTGGGTGAACGTTTGCATGGAAGAATTGCAGGAATGAGTTTTTGGGTTAAACAGTGCATGCAAATATTTTAGAAAGAGTGTGTTTTATGTTTTCTTGTTTCATCGGTTTGGTTTCTAGTTTGTTTATTATTGAATTAAGGAATATTTATTGAAACAAGGCAAGAATGTTTTCATGTTGGAGATTCTCAAATTAATTAATAAAAAAATTGTGTTCATGTTTGCCACTCCCAAGACTAGACAATCTCAAATGTGTAATTTAATTCCAAAAGTGCGAGGGTGGAATCCAAAGCCTTCTATACAAAAGTCAGCTTCTGGATACGTGAATTGTTGCAGGTTTATAGTATTGGGTTCAAGTTAATAGTTGGCAATAAAAAACTAATATGCTGAAATCTTTGCAAATTCGTACTCAATGTATATACGCCACAATATGTGCATTGATACGCATCGAAGAAGTATTCAATTTTTTTTCATTTATAATAAACAAAAAATTGTGATACATTGCGAATACAATCCGTTTATCTCATGATTATTCACATTTCAATCACTAAAAGTTTTATTTTTTTAATTAATCTTCTCTTAACCATAATTACCTCTCTCCTCTCTTCTATTTAATTTGTTAAATGAAAAGTATAATTCACGCGCATATACGGTTATTATAGGGTTGTAACTGGTTACTGCGGGATTGCAACCGATTATATCCCCTGAGTTGATGCAATTAGTTACAGGTAATATGTAATTGATCACAACAAAAACATAAGTGCTGAGTAATCGATTATACTATGTTTGTAACTTGTTACAATTTTGGTTTTTTCAATTTTTTTTCTTACTTATACCTCACTCAATGCAATTGTGTATATATACCCTAGTGGGTATCTCATTAATAAGAAGTCATATTTTTACTCTCTCTCTCTCTCTCTCTCTCTCTCTCTCTCTCTCTCTCTCTCTCTCTCTCTCTCTCTTCAAAATCATCATTCTTGTGGTTCCTTATCCCAACAATTGACATCAAGAGTCTAGTTCGATCCATCAAACACTTAGTGTGCAAAAATGCATTTCATCTCCAATAAACGCACCCCTACAAATCTTTCATTTCTCGATGCGAATAATTACGACAAGTGGTACAAACAAATGAATGTGTTGTTTGGTTCCCAAGATGTTCTCGAAGAGATCAAGAATGATTTGTAGAAGATGCAACGATTGCACAAAGGACTTCACACAAGGAAGAGAAGGTGAAAATTAGGCATTGTATCTCATTCATCAATGTGTTGATTCCGACAATATTGAGAAGGTTGGTGATTGTACATCCTCGAAGGAAGCTTGGTAAATCTTGGAGATAGGTTATGTAGGAGCTAATATGGCAAAGGTGGCGGGTTTACGAACTCACAAAAGGCAATTGGAATTAATTCAAATGGAGGAGAAGGAAACCATTAATGAATTAACTACAAGAGTTGCAAGATTGGTCGATCAAGGAAAAACATGTGTAGAAACGACCATTGATCAGTATATGGTGTAGGAAATCTTGTTTTCTTTCTTTGACAATGTAGTAGTCGCGATCGACGAATTGAAATGTCTTGCAACAATGAGCAAGGAGGAGCTACAAAGTTCTCTTGAAGCTCATTAGCAGAGAATGGAAGAAAGAAATATTGATAAGGTAAATGCGGAGATCGTTTGCAAGTCTTTTTCAATGGAAGAGATAAGAAGGCGAAGGGAAAGTGGCCCATGAACAAAGGAAAAGGGAACTTTCACAATTTTGGTGGAAGAGATTCCCAAAGTTCTAAATATTCAACATTTCAAAATGGTTAAAGCAATGATAATAAGGATGGCTAATCATACAACTTTAAAAGGTGATAACATGAGAAGAAGAGGAGTAAGTAAGAAATGAGAAAATGAAACATGTAGTGCTTTAATTGTCAAAAGTATGATAATTTTGCAAGAGAGTACAATGCCAACAAGAAAGAACCTCAAGAAGATGAAAGAGTTGCAACATAAGAATGTGATGATGAGAACACACTCTTGGTGATGATCATTGAAGGAGAATGCAACAACAATAAGCTATAAGACAGTCGGAACATGCTGGGAAAACGAGCTGTAACAGGTTATGAATAGGCTATAACTGGTTACAGGCAAAAGAAAATGCTATGGTGACCATGAAAGACGTTGTACAGTGCATCCATCAATGGTATCTAGACTCATGATGTTCACCGCAAATGACATGAAGAGATGATTGGTTTGTTTAAATCAATTGTTCCATGAAGAACAAGGTGAAATTCGTAGTTGATACCACTCCAGCAGCAGAATAGATTAATGGTGTATTAATCGAGAGAAGGAATGGTAAACATTCAATGATAAAGGATGTGTTGTACATTTCTAGAATTAGGCGTAACATTCTAAATATTGGCCAACTGCTCGAGAACAGTTACTAGATCCATATGGAGAGCAAGGCACTACACATTATGGACCCAAACAGAGTTTTGGTCGTAAAGGCTCATATGGCTCTAGATAGAACCTTCAAGGTTAAATTGCAGGTTATGGAACATAAGTGTCTTGCTACAACTGCTAGTTGAGAAGAGTGAATATGATATTATAGACTTGGGCATCTGAATTTTCGAGATTTCAACGCCTTGCAAAAGAACAACATGGTAATAAGGCTTCCATTGATGAACATACTTACTGAAATTTGTGAAAAATGTGGGCAAGCAAAGCAACATAATGGAAAATTCAACAAAGATGCAGGTTGTAGAACCAAGTGTCATCTTGAGGTGTGTGAGGACTAATGCAAGTTGACTTTATTGGTGGCAATAGATATTTTGTCACATTTATTGTTGATCATAGTAGAAAGTTATGGATGTACCTAATCAAGACAAAGGATGAGGTACCTGAAATGTTCAAGAAATTCAAGTCCATGGTTGAAAGGCAAATCAGTCACAAAAATAAAAGTTCTCAAAACAGATAGTGGAGACGAATATTTCATGAGGTAGTGCCTCCTTACAAACCCTAGCAAAAAGGTGTTGCCAAAAGAAAGAATCTCTCTATCATACACAAAATATTAATAAATTAATTTGGTTACAAAATACATTGTTTACACATAATATTACAATGTTTACACATAATATTAAAGTAAATATATATAAAAAATTATGAATTTAATTTATTCTCATCGTTGTCAGTGAATAATAAATGCTGGATATCTTGGAAAAGAACAAATGTTGGGATCCTCGTTTCATTGATCTTGAGGAATATCAAATGTTGGATGCAATATATTCTCTATGCCTTTTGCATTCATTTGTTTCTAATATAAAATAAAATAAAAAGTTAGATAACTAAAATAAATATTTAGTTATAAGGTTATTTAAGAACACAAACCTTGAGCCCAAATGATTTTCTGCTCTTACAACTCATCATAGAGAAATTTTCCCAAATAAAATAAACACTTTCTAAAGTTTCAAAGTTTTCGTGTCAAATGTTTCATTATCAATTTTTAATATTCAAAATGTTTTTATAACGAGAGTTTTAGGTTTCATGTGGATCACTAATGCCAGTATCTTGAATGTTAATACTCATTAAATGGACGATAAAGATTTGTTTAAGGACGGTGAAAAAACTCAATAAACACGCTTATATTTTCTCTCGGTTATTACTCAAAACCGAGGTAAAATATGTTTTTTTTAAAATATAAAATACAATAAAATTTGTTTCATCCCAAGTGCCACATACCTCTCGGTTTTTGTTAAAAAACCGAGAGATTTTTTTTTAAAATTACATTGTTTACACAAAACATTAATATAAATTATTCAAACAAATCTAGATTTTGACAATGGATTCTTGGAGAACAACAAACCTTTTTAAATTTCTGATAAGTTATTTGTTCCTACCAAGATAAATTGTTTTCTTCACTTCCAATCCATTCCAGGGAGATTTCGTTATCTTGAACAAATGTTTTCATCGAAAATGCTTTCACATAAAAGAGAATAAGATAATTATGCTTACAATTTACACAATGTTTAGGAATAAATTTCTCAATATTGTCAACAGAGGAAAGTAATAAATTAAGAAATGTTTTCTTTGATTGACAACATACACTACTAGAAAAAATAGCTTCAGTGACACAATATTACAACAGCCATTTTTTCACCGTCGTTATATAACATTTTTTATGCGCATGCTTTTTTTTATAAATTTTATTAAGAAACTTTTCATCACGGTTCCTTTAAAAAATTGTGGTCATAGAGTTTGGATGACAAGCTTCGAGTCCTAGCATAAACATTTTTCCTTTTTTTCAATAAAAATTATCACGTGTCTCTTTTCATTTATTGTTATTTAAAAATTAAAAGTATAACAACCACAGTTGTTTAGTTCAATTGTGGTTATATATTCCATATTTCACAATGGTTGAAGCTTGCAACCGTTGTAAAATGTTTTCCCACAAAATTAGGCAAAACTACTGTCTAATTCCTTTAAATTATTTAAAAAATCAAGTTAGTCCCTTAAATTTTTTGGTAACGCTTTGGTCCTTTTTTAAAAATCTCCGTTACAATAAATTATAAACTCATATATCATTTGAACTGTTTTTTCGCGCTGATCACGAATATGTAATTAGTTTTCGTTTGATTGTGTATTTTGGTCAGATCGTTGATTTTTCATTATGTATTTCGTCCATTTTTACCCGATTTTCATGAACTGTAACTTGTTTGATAAATTTGATTACATATTCGCAAAAAACCAGTTCAAATGGTATATGAGATTGCAATTTATTGTAACAGAGATTTTAAAAAGGGACCAAAGTCTTACAAAAAAAAACTTAAGGAACTAATTTGATATTTTAAAATAACTTAAAGGACTAAAACAATAATTTTTCCATAAAATTAAAACATTACAAGTACATTATTTTGTTAATAACACACAAGGTGCCCTAGGGACGAGGCGAAAACGATAGCGAAACCTTCACTATCTTTATTCATTTCAGGAAAGGAAATTAGCATCCTCTTCAAATTACAGTATGTTACCAATATGTCTCTCTGACGCTTTTGAATTTGTATGTTCTTCATAAGGGTTATTTACCATTATCTCTCTCTGACGCTTCTAAATGCTAATGTTCTTTGCTAGGATATTGTGTGTATTGACATTGTCATGTGTATTATTCATGTTGTCATGTTCATGTTTTATTCAGATTTTATGAATATGCTTTAGATTTTTGTGTTGGATATATTTATGTTTTATTCAGACATTATGACGCTTCTGAATCTGTTTATGTTTTGGTGTTGTCATGTCTATGTTTATTCAGACAATGCCATATGCATATAATCATATTAGATTCGATGGTTTGGTTTTCGATGTTGTGTGTGTAGCATTAGGTTGTCATTCACATTATTCTTTTGATATAAATTTTAGAATTTGTTATGAATCGTAGTTGGATGAAAGCCGGTAGATTAAGTCCGTTGTATCAGAAATGAGTTCTTGAATTCCTTGAATTTTTCGAAAAAAATATTCCCAACAATAATAATATCTTTTATTGTCCTTGTGTTGTTTATGAGAATATTAAAAAACGGTCAAAAAAGAAATATTGCATCGCCTATGTTGTGATGGAATATGTCAAAATTATACAACATGAACGTGGCATGGAGAAGTGGATAATATGAAAATATGACGTCACAAATGGATGGAGATGATGATATGGATGATTGACTAAAACATATGATTCGTGATATTAGAGAATCGTCTTATATGAAAGTGCATATTTATGATACGTTGTGTATCAATAAAGATGTGTCTTTATATAAGGGGTGGACCAATTTTACATCATTTTCTACGTTGTTAAAATTATTTAATCTGAAGGAAAAAGGTGGGTGGTCGGATAAAAGTTTCATAGATTTGTTTGATTTGTTGAAATAAATTTTACCAGAAGATAACAATTTGTCAGATAGATGTTAAGAGACCAATAAGATGTTGTGTCTAATGGGTTTGAAGTATGTTAAAATACATGCATGCCCTAATGATTACATATTATACAGGAAAGTGTATGAAAATTTGGATTAATGTCCACAATGTGGTGAGTCGCGTTTCAAGTTGAAGAACAACAACGGTGATGACAATGAAATTGTTAATAAGTGTCCTCCTGCAAAAGTGTTATGGTACTTACCAATATATTGAGGTTAAAGAGAGGTTTTTCTAATGCGAATGATGCAAAGAATATTAGATGGCATGCAGATGAAAGAAAATATGATGGAAACATTCGCCATGTAGCTGATTCTTTGCAATGGAAGAAAATTGGTTCATTATTTTCATATTTTGGCCTTAAGCCAATAAACCTTAGGCTTGGACTTGCCATAGATGGAATGACCCTTTTGGTAATATGCGCACTAACCATTCTTCGTGGCCTATTCTTCTCACGATTTACAACCTATTTCCTTGGTTGTGCATGAAGCGGAAGTATATGATGTTAAGTATGATGATTTTTGGACAAAAACAACCTGGAAATGACATAAATGTTTATCTAAGTCCATTAGTTTAGGATTTAAAACTTTTACGGGATAAAGGTGTTGTTGATGATGCATATTTTGATGAAAAGTTTAAGATACGTGCAATGTTATTTTGCACAATCCACGACTTTCCTGCATGTGGTAATTTGGCTGGATATAGTGTCAAAAGACATAAAGCGTGTCCTATATGTGAATCTGATACTTGTTTTCACCAACTTATGTTTTGAAAAAAGATTGTTTACCTTGGATATCCAAAAAGTTTAAAACTCAATCATCTTTATCATAGATTACGGAAGGCTTTTAACGAAGAGCAGGAGTTTGAAAGTGCTCCTAAACCTTTAACTGTGATGAAGTTTATTAGCGGCAAGAGCATATTAATGTTTTTTTTGAAAAGAAAAAAGATTTTTTGTTGAGAGAAATATTTAGAAAAAGAGATCGATGTTCTTTGATCTTCCATACTGGTCTAGACTTGATGTAAGATATTATCTTGATATGATGTATACGGGAAAAAATCTATGTGATAGTTTAATAGGAACACTTTTGACCATTTCAGGCAATACTAAAGATAATAATAATAATTCCCATTTAGATATGGTGGAGATGGTTATACGACAACATTTGGCTCCAGAAGATAGAGGAAAATATCTTATTTGCCTTCGACATGTCACACTCTATCTAAAAAGGAAAATAAAAGTTTTTGCAAGTGTTTGCATGATATCAAAGTTTCCCAAGGTTACTCTTCAAACATCATGAAACTTGTATCAATGAAATATCTCAAGTTAGTTGGCTTAAAATCTCATAATTTTCATGTCTTGATGCAACAACTTCTACCAGTGGCTATCCGTGGCATGCTTCCAAGAAATGTAAGAGTAACTATAATTAAATTATGCTTATTCTTCAATGCTATATGTAATAAATTTCTTGATTTAAAAAATTAGATGAATTAGAAGATGAGGCTATAATAATATTATGTTAATTAGAGATGTATTTTCCTCCATCATTTTTTGACATTATGGCTCACTTACTTGTTCATCTAGTCAGAGAAATCAGATATTATGGTCTACTTTATTTAAGGTAGATGTATCCTATAGAGTGATACATGAAGATATTTAAAGGATATACGAATAATCATCACTGACCATAAGCTTCTATCGTTGAAAGGTACATCATAGAAGAAGCTCTTGAATTTTGTTCAAACTATTTATCGGAAACAGAGTTTATTAGAATTCCAAAGTCTCGTCATGCTGACAGATTTGAAGGTAGAGGTACTCAAGGTTTAAATTTTAAGTCAATGGGTCGGGATGAAGTACTTCAAGCACATTTCTATATTTTGAATAATCTTAGTGCAGTTGAACCATACATAGCTTCTCACAAAAAAGTTGTAAAGAAAATAATATCCTCGAATGAATGGAAAGTTGTTGTTGACCCGACATAACAAGGAATTCATAAGTTGGTTTAATATAAGGATTTTTAATGATGATTGTGCATCCGAGGAAATTAAATGGTTATTATACATGCTAAAATTTATTGTGATAACTTGGACGGTATGAAACATTTCTAATTATTCCTTTTATACAAAAGCAAAAGATGATCATAGTACAATGCAAAATAGTGGGGTTATGATTGAGGTTGAATCCATGTATTTATCTAGTTCGAAAGATAAGAATCTATTTTTGGCAAATTTTGTATTTTATGGTTTTATTGAGGAGATTTTGAAGATTGATTATGTTACTTTCAAAGTGTCTTTATTTAAATGCAAGTGGGTTCTCACTAATAATGGTGTACAAATTGATGAGTTAGGATTCACACGAGTTGATCTTGGTAAGGAAACTAATAACACCGAACCATTCATCATGGCTACTATAGCAAAACAAGTTTTTTATGTGACGGACTCCGCAGACATTTCGAGGAGATGGTCAATTGTTCTCAAAGGAAAACACATTCTTCCTAGTAATGATGCAATTTTTGATATTCCTTCCACTTCTTCTTATGCAACATAAGTGCCTACTTCATATGCAGAAGTTGATTTTGATGATGTACATGTTATTCGTAACGATAATCGTGAAGGCATATGGGAAAATTAAAAAGTAAGTATTTTATATTCCTCATTCATAATTTATTGTATGTTATAATTACTAATGATGTTATTTTATAACAACTATTACTATTTGAAATTATAGGTGTTTAAAGTCAAGACACCAAGAGACAAGACACCAAGACAATATTATTTGTTGTAATGATGTGTACACTGTAGGTTGTTTTGTACCATATTGGTTTTGATGTACTATACAAATTTTGGTTCCTAATGGAATTGTGTCATTGATGTAATATAATTTTTGGTCTAATTCAATTCAAAAATGGTTGTATTGTTGTTTCTAGTCTGATATGATTTAGAAATATTCAGGTTTAAAATTTAAGAATACTATAAAATTGAAAAATATATATATAAAAAATAAATCATATCACAACTGTTTTTAACTTAACTGTTGTTATATGTAGAGCGCGCTTTCCAGAATAATATAAGGCATGAATGACGTTGTTGGGATTCAAACTCAGGACCTATAAATTAGTTCACAATGATTGATTGAATAAACTGTTGTTATAAGTAGCGTGTTACCTAACTTATAACCATGGTTTGTCGTCCGTTGTGGAAACCACCATACATACAACCACACGCTACCTAACAAAGGATGTGCAACTGTCATTATATGTGTTTCACAACCGTCATTATATGTGTTATCTATAGTAGTGATAAGAAGGTTATTTCAAAAATACAACAACAACATCAACAACATTATGTTGGGATGGATTGTAATAGAGAAAAAAATATTTTGTTCAAGATAGAAGAGCATTGAAGATTTTTTATGTCTTGCATTTCATCCCAAAGTATGATGCGTACAACTTTGGAGCGGCTATATATAAGTTAGGTTTAGGGTAAAATCATATTAACGAGTGCTTTTGTAGTTAAACCTGATAATCTAATCCCTCGGTTAATACATATAACTGAAGGAATAAATCAATTATTTAAAAGTTAAAAAAAAAA
This sequence comes from Lathyrus sativus, assembly GCA_963859935.3. Taxonomy (NCBI): domain Eukaryota; kingdom Viridiplantae; phylum Streptophyta; class Magnoliopsida; order Fabales; family Fabaceae; genus Lathyrus; species Lathyrus sativus. The sequence goes on from OZ012741.1 coordinate 619,615,113, forward strand.
AGAAAGAAAAAGAAAGACACCATTTTTAAAGAAATAAAAACATAAATTATTGTTGTTGGGATTTGAAGCATGTCCTGAATTATTTTCCCTCACGGTTTATATTTAAAAACCGAGGGAATATGTGTTATTTATTTAAAAATAATACTAAAACATGGCACGCCTTGGCATTATACCTCGATTTTTATTAGGTGAGGTGAAAGATTTGTCATGAAATATATTATTTGTAGTAGTGATACTTCCTTGCCATTAAGTTTCACATGTTCAAAAAGGGAGTGCTCATGCATCAAATAAGATATGCTTTTGAGATTTTGAAAAAATATGAAATGGAACATTGTAAATTGATATTACTCCTGCTAAACCAAGGTTGTATCTATCAAAGAGTGAACATGAGTAGGATGTTAATCCAACTCAGTATCAGAGGCTGATTGGATCATTTTCTTACTTCTGTAATATGAGAGCGGATTTGGCCTTTGGTTTCGGAATTGTGACCAGATTCATGGAGAGACCGAAGGTGTCTCACTTGGTTGGAGGCAAGAGGATTCTAAGATACATCAAAGGTTCTATTGCCTACGAAGTTTTGTTTCCTGCAACAGACAAGGGTAGAAAGTACAGTTTACTTAGATACACTGATTCTAACTGATGCAAAGATAAAGATGATAAGAAATCCACAACTGGATACATCTTTATGTTTGGAAGAATTCCACTCTCATGGTGTTCAAAGAAGGAACCGGTAGTGACACTCTCTTCTTGTGAGGTCGAGTATATTGTAGCTTCTTTGTGTATGTGCCAAGCCGTATGGTTGATGAATTTGTTGAGAGAGTTATGTAATGAAGTGAGTGAGGTTGTAACACTCATGGTTGATAATGTGTTTTCTATAAAACTTGCTAAGAATCTCATTGCACATGGGAGAAACAGGCATATTAAGATGATGTTTCACTAATTTAGAGAGTTTGTTGCTGAACGAAGGTTGAGGTAGGGGTATTGTAGAAGTAAAGACTAAGAAGCCAATTTTATGACCAAAGGAGGGTCGATCAAGGTATTCAAAATACTGAAGAAGCATATGGGCATGGAAGACTTAGAGCACATAAATTAAGGTGGTGTCTTAAGTGAAAAGTGAAATTCACGTGCCTGTAACCAGTTATTTCGGGGCTATAACCGGTTACACCCCTTTGGCTAAAACAAACAGAGAGTTGCTACAATCGATTACAAGATATAGGTAATTGATTATAGTAGAAACAGAAGTGTTGAGTAACCGGTTACACTGTAATCGATTACAACTTTAGTTTCTTCTATTTTTTGTTTGTTACTTGTACCCCACTCAATGCAATTGTGTATATATACCCTAATGTGTATATCATTAATAAAAAGTTCTATTTTCATCCTTAATTATCTCTCTCTCTCTCTCTCTCTATTTAAAATCACCATTCTTGTGGTTTATTGTTCCAACAATGATGAAATTAAATCATGTATTAATAATGATGCGATTTTGTAAATGTGAGTTGAAATAAATTAAAAATGAAAATTAAATAAGGAGGATGAGAGATAGGAGCAAAAAAGAGAGAATGCAAAGACACCACGCATCCGCGAAAGACAGAGATGATGAATCCATAACAACAAGAGAGACACCACATATCTTCACCAAAAAATTTAAGACATCATTGTCATACCCCATTTTTTACCTTGAATATTTGAATCAATAGAATTATCATAGCATTTTCATCATCTACATAGCTTGACATGTATTTCATATTGCACAATGCCCAAATTATCAACCAGAATAACCTGTTGGATTTACAGGCGAATTGGTCAAACTAAAAGTCAATTGTGCATAAAATCAGTTAATGAAAAGTTTCAAAATTGAACTTGCTATCACCAGTTAAATTAATCTATTTTCACGTAGTCTAACCTGGCCTATCCGTTTTAATTTTTGATGACTTTTCGACCATGTTTTGATCAGTCTGAGCCTTTTAAACGGGGGAAATTTTTTTCGAAATTTGACCAAACGCTATATTTTTCCGAGTCGTTTATTTCACGCTGATCATTTTGGTGCATTCATTTTTTTTAGCACTTCAATACCAGACTGTTTATTCCGTTTTTAATTATTTTACATTTTAATTTTTAGTTAATGATTGTTTCATTTAATTAGGATTAATTATTTATTTTAATTAGGTTTAATTAGTTTACATTTTTATTAATTGTTTTTTATGATTAATTTAGTTACTTTTTTTAATATAAAAGTTTGTTTTTCATCCCTTTCTAGTAACACTTAATCCCTAAGTTTAAAAAAAATATTATTAACTTCATTTTGAAAGTGACCTAGCATTAAAGAACATACCAAGAAGGACAGATCATTAGCAGCGCATAGCTTTTTCCAAAAAAAACTCTCACATATTGCCTTTTTTTGTTTTCGAGTCTGACTTTTTTCATCATCTTATTCCTCTTTTCACTACTGAGTTTTATTTTTTTTCTTTTCTTCACACAAATCACTGGACCCTTTTTCACTTTTGGACTCACTCTCATAAACTTTTCTCTCACTATGAAACAAAAAGTTCCTCGTACTTATCACAAGATGCAACTGTCCGACCACTAAGCACCGCCCTCACGTGACACCATATACTCCCTTTGTGTCAGCCCTTCCTTACCATTCTTCCCATACTCACGTCCAACCATAAACAACCTAATAAACTTCACTTTTATCTACCTTTGTTCACATCAACTTCCAACACCTCAGTTGCATACCCGCGCGCCTCCTTCCATTCATTTTTCACCTTCATCTTCTCTCCACTTCAGCAATAACTCATAACACATCACCAATATTTCAGTAGCAGGAACAACATAACAACGTACGACAACAACACAACAACTACATGAAGTAAAAACGCCACTGAATCGTCTGCCGGAAAGAAGCTTCGACGCCCTACCTGACAACCATGAAGCCATTTCAACCTTCATTCATTTCCTCCCTCTGCTCACATCCGTTCCATCAAAATCGCATTCCGCCTCACGTCTCGCCGCCAATCGTTTTTGAAAATTCGCAGTGGCTGCCGCGTAAGAGCTTTCACCTTTTGTCAGGTTTGAGAGCTAATATTGTTATATCCTTCCTTGAATGTCTGAGGTCAAATTATTTTTGTACTAATGGTTTGTTTATGTATTCATGAGTGTATAATAACTTTTATTTTCCAGTTTGTGTTAGCTTTCTTGTTAAGTTAATTAAAGTGTTATTAGATGTGTTTAATTTGGGTTTGTAGCATATTGTGTACTATGTGTTTGAACACTGAGTGGATTTCAAGCCCTTATTTGTTTTTTGTGTAAAAAAAAGAGAGAAAAAAAACAAACTTTTTCAATTATTTGTTTAAATTATTTTCATTTAATTTGTATAATATTTAAAAAATGCCAAATATGTTATAATTATTAATTACTTTAAATATTTTTATTTAATGTTGATTAATTAAATTATTAATTAATATCATTAAATATTTATATTTAACTTGATTAGTAATTCTCTTGTTGCCCGATTCTATTTTGTGACTTGTTTACTTTCATGTTTTGGGTTTGTTTTCTTTGATTAGTTCTTGATGCTTTTCCTTGATGAATATGAATTATGATGATGTTTCTTCTTGATGCTTTGGTTCATTACTTGTAGTACTTAAATGTTTGATAACTACGTGATATTTTTCCATGTACCTTGCTGATTCTATTTGTTATTTTATCATGTATGATGTTTTGCCATGTACTTTGTTGATTTCATTTGTTGTTTGGTCATACTTTGAGCTTGATGACTACATGATGCGTTGCCATGTACTTCGTCGATTCCATTTGTTGTTTGACCATACTTTGATGCTTGATGACTACATGCTATTTTGCCATGTGTCTATTGATCTCATTTATTGCTTGCACTTGTGATCTAATCCAAGAGAAAGGATATTGTGTGTTAACTTATTGTCATGTGCATGTTCATTGTATGTTTGTTTCTTTGCCTTGCATGTCTTTGTCTTTCTTTCCTCATTTTCCCGATCTTTAGCAAACAATTTTTAGTAAAAACACATATATTTTCTTTCTCATAATTTTGGTTTCATTTGTTAATTATGCTTTAGTGATTATTTATTTTTATTTAATTTTGTTCAAATGGATAAATAATTTATTTCTCATCCTCAATTCATATTTTTCTCACCATAATTTCCATTTCAAAACAAAGGCAAATCACTTTAATCAGAATGATTTCAAACCATTTCAAAAAAAAAATTCCATTAATACAAACCAAACCTCGATCAACATTGAGTGACTCTTCCTAAATCAAATGTAATTCCAAATATCTAAAAATTAAATACGAAAGAAGAGGGCCATTGGAATCTACCATTCCGGTGGGAAACCTTGAATGATCGGTCCCGAGCCTCGCGCCTTGTGATAACCGTTCATTCTTTTCTTTCGTCCTTAAAACACTTAATAATTATCTAGGACAAATAAGGGTCGTCAGGATCTACATCTTGGTGTAACTCTTTGAACACTTGATTATTATCAAACATTTATTGTCTATCAAACAATTTTCTCAAATTAATCTCGAATGAAAAAGGGCCGTTGGAATCTAGCATTCTAGCATAACTCTTTGAACAATTGATTATCATCAAATGTTCGTCATTCATATAAAATACATCTAACCAATCAGACTATTTCTTCTTACTGTCGTGCAACCTTTCAAAACCTTTTCACACATGTAAGATGTTGTATCTTGAGACAACGCGGAACATTGCTTCATCCACAAACAATTTAAGTTGAAATAAGAGGCGTTTCCCGCAAATGTTAATTTGTAAGTCCATTATGTTGTGATGCAAACATTCGCTCCTCACCTGTTTTGGTTAAAACAATGTTTTTCGGTCGAATGCGACTAAATATCTTTGCTAAAATCGACCAACAAATAAACTTTTTTACCCAGAACTACGGACACTCTGATTTCTCATTTCACAACGAGAATACGTAGGCACAGGGGCCCTAATTCTTGGAGAGCAAGCTTTTTCTTTTTTCGCCTATTCTTTGGAGAGCAACCTTTTTCTTTTTCTACCGTAGTCCCAGAACTACGAACACTGATTTCTCATTTTACAACGAGAATGCGTAGGCACAAGGAACTCAATCCTTGACGAGCAACCTTTTTTTTTCACCGTAGTCCCTGAACTACAAATGCTCTAATTTTCTCATTGCACTATGAGGATACATAGGCACGAGATTACAAAGTCTTATCGAGACCCCTAATAATAAAAACATTTTTAGGTCATTTCTCTTAAAATAAAATCCAAAAACATTTCTCTTCTTTCTCTTTTGTATCCCTAATAAATAGGAGATTAGAAATTAACATTAGCTAACATTCATTCGACCCTAATTAAATGGTTCCCGTTGAGTACAACGGACGTGATGGGTGTTAATACCTTCCCCTTGCGTAACCGACTCACAAACTCAGATATTGGTTGCGATGACTATATCCTTGTCTTTCTTTTAGGGGTTTTATTCAATATTTTCCCTTTTCCTCTATGGGAATAAATAAAGATCGGTGGTGACTCTGTTAAGTCCACCCCGCGAGCATGTGTTTACGCTCTGCGAGGTCGTTCTCATTTTCCGTGGTACGACAATCATATCTATGAGTCATCTTTCTTAGAAATATGAAGTTCCACTTATTCATATGCGACGCGAGACTTAACCACTTAGACTTGAACCCAGTAATCCTGCACAAATATGAGTCCCTCACGTCATATAATATTATCCAACATAGGATCCAACTTTCGTTTCCCCACTAAGTAAAACTATGAATCTGATACCATTTGTTCAAAAGTTCAGAGAAGGAGAGAACACCAACGAAACCAGGGTCTTCTAAAACAATTTGAAGGCCAAACAATTTGAACACCAACTTTCGTTTCAATTTTAAAAATGACCTCTAAAAAAAACAGAGAATTCAAAAAGAATCATCTTTTATTAATTTATATAAAAATAAATTTATCATCGAAAATATATAATAAAATTAATATATTAAAGTTTTTTAAAATTAAAAAATAAAAATGCATTGATTTGGTGGCCTATTATAAACTAAAAATAATTATATACAGAAATTAATTGTCATTAAAAAGATCAAGATAAAACTAATGCTTTAGGTTTTGTTATAAAATATAAATGTTAGAAAACAGACACTTGCAGAGGTCGAACTAGCAGGCATTGGATCAAGAGATAATGCTTTGGCCATTGGGCTCCAACATTTGAATTATTGTTATTGTAACAACAAGTATTGATATTAGGTATTTAATATTATAATATTTTAACCCTTCTCTCGATTTTGAGGTCACAAAATTTTTTATGTCTTTGGAACGGGCTAGGTTGCACTAGCCCATATCCGGCCTTGAATGAGATCAATGTCCAGGATCACGAGAGAGAGAGAGAGAGAGAGAGAGAGAGAGAGAGAGAGAGAGAGAGAGAGAGAGAGAGAGAGAGAGAGAGAGAGAGAGAGAGAGAGAGAGAGAGAGAGAGAGAGAGAGAGAGAGAGAGAGAGAGAGAGAGAGAGAGAGAGAGAGAGAGAGAGAGAGAGAGAGAGAGAGAGAGAGAGAGAGACTGCACTTCTCCATTCAAAACCATAAGGCGTCAGATATATGAATTCTCTCTCTTATAAATTCAGCATTTCACTCATTCATAGGTGAGGTGAGATTTAACCACTCACGCTTGCACCCAACCGAAAATTCATAACACAACAACAAAGGATACAAATCCAATTAATGTATCCATTTAATATTGTTTCATGGTTACCAATTGTTAAGATTGATTTCTTTTTCTTTTTTTTCACAATTGTTATCAATTATCAATTGTGACAAATTTAATATTATTGATTAGTGAGATATTTTTTTATAAAAGCAGGGTACAAAGGTACCTCTCGGCATGAGCTCTTGATTACTAGGACCCATTTCCCTTGGGAACCAGAGTGCAGGGTACAAAGGTAATACTTAAGGCATATTTGGTAACAAAAGAAATCACAAATTAGAGGGAAAAAAGAGGAGATTATGATTTCAATAGTGTGAATAACATAACTTATGAAAATAAAAGTTACAAAAATAACATATAACAAAACATAAATAGACTAGACTATCTTTAGGACAACTATAACAAAAGTCTCATTATATGTCATATAATATCTCTTCTTAAACTCTCTATCCATTAACGATAAGCGTTGAGAGTGTGACAAACAAACTATTAAACACTACTCGATAATAAAATATAAAATTAAATTCTAACACTCCACTTCAAGTTAAAGTATGTTAAACTTTAAGCTTGTTACAAATCACCCTTGAGAATAAGAGATCAAACCAACTAATATTTCAACCAAAAGAGTGATCAACCAGTGAAAAGAATAATCATAGACAGGAACAAAAAAAGGATAATCAGCTGAAGAGAGAAACCACCAGAGAGAGGATGATCATCCAAAGAGAGGGATAAAACCAAACTAAATAAAAGAAGAAGCATTCATAGAGAAATAATTCAAACAAAACAACCAAAAGAGAGAGAAGCCACTAAACATAAGAAATAATAAAGAGAGAAATAACCAAATAGAAAAACCAATAGAAGAAGACTAACCAAACAAAAGAACTATGAGAGAGAGAGAGAGATAAGAAACTAAATAAAAAACGATACCAAAATAATCGAGAAAAATTAAATAAAACCAAATCAAATAAAACCAAACAGAATCATTTCAAACTTAACCAAATCATACCTAATCAAGTTAATTGAACAATTCGAGTCAAATCAAACATAACGAAAATCACATCAAAGAGATAGGATAATAGATGTTGTACATGACTAATACTAGTAATAATGTAGATAGAGGAAAAGAAATGGTATACATAATCAATACCATAACTAGATATGATAGAATCAGCGAAATCTATATATGATTCAATCACGATCTTCAAGCACACAAAGTGGAAGATGACATGCTTGAAACAAATTCGATATTCAACGAGAAAAAAATCTTAAATTAAAAATAATTAAAAATCAAAACAAACACATTATAAAACTTTTGAGAACTAAATAGCGGAAATAACAAGTAGTTCAAGAGGATTGAAACAGGTTCTCTATACTATGTTAACAATAGCGATAACAAATTAGGGGGAGAAAGGAATAGACCATGATTTTAATAATGTGAATAGCATAACTTATGAAAATAAGGATTACAACAATAATATATAATAAAACATAAATAAGTTAAACTAACATTAACCCAACTATAACAAATGACCCATTGCATGTTATCTAAAAAATTTAACTAGGTTGGCACCCCAAAGAGGCTGCATAAGAAGCATTCTAATAAAATATATTAATAAAAATGAAATAAGAAACAATGGTATGAGAACCCTTTTTCTTCATTGAAAACCTTACAAAGGAAAAGCCAATGGGATAAATCTTGATGAAGGAAAAAGGAGTGCAGAGATAAGGAAGTTGACAAAAAATAATAATCGAATCAATACAAATCAATACAAAGGTAAACATAGCCTATTATAATTAAAATAATTTCAAATAGATTTAGACAAGTTATTCCACCAAGTGAATCTAGTAATACATAAATCAATATTGAGCATTTTACCAGCACAACAATTCCTCTTTATAAGAATGTGAGGAACTTTGAAATGCATTTGAGAAATAAAAAACATGTAATTCATCCATAATATGTGAATGAGTTTTTAGCCATATATGATGTCAAACTGTATAAAAATAAATTTAATAGCTAAAATAACTCTCATTAACTCAACATGAAGAGCAAATAAAATGTAAATATTGGAAGCATAACAACCTAAAAAGTTAGTTTAATAGTCTCTAAAAACACCTCCACATGGTGCAATGCCAGAACTGCCAAAAGTTAGTCTATATGAGTTGCATTTTATTCAAGATATTATAGGAGGGTGTCACAAAATCTCTTTGATTTTAAGTGCCTTAGAAGGATGAATCTCCACATAACTAAATTTACTAATAGAAAATTCTACCATTTTAGGAACATCATAATTTTTTGTATAATTTCCACTAATTGAGAACTTAGATATAATAGAACTCATAGCAGATCTTCAATCTATTTTCTTATCTTAAAATTTGAAGTTATTCCTACAAAATCAAATATTTTTAAATATATTAATAATTACTTTCTTGATGAAAAATTTGCATTTGCCATCCAAAACTTTATCACAAGATTTTAGGATATGCTGCACAAAACTAGTGCAAATAGGGATATCAATGATATTTCACGACCAACTACAAAGTTATTGAGAAAAAAAGACACAAGAAAAAAGGATGTAAATATGATTGTAGAATAGTCCCATAAATACCATATTTTAAAACATTGACACAACCTCTAGAGGACAAGTTTTCATCAGTAGGTAATTAGTCTCTAAATAGTGATAGAATTAGACGGTGAAATATCTTTGTGTCAAACTATTTTGGTCCAAGGAAGCATTTGGCTATGAGGTCATTGAAATTTATAAGCTTATTTAAAATTGGGAGATTCAGCCACACTAAGAATCAAAACAAACTTGTCAGGAAATTTAATCTTATGAATAATTATCTTGTTGAACAACTTACACAAATTAAGAATGATGTGCATAATAGAAGCAAAAATGTGCATTGAGAACTTGACTAGAATCAGTAGAAAAACCATCCTTTGACTAGTGATAACCTGAAAAATTAATAGAACTTCCATCAACAACAAGTGATACGGATTTATCCTTCACAACTATTTTTTTTAATTACTCCCCAAATAGACAGGTGAATATGGTATTGAATAAAAAAAAATTATAATGCCTATAGGTTTAAGAAAGAAAGTCCATTGGTTTTGGGAACTAAGGAGCTCTCACCCAAATTTAATCGTTGTTGATTCAATAATGTCTATAAGAAACCTCATGCTCAAACCTCCTTTAATAGTAGGAGTACAACCCTTATGTCAAGCCACAATGACAAAAAAAATTCCTATTAATATCATATGCTGTGAGATATTGGATCGAACTCTAGTATGTTGTCAGAGTAATGCATGTTGTAGTCGACGTTTGTTCTAACATGCATTAGTCGATATTGCTAGGTTTGTTAGCATGTTGAATTGGGTCTTACTTTTAAGCCCAATTGCTTAAGTTAGATTGTACCCTAAGTTAGCTTGTAATGGGTAATTGTTAAAAAATCCCATTAGGTTAGTGTGCTAGTTTTCTTATAAATAGCATGCTAGTCTCTAATCTTGCATAAGGAAACATAGGAGGATAAAATCCTAATTCAAGAGAGAGAGGTTATATGTTATTCTTGTATACTTGTAATCTTGTTTGATAGATAAAGGAAATAATAGCATTTTATAACCAATCCTTGTTGTTTTCCCTTATTTTCTTTGTTAACTTTAACCCTTGTGTGTTTCTTGGCTATAAAGAAACTGTTTATATTCTGTTTCAAGGTATTTTATTCACAACAAATTGGTGAAGTGAGCGTGGAGAAGATGTCTTCAACAAAGTATGAGATTGAAAAGTTCACCAGAGTGAATGACTTTGGTCTGTGGCGCTTGAAGATGAAAGCCCTACTGGTTCATCAGGGTTGTTTGGAAGCGTTGAAGGGAGAGGCAGCCACAGACGATGCGTTAATGGCAAAAGAAAAGACGACTATGATTGAGAAAGCCCACAATGCAATATTGTTGAGCTTTGGTGATAAGGTTCTTCGATAGGTATTAAAGGAGACTACAACATCGGGGTTATAGGTAAAACATGAAAGTTTATACATGACCAAATCTCTGGTGAATCGACTCTACCTGAAGCAAACTTTGTATTCATTCAAGATGAGTGAAGACAAAGTGCTGGCTGAGCAATTAAATATGTTCAACAAGCTGATTCTTAATCTTGAAAATATTAATGTGAAGATCGATGATGAAGATCAATCACTGTTATTGTTGTGTGCTTTGCCCAGAACACATCCTCACTTCAAAGAAACTCTTTTGTATGGAAGGGAGTCCCTGAGATTTGAAGAAGTTCAATCAACCTTGTATTCTAAGGACTTGAACGAACGAAAGGAGCATAAACCTTCGACGATGGGCAAAGGTTTGGCCGCTAAGGGAAAATTCTTGCGAAAGGATGGTAAGTTTGACAAGAAGAAAGGTAAAAGTCAACAGAAGTCTTATAGTGGCAAAATATCTGGTATTCGATGTTATCACTGTAAGAAGGAGGGTCACACAAGAAAGGTGTGCCCTGAACACCTGAAAGATCATGGAGGTAAAGATAATGGAAATGCAACCATTGTTCAAGATGGCTTCAACTCATCTGATGTTCTTGTGGTTTCAAGTGGCGACTCAAGAAAATAGTGGATTATGAATTCAGGTTGCACTTGGCACATGACTCCAAACAGAGAATTGTTCGAGGAGCTATATGATCAAGATGGTGGATCAACGTTGCTGGAAAACAACAAATCTTGCAAAATTGCAGGTATTAGATCTGTGAGATTCAAGCTCCATGATGAGTCAATAAGTTTATTGACTAAAGTCAGGTATTTGCCTAATATGAGCATAGGTCACGCAGCCAAATACTCTCAGTATGTCGAGACTAGGTGGATGTCCCGACTAAACTTCTTCAGGTGTCTTCATTCCTAAGGCAGTTGAGGGACATCTATTTATCAAATAGGTTGCTATCGTAACAACCTCCGCCGAAAACACCTTCTTCAATCCAGCAGTAACCAACATGCATATAACCCTTTCAAGGATTGTTAGATTGAATCTCTCAGCTAAGCCATTTTATTGAGGAGTACCTGCTACATTCTTATGCCTTGCAATCCTAGACTCAACATAGTAACTGTCGAACGCTTTGTTGTAGAACTCAAGGCCATTGTCGGTTCTCAACCTCTTAACCTTTCTGTCAGTTTGAGTTTCGACCAGAACCTTCCAACTTTTGAAATTCTCAAAAGTTTCCTCATTCGTCTTCTGGATGAATACCATAACTTTATGGAATATTCATCAACGATGGGTAGAAAATACCTTGCACCTGAGTATGAAGGATTCCTTGCAAGCCTCCAAAGATCAACATGAATGTAATCTAGGGATCCATGTGTTCTTTGCTTGCCTTTGTTAAACTTCGCTCTACAAGATTTACCAAATACACAAGATTCACAAAACTCTAAATTTTCGACTTTGTCACCTCCTAGCAGGTTCTACTTCCCCAATTCGACCAAGCCTCTTTCACTGACATGGCCCAATCTCATGTGCCATAATTCTGTCTTCAACACAGGTTTCATGGATGCAACATTTGTCGAACCACTTACAACTTCAGCCTCAAGGGTACACAAGCCTTGTTTCTTCACGCCTCTCAATACTTCCTTCGAGCCCTTCATGACTCTTAGGATACTTTTCTCTCCTTGAAAAACATATCCCTTCCTGTCGAATTCACCAAGAGAACATACCTGACTTCAGTCAATAACCTTATGGACTCATCATGGAACTTGAATCTCACAGATTCAATACCTGTAATTTTGCAAGATTTGTTGTTTCCCAGCAGCACAGATCCACCACCTTTATCACATAGCCCCTCGAACAATTCTTTGTTTGGAGTCATGTGCCAAATGCAACTTGAATCCATAATTCACTCTTTTCTCGAGTCGCCACTTGAAACCACAAGAACATCAGATGAGTCAAAGTCATCTTGAACAATGGATGTGTTGTCATTACCTCCATGATCTTTCAGGCGTTCAGGGCACACCTTTCTTGTGTGACCCTCCTTCTTACAATCATAACGTCGAATACCAGATGTTTCGCCACTATAAGATTTCTGTTGACTTTTACCTTTCTTCTTGTCAAACTTACCATCCTTTCGTATGAATTTTCCCTTAACGGTCAAACGTTTTCCCACCGTTGAAGGTTTATGCTCCTTTCGTTCGTTCAAGTCCTTAAAATATGGCTGATTGAACTTCTTCAAAGGTCAGAGGACTCCCTTCCATACAAGAGAGTTTCTTTGAAGTGAGCATGTGTTCTGGGCAAAGCACACAACAACGACAATGTTTGATCTTCACCATCGATATTCACATCAATATTTTCAAGATGAAGAATCAGCTTGTTGAACATATCCAACTGCTCAGCCAATACTTTGTCTTTATTCATCTTGAATGAGTATAAAACTTGCTTCAGGTAGAGTCGATTCACCAGAGATTTGGTCATGTACAAACTTTCAAGTTTCACCCATAATCCCGATGTTGTAGTCTCCTTTGATACTTGTCGAACAACCTTATAACCAAGGCTCAACAATATTGCCTTGTGGGCTTTCTCAATCATGGCCGTCTTTTCTTTTGCCATTAACGCAACGTCCGTGGCTGCCTCACCCTTCAACGCTTCCAAACAACTCTGCTGAACCAGTAGGGCTTTCATCTTTAAGCGCCACAGGCCAAAGTCGTTCACTCCGGCAAACTTTTTGATCTCATACTTTGTTGAAGGCATCTTCTCCATGCTCACCGCACCAATTTGTTGTGAATCAGATGTCTTAAAACAAAGTATAAACAATTTCTTTATGATCAAGAAACACACAAGGGTTATGGTTAACAAAGAAACAAAGGTAAAACAACAAGGAACAACAAAGATTGGTTATAAACTGCTATTCTTTTCTTTTTCTTAGAACAAGATTACAAGTATACATGAATAACAATATAACCTCTCTCTCTTGAAATTAGGATTTTATCTTCCTATTTTTCTTTATATCAAGATTGAGAAACTAGCATCCTATTTATAATAAATAAAAAAATAGCACACTAATCTAATGGATTTTTTAACAATTACTCATTACAAGCTAACTTAGGGTACAAGCTAACTTAGACACTTGGGCTTACAAGCAAGACTCAATCCAATATCCTAACAACCTAGCAATATTGACTAATGCATGTTAAAACAAACTTCGACTACAACACGCATTATTTTCGACAGCAGCATGCAAACAGACTTCAATCTCATGTTTAATTCCTGTCGAACCAGAAACTACCTTTCGACCATACTAGAGTTCGATCCAACATCTCATATTTATAAATGAAAACTGCAAGATAACTAAAGGAAAAATTTGCTTGATTTATTATGACTAATGGATAAACAAGATTTAACATGATTAATAAACTAGCCTGAGATTCTACCATATTTTATGAGCAAGTCATTGAAATTTCTTACACCATTGAAGTAACCTTGCAAAAGATCATGACATGATGTGCATATAACATATATGAATGGACTTGGCTACTTCTATTGCTATTAATTAATTAGGGTTATCTTTAATTAGGGTCATTTTTTAATCTTTGATCAATTTATGATGTGCAAAATTGTATTTACTGAACACATCTTGAATAAGACAAAATAAGACACGAGATAATCTATCACCTTACATTCCTTTTGCAAGGGAAAAAATGTGTATTCTTTCCATTAACATAATAAAGATCCTAGAAGAAGATTGAAGAATAAAGATCCTAGAAGAAGATTGAATTCAAATCTTTAAACAACTTTAAGAATAAATTTCCAATCACTAGTATCAAATTTCTAATCAAAAGAAATATTTGAGTGTCATATTTCCTCCAAATATTGTGTGTTGCACAGAAACCAGGGTCTGTTCAGTGTAGGTGTCGTCTGTACTATAGTATTGGTCTCAAATCTTAGATCACCTGTTTTTTTTTTAATTTTAAAAAAATAGATTTTACATCTACTTTTTCAATAAAATGTGTAAATTATAATTTATTTTCAAAATCTGTATCTTAAAAAATGTGTAAAATCATAATTTATTTTTAAAATTTATGTATTTTTATTAATTTTATAAAAAAAACTTGATATAAAATAATATTTTTAAGTCTATTTTTTAAAATTATAACAGAACCCTAGAATTGATTAAACCGGCCCTACACAAAACATTAATAACCTCATAGGTGCAAATGCAATTAGATATTTGTCTATCATGAATGAAATCCTTTTGTTTAGTAAAAATGATAGAGATATAGTAGCCAATATGTCAACAATAATTTTTAATGATAATTTTAAACTTTGAAATTAGCATGAGCTATAAGTTTGGTGGTCAACAAGATGGGTCTTGGACCATTTTAGAATGAGCACCGCATTGTTAAATTTTTAATTAAGATGGATCCAACCATTAATAAAGAAAGAAACCACAACTTTAATCACATCATCTTTAATAATATTCCAATAAATTTGAAATTTTTGAGCTCCAAAACCATCATAATCGAGAACACTATCACTATAAAGCAAGACCCAAATGAAATTACATGAATTTCATCTCATCTATATCGTAAAAATACTAAAAGAATAAGAATTCACATTAACTTAATGATTCCTAATCTAACCATCTTAAATTCTTACTACTAATATTTACATTCTAATCCGTTCAAAACTTCAAATCACATACTTACATTACTAAACCATAACAAAAGAATAACAAAATAAATAAGCCCCCATCACATAACAAAACAAAATGAGTGAGCCTAATCCTTCATTGGACGTTTTCCTCTTGGATCTAACTCAGCAGTAGCAGAACTTGTACCAGTGCCAGTTCTAGAAAGAGTGGTACCATTCTTACTCGAATCCGAAGACTGAGAATAAGAAACACCGCCAGAGGTACTACCAATTGTGGAAGACAAACCAGAGTTTCTAGGAGGTCTTCTATATCTACTACCTGGTATACCTGGTCTCGTCGGTTCTTCCATGTGGCCATGTGGTGATTTCCTCGAAAGCATCACCACGACGCGTCTCATTGTTGGTCGAAGTTGCGGATCTCCTTGGATGCATAGAAGAGCAAGTTGAATACACATAGCTACTTGTTCTGTTTTAGCCGTAGATACTAAGGTAGTATCTACAATTTCTAAGCACTTCCCTTTCTTGTACATCTTGTATGCCTGTAAATAACGAGAAATGATTGATATTACATATAAGTCGTTTGATTTTTAATGATATGTAGGATCATCTTTGAGAGCATACAAGGAGATCCATAGGAGACGCCAGATCCATAGGATCTCTGAAAATTTAAGACGGCTCTGATAAAATGCACGACGTAAAAAATATAAGAATCATACCCAATCGAAAAGGTTATGCTCCTCAACATCCAAGTTAAAGGAAGAGTTTCTTTGGCCAGTGATCAACTCTAATACCAAAACTCCATAGCTAAACACGTCGGCCTTAACGGAAAGTCTTCCGTGCATCATATATTCTGGCGCCATATATCCACTGCATGATTCTAAAATATTTTTAGTTTTAAATATCAGAATTAGGACTCTACTAATACATATGATAATATTACTGAAAAATGTATAGATTACATACTTTGTTCCGGCCACACGTGTATTGACTTGGCTTTGATCTTCAGGGAAGAGACGCGCCATACCGAAATCTGCAATCTTGGGCGTCCATTTGTCAGCAAGCAATACGTTACTGGCCTTGATATCGCGATGGATTATGCACTGGTGCGCATCTTCGTGTAGATAGAGTAACCCCTTTGCCACGCCAGTGATTATTCCAAACCTACGATTCCAATCAAGCTGCTCTCTCTTATCAGGTTCTGCATTCATCAAAATAATTTATACTTGTTATGAAGCACGGAGAGATACATCAGTGCAATATACCAATAGTGACACGTCAACACGAATAATAATTTTAAAAAATAAATAAAATAAACGTAATCATATGCGCAAGTGTTGTGTTGACTTGTTGCAACAGAAGATGTCATACAATTCTGTAGTATGATGGATTGGATGAGATCATATGTTTGATTGCCAATTTATTTGAATCAGCAATTTGAATGAATATAGTATGTGGTAAAGTCAAGGTCAAAAGTGCAGTCACTTTCATAGTTATAACTTACTATAGTACAAGTCTTAGAATTCCACCGTCAGTACAACAAAACATTTTTTTATGTTTTGAAGAAAAGTAATGGAAAGTGGTTGGTTGGTCTGGTTGGCTGGAGGTCCACCATGTTGGTAGAATTTCAGATCATCATAAAGTTATTAGTGAAAAACTCATAATTCTGAAATAAAATGTAGCTGCTTCAAATAGCATCCAGAGAGTAAGATGTAAAAAATGAAAATAAAAAATCCAAAACATACCTTGGTACTTGTACCAGGTATATGTATGACTTTTTCTTTAAGTAATTATGTAATGTAATGTCCATGTTTATGAATGATTTTTATTAGGAAAAGTTTGAGGGAATTTTGGAAAATTTCGTCAAATTATCGAAACAATCTTTGCTTTTAAATAATCTAAATATTAAAAATAAACTAATCATAATTATTTTATATGTTACATGTGTTACTAGTTATATAAAGATTTAAAATGTTTACAAATGTGACAAAATCTACTAATATGATAAAATTGAAATGTTCGGAATACTTATGTCGCCGAGTCTATAGCATTGACGACATCAAAATCATTGATTGAATATACACTGAATCAAAATTAATCTGTCAATTTGAACGGAACAAATACCGCACTAAAATAGAAAATAAAATAATATTACAGTAAGACGACGACCAACACAACATCGCACTAAGACGGTGAAATTCCGAAGAAAAAAAAACTAAAAATATATTTAAAATCACTTATTCAATTTACATTTTATTTGCTAGCTTAACTTTTAAGTTATGTAAAATTAGGTTAATTAACTAGGAGATTAAAAAAGGATTTCGTAGCTAAAAGAGTTTCTGATTCTTTCCAAGCAAAGGTACTAACGGAAATATCACATTAATTGCCCAGCTGGATGATATCAAAGTTAGGTGGAAGACTCATTCACACACCCTCCATTTCATGGACAAAATCACACACTTCAAATAATCATCTTAATCTATTCAGGTTATTAAATTTGAATTAATATATCATCATCTTAGAAATAATTATCATCAATTCCATGCTTAAAAATACTATATTTTTTTAAGGGTGAAAGTGAAACATTAAAAAAAAAGTGCTTAAAAATAAAAGCACTTACTGAATAGAAACTTGTCAAGGCTCTCATGAGGAAGATACTCATAAACAAGTAGCTTCTCTGTGCCATGAACACAATAACCCAACAAATCCACCACATTCCTATGCTGCACACGAGCTAACAACTTTGCCTCATTCATGAACTCCTTCTTCCCTTGATTCGAAGTCTGTGATAATTTCTTCACCGCAATTTCTCTACCATCACTCAATTTCCCCTATAATCACGATAAAACCAACTATTAATATCTAATAAGTGCTTTCAAAGCAACAATAGAAGAGAAGCATTAAAAATTCACCTTGTAGACAGGTCCAAAACCTCCTTCACCTAACTTAGAATTAAAATTCTTGGTGGCAGAAACAAGTGTTTCATATGAAAATATCTTCTGTTCTCGTGAAGCCATTTTTTGTATCTCAGCTTCATTATTTTGTTCTGATTAAATTCGACACAAAAAAAAAGAAGTAATTAAGAACAAAACATACTTTTATTTTATTTTATCAGACAATTCAATTGATCAAGCCTAAAAACTGAGGGTTGTGGATTATAAGTACCTGTAGTGGAACCTAATTTGAAGTGTTTGAGAAAACTGTGAAGAAAGGTATGGGACTTGTCCATACGGCGGTGGTGGCTGCTGCTCATCTATGGATTGGTTACCAATTCCAACAACAGCCCATGAAATAGGAACAGACACAGAAGGGTTGGTAATTTTGTTGTTGAAGGAAAGGTTTGTTATGTGTTTTTTTTATGTTAATTTTATGAGGAAGTGAGATTTGAGAAGAAGAAAAAGGTGAATAATGTATGGCGTATGTTGTTTAGTTTGAGAGAGAGAGAGAGAGAGAGAGAGAGAGAGAGAGAGAGAGAGAGAGAGAGAGAGAGAGAGAAAGAGAAAAGAAAGAAACATAGATCTCTGCTAAAAAACAAGAACAGAAACGTGTTTGTGTTGACCCACTGACGCTTGCTTGACTAGGATCATGATTCATGACTTACATCATTAAGAAGCATCTCAACAATAACACAAGTACTGTATATCTTTTTCTTGAACTACAAGGTTTTTCGGTCAGATTTTTTTTTTTTTAAATGTTAGAAGTAGTATAATATTCCTTTATGTATTTTAAAATTCACTAATACTAGAAGAAAACTAAGAGTAGAAAATAAATCAAGAGAATTTTCAAGAACTTTTAAACAAAGAGCTCAAATGGATAAGAATTTTAGATTAAAATTTTTAAAGTTTGAATTTAATATAGAGTAACTACGATTTTAGTTACATGTTAATTACAAATTTTTATTGGTTCAAGTATCATGTGTGAATTAACTATGTGATATACTATATCGGTAACTATGTGATATACTATATCGGTATCTTTGTCATGCTAGCATTGTTATGTGTATCTAGTCACGAAAAAAATTTTACATGGCTTGTTACGATAATTTTTATTAACGAATATTTATATGAATGACAAAAAGTGTATACGGAAAATATTAAGAGAATCGTTATTTAAAAAAAATTAGGGCCTAAAATTGAATTATGGTATATTTTAGGGGACCAAAAATGTATTTAATCCAAATTTTAAATGATGATTTTAATGAAAAATAATTTTGATGCAAATGCTAGAATTAAGTGATGATACATGAATGAATGAATGAATAATGCGAATGTAAGTACTATGATAGATCGAAATAAAATTAGAATGATGCATAAGATAATTGAATTATCAAAACATAAAATGAACAAATATAGAAAATACAGACACTTCAAACAAATAATACATCTAGGCAAAAAAATTACAAACATGTGTGCAACAAATAAAATAAAGAAAGGTTGAAATGATCATACCAATTTAGACGATCTAGACTTAACTTGTTGCGCACGAGAACGATTAGTAATCAACAACAAGAATAAACTAAAATACGATCAATCATAAACACATTGGATACAACTCCTCTAGCATGCCAAAAAATCACTATCAGACTTTCCTTCATAAGAATTTAGATGAACTTGTACAACGAATGTTCTGATTATCTTTGATTGACATATCTTAACAATCTCGAATAATTGATGCAACTCCTTGGAGATTGTTATCACTTTAAGGAACACCTTGTAATCCTTGAGTCTTTTGTAATTATTGAGAACTCATAGAACATTGTCAATAGTCACAAACTGTCTTCACTTTCTTTTTACGAAAACCTTGAAAGAATAGGTCACTAGTATATGTTTTTTGCTTCTTTCTTTAATCTCTCAAAAACTTCAAGCATGTTGACATATGAATGCATGTTCATCTTAAAGTAGCATTAATTAAAAACAAACTTTAAGACATAGTGTCAGGTTTTTATTTCACTACACATACCTCAAACTTTTGTCACTTTAATCCTGGTTGAATCAAAACTTAGAGAATATCTTAAATACAATTGATGATGATTGAAGAATACACTAGTTAGATTTTATTTTAAGTTAATCTACGCAATGCATGCAATGAATTATCATACATTATGAAATCAATGTAATGTTATTGGAATTCATTGAATTGCATAAGCTTTCAAATGAATAAAAAAACTCGTCTAAGATTGAAAAGGAACCATATCCTCAACTTTTGGAGTCACAAGACTTTAACTAAAAGCTCCACTCTGATATCAATTGTTTGGTGAGAATGTGGACACAAACATCTCTAGAAGAGGGGTTGAATAGACTTATCCCTAAAAAGACAATTTCAAAAACATTTTAGTTCCCATAAAATGAAATCGGAGATTTTAAAATATGTAGAAGTAAAACACATCACTAAGAGAGCTTGGAAGCCTCTCAATGAATTAATCCAAGAAAATCATTATAAGATATCACTAGAACCATGAAACTTTCTAATGCAAATCAATTACAAGATTAAAAAAAAAATCAGTTTAAACAAAGTGATTTAAAACACTTTACGTAGAAAATCATTCAAGACATAATTGAATTTATGATGATCCAATAGGTTTGATGCATCACATACCTAAGCTTACATATTAAATCGTTATGAGTAATATATAATCTAAATAATATACAAATGATGCAATTATGCAATAATGCAATATCTATAGTAATGAATACAAAAAATAAAAGAAGATAAGGGAAGAAAGAAAAGATAACAGAGATATATAGTGGTTCGGAATTCGTCATCGCTTTTCCAACTTCACTCTTCAGTGGTGTTAAAAACATCGGGAAATAATTATAATCTTCCACTATTTAATAAGTTTGGCACCAATACTTTGATTACAACGAAATATCACAGTAATTTCCTCTATTGGTAGAGATATCCAAGCTGCTAACAAACACATGATCCTCATTGATCTTGATCCAATAACCTTGTTATCCACAAGAACTTGCTCCAAGTATTTGTATATGGTCTTACATCATGATCCCACTGAATTGTCTAAGATATTGCCATTAGCTAAGTGCTTAATTGGGTAACTCCAAATTTGTCTACGAACAGTCTTTACACAACTTCACCAAATTTGGACAACTCATAACTTCGTCTTACAAATAGTTTTTACTTGACCTCGCAAAATTCTTTAATGGAGTATAGTGAAACTCTTCTCTTGATAAATAACATAGAGTCCAAACCTCATTCAAGAAACGATCTCTCCACCTGTTTCAAACAGAAAACTTCACACAAAAACATTAGATATCCTAATATACCACTAGTCTCCCTCAAATAATCAATCTTTAGAGATGAAGGACCATAACAATGGATAATGACTAAGGTTGAAGATGATGAATAGTTCTAAAGAATCTCTCTCTCTCTCTCTCTCTCTCTCTCTCTCTCTCTCTCTCTCTCACACACACACACACACACACACACACTTAAAATCACAAGATATCAACAAGGAATTAAATGTTTGTGAATGAAGAACACACACAAAGGTTCTCTCAAGTTTCTGGATAAAATGGGTCTTGGATATTGATGGTTATCATGAGCTTGATCAAAGATGAATCATTATAAGATTGTTTAAATCACTTTCTCTGGATTCACTCAACAATAAACTACATACACAAGATGTAATAAAAATGAGTTGCAAACTGACATGGATTAACACTCAAGAATTTGTTCATGAAAATATGAGAAAGATGCAAAGATGCTAGGAATTAACACACTAAATAAGAAAAGACAAATTGACATTTTGTCTAAAGGTTTCATCTAAACTTTCAACATGAAAAAGTTCATAATGAATGACTCTCATTTCTTCTTGTTTGGATCAAAGAAGCAACTATTTAAATTTAAGGTGGAAATTAGGAATTTGAACAAATGATTCGAATCAACTAGAAGTCATGATTCAAGTCATGACGTGTTGTGATTCGAGTCTAGTTTAACTCATAATTCGAATAAAACTAGGCAGAGCCTAATTCTAGCAATAATGGAGAGTGTTCAAGCTGTAGTATAACGGCAAGAAGAAAAAGATTTGGAAGAATTCCCTCAGAGTTTTTATCGTGACCACAGGGATCGGTGTGAGGGAAAGAATTTCGTTCGACAATCTCTACGTTTCTAAGCTTGGTTTAAATGGTTTGAAAGTAAAATGCAAAAAGAAAAACATATGAACATGTAATTAAAGTACGGGAAATAAGTCATCAGGAATTGCATTTCATTTTATCCATCAAGTACTAAACAAATCTATCAATCAACTATACGCCACCTAAATCACTCATCAATATCATCACGTACAACTTATAACAAAGGTATGTCTAACGCAAAGTCGAGAGAACAGTTGTATCGTCTCATTGATGATGTCTCACGCAACTCAACAACATAGAGCATTAAGAACCTATACACACACGAATGTTAGACCTAAATCTAGCAGATGCTCATCTTAGATCGAGTTCGAACCGTATATGTCTATAGCAATCAAAACTCATTAAGATAAACAATGAAATCAAAGATTAACATCGATAAAGATTTGTAAAAGAGATTTTATACAAATATCAACAAATGTACATACAATCAAAGTAAACATACATACAACACCCCCAACAAATAGAAATTACATAGAGAAGAAGAAAGAAGAACAAACATTACTCGGTTCGTCAACACCGATTGAAACAGATTCGACTTCGGATCGTCAAGATGCACAATCTAATGTTGTTTATGAGATTATTTCCACAAAGAATGTTTGTGATGGAGTTGGGAGCGAAAAATCCTCAAAACCGTACCCTAAAAATCTCAATGAAATATATTTATACAACTCTCAAAATCGCATGCGCGCTAAGCGCCCCCAAATTGTGCTAAGCGCGATCCCACTTAAAGTACTATCAAACCGACATAAAACACGCTAAGCGTGGCCTGATCCCGCTAAGCGCGATCAGTAAATCAAAAACACTGCCTCTTCCATCCAGTTCGCTCAGCGCGCTTAAAGTCGCGTTAAGCGCGAATGACAAGATTTTGTTGGTCAAAACTGCATTTTAAAGCATCCCTCTTGGCTCAAATGGGTTCATACTTCAACCATGCATTATTACCTACGACAACAAATGAAAAATTATCAAAATTCAATGAAATGTACACGAAAATGCAAAATATACAACAATATGTGAATTATACAAAAAGTACAAAAAAAAAACAAGGGATTATTAACTGAAAACAAATGAATAAAATCATTGAGTGCTAATTATTCACACTCAAAATAACAACAATTTAGAACTTAACAAACTTTCCATAACTTAAACTTGTTTGTCCTCAAATAAGAATCGATCAACTTAAAAAAAACAAAGCAATCATCAAGAAATCATGCTCAATAAGTTTTTTCAAATGGAAAACAAATGTATGGTACACAAATCATAAGTACACGCTGTCGCTACTGCGAAAATCGGGGCCGGCTGAACAGAAGAGTCGCCACCGTGCGTTATTTATCCCAACAGAGGGAAAGGAAACGCTCGAAGTAAACCTACCGCAAAGACGGGAAAGGAATGGTCATCGCAACCAAATCCTGGATTCGGGAGTCGGTTACGCAAGGGGAAGGTATTAGCACCCCTCACGTCCGTCGTACTCGACGGGATCCACGCTTGTTTTCTAGTACGGATTGTTATTCTATCTATTCTATAGGTCTGGGGTTAAAAGAAAATAAAATGACTCGGCAAAGTATCGCACTTTATGCCTACGTATTCCCGTCTGGAACGAGAAATCAGAGTCAACGTAGTTCGCCTACCTACGGGAAAGGAGAGGAAGGTTGCTCGCTAGGATATCGCATCCTATGCCTACGTACTTTCATACAGCATGAAAGATCAGAGCAAACGTAGTTCGGGCTACGGAAGACACAGATTTGTCTGTTTCTTTTTTATCCTTCTGAAAAGGGTTTTCTCCTGATTACGGGTCCAAGCGGACAAAAATGACTCTTTGATTGGTTTACAGTCTTTTACGCAAGAACTGTCTTTTATTGATGTTTGAACTCTTATTACTGTGTTTTGAATGATTTTGAGACAGAAGAGAACGAACTCTAAAACCTAGGGTTTGAAATGGGAATCAAAACTACCCTAATGTTGTCATGCATGGATTAACACCTAATGTTTGTCATATTCCTCTCTTGCGCAGAGAGAAACAGAGATCCTAGGGGATAAACGGAAAAGAAACAACACATATACAGTAAAGCAGTAAAATGCATGAATGCAGCAGTACAAGCGAGGCAAGGGAGTCTCACTCAACCTCGAACCTAGAAAACAATAGGCAAAGTGAAATAACTTCACTTCAGGCCTAAGGGGAAAATTAACAAACAATACATCAAAGAAGATAAAACCCCAAAAACTAGCTCTGACAGCACACCAACTCCTACAGCAGCAGCTCTGAACAAACATCAAACTCTGACAGTTGATTAACAGCAATCTTCAAATGAATTCCAAAGTCAAGCTCCAATAATACCCCAGCTACAACAAGCTTCCATCTCCAAAAAATCACCAAGCTCAAGCAAGCACAGAATCTTAACCAGTTGATAGCATCAGACAGCAGATAGCTCCAGACAGCAGTAAACCCTAGCTTTAACAGTTGCATAGCTCTGACAGCACAAGCTCCTCCTTCTTCAATCTTCAATGCACCAGGTCTTCTTCTACAAGCTTCTTCCTTCAAGGTAAGCACTCCAGCAAAGAATTGATTTATCAGAACAATTGAATGTCAAACAGTTCATTGACAACCAAAGGAAGTCTATGAACAGTTGACATTGTAACAAACTGTTTCCCTCAAAGTTCTACCTCATAGATAAACCACTTATCCCTCCAAAGGAGGGATGTGAATATCATGGAGGGACTCTTAATCATTGAGAAGAATGGAAGCAAAGGAAGCTATCCATGTTTATGAAGGAATTTGTTCTATTCTAAGGCTCTGCTTATTCCTATTATTTTCTATATCTTCAATCAACTCCCAACTCCAATAGTCTTCAAGCTTCAACATTTGATCTTTAGTCTTCTCTTTTGATGTCTTCATGCTCCATAAGCTCAAACCAAGCCCCATACCCCCTAGAAAAGCCCAAAAGCTCAAGCAAACAAATAAAAACCCAAGTGGGCACACCAAACAAACACTCCATTTGTAAAATATACTAAAAATAAAAATATAGTATTTAAAATTCTAAGATTAATTCTAAGGGGAGTTCTATATCTACCCTACATACCCTATATGTCCCAGAACCTAATGCATGCTACAAACCCCAAAATAAAGTGTTAGAATGCACCTATGTTGAGTTTGAACCCTAATACTATCACCCTAATGTTCTTTAGTCAGAACTAAACAAGATTAATCCACAAAAATGTGGAATAAATCTCTAAGGGAATCTAATGTTCTAATCTAGCTATTACAAAAAGAATGGAATCAAAATATGAATTTAAATGACTAAAAAAAATTCACCAAATAATATGTACAAACAAAATGAAAATAAAAAGCAATTAAATGTGAAAATTTACCATAAATGAAAAAGTGCCTAAAATAATATTTTTATTTTTCCACAATTTTCTTGACATCATGATGAGAATGGAGCAAAAACTCCCATGCAAAAATGATTATTTTTGGATTTATTATGAATTTTGTAAACTATATGCACATATGGAATAAAAAAGAAAATTCAATTAAAATAATAGAGCAGGGGGTGGCAACAGCAAATCATTTATACTTCAAAACCACATTGGGCCCAGGGGGGTGCTGGTAGCACGTGCTAGGCCCAGTCTAAATCCAGGAAAAAAAACACTGAAAAAAACAAACCAGGGGGTGCGAATAGCGGGGATTCGCTGGGTTATCCAGGTTGGGCCCCAAAGGGGGGTGTAAGCAGTAAACCTGCTAGGCCCAAACAAAATGCAAAGGGGAGAGGGGGGGTGTGAATGAGAAGCATGGAGTATGGTCAGCAATCCGAAATGGGCCTAATGCCCAAGTCCAAACCACACTCAGCATTAGCAAAACCAAAACCCTAACCCTACCATCACTCTCCCTCATATGACCATTGTTCACCTTCCCTAACCAAGAAACCCTAGCGGCGCTCTGAATCTCCCCTCTTCGAAACTCCCTCACTCTCATGATCTCTGCGTTCTACAAACTACCCCAGTTCTCTCTACCACAAACCATCCTCCTAGTCAAACACAAAATCCCTTTGATCCCAATCTATGTTGCTCTCTTAGCCAACAAAAATCAACTAGTTCTACCACTAAAAACAACTAAGCTAACAAGTTCAAAACAATTTCGAAGGGAACCTGGAGGTGTGACG
This sequence comes from Lathyrus sativus, assembly GCA_963859935.3. Lineage (NCBI taxonomy): Eukaryota > Viridiplantae > Streptophyta > Magnoliopsida > Fabales > Fabaceae > Lathyrus > Lathyrus sativus. The sequence goes on from OZ012741.1 coordinate 619,641,764, forward strand.
GCAACAACGTTGATTTCTGGGCGTGACAGATAAAGATTATCGAATCTTGATGGCGATCTGGACGTTTTGGCGATCTTGGAGCGTTGAAAACGAAGAAGATCAAGGGATCTGGAGACGGATGAACCGATGAAGAACCTTGAAGAAGCTTCTGGAAATCCTTGCTGAAGCTTGAAGGATCTGGAGATCACGAAGATGATGAACCACACCTTGAAGCTCAAACAAATCACGATCTGGAAAGCTGGACGAACATTGGATGAGCTTTGATGGATTTCTTGAAGATTCACAGAGAAATCGGTTAAGGCGCGATGAATATCACTGTGGATTGCTGGAGATGACGTTAAATGTTCTTGAATGTTCTTGTGAAGAACATGAAGATGACGAACACCATGATGAAGTTGGCTGGAAATCCGTTCATGGATGCATATGGATCTGGAGAAAGTATGAACATAAGTGCAGAACGATGAAGATCGTTTGATTCGTTTGATTTTTCTGGAAAAACGTCTTGAACGGGATAAAGGCGCTTGAAGAAGATGGTGGTGATCTGGGAATTCCTGGAGAAATTGATGGAGAAAAATGATGAAGCTGGAAAAATCTGCAGTTTCCGGTGGATTAACGGTCTCCGGCGGTTAGTTGCGGCGGAGGAAAATGTTTCCAGCGACATCTCCGGCCGTTTGCATGGCCGGCGGAGAGGGTTTCCGGCGAGGTGTGGTAGTGGGACAGGTGGCGAGCATGCGTGGGAGTGGGAAGGAGAAAGGGACACGTGGGGCGCTAGGTGGCGAGGTCTGAGAGAGAGAGTGAGGTGGCTGACATGCAGTGAATGAACGAATGAGGTGGCGGAAATTCGGCTACACGCGTGGCATTCCTCTTTATAGGACATGTGGCATCGCTGGACCTTGGACTGGGCTTTAATGACTACTGGATAATTGGCCCAATAAGACTCTGAATTAGCTAAGTAAAACATGATTAACTGCATTAAACTCTAAAACAAAATTAAAACTGAAAAACCCAATTAATCTAAAACGAAAATTAAAAATAAAACCTAATTAAAATCTATCATTAATCCTAATTAATCCTAAAACAAAAATTAAAAAAAAAAATAAAATAAAATCCTAATTAATCTATAAAAAAACAGAAAAGATTTAATATCTAAAAACTATTATTAAAAAATCTAATTAAATCTAAAAAAACAAATAAAATCTAATAAAATCTAAAACATCATTTAATGTCTATTATTAAAAATCTATTCTTATTAAAATTGAAAAACAAACAATATCTAATAAAATCTAAGAACATTATATCCTATTTAAAATCTACTCTAATAATAATTTTTTTTTAAAACAATTACAATCTAATTAAAATCTAAAAAAACATGAATATCTATTAAGAATCTACTCTTATTAAAGAAAAATGAAATCTAATTATCTATTAAAAACTATTCTAATAAAATCTAAAAATGTCTATTTTAAAAAATCTATAAAAGGAAATTGATATCTACAAATTTAAAAATCTATTAAATCTCTAAAAAAGAGAAGAAAATTTATTTAAAACTCTAAAACTTATTAAGAAAATATATATTAAAATCTATTAAACTCTAGAAATATCTATTTAAAATCTATTTTAAAAATTCTAGAAAAATCTACTTAAATGCATTAAAAATCTAAAAAATGACAGAAAAATCCTAAAAAAGCCAGGAAGTCGATTAAATCGAATAAAGCACAATTGCGCAACCGTAGCAAAGCCCGGGCACCGAGATGGCCTGAAAACACAGGAGACGAGCACCAATTCTCAAAAAGACTTTTATTCCAACCGGCCTGAACTGCCTGAAACGCCAGGGGCTGCAATCCCAATGAAATCGACCTGACTGAGAAAAAATGCAATGCGTGCCGTATGCAAATGCGAATGTAAAAATGCGTCGAAACATAAACCAGATATGGGGACCGGTTGGTCAAATTTTAGGGTGCAACAGCTGCCCCTATTCAAACGGCTTGGACCTGAAGGGTTGAAGAGCGAACAGCCTTCAAACATTCAAAGGTAGAAGACGGTTGAATACAAAATAAACCCGAAAATTTGCCAACCGCAGAAATAAACTGCGCCCTTGCTTGGGGAACACCATCCAGAGAACTGAATCCAATTATTAGGGCAACAAAAATGATTATTTACGTGATAAAGACCTTGACTTTTGCCCCAGTTACTTGTGTGACACCACAGATAACAAACCCGAAGGTTGGATCAACATGCACTTGATCACCTCCCATCGTCTAATGATAGACGGAGACACCATCCCGCAGGAAAACAATAACCATACTCACATCGTCTAAAGATAGACAGAAAGACACCATCCCGAAGGAAAACAATAACCCATACTCACATTGTCTAAAGATAGACGGAAAAACACCATCCCGAAGGAAAAACAATATCCATACTCACATCGTCTAAAGATAGACAGAAAGACACCATCCCGAAGGAAAACAGTAACCCATACTCATATTGTCTAAAGATAGACAGAAAGACACCATCCCGAAGGAAAACAATATTCATACTCGCATCGTCTAAAGATAGACAGCAAGACACCATCCCGAAGGAAAACCATATCCATACTCACATTGTCTAAAGATAGACAGAAAGACACCATCCCGAAAGAAAACAATATTCATACTCGCATCGTCTAAAGATAGACAGCAAGACACCATCCCGAAGGAAAACCATATCCATACTCATATTGTCTAAAGATAGACAGAAAGACACCATCCCGAAGGAAAACAATATTCATACTCGCATCGTCTAAAGATAGACAGAAAGACACCATCCCGAAGGAAACCGTTAATGAAAGGAGAACCATGTTCATCACCACCCATCAAATTTCAGAATCCTTTCGTCTACAGGAATTGATGGAAAGAACAATATCTTCAAAGGGGTCACATCATCAATAAGGATTGACAGGAAGAAAACCCCCCTCCAAAGAGCCGTGCCGTTGATAAGGATCAACAACTAGGAAAACCAAACATTCTTCGAAGAGCCTCGACGTCAATTAAGGATCGACGGTCAGGAAAACCTTCTTGAAATGTCATCTCATCCAATAAACAGAAAGAACGCCGATATTTGAAAGATCGCCTTGAAACCTCTCAACGTCTAAGGATAGACGGAGAAAACCATATCCAAACTCACGACGTCTAATGATAGACAGAGAAGGCTCGCTGGGGGAAACCCATCGTCAATGTGAACTGACGGGAAGAGAAGTCTGTCAATATCAGACGATTGTTGAATAAAGCATAACCGTTGTATGATCTGAGAATCGAACACCAAAGAGTTGTCTGAATAAAGTTGCTGGATAAATGCCCCTGAACTGATTACAGAGTACTTCATGTTGCCACTGAAGGCTGATAGAAAAACTGGCTTATGCTTCGTATGCATATGCGTATGCTTGAATTTTTCTATGGCGTAATGCTCCATATGGGATGGAAATGCTACGCATTTGAGGATGAGATGCAAGTATGATGCAAATATGATGATATATGCAAATGCAAATGCGGGCTCGGGTCGCTGGAGAAGTTGGATACAAAAATCCGCTTCAACAAAATAAATGCTGAAGACAAAGCCAACTCCGTTGGGGGATAACCAGGCATCACAGAATTATTCCAGCAAAATAAATGTTGGAAAAGTGAAGCCAACTTCGCTGGGGAATAACCGAATGTGCCAAGCATGGTTGGACTTCTGTCAGGGATAGCTCACCCGTGCCACTGAAAATTGGACTTGCGCTGGGGAAAACAGACGGAGTCTTCCTGCGTACCAATGAAGATTGGATTTTGAAACGATGTGCCACCACACGTTGGGCCTCACAATGATTGCCAATATGGATTGGGCTTCTTGAAAATTGCCAATAAGGATTGGACTTTAGGCTATCTGTGATGGGTCATGTACGACTGACTCTGGAAAACGTCTTGTCTGAGTTCACAGTTTCTGATTGAATGGTCAATAGATGACTCACACTTGGGGATTAACTGAATCTGCTCAAATAGCTCTGAATAACTCTGATGACACGGAGAAAAACCATTCCTTCGCTTCTGATATGCCCCAGCTCGTGGGACCTCTGTGGGGATACTCCTCAAAAGGAAATCTGAAAATCTGTACCCTGATGGTCTGATATGAAATGCCCCAGCATTCTGAACCTCGGAAAAATGCTTCAAATCAAATGCCTCTCGAATAAAGACTAACTTCCGCGCTCTTAGGATGGCCTGCCCTTGTCTGCAACGACTTTGCCCCTGATTGGCTGATTCGGTATAGTGCCTCTAACTATAAGAGATTTCCCGAATCTCGACCTGATTGCCCCGGAATAACGACTTTGGATGACTGACCTCACTGGGGATCACTTGATAATAGCTTGCCCCGGCTCTCGGAATATTCGGGCATCCTGCATTCTATCCTGATCAGACTTTCCACTGTAGGAAACTTTCCTGCTGTCAAGCGCTTACTCGTAAGTAAAACAAGTTGTTCTGCGTAAAAGATATATTAATGCAATGCATATGACAGTTTTAACATCCAATCTGTTCACTGGAAAAAATGGAAAAAACCGTTTATGACATATAATGCACAAATCATTTATCAAAATATTGACACAGTCCCAACATGGTAAGAAGAACCCTTTTAGGAGTCAGCTTCGATGCGATCTTTACCGATGTATGCCTTCGAAACAACCCTACTTCAATTAGGACTTTTGAAGGTTGTAACGTGGTCAGGTTCACGGTTTGGAAAGAAAGGATAAAAGCTCAAATTTTAATTTTAACCCACCCATTCTCCTTGATGTTCACCGATCCTACGTTCAGCTAATTCGACCTTAGCGCTCACCTCTTAGAGGTTGAAATATAGGAGTGATAGTTCGAGAAACTATGAACTTTGGAGTGACAGTCACTCACTCTTCGTTTTTGACACTTGGGGTCACACGACTCGTATTTCATTTGAGGACTTTTCTTTCGTAATCCTTTTCATTTTTCCTTTTCTTTCCCTAACTTTTGCCTGGACTGACTCCTTTGAGTTTCTTTTGATTTTCCAGTCCAGCGGGATGCCCTTATTTTTGCCTAAGTCGTTTGTTTTCAAGTTTTGACTTAGCGGGCCTTTGATTCTTTTTTCTTTTCGTTTTTTTTTCGAGCAAGTCGTGTGACACTGGTTGTCTGACTCTTTGAGGAATAATGTGACTGTTTCACTTTTGAAATTTAACCCTTGCGGTTTTTTAGGCACGACCTATAGAGGTGTGATTGATCCTCGAACGGACACTCCTTTTGCAATTTGGATGTTCGATCAAACTAGCCAACACCTACCCTGCCCCAGGTTGAGTTTGAGGGCTTTTTGTTTTCAGAAAGAACTCCTACTACTAGGCTCAAAGGGGTTAACAAGGGATTATCTTCCTTATGTCTTCGGTATTTAGGGGTTTGAAACAATGCTTGTACATCATCAGCAGGTTTTATTTCAAAGGCATACAATACCGGAAGCTTGCATGTCGTTCATTTTCGTCATCCTCCCCGGATTCCGCTTAACCAAGCGTTGGATATCTGTAAAAATCAATTAGTGAACACGAATGGATTTAATCAAAACATGCATACTCATTTCATTATCATCAATTGAATGAAAACAACAAGTTTTACAAACAATATTGCAATTGAATGTATTTCATTTTATCTATCAAGTACTAAAAAAATCTATCAATCAACTATACGCCACCTAAATCACTCATGAATATCATCACGTACAACTCACAACAAAGGTATGCCAAACGCAAAGTCGAGAGAACAGTTGTATCGTCTCATTGATGATGTCTCACGCAAGTCAACAACACAGAGCATTAAGAACATATACCCACTGATCGCGACTTTCTATGTCTAATACAACTTAACTGCAAGTGCACAGTCTATCGCGTAGTAATAAAAGATATCGATCCCACAGGGACTCGTAATCAAACTAGTGTTCTCGGGAGTTACTATGTTTAGCTAGGTAGATAATGTTTGAGGAAATAATTTCTGTCACTAAAGGGAACTAAAAACGTTACTTGAATTATAATTACGTGAATCGATATGCAGTAATTATGTTCTTCGGGGATTTGACAAGTTACCGGTATATGAAATATTTTTCAGAATTTATTTAAGCAGAAAATAGTGATCTGAAGACTTTCGTCTCACGATGGTTGTTGACGCTAGTCATAATTCTAAGGGCCGAATATAGCTTTCGCTGTCCCATTCGGGGTTAAAACTACTTTTTGGAAATCTCTAAGTTCTAATCCATTTTAAAGTGCTTTCGCTGTTATTAAAACAAATGCCTAGTGTTTACTATCTGGTCTTACCGCAGCTATCGCTTGTTGGTTCGTACCTTAATTAATTTCCCACTGTCGTGGCAAAACTACTTTTAAATAAGTTCTCGCTTTCGCGACGAACGTTTATTCAGTAAATAAGTTTAAACACTCGACCATAAACAACTTTTGAAAAAGAAAGTTTTCAACCGGTTATTATCAAATCCCGTCTGAATTATTATTACATATCGATTACTCTGATTTAGCTAGACATGGATTTGGGAAAGGTAAAACATAAATAAAAGCAGAAACTTAGAACATTCATATTACTGGGAATTAAAGTTACAATTAACGAAATAATGAAAAACCTGTAACGTATCCAATTGGCTTTTGGCCAAATCCCAACGATGTTGGCAGGATTATGTCTTCAAACCAATAGAGCGCACAAATGAATATTGTCGAAATGGAATACAGGAATAAAGAAAGGAAACAAAATAACAGAAAGAAATAAACTAAATTTTTGCTCTGGAAATAAATTTGGGCAGCACTTCGTTGTCTGAATGCGGCTCCCTTTCTCAGCTCCCCTCCTTCCCCTTTTATAGAAATAGAATTCTAACGGTTGTAATTTGAAGAAGGTGGACTTGGAGGCAGAAATATCAGGGAGTAGTGGTCCATTATTTGGGACTTGGAACTGCATTTTGCACGTTCATTTGAAGTTGTGCGTTTTTACCTGCATGACGGTCGTCATGGTGTGTGACGGTCGTCATGGAGGTGTGGCGGTCGTCACAGCAGCAAAATGTGCATTCTGCGTTTTTCATGTTGTTTTCATCTGGTTTTCGTCCATATTTCATCTGTAATTGCTTCTTTTCTTAATATTGCTTTGTTTAGACATGATCATCAAATACCTGCAAAATATCAGACAAATAACATGGAAAGAACCCGAAATCGGATTGAAAACAGTCAAACATTAGTTGAATTATGCATCAATATATATATATACGATTTCGTGTTATCACCCACGCGAAAATTAGACCTAAATCTAGCAGATGCTCATCTTAGATCGAGTTCGAACCGTATATGTCTATAGCAATCAAAACTCATTAAGATAAACAATGAAATCAAAGATTAGCATCGATAAAGATTTGTAAAAGATATTTTATACAAAGATCAACAAATGTACATACAATCAAAGTACACATACATACAACCCCCCCCCCCCCCCCAGCAAATAGAAAATACATAGAGAAGAAGAAAGAAGAATAAACATCACTCGGTTCGTCAACACCGATTGAAGCAGATTCGACTTCGGATCTTCAAGATGCACAATCTAATGTTGTTTATGAGATTATTTCCACAAAGAATGTTTGTGATGGAGTTGGGAGCGAAAAATCCTCAAAACCATACCCTAAAAATCTGAATGAAATGTATTTATACAACTCTCAAAATTGCATGCGCGCTAAGCGCCCTCAAATTGCGCTAAGCGCAATCCCACTTAAAGTACTATCAAACCGACATAAAACACGCTAAGTGTGGCCTAATCCCGCTAAGCACGATCAGTAAATCAAAAACACTACCTCTTCCATCCAGTTCGCTCAGCGCACTAAAATTCGTGTTAAGGGCGAATGACAGGATTTTGTTGGTGAAAACTGCATTTTAAAGCATCCCTCTTGGCTCAAATGGGTCCATACTTCAACCATGCATTATTACCTACAACAAAAAATGAAAAATTATCAAAATTCAATGAGTGCTAATTATTCACACTCAAAAAATAGGGTATTATTAACTGAAAATAATAGGGGATTATTAACTGAAAACAAACGAATAAAATCATTGAGTGCTAATTATTCACACTCAAAATAACAACAATTTAGCACTTAACAAACTTTCCATAAATTAAACTTGTTTGTCCTCAAACAAGAATCGATCAACTTAAAAAAACAAAAGCAATCATCAAGAAATCATGCTCAATAAGTTTTTTCAAATGGAAAACAAATGTATGGTACACAAATCAAAAGTACACGCAAGACAATACTTAACATTAAAATACAACGACACAATGACTATGAAATAAATTCTAAGTACAAAACACATGTCAACATCCAAAAGAAATACATATGTTCAAGAATCAATCCCACCTAACACACAACTTCATCAAGAGATGAAGGAAAAAACAACATGAGGGACACACGCACACACACAACAATCTTGCTAACATCAATTCAAATTATGCATGCATCTAAATAAAATCATATTGAAAGTATAAAAGTAAAAATCATAAGGGATTTAAGGGTTGTAATGTGTCCTGAGTAACAAATAATTGTTTTTCTCAAGATAAAAGAAACAAAAACTTATCTAATCAAATAAGAGTGATCATTTCTCACAATCTCAAGCATTCACAAATTTCAATCATCTTTTTCTCTTTTCCAAATTGTTACACCATTCCACACATCTTATTAGCACAACATTTTTCTATTTTCTATTTTTCAAGTCCTTTTTCAATTTTTATTTTTCACTTTTTTTCTTTCTTTTTCAATCTTTTTCTTTCTCAATCGCATAACAACCAACATTTTCTCCCCAACTTGAATAAAACCAAACCTGTAAAGCAACACAAGGCTAGTTTTAGAAAGGATGTGGGTCATAGGACCAAGACTCACCTTCAGGTGGTGTATTCCGATGTATGTGGGCTGATACAAGTTGACATGTTGGGTGACAATAAATACTTTATCACTTTTATCGAAGATTTTAGTATAAAGCTATGGACTTATCTTATCAAGAGGAAGGATGAGGTGCTTGATGTGTTCAAGAAGTTTAAGTCCTTGGTGGAGCGACAATATGGTCAAAAACTCAAAGTGCTTAAAATGGATAGTGGAGGTGAATACATTTTGAACGACTTTGGAAAGTTTTGTGATTAAGAAGGGATAATGCATGAGGTGGTGTCACCCTATACACCATAACAAAATGGTGTTGCCGAGAGAAAGAATCGATCAATAATGAACCTGGTTCAAAGCATGTTGAATGGAAAGAAATTATCGAAGAAGCTATAGGGAGAAGTGGTCTCTACATCCATCTATTTACTGAATAGGTGCCCTACTAAGAAGCTTGAGAAGCTGACACCGGAAGAGGTATGGTCCAAATTCAACCCGAATCTAAGCCATTTGAGAGTTTTCGGTTCGGTGGCATATTGACATGTGTCGAGTTAATTTATAAAGAAGTTAGACGACAAGGGTGAGGTGATGGTATTGGTTGGATATCATTCTACTAGTGGATACAAGTTGTTTGATGCATGAAATCCAAAAATAGTGATCATCCACGATGTAATTTTTTATGAAATAAGACCTGCAGGCACCAATGTAATCGATTACACTCATCCAGTTCATCCTGGTGTAACCAATTACATGCAGAAAAAATAGCCTCCCATGTTTGTTTTTTCTAATCCAGTCAGTTCCGAAACAGACGTACAGCCACCGATCGAGGTCTGAAATAAAGAGAATGTTAGACGACCAACAAGGCAAAAGGTGTTACCTTAAGGACTCCAAGAATGTGAGAAATTCCGAGACAACTAAATCAATGACGATGGTGATTTCGTTCACTTTACGCTCATGGCTAAATCCGAATCGGTGAACACGAAAGAGGCTTTAAGCGATCCAAAGTGGATTTATGCAATGAAGAAGAAGTTGGAACCTATTGAAAAAAATGGTACTTGAGAGTTGGTTAATTTATCGCTTGGAAAGAAGCCAATTGGTGTTCGATGGGTCTATAAAGTGAAGGCAAATCCCAAAGGCGAGGTGATCAAGTATAAGGCTTGATTGGTAATAAATGGGTTTTTGCAACGTGAAGGTATAGACTTTGAGAAGGTGTTTGTACCTGTGGCTAGACTAGAAACCATCTGATTAGTTGTTGGCGTTGTGAGTAACAACGATTGGGTGATATATCAAACGGACGTAAAATCTGCGTTTTTGAACGGTCCGCTTGATGAGGAGGTTTATATTGACCAGTCACCTGGATTTGTAGTGAAGAATCAAGAATTGACGTTCTACAAATTGCATAAAGCATTATATGATTTGAAACAAGCTCCAAGAGCTTGGAACAAACGCATTGATGACTTTCTAACTGTTATTGGTTTCAAGCAGTGTGTGTCCGAACACGAAGTGTATGTGAAAATGGATGTGAATGGTGGCATGACCATTCTTTTCTTATATATTGATGATCTATTGATTACCAGCAGTTGTGAGAAGAGTATTTCTACATTCAAGAGTGAGCTTATGGATGAATTTGAGATGACGGGCCTTGGTATCATGACATATTTCCTTGGCATAGAGTTCCACAAGTCAAAAACAGGACTACTCATGCACCAAAGGAGATATGCTCTTAAGATCTTGAAGAGGTGTGAAATGAAACATTGTAATGCGGCCATTACACCATGTGAAGCAAGGTTGCAGTTGTTCAAGAGTGAGGATGAGCAAGATGTGAATCTAACACAATATAGGAGACTGATTGGATCATTGCGGTTTTTGTGCAATACGCAATCGAACTTGGCATTTAGTGTCGATATGCTAGTAGATTCATGGAGAGACTGAAGGTGTCTCACTTGGCAGCGGTCAAGAGGATCCTTAGATACATTAAAGGAACTCTTGGCTTCAAAATTCTCTTTCCCGCAACGAATACGGGCCGAAAATGCGATTTACTTGATTTTACCAATTCCAATTGATGTGGCGATAAGGATGATAGAAAGTCGACGACTAGATACATCTTTATGTTTGGTAGGACATCAATCACTTGGTGTTCGAAGAAGAAGCCGATGGTAGCACTCTCGTCTTGTGAGGCTAAGTACATTGCGGCATCGTTATGTGCGTGTCAAGTTATGTGGCTCATGAATCTATTGAAGGAGTTGGGTAGCTATGAGGGTGGGGCTACCACACTTCTTATTGATAATGTTTCTGTAATAAACCTTGCGAAGAATTCAATTGCACACGTAAGAAGCAAGCATATAGAGATGTGATTTCATTATTTGAGGGAGCTAGTGAGTGAAGGCAAGTTAAGATTGAGATATTGTCGAAGCGAAGACCAAGTTGCAGATTTGTTGACTAAGGGAGTAACAAATGAAGTGTTCAAGAGGTTGAAGATGAACTTGAGCATGGTGGACTTGGACCAACTGAAATGAGGTGGTGTGTTGGAAAACTATTTTTCTACATTTCAGTTGGTGTAACCGATTACCGAATATGTGGTAACCGGTTACATGCTTTTTACACTAGAGTCAATAGTTAAGGGTGTTTGTGGTAACCGGTTACACTGGACATTTTTTGTGATTTTAACTTATTTTAAAGTTGTTTTGACTTTTCCCAGTTATTTTGTACATGTTGTATAAATAGACTTTGTGCTCCCATTTTGAGATTAATGTCAATTATAATTCTCACCCTTAATATCTCTCTCCTATTTTTCTTTCAATTTCAAATCTCTAAATTCTATTTTCCACCACTGTTAACCCAATCAAATTGTTTTTTGTTCCAATCACCGATTACAACAATTGAGTTTGAGTTATGTGAATTCTCACTTAACACTTTTATACTTTTATGGTGGACAATATCCTTGGAAAGTTCATCTAATGTCAATGGCAGGAGAGTCAAACTCCTCCGGATAGCAAGAGGGCACTTATTAAAATACAATTATTGTAGAAAATTAAGATAACCTAAGATCAAGGGCATATGGAGTATATACGTGCCTAGCACTAATAGACTCATAACTGGTCATTTTGACTGACTTTTCACGGGAACATATATATATATATATATATATATATATATATATATATATATATATATATATATATATATATATATATATATATATATATATATATATATATATATATATTCTTATTTCACATTTGTTATGGTGGAAACAGAAGTAAATACACTACAATTTCGGTGCATTAATGACATTATAAAAAAATACTTATCTTTGTCTCTTGGAAATTATAGGACATGTCATCCTTTCATTTGTCCCTCTCGACACGTTTAATCTAGAATACACGAATTAGCATATTGTTACATGTACAGACAGTGACAACATGCTTTACATTTTCAAATGGATTCTGACGTGCTTTAAGAGACACAGGATCTCACACTTTTTTTTAACTTCCAACAAACTCACAGGCCTTAAGAAACACAGTAAGAGTAAATTCCAAGCAGTATATAAACAAACACTCACTTTTTTTTATAATAATTACAAATGAATACATACATGTAGTATACAAGTGACTCATCTTTTTTGTCTACAGAAAGAAACAAACCTCATAGGATGCAATAATGCAAAAAACAATGAGAAAGAGGCTACTTACCTCAATCTTCACTCTTACCTCAAAAACAACAAAATAAAAAATAAAAAAATGACAAAACTAGTGACATTAATTCTGTCTCTATAATAAACTAAATTCTATGTACCTGGCACTGGAATAATCTTTTATGAATCTGTCCAGCTTTGCAAGCCAGGTTTTTTCCTCACAAAATACAACTGACAGCATCTCTTCACCTCACTACCCTACACACACATATATTCATCATCTTCCTTTTTCATAAAGGTAATCATGATGGACACAACCCACAAAAATTTGGGCCCACTTGGACAAACAAAATAATCATACTGATTTTTTTTTTTGGTTAAAATTTGATGTTATGCATGCAATTTGGTTTCTTGTGTTTGTGTTGTAGAGCACTGCTCATGTATGCTTGGTTTGGTTTGCAGCATGTTGATCACCTACAATATAACAAATCTGCATTTAAGATAAATACATGTTAGAATATGGGAATAATCTATAAGCTGCTTCAAATGACGGACTTTCGCGATTTCAGTCGATACAGAAGTTGTAACAGTGATTGCGGTCGTCGGTGTGTAAATTAATGACAATTTGTTTTTTATCATAAAAACAGTATCAGTATCGGCATCTTCCAATACTGATTTGTCGTGTCCGTTTATTAGCAGTAATCAAACAGTTATCATACAAGCTATAAAACATTTTCATTAAGTTATTCCGGAGAACTTAAGGAAATAAGCGGAAATGCATATATGCATATGTCATAACTTCTAACAATTTTAATCATGTGTGTTTATGTCGGTAAATAAATTAAATAAGTTATTCCAAAACATACGCAAAATAATATACGCGACGTCAGAAAGAGTTAGCAAAATTTACCTATCATATCTTTGGTAGAGTTGAACATGTAGACTTTTTTACACGGCAAGATCTCCTGTGTTCTTGACTCTGAGTTCAACATTCCTCAGATCGCGTAGATGTTGTAAAATTTCTTGTAGAAGATCTAACCCTTTATCGCCTTTTCTCAATGAACCGATACAATGCTTTAGAAACTCTCTATCTGCCTCCAACACCTGTAGTCTCTCATAAACATGATCCACTTCCTCTTCTAAACCAACCTTTTTCTTATCCAAATTTGCCTTTTCAGCCGAAATATTTTGCAACTGAGAAAAATCTAATTCATTTTCATTTTCATCTCCACTCAACTCTATATCTTCTGTTTCTGTACTGATTGCATCAAAAAGTGGAAGAAGCCTCTTAGCTTTTATGGCTGTGATTTTCCTCCCTTGATGCGGCTTTCCATTTCCGTTTACAAATCCATTTACCTGACCTTGGTGATCATCATGATCATGATCGCCATCGTGATATCCGTTTCCGTTCTCTTCACGAAGATGTTCTATCGATGTATTATCATCATCAAAGCAGTGGTCTTCTTCATAATTCAAGATAATTAGTTTTTCTTCCAATACTTTAAGCTGTTCGAGTATCGATAACCTCTCTTCCTCAAAACTTGATAATGATTCCTCCAAATATAAGACAGCTTCTACCGGAGTGTTCTGGTTGCTGCTGCATTCTTGATGATTGCCGTGAAAACCATTTTCTTCCTTTGTTTCTTGGTTGAAATCAATGGACAATCCGTCACTATCCTCAGCGTTACTACAAGAAAGAGACGAAGTTCTGCTTCTGATGCTACTATCTCTTCTCGATAACATCATCTTTTCTCGTACCTCATATTCATGAACCTTTTTTCTATACACTTCAAGCTCCTTTTCCACCTCATGCTTCTCTTTTTCCCTCTTTAACATAAGATCATTCAGAAGCTGCATAGCCTCTTGATCGTACTCGGATTGTTCGTCCATCATTCGTTGATACTGCAAAGCTTCCATCTGCATCGCTGCTTTCTCTTCTTGAAGCCTATTAATCATTGCCATCGTTTGATTGGCTGCTACGGCAGACGCATTTCTTTCTTCTTCTAGTTCTGCGTATAAAGTTTTCAAAGCCTTCCTTTCTGATTTCAACGCTGATTTTAACTTCTCAAGCGTCACCTCACCGCATTCTATGTCGCTTATTACACTTCCATCCAATGAATCTTCTGTTCCTGATTCTTTCCTTTCAAGAAAAAGTAGTTTCTTGTGTAGTTGATGAAGATTCTCAAGAGACGTTGGTGTGTCGGAAAACTTTTCTTCTTCGTTCTCATTAAGCTCAAAAGATGATGGAATATGGTTACTTGATGTTGGCATTCTCACTTCAAGTGACATGGTGTTAAACTCTACAAACTCTTCTTCGCCTTTGTCATGACCTAATTACATATTGAAAATTTTGGTATATGAAAATAAATTCAGCTTATGTCATTAGAAAGTTCTAAGCATAATTCTAAATTGCAGCAGCAGAAAAATGTTTTAGAAGTCTCCGCAATAACATCAGAGGTGGAATTGAGTTAGTATCAGCTTCATTTGCCCCGCAATTTCAAGGTTTGCGATTGCAACCACAATCTAGAACTATGGTTCTATGCATGGTTTAAAATTGCGGTTGCAGTCACAGAAGCGGCTGCAGCTGTTGGTTCGTGAATTTTGATTGGGAGGTGCTTGAAATATACACTTGAGAGACACTTAAAGTTAAGATTTTTCATTACATCAAAAGAAATTGAGTTTTGGATTTCTAAGATTTTGAACATAGGCGAAGTTGTTTGATGGGGTTCCTAGTGTGGTCGCACGCGTGATTTTAAATCACACTGCAATTGTAGTCCAATGTGGTTGTGGAGGCTACCGCATCAGCAATACTGCGGATGCAGTGGCAGACCGCAATTTAAAACCATGGTTCTAAGAAATCGAGGCTTACCACTATCATGTTGAACATGAAATCTGACTGAGCTAGTAGATGAATCGTCTTGCATTCTTTGATTTGTTTCGAAAAGCATATCTTGGCCTTGATACTCCTCCACATGTTCTTGATCAGGAATTTCAGTCCCAATTGATACTTCTGCTTCATATTCCTCACTTTGAGTTTGTGATGCATCTTCAGAAGCTGCAACAATAAAGAAAGTACATTAGACCAATGATTTCCTATAAAGAATCACAAAAACAAAACATAAAAAATGAGTCAAATTGTTTTGAAGGAAAACAATAATCACCTAGAGAAACATATGAACCTAGTTCTCCATCTCCATGCATCATTCTCTCCATGTTTACTTCAACTTCAACATTATCATCCTTGCTCAAGTCTTCATCTGTTTGAGCGAATCTCACATCTTGATAATTCTGCTCCAAATTTTGTTCTACTTGTAACCCTGATTCAACCTCATTCACCCTGTAGAATTTTTTCTTCTCTTGACATGAAAATTCTGCCACAATATCACCCGAAACGTGCCAATTCTCAATTAACGGCTCAGCTTCTGCATCAGTGTTATTCACATCGAAGTCGAGAATAAAATCTTCATTATCTCTAAACCCTTCATCCAACCCCTTGTTATATCTACTTTGATTTCCATTTTCTGTGGCACCGGAATCAACCAATTCAACAGGAATCAATCTACAATCATCACCATGAATGAAAAAATCAAGATGTTTCGTTTGAATTTCCTCAATTTTCTCAATTTTCTCAATTTTCTCAACTTCAACACCACTCAGATCACAAACTTCATCAACATCATCATCATCCTTAGGCTTTGGAACAATCAATTTCAACCTTTCCTCTTCCGCCGTTTCCTTCCCTTTCTCTAAACCAATTTCAAGCTTGTACAGATCATCAACCATAGTTTCCTTGACACCATCACAAACAGAACAACCACAATTCTCCTCAACCTCAAACAACAAATGAACTCCACTTTTTTCTTCAATCTTGTCTTGATTTTCATGATGAACAACTGAAAAATCTGATCTGCTCTGATCTAAACGACGATCATCTTCTGAAACAAACACATCTCCTTTGATCAAATTCACCTTCTCTGAGTTCTGTTCATACTCCAAATCTTCCAAAATGTTCACAGAAGGGTTAACCACAATGCAAGGAGGGTAAAATCTGTTATCAAAGTTAACAGCACAGCAAGAACACCTTAAACCCTCTTCATCTTTCTCAACAACCTTCCCATCACCACCTTCAATCCTATCTATCTCCTTCATCCATGGAAAAAAATCAATACTTTGAGACAACTCAACATAATTCGGTTTCGACAAAAACGAAACTGAAAGTGAACAATCCTCACACATACCATCTAATTCAGCAAGTTTATGATGATTTGAACAGAAGCCAAGTTTTGAAATCTCAACAGCATGAGCTTCACACACAAGATCTCTACAAGGGTTCATGTTTTTTCCGGACTCTAAGATATGATCAATTCTAGTACACCACATGCAGGGTCTTTTGAGACCAAAATAATCAGCAAACTTTATGATCAAATATGAAAAAAGAGAATTTAGGAGGAGAAAGATTATGAGAATCCATTCGAGGATTGCGTAGACAAGAACAAGGGTGATTTTGTTGGTGTTTCTGTGTAACATGGTTGCAAACTTGTTGGCGGCCATGGTTGGTTGATTCCTCTGTATTTTTTTTTTCTATGTACAAAAGAAAAAGAGTAAAGGATTATAGAGTTTTCAGACAAGATGTCAAAACTGTATTTTGGTGAGAGAGAGAGAGAGAGAGAGAGAGAGAGAGAGAGAAAGATAGAGTAGATCAAAAGGAGAGAGAGAGAGAGAGAGAGAGAGAGAGAGAGAGAGAGAGAGAGAGATGTTTTATTTAGACTTAGAGGGAAAAAGTAATGTTCTTGAGTCAAAACAAATTAAAGAATGTAAATTTCTTTTCAAGCAATATTAATGAAATGTTTTTCTTTTTGAGAAATTTAGAAATTTTTCTTTAAAAATTTAGAAATACTCTGGTAAAAATGTGAAAATTTTAGATCATTTGATAATTATTAAGAAAAAGTATTTGTTAAAGATAGAGTTCACAAAGAGTTTATATTTAATGATATTATTTTATTTTATAAAATAATTTTTAAAGATGAGTTAGGTATAATCATATTTATTAACATTTAAACATAATCTCATTTAAAATCAGATGGACCAACTGCTATAAATTTCTGCTGGATCATCTACAATTTATTTTCTACATTTTAGATGTTCAATCCTGAACGTTAAAACGTGTATTAAGAATATCACATCAGATAATATATGATGTGAATGTTGGATTAAACTTGATACACATAAATGTTAGGTGACCTGTATCGGTAAGTTTGTGATACTATAATAGAATTATAGTTTGATTTAACTCAACCTTATAAAATTAAATTATAAGATAAGAATTGTCCCTATGTATTAAGAGCGTGTTTAGAGCATTTATTATCTACTTGATCCTCATAATATACTGCATCACATTCAAGATTAGACAAGACTGTTTTATCTTTTGAATGAGACAAAAATAATTGTAGAGATGTAGAATTTATTCTGTAATGATTTTGATATTTTTGATTCTTATGTCTTCAAAATTATTTTTTCTTAAAGTTACAATTTATAATTTTTTATTTAAATATAATATTTATTTATTATTTAACTTACTTTTACATAATATATCTAAATATAAATTATTTTATATCAAATATATTTTTAACAAAAATTAACAAAAATCAGTCTTCTTTAAATTAATTCTCATCAGGACAAAACCAAAAGCAAAAAAAAAATAATAATAATAATAATAAAACATTTTTCTTTTATAATGACTGCCTCATGTGGATTATTAGTATATTGGAAATAAAGTTGTTTGTATGAAATGAGTTTCTTGTTTCAAGGTGTAAGAATTTTGTGTGGACAAAAATGTTACTTTTGAGAAGCTTGCCAGCTCCACTTTAGATTTTGTATTGGAGGCAGGAAATGACATGGGCCCACCTAACCAGACACATGAGCTGGTGGGACCGGTCTCAAAGTGAGGTGTGGGACCGATTACGGCTGCAAAGATGCTTGAGTTCATTATGTGGGTATGCTTCCAAATAAACTTTGTATTTTTATACTAATATCAAATTATATAATATAGGCTCCTTCCAACTAATAGCTTATGCAATAAACTCAATTTTATGTTTTACAAAATACATGCTCTTTTCGAAATAATATAATCACAAAATTTATATATAACTATTAAATTTTGAGTTTGAATTAGGCGATCATGTCACATTTAACTATGTCAGTTTTTACTCATTAAATTAAAAAAATCAAATATACGAAGGTGTATTCGAAATTTCGATATGAGTTTGAATGTATGTCGATTTTTAAATTTAATGATTTAAATCAAATTAATTTATAAATTATTTAAATCTATTTATTTATGAATATATCTAATCCAATTTATATAGTATTTTTTCCATATTAAATTTTTGAACTTTTCAAATCAAAAACTCATTAATTTAACCGTTAACGTGACATTAATAATTTTTTTTTTATTTTAGTGAAATATAAAATTAATATAGTACTATAAATCATAATGGTTTATAGTATTAAAAGAACAATGGTTTAATTGTGTGTTATATGTGTGGAGGTTCTAATACTTGTAAATATTATGGTCAGAATATATTCTACATTAAAATATAATTTGAGAGTTGCCGAATTGTTAGCTTCTGGTGGTAGAATATGAAGAACACTTGCTAAGTGATGTCTGGCAAAAACTCTGAAGTTGAAGGTCTCAGTCTCAGAAGAAACAACATTATTGTCTCTACATTTAGTGAATGTAAATTGACATGTGGTATCATTCAGAGTTTGTGATAAAGCTGAAGTTGTTTATACTACAGAAAGCAAGCTGTATTGTCAAATCAGTTTGTCAGCTAGAGTCTACATATTGCAAGGCTCAAGAAAAGTTGAGATGTTTTATGGATATCTACTCTCAACGGCTCTATTAGTACAAAATCTCTTGAAGACTCAAAGGTTAAACGTGTTACACATGGGATCAAGATCTTGTGGTGTATCTATCTTCAACGGCTTTTGTATTATGGAGTAACAACAAAAACTCTTGATCAAATTACCTCTTTAACGGCTAATTTCTGAAAAGGCTATAAATATGGCCGAAGGTTCAAATTGAATCTTTAGCAATGATCAAGCAGAAGAAAGAATAACAAGATCAACAATTATCAACTCATTGTATATGCAGATTTTTCTGATGTATGTTGTAATTGTAAAAGTCTTAAGATTTCTTACACATTGAATATCTTAGAAATTTTGAGAACTGTAAGTCTTTGTTATGGTGATCACATATACCTCTGATATTTGTATTATGTACCCATTATTCTCTATTCTGTTGAACTTATTTAATAATTTAGATAAAAAATCTTATATTATTGAAATACAAGTAAAAAAGTTTCGAACTAAAATTTATAATACTATATTAATTTTATATTTCGGTAAAAATATATACATTACACAAATATCAACTGACTTAATTTAACGAGACTATTAACCGATCAGATAATCCAAAAACATCGTGTTATGTTATGTGATTCCAAAAAAACATCATGTTATGTTATGTGATTCCAACAAAGATGAATTTGACATTCATGTTATGTTATGTGGCTCCAACAAGGATGAATTTGGCATTTTGGTTAGGGGTTACACCGCCACCACCGACTTATTGAAATGGCTCCTCTTGTTTTCTAAAATAGTGGCATGAAAAAAGCAAATATTATTCCCATACGTTACTCACATTCACATGTACTTTCCCTAAATAATATCCACATTTTCATGTATCTTTTATGAAAAGGAATCTATACCTAGCATTGATCAACATTGTGCTTTGGTTTGGATCTCCAAATTTGCTTTTGCTTTAGTCAAGTCTAGGCACATAAGTTTTTGTGTCTTGTTTGGCCCTACTAGGGTTGTTATAATTGTGGGGAGATACCTCCCACACTCACATATAATTAACCTATATTGGGTTGCTAATATCATCATTATTTAGTATGTATATGCCAGCTCAAAAGAGATTAAAGAGAAATATCAATGATGATGGTAATATTTGAATACAAAAAACATAGGAACATTCAAAAGTTACCAAAAATTTCGATTCTAAATTATGGTTTATTAAGCTAGAAAATAAGATGGTACTATTAGGTTTTTCTCCACTTACATGAAAAATAAGACTTCTACACATTATTAAAAACAAAAATTACAAGTTGTATATGACACACATAATTAACTTACATTTAGAAGAAAAAAATTATTTTATAATTTAATTTTTATTTCATAATTTTTATGAAGCATGCTATGTATGTGTCACATGTAACTTGCACTTCAATTTTTTTCCTAAGCATACAAGTCATATTTGGTGTATACGGCTTGCAAATGTTATTTATTTATAAATATATAAACAATGATTGTAATTTTATAAGTGATTTGTATCATTTTTTAATACTCTTTTAACTTTTTTTTAACATAAAAAAACTCTTTATACTTATTGGTCCGTTTTAGAATTGTATGAAATTTCGAAAAGTTAAATTCACGGTAAATTATGGTGGTTTAAAGTTTTTGATACGATGAAATAAGAGTTGACATGCAAGGTTAGCACTCCAACTCTCAAATCATTGCGAAAGTGAAATTGAATTTGAATGAAAATGAATGATATTTGGAGAATGATGTGTCTTCTCCTTTAAATATGATAGATGGTTGGCAACTCTGTGTGTGGGATGCAGCTAACCGTTAGATTGACTCTAGGAGATTAGTATGATAATTTTGTGAAGGATATTCATTAATGTGGTGGGAAAATGAGATTACTTATTGAGCCTTGCAGCTGGCCCACAACAAGCAAAAATATTATTTTCGGAAGAATTTCTTCTGAGATTTATATCGTCTCCACAGGGATCAGTGTGAGGGAAAGAATGTCATTCGACAATCTCTACGTCTCTAAGCTTGAGTTTAAATGGTTTGGGATAAAAATTCAAAAGGAAAAACATAAAACAAAAAAATAAATACATTCTTAAGAAATGAGAAAACTCGTCAGGAGTTGTATTTCGTTCCACCCATCATGTACTAAAAAATATATGGATCAAATGCACGCAACCTAAATCGCTTGTCAATATCATCATGTATCGCTCACAACAGAGGTTATGTCTAACGCAAAGTCAAGAGATCAACTGTATCGTCTCATCGGTGATGTCTCACACAACTATACAACACGGAGCATTAAGAATCGATACCCACGTGAATATTAGTCCTAAGTCTATGTCTAGAGTTTAGAATCTAATAGATGTTCATCTTAGATCGAGTTCGAACCGTATATGTCTATAGCAATCCATACCCATTAAGTAAAAAATCAAGATAATCATCGATAAAGAGTTGTAAAAGAGATTTTATACAAAGATCCATAAATATACATACGATCAAGATAAACTTACATACAAAACCCCAACAATTGAAAAATACATAGAGAGGAAGGAAGGAGAACACAAATCTCACGGTCTGTCAACTCCGATTGAAGTGGATTCGACTCCAGATCGTCAAGATGCACCCTCCAATGTTGTTTCTAAGATAAATCTACTCAAGAATTTGTTTGATGAAGTTGGGGTATAAAGTTCCCAAATAACATAACCTAAAAAATGCTGAAAAATCACTTAAATAGGCAAAAATAGGTTCCAGTGTTCGCCTAGCGAAGTCCCGTTCGCACAACGAACTTATGCCTCATTTTCTACTGCCAAAATAGTGTTTTTTAACGCGTTTTTGAAATTCCTGTTTGCACTGCGAACTTTTGTTCGCTTAGCGAACATGACAACAAAGCCAACACTTGTTTTGACCATAACTTTTAAACCGTAACTCTGTTTTACACGCGGTTGGAAAGTGTAGGTATCATTGCTTATATACCTACAAAAATTAGAGAAAAGCAATTAAACTCAATCATATTTACATGATACGCAATATATACATTATAACGTAAACTATACAACATATGCACAAAAATTGAGGTTTATTGATTGAATTAAACCAATAAGTGCCAATTATTTACACTCAAAATCAATATAATTTAGCACTTATCAATTTTCCATTTATTTTATATTTTTTATGCCGATTTACTCCATCATTTTAAAATAATTTTAAACTCTGATTTTTGCAATGGTTTTGAATTTAACCAACATTTTTCAAACCCACACAATTCACTCACTCTTATATTTGGAGTCACATGTCCAACAAATGGCAGCAGAGCCTAACTCCTTTTTAAAGACTAATCATCTCAAGAGGATAAGGATTTCAAACATTTCTTCTAACAAGAGGACTTTCATAAACATACTTCCACCATTCAATGGTGATAGCTTTTATTTATGGAAACTTATATTTAAAGTGTTCATTGAATGTCTTGATTTAAAATTGTGGGAAACGATAATCATTGGTTCTTTTATCTCTACTCACTATGTCAATTGTGAAGTAGTAGATAAAGCTAATTTCCTTTATATCGAAGAAGACATGAGAAAGCTCAAAATTGATTTCAAAACCAAAACTTTTTTATTATGTCTTTGAGTGAAAATTAATTTATTTATGTCCTTAATTGTAATTCTTCCAAGGAAGTGTGGGGCACTCTTGAGATGATCTATCGAGACTCTCAGAGTATCAAATAAGAGACAATGAACACACGAGTCCAAGAAGGTGAAACACCAAATGAATTTGAAAATTATCTTCATAGATGGTGTTAAACCATTGAAAACCTTGGAGGACGTGTTAGAACTTTCGTGACTAAAAAATATTTAAGAATTAAGAATTGGAATTAGAAACCTGATCTAATCCTTAAATCGAGAGATGGGAGTGTTTATGATTTTCAGGAAAAACCTATGAAGGAAGAAATCATCGAGAAATTTAACGATTTGATTCAACTATTGAAAGATGAAGGAATGAGTCCGTGAAACTTAGAAGAATCTTTAAAAGCTTCATCAAATTCTTTTGAAGAGGAAATTTTAACTCTAGTAATGTCTTTTGAAAGAACAATCTTGGTGGATGAACGCTCCTTGAAAGATTCATCATCCGATAACAAAGTGTTATCTCAAATTTTCTACACAAGCATTAATTATAAAAAAAAGTGATAAGGATCATGTGATAATGGGTTTAGTGTCAAAAAATCAAAATGGTCAGTTATGATCATGGAGATCTCGATGAATTTAATTTATTGAGAAGTAGTACCAACTTTGGTTGAATTGCAATTAGTCAAAGACCGGGGAGTTTATTGGTTTTGAAGTTTAGTGAAATTTAGAGTACTTAGTTTGTCTATTCTTTACGCAGTCAAATAAGGTGTAAGTAGATAAGATCAAACGGTTATTTGATGACACGTGGGACTGTGTCAAAGGAGAAAGCTACATGAAGACGAAGACGTCGCATATTTTGCTTACTCGATCATTGTAGACGGTTAATTTAGGACTAGTATATGAGTAAGTGTTTACTTATGTTTTGGGGGTCCGCAATTGTACACAAAATTATGTAAAAATCAAAGTATCCATGTGTTTGTGAGAAAAGAGTCAAGAATGTACGTATATGTGTTCTATTTTACAAAATAAAGTTTTTACATTCAAGTCATTCACTGCACTAAATTTAGTTTCAATTATTCTTTTAAGTTTTCCTTGCATTTTGATTTTGATGTCAAGATTTGCTTAAAACTTATGATTCAAACAAATATGTCCTTGGTTCTTTTCGAGTTTAATCCCTTAAGTGAAATGAAACTTGTTTTTGTTTACCAAATTTCACAGTAAACAATTTGGCACGCCTTGTGGGACCCTTTTTGTGTGAATTTATACCTTTTTACTTTTTAAAATTGTTTTGCAAATTTCTTTGTTTAAGAAACTTCTCAAATTGTAAGTGTGTGTCGAATTGAGGAGTGATAATATAACCCAAAAAAGAAGTTAGAAAACCAACAAGGAGATATGTTAGGATAATGGTTACTCCCAAAAACAACAACAATGGAGAACAACCACCTAATAGCACAAGAGCGAGCACGGTCATTACGAGTTTGACTGAGCTAGTTGCCTTTATTGCTAGCACGACGACCATACCATCAAAAACGGTTATGTCATCAATTGCACATGAAGGGAAAATATTTTCCCCCTTAAAATACAAAGTCACCCTGTGACTCCCATACCTACCATGGCAAGTGACTTTAGGCCTTTTGCCACAAGTTTCACAATGTATATGCCTGGGCGCGAGCAGCCTTATGGTATGCCAATATCAATGATGGAAAACTTACATACAAACCCTTCAACATTTGTTGACAATTCTCCGAGTGCATATTCATCACTATTGGTGTATGGATCGACCATATGTGACCTTTTTCGAATCATACAACCCCAACTAGGGATAGGGTTTGGTTCCTAAGCAATGCCATCATTCACTATATATTTTGTGATGGCGATTAGAGAGCAAATGGACCAAAGTAACCATGATATGGTTAATACACTTACTCAACAAATGGGTAGTATATTTAACCCATTGATTCAAAGTAAGAATCAAAGTTACCAACAATTAGCAACTCAAATGAATCGAATCGTTGAATTCTTTGGCGCGCAATTTCGACCCATTGCATAACCTCAACTGGCCCTTCCAATTCGAAATGAAGGAATAATCCTTGAGGAGAACAAAATGAATTAGAGGCAAAAATTTGTGCCCCATGTAGTCGAACAAGAAAGGCCTATAGAATTCGAACGCCCTCCCCCCTCCCATTTTAGTAGTTAATCAAAATCAGGACGCTGACCAAGTGGTTCAATAGGTCCGACAAGATACTCAAAAGGATAATGGTGCAGAATGGTGTGAGCATGGGTCTATAAAGGCCAAATTACACATCTCCCTTATTATAGATTAAACTTCGAATGGGAGGGAAAATCCCCAAGTTCACCTAATTTGTTGGTGATACTAATGAGTCCACAGTCGAACATATCACTCGATATTTGATTGGAGCGGTGGACATAGCAAATAATGAAAACTTAAGGATGAGATATTTTCCTAGTTCTCTTACAAAAAAAACACCTTTACATGGTTTACAACCCTCCCTGTGCATTCTATTAATGATTGGACTCATTTAGAAAGGTTGTTCCATGGAAAATTTTATATGGGACAATATAAGATCAGTCTAAAGGAGTTAACAAGTGTGAAGTGAAAGTTCGCTGAATCAATTGACGATTACCTTAACAGGTTCTAATATTGAAAATAAGGTGTTTTACTTAAGTGCCCAAACACGAACTAGTTGAAATGGTCGTGGGGAGTTTAGGTTATTTTATTAGAAAGAAGTTATATACACAATATCTAAGGGATATGGCCCAATTAGTGGAAAGAGTTTGACAATTCGAACAGTTGAAGCCTGAGAAAGCCAGAGTAAACAAAAGTAAGAAGGAATGAGTGACTTACATCGATATAGAAGACAATAACCTGATGTTAGATGTCAAATATAACCATGTCGAAGAAAACGAGGTTGATGTTGCTAAGTTAAAGCCAGGATCCCTATATGTGTGTAAAATTCTTACACCAGCAAATGGGAAGAACCCTTCTGAACCTGAACCAAATGTGACAAAAATCTTTGATTTGTTAGTTGTAGATGGCAAAATTTTAGGTTACATGGTGCAAAAGTGTCACCATTAGAACAAAGAAAGAAAAGAGGTTTTTGTAAATAACATAATTTTTTAGGGCATAAAACCTCACAGCATTTTCTTTTCAGGGTTCTTTGAACGATGGAAGGCTGAAATTTGTAAAGGGAAAAGCACCCCTCAAGATAGATTCTGACCCTCTGCATGTCGAAGATGCCAATTATGTCGAACCTATGGAAATTAACATGGTCGAGATCACTGAGGATTTCGACATGGAAGCTAAGGATGAGGCTCTCGAAGGAAATGAGAACTAGATAAAGGATGTCTACCCCAAAGTTGGAGAGGGTTTGCTCAATTTCCTGTAGCGATGCAAGGTTGAGGATTTGGAGGTAATGTTATGTCCCAGGTGCAGCATGGTATTCGATAAAAGGGATGCAAAGAAAGTGGAGAGTGCTCAACAAGCACAAAGAAAGGAAAACTGGAGGCGGAATAAGCCTAAGTTCTATTTCGACAAGAGGGGGTCCCTCAGAGAATATAGCAGTCTTCTATCCACCAAAAGGGAAAGCCTGAAACCTATGTGCCAACATCTAATGATCCCCAAGGGAGATGGATGAGGCTTTCTGGTAAGGAGCATTATGGAAACCAGAAGTGGAGAAATTTCAAAATGGTTAGAGGATCTTCGCTGACGTATCGAGAAAATTTTCAAGTATCAGAGAGGTGCTCGTACAGCCCTAGCAACTACAAAGGGAATCTGATGTTGAGGACTCAGTGGAGAACATTTCAAAGGAAAAAGAAAATTGAGAAAAATCTATTGAGTCAAGTAATAACAAATCATACCAAAGTCTAGTGAGTGACCATATCAAGAAACCAGTTGGGAGATAGTTGTTTTCCCCCACACCATTCAATTCGAAGGGGAAGGCAAAGGTAGAGGCACCATCTAAGAAAGATGAGTTGGTAAGTGATAATTTTGACTCGGGATTGGAGGATGATTTTGATGTGATATATAATGTGGTACCGGTGCTTCCAAGAGAGTACGACTATATAACGGAGGTGTCTGAACTAGCGGGTTATAAGGAGGGGGGAATGGCAAGGCAACCTGTGTGCTACTTTGCAATGGGAAATGGTTGTATCGAAGAACATAATGCATTCTTTGAATGGCCATATGAAGGAATGAATAGTAACTTAAAGCCTCTTTTCATAATAGCTAAGGTCAAAAACACTATAGTTAATAAGATTTTGGTCAATGAAGAGGCTGCTATTAACCTGATGCCCCATTTTTTGATAAGAAAAATAGGAAAATATGACACTTACTTGAGACCATACAATATGGTCTTGTCTAATCATGAAGCAAAAATTAGGCATACGATGGGCGTTATTCAGGTAGATGTCATAGTTGGATCGATAACTCGATCTACTATTTTCATGGTTTTTGTATCGAAAGCAAGCTATAATCTGCTGCTTGGTCAGGAGTGGATTCATGATGTAGGATTTTTAACTTTTTCGCTCCATCAAAGGATAGAAATTTGGAGAGAGGATGGAATTATGGAAAACGTGGAAGCAGATCAAGGGTATTTCATGGCGGAGGTTACAAAAGGAACTTTGACAAAAATTTAGATAATATCGCACCTTGCATGGTAGAGTTTAATCATGTAAACAAGAATTTAACTTTTATTTTAATCCCTTAATTGAAAATAAACTTATTTTTGTTTACCAAATTTCACAGTAAACACAGAGAAACTTCATCAAGAAATTCGCTTCAATCAATGAAGAAGCTGAAAGAGCTTCATCCAGCTGAATCTTTGAAAGAAGTAATGAGGAAGGTGTCTCAACAAGAAATGTCTTTAGAGACTCAAAATTAAGAATAATTCTTGTAGAATCAACTTCTAGAAGATGTCATTTATATCTAGTATCCGATGAAGAAGAAGAACATATTTGCTTGAAATTCTCTAACGAAAAAGATGGTTGTGAGGTAATGACTCTATCTTACAATCAATTATTTAAATTAAATTATAAGTTAATCAAGGAACATGATAAGATGGAAAATATCAACTTAGATCTTAAAGATTATATTGAGTTTCTAGAGAATTGCAATGAAACGTTAAGGTATGAAACGACTAACATTATAAGCCAATCTAATAAGTGTGAAACTTGTGTCACAATGAAAAAGGAAGTGGAAGATTTGCATAAAATCATAAGTAAATTTATTAAAGGAAAATAAAACCTAGATTTGATTCTATCAAATCAAAGTCATTCCTTGAATGTAACTATATTAGGGTCTAAATCAAGTAGATCACAAAGTAAAGGCTTTAATAAGGGGAAATTAAATCGCACTATCTATAAATGCACTTTCTATAATAATCTTGGAAACTTAGAGTTATTTTCTATGAAAAAATAAGAAGGTATAAAAGGAAAAACTCTAGACCTCTCAGAGATATTGATGACCCAAGACCAAAAAACATTTTCTACCAAAGGTGAAAACCTGATTTATTTTGGAGGAATGCATTGCAGCTTTAATGGATCATTGATGCATATTAAATAAAGTTGTGGAAAACAAGTTTTATACCTTGGGTATACAAGAGAAAGTCTTTTCTGATGAAGTTTGTTGAATTTTAATGCTTATGATCAAAGTAAGTTCCTTGATGGTGTATTTCAACAAACGTGATCAAACTGTTCCCGTCGAGGGTGTCTCTTGACTATTGTGGTGATACTGGTGATCATTTACCTCTTAGTAGGTTGAGATGATAAATTTGTAGTGGATTTATCATTCTCGTGGTTTGAACCAACTCTTGTGTCAAATGATTCGCAGAGAAGGATTTATAATGATGGTTAGTCGTTCCCTCGAAAGGGGGAGTTTTTTAAAGTTAACTTGAAGTTTAATATAGTACACTTTTTAGAGGTTGAAAAATCGAAAGACTCTGATTAACCTTCTAAATAAGTAGTTTATTAATTGCTTAGTCAAATTAAAATTATTTTTTGCAGACCCTTGAATGAGTTTTTCAAGCATTTTTTAAGGAAGAGGTGCAGTCTGGATGTAAAGAGGGTGCCAAAAGCAATCTTTCAAAGTCAACACTCAAACCAAGTCCCAAAAGACTGAGAAGGAAGAAATCAAAGAAAATAATCAATTAGCCTAATCAATTATGCTGCATATACATTCAAGTTTCAAGCTAAATTAGATTGTATCTTTGCCTTAAAGATGATGAAATCAGGGCATTAATAAAGAACACAAAAAATCTTCATATTTAGCATAAAATAATTGATTATCCTCTCAAAGTAATCGACCATCACATATATTCTGGAACTTTTTGCTTCCAATTTTTTTTGGGTCGAATCATCATAAATTTTATGAAGTTTTTACACACTCAAATAATAAGAACCAACACTATAAATAAGTACTCCTATTCCCTTATTTTGCATCATTTATTTTTCTCTTCTTCTTGTGTTTTATTTGTTCTTACTCTTTTATGTGTGTCATAATACTATTTTAGTACACCAAAATCATCATCATGGCACCATAGAGATTAATATTCCCTTCATCTACATGTATCTTTAATTATTTTCATCCCAAGAACAAGAAGGAAGATTCTTTCAAGAATTTGAAAATAGGGTGATAATGTACGTTCGTACCTTAGATGCGGGTGTGTTTCAAGAGTGTGAGTTCTTTAAGACTCTTGAAGAATCAAACTAGGTTTTTATCTACAACTTTTCAATAAATTTATATTCATCCTTGGTCAAGATTTTCTATTCAAATCTCTACTTCACAGATGGAATTATTTATTCTAATGTTAGAAAGCATAAAAATATCTTTACCATTGGAAGAATTTCTTGAAGTTTTAGATCTACCATGTGTCAGTCCTCTCTTAAAACCAGATAAATCGGAGGAAGGTGACAACTACATCTATATGAGTGTTTCTTCCCCCTTTCTATTAGATATGAATTCTCATATATTTTCTGTGTTCACCGTAGGCTTGGCGCACCTAGATATCTGTCTCATTCATTATGTGACAAACCATATTATTTTCCCAATTAAGAGAAACTTTAGTCATTTAGCCATATACACATTATAGTTACTTTCTAACAAAGTTAAGACAAATTGGGCAAGTGCAATGATCTAACACATATTGGAGAGCCAAAAAGAAAGGATTGTGCCTGCCATATGATGATGTGATCACGAATATCATGACACATGTTGGGTTTATCTTTGAAGGAGAAGAATTTAAGATGTAACAATAATAAGAGAGGCATCATTATTGTTGATATGGTTCAAAATTTTAATGGAGAGATATTTCAAAATTCACCAAAAGTAAAGAAATATTCGGAATAAAAACATACATCAACATCTCCTCCTCGACAAGAAACCCCAGTAACTCTGGAATATTTTGAGTATGATAACCCTAAAACACCCTCAGTTGAAACTCTACTCAAGGACATCATTAAGATACCGAAGGGGGTTCTTAAGAAGATCAACTTGTTGGCTCATCACTTTGTTAAGACATAAAATATCTACCTCTTGGATTGTCACTGATGATGATGAGAATATTGAATAGTATTATCACTTATGTGTTTAGTTTTAGTTTTAAGTGTGTTTGATTCTCTAATTTTTCCCTCTTTTGTTCTTTAAGTTCCCTTTTCTAGTAAATCGTGTTTGATATATGTGAACTATGTGCTTGCTTGCTTAACATTCTTTTCTAGACAATTTTTCCATCCTTTTTTATTATTCCAAAAGGAGGGAAGTATACTCTTAAGGGAAGTAGAGTATACTCTCTACTCATTTGAAGGGGAGTTTAACCACTTTAAATTATACCCTTTCAATTTCATCTTTTACCACCTCACTGAGTGATGCATTATCATCATAAAAAAAAAGGAGAATATGGATCTATGTGTTTACAATTATTGTCAAGGTGATCCAAAGTGGTGAAGTTTGTTGATAGCAAAACTGCAATCAACTGTTTGGTTTTGGAGATGATAACACCTGATATCAAACAATGTCTTGTGAAGTCTTTATCTATTGAAGATAGCTCAAGTGGTCAAAGTTGTTCAAGATGTTTTTTCAAGATACAGTTTGGAAGATGCTTTTGAAGATAAATTCATTTCCTTGAAGTTAACACTGTGTTCAAATGACATTCAAGTGACGACTTCAGTTACAAGGTTTGTCGGTGCCTTGATATCTCAACTCTCTGATAATTATAAATCAACTTGTAGATATCTCAAGCCTCATCAATATATAAGATTTAAAGTTCTTGTATGATGCTAAAGTCAAAGGTAATGATGTCAATACTTGAAGTTTCAATGTTGTGAAAGAGAGGAACTATGAAAGTTCGTCTGGTCATTTTAGTATGAGAGACCAGTGTCTTGTAAAGTCACAAGAGGACTTCGAGATTAATAAGGAAAAATCACACACACAAACATATTTACCAACACACACACGCGCGCACAAATCTTTGAGAAGTCTCTCTTATTTTGTTTAAACCACCTGAAAATGTTTTTAAAACCTATCTAATTAATTAGAGAACTGGCATATTAGTTTGAAGAAATTTTATAATTGAATAATCAATTATCCCTAAAACTCTAATTTACTACTTTCAATTTTTAATGTCTATAATTGATTTGGAGAGTCATTTAATGATTAGTAACAACTAAACGTTAAAACCTTCTATTTGTGACTTGAAAAATAGATTTTTCATTGGTAATAATTGATTTCCCTAATCAATTATGGCAGTCAATTTGCCCATGGAATATTTCCAAATGAAAACCACATTTTAACTTATAAATAGGTAACCTCTCTATCATTTCAAATAACTCAGAAAACAATCTTTGATCCTACCTTCCTATGCTCTCTTCTTTTTATATAACACTCTCATTTTTCTCACTTATATTTTCCATTAGTACTTTGAGAGTTTTCTTGTGCTTAGTGAGGATTATTGTTATAGGATAGGTAATAATTGTAATTTACCAAAAGTGTATTATATCTTGGGAAAAGCTTTCTTCTATAAGAAGTTGTTTGTTTGTGAGCTAAACAGTAAAATCTCATGTTTGGTATGAAAGAGTGTCTTAGGAAGTCTATGTTTGGTTCATGAGTTTTTCCTTGAAGGAAATTTGTCTTTTGGTTTGTAAAGATCAATAATTTAAATTATCACAATGGTTCTTGATCTTAGTCTTGTGTAAAATTGTTATCTGTTTGAGATTAGCACATGTAAAATACTAACTTGGTTCCTGAGTTCAACCTAGTGTAAACGATCTGTTGGTTCGATCTTAGAATGTATAAAATCTCATCTCAAATCAAGTCATCCCGTGTAAAATCTAAGGCTCAGTTCTGAGGATAGACAACATAAATCTCCATCTGGGTTCGAAGGATAGCCAACATAAAACTCCATCTTGGTTCGAGACCAACCTGTGCAAAATCTTTGCTTTGTTTGTTGTTGGTTGAAAGTTAGCCATTAAACTTCAATTAATTGGGAACATCCTATTGAAAGCTCTCAAAATAGTGGAAACTCTCAAGAAGAATTCTTACAGACATGAGTAGGCCAAGTCAGGTTGAAACTGTATAAATTTCTCGTGTCTTTCTTCCTTCCTTACCTCTTTTACTTTATTTTATTTCTGTTAGTGTTCCTTCCATTTTTTTTCTTTTTGGGGCATATTTATTCATTTTTTTTAAAAATGATTTTAAACTCGGATTTTCACAATGATTTTGAATTTAACCAATGTTTTTCAAACCCACACAATTTATCCCCCCTATTGTGTTTGGAGTCACTTGTCTAACAATTATTTAATTTATTATGTAAATTTAATGAAGAATGAGGAATCTATGCAGACATTAAGGAAGGAGATCTGCATGACTACTGCTTCAGTCAAAATTCCAAACACTCTTTCTGTTAGAGAAGCATCTAC
The DNA here is from genome assembly GCA_963859935.3 of Lathyrus sativus. NCBI lineage: Eukaryota > Viridiplantae > Streptophyta > Magnoliopsida > Fabales > Fabaceae > Lathyrus > Lathyrus sativus. Next base: position 619,674,740 of record OZ012741.1, read on the forward strand.
CTTGGGCACGTGGGTTTTCCCCGCACCCTCCCTTGCACCTAGTTAAATCGGTTTTTCCCCACTAATTTCTGGGCGGGGCGGTCAGATTTGGCGTGGGGCAAATTTTTTCCAATTCAATATTAGGTTGACTTTAACACACCTTTCAAGAAATTTCTCTAAATTTTCCAAACAATTTGCAAAACAAAATCCATAAACAGAAAAGTCATCCATGAAGACTTCCATAATGTCCTTTAGGAAGTCAAAAAATACTGACATCATACATCACTAAAATGTAGGAGGCGCATTACATAGTCCAAAAGGAATTCGCTTGTAGGAAAATGTTCCATAATGACAAGTTAATGTTGTCTTCTCTTGATCACTTGGATGAATAGAGGTTTGAAAGAAAACCCCAAATATTCATCTAAATATGGGAATGTTTTACTAAGTGCTCTAGCATTTAGTCAATAAACTAAAGCGGGAAGTGATCTTTCCTTGTGGCTTTGCTTAACTTTCTATAATTTATACACAACCTCCACCACGTTACAATTCTTGTAGCAACTGATTCATCCTTATCATTTTTATTCATTATTATTCTCATTTTCTTGGGTATTACTTGGACAGGACTGGCCCACTTGTTGTTTGAGATTGTGTATATTACCCCCATTATTTATGAGTTTTAATACCATTTTTTAACCACCTCTCTCATGTTGGGTTTTAGCCTTCTCTAATGATATTTAGAGGACTTATAGTCCATATCTAGAAGAGTTTTATTCATACATAGAGAGGGGTTGATTCTTTTCAAATTTTCGATGGTGTACCATATCGCTTTCGACTATCTTTTTAGATAGTTAACAATTGTTCAATCTCAGTTTTTCCTAATTCAGCATTTATGATGACTTGATGGCTTAACTCCTCGTCTAAAAAACCATATCTGAGAGTTTGGGAGAGTGGTTTCAGTTTTAACTTTAGCTTTTCCTAGATTTTTGTATGTGGTATGAGTATTTCTAGTCATTAGTCTTGAATACTAGAACCTTTATTCAGCAGGATTCATATGATATAGCTTCATATTTTTCTTAAGGGTGGCACTTCTAATCAGACACACTTTTAACCCATCGACCAGAAATGGTTGGGATGAATATTCTCAACACATTTCTCTATTAGATCAACTTGGTAACATGAATCACCAATAGTTGTGTTTTTCATGAATTTGGACAAGATGAATTCTATTTTCTCATCATCTATCTTGAAATTAAGTTTCCCTCTTTCCACATCAATTATGGCACCAATAATGGCTAAAAAAATGTCTACCTAAGAGGATTGGGATATGAGAATCCTTGTCTATGTCAGTGAATATGAATTCGATAGATATGTACAATTGACTGATCCTACTTGGGACATCTCCCAATATTCCTACTTGGTATTTCACAGACCTATCGACTAGTTTTAAGGACATTTTGTAGGTTTAACCTCACCAAGATCCATTCTTTCAGATATAGATAGGGGCATCAAGCTGACACTTGACCTAAGATCGTACATGGCTCTATCTATGCTAATATTATGACGTGGGGGATTGAGAAACTTCTTGGGTCTTTCAATTTTGGGGCTAGTTTATTCTAGATGGTATAAATACATTCTTCAATGAACGCCATTGTTCCATTCACATCAAGCTTGTTATTATTAGACAATATTTCCTTTAAAAATTTGGCATACGAGGGAATCTCAGATAGAGTCTCGGTAAATGAGATGTTAACATTGAGCTTCTTCAGTAGCTCTACGAATTTCTTAAATTGCTCCTTAATATTGGCTTTGATGAATCTTTGTGGGGATGGGATTGGGGGTTTATAAGGAGGAAGAGCTACATAGGGCTCTTATTTTTCTTCCTCGACAACAACCTCCTTCACATGTGGTGTCAGACCACTTTCTCGAGCTTTTCTTTCATCATTTTTCTTATTAGTGGGTTCAATTTTTTTACCGCTTTGCTGCATGACAACATTTGTCTTCCCTTTCGGGTCTGGTTTAGGTTGTCCCTGAAAAGTTCCAGTTATAGAAGATGTTGACGCTAATTTTTGTGCTACCAGAGACGTTTGAGTTTCTAGCATTTTATTATGGGTAGCCATAGTGTCAACTTTAAACACAAGTTGTATAAGTACTTAATTAGCACGAAGGATTTGATATTTAAAATCCTCATTTTCACGGATTTGATTCACGACAATGTTTTCCATCAGCATTTCAAGATTTGACTTTCAAGGAACAATACAACATTCTATCCTTAGAAAACAAGCGGGGTAGTTGGAACTATAAGATTGACTATAAACTGAGGGGAAGTAATTTTGTATGAGAAATTTGGGTGATTTCTCCATCCAGGATTGTAAGTGTTAGAATATTGATTTTCCTATTGGGCATAATTCACCTTATCTGGGGTGGGTTTATTTACTACCATCATTTGACAGCTACTCCATAAATTTCACAATTTGGAGAGGCAATAGTTATAGGGTTTATGCTTAAAATATCTATCATTTGGTATAAGGCATCCACCTTAGCATTTATATGGTCAAAGGCACTAACTTCATATAGTCCACCTTTCTGTGGGGCTTTTTCGATAGGATCATGTTTGTTTCCTCACTAGTAGTGGCTCTGCTTAATGTCCTAAATAAGGGAATAAGTATCATCGTATGGTTTATTCATAAGGGCATATCCTGCAACAACATCTAGGGTCCTTCTCTTTGAGTAGTGAAGACAATTGTAGAAAGTATGGACTATGAGCCATTTTTCCAGCCCATGGTGCAAACATCTTCTCATTATTATTTTTAATTGCTCTCATTCTTCAAAGAGAGATTCTCCATCATTCTTCCTAAAGTAGGTAATTTGGTTCCTTAGTTATGTTGTTTTACTCTACGAAAAATATCTAGCTATGAATTCAGTTTTGAGTTCATTCCATGTCTTTATGGAATTCGATGGCATGAACTGCATTCATGCTCTAGCTTTATCCCTTAAAGAAAATGGGAAAAGTATCAATAAAATAGCGACCAAGTTGAATTTTTTACATTTAAAAGGTTCGTAAAATTCGACAAAAACAGACATATGCAAATTATGTCATCTGTTTGCACACCAGAAAAATCATTTTATTGTACAATGGACAACAGTGAGGGCTTCAACTCGAAATTGTTAGCCTTTATGGTGGTATGAAATATACCCATACATGGTTCTTCATTTGAGGGAACAACATACTCTTTTAGATTATGATTAGCATTTTCATCCATCGCTTCAGGTCTTTGTTGGTGTAATCAGTGTCTTTCACGGAGACAACATTCAACTTCATTTATCGGTTCAACAAGGTTCGCTAAACTTCGGGTTCTTTGCTTACAATAGAAAATGAGAAAATTACATAAAAATAAGTAAAAATAGAAAAATGTCTTAGTCTAGACAGTGAAGCAATAATATAATAATATAAAAAATATGGTCCCCGATAACGACGCAAAATACTTAACACACCCAAGCATACAACTATATCAAAGTAATAAACAAGAGTATCATTCCTTAGAGACCAATTTTTTAGTACCGAGTTCTATTAAGTCTTTGTTTATCTAAGACGATCAATGATTTGGTCTTGGAATGTTGATTTTATTTTAGAAATAAAAATATTAAAAGCAAGGCTTAGGGTCAATGATTCATATCTATAACAAATTCATGCAGACTTCGATTTATCATGAAAAAAGGAATTCAATTTGTAGATAAATAGAAAATAATGGACAATACATACTTTTGCCAGCATGTTGTCCTATTCTAAGAAAATAATCTACCTACTTTTGTCAATGTAGCATATTTGTTCATAATCAATTTTAAGCACAACTATGAAAAATGAGACTTTCTCAATCGAGTTTGAGACACTTTGTCGCCTTAACTCGGTTGTCCGGTGTTTCCTATTTTGATACCAAATCACACCCTTTCAGGATCTAAATGGTATCTATTTTTCCTTTACTTTTGTAAATACTTGTACGTTAAAAATCAGAAACACCATAACAAGCTTTATAAATTTTCTCGTAATGAAATGATCAGAAATCTATATGAGGTATGTCACAAGACAATCCTCGTTACCCTAAGCCCTTAGAAAATTACTCATACATAACCAAATTGAAAGCATTAATAACAATGGTTAAAGACATAAACATGGTAAAGTGTTAAAGAAACAAAATGAAAACATGTATTAAAGTGAATTTTAGAGTAACAGATGCTCTGAGGAGACTTTTACAAACCATTAACAACTTGGGAATTTTGTACAAAATGAAAAATACAGAAAAGTGGAAATTGCATAAAACTAAAGTAAGATAAAATCTTGTTTATTTTTTATTTGTTACACAGACTTATATAGGTCTCTAGCAGGGCCGACCCAAGGGTAAGGTGACCCAAGCAAGGCCTTTAGGCCTCAAAAATCTTTAATTTGGTCATAAATATCTTAAATGGCATATTTCTTACCTAAAATCTCATTATTGAGTTGGTAGAATAGAGCCCCCCTCCCCTCCAATATCTTTTAGGTAATTGGTTCAACTCTTGTCATATACAAAATTTGATTTGATTTATTTATTTTGAAGGCTTCATTTTAAAATTTTCTTTAGGTCTCTAAGCGGGTTGGGTCGTCCCTGGTCTCTAGGGCAATAATTAGTACTGAAATGACTTAAACATAAAGCTAAATGCTTGGGAAACCAAGAGACTTTGAAAGGAAACAAAATACCACCAAAAGTCACCATAAGTGTGGGGAAATTAGAGTTGTAACCCATAATTATAGGCAGACCGTAACTTTTGTTGGACTCAAAATAGAAATCCCCTTTAGGAGGAATGATCGTAACACCTTGTTACGGTGAACCGTAATTTTCTCTACTTCTTTTCTCTGATTGTCGGTAACATTTTCCATGTCTTTAAGGTGATTAGATCATGGACTAAACATAAAAATTTGATAGCAAACCAAATAAAACAAGAAGAAAAACTATAAAAAAAAACTATTAAAAATAATTAATTAAAACGATGAAAATACTGTTGATCATGAGAGAACTTGATGTAACTCCAAATTTAAAAAATTAACTATGATAAATTTGAATGTTTAACTATATTCCCTTATTTATTTATTTTTCAATATTTATTGTTAGAGTAGTATGGGAAATGCATTATTGTGAATTTGTTACTAGCATGTGAACTGTTTTTTTTTTCTTTTCTGTTAATAGTTTGTTAGGTAGTTAGCATAACAAATCTATCATTGTATAGTGTATATAAGACCTCATGGCATTGCATTGGAAAGTTAAGTTGAATGAGATAAAACAAATATCAATGCAGATGAAACTCTCTCTCTCTCTCTCTCTCTGCACTTTCACAATTCTATTATAATATCAAAAGTGGTTCAGATCTGAACCACAGTTCGACTTCAACCCAATCTCATCTTCATCTTCTTCCTCAAAAGGAAAACCTTCACTCTGCACATCAATGGTGGACTCTTCAAATCAAAACTCATCCACATAAAATTAAGAACAGTTGCAAAACACTTTACCAAGCTTCTTCACACCAAACTCCAACAACACGGTCTAAAGCTCTCCATTCAGCTCAAAGATAAAAACTATCTTATATGGAATCAGCAGGTCGAAGTTGCAACTCTTACTCATAAGATGCACTGATTTTTTGTTAATCCTTAAATTCATGTGAAGTTCAAGATAGATCAAGATCGGTTACTCAACAACATCTCTAAAGAGTACGAATCTTGAATCGTTCAAGACCAAGCTTTGTTCATATGGCTCCTATCCACCATATCCGAGTCAGTACTTCTGCAAGTGCTTTCGTGCAAAAATTCTTACAAGTTTTTTAATGCTCAAATGCGAGCTAGGTTTTGTCAGCTAAAAGTGAATTGAAATCCACCAAGAAGGGGAATCGACCAATCACTGAATTCGTGCTCAAAATCAAAGTTATTGCAAGTTCTCTTCTTGCAGTTGGAGACACAATATCTGAGCAGGACCAAATTGATTCAATCCTAAATGGACTACCAGAAGAATATAATCCCTTTGTGATCCAGATGTATGGTAGTATTGAGCCTCTCTCACTATATGATGTTGAAGCTCTCTTGTATGTACAAGAAGCTCAACTGCAAAAATTCAGGCAAGAACTAGTTGTAGCACAAGTCTCAGCTAATGTAGCTCATATTGGTCATGGAACAGGTAGCTCACATGAAAACCTCAACAATGCCAGAGGGAGAGGGAGAGCTTACAGAGGCAGAGGTCGATATGCTCAAGGAAGCAGGCCATAATGTCAACTTTGTGGGAAGCCTGTCCATGTTGCTTTAAATTTTTGGCACAGGTATGATGAGTCCTTCAGCCCTCATAACACTCAGCCAGAGAATAATGAGTTTCATAGTAACAAAGAATCCAAAAGGGAAGCTACAAGTTCAGGTTCTCAAGTAATGGTCATGACTGGTATCACAACTCCACCAACTGCTTACACTCAAGAGTATTCACTACCAACTGAACTTGATTCTCAGACTTGGTTTGTTGATTTATGTGCTTCTCATCACCTTACTCTCTTTGAACATTGTTTGCAAGATATAAAAACATATAGAGGCAAATGTCAAGTTCATGTTGGTAATGGCCAAAGATTACATATTAAACACATTGGTACGACATATGTCAATCATAAGCTTTTTCTTGGTGATATTTTACATGTACTTGCTATCACCAAGAATCTGTTATCAGTCTCTAAGTTTTCTCATGATAATCATGTTATGTTTGAATTACATCCTAAAAAATGCCTTGTTAAATGTCAGGGTTCTAAGGAAGTTCTTCTTGAAGGGTTTCTTGAATCCAATGGTCTTTACTGCTTCCCTAATCTTACAGTCAATCCTGCCAGGTCTATTGTTGATGCTACAAGTCACCCTTTTTCTTCAAGTCATAATTTTTATTCTGTTGTCTCAAGTACTAGTAGTTTAGTTGATTCTGATGTACAATGGTACTTAAGACTAGGACATGCCAATTTTGATTCTGTCAAAAGTATTCTTACACTGTGTAATATACCAAGTCATAATAAAAATTCTCTTGTATTTTGTAAATCTTGCTGATTAGGGAAGTCACATAGATTACATGCTCATATGTCCTCAAACACATATGACAACCCATTTGACTTGATTTATACTGACCTATGAGGTCCCTCACCTCTTACATAAGGTTATGGTTTTCAATACTATATTGCCATTGTTGATGCCAAGACTAGGTACACTTGTCTCTACTTACTCAAACAAAAATCTAAAGCCATAAATTCCTTCAAACTATTCTTCAAGTATGTTTAAACTTAATTCAATCTTACCATAAAGTCTGTTTAATCTGACTATGGAGGGGAATTTAAGCCCTTCACTAAATTCCTTCATGAACTTAGGGTCACAAATAAATTGACTTGTCCACACACATCCCACCAAAATGGGTCAATAGAAAGCAAGCATAGGTCTATAGTTGAGGTTGGTCTTACTCTTCTAGCTCATGTCAACCTACCACTGCACTACTGGGGTCATAGCTTCTTAACTGCTACATATCTCATAAACAGGCTGCTTGCAGTTGCTTTGCCTACCTTTAACTCACCTTTTCATGCTTTGTACAACAAAGACCCTGATTATAAGGCTACGAGAGTGTTTGGTTGTTCTTGTTTCCCACTTTTGAGACCATATAATAAGAAAAAACTTGAATTTAGAAGTACAGAGTGTGTGTATTTAGGACCTTCTTCTCAACACAAGGGTTATAAGTGCCTAAGTTCAACAGGTAGAATCTACATATCTAAAGATGTGACCTTTAATAAGCAGAGTTTTGCATACCTCTCTCTATTTTCTGACAAACCAAGCTCATATATCCAATCATTCTCTCTCCATTTTCCTACTGACCAAAGGTTCCAACCTATGAATACACCTTTAACTGAGTCACATCAGCCTGTTTCTAGTCAACTCACCTACCACTGTGGCTCCCCCTGTCCATCAAAATGACTTGTCACAAAGTGAACCTTTCTCTCCATCATATAATCATGATCAGGTTTCTCATACTCCCTTAAATTCTTTGCATAGTGGGTCTGTTAAATCTTCCAACACTAGCCTACAAATATCTAACAATGATACTTTCATATCTCCCTATATTCAAAGCCTGCAATAGGCCCACTCTCCTCCAAAAAATAATCACCCCATGTTGACTAGGGAAAAATAGGTCACTCCAAACCAAAGGTCTTTTTAGCTCACATAGAGCCCACAAGTGTGAAATAGGCTCTGTCACAACTAGAATGGGCTCATGCAATGCAAATTGAGTATAATGCACTCATGGCCAACCACACATGGACTCTCACAACACTACCTCCTCATAGGCAAGCAGTGGGCTATAAATGGGAATTTAAAGTGAAAAAAACCCTGATGGAAGTGTAAATAAATACAAGATCAGGTTAGTTGCAAAAGGTTTCCATCAACAACAAGGTTTTAACTTCAATGAGACATTCTCACCTGTTGTGAAACCAACTACCATCAGAGTTATTCTTAGCCTAGCTCTCACTTACAAATGGGACACCCAACAAATAGATGTCAACAATGAATTCTTGAATGACACTCTTCAAGAAGAAGTATACATGACACAACCACCAGGCTTCACTCATCAAAATAAGGAATTGGTATGCAAACTTCATAAAGCCCTATATGGGCTTAAACAAGCCCCTAAGGCCTGGTATGACAAGATTACTCAAGCTCTGCTATCATTTGGCTTCATTCACTTAAGGTGTGGCCACTTTCTATTTGTGTATTCTAAACAAGGTACTACGCTATATGCCCTGGTTTATGTTGATGATATCCTTTTAACTGGGTCGTCCTCACAACTTGTCAATGACTTAATCACTAAGCTTCACAAAGCATTTGCCTTGAACAGGCTTGGAAATCCTGAATACTTTTTGGGCATATAATTTGCCCCTTAATAAAATGGATCTCTTGTAGCAACTCAAGCAAAGTACATCAGAGATCTTTTTGACAGAGCCAAAATGGTCAATGTCAATGGTGTGCCAACATCCATGTTGAGTACCTGCAAACTGAGTAAGAGTGGTTCCCCTACATTCTCTGACTCTCATTTGTATAGGTCTATTGTTGGAGCCTTCCAATATGTTACTTTAACCAGACCTGACGTTGCCTATAGAGTGAATAAGGCATGTCAATTTATGTCAGCTCCATTGGATACTCATTGGGCAGTAGTTCGCAGAATTCTTCGCTATCTAAGTGGTACTATCTCCCATGGTCTGATGTGTTCTTCTTCCTCCTCAACTCAGAAGTTCTCTCTAAGAGCATGTAGTGATTCAGATTGGGTGAGTGATCTAGATGATAGGAGATCCACATCAAGCTATATATTCTTTAGTCATAATATTGTTGCTTGGAGCTCTAAGAATCAATCTCTTGTGGCTAGGTCAAGTACAAAAGCTGAATACCGTGCTCTAGCTCACACTACTTCTGAGCTGTTGTGGCTGGAATCTCTTCTCACTAAACTTCAAGTTCCATTTTATCCCCCCACTCTACTTTGTGACAACTTGAGTGCAGTCATTTTATCTCACAATCCGGCCTTGCATGCTCGCACCAAACACATTGAACTTGATATCCACTTTGTAAGAGAAAGAGTTGTTGCAAAAAAACTTGCTATCCAACATGTTCCGGCCTTTGCTTAGCTAGCAGACACATTAACAAAACCACTAGGGACTGCGGCCTTCCAAGGGTTGAGAAGCAAGCTCAAAGTGGTTTCATTCAAACCTCCTTGATCTTGAGGGGGAGTGTTAGAATAGTATGGACAATGCATTATTGTGAATATGTTACTAGCATGTGAATTGTTATTTTTCTATAAGAGTTTGTTAGGTAGTTAGCATAACAAACTCTATCATTGTATAGTGTATATAAGACCTCATGGCACTGCATTAGAAAGTTAAATTAAATGAGATAAAACAAATATCAATGTAGATAAAACACTCTCTCTCTCTCTTCGCATACTTTCACAATTCTATTATTTATTGACTTAAACTTCAATTAAAACATTATTTTTTTATTTTTCAATATTTATTGACTTAAACTTCAATTAAAACATTATAATATAATCCTCAAAATCAGTCTTTAATACCAATTTTTTTATACAAAAGTTGATTCTAAAACAAAACTAGAGCCCAAAAAACATCAATGTTTCATAATTAGAACACTGACATATGGTTTAGAATATTAGTGAAATAAATTTAATATAAAAAACAATTGATTAAGAACATATATGCAAGAGATTAGGCTAATATCAGCCCACTGATTGTTAAAAGTCTAAATTGTGGGCCAAATAATAGCATTATTGAAAATTTCAAATTTGGCGACTTTCCGCTAAAAATAAAGTGCATTTGTTTGAAATTTGAATCGCTTGCGTTGATATAAAGACATCAACCAGCAAAATTTAAATCACAAGATATTAATATATTAAAATAAATGAAATTATTTTTTGCTTAACCTTTCATCGAATCATACAAAAACACCTTTCCATTTCAAATGATAACTATAATTAAAACCTTTCATCAAGATAGAGTCATTTAAATTAATTAGATTTTACGTCTACTTTTTATTGTTGGGGAGAAGGTGGGTTTACAAAAATATAATATTAATAAAATACATGGTACAGTGTAAGTGCTTTAATTAGTATTAGATGTATAATAAAGCATTAATGTCCTTGTCCTATTATATAGATGAGATAAACAAGGGTGTTGGTTGGAATGTCAAAATCTATGATTCAACAAGAATGAAGAAAAATATTCTTTTCAAGATAAAACTAATCACGTTTTAGAATAAATGAAATTTATCATACTTTACTATAAAAAATAGTTTTATATTTAGCCCCTTAAATATACCAACTAATGTTTGATTGGTTGTATCATGATAATTTAATACCAACTAATGTTTGATTGGTTGTATCATGATAATTTAATACCAACTAATGTTTGATTGTTTAAACATACTACAAAAATAAGTTACAACTTAATTTTTTTTAAAATTTAGTATTATTGTTAAATATTAAAATAAAAATTAGATCAACAATTATAATAAATTAACTATAATATAATTTTTATAAAAATCATACACTAAATAAATATTTGATACTTGATTAAATTGATTTATTTTTAACATAAAAATGAAAATAATTATATTATGCTAGCTATAATTATTTCACAATTTTGTTACGTTTTTTAGGGTATTAGTTGTTTAAGGAACTGTTAGAACATATACATGACATATATTTCCTCTCTAATCAATTAGTTAAATTTTTGTGTCTAATTAATTAATTTTCATTTAATTTTTTAATATCTAAAATAAAAATAAGAGAAATATAATATACAATTTATATTATTAGAAAAAATAAATTAATGATAAATTTTATATATCTTTTTTTAAATGAATTACTAAAAGACCGTTGATTATACTATCTAACATTTATTCTTGGTCAGCAACTTTGTTAAGAAAAATAGATCAAGCTTATAGGAACTATATCTAGATTTGGGATATCCACAACAGAAGTTATTCATGGTCTTTTGGAAGAAGATCGGCCGACCTTTTTTTAATGGGAGGCTTGGTCTTCAGTATTTGGCGAGATTGAAGAGATTGAATGAGGCAACAAATCTCAAGCTTATGTGGAATTTGAGGACAATCATGAAGTATTGTACGATTCTTCTTAGGAATCAGGTCACCAAAAGTAGCAGAGTCATAAATTATCACATTTACTCTACGATTTGGACTAGTATCAAGTCTAAATTCACAGTTCTATACAACAAGTCTAGTTGGTCTCTCGGTAATAGTAAGGATACTAGATTTTAGACCGATTATTGGTGCGACCAACCACTTCTTCTCATTACCTCTAGGGACTTTCTCAGTTCAAAAGGTATCAACATAAACTATTTTGTTTCTGAGTTCATAGTTGATGGTCATTGGTGTTTACCGGATGCTTGGACAGAATGATTCCCAACTTTGGTTGTCTTGTTTCCCGCTGAGCCTTCCAATCATTTCTACCTAGCAGATCAAATGGTTTGGAATAATAATGTGTCGAGGATGTTCAATCTTGAAGATGCTTACACTTTCAAAGAGGGTCAACTCGCCGAATGTCATTGGGCCAAGCTCTTATAGAGTCGTGACATCCCGTATAACAAGTCTATGATGGTATGGAGGCTTGCTCATGATAAAATCCCTATGGAATCGTTGGTCATGTCGAGAGGCATTGTTTTGGCTTCTATTTGTTGTTTGTGCAACTCTAGTGAAGAGAGTGCATATCATATGTTTTTCCAATGTTCACAACTACGGAAAACACATACAATAACGATTGTGAAACACATATAATGATTGTTTCACGTTCGTTGTTAGGTAGCGTGTGATTGTATGTATGATGGTTTCCACAACAGGTGTGTGATCGCGTTATAAGCAAGATAGCACACTATCTATTACAACAGTTATATTAAACAACTATTGTGATATATATTTAGGTCATGGGTTCGAAACTCAATAGCAACAACAATTTATTTAGAAATAATTAACATTTCACCACGGTTACAAAAGATAACCGTTGTGAAAAGTACCATGAGCTTATTATAAAACATGTAGATTGCTTATTTTTCCTTATACCTCACTAAACATATACAACCATAAAACTTGGTGTAGAAGATAATAAGTTGAAAAATAAAATTATTCTTGAAAAACAACTTAAATGAACCACTGTTTTCAAATTGCACTCATACCGTAATTCATCTCTTACTTCTTAACACATAGTATTTGATTCAATGTCCCAAAATTTTCAAAACAACGGTCCATTCTTAATTTATTTTGCAAAGCATCAATATGTTGACTAGTTCTAAATCATCGTCATCGCTATCATCATCATCATCATTTTAATCAATGATGAAGATTTTTATGAAGATAGTGATGAAGATGATTTAATTTCTTAACACATTTGATGTTTTGCAATATAAGTTAATAGAAAATGAATCATTACTTTGAAGAATTTGGGGTAATAAACCACGTTATACGTGTTAAAGAGCAATATAGATGAATTACGAGATGAATGCAATTCGAAAATCTTGTTTAATCTAAGTTGCATTTCAAATATAACTTAATTTTTCAGATTATTATTGTTGTGGATTGATTTCGTCAATAACAAACCAAAATATGAGAAAAAGATTAAGTTTCTTGAACAAACATAAGAAACCCTATTATGTTTTTATAAAAGATAGTGAAGAAGGAAGAACAAGAATTGATTAAAAGTGTTTTACTATTCACTTACTCAATAAGGATTCAAAGATTACAAGTGAATATCAATAATTAACCTCTCTCAACAACCTGAGAGAACTAGTCTATTTATAGTCTATTAAGCTAACTTAGGCTACAAGCTAACTTAATAATTGGGCTTACAAGCAAGACCTAATTTGACATGCTAACTTAAACATAAAGCTAACATATTTCGACAACATGATTGAACAGACTTTGACTCCAACATACACAACTCCTGTCGAACCACGAAACTATCCTTGTTGACACTAGAGTTTGATCCAAATACCATAAATCTCCATTTTGGAATAAACACTACACTAACAAAGGAACAAATTAGTGTTTATCATGCAGCTTTATCAACTGCGTACAGTGGAAAACTTGCTACTCAACAATGTCTTGGTGATCATATCAACAACATTGTCATCAATCAAAACCTTCAGCACTTGGACTTTTCCACGCTCGATTATCTCTTTGACGAAGTACAACCTCACATCAATGTGCTTACTTCACTCATGATAGGTTGAATTCTTTGACGAAGTACAACCTCACATCAATGTGCTTACTTCACTCATGATAGGCTGAATTCTTTGACATGTGTATTGCACTTTGACTATCCCATTTAATAGTGATAACTCGGCCTTGAAGTTTTAGTTCCTTAGAAAAACCTTCAACCTATAGTGCTTCTTTCACAACTTCAGTGAGGGCAATATATTCTGCTTTAGTGGTTGATAAGGAAAACAACCTTCTGAAGTGTCGCTTTCCAACTAATTCCTGTGCCGAACATAGTAAACACTTATCTAGAAATAGATTTTTTGGAATCCATACAACCTACATAATCAGAGTTGACGAATCCTTCGATTTTGACTTCGCTATTATCATCATAGGTCCACCATAAATCAGGACTTTCCTCAGTGATCCATTGATGTACCTAAAAATCCACTTTAATGCTTTTTAGTGCGCCTTTCCAAGATTGGCCATATATCTACTTACAAGGCTCACTCGGTACGCTATGTCTAGCACTGTACAAACCATATCATGCATCAAAGAACCTACTATACTAGTATATGGAATGTTATTCATATAGGCTCTTTCAACTTTAGTACTAGGACTTTGAGTCAAACTCAGCTTGTACTGAGGATTAGTCGGTGTTAGAACAAACTTTGAATTTGACGTACCAAACTTGTCGAGGATTTTCTTCAGGTATGCCTCTTGAGATAATCATAATATTGAATGCTTTCTATCTCTTCGGATGTTAATCCCAAGAATTCTGAAGGTAGCTCCCAAATCTTTCATCTCGAACTCCTTATCAAGTTCAGCCTTCACCTTCATAATATCTTCAATATTGTTGCTTGCTATGAGGATGTCATCCACATAAAGGACCAAAATAGCAAGTGAACTTCTAGGCCATAATCTGAAGTAAACACAGTAGTTGAACTGACTCCTAGTGAAACCAATGTATGCCATGAACTTGTTGAATCTTCTATTCCTCTTGCACACATAATCTTCCTTTCCCTTTTTTGCATACCCTTCAGACTATCTTCACATCCATCTGCCCAAGTTCTAGGTCAAACTTCGCCACCATGTCTAACAATATTATAATGGATTTATTCTTTACAATAGGTGATAGCACATCATTGAAGTCGATACCTTCTTTCTGAATGAACCCCATAGCAACCAACCTTGCCTTAAAATGCTTCGACATCACTCCTTCGATTCCTTCCTTAAACTTAAATATCCACTTACATCTGACTAACCTGGCCCTTGCAGGTTTCTCAATCAGCTCCTAAGTGTTATTATCATGAAGAGATTTCATCTCAACATCTATAGCTTTCATCCATTCAGTCTTGTCTCGAATCCTCATATCGTTCTTATAGTCTATATGTTCTTCGTCCAGAACATCACTTACAGAGATTAAGGCATTATCTATAAGATTTGCATAGCCAAGTCTCTAAGGTGGCTTGATGACTCTTCTCGACCTATCTCTTTCCAGAAGGTAGTCATTATCAGTCTCCTCAGCTTCGACAGCAACTTCTGCATCTTCTTCGACTTCATTTGAGTCATGCAATTCAACATCATTATGCTCCACCTCAACAAGAATCTCTTCTTTTTCCAACTCTTCTTCAGAGATCTTCAAAATTCGATCAATGTCATCCGTTTTCTTGAAATCCTTCTCAACTTCATTGAAAACTACATCTCGACTTGTGATACACCTCCTGTGACCTAGCTCTAGGCCCCACAACCTATAAGCTTTGACTCCTTCAGGGTATCCAAGGAACATACATCTCAAAGCTCTAAGTTCGACATTGTCTTGTCTAATAAGAGCATGGGCGAAACAACCAAACTCTCTAAGTCTATCGAGACTAGGTAGATGTCCTGACCAGATTTTTTCAAGTGTGTCTTCATTCCCAAGGTTGTCAAGGGACACTTATTTATCAAATATGCTGCAGTTACAACAAATTCCTTCCAAAGTACCTTCTTCAATCTTCTACTTATCAACATGCACCTCACCCTTTCTAGAAGGGTTCGATTAAACCTTTCATCCAAACCATTTTTTCGGGGGAGTCCCTACGGTAGTTATGTGTCTTGCAATACCATACACATCACAATAGCTCTCTAAATCCTCATTGCAAAATTCAAGATCATTATCAGTCCTTAACCTCTTGACCTTCCTGCCAATTTAGTTTTCGACTTGAGTCTTTCAACTTTTGAAATTTTCAAAAGTTTCATCCTTAGTCTTCTGGATGAATACTCATAAATTTTTAGAATAATCATCAACTATGGATATGAAATACTTTGTAGCTGAGTGTGAAGAAGTTCTTGCAAGTCCCCAAAAGATCAGAATTAATGTAATCAAGGGATCCATGTGTTCTTTGTTTACCTTTGTTAAACTTCATTCTACAGGATTTACCAAGTACACAAGGTTCACAAAACTCCAATTTTTTGACCTTGTCACCATACATCAAATTTTGTTTTGATGATTCGACTAGGCCTCTTTCATTGACATGGTCAAGTCTCTTGTGCCATAGCTCAACCTTTGACACAAGTTTTGTGGATGCCGCGTCTTCTTAACTACTTACAACCTCAGCCTCAAGGGTATACAAGCCTTTTTTCCCCACGCCTCTCAAGACTTCCTTCGACTCCTTCATTACTCTTAAGATACTTTGCTCTCCTTTTAAAACATATCATTTCTTGTCGAATTCACCAAGAGAAATCAAATTTCTCTTAAGATCAGGTACATACCTAACATCAATCAATATACTTATTGATTCATCATGATGCTTGAATCTCACGGATCCAATAGTTGTAAATTTTCAAGCTTTGTTGTTTCATAGTAATATTGATCCACCATCTTAATCATACAATTCCTCAAACATGTCTTTGTTTGGAGTCATGTGCCAATTACACCCCGAATCCTTCATCCACTCCTTGCTAGAGTCACTGCTTGAAACCACCAGGACATTAGATGATTCATAACCATTTTGCCCAATGGCTGCATTATTATTATCCTTTCCACCATGATTATTCAGTCGATCAGGGCATACTTTTCTTGTATGACCCTCTTTCTTACAATGATAACACTTAATAGTAGGAGCATTACCACCATAAGAATTCTGTAGAACTTTACCTTTCTTCTTCTCAAACCTACCATCTTTCTTCAACAATTTCCCCTTAACAGACAAACTTTCACCAACAGAAGATGGCTTGTGCTCCTTCCACTTATTCAAATCCTTAGAGTGCAAGGCATATTGAACATCTTTAAAGGTCAATGACTCTCTTCCATACAAGAGAGTTTCTTTGAAGTGAGCATGAGACTTGGGTAAAGAGCACAACAACAACAACACTTGATCTTCACCATCAATCTTGACCTCGATATTTTCAAGATCAAGAATCAACTTATTGAACATATCCAGCTGCTCAGCCAAGACTTTGTCTTCACTTATCTTGAATAAATACAAAACTTGCTTCAGGTAGAGACGATTAACCAACAATTTCATCATGTACAAACCTTCAAGTTTTTTCCATACATCAGGTGCAATTTTCTCCTTTGAAACATGCTGGAGAACCTTATCACCAAGGCTTATTACAATGGCATCGTGGGATTTTTCGTCCATCGTTGTCTTTTTTTTCTCCGATATGGCAGCATCCGTCTTCTCTAATCCTTTCAACGTTTCTAATAAACCCTATTGAACAAGAAGGGCTTGCATCTTCAAGCGCCACAAATCAAAATCATTCACATCGATGAATTTCTCAATCTCATACTTTGTTGATGACATCTGCTTCTCCATGCTCACCGTACCAGTCTGTTGTGAATCAATATCATCAAGAACAAATCAAAAATATGAGAAAAAGATTGATTTTCTTGAACAAACACAAGAAACCCTATTAGATTTTACAAAAGATAGAGAAGACGAAAGAAGAAGAATTGGTCAAAATTATTTTACTATTCACTTACTCAATAAGGATTCAAAGATTACAATTGAATACCAACAACTAACCTCTCTTAACAACCTTAGAGAACTAGTCTATTTATAGACTACTAAGCTAACTCGGGCTACAAGCTAACTTAACAATTGAGCTTACAAGCAAGACCCAATTCGACATACTAACTTAAACACAAAGCTAATAGACTTCGACTCCAACATGCACAACTCTTGCCGAACCATGAAATTATCCTTGTTGATACTAAAGTTTGATCCAAATACCAAAATTATTTTCTAAATTACTTTAAATGAATGCATGTTCAAGGAAGGGGGTGAAACAAACAATCTATATACATTATAATAAACTCAACAACAACATATACATAAATAAAATGACAACAAGATACCTTTTATTGAAAATACTTGTGGAATGATTTGAAGTTGATATACTTTGTGCTTCCATGAAGAAAAAGTACAATGCGTATGAAGCTTCCAAAATTGATTCATACTTCTTGTAGTCTTTCTCCATAACAAAAAAAAAGCATTTATGAACCACACCCATAATATGAGTTCTCTTGAAACAGATTTAAAAGTATTAATAGCTTTCAGAATGTTAACCTACTTTGAAAATATAAACTAGTTTTAATATTGTAACATAACAAGCAACAACAACCAGCAGTACATTATTAACCCAATTAGGAAGTAAATCACGCCAGAATAAAAAGCGGCATATTAACATAAATAAGCAGTACACTGTAACATAACAAGCAACAACAACCACAATATAACTAGCATTAACATTGTCACATAACAAGCAACTACAACCAACACTACATTGTTAACCCAAAAAGGAAGTAAATCATGCAACGACAAAAAATAACATGTTAACAACAACTAAGAACAACAAATCAAAAACTTGTCAACGATAAGAACTAACAACAAATCATGTAAAACATAACAAGGCCTTCAATCTTCATGCCTAGTTGAATTCGTGCAGTTCTCAAGGTCTTCATAGTTCTTAAGGTCTTCATCTAATTCATAATCAGTTATATCCAGATTCATAAGGTCATTCATAATAGCTTTAACCTTCATCTTTTCATGGTTAAGATTCTGGAAATGAATCTTCTTATAATCCTTTCCATCAAAAGGTTCAACAACAATAATATCTTCATATTTGCAATTCCAATTTATCCAACCAATTCGTGCTTGTGTTGAAAGTTGCTTTCATTTTTACAATCAACCGAATTTGGGTGGCTAGGAATAAGTTCAAGCATGAAAACTTGAGCCCTAATAAAAGATACTTCATCAATCTTATTCAGAATCAATCAATATTATCCAATAACAATGATATAAACCATTCTTTCATCTTGATTGTGAACTTTGCTTTTTATCAAAGCCTTTGATGTTCAAATTTGTCCGCCTCGTGCTCCTAACATCACATAAGTTCATTGGTCGCCTCTTAATCTGGAGTGGTTTAAGTGTAATTGCAACATAACACTTTGTCCTAATGTTAATGTCAGTGGTTATGGATGAATTTTTAGAAACAACTGTAGAGACTTTTTGCTTCTTATGTTGAGAATTTACACACAGAATCTTCGATAAATGTATATTTGTTTGCTGTTCTGAAAGCAATAGACATCACAAAGTTTTGTGGTTGACGAAAATTTTGGACTGAAACAAATTTCTTAATGGTTTTCAAAGCTTACTCCAACCATAGATTAATTCCTCGTAATCTCAACAATAGATGGGTGGACAATACTAACCCAGCTATATATATATATATATATATATATATATATATATATATATATATATATATATATATATATATATATATATATATATATATATATATATATATATATATATATATATATATATATATATATATATAAAAGAAAATTTTTACGCTGACTTTTTTATAAATACAGATCTCAGCTCAAATTACATGATTATTTTTTATTCTGTCCCTATTCGAATTAGAGGGGATTTCACAAAAAAAAATATATTAGGTAACATTTATTTAAATTTTCTAATTTTTGATGGAATTATATTTGTTCCCTTTTTTCCGCTCTTTTTATTTATAACACCTTTTTCTTTTAATGTTAGGCCCCTGCTAGATGAATATTTTTATGACCCCTTATTTTTATTTTTAAGCACCTCATTTTTTTTTACGAGGTATAAATAACAAGCTCAAAATCTAATTTTTTAAAAACAAAATAATAGTTTTTTTTTTAATTATGTATTTTTTAAAAAAATATTTTGGAAAACTAGTATTTTTTGAAAGATAAAAAAAAATTAATATAACAAAATTTCTATTAAATAATAAAATTGTTTTTTTTTAAATTTAAAAGTCAATTTTTTTTGAAAAGTTTTGATTTTTTTCAAAATGAAAGTCAATTTTCTTTCGAAAATAAAAAATATATATATATATATTATTTTAAAATATAAAATGTTGATTTAAAAAAAAAAATATTTTTTCAAAAATAAAACAAAAACCAATTTTTTTGGAAAATAAAAAAGTTGCATTTTTTTTAAAAAATAAAATGGAAATTATTTTCAATTTTTTAATAAAAAAACAACTTTTTTAAAACATTGGGACCGTGAGACTCTATTTAAATTTTAGTGACCTTTAGTTTAGGGAGCCTATTTATTTTTGGACTCATTTTTTTTAAAAATTTGAACCCTATATATTTTTTAGGTCTTAAAAATTAGGGTACGACCGAATAAATTGACAACTCTATTCATATATTCCAATTTAAAAACATTTAGGGACACAAGAAAGTAAAGAAAAACGCATGTCATGCATACCATAAATACTATTTATTTATCTACTTAATAATTTTGATAGCAACTTTATTATTCTTTAAAAGTTCTAAATTTTTTTACTGTAATTAATACCTTCGTCTTCGAAATCGAATTTGGTTGCGACGACTGTTTTTTAAAGGGTTTTATCGATATTTTATCTTTTTGACCTTTTTAAAAAGGGTTTTTATCGACTTTCAGTATTTTTCACACCGCGACAAAGAAAAATGTGAAAGTAGGCAAGAAGAGATGGAAGGACAAAAGAAAGAAATTCAATCTTTAATCGCCTTCTTAGAGACAATAACATACATTAACTATTTCATCCCATTCTTATTCTTGAATTTAATCAGCATTCCAAACGATGTTTTCACCATAAAAGTCACCATCTACCACGTGTGCTCCTTAATTTGCTTCATGATTGCCATTCACACCACTATGTCCTCCAGCTAGTAATTTGTTTTGTCAAAAGTTCCTCCAATAAAGCCCCCATTAATCGATTTTCTCTCTGTTTCGGTATGCTAATATCAGATATCATATCTGTTTCTGGATTTATTTTTCTTATACTTATTATTGTGAATGTTATTCAGATGAAGTTTGCAACCCGTGTTTTTGGTTATGAGTATATTCACTACTCTTGTTGTGCTTTTCATCCTACTTCCTATTTCGATTGTTGGTGGTGATGTTGTGTATACTCATTCTTGCAAGATTTTCATGGTGATCAATTTAATTAGTAGATATTAATTAATCTTTATTTTAGATGTTTAGTTGTTTTCTTAGTTAGTGTTGTGAGAACTTTATAAGCCAACTTATCCCGTTTGTTACTTTTTCTTCCAAATTATATATATTAACGTATAATAGGAATGTTATTCCTACACCCTCTTTTATACCAAATACATACATCATATACACTGTTTAAAATATATAAAAAAATATGAAAAGTGTAGTTAGTTAATGAAATATAAAAAGTTGGTTAATGAAATGATCAAATTGATTAATAAATGTCTAAATATTAAAAATAATTTTAGTAGTAAACCAAAATTAATTAATAAAAAATAAAAAGTTGGTTAATAAAGTTATAAAATTGATTAATAAACGTCTATATATTAAAAATTTTAACAGTAAACAAAGTTGATCAATAAAATATAAAAAATTAATTAATGAAATTATGAAATTAATTAATCACACAAATTTATATTAGTATCATTTAAGCTTTAAATAAAAAATAAAAAATAATTTTTTTATATATTTTTTTAAAATATGTTATTATAATATTTTACTATTTACCATATTGATAAACAACAAAATACAATATGTAAACGTAAAAACTTAGTATAAGAATAACATTTCTTTTAACATATAAATATAAACTTTCATATTTTAAAAATCTCAGGGTGTAAGTGTAGAAAAAATATTTAATGAAAACAAAAATGGTTATCTAAAAAACGACAACTAAAAAAGAAAGGGAAAAATTATAACATTTTTTATATTAAGAAGAAAAAACTAATATTACTTGTCAAATAAAAAGCAAGTTTGATTATTTAAATTAGAAACGATCAAAAAAATCTTCATTCAACAAGCCACCTAATCTTTCAAATCATAATGAATTTTTCACACAAAGAGGAAGAACCTCTGGAACAACCAAATGACAATGAAACCTTGCTTGGAATTTTCTATATATATTTTTCTTTAGATTTGATTTTTTATTTTTATTTTGGCTATATAGCATCATGGAATTATATGATTTTGACATAATGTCTATACAACATTTCAAAGAGTGAAAGGACATTCAATGGAAATGAAGACTGCTTTCACATTTGATTTGATATTACCTTAACATTTTTTAAAACATAGTTTGAGAATGAATGTCAGATCATTTAGATGGGACAAAATTTCCAAAACAAAATGGAAAATATATATTAGTTTAAATTAATAAGCAAAAAAAATTTTAAAATTAAAATAAAAGGAATTTAAAAATTTAGTGCAATAATTAAAAATTAAATAGAAATCCATAACAACATATTATTAAAACGGAGAAAAATCACCCAATATAAAAAGCAAAATTTAAATTTTATTACGGTGAGGGTCAAAGTACTCTCAAATATACTCCACTAATTTTTAACGGAAACATGTCTTCTTTTATAGTTATGTAAAGATTATTATATATTTCAGTTTCTTAGACTGTCATGTTTTTATTGTTATAGTTTAATGGTTTGAATATGAATATAATTTATCTGAAATTTTAAATTCAAACTTGAATAACTGTATTATCCATTTTCTGCGAGTCTTTATTTGAATATGTGTTAGTTAATAGATCAATAAAAAAATTGTAAAAATTTTACTATCCACATTATAATATGAATAATTAAAACTATCTTTATATATATATATTTCAACGATCATGTAATATGATTCACGAATATATATTGTATTTTTGAGAGTTTTCTTATGTGAAATACGAACTAGGTCACATATCGCAAATCGAATTTGAAACACTCAAAATGGGTGCTCCACATAATTTCTTGTTGATTATTGATATTAGGCAAAGAAAAAAAAATCTATTTTCTCTCAATGATATTGAAAGAGTCTTGAAAAATGTAACTCACAAGATATCATATTCTAGATAATATCTTATATTATATAGGGTTTTATTAACGGTAGATTTTATTATGAGAGTTTGTCCTTTTAAAAAATCATTAAACACATTGGATTAACTTAACATGGTAATGTTATTGTTTAAACCTAAATGAAAAAAGTATATGAAATCCATAAGTTTGTGATTCCAATGTTTCATGAATGAACATTGGCTTATCATGATTACCTCAATATAAATAGTATGTCATTGGGACCAGATAAGTTTTTTTTATTCTCAATGCATATAATCAATAACATATAATATTATTGAAAAACTACATGTTAAAACCAAAGGAAAGAAAAATAACAAAAAGTAAAAAATTTAATGGAAGAGAAATAATACCAGAAAGTTATACAGGTTTGATCAAGAAAACGTACTCATATTTCTAAGAATTATTCTTGAAAGTATCAATTAAACTTGAAAGCTTTTAGAAAGATTTTCTCACGAATCTCCTTATATAAGGAAATGAAGTTTTCAGGCTAACTTTAAACCAAAAAACTAATAAGATTTATAGCGGTTAGTCTCGAAACCAAATAGAGATTTTGCATAGGCTGATCTCGAACCAAGACGGAGTTTTGAGTTGGCTATTCTTTGTATAGAATCGAGATTTTACACAGCATAACGATGAACTGAATTGAGATTTTTACCGGACTGATCTCGAACCTCTTGAGTTTTTACACTAGGCAAAACTAAGAAACCAAGATAGATTTTGACTAGGCTCAATCTCGAAGTGATAAAGCTCTTAACCTGGTTGAGCTCAAGAATTATTATGGATATTTTCACTAGTTGATCTTCACGAATCAAAAAAGAGTTTTTTCTTCAAGACGGAGCTCACAAACCAAATGGAGACTTCCTAAGACAATCCCCCAAATACAAACAAAAACTTTTAACTGGTTTAGCTCAAAAACAAAATATAAACTTCCTATGAAATAATTACTTACACAAGAGAAAAAAAATACACTCTTGATAACTATATGATTTCCCCTTACCCAGAACAAATATTCTCACTTAGACTCAAGAACACTCTCGAAATACTATGACTAAAATATGTGATAAAATATGAGATATTTAGAGAGGTAATAAGAGAAATGAAAAGTAAGATTTTTCACATTTTTTGGATGTGTAAAAGTGATAGAAATACTCTCATTTATATGCTAAAGCATGGTATAAATTTGAAAACAATTCATGGATCAAATGAATGCTCTAATCGATTAGACTAATCAATTAGGCAACCTAAATAATTGATTTCTAAAACCAAAAATGGAAGATTTTGATATAGATTCGTTATATTAAGAGATTACCCCAATCGATTTTAAACTCAACTAAGCATTGATCTAATCGATTAGGTGTATGGTATAATCGATTAAAATATTAGAAAAAGTCTCTCAAACAATTAGACATTCCCCTAATCAACTTACTAGGCCTCAAAAACATTTTTTTGGTAATTTAATTTAAAGATGAGAGGCTTTTCAAGAACTTTTAGTGTGTGTATGTATGATTTATCCATAATGTTTTTAGAAATACCTTGGCTTTACAAGACATTATTCACTCATACGGACATGACCAAATGAGGTTTCACACTTCATCTCTTTCATACTCTAAAACTTGAAGTATTGTCATCATTATTTTTTACTTTAGCAACATACAAGAGCCTTGAATATTTCTAATGAGGCTTGAGATATCTTCATGTTGAATACCATTATTTGAGAGATTGAGAGGTTAAACCACCGATGACCCTTGAAATATAAATCTTCACTTGAAAGTCATTGGACTAAAGTGTTGAATTTAAATAGATGTCTTTATCTAGATTTGGGAGGATAACTTGACCAACCATCTTGTGCATATTTGACCTCTTGATCTATCATCAGTCGTTGCTTGACTTCAAGAGTTGTCATTGTTGTGAATTGATGTCATTAAGAATAAACCAAAGTATGAGAAAAATATTGAGTTTCTTGAACAAACACAAAAAAGCCTATTAGCTTTTACAAAAGATAGAGAAGAAGGAAGAAAAAAACAAGAATTGGTTAAAACTATTTTACTATTCACTTACTCAATAAGGGTTCAGAGATTACAAGTGAATACCAATAATTAACCTCTCTCAACAACCTGAGAGAATTATTCTATTTATTGACTACTAAGATAACTTAGGATACAAGATAACTTAACAATTAGGCTTATATCAAAGGTTCGGTTTGGAGTTTAGCTAGTGTAAAATCTTGGTTCGGTTTGGAAGATATCCAGTTTAAAACTCCACCTTTGGTTCTAGATAAGTCTGTTGAAAATCTCGGTTTAGCCTTGGGACTAACCGCTTGAAGTTCTTATTTAGAAGGAATACTAACCGCTTCAGTCCACTGTTCATTATTACTTTGGAAGTAAACCTGAAACTTTATTTTTCTTGTGTAAGGGGGTTCATAAGCTCAAACTACTAAAAGCTTATAAAGATTATTAGACACTCTCAATATCAAGTCGTGGGGAGAGGAACGAGTCAATTCATCAGACCGAACCTCTGTAAATTCTGGTGTCTTCTATTTTCCCTTAACTTTTTATTTTTCGCATATTTTGTTTCCATTGATTTTCCGTTACTATTAATTAAGCGCTTTCTTAAAATGTTTTTAAACTCTCAAAATGAAAATATTTTTTTACATAACTGATTTTTAAACCCCCCACAATTCACCCCCATCCCCTCATGTGTGTGGAGTCACATTTTTAACAAGTGGTATTGGAGCCTAACTCATGTTCAAAGACTAATAGTCTAAGGAGCAAGATGACTTCCAACAACGTTTCTAACAAGAGATCTTTCATAAACACACATCCACCATTTAATGGTGATAAGTTTGAACTATGGAAAGCGATATTTTAAATTTTTATTCAAAGCATTGATTTAGAATTGTGGGAATCAATAATAAATTATCTGTTTATCCTTACTCACCACATAAATGGAGAAGTAGTAGATAAAACTGATTTCCTTTGGGTCGTAGATGAAAAGAGAAAATTTGAAATTGATTTCAAAACTAAGAATTTTCAAGTAATATCCTTAGATGATATCAAACTTCTTAACGTTTATAATTGTAAATCTTCCAAGAAAATGTTGAATACTCTTGAAATGATATATGAAGTTTCTCCAAGTATCAAACGAGAGGAAATGAACACACAAGGCGAAGAAGATGAAATCTTCATTCGTAAATGTTTATCAAGTTTTATAAAAGTTAGAAATTATATTTGAATGTTTATTACTATCATATATTTAAGAGTTTAGAATTGGATCACAAATCTAACCCAATCATTAAATCAAGAGATATGGATGTTTATGAATTTTAGGATAAATCTAAAAGGGATGAAATTATAGAAAAGTCGAATGAACTAGCTCAACTAATTATATATGAAGGCATAAGTTCAAATTTGAAAGAAACCTCAACAACTTCATCAAACTCCTATAAAACAACTCATGTGGTTTCCTTCTAAAGAACATAATCGATAATTGAACAATCTTTGGAGCATTCAACATCAAATAAAGGAACTTCATTTGTGAGAGGGAATGAAGAATAAGTCTTATCCAGTGGAATTTTCTAAAGAAGCAAATAGAACAAAGCCTCCATAAATCAATAAGAATCAACCTTAGGAAGTACCATCGAAGAAACTTCTTCCAATGAAGAAGATGAAGCTGATTGAAAGTATCACACGAGGAAGACAACCATGAAATAACAAAATTATCTTACAAGAAATTAGTTAAGTTAAGTTCTAAGTTAATAGAGGAAAATGATAAGATCAAAAAGCGTAACTTAGACCTTACTGATTATCTTAAATTTATGGAAAAGAGTAATCAAGAGCTTAAGTTCAAAATTGCTAATATTAGAAACTCAACTATAACATGTGAGACTTGTTTTTCAATGAAAAATGAAGTAACAAACTTGCATGTAACCCTAAGTAAATTTACTAAGGGGGAAATAAAGTCGTGTTTTGATCTTATAAAGTTAAAGGAATTTCTTAAATAAAAGTGGACTAGGATTTAAATTCGATAGAGCACATAGTAAGAAAGTAAATAGGAAGAATTTAAATCAACATGTTTATAAATTCTAACATTGTAATAGATTTAGACACTTAGAGCCTTTTTGTTTCGATAGATTGTAAAGGTTTAAAGGTAGTAACTATAGACCTTCTAGAACCACTAATACACTTGGACACAAGAAAATTTGGGTACCAAAGTTGAAACCCTAATATATTTTGTAAGGTTCCTTTGCAACTTTTATGAAGCCTTAGTGTATATTAAATGAAGTTGTGCATATAAGAAGTATACTCTCGAGTATACAATAGTGTTTCATGTAAAGCTTATGATCCAAGGATGATCGACAATGGCATATATCAACGATGGTGCTCAAAGCAAGGTTTTTTCGTTGAGGATGGTCTCAATGTCTTTTATCCATGGTCAATTAACCTCATAGTAGGTTAAGATGATAAAAGTATGTAGTAGACATATATATCTCATGGTTTACCAACTCTTGTATGTAACAATCTGTAGAGAAGAACATGCCACATTGTGTTGGCAATCCCTTAAAGGGGGAGGTTTTATCAAGGATTCTTGATAGTTGAGGTAGATCACTATTTCAAAAATGAAATATTGAAAAACTCTGGTTAATCCTTAAAATAGTATGTTTAATGTTTTTGCTCATCAATTAATATATTTTTTCCAACCAAATAAATGTGTTTTCTAGTTCTTTCTAGAAAAGGGTGCAAATAAGTTAGGCAGGGGTGCAAAAAGTGTGAAAGCCAAAAAAATCCAATACAAGGCCCAAAAAGCACTAAGGAGGATGATTTGAATAAGCCCAATCAATAGGAGCTTTGAGCCAATTGATTGAAGGACCTTTGCATGCTCATTTTCAAATCCAATATGATTGAAACTCCGTATGAAAGTTAATTAAATCCTCGTATTGATGAAAATTGATCAAGATATTTAGAGACTTGTTGATCCAATCTATTGGAGCCTTAACCAAATCAATTGGGAAGTCACTTTGGAACGATTTGACTGTGGATTTCATTGTGCACAATCAACATGGATTTTGTGCAAGGTTTAGACACTCAAAATCATCAAAGGCTCTGCTATGAATAAGTAACCTCCTTTTATTATACTGCATATCATATTTTCTTATCTTTTTTTTCTTTCTTATGTGAGTTTGTTTATCTTTTCCATAATTATCATCATTGTTACATAAAAAACCACCAATCTGGGGATAGTTCAGCGAGAAAATTATTTTCAATGGCATACTAGAAAGAACTTAAGAAAGGAAAATGATGATCAAAATAAAAGTGATTCAACCATCATTCATGGAAGAATATTCACGAGAAGCTACAAACAGATTATCAAAATATGCCAAAGAGTGTTGAGATAGTTCTTCACTAAGGTACCTAATAAAGTATTTATGAACCTCGTAAAAGAATTATATTCAAATTTGACAATTGTTGGAACATCCCTGAGATCAACCATTAAAGGTTAAAATAAATATCCACAAATATTAATTTGGGAGGATGTTTGAGCTTCCCATCTAAGGAGTCACATACACTTATAGAGCTCTATTAGGTTTTTAAGGGTTCAAGTGATCTATTTCCATATGCTCCTTCGTAATGAACCCTATAGAGAACAAAAAACTTCCCATCAAGGCAAGTTCTGAAACCAAGAGTTCTTGTTATCCACCACCTTCTCACTAGGAACCTCTTTCAAAGGACCGCCAACCTTATGTGGACTGATTTCTGTGACCCCACCAATCCTGAGATGGTGAGACCTCTTGTGAACCATGCTTGTGCCACTTTCATTTTCTAATATTTATCCTCTGATGCTTAAAAGGAAGGGGAAGAAATCTAAACTAGCCCTGCATGCAAGTGTATTCCCTAACAAATGCAAAGAGATTTGGAATCGGGTGTTATTTATATTAGGGGAAGTTATTAACACCCTAAGTATCTATAGTACTCTATAGGAACCTTTTGTACACTTTTTATTATTAATCATTTCATCTACATAAGTTGTCTACTGTTGATTGTGAAATTTTTAACCTATGGGTGATAATGAGAATATGAGATGTTTTTGGGAGTTTTTGTTTTATGAAAGGTACGGGGACCTAAGGGGTTTTATTAAAAGGTGAGTGTGCTCGCTAAGATCTCGCAATCTTATGCCTACGTATTCTCAAAAAGAAATTGAGGAATCAGAGCGTTCGCAGTTCCACCCAACTATGGATGAAATTTGTATCTTGTTCAAAGCCTAAGATGATGAAGCTAAAAGGGTATTTGTGTATCTTGTTCAAAGCTCAAGATATGAAGCTAAAACTCTTGTTGGTTTGAAAGAAAAGACAAATTGTCATTCTTAAGGGAGATATCCCACCTATTCATCACAAACATTTGAGAATGATGTCATAAGGGAAGAAGCTTTGAACTTGGATGTTAAATAATTCTAAGCAATGTCACATCTTCCTTTATAAGTCTTTGCATGCTAATATAAGGACCTTAACCAAGATATAGTATCAACAAGTGTGCCACTTACATCACTTAGATAAAAGAAAAGTTTTTGACCATGATAAAAGAATGACTCCAGCTTGGATTTTGATCAACAAGTGTGCCACTTACATCACTTATATGGAAAAAATTTTTGATGTTTTATTTTGAATTGTGGTGTATAGAAGAGATATCTTCCTACAGAGATAACTCAATGTCTCATCTCTGGGGAGAAGTTAAATTATTTGAGTATCTTGTTCAAAACCCAAGATATGAAGCTAAAAGATTTATTTTAGCCTGAGAGGAGGTTGATTTATCTGGGGGGAGAGTTTTGAATTGAAGCCATGAGAGGCTAAGGTTTGATTGTGTGAAGACTTCACTGGGGAAAACTATTATTTGATTTGATACTTCCAAGTCTCCTTTTATGAAGCCCAAGAGGAGGATATGATGCATGTATAAATCCCAAGAGGAGGCTATGATATTTTAACTTTGATGTCTTGTATAAAGCCCAAGTTTGAGGCTGAAGGGTTTATGATTTGTCTTTTACAAAGCCCATGATTGAGGCTAAAAGGTTTATGATGTGTCTCGTACAAGGCCCAAGATTGAGGCTAACTGAGATGGGGAGTGTCCTTGTTACGAATTTATGGTATTTGTATGAAGCCCAAAAGAAGGCTATGGTGAAGTTGACTTCATCCAAAAGGAACTAGTGTTTAAACTAAGTTATAGTTTAGGGAACCCTAATGTTTGAACTAAGTCTAAACTAAGGATGGAGTGTTATAAATGTCAAGAGAAACTTAATATGAATAAGTACATGACAAGTGTTTGACAAGTATAGACATATATTTAGTTAAAAAGGTGGTGGGTCTTAAACTCTAACAGAGGCCCAAAGAGTTTTAGATTTGAATGCCACTATGGCTGTGTTTGATGAAATTTGAAGATTTTAGTTTTTGAAATAGTGAAAGCTTTGAGAAATTGAAGAAAGTTTTGAGAAGAAGGAAGGGACTTACACTCTAATAGAGGCCCAAAGAGTTTTGAAAAATGTAATGAAAAAGGTGGTGGGTCTTACACTCTTGACAGAGGCCCAAAGAGGTTTTTGAAAAATGTAATGGGTCTTACACTCTTGGCAGAGGCGCAAAGAGGTTTTGAAAAAGGTAACGGGTCTTACACTCTAACAGATACCCAAAAAGTTTTGAAGTTATGATGATTTTAAAAGAGAGGGATGAGACTTACACTCTAGCAGAGGCCCAAGATTTAAAATAATTGATTTTGAAAATGTGAAAAGTGATGGATCTTACACTCAAATAGAGGCCCATAGATTTTGATGATTTGAAAATTAAAAGGGGTTGGGACTTACACTCTAGCAGAGGCCCATGTGTAAGAAGTTTTGAAAAGTTTAATCAGGATAAAAAACCTAATTTTAATCAAAGGTGTTTTCAAAAGAAAGATGATTTAAAACATGGTATAAAAGGTGTGTGAGCCAAGATAAACATTTTGTGATCTTAAAATAAGTTTTTAAACAAAGTATATTTATCTATATGAAACTCAAAAATGAATTAGGTTGAAAACTATTAGAAATAAAAGTCATTTTTCAAGATTTTAATCATAAAAAAGCACTTATTTTCAACTTAATGAAAAATGATTAACTACAATCCTTTTTTGGAATTTTTTGGTGAATTAAAATAATAGAATGTATGAGCGACATGTGTGCAAAAAAATCATTTAAAAATATTAATTTTAAATATTAAAACAATTATTTGAATTTTAATATGAAAAATGAGAAAATATGAAAAATGGTAAAAAGAAATGACATGGGTGGGGTTTGAACCCACGCACTCATGCATCCAACTCTCAAAACACACCCTAGCCAACTGAGCCAGCGTGTGTTGGTGACAATTATACACAACCAATTTATTATATATAATAAATGCGTGAGAAATTCAAATTTTGCACCGAAGAACTTCATCTTTAACTCCAGCCGATTTTGCAAAAACTATGCTAACTCCCTCATTTCGTAATGAAATTGGATGATGTAAACATGAAAAACACTTGTTTTTAAACAAGGAACTCAATGGTGGTATTTAATTTCATTTCTTTTTAGTGTAGAGTGAGTTATTACGCATGAACACAGAAACCCTAGAATTTGCAAAAACTAATATGAAATCCTATACATGTAAGATAAACAACAATTGATTGAGGGTAAATGATCTATGAACTACCAGAAGCATATTGGGAACTTGAAATAACATTTATGGTACATGGTTCATGGAGTTTGAAAAACTTCAGGCTTACTTTGCAAGAGGAGACCGAATCCTCAGTTGTAGGTGTTACATAAGTGAAATGATGATATGGACAACTTCCCTAGACCTCAAGGATTGTGTTGATGTGCTTGGAATGGATGGAAACCTTCTGGTTTGATGGGCTCGAATCTAACTAAAGCTTGGTTGGGATGAGCTATGATCTTGATGTAATTGATGTTACAAACGGTGTTTAATGTGAGGGCAAAATGTCTCATACTTTGTTATACTTGTTTTAATGATGTCAAAACATATATAGTTAGAAAAATGTACTTTGGACAGTGTCGCTACTGCGAAAATCGGCGCCGGCTGAACAGAAGAGTCGCCACCGTGCATTATTTATCCCACAGGAGGGAGAGGAAACGCTCAGAGTAAACCTCGCACAACACGGGAAAAGGTATGGTCGTCGCAACCAAAACCTGGATTCGGGAGTCGGTTACGCAAGGGGAAGGTATTAGCACCCCTCATGTCCGTCGTACTCGACGGGATCCACGCTTGTTTTCGGGTATGGATTGTTATTCTATCTATTCTACAGGTCTGGGGTTAAAAGAAAAGAAAATGACTCGGCAAAGTATCGCACTTTATGCCTACGTATTCCCGTCTGGAACGAGAAATCAGAGTCAACGTAGTTCGCCTAACTACGGGTGAAGGTGGGGAAGGTTGCTCGCTAGGATATCGCATCCTATGCCTACGTACTTTCACACAGCGCGAAAGATTAGAGCAAACGTAGTTCGGGCCACGTACGACACCAGTCTGCTTTGATTGTTTTTATTCCTTCTGAAAAAAGGGTTTTTCTGATTACCGGTCCAAGCGGACAAAAATGACGTTTTGATGAGTTCACATTCTTTTACGGAAGAAGTGTCTTTTATTGTGTTTGAAATATTATTGTGTTTTTCTGTTTGTTTTGAGAAAGAAGAGACAGAACTCTAACCTACGGTTGCGAAGGGAATCAGACTAACCTAATGTTATCATGCATGGGTTAAGACCTAATGTCTATCATGCTCCTCTCTTGCGCGGAGAGAAACAGAGATCCTAAGGGAATAGACGGAAACAGAAACAATAGCAGATATATACAGTAAAGCAGTAAAATGCATGGATGCAGCAATACAAGCGAGGCAAGGGAGCCCACTCAACCTCGAACCTAGAAAACAATAGGCAAAAGTGAACAGGATTCACTTTCAACCCAACAAGTTAACAGCAAACAATACAGTCCAGCAAACCAATCAACACATCAGAAATGATAAACAACAAAAATAAACAGCCACAGCAGCTCTGCATCAACACCTATCTTCAAGTCATCTCCAATCAGCTACAAGCTCCAGCAAGCATCAATCTCCATCTCCCCCAGCCTTCCAGCAAGGTCTTGATCATCAATCTTCCATCTGCAATGGCTTTTCTTCCAGTCTCAATCTCCAGGATGAGCATTAATCAACAAGATGAAGTGAATGAATGTTAGCCAGTCAATTACCTACCAAGGGTGGTTCATTAACTGTTAACATTATACAGACAGTTTTCTCTCAAAAGTTCTATCTTTCAAATACATTCACTAATCCTTCCAAAGGAAGGAGGTGGATATTTGAAAGAGACTTTGAATCATAGAGAAAGGATGGATGCAGACAAGGCATTCCATGTTTGAGAAACATGCTTTCTAATCTAGAGCTTTGCCTAGCTCCTAAACCTTAGTCTCCTCAACAGCTGCTAGCAGGAATCTCCTCTTCAACTCTGGAAGTTGGTCTTCAGCATCTGGATCTCCAATGGCTTCATCATCATAAATCTTCAGCTCTCCCATTCCCCAAGCAAATCCCAATACCCACACAGACAAATTATAATCCCCAGAGAGGGCACACCACACCAGTCAAACAAATATAGACAGTAATAATAGCAGTAGGGGAATCCTAATAATTTCTAAGGGATCTAATAACTACCCATAGTCCCTATAGTCCCATATCCCAAACTTTCAGTCTCTAAATCCTAAGGGAAATGATTCAATTCTCCTAAGTCATCACTTAAACCCTAATTTTGTTCATGATATTCATACCTAAACTAAACACCTAAAATTAAGTCCTAAAAATGGGAACTAAATTGTATATACAAACTAACCTTATCTACTAATCACCCTAAAAAGAATGGGTTTAAAATATTAAAGCATTTGATCAAACTAAAATTAACAAAATCATGTACTAAACAAAACAATATTTACACCTATTTAAAAGAAAAATATGCTAAAAATATAAAAATGAAATGAACTATTAATTTTTTTGTATGACAATTTTCTTGACAAAATTAAGAAAAGAATGCAAAAACAACCAATGAAAAATATGCATTTTATGATTTGTTATGATTTTTGAAAGATTTAATGTTTTTATGAATGAAAATAAAATGAATTAATGAGATGGAGGGTGCAGCAAGTAATGGAAATTAGTTAAAACAAGGAAACGGGCCAAGCAGTGGGGCGTGAAAAGCAATTGGCACTAGGCCCAGGAAACATCAGAAAACCAACAAAAATTAAAAAAACGGAAAAACGGTGTGAGTAGCAATTAAAATAGTGTAAATGGAATTGGGCTTGGGAACGGGGGTGTCAAAAGCAAGCGAATGCAAAGCCCAGTCAGCCAGAATAAATGAAACGGTGCGTTTCATTGTTTGAAATTCCCTCCGTTTTTTCCATTCAATCGCGTCCGTTGGATTGAGTTCCCAGTCAAATGTCAAAGCTAGATCAAACGGCTTGCAAGTCATCTTCAACCTTGAGTAAACCCTAACCCTGAAAAACCATAGCCATGCACGAACTTCTCCTCCTCTGTTCTCCCTCATCTCTCCATGGATTCCTTCGACTCCAAGAGCAAAGTTGCTCTATAAACTTGCCTCTTCACAGTCATGCCAATAACTCTCCCTAACACTCACCCAATAAACCAACTCGAAGAGAATAACAGTTCTGATCCACCATTAACACCTGATATCAAACCTCTTATTTCTCACCAATTCTTGTCCTAAACTCATCTACATCTTATGCTGATCATAACAAGCCATTCAATGAAGATTTTCGTGCTTTAATCCAAGAGATACAAACCCTAACAGATTTGGTACACCTATGGCAAACTCCATGAAACTTCCTCAAACTCACCAAAACTAATCATCTATCCTATCTTAACCTTTCTATGCTAACAAAACCTAATAATCCTAACCTAAACAGCCAATTCGAATGAGAAACATACCTGGTGCAATTGATGAAAACAGGTGCTAAATCCTCTTGATCCAAGGCTTGAAGTGAGTGGAAAATGATCCAAGAACTTGATGATGAGTTCTGTATGCAACCAATTGTGCTCCAAGGCTTTGAATCTCCCAATTCCAAGATTCTTGCACTTTGAATGGTGAACTTGCACAGCTTGAATCCTCCTTCAATTTACCAAATGATTGTGTGAATTATGATCCTTGGATGATGATGATGATGATCAGATCAAAGATTGTGAGAATTGATGAGAATTTGAGAGAGTTTGGATTGATTTTGCCAATGAGAAAAAGTGTATGAAACTTGTGTTTATGAGCAATATGAAGCACCAACCATTGCATGAACCTCTTCATATCAATATATAGGTGAATTTAGAAACTCCTAGAAGCTTGGAGAAACTTCCCATGTATGATTTCCCTTGGATTTGGCTTATGTAACTTTCATTGCAAGTAACCTTGAATAACTTCCAATACTTGAACCAAACTCAAAATTCCACTTTAGCCAATGTTCTCAAAATGATTTTTCCATTCAAAATGAACTATAATTTCACCTCATTTGGCCAAAATATGAAAAATCTCATTTTTAAGTCCTTTTTTATTCATTAAATCCACTAATTTTGAAACCTTGTGCTATGAATCTTTCCAATCTTTCATGGTCACTTTTCTAGACTCAAAATGTCATTTGGAACAAGTTTGATGTTGTGAAGTTTTCCATTTGAAGCTTCCTTGTATGAGTTTTGGGCATAGGCTTGAAATGACCTGTAATTCTCAGATGACCAAAATACCCTTTGCTTGCCAAGACCATAAGTAGAGTTCCACAAATCATATGAAGGCATACTATACCATTATAGAAATATAAGACAATGAGGAACAATTCTTATGTTGACCAGAAATTCATTTGAAATCTCCTTGAGGGGTAAAAATAGCTTAGAAGTCAAGTCACTTTCACAGACAAAATTTCAGATACCTCAGATGACCTGTAACTTGCAAGGACCATAACTTGAGTTCTATAAATCTCCTTAGTGTCTTCCACCACTCAAATTAAAGGTCTTGAGATCCTATACAAGTTTCATGTTGGCCAAGGATCCACTTGAAGCTTGCATTTTGACTTATCTTGCTTGGAAATTTGACCTAAACTAGGGGATTTTACACAGAAACCCTAATTTAGAAACTCCTCTTCTCCTTGATTTCTCTTGATTTCTTCTTGAAATAACAACATGTCCTTCTTCACATGTCAAATGATGGACCCCACATCTATCCAATAGTCCTTAATGCCTTTTAATCAATCAATTGACCTAAGGTTGACCCAGATGAAACCCTAGTTGACTGTCTTCAACTGCAACTCTTGTGATCACACCAATGACCTGTCTCCTTCTCCAAATGACTTTCTAAGTCTCCCATGATGCCCAGATACTATCCATGCTTAGCCCACAACTCACAATTTCTTTGTTGATCCTCAGATACCCTCAGATAGGAGATGGATGCACTTGCTTGATCCATCGACTTGATAGCTTTCAAATTCTTTCTGATGACTTGAATGGGATTGAATTAGAATAATAACCTCTTGATAGGCTCATAGAGATGAGAATAATGATTGGTCCCCTGTTGGATGACTTGCTATGCTTATGCTATGCAGATGAGTAGACTATGTGCATGACCCTATATGCAAATGCTAATAATATTGAAACATAAACCAAGTGAATAAGGTTGAGCAAATTTTAGGGTGCAACAGACAGTATCATCGAGTCGCATATGCATACATTATTTTTCGAGTGTCAAACATATGTCAAAATGTGTCTTGGTTCAAATAGGAAAAACACTATATGTGTCCTATATGAGTTTGATCATGTTAGTCGAGTTAGAGATGCATTAGGAACACTTAGAAGTAGCTAAACATATCAAAATTTGTATTTTTGCAAGTTATGATTCTTTGAGTCGACTCAAAGCTTGCTTAGGTCGACTCATGCAGAAGATGATTTTCATGTTTTGCTCTCAGGAGAGCTCGCGTCGACCCTCCGGTCGACTCATACTGTGTGCATTTATATTTTTCAAAAATGGGGTGCTTTGCATCGATGCATGGACCCGTTCCGGTCGATGCAAAGAGCATTTTTGTACATAATCCTAAATTCAAAAGAGCTCAGGTCGACCCCCTTGTTTTAGGTCGGCCGCTCGCTCGTTTCTCATAAATGTTTTTGTTATGTTTACCTTTCAAAGTGACTGTTATGTTGGTTATTTGGCTATAACTTTGCATATATATTGAGTTAGCTCATTCTACATAAAAACACAAGAAAAGTGAAAATATACACTGATTTAGTTCTCATCATCTTCATCCTTTTTCTTGCATTTTCTCAATAACTACACATAATCATTTTTGTTGTGCATTGTGCATCATCGAAGTGATAATGTCCAAACTTAGGATCGGTGTATCGAGTTTGGGTTGAGAAATTAGTGGATTTTTCTTGAATAAAACCTTTAGGGTTTTATCCTCCAAGAATCTTGAATTTTGGGGGTTTTGCGCAAATCGTTCACTCACAGATTTAGCCGAGCGAAGGAAATTGAAGAACGGGAGGTTCTGTCAATTTAGTAGCATTAACCGGAGGATCATGGAAGGAAGGTTTGGATTCTAATTTTTGGTGTTTGAAATTAGTCGGGAAATATTTGAATACCAGAGGGTTGTTTAAAGGTGGTGTCGTAATCAGAGGTTTACTCATCACATTCAAAGGACGTGATTCATCTTGAATCAAGGGAAGAGAAGGCATAGGCTCAGCATCAACGTTTGGGATTGAGTATGCGAATTCTATTGCTTCTCTTGTAAAAACAATTTGCAACAGGTTATATATACATGTCTCAATTCTATTTTTAGAATTGAGGGCAGATGTACCCTGAGCGAGGACGACGGGGAACTGCCTCAACAAATTGGTGTTCTCTCTTTTTACTATTTTCATTGCTGAATTTTGAGTTTGTGTGTAAACATATTAGTTGACTAAAATTCTGATGTATGTTAGTGCTGAAACATTTTTAGGAACCTCATTACAATTCGTTTGATTGTAATCGAAAAAGCATAGCACTTCATTCACTTATTGAATTTTACTTGAGGTGCTTCGCACACCAAGTGTTCAAATAATTGCATGAATACAAACACTTGAGCTTTTTTTCAATTTGGTTTATATTTCACATGCATTGGAAATTGTCCAACTTTGAGTGAACAAAATCTTATTGATTCGTGTTCAAACTATTGATTATAATTCTTGTCTTTATCGGTATTCCATGTAGGCGTAATGTATATCCGATCTTTTTAGTAATGGTTCATTTAGAAGATTACAATTCCTCAGCCGCTTCCGCTTAAAACTTTTAAAATTCAAATTATATTAAGCACCGACTCTATTTTAAATAAGTGATCTATTCAACCCCCCTTCTAGATCATTGTCGTCGTCTAATATTTAAGTGTTTGGATCCCTTATACATGATGTATATGATGTGTTTGAATTAAAAGTTTGAGCAAAGAAGCTCTGGTTTTGGAAATACGATTCTCACTTTTGAAAATTTGAAAACTTGAAGTGAAAGAAAGAAATAAGAGAAAACAAGTGTTGTGTTATTTTCGGGTGATCTGAATGTTTTAATGTGACCTCTTTTTATAGGTGAATGAGTTTGTCTTTGCTGAATAGGGATGGGTCGAAGGGTAAGAGCTTATTCAATGTTTTTGGCAAGGTGTGATTACTTCTATACCAAAGTACAATTATCATTTGCAATAGCCTAGCTTAACTTTTGACCAAATCCACATTCTTGAGATTGTTTTATTGTTGTTTAAGCAGCTATCTTGACTGAAGAGAGTGACTTTGTTGAATATGCACTATTGCACATAAATGCATCTTGAATGCAAAACATATATGACAAAACTCCATCATTCCAATGAGATTCTTCTTGACTCTTTGGCTCTATCTTGCAGGTTTTTTATGATTCACTCTGATCTTTGTTGAATTGGTAAGATCATGATCATTTCACTTGACTCCAAAATCGTGTATTTAAAACAGTTACAACAAGGTGTATTGTACACTTCATATCACCTTGCTCAAATGGAATTAGATGACATTCTTGGACATTTTGGAAAGCTGGTATATTGTACTTTAACTTTGATGTTTGCATTTGGTTTTGATTCATCTTGGATCTTGGAGAAAAATGGCTTTAAAGTTGGCTAAAACACAAAATAGATTCTATCCAAAATTTCACTAAGTGTCAAAGTTCAAAAAGTTTTGAAACCTTAACTTCATGACTTCATATCTCAAAATATATGCATTTTTTGGGGATCCATCCTAATTGAAAAAGTTGCAGTATGTAACAAGCTCTTTAATTTAATATTTGGATCTAAGAAAATGGTTGCTTGGTTTGGAAGTTTTGATCTTGCAAAGTTTGCTCCAAATTAGGGTTTTCTTCATAACTTAGAAAATTTTCACTTCTTTATGGTTGCCCTTTTTACAAGTAATCTCACTTTTCTTGATTTTTCTTGATTAATCATGATTCAAATCATATATTATCGTCATTCTTGACTTGAAGAAACCATGATTGACCAAAAAATTCAAAAGTCAAAGTTGATTTTGGGCACAGTTAACTTTTGTATCAGATGAATTTTGAACTTTGTGATCTCTTATGAAATAAAACCTTTGGGCTAAATTGAACATCATGGATGGACTCCAAAGGTGATTTTAAGTGTCTTGAGTCATGTATCAAGGTTTGAGATCATGTCTTGGTCAAAAGTTAAAGGTACAGTTGACTTTTCTTCAGAAACCCTAGTTTGTGGCCCAGATGAATTTGAATATTTGTATTGCTTGTGAGTTAAGTTCTTTAGATCAATCCAATCATACGAATGAGCCAATGTGATGTATTTGAGGTCCTTGAAACATATCTTGAGGTATTGGATCATGCCTTGCTCCAAAAGTCAACTCAGGGACTGAATTAGGTCAAAACCCTAATTTTGGTGCACTGATGATCTTGATGCTTGCTTGACTTGAAATGATGTAGACTTGGGCTTGATTCTTGATGTATGAGATCTCTTGATCTTAATTGTATGAGTAAGGGACTTGGGAAGTTGAAGATCACGCCCATTCTTGATTGATCCATTTCCTGAGGTCTTTTGAGGCTTGAAACCCTAATTGGTAATCAAAATGAAACAAACAACAATATTTGTATATCTAAATAAGTTAGTGATGCCTAAAAGTATAAACATATATGATGCTAATGAA
Source organism: Lathyrus sativus (assembly GCA_963859935.3). Lineage (NCBI taxonomy): Eukaryota > Viridiplantae > Streptophyta > Magnoliopsida > Fabales > Fabaceae > Lathyrus > Lathyrus sativus. The sequence goes on from OZ012741.1 coordinate 619,715,104, forward strand.
ATGCAAATGGTATGGGATCTTAGGGTCAAAAATTAGGGTATGACACCTTAACTTTGTCATCAAGGATGACGTCGTCCCTCTTTGGCTTATAACAAAAAAGCTTAAAACTAATTGGGTAAAAGCCATGTTTCTTCATATGATACACTATAAAGAAACTTAGAAAGATGGACACCCATATGGAGGATTGATCACCAAACTTTTGGGTACATTTAATATTGACAATATGAGGGAAGTAATGGAGTCATCGATCAATAATATTGATTACTCCTCACTCAAAAATATGAAGATTCACATTCAACATGGATAATTAAGGCACTACTTAACTGATGTTGAAGATGACATGGAACAATCTGATAACTCAACAATGAACAACATCATGGAGATATGTTAGAAAAATAGTCTATCCATTCAAGGTTTGGTCAAATATGTTTCATAAATCAAGAGAAACATCTCAAGGAATGATGATACTCATTGCAAAGAATATTCTCTCTTATGTGTCTTAGTTTCCTAAGTGTGTTTTCTTTTCTGTTTTTCTGTTTTATTTCAATTCTTGAAATTTTCCGCTTTATGTATTTCAATTTAGTATAATTTGATTCAATAAAGTGTGTTTTTACTTTCTTCCTCTTTTCTAAAATGTCTATGTGTTTATGTGTTTACATATTTAAATTCCCGCAATGCATTTTTCACCCACCTTTTTGATTATGACAAAGGGGGAGAAGTATACTCTTAGGTGAGTGTTAAGTGCAAATTTTGACTTAAATTGAACCATCTTTCTTGGCATTTTTCAACTTAATTATCATGTTTTAATAGATGTATTTCTTGTTCTTGTGTGATTTCTCAATTATATTGCAAATACCTTTGGATTCTTTGATGTGTGTGTTATTGTTCATAATTTAGGGATAAAACATCAATAAGTAAGACACAAAGGAGTGAACAAGGAAGCCAAAGAAATGAAGAGGAATCAACATGTTCGTTGTGTGAACACCAGCGAGCAGCAAGCGAATGTTCGTTGTGCAAAGTCCTGGCGAAGGACCAGCGAACCATCCCAGACTGAAGTTAGTAGCTAAAGAACCCTAAGTTCGTTGTGCGAACTTATAGCGAGGTAGTTCGCAGTGCGAAGAATTGCTTGTACAACGAACTTCAGATATTTCTCAAGGGAGGTTTAACTGTTCAGAGGTACTTCAGGTGCCTAAAAGTGTGTTCGCTGGGTGAAGAAGGGTTCGTAGTGTGAACATGAAAGATTTTGTAAATACTATATAAATACTTTTCTCACTTTTTAGAAGCTGTATTTTGTAACGTCCCAGACTACTTTCAAGATTATCGACTAACCCCACAAACCAACACGGGTCTTTTCAGTATGCTTTGTCCTTACTCACATGCTTTTTGAGAAACTTCCCAAAAGGTCACCCATCCTTAAATTGCTCCAAGTCAAGCACGCTTAACTGTGGAGTTCTTATGGAACAGGCTACCAAAAAAAGATGCATCTTGTTGGTATAGGTAGTACCAATTAATCCTTATAAGCCTTACTTCAACAGTGCATTCTCATACCCGCATAGCCTTAGGACGCCTCTCATTCCGGTGTGAATTCGGTTTTTTCCTAGAAGCTTCTAGGAGTGTCTCATTGTCATGCCCCTCATGCACTGACAACCACTCCCTCGCTCGTGCACCAAAAACCACTCCCTCACCATTGGGTGTTACATGCCCACCAGCTTTCGCTTGGTTTGTCCCCGAACCACATCGTACTGGGAGAGGTTTGACTCTGATACCATTTGTAAATGCCCCACACTACTTTCAGGATTACCGACTAACCCCACAAACCAACACGGGTCTTTTTAGCATGCTTTATCCTCACTCACACGCTTTTCGAGAAACTTCCCAGAAGGTCACCCATCCTTAAATTGCTCCAAGTCAAGCACGCTTAATTATGCAGTTCTTATGGAACAGGCTACCAAAGAGAAGATGCATCTTGTTGGTATAGGTAGTACCAATTAATCCTTATAAGCCTTCCTTCAATCATGCAGTCCCATACCTGCATAGCCTCAGGATCCCTCTCATTCCGATGTGAATACAGTTTTTCCCTAGAATCTACTAGGAGTGTCTCATTGTCATGCCCCATGCATCGACAACCACTCCCTCTCCAAGCTGCTAGAAGTGTCTCATGTCATGCCTCGTGCACCAACAACCACTCCCTCGCCCTCGGGTGTTACATATTTCATCTAATTTATGTATTGTGAACTAGTTTTGATTCTCTATTGATGTTGTCTTTGATTTCTTATTTGTGGGTCTTGACAAAACCTTTTTTAAATCTTTGATCTAAGATCCTCATCTATCAATGAGCAAACTTTTTACATAGCCTTGTAAGTTGATATTCACTAGTATCACTTTTATTTTATCGTGTTGATTAGTAGCATGTGTATTATTAATATGGTAAAAACCGCGATAACGCTTGACAAACGATATTGCAAGGATGCATGATAATAGAGATGAAGAACTTTGTTCACATACATTAGGCAAATTAGGTGAATACATGTAAAAAGTTTTAATCATGTGAACGTATTCTGATCATGGCGTTATATATGAATCTAATCATTAATTTGATATGGATGTTATTGGAATATCTATTAGGTCTAAACTCTAGACATAGATTTAGGTTTAACATTCACGTGAGTATCAATTCTTAATGCTCTTTGTTGGTTTTGTTGAGTGAGACATCACTGATAAGACAATACAGTTGATCTATCAACTTTGCATTAGACATAACCTTTGTTGTGGATGATACATGATGGTATTAGATGAACGCTTGAGTTGTGTATAACATGATCAGAAGAATGGATGTGTTATTAATTGATGAGATCCAATTCCAACGAGACTCCATTTTTATTTCAGTCTTTATTTTATATTCTTTCGTCTTTATATTTTCTGCCATTTCTATTGTATCTTTGATATTTCAACCATTTTGTAACCATAAGCTTAGAAATGTAGAGACTATTGAACGACGCTCTTTCCATTGCATCGATCCCTATGAAGAAGGTATAAATCTCGGAGGGAATCCTTCCAAATCTAAAGTTTTGCTTCTTGCCGCTTTACTGCAGTTCGAACAAAATGACGTTGTTGCAGGGGATTGGTGTTTAGATATTGAGTGCATTGCAATAGTTTCTATGTTTTTAAGCTTTGTACAGTTGTTTAGATTGTATATATTCTTGTTTCTTTTTACATTTTCTTTAGTATTGATTAGGAATGATGGGGACTTCTTCTAGATTGGTTGCTATTTGTATAAAAGTATCCAATGAAGATTCTTTGAAGTTTGGATAGTGATGGTAGGATGTTGAGTGTGTAAATGCAAACAAGGTAAATTGTACCGCTTTATAGAATGTTAGGATGGTTTAAGAATTTTGTGTTTTGTGCAAATATATATTCTCATTTCTTGTTGCAACTTATTTGAATGCTTGTTACACTTAGGACCAAAAGCCACAAATTGTGAGAAACCTCCATTGTTTACTATATGCTAGGATGACTAATAAACTTTGTTTAATTCGTCTGATTCATGCTTAATATTTTGATTATTGTGATTTTGTGGAAGCATTAGAAATGATCAAGGTATTTGTTTATATTGAGCACAACCATATCCAAAAGTAACTTACCCGTGAGTAGAGAGAATTTGTTAACCCCTTTGAGCCTAACCATTTCAGTTTCCCATTAGTGTTTTCTCTTGTGTCTTCTCTTCTCATCTCAAAAAATCTTAAGACACTTAATAAAGAATGATGAACATTGTGCTCCACGAGCCTTAAGTATATGGGAAATGATGAGTGGGGGGTTTCTCCTCATTTTTCTAGAGTGTTTAGTTTATGCCATTCGGGCGATATGCGACGCATTCGCTCTTATGTCATAGTCTTTAGTGCAACGTGAATCTCAAAAAAATTCAATTCATTTCTCTAAAACTCTTAAACCAAATTCAAACCTTTTTATCCTTGAGATTGTTGTTTCAAACTCATTTTCAGAAAAGAGTACGTTACTTTTCTATTCTACCGCAAACATGTATCGACCCTAACTACTGGAATGGGAACTTAGTGTCACTCATAAAAATGCTTAACCAACATGTGGTCTAGTTTACCCGAACTACATTTGCTCTGATTTCTCATACCAGATGAGGATACGTAGGCACAAAACGACGATGTCTTAACGAGGAACCTTCCCCCCATAACCCGTAGTTTTTCGAACTACGTTGACTCTGACTTTCCCATTGCACGAGGGAATACGTAGGCATAGGGCAGAGATATCCTATCGAGACTCCTTTTTCTTTTCCCTTCCCTGTTTAGCAGTAGCTTTTAGATAACTCACCCTTTGATTAGACAACAAACATGGATCCCGTTGAGTACAACGGACGTGAGGGGTGCTCATACCTTCCCCTTTGCGTAACCGACTTCCGAATCCAAGATTTGGTTGCGATGACCTTGTATTCTCCTTTCTCTTAGGTTTTATTTGATTTTTTCCTTTGCCTCCTTTGAGATAAATAACATTCAGTGGCGACTCTTCTATTTGTTTTTGCCAGCCTTTTTTGCAGTTGCGACAATATGCTTTCTACTTAATTGAGGGGGTGCGTTTAAGCACTATATATATATATATATATATATATATATATATATATATATATATATATATATATATATATATATATATATATATATATATATATATATATATATATATATATATATATATATATATATATATATATATATATATGTAAATATATATATATATATATATATATATATCTTTTACCACATCTATGAGAGATTTATTGTCATCATAAAAAAGGAGGAGAATGTGGAACCGTGTTTTGCTTAACATTAAAGAAGTTATAAAAGCGAAAGATGACCACCATGGCTTGAATTTGATGATGTACCATTGATGATGAAGACTTGGATACAAAATTAGCTACATTGATGATAACTTGTGAAGATGCAAGCATCATATCAATCGATTAAAGATGCATACAAATGTTTGTTCAAAGTTCTTTCTCTGAATCAATGTGATGAACTAGGGTTTTGATGATATTTATCCTCTAATGATGACATTTAATTTGAAAATATCTAAAACCTCATCTCCAATAAGATTGAAGAAATTTCTTATCTGATTGGATCATTCGGCAAAGTCTTAAGCTTCAAAGTATGAAAGAGAGGAAGTGCGAAAGCTCGCTCAATTGCGTCTGAGTGATCAGTATTTTGTAAGAACACAAGGGAATTCTAGTAAAGTAGTATGGATAAATATCACACACACTTAAAAATGTTTTAAAACCTCTATTTCTTAAAGAATCAACCTAAATTTTTTTTAGAGTTGTGTTAGTTGAATCAAGAGTTGTCATAATGATTTGAACAATTTTTTGAACTTCCCAATCAATTGGAGCACATTCCAACTTGATTTGGTAAATTCAAATAGTCTCCTTAATTGATTAGGAAAATTTCTTAATTACAAGTAACAACTCTCTATTAAAACTTTTCAAAATGGGTTTTTCTAACCAATTATTTTACTTTCCCAATTGATTGACTTGACGACCCAATTGTTTGGGACATTAATTTGGCAAATGAATATTTTTTTTCTTTCTTATTTGTGCCACCTTATAGCTTATAAATATAGGTCTCTCCCTTCATATTTTCATATCAAAAAATGTGAGTTCTCTCTCTCTCTCTCTTAAAAAAATATTTGTGTACTTTCTCTCATTATATTTTAGCCATTGCGCTTCGAGAAAGTTCCTTTGTTTGGTAAGGTAAATTTTTTTTGGAAAAGGTGATGTTGTAAATTCAAGAAGGTGTATTTTTATCTTGGTGGAATAATTTATCCATTAAGGGAGTGTTTGTTTGGTTTTAAAGCTAAACTCATTAAAAGCTTGTTTGGGGATTTAGTTATTTAGTCATCATTTTGGTTCTAGACCTCAACCCTTGTAAAATCTCCACTTGGTTCGAGATTAACCAGGTGTAAAATCTCAACTCGGTTCATGGTCATCCTGTGTAAAACCCCATTTCAATTTGAGAGTTCAACCCGTGTAAAAGCTCTATTTGCTTTGAGATTTTCTTGGTGTAAAATATCAATTCGGTTTGAGGTCAGCCTGTGTTAAACCCTGGTTTGGTTCAGAGGATAGCAGTTCAAAACTCCACATTTGGTTCGATATAAGTTCCTAGAAAATCTAATTTTAGCTTGGGGACGAACCGTTTCAAGTTTGTGTTTGGAAGGAAGACTAACTGCTTAAGTATGGTGTTTATTTTTTGGTTGAAAGTAAACCTGAAACTTCATTTTCCTTGGGTAAGGTAGTTCATAAGCTCAACCTACTAAAAGCTTACAAGGATTATTTATTATTCTCAAGATCAAGTTCGAGGGAGAGGTGTATGTCACTTTATTAGACTGAATATCTATAAATTAGGATGTCTTCTCTTGTCCCTTAACTTTTTTATTTTCCGCTGCTATTTTGCAAAAATTCTCTTAAATTGTTTTTAAACTCTGAAAATGGAAATGTTTTTGTTTTAAACAATCTATTTTTAAACTTCCACAATTCACCCTCATCATGTGTATGGAGTCACTTGTCCAATAATATTGTCAAATGATCACTCAAACTAATGGATGTACTTTTGAATCTTGTTTAATGGATGATGATTTGGATGTTGTTAAAGTTTTTCTGTATGAATGTCATTAACAAATTTAAGCCATGGTGTGTTAATGTTATGCACACTATGGAATTATTTGAACTATAAAAAACACTCTTCCTGTCTCAATATTAGTGTCATATTTAATGAAATTATTTGTTCTAAAATAAGTGTATTTTTTAATTTTTAATGTAATTTTAATTTTTATCTTTCAATTATACCCTCTAAGTAATAAATTTAATTTATTATTCTCTCACTTCGCATTTATGATGGTTAGAATACATCACTAGTTAATAAGGATACTTTGATAAAATTGTTATTCTCTCTTTCATTTATCATATTTTGTTAGTATATATGAAATGGTCAAGTGTGACACTTATTTTAGAATCGAGGGAGTACAATATGCAAAATACACAATTCATGGTGATAGAACCATTTCATTCTGAATTTGTACCACAAAAAACGGTATGCATACTCACACATATTTTGCAGCCTATTAGTATATATTCCATACACATGATATTGATATCATCAGTATACATGCAGGATACACATTCTGCATTGTATAATGTTGCACCCCAAAATTTGCCCAACCTTTGCTTCACCTAGCTTGTGTTTCATTGCATTCATTTTAGCATTATCATTTGCATTGCATTGACATGTGGGCAGGAGATCAAGAGGTATGACTACCAACAAATGGCTACACAAGGCTATGAAGCTATCTAAGGGGTTTATTCAAGTATTCAAGGATTGATATCTGTTGCACCCTAAAATTTGCCCAACCTTATTCCTTGGGTTTATGTTTCAATATCATTAGCATTTGCATATAGAGTCATGTACATAGACTAACCATTTGCATAGCATAAGCATAGCAAGTCATTCAACAGGGGACCAATCATTATTTTCATCTCTAGAGGCCTATCAAGAGGTTATTATCCCAATTCAATCTCATTCAAGTCATCAGGAAAGAATTTGAAAGCAAAGAGTTCAGCAGATCAAGCCTTGAGCCCATCTCCTAGCTGAGGGTATCTGAGGGTCAACAAGAGGGTTGTGAGCTGTGAATGGAGAGCATGAGGAGTATCTAGACATTATGAGAGACTTAGAAAGTCATTTGGAGAAGGAGACAAGTCATTGATGAGTGCATAAGAGCTATAGTTGAAGACAGTCAACTAGGGTTTCATCTGGGTCAACCCTAGGTCAATCCTAGGTCAATTGACTGATTTGAAGGGCATTCAAGGCTATTGGAGAGATGTGGGGTTCATAATTTGACATGGAGAATAAAGATATGGAGATATGACAAGGAGAATTCAAGAGAAATCAAGGAGAAGAGGAGTTACTAAATTAGGGTTTCTCTGTAAAATCCCCTAGTTTAGGTCAAATCTCCAAGCAAGATAAGTCAAAATGCTAGCTTCAAATGGCTTCTTGGCCAACATGAAACTTGTAGAGAATCTCAAGACCTTTAATTTGAGTGGTGGAAGACCTCAAGGAGATTTATGGAACTCAAGTTATGGTCCTTACAAGTTACAGGTCATCTGAGGTGTCTGAATTTTTGTCTGTGAAAGTGACTTGACTTCCAAGCTAGTTTTGCCCCTCAAGGAGATTTCAAATGGATTCTTGGTCAACATAAGAATTGTTCCTCATTGTCTTAGCTTTCTAGAATGGTATGGCATGCCTTCATATGATGTGGAGAACTCAACTTATGGTCTTGACAAGCAAAGGGTATTTTGGGCATTTGTAAATTACAGGTCATTTTAACCTATACCCAAAACTCATACAAGGAGGCCTCAAATGGAAAAACTTACAACATCAAACTTGCTCCAAATGGGATTTTAAGTCTAGAAAGAAGGTCACAAGTATTGGAGAAGCTCATAGCATGGAGTTGCATGATTGGTCAAAATATGAACTAAAAAGGCTTATAAAGTGAATGATTTCAAAGTGAAAAATGGTTTGAGAGATTTATAAGTCCAAATGGAGACTTCCAATATATGATTTTGAATGGAAAAACAATTCTAAGAACAATGGTTCACACACTTTTTTGAGTTTAGAAGGAAAAAATGAAGTTATCCATGGTTGCTTACCTTTTAAGAAACATAATCAAAATGGGCCAAAGTTTGAAAACAAGGGAATGTGCAAGATGGATCTAGAATGTACCATTGGGGTCTATATATTCATGAAAGATGAATTTGGCAAGGGTTGGCCTCATTTGCACCAAGAATTCCACAAATTTCTCACACTTTTTCATAAAAGTTTCATTCCAAATCTCTCAAATTCTTCATCAATCTTCATCAAGATCAATTCAATTTTACTCCATCATCATCTTAGATCATAATTGAAGCAAGGTTTTGGTAGTTCTCATCCATTTTCGAGTGCTTCTTTCATCAACATCAAAATCACAAGTTCAAGTGAATTGCATGATTCAAGCAAGGAACCTCCAAAATTGTGCATACAGAATTGAGTATTGAATTGGTGAATCAAGATCCAAGTCTCAAAAGCTTCATATCTTCCATTTCCATAGCTGTTTTCAAGGTTTCTCATCAGGTAAGTTTTCATTCGATTAGCTTGATTCTGTTGGTTTCACATGATTTTATTAGTGTAGACTTGATCTAGGTGGTTAGGAGATTAAGTTAGATGATTTTGGAAAGGATTGGTGATGGTTAGTGACAGGTGCAACAAACTGTTAGTGTTCGAATCTCTTGGATTAAGGCGTTAGAATGTTAGTTTGATTCATCAGATTAACCTCCATTATGTGTAGATTAGTTTAGGGTAAGTTTGAGGAAGAATGGTGAAGATTCATATCAGTGCATTTCAATGGTGGCCAGTATGTGATTCAATCGGATTTGTTATTGTGGTGAGTTTCAAGATGAATTGATGCCCTAGGATTGTAGAGGGAGAGCTGGGGAGTAGATTTCATGTTCACAGCATGAGGATTCATGGCGTGTAGGATGAGAACAGTTTAGTGTAAAGCATGCTCGTGCATGGAGCCATGGTGAAGTGAAACCCTAAGTTGCAGGTTATTTGGGGAAGATACAATCCTGGCCGTTCATTGTGGTTTGGACTTTTGACTTAGGGTAAGATCCAATGGCCAGCGTTTGATCTGAAATTGGAGGGAAGGACCCTGGCCAAAACGCACCGTTTCATTAATTGAAACGGGCGGGCCTGAGTTGGATCATGCTAATCCCACCCCCCTAAACCAAGCCCAAACCAATTTCAACGTAATTCCTTTTCTTTTCTCACCCCCCAGCGTGTTTTATTTGCTTCACTAATTCTGATTGTTGTTGGGCCTTGAAGAAGGCGCTATCTGCACCCCCATTGTGAAAGCCCATCCAGATATCAACTGGGGCGAGTTTCTAAATGCACCCCTCTCCCTCATTTAATTCAATTTTAATTTTCTTATTTCATGTTAATATTTTACCAATTTTCATAAAATCATAACTAATTCATAAAAAATGCATTTTCATCCATTCTTTTTACCATATTTTCATTAAAATGTCTAGAATATTATAGGAGAATAAAATTTCATTTTTAGTTTTATTTCATATTTTTTTCATATTTTCTAAATAAATGTCATATTAAATAGATTCATTTCATGCATTATTTTTATGATTTTTGTTCTCTCACATGCTTTAATATTTTTTGATCATTCTTTTCATATTGTTTAGATGAGATATTCAACTTGTAGAAATATTTTAGTTCCCATTTTTAGAGGTTAATTTTAGGTGATTAATAAATGCTTGAATATCATGAGCAAAACTAGGGTTTTAGGTGACAACTTAGGAGTTTGATTTCATTTCCCTTAGGACTTAGGGTTTGAATAGATTAGTTATGGGACTATAGGGGCTATGGGTAGTTATTAGATCCCTTAGAGAACAGTTAGGATTCCCCTACTGCTATTATTACTGTCTGTATATCTGTTGTCTGGTGTGGTGTGCCCTCTGGGGTTTATTGATTGTTTGTATGGGTATTGGGTTTGTCTGGGGCCCTGGGGAAGCTGAAGATTTGTGGAGATGAAGCTATTGGAGATTCAAAGATTGAAGATCAACTGTCAGAGTTGAGGAGGAGTTTCTTGCTATCAGTTGCTGAGGAGACTAGAGTTTAGGAGCTAGGCAGAGCTCTAGATTAGAAAGATTGTTTCTCAAACATGGATTGCCTTGTCTGCATCCATTCTTCTCTGTGATTCAGAGTCTCTCTAAGACACTCACCCCCTTCCTTTGGAAGGCTTGGTGACAGTGTCTATGAGATAGAACTCTTGAGAGAAAATGTCTCTTGTGTTAGAAGCAGTCTGTTCACCACCCTTGGTAGTCAACTGATTGCTTAACACCCAATTCACTCTTGTGACTAATCTCTCATCCTGGAGGTTTGAGCTTGAAGAAAAGCCATTGCAGATAGAAGACTGATGATCAAAGCCCTTGCCTGAAGGTCATGAAGATGGAGATTGATGCTTGTTGAAGCCTGTAGCTGATTGGAGATTACTTGAAGCCAGATATTGATGCAGAGCTGCTGTGGCTGTTTATTTTGCTGTATTTCATTTCTTGATGTATTGATTGGTTTTCCTGACTGTATTGTTTGCTGTTTACCCTGCTGGGTTGAAAGTGAAGTCTGTTCACTTTTGCCTATTGTTTTCTAGGTTCAAGGTTGAGTGGGACTCCCTTGCCTCGCTTGTACTGTTGCATCCATGCATTTTACTGCTTTACTGTATATATCTGATATTGTTTTTGTTTCTGCCTATCCCGTAGGATCTCTGTTTCTCTCTGTGCAAGAGAGGAGCATGATAGACACTAGGTCTTAACCCATGCATGATAACATTAGGTTAGTTTGTTTCCCTTCGCAACCGTAGGTTAGAGTTCTGTCTCTTTCTTTCTCAAAACAAACAGAAAAACACATAAAGATTTCAAACCCAATAAAAGACACTTCTTCCGTAAAAGAATGTGAACTCATCAAGACGTCATTTTTGTCCGCTTGGACCGCTAATCAGAAAAACCTTTTTCAGAAGGAATAAAAACAATTAAGACAGACTTGTGTCGTACGTGGCCCGAACTACGTTTGCTCTGATCTTCCATGCTGTGTGGAAGTACGTAGGCATAGGATGCGATATCCTAGCGAGCAACCTTCCCCTCCTTTCCCGTAGGTAGGCGAACTACGTTGACTCTGATTTCTCGTTCCAGACGGGAATACGTAGGCATAAAGTGCGATACTTTGCCGAGTCATTTTTACTTTCATTTATTTTCTTTTTAACCCCTGACCTTTAGAGTAGATAGAATAACAATCCATACCCGAAAACAAGCGTGGATCCCGTCGAGTACGACGGACGTGAGGGGTGCTAATACCTTCCCCTTGCGTAACCGACTCCCGAACCCAGGTTTTGGTTGCGACGACCATACCTTTCCCGTGTTGTGCGAGGTTTACTCTGAGCGTTTCCTTTCCCTCCCGTGGGATAAATAACGCACGGTGGCGACTCTTCTGTCCAGCCGGCGCCGATTTTCGCAGTAGCGACAGCTGGCGACTCTGCTGGGGATCCAACGTCCCCTGGCTGCTAAGGACTGCGATGGTTCTTATGCATTTGGGATCCAACGTCCCTTAAGAGAGTCAATCCTAACGCTTGTTTTCCCGTCGAGGATTTTGTATGGAGTTATTGTATATTTCTAACCCTGTATTTTTCAGCTTTGCATATTGATTATTATTGCTGTATCTGGGGTGTGACGGGTGTTCTGATATTGAGAGATAAGCCGGACCTGGGCTTGAGTGCACCTAGAATTAGAGTAGAAATTAGTGGGCGCCCGCTTGCTTTGCTTGCTTTGGTGTCCCATGAAATCTACACTCAGACGAGGTTCTTCTGGTTGGCCTCCTGCCCCTTCCTTTGGTTGGTGTGGGTTGCTGGTTAGTTGGATTGTCGACTCTGGGGACCGATCATTTGGAAGTTGGCTAAGTGAGGCCTCTTCAGGATTTGATGATGCCACTCCTTCTGGGAATCGTATCATCAACCCTGAAAGTCTGTGACGCCGACGACCGCATAGGATGCCGTACCTTGTGCCAGTTATAGGGCCACCCACCTGTGAGGGGATTCAGGGTTATGCAGGTAACTAGACTTTCAGACTACCGGTTATTTCTTGATCAGAGATCCTGGTTATTTATGGAGAGTTATGAGGTCTGTCAGCGACCATTTGGAGATGTGTTCTGAGGTCTGTCAGAGACCAGTTGGAGAGTTATGAGGTCTGTCAGAGACCAATTAGATGGGATTTGAGGTCTATCAGAGACCAGTGAGTTATGGTTTGAGGTCTGTCAGAGACCAGTGTTGGAGTTTTATTTTAGGTCTATCTGAGACCAGGGTTTGATGACTTCTGGACGGTCTATCTGAGACCTTTCTTGATTGGGTTTAGGCTATTCAGCTGCAGCTTTGGTCCCTGTTGAATGTTACTTGCATTGCATCCCTGCATATACATTATCATTTGCATTTCACTAACGTGTGTCTGTGCTGCAGGTGCATTTGCATTTCCCTAGTTCTAGTGCCCAGACTTCTGAGTGTTTGATCATGACTAGCTTAAGGAGAACGGTTGCTTACAAATTGCCTACGCCTGATATTGTTCCTTTACTGGGGTTGATCTCTCTTGCTGATGAGGGTGTTCGTAGGAGTTTCCGGATGAGTTATGGTAGATTACTGAGATTGGTGTGCAAACCTACAGAGGTAGAGTTAGATGGGCTGTATGCTTTGATGCAATTCTACGACCCTGCTTTGAGGTGCTTTACGTTCTCTGACTTTATTATGGGACCAACTCTGGAGGAATACGCTGAGTATGTTGAGCTGCCCGTGCAGAACCAGGTTCCATTCATTCATTACGACGCCAAGCCCAAGCCGGAGGATTTGGCAAAAGCCTTGCATATTGATGCTTCTGAACTTGTGACTACTGTTTCCCGTGGAGTTCCAGGCTTCTCATTTCAGTTCTTAGTTGGTAAAGCCCAAGAGTACACCAAGAATGGGTGCTGGGTTGCTTTCAATGCTGTGTTGGCTTTGTGCATTTATGGCATAGTACTGTTCCCCAATATACCGGATTTTGTGGACTTCGACGCCTTCTACTTGTTTGCCGCTGGTAATCCTGTACCTACCTTACTCGGAGATCTCTACCATTCACTGCATTACAAGAATGAGAAGGGAAGAGGGAAGAATGTTCATCTGTGTGTACCCTTATTGAGTATGTGGTTTGAGAGTCATCTTCCTAAGGGAAGATCTGCTGCAGAGACTACAATTCCAGTTGGTTGGCCAGAACGCTTGATGAGGCTATCGTCGGAAGATATGGAGTGGTTTGATAGAGATTTGTTGGGATCTGAGCTCATCTTTAGCTGTGCTGGGTACCCTAATGTGCCATTGATAGGAAGAAAAGGGTGTATCAATTACAACCCTTCTCTATTCATTCGCCAGTTCGGATATGCGCTGAAGAATCCACCTCAAGAGGAGGAAGTACAGGAATCTCTGTACTTCACTGGAGATTTGAAGGGGGAGTTATTAGCCAAGTTGCAACATGCCTGGACGCGTATTAACCGCAAAGGGAAGCCGTTGTTAGGAAAGAATGACTGTCAGGCCTATGCACCTTATAGAGCTTGGATTCAGGAGAGGGCTAGTCAGTTGAAGATGCCATTTCCAGATGCACCAACTCTTGATCCTATTCCGGTAGAAGAGCCGACTACTGTTTCTAGAGAAGCATATGAACAGGTTGTGAGAGAGAAAGAAGCTTTGATGAAGATTAATGAAGGGTTAGAGCAAGAGCTAGCCCAGGCACGCAGCGAGAAACACAAGGCTGTATATGCTTTCCAACAACAGATTGAGCTGGTAAACAGGTTAGGATCTGAGTTGACTGAGGAAAAGAAGAAGCGCGAACGTCTGGGGCAAGAGTTCAGAAGCTCCCATGACATGCTGGAAGCCAAAAAGAAGGCGCTCGACGCAGCACACCGAGAGATATCCTCTTGCAATAAGACTTGGAATGCTACTCTCACCAACAACAAGAAGAGGGAAGATAAGCTGAAGCAGCAAATTTCCGACCTCGAAGAGAAGTTGAAGTCTAGCATCAAGAAGTGTGAGGAAGAAGTGATGAACCGGTACAGTGTCCAGCATGCACTGAACAAGGCAATCAAATCTAGAGATGAAGCAGTGTCCCAGAAGCGAAAGTCAGAAGATTGCTTCGGAGAAGCAACATGGGAAGAAACTGCTGAAGACGTACGCCGTATCCTTAAGAAGAGAAACCAGCTTGTTGAAGGGCTGCTTGATCGACCAAGCCATCCGGAGACCAAGAAGTTGATAGAGGAGTACCAGACTTTTGGGAGGATCTGATCATTCCATTATTTGTATGCTTTATTTGCATAGTGCTGACCATCACCAGGATTGTTGGTTGAGGTCATGCCATCTTTGTACTCTCAGTGATATTGTACCCTGGGCTTATTGATTCTCTCTGCAATATACGAGGCTTTCTATGATTCAGCTCCGATATTCCCATTGTCAACACTGTCACTGCACCGGCACCTTCGCACTAGAACTGGGGGAATGAACTTCCCTAATGCACAGACACATTGCATTGCATTCATATTCATGTTGCATAACAGGTAATCTTTGAATGGTGTCTTATCTCTTGCTCTGTATCAGGTACTTAACAGGATTCCAGATCAACATCCGCACCGCTATTCTACACGATCCAACTGTCGGAAAGTCATGGACCAGATTCAGAACGAGATGCAGGATGTACGCGAGAAGCTCGCCCTCTTCATGCAGACCATGGAGGCTATAGCAAAAGGGCAAGAGAATTTGCAGGCCATGGTCCAGCCTCTGTTGGCTCGCAACGCTAGTCATGGTAACGAAGATCATCAGTCTGTCCGGGTTGATACTGCTCATGGAGACGGCACTCCCACGCCAGTGGCTCCGCCTGTCGTCAATATGAATGCTGCTAACGTCAACAACGCTACCACTGCTGTGAATGGTAACGTCGGAGTAGGTAATGAAACTGCGGTCCACAACGCCGGGCTGGGTGATGTCAATGTGGGAGATAATCTCGGAGGCAATGGCTTTGTCAATACTGGGTTCGGATTCAACGATCAGGGATTCGACAACACTGGCAAGTACGGCTTTAATGCTCAAGGTTTTGGGCAAGATGGTTATGGTATGGTCAATCAGGGTTACGGAGGCTTTGGAAACGGAAACGGTGCTGGTTTTATGGCTGGAGGTCCTGCTGGAGGTGTTCAAGGGTATGGCAACAGAGGCCGAGTTCCGGGGATGAATCAGGTCAGAGCTGGACGTAATAATGCATATGATGGATACGGGGCTGGAAACGGTATGTGGCAAGAGGATCAACAGGAAGACGCCTTCTCTGGAGGGGGTTTTGAAGGGCCGATGGATGATTCTCAAAAGATTAGAATGCTGGAAGAGCAAATGAAAGGAGTCCTAAACCAGAGTGCTGTGGGTCTGGACATGGCAACAATGGGCTTGGTACCTGGGCTGAGGGTGCCAATCAAGTTCAAAGCGCCTGCGTTCGATAAGTACAAAGGAGATACATGTCCGAAGGTTCATGTACGAGCTTATTACAGAAAGATGTCTGCATACTCCACTGACGAAAGAATGCTCATGCATTTCTTTCAGGATAGCCTATCGGGTCCTTCCTTAGAGTGGTACATGGGGTTGGAGCCCACTGATATCAAGACTTGGAAGCAATTAGCAGAGGCGTTCGTAGCCCATTACAAATATAACAGTGACCTGGCACCCAATCGGGTCCAGTTGGCCGGGCTTTCGCAGAAGAAGGGGGAGAGTTTTAAAGAGTACGCGCAAAGGTGGCGCGATATGGCTGCCAGGGTTCGTCCTCCTGTGGAAGATAAAGAAATGAACGACATGTTTGTTGGCACATTCACCGGGCTGTTTCATGATATGTTGTTTCATACGTCTCTGGCTAGTTTTTCAGATCTGATTCTGATGGGCGAAAAGATTGAGCGGAACATTAAGCAAGGAAAGTTCCAAGTCGATGAATCAACTGCATCTGGCAGTAATAGGAAAGCTTATGGTGGGCGCCGTCAGGGCGAAGCTAGCGCGGTATTTGGAGGCCGAGGCCGAGGCCGAGGCAGGGGAAGAAATCAATATCGTCAGCCGCAGCAAGTGTCGAGTGTCACCATCCCGTATCAACAACAACCAATTCAGCAACAACAACATGTTCAGCAGCAACCAATGCCACAACAGCAGCAGCCTCAGCAGGGGGCACAGCAAGCTCAGAGAAAATTCCAGGGTGGTAAGCCGAGAAGGGTGTTCGAGAAGCCTCCCTCTAACTAGGCTGATTTATTGCAGACCTTGTTGGGATTGAATCTGGTAGAGAAAAGAACCTTGGCACCAATAACGGGAACTCCCCCGTTCGGCTATGATGCAAATAGGCGCTGCGAGTTTCATTCTGGGGCCCCGGGCCATGATATAGAAGGTTGTCATGCTTTTAAGCACGTTGTGCAGGATCTCTTGGACAACAAGTCTATCAACTTCGGAACGACCGGTGCGAATATAGTCCAGAAACCCATGCCTAATCATGGGGCGAACGCCGTTCTAACCGAGGAAGGTCTGAATCTGATTATGAATGTTGAGGATTTAAAGACGCCGCTGAGCGAAATAAAGAGCCGACTGTTGCAAGGAGGTGTTTACCCGGGTTGTAATGAGTACTGCTTAGATTGTTGGGCCCTGTCTGGGGGGTGTGAGGATTTGAAGAAAGGCATTCAGGCCTTGATTGATGAAGGTGTATTGCAGTTTGATAGAACAGCAACTGATGAGCCGGCAGGGGCAGTAATGGATAATCAGAGTGATGTTGCCACAGTGACAATTCCTAGGAAGACGATCACTATTTCAGCACCAGCTCAGCGACCACCGATTACTATAACTAAAGCTGGGCCAATCCCGTATGAGAGCACGAAGGCGGTCCCATGGTCATATGGGCTAGAGGTGTATTGTGACGGGATTAAAATCGATGTTAACAAGCGGTCAGCGGAGGTTGTGGATAATGTTGTTGGCCCGGGAGGCATGACGAGAAGCGGCAGGATCTTTATATCTCCTGAAGTAGAGGCCGAAAGGCTAGCGAAAGGAAAGGGGAAAGCGGTTGAAAATGTTCCGGTTCAAGCAAATGAAAAAGAAGCAGCATCTAAAGATGTAGAGGAATTCATGCGCTTGATTCGGAAAAGCGATTATAAAATCGTGGAGCATCTGCAGCAAACACCGTCCAAAATATCTATATTGTCATTGCTGTTGTGTTCGGAAGCCCACAGGAACGCTTTGCTGAAAGTCCTGGACACTTCTTTTGTACCACAGGATGTCTCCGTGAACCAGCTAGAAGGGGTATTGGCACATGTGAATGCAGGCCACAGTCTGGGCTTTACTGATTTCGACTTGACTCCGAAAGGAAGGGATCATAATATGGCATTACATGTATCTGTTGAGTGCAGAGGGTCGACAATGTCGCACGTATTGGTTGACACCGGGTCGTCTTTGAATGTGCTGCCTAAGAAGGCTATGATGAAGCTGGATGTTCGAGGGATTTTGTGTACACCAAGTGATTTGGTAGTCAGAGCGTTTGACGGCACGCGGAGAACAGTCTTCGGATCGATTACCTTGCCTCTGCAAGTGGGGCCGGAAGTGTTTGCAACGGAGTTTTATATCATGGATATACAGCCTGCGTACAGCTGCTTGCTGGGGAGACCTTGGATTCACGGGGCAGGGGCAGTCACGTCTACCCTGCATCAAAAGTTAAAGTATATGGTCGGAGACAGTGTAGTCACCGTGTGCGGAGAAGAAGACATCCTGGTCAGCCATCTTTCTTCGTTCAAATATGTGGAAGTCGACGGGGAGATCCACGAGACGCCATGCCAGGCATTCGAGGGTTTGCGCATTAAGGACAAGAGTCCCGGGCCAAGCAAAGTGCCGGAGATAGCTGTCTCATCGTATAAAGAAGCCCAAGCGCTAGTGAAGGCAGGAGAAGCCACGGGCTGGGGCAAAGTATTGGACATTCCGGTGAAAATGGACCGGTTCGGACTGGGGTACCGACCGTCGTCATCAACTCCTTCCGTGGGGGCCCCTCATTTCAGAAAGTCAATCACCATCTCTGCCAGTGGAGTATGCCAGGAATCTGTCAACGCTGCTTCGGAATCCGATGAAGGGGACAGCGACTGTGATATGGATGCCTGGATTCAGCCAAGCACGCCAGGACAAGGACTGTGCAACTGGTCTGTTCAGGAGCTTGTTCCTGTGACTTTTAAACAGTAATGCTTTGCTTTATTAATTGTTGAATAATCTGATGTCTTGCCCGGGGCATCGGGATTTGCTTAGGGCTGTGTTGTTATAAACATTGCTTCGTTAATCATTAAATAAATGGCGTTTTTTCATGTGTAAATACTGTAATCCCTGTCTTTCTTGTTTTGTATTTTTCAATAAAATGGCAACGTGGTTATCCGCTTTATACGCATTTTGAAGCACTTAACCCTTTCTTTTGCAGGATAACATTTTCAGATGACATCCTTGAACCACTTATGACTCGTCCCGACTTCGAGCACCCGGTATTCCAGACCGAAGAAGAGGTTGTCGAAGATAGCGACGTTCCTGAAGAACTGTCTTGGTTGGTGAAGCAAGAAGAGAGAGCCATTCTGCCTCACGACGAGGTTATCGAAGTTATCAATTTGGGGTCGGAAGGGGTTGAGAAAAATATTCGTATCGGAGCCGCACTGCAGAGTGATATCAAGCGAAAACTGGTTGAAATGCTCCGAGAGTATAATGATGTATTCGCTTGGTCGTATCAAGATATGCCAGGGCTCGATACAGATATGGTTGTGCATCGTCTGCCACTGAAAGAAGACTGCCCGCCTGTCAAACAAAAACTTCGCAGAACTCGCCCAGATATGGCAATGAAGATCAAAGAGGAGGTTCAGAAACAGTGGGACGCTGGGTTCCTGGCTGTGACGAAGTATCCCTCATGGGTTGCTAACATCGTGCCAGTGCCAAAGAAAGATGGCAAGGTTCGAATGTGCGTGGATTATAGAGATTTGAATAAAGCAAGCCCAAAAGACGATTTTCCACTTCCTCATATTGACGTATTAGTTGATAATACCGCTTAATACTCTGTATTCTCCTTCATGGATGGCTTTTCAGGCTATAATCAGATTAAAATGGCGCCAGAGGATATGGAGAAGACTACTTTCATAACGCCTTGGGGAACATTTTGCTATAAAGTGATGCCCTTTGGTTTGAAAAATGCTGGGGCAACGTATCAGCGTGCGATGACAACTCTCTTTCATGACATGATGCATAAAGAGATTGAAGTTTATGTTGACGATATGATTGCCAAATCCCAGACGGAGGAAGAGCATCTGGTGAATCTGTTGAAGTTGTTTAAAAGGCTTAGGAAGTTCAGGCTGAGGCTGAACCCTAACAAATGCACCTTCGGGGTGAGATCGGGTAAACTCCTGGGGTTCATAGTAAGCGAAAGAGGAATAGAGGTCGATCCTGCTAAAATAAAAGCGATTCAAGAAATGCCGACGCCTAAAACAGAGAAAGAGGTGCGCGGGTTTTTGGGGAGATTGAACTACATTGCTCGGTTCATATCTCACCTGACTGCTACGTGCGAACCATTATTCAAGTTGCTAAAGAAAGATCAAGCTGTAACGTGGAACGATAATTGTCAAAAGGCGTTCGACAAAATAAAGAAGTATCTGCAGGAGCCTCCTATTTTGATACCCCCGGTGGCAGGGAGACCCTTGATAATGTATTTGACGGTTCTTGAGGGAAGCATGGGTTGCGTTCTCGGTCAACACGACGAGACGGGGAGAAAAGAGCATGCGATCTACTATCTGAGTAAGAAATTTACAGACTGTGAATCTCGATACTCAATGCTGGAGAAAACTTGTTGCGCGCTAGCATGGGCCGCCAAGCGTTTGAGGCAGTACCTGCTGAATCATACAACCATGCTCATCTCGAAGATGGATCCAATCAAATATATATTCGAAAAGCAGGCGTTGTCAGGTAGAATTGCCCGTTGGCAGATGATCTTGACTGAATACGATATTCAATACGTCTCGCAAAAGGCAATAAAGGGGAGTGTGTTGTCTGAGTATCTGGCGAAGCAGCCTATTGAAGAGTACCAATCAATGAGATTCGATTTTCCTGACGAGGATATCATGTATCTCAAGATGAAGGATTGCGAAGAGCCGTTACCAGACGAAGGACCAGAGCCGGGGTCCAAATGGCAGATGATATTTGATGGAGCTGTGAATGCTTACGGTAGCGGAATAGGGGCAATTATCACTACGCCGCACGGGTCGCACATCCCGTTTACTGCCCGATTGACCTTTGCTGTTACCAACAATGAGGCCGAATACGAAGCTTGTATAATGGGGCTTGAAGAAGCCATTGATTTGCGAATCAAACATTTAGACGTATACGGAGACTCAGCTCTGGTAGTGAATCAGATCAAAGGGGAATGGGAGACACGGCAGCCCAATTTGATACATTATATGAATTATGCAAGGAGATTGTTGCCTTTCTTCGACAAGGTTGAGTTGCATCACGTGCCACGGGCAGAAAATCAAATGGCTGACGCCCTTGCCACCTTGTCTTCCATGTACAAGGTCAATTTCTGGAACGAAGCTCCCCAAATCACTATCTCTCGGTTGGACAGGCCAGCTTATGTATTTGCTATTGATGAAGCGTCTGATGGCAAACCGTGGTATTTTGATATCCTTAATTTCCTGAAGAATAAAGAGTATCCGGCTGGGGCATCCAGTCAAGATCAGAAAACTCTCAGGAGATTAGCGGGTAATTTCTATTTGAACCCGGATGGCGTCTTATACAGAAGAAACCACGACTTGATGTTGTTGCGTTGTGTAGACGAGAAAGAGGCAAAGCTTCTCATGGAGGAAATTCATGAAGGTGCCTTTGGCACGCATGCTGGTGGACATGCTATGACAAGAAAACTGCTGCGGGCAGGTTACTTTTGGCTGACGATGGAAACTGATTGTTTCAAGTTCGCAAGGAAGTGCCACAAGTGCCAAATCTATGCTGACAAAATACACGTGCCTCCGAGCCCTTTAAATGTGATGTCATCTCCATGGCCATTCTCAATGTGGGGAATCGATATGATTGGAAAGATTGAGCCGACGGCTTCTAACGGGCATCGGTTCATCCTCGTAGCAATCGATTATTTCACCAAGTGGGTGGAAGCAGCGTCTTACGCAAATGTAACGAAGCAAGTGGTGGCTAGATTCATCAAGAGAGATATCATTTGCCGATACGGAATTCCCGAGCGGATAATCACGGATAATGGTTCTAATCTGAACAACAAAATGATGAAGGAGCTCTGTCAGAATTTCAAGATCGAACATCACAACTCCTCCCCTTACCGACCCAAGATGAATGGCGCTGTCGAAGCGGCCAATAAGAATATCAAGAAAATCGTCCAGAAAATGGTGGTGACGTATAAGGATTGGCACGAGATGCTACCTTTCGCTTTGCACGGTTATCGTACGACGGTACGCACATCAACCGGGGCAACTCCGTTCTCGTTGGTATACGGAATGGAAGCGGTATTACCATTGGAAGTTGAGATCCCTTCTCTGAGGGTATTGCGAGACGTTCAGCTGGACGAGGCAGAATGGGTAACGAACAGATTGAACCAACTGAGTTTGATGGATGAGAAGAGGCTAGCTTCTCTGGCATACGGTCGTTTGTATCAAAGACGAATGAAGAAAGCGTACGACAAGAAGATACTTCCGCGAAGCTTTCAGACGGGCGACCTTGTGCTGAAAAGGATTCTCCCGCCGCAAGCAGATCACAGGGGCAAGTGGACCCCCAACTACGAAGGGCCATACGTTGTCAGTAAGGTCTTTTCAGGAGGAGCTTTATTGTTGTCCACCATGGACGGGGAAGACTTTGCATCACCTGTGAATTCGGACGCGGTTAAAAAATACTTTGCTTAAAATAGACCCGCTGGACAGAAAAAAGAGAGTCCAGGCAAAAATGGGGCATCCTGGCGAACCAAAAACAGAATAAAAGGTTCGGGCAAAAGTTAGGGATAAAATTGAAAAAATGTACACCCGCGAAGTTGAAAACCTACACTGGGCGGCTTCGGCAAAAAAGGGTATCCCGGTGAACTGAAAACCCGTAAAGGGCGGTTCACGCAAAAGTTAGGGATGAGAAAAGCAAATGACTGCGGTCCGAATTTGATATTCAATGAGCATCAGTGCGGGAGAATATGTTTGAGGAGTCAGTTATCGGATACAACCTCTTCAGAAGTGGGGATACCGGGAAAGTATTAGAGTCGGACGAGTCATGGGAGGATCAGTTCGTGGTGTTCGTCTGCATCCAGTTGCCGACATGTGTACAAAATTTAATTTGTCAATATTTATGCTTCTTGTGAATACTTGCATACTTGTATATTTGCTTTGCGTAGCTTCCTCTTTTCAGGAGTTACATCCCGTGTACAAAAAACTCCGCCCATTCAGGGGCCCAATCAATGAAAATGTGTTATTCAGTACTTGATGCCTGTTCTTTACTGTTTTGCGCATGATAAAACGCCTAAGTTTATTGAAGCTAGCATGAGTATAACATTACTGGCCCTTGCCAACAATTGTTAAAGCTTTGAATTAACTGAGTGTAACGTCACTAACCTGAATCGATTTGGATTGCATGGGCTTGTCGTGCTTTGTTTGTGTTGTTGCAGGTTTCATAACTGTACGAGGAAGGTGATCAAAAGATTGCAATAGTGAAAGGCTTGATCCCCACGCAGGTCAGGCATGTTCTTCCTGAAGAAGGATAGAATTCCCAGCTAGCCATAGCTTATCCAAAGGACGTGCTCCAGAGAAGTTACTCGTCCTCAGCAGAGTTGGGTGATTCCGCGATCGTAAGGCTGTATTCAGACAGGTTCATCTCCCCCGCAGGGTCATGCATTCTTCCCCAGTGGAGTCAGTTAATTTTCCCCAAGAGAATCCAGCCATCCCCAGCGGAGTTCTCTTTTCAGTAAATGTTCTTTCCTTCCAGTGGAATTCGAAGGTCAAGACTCTCCAAAGCAGAGTTGATGTTGGGTCCTGTCATTTATTTTGTCAGAGATACTGGTGATATCAGTTTGCGTTCCAGCAGAAGGTCTGAGCATACTGTGCACATCTGTTATTCTCCAGCGAAGTCATATTCCCCAGCAGGGGGTTACTTCAACAAGACGTGTGGTTTGAGTTCCCAACTTCCCAGCAGGGTCGACTTCATCCTACCAGCATTTATTTTGCCGGAATAATTTTGTAGCATCAGGCTATCCCCGGCGAGTCGGCGTTACCCTTCCAGCATTTATTTTGCTGAAGCAGTTTCTGTACTCTAGTAGTTCAGGTGGAGAGAGCTCTTGCTCAAATAAATCACCAAACAGTCAAGATCTCGGCAGGAGATATTCAATAATAATGTCAGTTTCGGCGGTATTCCCCCACAGAGTTATAATGATAAAACTCTCTTTGTCTCCAGCAGAGTCATTTATGCAAAGGTCCCTTATTTTCCCCAGCCAGAGTGGCCAGGATAAGAATCTCCTTATTCCCAAGCAAAGTTCGTTTGTCATCAACGGATCGCATGAATCAGAATTTCGAAGCAGGTGTCCGATAGTTGGTTTTCAGACATCCCCAGTAGAGTTCATCTCGAAGTCGCTGTCACGTCAGTGCTGAGCAGTTTGTGGGTAAGGATCATTGAAGAATTAAGTCCTGACGTGGACCATTTACTCCTAGAATGACGGGATTTCTTCAGAAGTGGGCGTCCTAACGTGGACAGGTTTGTTTTACCGGATTGGTAAGGTGCGTTAATCCTGACGTGGATAGATTTGGTCTTTCGAAATTTGGAGAAAAGGAGGTCATGACGTCGACAAAAGATTGGTTACTCTTCGTGTTGGTATCTTGACGTGGATCATTTTGTTTTCGGCAGATATCTTTATTCGTAATGGTGAAATGTGCGTCCTGACGTGGACAAGTTTGTAGTTCTTTGTGATGACAAGATACAAGAATCCTGACGTGGACAAATTTATCCTTCTTCGTGTTGTTGGCAAAGTGTAAGTCCTAACGCGGATATTTCCCCAGTGAGTCGAAGGTGTGAGTCCTTACGTGGACAAGCCTTATTTCCTCAGTGAGTCGAAGACGCCTGAGTCCTTACGTGGATAAATCAAGACGAGATCAGTGTCCTAACGCGGGCAGATCAAAGAGATTATTATTCCTAACGTGGAAAGATGTAGTCCTTACGCGGACCTATCAACAGAAGTGATTCCTAACGTGGAAAGACGGAGATTCCTAACGCGGAAAAGATGGAGTCCATACGCGGACGTGTCAGAAGATAGTTTCCTTACGTGGAAATGACAGTATTCCTAACGTGGAAAGAAGAGAGTCCTTACGTGGACAGATTAAGATGGCATTCCTTACGTGGAAAAATGAGTCCTGACGCGGACAAATCACGAGGAAGTTGGTATTCCTTACGTGGAAAGATCAGAGTCCTGACGTGGACATATCAAGAGCATTCCTTACGTGGAAGAAAAGTGGTTTCCTTACGTGGAAAGACGAGTTTATTCCTTACGTGGAAAATCGATTGATTCCTGACGTGGAAAGAAATGGATTATTCCTGACGTGGAAAGAGAGTTTAGTCCTGACGCGGACAGATCGAAGAAGATATTCCTAACGTGGAAGAAGGAAGTTAGTCCTTACGTGGACAGATGCAAGAAAAGTGGAGTCCTGACGTGGACAAGTTCAGAAATAGTTGTATTCCTTACGTGGAAAGATCGGAGTCCTGACGCGGACATGTCAAATGGTATTGGAGTCCTTACGTGGACAGATTGATATAGTTTTCCTAACGCGGAAAGAAGATTGCTTCCTAAAGTGGAAAGATAAAAGCGTTACTCCTAACGTGGACGATGTGATTCCTAACGTGGAAAATCGTTATTCCTAACGTGGAAGAGTTTTATTCCTAACGTGGACGATTCGGTTTATGGAAATGCAGACGGATCATCCCCAGCGGAGTTGCCGATATTTTTCTGGGTTGACAGTAAGTGGAGTCCTAACGTGGACAGATTTAGTCGAGATTTCTTCGTATTGATGACAGGCAGAGTCCTAACGTGGACAAGCAAGCAAGCAAGTTGTGATGACAGAATCCTCTTCAGAACGATGAAGACAATCCCCAGCACGGTCGTGCGAGATCAGTGGGTTGCTCTAACAGTCAGATTCAGCTGACGAATGTCACTCCTCAAGCAGGAGCGCGGTTTATTTCTGCGGTTGGCAAATTTCTGGTTTCACTAGTATTCAACCGTCTCGTACCGCGAATGTCTGAAGGCTCCGGGCTCTTCATCCAATCGGGTCCAAGTCGCTTGAATAGGGGCAGCTGTTGCACCCTAAAATTTGCCCAACCTTATTCCTTGGGTTTATGTTTCAATATCATTAGCATTTGCATATAGAGTCATGTACATAGACTAACCATTTGCATAGCATAAGCATAGCAAGTCATTCAACAGGGGACCAATCATTATTTTCATCTCTAGAGGCCTATCAAGAGGTTATTATCCCAATTCAATCTCATTCAAGTCATCAGGAAAGAATTTGAAAGCAAAGAGTTCAGCAGATCAAGCCTTGAGCCCATCTCCTAGCTGAGGGTATCTGAGGGTCAACAAGAGGGTTGTGAGCTGTGAATGGAGAGCATGAGGAGTATCTAGACATTATGAGAGACTTAGAAAGTCATTTGGAGAAGGAGACAAGTCATTGATGAGTGCATAAGAGCTATAGTTGAAGACAGTCAACTAGGGTTTCATCTGGGTCAACCCTAGGTCAATCCTAGGTCAATTGACTGATTTGAAGGGCATTCAAGGCTATTGGAGAGATGTGGGGTTCATAATTTGACATGGAGAATAAAGATATGGAGATATGACAAGGAGAATTCAAGAGAAATCAAGGAGAAGAGGAGTTACTAAATTAGGGTTTCTCTGTAAAATCCCCTAGTTTAGGTCAAATCTCCAAGCAAGATAAGTCAAAATGCTAGCTTCAAATGGCTTCTTGGCCAACATGAAACTTGTAGAGAATCTCAAGACCTTTAATTTGAGTGGTGGAAGACCTCAAGGAGATTTATGGAACTCAAGTTATGGTCCTTACAAGTTACAGGTCATCTGAGGTGTCTGAATTTTTGTCTGTGAAAGTGACTTGACTTCCAAGCTAGTTTTGCCCCTCAAGGAGATTTCAAATGGATTCTTGGTCAACATAAGAATTGTTCCTCATTGTCTTAGCTTTCTAGAATGGTATGGCATGCCTTCATATGATGTGGAGAACTCAACTTATGGTCTTGACAAGCAAAGGGTATTTTGGGCATTTGTGAATTACAGGTCATTTTAACCTATACCCAAAACTCATACAAGGAGGCCTCAAATGGAAAAACTTACAACATCAAACTTGCTCCAAATGGGATTTTAAGTCTAGAAAGAAGGTCACAAGTATTGGAGAAGCTCATAGCATGGAGTTGCATGATTGGTCAAAATATGAACTAAAAAGGCTTATAAAGTGAATGATTTCAAAGTGAAAAATGGTTTGAGAGATTTATAAGTCCAAATGGAGACTTCCAATATATGATTTTGAATGGAAAAACAATTCTAAGAACAATGGTTCACACACTTTTTTGAGTTTAGAAGGAAAAAATGAAGTTATCCATGGTTGCTTACCTTTTAAGAAACATAATCAAAATGGGCCAAAGTTTGAAAACAAGGGAATGTGCAAGATGGATCTAGAATGTACCATTGGGGTCTATATATTCATGAAAGATGAATTTGGCAAGGGTTGGCCTCATTTGCACCAAGAATTCCACAAATTTCTCACACTTTTTCATAAAAGTTTCATTCCAAATCTCTCAAATTCTTCATCAATCTTCATCAAGATCAATTCAATTTTACTCCATCATCATCTTAGATCATAATTGAAGCAAGGTTTTGGTAGTTCTCATCCATTTTCGAGTGCTTCTTTCATCAACATCAAAATCACAAGTTCAAGTGAATTGCATGATTCAAGCAAGGAACCTCCAAAATTGTGCATACAGAATTGAGTATTGAATTGGTGAATCAAGATCCAAGTCTCAAAAGCTTCATATCTTCCATTTCCATAGTTGTTTTCAAGGTTTCTCATCAGGTAAGTTTTCATTCGATTAGCTTGATTCTGTTGGTTTCACATGATTTTATTAGTGTAGACTTGATCTAGGTGGTTAGGAGATTAAGTTAGATGATTTTGGAAAGGATTGGTGATGGTTAGTGACAGGTGCAACAAACTGTTAGTGTTCGAATCTCTTGGATTAAGGCGTTAGAATGTTAGTTTGATTCATCAGATTAACCTCCATTATGTGTAGATTAGTTTAGGGTAAGTTTGAGGAAGAATGGTGAAGATTCATATCAGTGCATTTCAATGGTGGCCAGTATGTGATTCAATCGGATTTGTTATTGTGGTGAGTTTCAAGATGAATTGATGCCCTAGGATTGTAGAGGGAGAGCTGGGGAGTAGATTTCATGTTCACAGCATGAGGATTCATGGCGTGTAGGATGAGAACAGTTTAGTGTAAAGCATGCTCGTGCATGGAGCCATGGTGAAGTGAAACCCTAAGTTGCAGGTTATTTGGGGAAGATACAATCCTGGCCGTTCATTGTGGTTTGGACTTTTGACTTAGGGTAAGATCCAATGGCCAGCGTTTGATCTGAAATTGGAGGGAAGGACCCTGGCCAAAACGCACCGTTTCATTAATTGAAACGGGCGGGCCTGAGTTGGATCATGCTAATCCCACCCCCCTAAACCAAGCCCAAACCAATTTCAACGTAATTCCTTTTCTTTTCTCACCCCCCAGCGTGTTTTATTTGCTTCACTAATTCTGATTGTTGTTGGGCCTTGAAGAAGGCGCTATCTGCACCCCCATTGTGAAAGCCCATCCAGATATCAACTGGGGCGAGTTTCTAAATGCACCCCTCTCCCTCATTTAATTCAATTTTAATTTTCTTATTTCATGTTAATATTTTACCAATTTTCATAAAATCATAACTAATTCATAAAAAATGCATTTTCATCCATTCTTTTTACCATATTTTCATTAAAATGTCTAGAATATTATAGGAGAATAAAATTTCATTTTTAGTTTTATTTCATATTTTTTTCATATTTTCTAAATAAATGTCATATTAAATAGATTCATTTCATGCATTATTTTTATGATTTTTGTTCTCTCACATGCTTTAATATTTTTTGATCATTCTTTTCATATTGTTTAGATGAGATATTCAACTTGTAGAAATATTTTAGTTCCCATTTTTAGAGGTTAATTTTAGGTGATTAATAAATGCTTGAATATCATGAGCAAAACTAGGGTTTTAGGTGACAACTTAGGAGTTTGATTTCATTTCCCTTAGGACTTAGGGTTTGAATAGATTAGTTATGGGACTATAGGGGCTATGGGTAGTTATTAGATCCCTTAGAGAACAGTTAGGATTCCCCTACTGCTATTATTACTGTCTGTATATCTGTTGTCTGGTGTGGTGTGCCCTCTGGGGTTTATTGATTGTTTGTATGGGTATTGGGTTTGTCTGGGGCCCTGGGGAAGCTGAAGATTTGTGGAGATGAAGCTATTGGAGATTCAAAGATTGAAGATCAACTGTCAGAGTTGAGGAGGAGTTTCTTGCTATCAGTTGCTGAGGAGACTAGAGTTTAGGAGCTAGGCAGAGCTCTAGATTAGAAAGATTGTTTCTCAAACATGGATTGCCTTGTCTGCATCCATTCTTCTCTGTGATTCAGAGTCTCTCTAAGACACTCACCCCCTTCCTTTGGAAGGCTTGGTGACAGTGTCTATGAGATAGAACTCTTGAGAGAAAATGTCTCTTGTGTTAGAAGCAGTCTGTTCACCACCCTTGGTAGTCAACTGATTGCTTAACACCCAATTCACTCTTGTGACTAATCTCTCATCCTGGAGGTTTGAGCTTGAAGAAAAGCCATTGCAGATAGAAGACTGATGATCAAAGCCCTTGCCTGAAGGTCATGAAGATGGAGATTGATGCTTGTTGAAGCCTGTAGCTGATTGGAGATTACTTGAAGCCAGATATTGATGCAGAGCTGCTGTGGCTGTTTATTTTGCTGTATTTCATTTCTTGATGTATTGATTGGTTTTCCTGACTGTATTGTTTGCTGTTTACCCTGCTGGGTTGAAAGTGAAGTCTGTTCACTTTTGCCTATTGTTTTCTAGGTTCAAGGTTGAGTGGGACTCCCTTGCCTCGCTTGTACTGTTGCATCCATGCATTTTACTGCTTTACTGTATATATCTGATATTGTTTTTGTTTCTGCCTATCCCGTAGGATCTCTGTTTCTCTCTGTGCAAGAGAGGAGCATGATAGACACTAGGTCTTAACCCATGCATGATAACATTAGGTTAGTTTGTTTCCCTTCGCAACCGTAGGTTAGAGTTCTGTCTCTTTCTTTCTCAAAACAAACAGAAAAACACATAAAGATTTCAAACCCAATAAAAGACACTTCTTCCGTAAAAGAATGTGAACTCATCAAGACGTCATTTTTGTCCGCTTGGACCGCTAATCAGAAAAACCTTTTTCAGAAGGAATAAAAACAATTAAGACAGACTTGTGTCGTACGTGGCCCGAACTACGTTTGCTCTGATCTTCCATGCTGTGTGGAAGTACGTAGGCATAGGATGCGATATCCTAGCGAGCAACCTTCCCCTCCTTTCCCGTAGGTAGGCGAACTACGTTGACTCTGATTTCTCGTTCCAGACGGGAATACGTAGGCATAAAGTGCGATACTTTGCCGAGTCATTTTTACTTTCATTTATTTTCTTTTTAACCCCTGACCTTTAGAGTAGATAGAATAACAATCCATACCCGAAAACAAGCGTGGATCCCGTCGAGTACGACGGACGTGAGGGGTGCTAATACCTTCCCCTTGCGTAACCGACTCCCGAACCCAGGTTTTGGTTGCGACGACCATACCTTTCCCGTGTTGTGCGAGGTTTACTCTGAGCGTTTCCTTTCCCTCCCGTGGGATAAATAACGCACGGTGGCGACTCTTCTGTCCAGCCGGCGCCGATTTTCGCAGTAGCGACAATATCCTCATCAAAAAGGTCAAAGATTCTCAGAGAGAGTGGTTGAAGCCAAGTATGCACATCTCCTAACTTGAGGGTGTGGGAAGCTATTCTGATGATGTTGAATCCATGGGAGAAGACTTGGAGCCTTGGGAGAGCTCATGAGAAGTATTGAAAGTCATTTTGAAGCCTAGACAGGTCAATATGCAAAGGATAAGGAGCTACTACCAAGATTGGTACAACTAGGGTTTCATCTGGTCAACCCTAGGTCAACTGATGATTTGAAGAAGGTTGAGACCTAATTCCGAGGCCATGTGATCATGGATTGATGTATTAAGATGCCCAAGGGATGATTCCAAGGTCAACTCATCATGAATCAAGAGTTTGAGGAGTTCCTAAGCTAGGGTTGCTATGCTTGACAGTGTAAAATCCCCTGGTTTGGTGCCTAACTTCAAGACCACATAACTCAAGATGTGATTTTCATCTCACCCTGACCCCAACATGATTGTTTTAGAGCATGATCATAGCTCTAATTTGAGTACTAGAAGTCCTTGATAGGGTTTATAGAACTCAAGTTATGAATCAGACAAGTTACAGGTCATCAGAGGATTGTGAATTTGGAGCTTGAAAGTCAACCAACTTGCATGACATTTTTGACCTAGAAGGATGATTCTTATGAACTTTTGGCCAACATGATTGTTGTTCCTTAACTTCTTAGATTTCTAGAAAATACTAGATGTCCATGATTGGATTTGTAGAACTCAAGTTATGAGCTCTGCAAGATAAGGGTATTTTGGGAATTTGGAATTATAGGCCATTTTTAATTATGGGTCAATTTCATCAACTTAGACACCTCAAATGGACTTTTTATCAACTTGGAAGTTGTTCAAAATGGTGTTATTTGTCCAACCATGACCCAAGAATCCATTGATATGGATTAGAATGAGAAATGCTTGAAGAAGAATTCATGAATGAATCATTAAAGGAAGCTTGAAAAGGGCCAATTCAAGTCAGTTCATTTTTGAACCAAAGCATGTCATATTTGTGCTTGTTTTGAGTCCAAATGATGTTTTAAAAACATTAGAAAAATTACAAATCAAGTTTAAAGCCATTTACATGTGGAAATTTATGGTTTCTTCATCTTTAAGCAACAAATGCAAAATCAACCATCCATTCATTTCCAAGGGATCAATCTCAGTCACACATGATCCTTGCATCATAAGGAACTGATATGAACAAAATTGGAAGCTTCCACACACCATGTTCATGGAAATTACAGAGGAAAAAGTGAGGAAAATCAGAAAATTGGGATTGAGTGAATTGGGCCATAACTGGGCCAAGAAATGATCCATATTAGTTCTATATAAGTTCCTGGAAGATTTCAGAACAGGTTTGGTGATTGGAAGAGCAAGAGGAGGTAAGAAGCACTTGAAAAAAGTTTGTTAGAGGTGAAAATTGAATTTCTACTTTGAAGCCATTTCAGAGGGAATTAAGGATTCAAGAAGCTTTTCCAAGCATCATTAAACGATTTTGAACAACTTTGATCAAAAATTCGTGCAAGAACACTCCACCATTAAAGCTTCGAACAAGGTTCTTATTTCTCATACATACGCTCTGTTCTTGATGAATTATTGCGCCATTTTTACATAATTATGATCCTTGGAGTATGTAGAAGCTTTTAGGATTAGTTTGATTAAGTTCCATGAAACTTCAAGAATTGACACCCTAAGTTGTAGTTCAAATATCTCTCTAATTATTGGATGAAAATGGAAAAGAAACATAGATTGTTGATGTAGGAAGTGAGAGGAAGAGGTTAGTGCCTTCAATTTTGAGTTTTGTGAAAATTGATAATTCTTGAAAGATTCTTGGATGATATTGATTTCTGAGTTTTAATGGAGGAAAGTGAAAACAAATTTGATATTTGGATTCTACGCGAAAAATCATGCGAAATTGGTTAAAGAAACATCGAAAACAGTTGAAAAATGACGGAGCCATGTGGGAGCTCTCATCCGCGGCGGTCGGAGCATGTGGAAGGGATGACCGGAAAAAAATTCCGGCGGCCGGCTAAGATTGAGTGGAGAAGACGATGTCTACATCGTCAGATCGGATTACTGTTCCATGTGCGGTCACGATTAGACTTCACCATGGTCCATCTTTGACTAATCTTACAATATTATTTGGAATTCGTTAATGTGTTGTCATGTTGTGAGCCATTTGATGTACATACCTCCATTTAATCATGTGATCTTGATTGATTTCTACCATACACTCTACTCAACCATTATGTACTTGATTGCTAGAATTTCTTTTAATTTTTCCAGCTGGGCCTTAACATGCGCTATCCCCACCCCCATCAGCGTAGGCCCACACGGAATAACACACGGAAATAGTGCTAGCAGCACCTCCTGGCCCGTTTTCCATTTTAATTCATTTTCCTTTATTTTCTTATTATTACTTGTTTGTTTTAATTCATAGAAAAATAATAAATGATGTCCATAAATCATGAGAAAAATATTGTAGATAGTTTGACATGTTTAGAATTTTGTCATATTTTTTTAATTGCAATTTTAATTCTTTTCCAATTAATTTTGTATTTTTATTTTATGTGCTTTTCCATGAATAGAAATAATGCCATGTTAGTTTCTAGATTTTTGTTTCCATATCAATGCTTGGATTTAATCTATGATTTTTTACATGATGAATGTTGACACATTGTAGGATATTGTATGATTTTTCTTACATTTTTTAGATGATTCTAAATATGGTTTTGAGATAGGTTTTAGGACTTCCTCTTTATGAATTCCCTTTAGCACACCCTTTGAGTTTAGATTTTATTAGAACCTTTAGGATTAGGTTTTGCCCCTGGTTGTTGTACCATAGATTCTTAACCCATTTAGGATCATCTAGGATTTTCCTTAAGATTTTTAGAATTGATTTTCTATTATTCCCCCATTTTACAAGTTGGTTATAATTTAGGTGACCCTAACTAGGTTTACTTCATAGATTAGTCTTTTAAGTAAACATTAGATGACTCTAAGTTTCAAATTTCTTTCTTGATAGAATAGAAATTAGGTGGATACCTCTTTATAACCTTGATTAGGCCTTGATAGAGCCTTTGAATCCTTAGTGTAGGTGATCCTTAGAAGGTAATCATTGAGGTTCCTTAGAAGTTCAAATTAGGTGGATGATTCTTCCTATAGGTTTAGCTTCCCTCAAAATCTTCCTTGCTTAATTAGGATCCTCCTTGTGAGCATGTTTTCTCCCGTGGAGGAATTCATTGAATTTTCATAAAGGAGTTGAATCTATGCAAGCTTTCTAAGGAAATGGAGGTGGTTGAGTGTCTGTGGTAAGTTCCTGTGGACCTTACCCTGCTTCCCATCTTCATTCTCCTAATCTTCTCTTATCCAATCATTTTAGGAACCTTCTTGGGGTAGCATAGTCCCTCCTGTGGGGGGAATTTTTCACATCTCCTGAAGGAGTCAAACCTCTAAGATTTTCCAAATCCCTTTTAGTTGGTTGAGTGCCTGTGGTAAGTTCCTGTGGACCTTACCCTTGCTTCCCAACATTCAATTCCTTTCTTTAGGGTAGATGCCTTGTTTGTTTACTTGTGGAATAAATTCCTTATTTTTCATAGTTCCTTTCCTTCATTCATGATTGAGTGGTGTGTTGCATTAGGATAACTCATGTTTAGGAGAGTCTAAGTGTAGGTGCATGACTTCATTAAGAGGTTGAGTGAGTCTCCCTCTGCTTGATTGTATATAAGGGTTGAGGTGATCCTCCCCTTGCTTGTGTGTTGCTTTTTCCTTTTCTAATTGATGTATTTGCATATAAAGGTTGAGGTGATCCTCCCTTTGCTTGTCTGTTTTTGCCTATTTTCTTTGCTTGATTGCTAAGAGGTTGAATGAGTCTCCCTCTGCTTGCATTGCTGCATTGCATTTGCATCTTTACTGTTTTCGTTTCTGTTTATCTGTTTTACTGATGTTTAGCAGATATTTTGTCTGTTTTCTGTTGCCCACCTGACATGATCCCCTAGGACTCTCACTTCCTTTGATAAGGAAGTGATGATAGAACTTTAGGTTGAAACCTATGCATGATAGCATCTAGGAGTTCCCTGTTTCAAACCTCAACCATAGGATGAATCCTTGGCATGACAACATTAGGACTTGACAGTTTCCCCGTAGAGTTTGTTCTCTTCTCTCTCTAAAACAACAGTAAAAAATATAATAAAGGCAAGTTAGTACAGTGCGTTACGAGCCTTAAGCTACTTAGGAAATGATAATTGAGCGGTCTCGTCTCAATCATCTAGAGTGTTTAGTATATGTCCTTTGGACGATATGCGACGAATTCGCTCCTAAGTCAGAGTCTCTAGTGCTGTACAAACTATAGACATCCATAAAAAACACTTCTTCCGTAAAAGACAAAAAACAAATCTCAAACTTTTTTTGCCCTGTGGGCCCATAAATCAAGGAAAACTTTTCTGAAGAAAAGAGTGTCGTTAACGCTCAGTTCTACCGCAAACGGTAACGCACGAGTCTCTGATGAGCAAGCTGCATACACCAAACTGCTGGAACTGTTTGTTAACCCTACTCGGAAAAATAGATGAATTTGAACCCCCGTGTTCCGTATTATCCAGAACTATGTAAGCTCTGAGCTCTCATATCTGTTGAGAGTACGTAGGCATAATATTGACGTATTGGCGAGCCACCTTCCCTTCACCCATAGTTAGTCGAACTATGTTGACTTTGATTTCCCGTTCTTTGACGAGAATACGTAGGCACGAAGCGCGATGCTTTGCCGAGTCTCATTTTTTCTTTTCTTTTCAGACCAGCCTTGATAGGTAGATAGTTAAACCAACTCGTCAGATAAACACAACAAGCGTGGATCCCATCGAGTACGATGGACGTGAGGGGTGCTAATACCTTTCCCTTGCGTAACCGACTCCCGAACCCAGACATGGTTGCGATGACCTTGTCTTATACCTTTTCGTCAGGTTTTTCCGATCGTTTTCTTTCCCTTTCTGTGGGATAAATAACGAAAGGTGACGACTCTTCTGTTTTGCCGGCACCTTAATTTCGCAGTAGCGACATATAAGACTACATCAGGAAACAACACAATATACATAAATAGAGTACACATTTTGTATTGCATCTATATATAAAATATATACAATTTCAATAAAATCATTTCATTAAAACTTTAAAATATACACAATTTCATTAAAACCATTTCATTAAAAATTCAAAATAACATTTTCATTAAAATCATTTCATTAAAAATTCATAATTCTTACACCTACACATTCTACATTGCATTAGTACACATACAACTACAATGTTAACACTACACCATCAACTTATATATTATATTCATGAAAACTACACACATAAATTCCTCTAAATTTTCTTTCACTTAATTTTATTTTCTAGAATCACCTAAGTTCTGCAATTTCTTGGTTTTTTTCATCAATAGAGTGATTTTGTGCTTGAATATTTTAATCCTTAATTGAATTACATTGTATCTACTCCTCATCTTTTTTATCAGCAACTAATACTTCCTTGACAATTTCAATTAAGTTTAATAGACTTCACATTACAATATTGAAATGGTTAACAAACATGTGTAGATATAAATACCTAAACGAGAAAAGGCCTTAATTCACAAAATTTGTAACATAATGATTTTAATGCCCCTAGATATTATTAAGGATAAACTTCTCAATTTCACATGATTCTCTTTCTATAAGCATAAATTTCAAAATTAAAAGCATCTTTGGTTATCTTTCTATAAGCATAAATTTCAAAATGCAAGAACACTATATAACCTCTAACAACAAGCAAGAGAATTAAAATTAATACCCAACAAATAGTCGAGCGATGTTGATGTCTAAAACAACAATCAATAAGTTTATTATGAGGCACCATCCAACGATCCATCCCATC
The DNA here is from genome assembly GCA_963859935.3 of Lathyrus sativus. Classification (NCBI taxonomy): domain Eukaryota; kingdom Viridiplantae; phylum Streptophyta; class Magnoliopsida; order Fabales; family Fabaceae; genus Lathyrus; species Lathyrus sativus. The sequence goes on from OZ012741.1 coordinate 619,751,760, forward strand.
AGTTGAGTCTGAAACACCCTCTGAGAATCAACATGTTTATTCTAAGGCCACTTTTGGCCAAAGCTTCATTCAATTATTCCAAATTTTATAGTTTTATATGACATTGAACAAAATCCCGGAGGCCGACCAACATCACTTAAGGTTTTTCTTGAATGCTTCCGTTCTTGACAAAGTCTTATGGGCAACTGTTCTGTACCGGTCAAATTCCCAAATGGCTCAAGCCTTTGACTCAAAATATATAATTAGTTTACGAGAAATGCAAGTTACATTATCTGATCTCCACTTTTCACCATAATAATCTTAAGTCTTGAATTGACTTGAGCGTTGGAATACTAATCAAGTAGGTTCATCCTGCATCACCTTGATGAAGATCAACACCACCGTTTCAAGATCATTAATTTTTCAACTACATTCAGTTCTAGCTCTCTAATAGAACAAATTCATTCTTTATGAAGACGTAGAAGTTTTCTTATCAAAGATAAGGACTTATCAGACCATTTCCCTATCTAAATAAAATGCAATGAGATGAATTGAGGTCCAAAACTCTTCAAGTTTTTCAATTGGTGGTTAGAGAAGAAAGATTTTTTACCTTTCGTGGAGAGGATTTGGAAAACAACTGAGGTTCATGGAAAAGTTGCTTTGGTGATGAAAGATAAAATGAAGGTTTTGAAGGAGAACTTGAGGAATTGGAATCGAAATGTGTTTTGCATCTTAGATCTAGAAGTGGTGGAAGCTATGAAGGTCCTCAATGATTTAGAGATTTGGAAGCTGAAGACTCCTTGGGTAAAGTTCCTAGAAGTTTGGGAAAAAATAGAATCAAGGATACAAGAAAGGTTTGGGAAGAAATGAAATTTAAAGAGATTATTCTTATACAGTAATCAAGGTACTAGTGGATCAAAGAAGGGGATTGAAACACAAAATTCCTCCATAAGTCTATTAAGGAAAGGTTTCAAGTAAATAGCATTTTGGGTCTTAAGACATAAAATGAAAAGCTTGTACAAGTACAAGTGGTAAAAAAAGGAAATTCAAAACCATTTTTAAAGTAGATTTAAAGAACCTATTAAGAGAAGACCAATCATGGAAGGAGTTACATTCCATCATTTGATCTTATAAGAGAGGAATGACCTTAAGGATCTTTTCATGATTGATGAAGTAGAAGAACTAATTTGGAGTCGAGTTGAGGAAAAAGCATTGGTCCATAAGAACTAATTTGAAGTTTGTGAATGAATTTTATTGGAATGCTAATGACAATCATCATTACATGATTTTTACTAGCAAATTCTAATGAAAACATTGGAATAATAAGAAAAATTCATGCCAAATTATGAAGAACGGAACAAAAACTACTAAGTGTGGAAAAAATGGGACAGAAAAATTATGAAGCAAAAGAGAAGAAAAATAAGCTTTTAGCCCCTGGGATTCACGTGCGCACGATGTTGATATCGTGAGCACGATGATATCACATTGCAGCGCGATGGCACATTATTCTACTACACACATTTTCTATAAATAGGTCTTTTGTGCACTTTTTGAGGGGTTCCGAATTTGATAGAGAAAGTAACGACTATGAGCGCAAAAGTGACAATTTGGAGAGCTTTGGAAGCCATTGAAGACCTTTATTTTTCTTGATTTTCATTTTCTTTTCATATAAAATCATGGTAATTATTAAATTCACTATTAGTGGCTAGATTACTCTAGATTAGGTCTCTCTGAGACAAACCTTCTTGTACTCTGTTGGAACATATGGGTGTTTAAGATTAACTAACTTCTTTTATGTTTTTTTTTTTTAAATTTAATTATTCTTAATCTTAATGATATGTGTGTGTTAACGAATGCAATGATTGATATTAGATGAGTAATATTTTCTAACCATTAGTCTACCTATCTGATCTAGGGTAATTATTCAACTTAGTAATTAACTAAGAATATGTAATTATAAGTTGTGGCTTTTGAACTAAAGAACGTAGAACGCCTAATTTTACTTTGAATTGACCTCAAGACTTAAGGAATTATTGTGTAATTTAGTGTAGTGGCCTTGTTATATCACTTTAAGTCTATAACATCTTAGAAAGTTAATTAATACACATTTTATCAATAGGTACAAGTACAAGAGTCTAAAGAGAGACCTAACTTCTTTTAATCATTGAATCTTATCCCATTATTTTCTCGTCATATTTTTGTACTGAAACAACTTTTGTTATTTAATTTCATTTGCACGATAGTTATTTTGTTAAAATTTGCAATCTTTGTAGAGACGAATTTAATTTATTACTTCGATGATACTAGTACACTTGCTAGAATTTTCCATCAAGTTTTTAGCGCCGTTGTCGAGGACTATTGAAAATTTCAACAAGAAAATTTATGTGAGACGATTTTATGTTTTGTAATTATTTCTATTTTTAGTTTTTTTTAGTTAAAATTGTTTTATAGTAAATATTTTTTTGCTTTATTCTAGTTTCCAGATTTCTGTTCTTATTTAGTTTTTATCTAGTTAAGTGCTACTAAGGTATTTTTCTTTCGATTGTTTATGTGATTTAAAGGAAGACATGTATAATGAAACTAACTCTCAATTTACTTTGTTAGCACATCTTGAAGCGCTATCAAAGCAATTAGTTGCCTTAACTCGAGTTCAAGCAAATGTTAAATTCGCTCAGGGACCTATGATGTAGTTTCTGTTATGGAGGTCACGCCAATGGTTATTCTATACCATATATTGAAGAAGCACATTATACATGATACTATCAAGAGTCAAACCATTACTTCAACACGTATAACCTATGGTTGAATGATCATTCAAGTCTTAATTGGAGTCACAATCAAATTCAAAATTTTCAACAAGAAAGATCCTCAAGATCCACCACTAAGGAAGTCATCCTTTCTAAAAGAGACTTTGAAAGATTTTTCGAAGTTCACTCAAAGGTAATTTAGAGTAAGTGAGGCCTCTCAAGAAATTCCTAAAAAGGAATCATCTTCTCTAAAATAAGCAATGAACCAATTCAGGTGAACTCAATGCAACTAGGAAGCAAGGCACAAGAACATGCAAGAATCCAACAAGAGCATAAGAACGTCCTTGAAGAATATTGAAAATCACATTGGGCAGATAGTTGAACCATTGGTAGCTAAAACAAGTGGAGAGTCTGATGTAAATATGTTGAACAATATTAAGGATGATGAAATTGAGAAAGAATTCAAAAATGAATGGGAAGTGACCAATGAGAAAGGAGTTGAAAAAGAGAAAGAAGAAGAAAAATGCACGCCCCCAGATGAAGTGACTAAATCAAGAATATATAATTCTATGGTGAAAAATAGATTTGGAAAAAGAACAAGAATTCAAAGGGAGGAGGATTTGGTTGTGGATGAAGTTTCAAATGTAATAATTTTTTTAGACATAGATATCTAACATGAAAATATTAAACAAAAACATATCCCTAAAAGCTATTTTAGCAACAAGGAAGATGAAAGGGAAGAAATCGATAAGGTATTGGAAGCCATTTATGCCTTGTTCGTTGTTATAGAGCCGAAGAAGATATGGGAACAACATCATGGATACCTCAAGTTCATGGGAATACTACCAAACAAAAGGAAGAATAAAGATGATATTTTATTTGTGTCATATAAGTTGATATAACAGAGAAGTAAATGGCCAAGCTAAAGACCTTAAATATGCATTACGTGGGAGGCAACCCACGAATCAATGTAATTTAGCTTTATTTCATTTTTAGTGTTCGTAATATTTTAGTTATTTACCTTTCGTACTATGATCCAAGGAAGAGTAATAACTAGCGTTCATGAAAGCCCTTCCCTTTGTACTTCTCTTTGCTTTTAATTAATGAACATGTTTGCTTTTGTGGTTTCTTTCAATTTTGGTTTGCTACCTTACTAGTGCTAGCATGAAAAAGAAAAGAAAAAGTCATAAGAAAAAGAATCGACAAACTGATCATCATGGAAGTTCCCTTGAAGATTGAAAGTGATGAAGTTCCCTCAACTAGTAAGATTTGAGCCAAATATTTCTATTGTTCACTTTTCCTTCTTATAAGATTATCCATGCATTAATTATTTTCTAGATTTTTCATTGTTTCTAATTTGAGTATATTAGTCTGATAAATACGCATTAAGTCAGTTGTTTATGAATACTATGGACCTTTTTAAGCCATCATGTTTTAATTTGATCATCCTTTATTAACCACTTTGAGCCTTAGCCTTTATTTTGGTGACATAACCATGTTATATAGCAATTTGACTTGAAATATTAAATCTTTCCACCCTCTTTGAAGTTAGGTAGAAGTTTTTAGTTGCATTATCTAATGCAAAAGAATAAGTGTGGGTTTCTCTTGGAAGTTAGCAATGTTTAAGTTTGGGGTTAGGGTACTAGAGAAATTGGTCCCAAAAAAAAAAGAAAAAGAAAACAAGAAATTACATATGACTTCTTCAAAAAAAATTGAGAAAGGACCAACAAAAAGAATTTTCTAGTACCAAGTGAACAAGAAAGAGTGATATGGAAGGATTCCGGTAACAAAAGGAAAACTAGGTATCTAACTCCAATGGTTTAAGTCTATTATCCTAAATTATCCTACTCTGACATAAGCCATGTGACAACCTTAAAGAAAACCTCAAAAATGTGTGTTTAGATATGATTTTGATTGATTATCTTAGAAATTTTACAAAATCATTAAATTCTTTTGTACGTTGATTGTGTGATTACCCTTTCAAATTTAGGGCATATATGTGATATGAGAGAAATGTTTAGTATTTGGAAGAACTTTTTCGAGTTGATTGAATTGAAGCAAGAAATATAAGTGTTAATCAAAAAAATAAAGGTGACATTCATTAGTAAGGGTAAGCATTTTAATTTTGATGAAATATTTAGTGTGCAAATAGGTTGCTTGAGGACAAGCAACATAGTAAGTTTTGGGTTGTGATGATAGTCGTCATTATATGATGTTTACGGGCAAATATGGATGAAAGTATTGAAATAATCAGAAAAGGACATGTCAAAATTTAAAGAATGGAGCAAAAACTAATAAGTGATGAAAAAATGGGACTTATAGATTTTTGAAGAAAAAGAGAATAAATTTTAATTTTTAGCCCCTAGAATTCATGCTCGCGTGATGCTTACATCGTGGGAACAATGATGTCATATTGCGGCGTGATGCATACCACCGTGGGTGTGATGACGCATTATTTTACCACACATATTTTCCTATAAATAGTTATTTTATGCACATTATGAGGGGTTCCGAATTTGATAGAGAAGGTGACAGCTAGGAGTGAAAAAGTGACAATTTGGGGAGCCTTTGATGCCATTGAAAACCTTTATTTTCCTTTATTTTCATGTTGTTTTCATCTAAACTCGTGATAATTATTAAATTCACTATGAGTGGTTAGATTACTCTATATTAGGTCTCTATGAGACAATCCTTCTTGTACTCTATTGAAACATGTGGTTGTTTGAGATTAATTAACTTCTTTTATGTTATTGTTATTATTTAATTTTTCTTAATCTTAATGATTTTTGTGTGTTGATGAATGCATGAACTAATATTAGATGAGTAGGGATTCTGACTGTTAGTGTACGATCTGATCTAGGGCAATTATTAAATTTAGTAATTAAATATGAATGGGTAGTTAAGATGTGAATTTTGAATTAACGAATGTAAAACGCCTAATTTAACTCTGAGTTGGGCTAAAGATTTAGAGAATTATTGTGTAGATTAGTGAGTTGTACACTAAGGAATTATGTGTAGTGGCCTTTTTAATTCATCGCAAGACTCTAACATCTTAGAAAGTTAATTAATACACAAATCATCAATAGGTACAAGTAGGGGAGTCGAAAGAGATACCTAATCGCTTTTAATCATTGAGTCTTATCCCGTTATTTTATTGTCATATTTTTCATACCAAAAAATATACGAACACCCCTTTTGTTATTTAATTTCATTCACACGATAATTACCTTGTTAAAATTTTCAATCCATATGGAGATAGATTTAATTTATTACTTTGACAATTCTAGTGCACTTGCTAGAATTATCCATCAAATGCAAAGGTACCTGAAGTTGTAACATCCTCCTTTCTAGATCTAATACTTAAGAAAGATAACCCTCAAACCCTTGGCAAGTTCATATATATTTTTCTGATAGAAAGTTTGTATAGAATTCTTGCAAGTTTACTATAAAATGAACATGGTTATTAATGGGTTGAATTCTAAGTCTCAATTTGCTTTCCAGGCCCAAAGGCAGATGTTTGAAGGAATATTGGTCTTGAATGAGTTGTTGGATTATGCTAAGAGATTTAAGAAGAAGTGTCTCCTAGTGAAGGTAGATTTTGAAAAGGCTTATGACAATGTGTCATGGGACTTTTCCAGATTTATCATGAAGAGGATGAGTTTTTAAGGTAGAAAGGGGGTTGTTCCAAGGAGATACCTTATCACAATTTCTATTCCTTCTAACAGTTGAAGGTCTGATCATAACTGGCATCCATTTGTAAATCCAATCATAATTGGTACATGAAGTTTGGTTATTGCCAATATCATTTAAAGTCCAGTTGTAGCTGACACTCTAATATAAAAGACCAATTGTTGTTGGCTTTCATTTATAGTCCAACTGTACCTGACACCAATATGTTAGAAGCCGATCATAACCAATGCTTGCGATACTAAGTCCAATTATTATTGGCGCATACAGAGAGTTTGATTACCTTGTTTTTTTTCCTGATGGTTCCTAGAAAGTCATGAGTGACTCTTCATTTTAAGGAATTTCTAGAAGCTTGGATGTCATTCTTGTCGGAAAACTCCAATGATGTTTGTTTTAATTTATTTCTTCATAAAGAATCTCCATAGTCTTATTTTGTGTGGATGATCTTCTAATAAGAAGAGTCGAATGTCTTGTTTGTGTGGATGATTTTCTAATAAGAAGACTTCAATGTCTTGTTTTGCGTGGATGATCTTATAATAAGAAGACTCCAAATATCTTGTTTGTGTGGATGATTTTCTAATAAGAAGACTCAAATGTCTTGATTGTGTGATTGATCTTATAATAAGAAGACTCCAGAATTGTCATCTATAATTTAAATTTCGTCAGGTCATGTCTGAACCTAATGATAAAACATACTTTGAATATTCCCCGGTGTCTTTTCTCCATCAATTTTTCATCCCAGTGACTCTTCGCCCACTTTCTTTGATATTTCATATGGATCACTATTTCCATATGTCCCCATTATGCCCCCACAGGCCCACAATTAATTTTTCGTCCATCATAAAATATCATACCAGGATTCATTTCATCTCACCTCATATCCCCAGCAAACCAAAAAAGAGAGTTCTTCATGTATACATAGCATATCATATCATTTCATCTGCATTTAGGGATAAAATTCGAGTCTTTTAAAGTATTTAACTATCTTCCACCGTGATCATATGAAGATTACCATTCCTCATATTCGCTGGTCGAAGATACTTAAATAAAGGCAACTGTCATATCCTAATATTGACCTTGAATTGCCGAATTGATACATACATCATGGCATTTGCTTCATCTGCATAGCATAACGCGCTTTTCATCTCGCATAATGCCCAAAATATCAACTACAATAATTTTTCGAATTTACAAGTAGATTGGTTGAACTTATTCTCAACTGCGCATAAAATTAGTAGGCAAAAAATTTCAAAATCAAGTCTGCAGACGGTAGTATTCTTAATCTACGTTTCGCATAGTTTAACCTGACGTGCTCGTTTTAATTTTTTAACTACTGTTTCGGTCGCATTTTGATCAGTCTCAACATTTTAACCAGTCAAAATTAAATCAAACATTGTATATTTCCGAGAAATTTATTTCGTGCTGATCATTTTAGTGCATTCAGTTTAATTTTTTGGAAATTTTTGCGTCTGACTTTTTTTTTCATTTTGAGTCAGTTTATTTTTATCTTTTAGTCAAAATGTGTATAAAAAATAAATAGATTTAATTATATATTCAATTTTATTTTATTTTGTATATTTTAAAATATTTGAATTTATATTTCATTTAATTATTTATAACTTACTTTTACTAAAATAACATTCAAAAGGGTAATATTGATTTTTTTGAAAATTTTTGGTAACCCTAAATTACCCGTAGAAATGCTAAGTGTGCGTGCTGAGAAAAAAAGACCATAACACCTAGACTAATACACACAACGGCGCACACTCCCATGGTCTCTCTTCTTCATTTTTATTTTTATTTTTATTTAAAAAAAATACTACTCTGTCCAACCAATGATCTATATCTCTCGGACATTCTTTTCAACAAAAACCTGTTAACCATTGTCTTCCACCTTTCATCACTTATTTCTTTCCTTTTATTTTAACCTTAACCGCAACTAGCAACACATATAGTCCTTACAAACATGAGCAACCATTCATAACACCATAAATTTCTTCAAACTTTCATTTTTTTTCATTGTAAATCCATTTTTCTATCATTTGTTATTTTTATTATTCATTATATATTATAGTTGTTGAGTTTGTATATTGTTTACATTTGTTATTTTTATTATTCATTATATATTATAGTTGTTGAGTTTGTATATTGTTTACATTTGTTTTGAGTTTCTACATTTTATTGATTTAAATATTATATAAATATATTTGTCAAGTTATTTAAGTCATATGAGTGATGCTTTAAATATTATATTTGTTTTGAATATATATATATATATATATATATATATATATATATATATATATATATATATATATATATATATATATATATATATATATATATATATATATATATATATATATATATATATATATATATATATATATATATATATATATATATTGTTTTGTTTTTTTTCTTTTTTTTCTGTCTTAATACATATCTATATATTTCTTTTTCTTTTTTTTTAGTTTTATATATTTATTTACTGCATGTCTATATAATATCTATACGTCCTTTCCTTTTTTAGTTTTTTCATATATATATATGTTTATATTGTTTTGTTTTTTTAATTTTATATATAATATTTTTGGTTCTTGGATTTTATATATATAAATATTTGTGTGTTAATATTATTTTCACATTTTATTTTATTTCGATTTTGTGCCAATACGAATTTATTGTGGTTAGCATGTGAGTGTAGTGTTTAGCTTTCTATTTTTTCAATTAATTTGAATTGGTGTAAAAAAAATTGCAACACTGTTGTAGTAATAATAATATTTTAGTTGTTTCTACCTTTCATTGCATTGCGATCTCAAAGTTAAAATCCAATTTAACTTTAGAAAATCATTCAGACGCATAAATTCAGTTGTTCGGCTTCTTATAGTGTGATTCCTACATGAATCTACTCTAAGTTCGCTTAGAGTTAAATTCGGTTGCCTTCAATTTCGATTCATTTCGGTCTCATGGCTTACTCTTGGGTTTTCTCACAATGAGTTCTTTTATTTTTGTGTGTTCGCATTTACTGTTTTGTATATTAACCGCTTTCTCACTCCCCATTGACAAAATGTATCCTCATCCCTTGTTTGTAATTTTTATTCGATTTTCTTGCTTTTATTTTCTTTTAGATAGATCATTAACCAAAAATTAAAAAAAAAATCTAAAATTAACCCTTTTCAAAAAAAGAACGAAAAATAGTAAATACTCGATCCAACGTTGAGGCACTTTTCACAACTCAAACCATCAACCATTTCCATTCCATTTCACTTCACACTCAAATTATTTTCAAAACTTCTCATCACTTCAAACCTTTTTATAATTATGAATAACAAACTTGATCCAACGTCAAGTCTCTTTCTCAAGCAAATTCAAGATTATTAAACTTTAATAACTTTGACTATTTTTCTTAATAAAAAGGAAGAGAAAGACTACCTAGACGAAAGGTCCAAATATAGTCCCAACTGCTAGGCCTAAGTTGTAAGAGCTTGTAGGTCATAAGTGTTCGTCTTTCTTTCAAAACATTTGTAAATATACAAACTCTTTTCATAATAAAATTGAAAGAAAAGGATTACCTGAGTGAAAGGTCCAGATGTTGTCCCAAGTATTAGACCCAAGTTGTAAGAGCTTGCAGGTCACAAATACTCGTCTTTCAAACTCTAAAACACATCAAACTCATTCAAACCTTTTTTCCTTTTGGCATAACCTAAAAAAAAGTTAAAAACGAAAGACATTTTGTCTTAAGATGATGCAGAGCAATGATTCATCCACAACCATTGAGTTGAGGTAAGTGGCGTGAATGTGGTTTGTAAATCCAGTCAATGTGACGCAAAGTTTTCTCGTCACTTATTTTGGGTAAAACATTGTTTTACATTGATTAATACAAGATAGATTTTGCTAAAATCGACCAACAAACATATATTTTCTATCCATAACTACGTGTGCCTTGATTTCTCTTTTGAGATACATAGGAGCAGGATTGTGAAATCTTGTCAAGCCCCCTAATAATAATAAATTTTTAGGTCCTTTCTCTTTAATAAAAAAATATTTCTATTTTCTCTCTCTTTTCCCACTCAATAATTAGAAGACTATAAATTAACTTAAGCTAACATTCATTCAACCCTAACTAAATGGTTCTCGTTGAGTACAACGGACGTGAGGGATGTTAATATATTTCCCTTGCGTAACCGACTCCCAAACCCTGATATTGATTGCGATGACCATATCCTTGTCATTCTTATAGGGGTTTTATTTAATATTTTCCCTTTCCCTATAAGGGGATAAATAAATATCAGTGACGGCTCTGTTAAGTCCATCCCGCGAGCGTAATTGTGCTTCGTGAGATCGTTCTCATTTTTTGAGGTACGACACATCTACACCTTTAATTGTATATCAAGTGTAGTTTTACCCAAATCTCTTAACAGTTTGTTATAGAGTCAAAAGTCTCTTGCTTTAGTGCTTGAGCATTTAAAATCTCTTGCTTATGTGTTTGAACATATAAGTCTCTTACTTGAGGGTTTGAGAGTTTAAGTATTTTGCTTATATGCTTGAACTTATAAATCTCTTACTTGAGGGTTTGAGCATTGAAAATCTTTTTCTTGTGTGCTTGAGCATAGAGTCTCTTACTTGAGGGTTTGAGCAGTGGAAGTCTCTTGCTTGGTGCTTGAGCATTTGTAATCAGTTTGGTTATAGTGAATATACCTTATAAGTACAATGGGATTGGACCACTCTCACATTGTGAGAAAAATCAGGATAACTGCTTGTGTCTCTGCTTTACTTTACTTGCTTATAAACTATATTTCGTTGCTACTATTTTATATCCCTGAGTCAGATTCAGGTTCAAAATCTGATAAGGATATCCAATAGTTCTGACTCTGAAGTGATTCTGATTCAAACTCTAATCTAAGTGTTTAGAATCAGATTAAGTTCAATCAGAAGCAGAAGAAGGAAAAACTTAGAGGAGAAAAATCCAACATAATTGAATCCCACTTCTTGTATTTTTCTCACCTTGAATTGGCGTCAGAGCAATGTCTGTGCTAAATACTTAACATTGGTGCAGTAAAGATCTTGAGAAAAGCACATTTTATAAAATGGATAATTCTAAAGTATCTCACTCTGATGATGGAATTCCTACTTGTCACAACTGTGAAAAAGGGTCGGTGGAAACAAACAGAAGAGTCGCCACCGAACGTTATTTATCCCAAAGAGAGGGAAAGGAAACAATCAAAGAAAATCTGAAGAACGGGAAAAGACAAGGTCATCGCAACCAAATCTTGGGTTCGGGAGTCAGTTACACAAAGGGAATGTATGAGCCCCCCTCATGTCCATTGTACTCAACGAGATCCACGCTTGTTGTCTAATCTATGGGTGAGAGTTATCTAAAAGCTACTGCTAAACGGGGGTGAAGAGAAAGAACAGACTCGATAGGACATCGTCGTCCTATGCCTACGTATTCCCTCGTGTAATGGGAAAGTCAGAGTCAACGTAGTTCGGGAAACTACGGGTGATGGAGGGAAGGTTGCTCGCCAAGACATCACCGTCTTGTGCCTATGTATCCTCATCTGGTATGAGAAATCAGAGCAAACATAGATCGGGCAAACTAGACCACTGGTTGGTTAAGTGTTTTTTTATGAGTGACGTTAAATTCCCATTCCAACAGTTATGGACGATGCCTGTTTGCGGTAGAACGAAAAAACAACTGTTGCACCCCAAATTTTGACCCCTTAGATTCTCATTATCATTTTAGGAGCATGCTCATGAACTGTCTAACCTTAATCCAGTGCAAGTCTGTCTTTGTGAAATTACAGATGAATCAGGGTTTCGTGCAGTCAAAATCAAAACTTCAGGGTTTGTGATTAGTCAATGTTTTGGGCTCATTCAAATAAGAAACAAGGTCAAGTATATTACATAATGTCAAATGAGAATCCAATTTGAAGAAATCATTTCAGAATCAAGAACAGTGCAGTCCGGAGGCCCCGATTAGGGTTTTTAACTAGTAAAAGTCAACTGTGGTTTGACTTTGATGTTGGAAGGTGTTGTAATGGTGGGATTGAGTTCCATGAAGTTCATGTAGCTTATTAAAGTTCATCCAAGAAGTTTCAAAGCCTCAGGAGGTCCAGAATGTCAACAGGCGACTCGGTAATCACCGATCGGTCGTACGGTTGACCGAAAAGTCAAATCTCCAAATTTTATGAATTGGACTTCAAGTTGTGAAAGAAATTTGTTCCTTATGTCATATTGGAATTGCATATCAATTTTCATGACCATTGGATCAAGGATGAAGGAGTAATCGAGAAATCGGGAAATTAGGGTTTTGAAAAGGGCTAAACCATAACTCCTTAACCACACATCCAATTGAGTTGGTTCAAAGCTCATTTGGAAGCTCTTGACAATTCCTACAAAAGTCCCTAAGTGGTCCATGATCAAAAAATGCATAGATTTTGAGTTATGGTCAAATTCATTTCAAGAAGGGAAAAAGACTTGGGAAAATTTCATGTTTTAAGCTCATTTTTAGCAACTTTGGAGGGCTTTTTTGGCCAAGTTAATTTGAGAAATTGAAACTCATGAAAACATGAATGTTTTAGAGCTATGTGAGGGCTTTCTAAATTGTACTAGAACATCTCAAGAGGAGTTATGAGCAGAAAGTTACATGTGTTCAAAGTTAAGGGTTTCACATAATAGTCCCACATTGGCCAATTTTCAAGAATGACTTATTTCACTAATTTTGCCAAAATTTTCTTGATCCAATTTGTTTTATGTGATATATCAGATATGTGTAGCATGAAACAAGAGAAAATTGTGGAGGAATAGCCCAAAATCAAAGCTTGGACTTCATTGTCATACAAGTGGGCAAGTTGCACTTCCAAGCATGAGGTGTAAAGTGAAAGGCTGTACCAGCCCCTTCCCTATAGTTTCTAGGATGCAAATCACCTCAGAAATTCAGTGGAAATGTTGACAAGATGATCCTTGCAGCAGAGCAAGTGGAAAACCCTCCAAGGGAGGTTTGCTTCAAAAATATCCAAAGCTTGCTTCATGGTGAAGGATACTCTCTAGCAAGCACCTCAATCTCTTTTCCTATAAAAGGAGGGCTCGTTCACTTCATTTTTCACACAATTCATCTGATAGAAACCATAGAGAATCTCTGTTATCACAATTTCCACTCCTTGCTTCAAATTCTCAAAAACACCAAAATCCATGAAAACACCAAAAATGGTCATGAAGTGAAAATTGCTCAAAATCATTTCTGCCCTTTCCAACACCTCAACCACCCTCCACACAACTTCTAAATATCATATAGGAGGAGTATGATCCTTTGAACCACCAAGAAACCTTAGAAATTAAAAAGTCAACTTCCTCCCCACACTACTTTGACCAAATCCATAAAACTTACCAAAACTCATTCCACATAGCATCTTGGCATTCTAATCACTCATACACCTCATAAATGACATTTCTCAACTGTCCAAGCAATTAACAACCATTGGAGAATCTTGTTTTTACATTTGGCATCAAAAGTACACATTGCTTAAAGTTGAAGAAAAGTTCAAAGGCCAAAAATTGAAGCAAGAAATCTCTGGTTTTCTCAACTGATATAGCCTGCTCATAAGGGTCTACAAGAGGTATGTGGTTGGTCTCTATTAGCTTTTGCATCATTTTCATCCTTGTGGCATTTGTGTGTGAAGTTTGAAGTTGTGAATTGTTGTTATTTTAGCATAAACACTTGTGTTTGGTGAATGTAAGGTTTCAATCTTTGAATGTGGTTTAGATGTGTTTCTGGTTTAGTTTTAATGTTGGTAGGATGAGAATCCTTGTTGTACTGCCAAAATAGAATTTGGAACTTCACATGCCTTGTGTAACAGGTTACAGCCAATATGCCATTTTTTTTTAATAAGAGTTTTTTTTTTGAAATATTTTGTGCATTGGTATCTATTGAATGTCATAATAGCAAGTTGTGTATATGATACATGTATTCAAAAACTGCTTGAACTGGATTGTGAGGTTTCTACTACCAGTCTGCATTAGGTGTCCTATACCAAACAGTTTTTGAAAGCTTCTCATTACTGTTTCTCACTTATTACCACATGTGTGTTGGATGTTTGAAATTGGTTTGCTTTGATTTGGCACAAAATATAATTTGCCACCCCCAACTGCTCCACTTCACAAAAAAGGGATTGATGCACTTACACACTATTATGAGCTATTGTAACTGAACTGGTTGTAAGGTTTCATCTAGTGTCTCATTCATAATGATTAGAATACCAACATCAAAACAGTCTGGTCCTTTGATCCCTATATTCATGTTTTGTTGATATGCTGCTACATGTGAACATTGTTGTTATGAGTTGTTGAGAATATGCTTTGAATCATTACCTTGAACCACTAGGTTTCTTCTTCAAATTGATGAATTGGCACTAACATCAAAAGTATTGTATTACATGGATTTGTTGCTCATTCTTCATCAGCTGTCATGAACTTCTGTCAAGCATAACAGGGGGCATATCACTTTCTGCATAATCTTTGAAACCAAACATTGTTATCCTTTGTACATGCTTGTATACGCATTTAAAAGATGTTTGGATGCTCACATTACCATTTCTGTGCTTAACACTCAGTTTCACCATTGACTTGCACTCTATAATCACACAAAGCTACACAAATGCCACTTTTTGCATCAAACTGTTTTTCACTCAAACTCACATTGGAGCACCTCTTAATCATCATTCTAAAACTGTTGGCATGAGTTTCTACTTCTAAAGTTGGCTGGCATAAAATCTCACCTTTCAAAGTGCATGTTTCTTCACAAAAGCAACACCTCACATACCACTTTCTTGCACAAACTTATTTTCACCAAAACCACTTGTTGTACACTTCATACTTGTCATTCATGATATGTTTGCATGATCACATGAATTTGAAAACTGATTGAAACACAAGTTCACACTCATAATGCATTTTCACATACAAAAAGGCACTTTTTGAACACCTAAACTTCAAACAGTCAGTACCAAGCCTTAATTTTTGAATGGACTCACTCATCAACTTGCATTAGAGGTGTATGAAAGCTTGCTAGGTTCCAAACTGCTCTGAAACTTGAAATACCTGATTTCATGCATATCACTCTATGTCATTCTTGCATTTTACACTTAACTTATCATGACAGTTCAGTTCTAACCACAAAAATGATTTGCATTCATTCATTACCATTTACCTGTGGTGTGTGCATAGCTATTATGGATTAAACATGACTATGTGAGGCTGCATCCATGAAAATGCAACTTTAAGCTTAAAACATAAGTACTATCGAGTTTTTCAGTGGGTTGAGAATTTTGGAAAACTAAGACCACCATTAGATTCCTTTTCTGATTCTACCCCAAATCCATATAAAGTTTGTGAAAAAAGGATAAGCGGTTAGGGAGATACGATACAAAACGTAAATGCCCGGTTTATGTGACTTTTGCCCAAACTATAACTTGAAACTTACCCTTATAATTAATTAGGGGTGGCTTCATCAATGGATGTATAGCCACCCCAGTGGTATGACCATGCGCCCTTTCACCCCTTGTTCCTGAGTTTGACCCCTGAGTAGGGCAACTCGTTTATCCATTTTTGTGATTTTTCATGTAAACTTCGAAAATTCGTATCTCACTCGTTTTTCATTGTTTTTTGTCCGTTCTTTTTCCGTTGTGCTCGTATTAATGTGTACTTTCATGCCATGCTTTTATTTTTGACGTTTGAATAATTTATCACTTACTTTGTTTAGGTGCAAGTTGTGCGTGTTTTCGTGATCGTTTACGTGATTGCAGATTAATGTTTATGTGGTTCCCTTCAATATTTCTCTTGATACTTGTTTGAATCCATGCCTATACATGTTAGTTAACATGCTAGGATTTATTTCTTGGTTGTTACCATTTTCTTCTGTTGATTTTCCTCAAGTGCGAACTGCCGTCGCAGTATCGGTTATTTCATCTGTTAACTGTTACCATCATATTTCATTCTCACCATTTCTCATTGTTTACTTGGTTGTCACCATGAATATGCTTTATCTTGATTGTTATCTTGTTTGGCATTTATTTTCTTTTCTCCCCAAATGATGAGGCTCGTTAGCTTTCATCCGGTTTTTTCCCCAGTCTCCCTCCAAAGGAAGGTTTGTCCATTTGACCCTCGATGTCATGGATAACTTATTCAATCACACCCTTGACTTTGTTAAGTCATTTTCAACCTTAGATTAGAATCCTTAGACTTTGCTTTAAGTCTAAAAGACCCACCCGTACTAGGAGCTTTCTTCAACTAGAACCCTAGGAAAGAGTTCGTCAACTCTGCGTAAGAATCATCGTCATGATCTCTTACTTCCCCCCTTTTACAATTTAGCTTAGGGAGTTTTGTCAAACTCCACACAAAAATTGTCATGTTTGTTCCCCCCTTGAACCTTGATCGTCATCAAGTGTTCTTTTCCCTTGTGAGGCAAACTACAATTGCTCTAATTCTATCCTAGTCAGGATACGTAGGCAGAAGATGCGACGTCTTTGCGAGCAAACTTAGAGAATCACTTAGGCCCTTGTTTATTTTATTTCTTTATCCCAAACCATAGTACAATTCACACTTAGCAATCAATCAAACAAAAGGTTCCTGTAGAGTACTACAGATATTTAGGGTGCTAATACCTTCCCTAGATATAACTAACCCCCGATCCCCGAATCTCTTAAGCGTTGTCGTTACATCGCGAAAAAGGTTTTTCTCTCTTTAGACCTATCCTTTGGATAAAATAAAGTCCGGTTGTAAAAAGAAATAAGATTCAAGTTAATTAATAGCTTGATATCCAATTTTCACCGCAACAACAACGATGCCCAAACCTCAGCATAAGCATCAACGCACACATCCATACCGGTGATGACCTCCATCGCATCGTGGTTCCTAAATCGACAGTGACGAGGAGACACTCATCCCCCACATCTTACTCACCCTCAACAATTCAAACCTCAACACGCTCGTCCTCGCCCGTCTTCGCAACACCCGACCAAACTCAACTTAAAATAACATCAATTCAACGAAATACCCAGTAATTACACCAAGGAACCAAAATTCAGAGTGAGATTGGCATACCTACATGACAACGACTTCGAAATCGAACTACCGGTGAGTTTCGTTTCGCACCTCAAACCTTCCTCTTTTTCTTACGCCAAATTCCTTCCTTGTAGTTGTTCTTCACTACTGTTGCGTTCTTTTTGCAACTGAATCTGAGTGATGGAGATCGAACGACTGCGTTCGGTTTTATGTTGTTCTCGCAGATATTGATTCGTTAGAGATATGATGAAACTTGTTGCCGGTTTTTGTGAAACATGGTTATTGTTTGAAGATGGAGATTGAAAAGAAACCAAAAAAAAGCTGAAGAATAATATTGGAGAGAAAAGGTTTTTTGCTTTCTCTTTTTTTGCTTCTTCTTTTTTTCTCCCCCTTAAATCAAACTCCAGAACTTGTCCTTCAAAAATATGCCTGTTTTTCAATTTTCGTCGTCAATGTGTAGGCTATGTAGCAATGTCTTGGAGCTTTTTTTGGCGCTGTGTGCTCTTTTCGTGGCAGGTTGTGCGTTGCAGCAAGGTCTTTGTTTGGTTGTGGAGGTTGGTAGGTTAGTGGTTCGTATAGCTTTTATTGTTGTGCAAGTGTCGTTACTATCTTTCACAAGTTTTTTGGTGCGCCTGGCTTTAGTCTTTTGATACGGGTATTAATGCTTTTCACCATTTTGGTATGAGTCGCAGAAGGTTTCGTGGAGCAGGTTTTGCTGGAAATTGTACAAAACTTGTAGCTTGTCCTTTTGTCTTGGTGTGACTTGGATGGACCTTACTTATTTATTATTTTTTTATACACATTTTGGTTATTATGAACTTGAGAAAAGTGATATTGGAGCCACAGCTATTTGGTTTGTAAATTGGACTCAAAATTTGATATGGTTATGGTATGAATATTGAGTGATTGGATAAAAAAAGAAAAAAGTTTATGGATTTAAAAGGAAAATGAATTATGACTGAAAATGGACATGTGGTCTGGAAATTAATACTTTTAATGGTTATTGAAAAAAATTAAATGAAATTGGTTAGTTAAAATGGATATGAACCAAGGATGGATCTAAAAAAAATGTAAAAAGGTTAAACAAAATGGGTTATGGACTTTTGAATATGGACATGGTTATTTGTAAAGTGAATGAAAATGGATTGAACATTAAAATGGTTCATGATGGCTTTGTATCTTGAATTTCAAGTAATCCCCATACATATCTTCTATCCTTCGAATCAATTCCTGACAAACCAACTTCTTAAGAATTTTGAATCAGTTTTTTTTTGAACCATCAAGCACACGAACCTCAAATGACCACTTGGACGAACACTCCATCAAAATCCTCAATTTCCAATGAAAACCACCTTGCATTCTTAATGAAAATCCCCACTTGAACATTCCAACTACAAGTGTCTTGTATAAGAAATGAACACTTTGAAGAACATTAATGCCTGGTGCACAATACGAATTCGCAACTTGATGTTTTGCAATATAACCCAATGCTTTACAACCCAATCCACAGATACCCTGCCTTCATGGCCAATGATATTAACACAAGAACAATTCTATGAGGAGACCTTGAAGATGAAGATAGTAGCCTGAGATGTCAAAGATGAAACAAATCCCTAATCCACAATGCTTAATACTCTTGAGAAATACTTGAAGTAAGGCAAACATCAATAACAAGAAAATCCTTTGATCCCATGTCCCTGAAGACCATGCAAAGTATGATTATGAACTACGACCTGATAATGCAAATGCACGCGAAGCAAAAGCCAGTCAAAGTTAGAAAAAGTGAGGGCAAATTTTGGGGTGCTACACTACTCCTTTTGGTGTTGTTAATCATCATGATAGTACATATAAAAAATAATTATATTTCTAGACCTCTAATATTCAGTGGAGACCTTACTGAATCTTAATGGTGGAAAAGAAAGATGTACACACATATCATAGGTCTTAAATGATGAGTTGTGGAACATTCTTCAAGATGGCATTGATATTTCAGTGAATGGAATAGGAATGGTAGTTGATAGAAAAACTCTCAAACCAACTCAGAAGAAGACTTACAGAAAACACCATGGAGTGAGAGGAATTTTGGTAAATTATTTACCTACTTTTAGTGCATAAAGATCATTGACAAGTCTACTGCCAAAACTATTTTTGAATATTTATGTGCTACTTATGAAAGAAACCAACAAATTAAAGAATCCAAAGCTAATCTTTTGGTTCAACAATATGAGCTGTTCAAAATGAAAGAGGATGAAAATATTGAAACCATGTTCTCAAGGTTTCAAGTTCTTGTATCTGGACTTCATGTCTTAAACAAAATCTATACCACCTCTGAACATGTCAAGAATATTATTAGGAGTCTTCCTATTAGATACTGATTAAAAGTGACAACTATTAAGGAAGTTAAAGACCTGAATAAAATCTCTCTTAAAAGTCGGATCAATAATTTCCAAAGTCATGAGTTAGAACTCAATGGAGATGAAGAACCAATCAAGAAATCAAAGTCTCAGAATTTGAAATCTATTGGGAAGTCTGTTAAATCTTCACAGATCTGAGAGCATAAAGAAGCCACTCATGCTAAAGCTTCTGAAGAAGATTCAAATCATGATGAAATGGCTTTCACATAAAGAAATTTCAGTATCTTTCTAGCAAGAATAGAAGGTCCTTTGGCAGAAGCTCTAGCTACATAGGATCAAGATCCAGGTCCAACAAAAATTATCAGAAAGGATGCTTCAACTAACAAAAGCCTGATCAATTTATAACTAATTGTCCAGAGCTTTAAAAGGACAAATCTAAAAAGGGAAGCTTCCAGAAGAACAACTTCAGAAGCAAGTTTAAGAAAAGTAGCATGGTAACATGGGATGAACTTAATAATAAAGAAAAATCTGATAATAATAAAGAAGAAGTCAATCTAGATTTGATTATTTCAACATTCTCAGACGCATAGTTAGAAGCTGATAGTGACTCAGATTTAGAGGATGAAGATGAGGTATTCTCTAAACTCTCTATATCTAATTTAATTACCTTCTATCAAGACCTTATGGATCGATGTCAAGAGAAAGCCAAACATATGAAAATTATACATAAGCAATATGTTCTTATAAAATATAAATTACATTTATCTAAAAATAAGATAGAAAAATTAGAAAGAGATCATATTGCTTTAGTAAATTATATGTATGGAAAACCTCTTAATGAGTATGAAATGGCTCTTCAAGAGTTTGTAATTATCGGCTTCAACAAAACCAAACTTGCATCCATGATCTATGGTGTAAGTAGAAGCAAAGGAGAAGGTTATTTACTCTGAAACTAACAAAACCTTCTTTTTCAAGCTTTGCTCAAAAAGGGTTGTACTCTCGTTTTGTATCAGCTATTAAAACAAAGGTATTAAACCAATCAAAACATATAACTGCAGAGTCAGAGGTTTTAAAGAAGTTAAAACCTGAGACCTCAAAGCCAAAAGTTCTGAAGAAATCAGAATCAATGATTCTTAAGTCAAAGGTTCTAAAAGAGTCAGAACCTGAGACTTCAAAGTCAAAGGTTCTGAAGAAGCTAGAACCTAAGACATCAAGTTACAAGGTTCTAAAAGGTCCAAAACCTAAGGCTAGGATTCATTCAAGACAAAAAATTCTTAAATCTAAAGTTTTGAATGATCCAAAGCCTAATTACAAATATAAGGCTCAAAATAAGAGGAAGCCTATTAAAACTAACCTCAAAGAACCCATAAGATTATGGCTACCAAAAAGTGAGATTACCTTTGTTGCATATATGATAAAAGGGAAGAATAAATCAACAGTTTCAGTACCTGGACAATGACTGCTTACAACATATAAAAAAAGAAAAGCCTATGTTCGAAATCCTAACTCTAAAGGAGGAAGAAAATGTGGAATCTGGAAGAAACCAGTAAGAAGAGATCACAACTACCGGGAAGACTGAAGTTGATTGATCTGAAGTTAGTGCTTCATATGCTTAACCAATATTTGAAGCTCATCTAGTTGATATGGGATCTGAAAAGGCTCAAAATTGTTATAAAAAGAGCATTATTAGAACAAAGTAGTTCCTCAAGAACAATCCCAGTAGCGAAGGAAAGCAAACCAAAAGCTGCACAAAGGTATGGCAACTTCTGTGATTTCACTTAACAATTTCTAAACCTAATATTTAAATATCTATTTAGAAGAATATCATAACTATGAAAGTAGAATTAAAATTCACTGTGATAATAATACTTCTATCTGAGTAACAAAGAATCTTATTTTATCTCAGAATCAAGCACTTTAAAAAAAACCTTTTAAAATTATGTGCTTGCATCTGAATGGTTAATCAGAGTCTAATGATGATTAGAAGCTGCTGTGATCAGAAGCTCTAAACTAGATTATGATGAATAGTATCCTCTGAAGCATCTCAACCTATGAAGCTCAAAATAAGACTAATTGCCTCTGATAAGCACATAAGTGGAAAACCTTTTTAACTACCTTTGGCACGTGTCCACTTATCTGTCATAAAACTAAAATGTCTTCTGACACGTGGTTTGTAACTTATGGGTAAAAAAACCATTAGATAATGATGATTTATATTAAAATATGTGCATCCCCCCTTCTTAGTCTTTAAGTTTTGTTCGAATCAAAAAATTATTTTTCACTCAAAAAACATTATCAAATAAGACTCAAACACTTCTATCTCATTTCCTTCACTTTTGTTCTCAAGCCTTCTCTGAAAATCTACCCATTTTAAAAGAAACCCTAAAACCCCTTCTACAATGGCTTCATTATCTTCATATTAACAAGCACCCATGGATGTCAAATTTAGTAAAATACTTCATATCAAACATATAACCATGGATATTAGCAAGGAGGATCTAAAACTCATTGTGGAGCAAATTATTGATTTTGATTCCTTCAGTCTGAATGGATACCCGCTCTGAAATTTATTTAGAGTGCAAGAATTGGATTCAATTTTTGACATGTTAAATGGACCAACCTATCCTTTTCTTGTCAAGGATTTCTATGTTAGAGCTGAGATATTTGATGGGTTTGCTGCTTCTCTTAAGGTAAATCAGAAGGTTTCTGAAGACAGTTCTTTGAGAGGGAAGGGTAGAAAGAAGATAGGATTGGAAGAGTTTGAGAAAGTTGAAATAAGATCTGTTGTGATGGCAGTTGATGTCACCATCACTTAAAAAATGATTTCCAATCTTCTTGGTGTGTCAACTATGAGAAGGTCCATTCTAAAAACAAGGAAAGCAATCAAAAGCCTGAATTCATCAAAACCAAGTTATTTATGAACTTTGATGATTTTGAAAAGGTGAAGAACATAAAGACTCCTCACAAGCTTATGTTCAATATCCTTACTAGGTGTCTAATTCCTAGAGAAGGTAATACTGGTCAAATCTCTTAGGATCATAGACATTTCATTTGGTATTTGGTCAATGAGTAGGAAATCAATCTGATTAGCTATATGTTTCATCATCTGTGTGAAGCTATCAAAGAGAAAAATAAGCATAAAAAGAGGAATGTACCTTTGGTCAGACTCTTGTCTGAGTTATTTCATCTAGATCGTCTGATTGACTCTCTGAGAGCTACTTATGCTCATGATGATCTAGAAGTAATTCATGGAAACATTATCTTTGCTTCAGTTCTGACTAACATGAAACTTCTAAAGAGGAATGAAATGGTGATATCAAAAGTACCACTCAGAGTCAAAAGTACAAAAAATGTCTATCTTATGGACTATCCAATAATTTCCCAACATGAAAATCCTAAGGTAATTAGGGAATTCATCAAGATGGCAAGAAAATAAGTTAGCGTTGATCTGACTTATAAGGACATACCAGATGAACCATCTGATATGTGCAAACCTTCTAAAAAAAGGAAAATAGGATGCTTCTAATGCTCAGAAAATAGTTCAGAAGCCTCATAAGAAGAATGTTGTACAACAGAAAGAGATTCAGAAGAAGATTGAAGAGGTAGTCTCCTTCACTATTTTGAGTGGTAATACTCCTCAGAAGACATCTTTTTCTGTCTACATTGTTGCACCTGTGAAGAAGAAGTTGAAAAAGATTATTCTACCTTCTTATATTGCAGAGGAAGAGGAATAAGAGAAAATTAAGGTACCTTTTTTTAGGAAGACAAAAAAATAGAAGCTGAAACTCAAAAGGTTTTAGAGGGAGCCATTAAGAGAGGAGGATAATTGATTGTCTCTACTTTGTTATAACAAGCAAAGGAACAACCTACAAATTTTGAAGTTCAGATGGAAGAAAATGATGTTGCAGAAGATTTTCAAAAGACAGTTGAAGTTCAAGCTATTGAAGTAATCACTGTTTTGAAGACTACTGAAGGTACTTCTGAATCTGAAGCTTCTCTTATGCTAGAAGTAGTAGTACTAGAAATAGCTACTAGTCTTACTTCAAAAGTTATTTTTTGAAAAGGAGCAAATTGCTATAGATGCTGAAGAGACTAATATTACAGGTAAGAAGCTGAATTCCATCTCTAAGGATTTTTTTTATTCTTCCACCCTAAACCATATATCACCAACACCTTCCCCTAAACAATCTCTAGAACACCCTTCATTACCTGCTCATAACATGGTTCAACATTCAGAACCTGCGATGGATTTTCCTAACCATACACCCCTCATTCATATTCTAGAAAATGCATTGAATCTAATTGATTTTGAACATCCTACTAGTGAAACCACCAATGATCAGAAACACATGGCATACATTTTTAATTCTGAATAACTTCCACCTTTAACACCATGTATGAACCCCTTATAGATGTCTCTAGTGGTAACGATGCATCAAGTTCAAGCTCAGACTCAGACTCAGACTTTGATGATACTGCTTTCAAACCTCTTGTATTTGCCACACCCATCCAAGTTGTTTCTCTTAAAATTTTCACCTCATAAAACCCAGAAAATGACCAAACATGTTCAGCTAAAACAAATTCTGATCAGAATAACTTATATGTTCAAATTGAAGTTGAACATGTTACTAAAAACCAACCATAACCTGAACCCCAACCTCAACTCGAGCCTCAACCCCAACTTGAACTTAAACCCCAAACTCAACCTAAACCTAAACCTGAACCTCAACCTGAACCAATTTTTATTCATGTTCAATCTTAAGTTCAAATTGCATCTGAACCTCATATTGAAACTGAACAATTATCTTTGGACCAACCTCCACCAGAAACTTCCTTAAACCAAACTGTCCAAGAAAACCAAACATATGACCATCAATCTTCTCCTAAAATAACAGATGTTGTGTCAGAATCTGACACAATACTCCTATCCATTCCCTCACAAATTGACATTCCACCTTGTCATACCCTAAATTTGTCCTATCCTTTTTCAAATATTTTCGCGTTCGATTTTATTTTCAGTGTTGCATCGCCTGCATAGTATCATGTCTTTTACCCTGAATAAAACACAGGAAACTGGTTAGCCAGAAAGAATATTCGGATACACATACATACTGGTCGAATTATTTCCCAAAGACATCTGGTCAATTCAACATAATGTTGTATTTCTTCGGGTTATTTATTCTGTGTTAATCATTTCCTGTGCATTCAATTTGTTTCATTTTTCAGCTATTTCTCTTTATCTTTTTATCAGAATGTTTAGCATAATTATTTTGAATTTTTCATACTTGCACTTCATTTTTAGCATATTTATTTAATTAGTTGTGAATTTTCTAGTGCTTTGATTGATTTAATTCTATTAAGTTAATTAAAGCTTCTAGAAATGACAACTTTGACATTTTTATTTAGGTGTGCTTCTTTGATTAAATATGGATCGTTAGATTTATTTGTGTTTTTGGATTGCATAAACCTGAGCGAGGGATACGATCGAATATCGGTAATGTTCGAATCAGTTTCTTTCTACTTCAAAAAATGTCGCGAACTCTAAGGTGGGGTGTTTACCTCTACGTTTTGGTTTGAACAAAGCGTGGAGTTTGTTATACTACATTTTCACTAATTCAAATCTATTATTTTGGCTGTATTGTAGTAACTCTGATGCTGTTCTAAAAGTATGCTATAAAGATTATATTGGTTAAATGTTGAATCTATCGCATATCAATATAACATTGTCGTTGGGCTTCTGAGTTAAATTCATTAGATTGAATTTAGTTCTCGTCTTGATCTATTTAGCTTATTGAAGTGTTTACCGGGTTGTTTTAAGTATTATGCTTGATATCCTCGTTTCGATTACGGGTGTGGTTGTTATTACAGTTCATCTTTGTTCTTCTAGTATTGTGTAAAGCCAATAGCATACCATGTAGCGGTTTTCTTTTGTATGATGTTTCGTAGTATTGCAGTTCGTCTTGTTTGGATTACAAATTCTCTTGTGGTTTTGGTTGTGTTGTGGTAGTTGAAAGTATGATTAGTTGATTGTTGATAGTTTGGCTTTACATGTGTGATTTCGATTTCGACACGGTTTCGCATTGACATGTTTGGTTTTTGCTTGATTCTTACCATACTGATAGCACAATGATAACAGTAAGTTTGTGCTCAGTTTCTTATATGATATTAACAGCACAGAATTGGGATTACTCACTATTTTTATTTTTTTTGTTTAAAGTCCATATTGCAAGTTTATATAGTTATATAATGGTTTCGTTTTGGGTTTATGTGTACAGTCTTTGTGAATGTACCTTTTTTTTTTGTGAATAATGTAATTAAAATATAACTTCTTTGGTGTTTTGAAAGGTATTCGATTCAATCTATTACAAACGCTTTCTCAAACAATTAACGACAGAATAAAATTCTTTGAGTCTAGCATTCATTGAATCTTCGAGTGAATGGCTCTTGAGGCGCACGCTTTGGGTTGTCGTTCATCCATCCTTTCGTCTTAAAATACCTAATCTCCATTCAAATATTTTCGTAATCAAAATTACGAAAGAAGGATATTCTTGGAGTCTAACATTCCTTGAATCTCCGAATGAATAGCTCTCGAGGTACGCCCCTTGAGTTGTCGTTCATTCACACTTTCGAATTCAAAATGTTCAACTCTTTATCTTCAACCTATTCAACCAACTTCCTAAAGAACTGAATTCTTGAAATCTAGCATTTCTTGGATTCTAGAGTGACATCTCTCGAGGCATGCCCCTTGGGTTGTTAGTCACTCAGTCTTTCGTTCCCAAACTCAAACTTCAAATTCAATTCAACCCTTCATCTTTTCGTGGTCATTACCACGAACTACAGACTCTCTGATTCTTCATTCTCTTTTGAATGTAAGATACGTAGGCACGAGATTGCAATGATCTTGGCAAGCACACTTCTATCTTTCTCCGCCATTCTGTTCACAATTCTATCCATCTTCTGTTTCCCCCATCACTTCCCGTAGTCGAACTACGACGCTCTGATTTCTCATTCTAGTCCGAGATGAACATACGTAGGAACAAGGGCCCCAATCCTTGGCGAGCACCATATCCTATAACCACTCATTTCCCCTTAGTGTCTTTATCCGTTTACCCTACCGATTCACATTCACCATTGAGAAGAAAACAAGCAAACTTAGATAACGCCCATCGCAATTCACCCTAAGAGGTTCCCGTTGAGTACAGCGGACGTGAGGGGTGTTAATACCTTCCCCTTGGGTAACCGACTCCCGAACTCGGAACATCAGTTGCGACGAACCTGTTCCTGTCCTTTCGTTCTAAAAGGTTTTTTTTTATATTTTCATTTCCCGTTTATTCGGGATAAATAAAGTTCGGTGGCGATTTTGTCGAACCGCATTTCACGCCTTTAGCGCGCGGGTCATATGTTCGAATGAATTTTCGAGGTGCAACACACCTATTCCACCCTATATCTAAGCCTAAATGGAAGAATATAGAATTGTTCTTTTTGAAAGAATACAGAATCTTGTTGCTGAAATAATTACAACTTCTGACCTAGTAGCTTATGCTGCAAAATGGGATTCTCTCACAACCTCTGTGGTATCAGTTCTACAAAGTCTGAAGTACCACTCCTCAGAATTTGTTGCTTCTTCCACTCAGAGGAAATAGCATTTAGAAGCAAAGCTGACTTTTGTTGTTACTAATTAGGAAGTCATGTCTACTAAGCAGAGGGAGATGGATGATCAGATGAGGACAGTGATTTCCAGACAAGATGACATGGGTGTTGATCTCAAAGCAATTATGGAGCTTCTAAAGAAAAAATCTTAGACTCTAGGATTTAGTCACCTTTTCTTTTTATCTTTTTTGAACATGTGCTTTGCATCCTTTTGGTTAATGAAATCTTTCTTCAGTATCTTTTTCTTTCCTTTTTATATATCTTTTTGTTGATGACAAAATAATGAGAAAGATTATGGGTATTTAAGAACACATAGGACTTAGAACCTTTTAACATTTTTGTATATTTTAGAAGGTCTTAAAGTCTTAAGAGTCTTAACAAGTTGTATTTCATCTACACCTCTGATTGTATATCATGTTTAGTTTTACCCAAATCTCTTAACAGTTTGTTATAGAGTCAAAAGTCTATTGCTTGTGTGCTTGAGCATAGAAGTCTCTTATTTGAAACTTTGAGCATTTGGAGTATCTTATTTGTGTGCTTGAGCATAAAAGTCTCTTACTTGAGGGTTAGAGAATTATAAGTCTCTTACTTGTGTGCTTGAGCATATAAGTCTCTTACTTGAGGCTTTGAGTATTGGAAGTCTCTTGCTTGTGTGCTTGAGCATTTGTAATCAGTTTTCTTATAGTGAAAATCCCTTAAAAGTACAAGGGGACTAAACTACTTTCAAGTAGTGAGAAGAACCAGGATAACAACTTATGTCTCTATTTTACTTTACATACTTCTGAACTATATTCTACTGTTACTGATTGTATATCTCAGAGTCAAATTTTGGTTTAGTATCTAATAAGGATATCCAATAGTTTAAACTCTAAAGTAATTTTGACTCAGACTCTAAACTAAGTGTTTAGAATCAGATTAAGTTCAATCAGAAACAAAAGAAGAAAAAGCTTAGAGAAGAAAAAACCAACACAATTTAACATTTTTTTGTATTTTTCGCACCTTCAGTCTAAAATTGGAACATAACCCGACTAATGATGATCTTAATGAAGCTGAGACTTTCTTAACTATGTGAATTGCACGAAATGCTTCAGCTCATTTTACCAAAACAAATGGTGGAAAGATAAATCTGGTTTCTCCGTTAAAAATTGTTATGAATTTAGACAAATTAATTGTCGGTGACACTGAAAGGTTCGAATAAAATGTGGAGAGCTAGAGTCCCTAGCAAGATTCATCTGTTTGGTTAGAGACTAATGCTTTTAAGGTTGCCTATAAGAATGGACCTAACAAAGAGGGGAATTTTGTTTGGTATGCACAACTTGGTTTGCCTGCATTGTTGGTCAACAACTGAAGACATTAGCATTTATTTTTTTACCTGTCCAATAAGTAAGCTAGTTTGGAAATCCATATCTAGTTGGGCTTGTCCAGAGCCATTGTAGAGTATAAGAAAAAAAGAAGGAGAAGAATAATAGATAACAAGTTATGAAAAACCGGAGAATGAAAGAAGTAAAAGAAAAACTTACACTTGGAAGAAAACATATAAAGAAAGTGTTTTTTTTCTTATCAAATTAACATTTTTTTATTGTAAATGTTCATAATGCATTATTGATTTTGTTTTCAAATGTCAATTTTTGTCTAAAAAGATGAATGAAAGGAAAGTAGAATTTGATTGAAAAAGTTATAGTTTTGGTCTATAATTTATTCTTAATATTAATATTATAATTTATTTTTTAAAAATAATTAATTAATTTAATATATGTAATGACATGTATATTGATTAATTATATTGAGTATTAAAATAATAATGATGCGGTCTCTTTTTCCAATTCATTGGTGACACACATCACACTCACGTCATTAATTACATAGCCGCATCATTACAAAAACGAACGGGATTTAGAAAATTCTAAAACATGTTAAATATATGAATGAAAAAACTGAATTTTAAAATACATATTGATATTAAATTTTTTTTAATTTAAATATAGTTCAAGAAGTGTATTTTTTATTTTTTTTTATTTTAAGTAACGGTCAATGTAAGCTAGAGACAGCAGTCAATATTACCATTGCATCATGAGATTATGGCATAGTGTGGAGGACTCCAAGTCTCTAATGCAAATAAGGCATGCTTTGAGGGACATTCAAAGTGACTTGGCATTCAGAAAAATTCCATGTCATCTCGAAGACATAGGTCAATCAATCCACACTACATTAAGTTCTTGAGAAAAAGATGCATCAATTAATGGTGTACCACATTTATCATGCAAAGAAGGACCACCATATTCTTGGCCACATGCATTCTACTCCTTTTCCTTCCAATGAGTTTGAAATCTATTCTCTTCAATAACATGCCCATGCTTGATTAAGTCTGGGTAGGAATACGGTTAGAAATATCGATTAAAGTTGAATAGATTCAAGATTAAATTGTAAACGAAATTATTTTTTTAAAGTATTTTAAGTATTTTCAAACATGTTTTAGAGTTTTGGAACGTAGAAATATTCAGAATAATTCTATCTTATATCGAATTTGTGCAAGACCGACAAAAACTCAATTTGTAGCGAAGAAAGTTTAGAATTTATTCAAGAGAATATTCGGTTTGTGATATGTTTTCTGAATTCCGGAATGAAGTATTTATAGGCCATGTATATGTTGTTTCACAAAGTGATAATTCCAAGCATTGTCTATTTTCATTTTGCAACAACACTTTACGGAGTGTTGCTTCTCTTTGAATTCAAAAATACAAACGCATGCATCGACCAAAAGGAGAGCAATAGTGAGCTCGGCCGAAGGCCCGATTGCTCTGATGCATCGTGCCTAAGTGCTCAAGTTCCACCTATAAGTCGCCACTAGCGCCTCTACGCCCACGCCTTCGGACCAGGTCCCAGAGAGGGGTGTATGGAGGAGACAAGTGGCATAATGCTTGAGACCACCAGATTTGTCTACATGGTACTTTATCCTCTTTTGTCCTTTTGTTGAGTTAATGTTCTTAACTCTTTATAAAGGCTTTGAATGTGAGTAAATCTTTCTATGTGAGACTATTCCCCTTACATTTATTAGTATTTATAACATTCCACTTTTCTTATCATTTTGGAACACACACACATGGGCATTGAATGTTCATGAATTTATAATAATCTTCCACTTGTTTCAATAATGACAAGACCAATTCTAGAAAAGAGAAACAAAGAATGTTAATACAATTAAGTATCTTTCGATTTGAACTCAACCTTAGTAAGAATAACGCAAAGTCTGATCGAAATATTAGAGAGCTATGCTTTGAACCATTATCCCTTGTGATTATACCGGTGTTACCTCACACACACTCTTTAATGGTTCTTCGCATACATTTCTTACCTAACACTATTTATGGTCATATGTTTTTTGTGTTTTTGTAAATTTTTCATGCGAGAAACTCCAACTTTCATTTTGAGACGACACCATCTCAAAATTCACATATGTGAAGTTCATATTGTATCCTTTTCCATGGGACACATACCCTCGATATTGAACTTCATTAAGAGTTTAAATAAAAACACAACCCTCGATTTAAAGGCCAACATTATTAAGAAATGTTTGACAAACATCCAAATCAATGACTTGTTTTTACCCATTGAATCTTGAGGTTAATGTTCTACTAACGTAAGACGGGTTGTCGCCGTTGTCGGAACTCTTACTCAAGGAGTTTCAACCCCATGCCTCCCAGGGTTATTTTTATTAAGTCTTTGTTCAGTGGCTTGGAAAATGGACCAGCCAAATTATAGCTCGTTTGTATATAGGTGAGTGAAATGATTTCATCTTTAATCAATTTTCTCACGAATGTTCTTTCTAGGGTGGCTTGGCTATCACAATGTATCAACACTTTTGAAACATTTCCTTTAGAAAATGGGATTTTCAACATAAGGTCTCTCAACCATTCTGCTTCATAACCAGCAAAAGTAAGAGCCGCAAACTCTGATTCCATGGTCGAAAGAGTAATGCATGTTGGTTTCTTGCACTTCCAAGAAATCACACCTCCAGCTAAGGTAAATATCCACTCAATTGTAAATTTATGATCTCCAACACTCGAAGTCCAACTCGCATTGGTATATCCTTCTAGTATAGCAGAAAACCTACCATAATGAAAACCAAGATTTCTTGCCTTTAAGAGGTAACCAAAAATCCTGGTTATAACCTTCCAGTGTTCACCATTTGGATTACTAGTAAATTTACTCATCTTACTAACTGCGAATGCTATGTCTGGTCTAGGGCAGTGCATTAAATACATTAGAAATTCAATTGCACTTGCATATTAATTAGGCTACAATTCTTCCATTGTTCTTTTGAAGTTTGACACTATGATCAAATGGAGTGTTTTCTTCTTTAAAGTGCAGATGTTTGAACTTATCCAACATTTTCTCAATATAATATGTTTGACTAAGTTCATAACCCCCACTATTTTGTTTTACTTTGATCCTTAAAATAATGTCAACTAGTCCAATATATTTTATCTTGAATGTGGAAGTTAGAAATTTCTTTGTTTATAAAATTTCATTCATCTCATTGCTAATGATCAACATATCATCAACATATAAACACAAAAGTATTACAATTTTTCCATGCACCTTTGTGCACAAACATTTGTCACAATAATTTAGAGTAAATCCATTTGAAAGTATGACAGAGTCAAACTTTTGATGACATTGTTTTGGTGTCACTTTTAAACCATATAAGGATTTGACAAGTTTGCATACTTTTTGTTCATTTCAAAGAAGCACGTAACTTTATGGTTGTTTCATGTAGATTTTCTCATCGAGATCTCCATTTAAGAATGTTGTTTTAACATCCATTTGATGAACTATAAGGTCATTCAAAGAGGCTAAGGTGAACAATACTCTAATTATTGTTGTTATTGCCACTAGTGCATATGTGTCAAAGTAATCAACACCCACTTTTTGTCTAAATCCTTTTGCTAATAATCTTGCCTTCGGGTATAGTTAGTTCCATCAAAGTGATCTAGGACTGAATCATGAAAGAAATCACTTTTCTTAAAAGTATTTCAATCACTCTCAAATATGTTTTAGAGTTGGAACACAAGAATACCCAGGTAATTCATCCTTATATCGAATTTCTGCAAGATCGACGAAAACTCAATTTGTAGCAAAGAAAGTTTGGAATTTGTTCAAGAGGATATTCAGTTTGTGATGTGTTTTCTTAATTCTGAAATGAGGTATTTATAGGTCATGTATGTGTTGTTTCACAAGGTTGCGGCCCTTGATGAAACAACACCTTTTAACTAAAAGTTGCATTGTTTCCAAGCATTGCCTATTTTCATTCCGCAACAACACTTCATGAAGTGTTACTTCTCTATGAATTTAAAAATTCGAATGCATGCCTCTACCAAAATGATAGCATTAGTGAGCTCGGTCGAAGGTCGGCCGCTACCCACCAGAGCGTTACTGGCGCCGCCTCATAATGCCGCGAGTAGCCCGATTTCTCCGATGCATTGTACCTAAGTGCTCAAGTGCCACCTATAAGCCACCATTAGCGCCTCTATGTCCACGCCCTCTACTACCACATTTGTCCATGTGACACTTTATCCTCTTTTGTCCTTTTGTTGAGTTAATATTTTTAACTCTTTATAAAGGCTTTCAATGTGAGTAAATCTTTCTATGTGGGACTATTTCCCTTACGTTTATTAGCATTTACACCATTTCACTTTTCTTATCATTTTGAAACAC
Organism: Lathyrus sativus; assembly: GCA_963859935.3. Lineage (NCBI taxonomy): Eukaryota > Viridiplantae > Streptophyta > Magnoliopsida > Fabales > Fabaceae > Lathyrus > Lathyrus sativus. The sequence continues at coordinate 619,784,953 of OZ012741.1, forward strand.
ACACACGTGGACATTGAATATTCATGAATTTATAACAAGTACTAATTAGTTAATGCATTTAACCTTACTACTTATAAGAATAAGATAATTGTTGAAGGGTAATTCAGTATTTTAGTATTTTGCCAACATGGCATTATTGTCTGTGTATATAAGTAGTAATATGTTAAGACATTAAGTAATGTAACCTGATGTACACAAAAGTCATGGAGTAACCATTCTCTGTGTAACCCTTAGTTGAATAGTAGTGGAATTTTGTTATTCTCTCTCTCTCTCTCTCTCTCTCTCTCTCTCTCTCTCTTCTCTCTTTCTCCACATTCATATTTTAACCTTGTGCACCAACAATAATTATCTAAAGCTCTGATTCAGATCCACAAGGAAACACAGGGAAATGTGAGTGAACGGTGAGGCATTATGTGATTGATTTTATTTCTTGAATTCGTGATAAATTTTTTACCAGAATCGTAACAGAATCACATTTTTTGATTTTGCGGGATTGAGAAACACTAGTGTTTAGTGAGATCTAAGTGATTGCCCAAGGTTAAAGATGAACGAAAACATTAATTTGAGTATCAAGCTTCCAGTGTTTGAGGGCAAGAACTTGAACTGATGGATGATTGAAATGTGTGTGTTGTTTGGCGCTCAAGATGTTCTTGATCTTGTGAATGATGGTTATGCTCCAGTTGCAGCAGATGCGATAGAAGCACAGAGAAATGCATAAAGAGAAACGAAGAAGAAGGATCAGAAGGCGCTGTTCTACATCCATTAGTGTGTGTGTGTGTGTGTGTTTGTGTATGTGTGCGCGTGTGTGTGTGTGTGTGTGAACGTCGATGCATCAGTGAAAAGGGTGAAACTTCAGTCTCTATGTAAGCAATATGAGAATCTCAACATGAAAAACAATGGAAAGGTACCTGACTACATCTCTAGAGTGATTCTGATCACAAATAAGATGAAGTCGTGTGGAGAAACTCTTAGTGAAGAAAAGACATTGAGAAGGTACTTAAATCCCTTACTCCTCAATTTAATTACATGTGGTACCAATTGAACATTATAAGGATCTTAGCACCATGATAATTGAAGAGCTGCAAATGCACAAAAGTTGCGTCTAACTAAGAGAAACTCTGAAAGAGTGGTAGAGAAGCATGCTTTAAAAGCATCTTTTGATAAGAAATATCAAAAGCAGTCATGGTCAGAAGCCATGAAGAGATCTGATGGTGTTCAGAAGTCAGAAACCTCAACTTCTGAAAGGCATAAGAGTGCTCAGAAGAGGAAGGAGAAGTACGACAAGAGAAAGGTTAAATGATACTGTTGTAAGAAGTTTGGCCACTTTGCTGATAATTGTTGGTCAAATAAGGAAAGGAAGTCAGAAGAAGCAAACGTAGGCAGAAGAGATTCTGATAATGCATATGTGCTATTGATGGCTTCTGAATTTGATGATGCGTATTTGACAGAGTGGTGGTATATGACCACTGGCTGCTCAAATCATCTTACTGGAAATAATAAATAGCTAGTTGACTTTGACTCTAGAAAGAGGACAAATATCATATGTGTTGATGATAAATACCTTAACGATGAAGGTATGGGAAATGTCAGAGTAGTTCTGCATAATGGTAAAACAACATTGATTCAGAATATGTGGTATGTGCCTGGCATGAAAAGCAATCTGATGAGTGTAGGACAATTAATTGAGAAAGGATTTTCAGTTACCATGAAGGATAATCTTTTAAAGTTGTATGGTTGTAATCAGAAGCTAATTATAAATTCAGGACATGGAAGGAATAGAACATTCAAAGTGAATGCTAAAACTGCAGACTCTAAATGCCTTAGTGCAACAAGTGTTGTGAAGGAAAGTAAGTTGTGGTGCAAAATATTTGGTCATTTAAACTTCAGAAGCTTAGGGAATTTGAATTCAAAGAAGTTGGTACATGGAATTCCTTCAATTAAGAAGCCATAGAAGTCATGCAATGTGTGCATAATATGGAAGCAACTAAGATTTCCATTTGTATCTCAAATTCCTCCAAGAGTAAAGCATGTTTTGGGTGTGATGCATTCTAATGTGTGTGTGGACCATTTCCAGTACCTTCACTTGGATGGAATAGTTACTTTATTTCATTTTTGGATGAGTTTACAATGATGGAGTGGGTATCTCTTATAATGTTCAAACGCGAGGTGTTTTCTAAATTTAAGAATTCAGAGTGAAGAATGAAAAACAAACTGGTCAGAAGCTGAAAATTCTCAGAACTGATGGTGGAGGTGAGTACAACTCTATAGAGTTCAAGAATTTTTGTGAGGAGAATGTAATTGATCATGAGGTGACTGCTTCATATACTCATCAATACAATGGTCTTTCTAAAAGAAGAAACTGAACTTTGCTTGACATGACAAAGAGTATGCTGAAGGAGAAGAAGCTTTCTCACACCTTGTGGGGAGAAGTTGTTGTCACTGCAACATATGTGCTCAACAGGTTTCCAATAAAGAAGCTGAAGAAAATTGATCCTTTAGAGAAGTGGATTGGAGATAATCAAAGTGTGAGCCATCTGGTGATGTTTGGCTCTGTTTGTTACAAACATGTTCCAGATGCTAAGAAAAGGATATTGGATGACAAAAGCAAAGTTATGTTGCTTGTAGGGTACCCCAGTACAGGTACTTATAAGATCTATTGTCCTGTACTTACAAGGTTGAATTTAGAAGAGATATTGTTGTGAAAGAATTAGAAGCTTAGGATTAGAGTGAATCGCATTCCAACTCTGGTATGATGTTAACACCAGAGTTAACTTTTGAAGATACTTCAGAATCTGAAGGTTCTAAAGATGAATCAGGATCAAAAGTTGGTTTTGAAGGTGAGTCTGAAGATAAGCCAGATTCTGAAGGTGACTCTAAAGTTTAAGAAGACTCTAAAGGTGAATCTGATTCTAATCCAGATTTTGATGGTGATTCAGATTCGGATGGTGATTCAGACTCTGATGGTGATCGAGACTCTGGAAACATTCCAAACTCTAAAGGTAGTCATGCCTTTGAAGGTGGTACTTCTAGGATTCCAGCATATGATATTGTTCCAACATCTGAAGAAGGTTCTGACAAAGTTTAGAGGCCTCAAAGAATCTGAAAGACACCAAGAGGATTTGCAGAGTTTGACATGCTGCAAGATACTGAAGTAGACTGTGAAGGGGAATTCATTCAGTGTTCTATGTTATTAGAATCTGAATTAGTTCGGTTTGAAGAATCTCTCAAGAAGAATGTGTGGCTGAAGTCCATGAAAGAAGAACTTGAGGCTATAGAAAGAAACAAGACTTTGAAGTTGACTGAGCTTCCAAAGGACAAGAAAGTCATCGGCGTCTGATGGGTTTTCAAGGAGAAATGGAAGTCATATGGATCAATTTGAAAACACAAAGCAAGGTTACTAGCAAGAGGATTTCTACAGAAACCTGGGTTAGATTACTTTGAAGTGTTTGTAGTTGTAGCGAGACATGAGACAATCAAACTGGTGATTGCAATAGCCGTTAATAGGAATTGGCCTCTGATGCATTTACATGTGAAATATGCATTTTTGAAGATATTCAGATTAGTTTAGAGGCACAAGAGTTATGTCTGGCTGAAAGAAACTCTAAAAGGGAGGCATAACAGACTTTGAAAGCTCATACTTTAAAATCTTCTTTTGTCAAGAAGAACCAAAATCAAGAATGGCTAGAGAACAAGAAAAGGAATGGTTGTGGTGTTTAGAAGTTAAAACTCTCCAACTCAAATGAGAAGAAGTATAAGAATGTTCAGAAGGGAAAATAGAACTTTGATAAGATAAATTTCCAGTGCTACAATTGCAACAAGTTTAACCATTTTGCTTCTGATTGTTGATCAAACAAGGTTAGCAAGGGCGAAGAAGCCAACATAACAAGAAGAGATTCTGGTGATGAACTTATGCTATTAGTGGCATCTGATAATGCATGTGAGAAAATGGTGAACTGGTGGTATATGAACATTGGCTGCTCAAATCACCTAACTAGAAGCAAGCAATGGATGGTTGATTTTGACTCTGGTAGAAAGACCAAAATCAGATGTATTGATGATAAGCATCTAAATTCTGAAGGAATGGAAAATATAAGAGTGAAACTGAACAATGGAAAAACTGTATTGATTAAGGATGTATGGTATGTTCCTGGCATAAATTGAAATCTGATGAGTATAGGTCAGCTGATTGAAAAACATTTTTTTGTAATTATGAATGACAATCTCTTGAAGTTGTATGGTTGTAATCAAAAGATGATTATGCAGTATTGTTGCGGTGAGAATAGGATATCAAATTATTAATTAATTTGAATCACATATTTAGTTCACAATCGGTCTTTGATTTATCCGAAGGAAAGGTTAAAGAAAGGAAAAACCTATTTTGCATCGTAAACACAATGCGGGGAGAGATATAAGGTTTGGGGGTTGGTTAAGCATAGGGAAGGTATTAGCACCCTAAACTTTTGTAGTACTCTACATGAACCTCTTGTTTTTAAATGCTATTTTGCTATAATTATCTGCTTAAGGGATATGCTAAGGGTTAGAAGGTGAAAAGAAAGACCTAAGGGTTAGTCCTAAATTTACTCGCCAATATTCGCATCTTGTGCCTACGTATCCGAGGTAGGGGATGGAATCAGAGTAATTGTAGTTTCTCTCGAAAGGGAGGCACTGAAACTTCTTGACTGTGATCAAGGTTTTAATGGGGAATAAGTGTTCTTAAGGAAGCGCTTACGTGGAGTGCGACGAATCCTATTTCTACATTGAAGTTGAATTGAATTAAAAAGGGTAAGATAGGTATTCCGCAGTGGGAAACCTAATACGGAGTGCGGCGACTCATTATCCTAATGCTAGGGTAAAGGGTAATTTGGTCCACGGCGGGACGCCTATGCAATTAGGGTTTCAACGGTGAAAGATTCAATGGTGAGGACTATTGACGCGACACTCAAACGGCTAGACCTATCCTTCGGAGGGGAAATGTACGGTAGATAAATGCGATGAAAAATTATTAAGCAACGGTATTGAAATATGGGAAAGTATGCAAGAGTAATAACGGAACAAAAGCGACGATGTCCTCGCGTAAATTACAACCACAAAAACAAATACAGAAATATAAAAGGGTTAATAATCGGGATGACTGAGAGCCAATAAAAGTCAGATGATAATTAACGGGAATGTTAAGCATTTTTATTTTAGCGTTTTAGGTTAGAAATTAGCTTTAAGAAAAATTTCAAGATTAATTGAAAATTTATTTTAATTAAAAGGTATTGGAAAGTTTATTAGTAATTTATAAAAAAGGTTTTAATTTTAAAAGTTAAATTTTAATTATGTTTGGTTTTAAGTTTTAAAATTAAGTTTTAAAAAAATGATTTGGATTAAGTTTTAAAAAAAAGTCTTAATTCTAAGTTTTGAATTAAGTTTTAAGAAAATATTTTTTTTAAAATGGTTTTAAATTAAGTTTAAAAAATGGTTATTAAAATTAAGACGAGATTTATTAATGTTATCTTAACAACATTTTAATAATTAAATTGAAATTAAAAAACTAAAATTATATAAAAATGAAAAGGGAAGTATTTAAGGAAAATGGGCAAATTGGATGCTGAAATGTTATCAGGGTTTTGACCCTTTCTTCTTCTTCTTCGCGCGGCGGCCGAACCCATTTGGGGGATCTTGCTGCACGGCGGCGCAACTTCATGGGAGCTTCTCCGTCCATTTTTTCTTTCTTCTTCGTTCGCCATGTGTATTTTCCTCTTGCTTGTGAATCTGCAAAAAACAAAAACCAAACAAAAATTGCGAAAATGTTAACACTTAGATGGATTTACGTTTTTCTTTGCCGGTGACGACAGTGTTTGCAGTGGCTACGGTGGTTGCGCGGTGGCGATAATGACAAGATGGAACTTCTCGTCTCTCTGAGCTTCTCTGCTCGCGGAGGCCGTGAGGGTGGTGGTTGTTCCGCCGACGGCAACCGGCGACGCCTCTCGTCCGTTAATGGATGATGATGGTGTTGTCACCGTCTGTTGTTGGACTACTGATGATTCGTGATTCGGGGCCGCCGTTGATGGTTGATGATGTTTCCGTCGCGGGTCCTCTGATGGACTTCAGGTTTTTTCAAATTTTCGTCCCCCCTCTGACGAACACTTATGTTGTTCTTATATTATTCCTCATTTAATTTTATGGGCCTGGGTTTTATTGAGTTGTTATGATTTTCATGCCTTGATTTGTTGTTGTTTGACCTGTTTTGGAGCAGAACTTGTGAAAGTTTGTTTTGATCTTGTTTTGGTTGCAAAAAGTTCAGGAAATGTTGTTGCGTTTGATGGTCTGAACTTCCGAAAATGTTATTGTTTGGAAACATCTTGAATCCGGATTTGGGTTGTTCTTGGCTGAACTGGATATCCATTTTTCTTGATGGATTTGGATATCCATTTTGTTTCTATGGATTTGAGGACTTTGGATATGTCTTGTTTGGCATTGAACGCAAAAAATCAACTTTTCCGAATAAGCACTTTTTCCAAATAATCATTTTTTCTCTCTCTTGGAAAGAATGAACAGAAATCTGCCGGATTTGCCGAGGTCGGGAATTGAAGTCGGGGGATGCGGCGACATTCACTTGTTACCCCTCCCGACGTACCCGATGATGAAATATAACTGAGGGTATCGAACTGATTAGAAACCACTTTTTTAATTAAATTGATGCTAACCATTTAATGATTATTTTCATTTGTTGTCGTTTTTTACAGGTCCAAAAAGTTGAAGCGGAGAATTGGACTCGAAGATCTCTTAGCAAAATTAGGAATGTAGCTCTTAGGAATTAATCTTGTAATTATTCTTGTACATTGTAATAAAGAATGTATAGAATTTAAATAAGTAAATTCAATTTTTCTTAATAAACTGAATTCATTTCCCGATCAAATTTCCCCGAACAAATTCATCGGATTAAATTCATCCGACTAACTTCATCTGATTAAGTTTATCCAATTAAATTCATCCAAATAAATGTATTTGATTAAATTCATCCAACTAAATTCATCTGATTAAATTCATACAAATAAATTCCTCCGATTAAATTCATCCAAATGAAACTAGACGTTCCAACCTCCGAATTTGACAGTTAAACATCTCGCGCAACTTAGAATTAAATTTCATCTGACGTAATTCATGAGTTCACACAAATCCCTTTGCAAATTAATTCGTACCGGATAATAAAATTGGCGAATATGGCCTTGAACGGATAAGTAGAGAAATCCAACTAAACGGCGAAACAAACTGTCCTCCGCATTGAAAATTCAAATTGTATCTTGAATAATTCAACTTTGTAACCTGAATCAGCTCGACTGATAATTATGATCAAACCCACAGATATTCATTACAAGTTCAACGCGAGCCGAAATTCCACCGTTCTTTTAAAATCAACTGGTAACCAGCAGCAAGCAGGAAAATGGGTGTCTGTTAGAATGAATTCCTCAGAGAAAATTCTCACTTGTATTTCAATGCACTCAGCTACATATGGTTTAGGACGCAAATAGCCCTTTACAACCCAACTGATGACTACTTCTGGTTCTTGAACAAAACACATTGTGTCACGAGAAACCAGACATCAGAACCGTCGTAAAATTCAAACCATTCTCAGATAAACATCGCATGATTCGGAGATAGAAACCCTAATTGTTTGAGGAATTTCTGATGATGACTTTGCTTCATAAATTGTCAGCATGCCGTAAGTTATGACCCTTTTTGCCCTTCATAAATTAAAGTGCGCACTGTGTGATTTTCCTGCAAAAACTAACAGACTGGGCAAACCGGTTAGCATTTAGTTAAACTGCAATGCATAATGAAATGAAATGCGAAATGAACCTAATAATATAAGGGTAAAATTTGGGGTATGACAAGTATGAACTAGGAAGAAATAGGACATTCAAAGAAAATATTGCAACAACAGATACTCAATGCCTTAGTGCTAGAAATGCTGAAGGGGAAAGTGAGTTGTGGTACAAGAGATTGAGAAATCTAAACATTAGAAGCTTCGGGCATCTGAGTTCAAAGAATCTGGTACATGGAATACCAAAGATTGTACAACCATAGAAATCATATGATATATGCATGAGTGGTAAGCAACCAAGATTGTCATTCTCATCAGAAATGCCTCCAACAGAAACTCATGCTTTGGCTGTGGTGCATTCTGATGTATGTGGGCTATTTGAGGTTTTTTCACTTGGAGGAAACAAGTATTTTGTACCATTTATCAAAGAGTTTACAAGAATGGCATGGGTTGCACTCATAAAGTTCAAACACGAGGTGTTTACTGAGTTCAAGAAGTTCAAAGTGATTGCTAAAAATCAAAGTGGACAAATATTTAAGATCCTCAGAACCGATGGTGGAGGTGAGTTTAATTCAACAGAGTTCAAAATGTTATGTGAGGAACATGGTATTGAGCATGAGGTGACTACTCCATACACTGCACAGCATGATAGCCTTGCTGAAAGGAGAAATAGAACTCTGCTTGACATGACAAGGAGCATGTTGAAAGAGAATAATTTACCCCATATATTATAGGATGAAGCAATTGCCACATTAGTATATGTGCTCAACAGATGTCCAAAAACAAAGTTAAAGGAAGTAGTTCCTATTGAGAAGTGGACTGGAAGAAAGAAAATTGTTCACCATTTCAAGGTGTTTGGTTATGTATGTTACAAACATATACCATATGGCTACTAGAAGGATATTGAATGAGATAAGCAAAGTAAGTGCTTAAAAGCTCTATTTCCCAATCACCAATAAACTTGAAGTTAACAGAGATGTTATAGTGAAAGAATCAGAAACATAGGATTGGAACAAGTCTCAATCCAACTATAGTAAAGTGTCAACACTAGATTATGACTCTGCCTTTGAAGGAGACTCTTCCTTTGAAGGAGAGTCTGCCTCTGAAAGTGATTCTGAGTGTGAAGGTAAGTCTGAATCTGAAGATGACTCTGACTTTGAAGGTGAGTCTGAATCTTAATATGACTCTGACTCTGAAGGTGAGTCTGACTCTAAAGGTGAATCTGACTCTGAAGGTGATCCACCCTCTAAAGTTGATCCTCCTGCTGAAGGCGAAGTTTCTGAAGGTGGTCTTGCTTTTAAAGGTGAACTTGCACAATTCTAGAGACCACAGAGAATTGGACAGATACGAAGGAGACTTGCATACTTTGACTTGCAGCATGATACTGAGATTGACTCTGAAATGGAAGTCATACAGAGTGCCTTGATGGTGGATCTGAACCTGTCAGCATTAATGAGGCTCTCAAGAAGAAGGTGTAAGTGAACACTGTAGCACCCCTAAAATTTGCCCTTTCATTTTAACTATAATTGGCTTATGTTTTTGCATTATCATTGTGCATATCATGACATGGATTCTTGAGACATGGGATCAAGGTGTTTTTTATGGCTCATGGATTTCTTTTATTGCAAGTTTTTAAGCAGTCAGCATCAGAGGCTTCAGCAGTTATTTTATTCAGCAATCGAGCGTCGGATTTTATTTTTCAGCAGGTTGTTTTGAGCGCACGAGACAGTTCACAAGTTATTTCAGGAATTTTACAGGTGCAATATCAAAAGATAAGTTTCAGAGGCTTAATGTGGCTCAGAACAGGTAATCGATTATCTCAAGCGAAATTTGCAAAAATGCTTCAAATTTCAGCACTGCGGAATTTTCCAATCATTCTCATCCCTTGATTTCACATGTGCATCATTGGAAGGATCTAGAATTGATTCATTTTCACCAATTCCTTCCAAAAATTCAAACATTCCATTACTAATTCCACCCCTAATTTCCATTCCTCACACTAACCCACACTCCAAACCAAACTAAATTCCTAACATAGGGATTATTTAACCAATTTACTCTAAACCTCACAAGGGGGGAGTCTTATTTTTTTCACCTCAATTTCATAATTTGCTCTCAATTCTCTCTAACTTTTTCATTTCTCATCTTTATCTTCAACCTTTCACCAAAGCTCCATATTCATAGATTCATAAATTGTGCATTACAATTTTTGAATTCTTGAGCTAAGCATCCATCACATCTCAGTTATTGATTCAATTCTACATTTGAAGCTTGTTTGGATCTAGATTCAAGTTTTTGAAGCCATTCTTGAAGGAGCTTTGAAGCAAGTTCATCGCATTACTTGGATCTTGAGATTTCTTACTAGGATCTTGGATCTCTTTGTTGCGGTGAAATTTGGATACCAAGCTATTGATTAGCTTGAATCTAAATTCATTACAACCGGTCTTTAATTTGTCCAAAGGAAGGGAAAAAGATCGAATTACCCACAATGCAATGCAAATGCAAAAGCTAGAGAGTTATAGGTTCGGTGGTTGGTTAAACTTAGGAAAGGTGCTAGCATCCTAAGTTTCTATAGTACTCTACATGAACCTCTTGTTTTATGTTGTTTATTGTTAAGGTTATCTGCTTAAGGATGAGAGACCTAATGGTTTATTTCTAAGTATACTCGCCAAGACGTTGCATCTTGTGCCTACATATCCTGACGGGAATGGAATCAGAGTATTTGTAGTTCCTCTAAAGGGTTTGAGGATTTCTTTGACTGTGGTCAAAGTTCCTAAAGGGATAAGGGTAGTTAATTGATTGGGTCTAGGAGAAAAGACGAGTTGTCATCTCGAAAGAGACGACTTGACTTAGCCACCATAACTTGTAGGAAAATAGTCTTTGCATCGTCTTGAGAGAAGGGATTAGAAACTCGGATTGTGATCGATGAGTATGCCACTATCACTCTCAAGCGAAAAAGTCCCTACATATTGATTGTATTGTTATGGAGGCAGGAGATTTATATCTCGGCTGTCAAGATGACTCATGTCTTATACTCTATTGTGTTTGAAAAGTTTGATTGAGTTGAATGTGTTTTTGTTTCTATGTTGTAAAGATAAAAGACAAAGGTCCTCCTTATGGGGTAGGATCTAACTTAAGAGATCAACTTGAATGGGATCAAGGATCAATGGGGAATATGATGCAAATGAGATGCATACGTGCAAGTTTTACATTACGCGCAGGTTCTTCCTTTGGACGCTTATGCATTGTGATAAAGTAAATAAAAACAGATAATGTAAAAGCGTGTAAATAAATCCATACACAAATGCATGAAAGCGCTAAGTGAGGGTGAGTGAATAATGTGAGCGGAGTGCAAGCGCGCGTGATTGGATTTTAGGCGAAGTTGATTAATTTTAGTCGAATTTGTATTAGTGAGAAAATATATTATTTGGGTGAGATTTGATTTTAAATAAAAGGGTTTGTAAAAAAGTTTATCAGATACAAGATAATATTATATTAATGAGTTACTATTTCCTTTAGTTATAAAATAAGTTTTTATTATTATAATAAACTTAGTTATTATATTATTTTTATTAAATAAGTAAAGTTAAGTTATGAAATATTTTCTAATTATTTAACAAAAATGATTATCATATTGCTTAGAAAGATTGATTTTAAGTGCAGATTGATTAAGAAAAGTTTTATAAAAAGTTCACTCAAGAATTATCGAATTAATTAATTAAAAGGAAGACGCTTATTTAAACAATTGCCAAGATACTAGAAATAGAACTTAATTAAAAGGTTGATTAAGAATTACTATTTATTTAAGAAAAGGTTAACAAACGGATTTATTATTAGTTAATTAAAAGAAAAGTTAATTAAGAGATTAAATAAATAAAATGCAGTCCAATTAATTAAAAAGGGTGATTAGAATAGATATTAATAATTATTAATTAAGTTGACTTAAAAAAATAATTATTAGTTAAGTGATTAAAAAAAGGATTAATTTTAGTTTATAAAATAATTGAGGTTATTAATTTAATAAAAAGATTAATCAGGCGGATGGATCCTATGCGAGCGAGGTGCATGAGTTACTGTAGGTATGCGCGATGTTGACCGTGTGATGAGATCCGTTGGAGATCCGAGGGTCGTGTGTGTGAGGGTGCGTGGTATGTGTGTGGATGCTCATACATACAATCATTACAACAAACAAAATAATACAAAAAGAAACAAAATAAACCCTAAGCCCCCAAATCGCCCCCCCCCCCCCCCCCCATCTTCTCCTTCGTATGATCCTCCACCTTCTTCTTCGCACAATCCACTTAAACTCATCGTTCATCTCCACGGTTGTCCGATTTCGTTATTAACCTGCACACCACCAGAAATCAAACATGCAAGAGTGATCTGAAAAAAAGTTCTTTACCCAAGAAAAGGAGTCGGCGGCGCGTTGACGGTAGTGGGGAAACGGTGATGCAATCTATGGTCTCGTTCTCTCCCTCGACCGGCGATGATGAGTTTTCGCGGGTAGTCTGAGCTTCACGACGGTGACGGACTTTCTCGATCAAGCTCTGAGCGTGTATGCTTCCTCTCCTTTGGTGATTTTTTCTCTGATCTCTTTTGTGGGTTCCCTTCGCTGCTTTTATAGATGAGGATGATGGGCCTCCAACGGAATTGCTTTTACAAGTTTCCTTATTTGTCTGATTTTGTCGAGACAACTTGGTGAATTTGGGGAACAGCTTCAATTCTTTCCTTGTTCACTTGATTTTGTCGATGACATGATGACTTCAATTTTGGAAAGTTTTGAACCTTCCTTTTCGTCTTAATTTGTAATATTCATCGTCGACTTTGTAATTGACTTCTTTTGTTGCGTTGCTAAAATAGGAACTGGTCATTCTGAAACCGCTAACGCTTCTTTTTCTTCTTCGCAGGGAACACCACATTTGAGTTCAGGATGCTGCCTTAATTTATGCCGCTGCTGAGAAGGGTTTGAAGGGGCGATGATGACTTCGCGTCTGAGCCGAGATTTGCAGCTGCCATTGCCTATTTTTTTTCTGTTGCTTGAGTTATTCCTGTTGCTCGAGTTGTCTTTGAGTTTGGTAGGAAGTTGGTGACAGTGTCCGTTGCCCTTCAGGCCACTCGATTTGCCCGATGATGAACTTCAAAGTTCTGAGGGTTTGGCCTTCCTTCTTCCTATTTTAAGCTTCCAATTGGCTTTTGAATGTTAGGAATGTGGAGTTGAAGCTTGTCTTGGCGAGGCTTTCGAAACTAAGCGTGAGCTTGTTCGAAGTTGGTCATTTGTTCCTGCTAGCTTCGACACGCTTGCTGCTCTGCTGATGCTTGCAGATGATGAAATGTTGATGCTTGCAGATGACGCTCTTCTGTAATGCTGATGTGGAAATGCTTGTGTTACTGATGTGAAGGAAACCTGTTGTGAACTGTGTTGAGATAATTGTTGTGGTTGCTTGCAGCTGCTTGCCAACACCTGCTGATGCTGCTCTGTACTACTGTTGCTATTGTTTGCTGATATGTTTTTATTGTGTTGTTGCTTGCCAATGCAGTTGTTGTTTTTGTGTTCGCAGATGGTGTAGAGATGCCTGTAGCGGCTGTCGATGCCTCTGTCATGACTGTTGTGAATTGCGCTGAAATGCTTGTTGTTATGCTTTTGCTGTTCTACAGATGCTAAAATACTGGCTTGCTATCGTTGCAATGCTGGCTTGCTATTTGCGAGAGCTTGCCTACTGATATGCTTTTGTCGTGGCTGTTACCGCTGCTTGCAAAAGCTGAAATACTTGTCGCGGTCACTTGCGAAAGTTTGCCTGTTGTTGTTTGCAGCTGACGTGTTTTCTCTTCTTCTTGCAGGGAAAGCTATGTCCTGAGTTCAGATATTCGCCTTGTCTTGTGCTTGCTGGGAAAGGTTTCGGACCGGCGATGATGACACTATGTTTGAGCTAAGAATTGTACGGCCGTTGTTGCTTTCGAATGTCTGTTGATGCTTTCGAGTTGGTAGGGAGTTGACAACAAATCCCTTTGTTGTCCTTCCGGCTACTCGAGCTTCTGCCCTATGATGATGATGGGCTAAAGACGTGTCTACTTATGCGTCTAGCGGTATCTTACTGCAAGTGCACAACCTATCGAAGTAATATTTAAGATTATCGATCCACAGGGATTCTATGGTTACTTAGTGCTAGATGAACTTCTAGTTTAGCTAAGGCGAATGGTTGTCACGATTTTAGTTGGTTTTTAAGACTATTAAAGGCGGAATTAGATTTAAGTTTTCAATAAAGTAATACTAAGGCGGTCGGTATGTAATTATACTAACTTAGGTGGGTCAATCTAACCTAGGCTTATAAAGGTGTTCACTTAATCCATTCGGTAGAGATTACCAGTTTAAATACCCTCAACTCACACTCTCGTGGTCTTATATCAGATCTTATCCCTAAAGCCCTATGCCTGCTCTCGCTAGCCCATAAGTGTTTAGAGGTAATTTTTGGAAACTAAGTAATGCTAATTTATCTTAAAGCGCTCTCGCTGTGTTTAATTTAAATGCCTAACTTTAGCTATCTGGTTAAAATCTCACACTCTCGTGGTCTTGACCTAACCTAATACTCTTTTCTTACTCTCGTAACGAAAAGGTCTATTTTAATTAAAAAGCATCAGCCAGAATGTTAAGTGATTAATTATTTTCAGCCTATGGTTATATTTTACCGGTTAAGTTTGTTATAACCACATACCGCCCTAAGGTGTTTAGCTACTCATCGATGTTGAACCAGACAGAGATAGAGAATTTAATAATAACGTACTCGTGGTAGAAAAATAAATAAACATTATAATTAAATTAAATTGCAATATAATGAAAAACCTGGTTAACAAATATTCGAGCAGACTCCTTCTTCCACAGACCGGAAAGCTTGGAGTTGGCGGAAATTAAAAATGAACGAATGCTGAAGGTTTAGAAACAAATAAATGTATAACAATTTCCTGATGTTGGAAATTGTTATATGGTTGGTTTGGATACAAATAAAAATGAAACAGAAAACTAAAAATAATGCGGGAAATAGAAAGGCTGGTTCGTAATACAGTTCGGCAGAGCTTCCGCAGAAATTTTGAATAAAGAATATCCCCCTTGTGTTCACAGAACTTGTACTATTTATAGAGTCCTTAATGGGCTAGATTTTTGGTCCTTTGTTGCATGGGCCTTGCTGAAGTTGTTGAAGGAATGCTGGAACGTGGCAACAAAATAGGAGAAGTGGTCTTCACGTAATGCCAAGAGGAGAGGTGGTCTTCACGTAATGCCTTGACGTAGTCTGAGTCAAAACCAAATTTTACCCTTGTTACGGTCGTGACAAGGTCTTCACGTTCGTAACTTGAGGTTTTTAAGTGTCACGGTCGTGACCACTCTCTTACGGTCGTGATGGCCCAAATTAGGGTGTCACGGTCGTGACACCCTTGTAACGATCGTGGCTGCAACAAATTATGCAGTCTTTTTGCAGGCTTCTTCATTTCTTCATCTCTTTATGGTTTCTTTTGTTCCTTTTTGCTCTTAATTCATGATTTAGCTCCATATAATGATGTACCTGCAAAATGGTAAGAAAAACTCGAGAAATCGAGTGTTAAAACGGTGAATATGCGATAAAACATCAATGAAACCTAGCAATATAATCGATGCGTTTTCTCGTTATCAAACTTCCCCAAACTTAAACCTTTGCTTGTCCTCAAGCAAATAGTCGGTTGAAAATCGGCGGACAAGATTTTATTCACGCATACTCATAACAATTCGTACGGGGGATCGTTTTGTCGGATAATCCGGTACTTTGATAGAACGCTACCGATACACTAATGACACAAGCAACAAGCTATGTCGTTGACTTCCCGTTAAATGAAACAATCGGCAATTACATTACGGTTTCACCTGGAGTTTTTCGATCTTATTTCGCCCGGTTTCATTCTAGCGCAATCACATTAAGCCCTTTGCCTTAGCACGCACGTAGTGGAGTAGCCGGTTAGCGACTTTGATCCTTTTTTAGCACGGGGTCTGGTACACGAGTGTGGTAACCCTACGTATTTTATCCGATTTGGAGGTTGTGGGGGATCGAGCCGTAGCACGCCCTACCGAGTTCAGAACCAGTACCTCTGAACCAACTTGCAACGGACTCCTTCTCATATTTCTCGTTTCTTATATGCGACCGTGTACTTTGGTGCAATTTTTTTTCATTTTGCATCGAGATATGAAGGATCATTATTGATTAGGCATCAAACGCTTATATTCATCGGCTCCCCACTTGGTTTGTGTTCAGACGGTGCTGACTGCTAGTATAAACTACTAGGGGTTACTTTTGAACTGAAACTAAAAGTGTACTCGTAATGGTAATCGGGATGGAATTGTTTAAGTAGGAAGTCAAAGATGTCAAGATTGTATTGGTCTTGTTTAATCGTTCTCGGCTTCCTAGTTACGATTCCGTAGGTAAGTCGGGTAATGCGAATAATTAAAGATTTTTTTTCTGGTATAGCTAAATGATCGGGGAAAGTTCGAAATTAAAGAGAATAGCACAAAGATTTGCTCATTTCATTAATTTGCGAAAAGAAATACAACGGAATTGAAAATACAACGAAAGGGAAAAGTGCGAAAAAGGGAAAATGCGGAAATGAAAGGTACCTCTCCCACACTATATCAGACATTGTCCTCAATGTTGTGATATAAATGCGGTAAAAGTACAGTACAATGAGAAAAACGAAAAACAAACATAAGCAAAATATAACTATGGCTGCTGAGGACCGCGGGCTCGGCCTCTGGTGCGGGAGCGGCGTCTGGAGGGAGTCGCTTCAGGATCGGAACCGGTGCCGGAGGCAGCAGTGATGCTAATGCGGAGGGCTTCTAGCTCGCTGAAAATTTCTCCAAACCTCTCATTAGTAGCTTCCTGGTTTGCTGCAATAGTGCTGAGTAGAGCATCATACTGAGCCTTCTGCCTTCGCTCCAGTGCGGCGTTCATCTGGTTCTGCTGATGAATCGCAAGGAGGACTTCCTCAAGTGTGATTTCAGGAGCAGGGGGTTGTCGAGTAGATGTCTCTGGTATATCCTGGACAGGCTCAGTTGCATCCATAGCGTCCTGCATCTCATCCTCTGGAGGGTCTGCCTGATCATCATGAATAGGGACGTGATCGGCAGCAGCAGGTAAAACAAAGAGCCAGTTGGCTCGGTTGGATGGATCGATGCGGTCGCGGGACGGCAGAGTGATATGATGGAAAATGGTGCCATTGACAACAGGGCTATACCTGCCATCCTCTCGCTGCGCAATCAGGTGAGCGGACCTGCAATAACTCTTGGTGAGGAATTCTGCGGCTAGGTGAGGCTGATTTTCGAGCAAGTCACCAAGCCCCAACTGAATGGCGAGGGCGGTGACAATGCCGCCTATGAAGAACGGGGAGGAGCCTCTGTGTGCAATAGCCTGGATATGATAAAGCATGAAAGGGGCAGCGTTGATCGGCTCGTCATTAAGAGCGCAACGTAAGAATAAAAGCTCCTTGGAGTTGAGCTTATGGTTGCTTTCTCGAGCGAAGATGGTGTTGCATATGATGCGGTGAAAATAGCGGATTGCCGGGTTGTGGATGTGCGTAGCATTGAGGCTTTGGAAGGTGGATGCACGGGTGTCGGTTAAGTCGTGCCATAGAGTGAAAGCTTGTTCACTAAAATTATCGGGCACGCGACGGTGAGCTTCAGTTCCGTGATCGAAGCCTAACAACTCGGCTATCCTGGTTTGCGAAATATTGAACTCTAGGCCATGCAATTTGAATGTGGCGACACCGGTGAGCTGACTCTGAGAACCGGGGGGTGATGTAACTGAATGAGCTTAAGAACTCCAGTGTCAGAAGTTCGAATGTGGGCTGAGGTTGACTGCAAAGATCCCACAGACCGACCTTTTGAAGCAGGCTTTGAACACCGGTAAGCATTCCGAGTTCCCTCAAACAGACGGTGTCAATGTAACGTGTAGGTTGCACACCGCGGTTTTGGAATCGGAGAAAGCGTTCTCTCTGAGTTTCTCCAGCATCACCTTCTCTAAAAGTGATAGAATCCATTGCATGCAAGAGCTTAGAGTGAAGAGTGAAGAGTTTTGATGTTTTGTGAAAAACAAATGGTAAAATGAAGGAAATAGAGATTCGGGATAAATAATGGAGAGGGAGAATATGATAGGTTCTGATAATGGGGGGTTAATGGGGTTTAAAATTGGTAATGGGGAGGTTACGGAGGTTATGGAGAAAATGGGTAGTTTTGGGGAAGTTATGGAGGAATAAGAAGAAGAGGCACGATGAGAAACAGTTTTGTTTCCCACGATTCCTGTAATAAGGGTAGTCACGGTCGTGACAGGGGTGTGACGGTCGTGACACGCTATTTAAGCACGTCACGATCGTGAGATGGGTGTGACGACCGTGAGGGCATTCTTCGCTGAATAATTCCCAGAAAAAAGATTTTCTCACTTAATTCATAATTTAATAATAATGTATTTTCTTCACTAACACTTATATTAAATTATAAACACCATATAGTATATAATTGCAACACAGTACTATACTAACTTGCATGGTATGAGAGATTTTATATAATATGAAATAATGCAAGCATAACAGTACATAGAATGAAAAAAATATATAAATTGCTAAAAATGGAGAAATTTTGGAATTAAAGGTGCATTGCATAAAGTAATTGAAATTGAAGTTACATAAACGGAAATTACGGTATGAAATTGTTGCGAAAAATAAATCTAACTAGAAACGAAAACAATGAGAAAAATAAACTAAATCACTTATAGCATTTTCAAAAGCGTTTCTTCAAGTCTTCGATTGCGGAGTTCAAGTGATAGAATTGCTCGCAGGTTATGTCAGTCAATCCTATAATGTCCAATCGCATGCTCTTAATGTCTTCTTTAAATAAATTAATGTCAGTTTGGTAAGCATTGAGAGTGTTCATGATGTTTTGTAAGTTGTTAGCATAATCTCCTTGATTCACTTCAGGGGTTTCATGTACTGCTCCAGTGGGGTCAATGTTATGGTAACCAGGAGGTGTCTCAGGGTCAGTTTCGACATTGGTCATTATATCATCTTTTATCTTGTAAGACTGAGGTGTTTCAGGAGTAGATGGATAATCAGGTGGGTTTAACTCATAAAGCCAGTTATCCTTATTGTGAACACTTACTCTAGCATGATTAGGCAATGTGAACAGGGTTACTACTTCGTTCCGGATTAGGTACTCAAAAGGTGGATGTCCTAAATTCCTTATGATATGTCTATTGAAGCAGAAATTAAGATTCATAGGGCGGATTGTTCCTAGACGGTTGCACCTGTCCAGTTGGTACCTAAGTCCTATGGCATCAGCAATCATGGTTACAAGACCTCCTACTAATATAGGTAATTCAGGTTCTTCTTGGATACGGTTGAAGGTTTGCATCATGAAAGGTACACCATTAACAGGCTGTCCATTAGTGAAACATGACATGATAAATATTTCATCTTTAGAAACTCCGGTAATGTTTTCTTCTTTTCCAAAGAGGTGTGGGCAAGGAATTTATGGAAGTAACGGAGAGCAGGATTATGGATCTCATCATTATTCATGTTATTTGGTTCAGGGTGGTAGTTTCCGGTTAAAGTTCCCCAAAAGAAATCTAGCTCCACATCCATCAATTCTACCTGTGTGGTAGTAAAAGCAAATGGTCCACTAGGGAATCCTAACAAGTCAGCTAGTTCTTTATGGTTAAAGTCATATTCTATTCCAAATAGGCGGAAACTAATAAATCCTTTCCTAAATCCGAAACCGCGCTCAGGTAGGTAAATTAAGGAGCTAAGGAACTCAAGGGTGAGCTCGCGGTAAGTCACAAACTTATGTTGGATCAATGCATTCTCCCATCCGAGTCGGTTTAACAAGTACATGACACTATCATGTATACCTAGGGTTTCCATAGTTTTATCATCCGGGTACAGGGTCAAATCCATTTGCCTCTGTGATAACTCTTCAAACTTCATTCTTTGGTTCCTACCTCTAAATTTGGTTTCCATATGGTTAATTGGTTGGTTAGCCATGGTCAGTGCAAATATGGGGGAAACAAATCAGTGGAAAAGACTTTAGAAAATCTGTAAAAAGTGATTTAAGATAAAAATAAGAAAATGAAATGCATAATGTAATGGCAATAATAGTAATAAAAAAACTATAAAATGACAAAACAATTAAACAAATAGTAAAACGATAAATAACAATATGCTAAAAGAAAAGAATAGTTTAAATAATTAAATAGGTAAATGGGTTGCCTCCCACTAAGCGCTGTTTTTATCGTCCAAAGCCTGACGTAATGCTTAGGTTTAGATTAATCAGGGGAGTTAGCGGACAATTCTAAAAGCTTTAGATTATTCGCATAATCTCTATTTTCAACTTTATGATAATGTTTTAGACGTTGTCCGTTTACTATGAATGGTTCACTATTCCTACCCTTAATTTCTATTGCTCCACTCGGGAATACTTTAGTTATTTCAAAGGGTCCTGACCATCTAGATTTTAATTTTCCAGGAAAGAGCCTAAGCCTTGAATTAAAGAGGAGTACAACTTCTCCCACACTAAATTCTTTCCTAGATAGGCGTTTATCATGCCATCGCTTAGTTCTTTCTTTATATATCTTAGCATTCTCATATGCATCTAACCTCAATTCTTCTAATTCGTTAATGTCTAGGATTCGCTTTTCTCCTGCAGCATTATAGTTTATATTGAGAGTTCTGATCGCCCAATAAGCTTTGTGTTCTAGTTCTACTGGGAGGTGACAAGATTTTCCATAAACTAGTTTGAAAGGTGTAGTACCTATGGGTGTCTTGTAAGCGGTCCTATAGGCCCATAAAGCTTCATTAAGTTTAGATGACCAATCTTTCCGAGATATGGCGACAGTCTTTTCTAAGATTTGTTTAATTTCTCTGTTTGAGACTTCGACTTGTCCACTTGTTTGTGGGTGATATGGTGTAGCCACACGGTGTCTTACTCCATATTTAGATAGTAATTTGTCAAAGATTTTTGAAATGAAGTGCGAGCCACCGTCACTTATGACGAGTCTAGGCACACCAAATCTGGGAAAGATTATATTTTTGAAAAGCTTTATTACTACTCGTGTATCGTTTGTAGGAAAAGCTATGGCTTCAATCCATTTCGAAACATAATCGACAGCTACGAGTATGTAATTATTACCGAAAGATGATGGGAATGGTCCCATGAAATCTATTCCCCAGACGTCGAAGATTTCTACTTCTAAAATTCCCTTTTGAGGCATTTCATCTCTTCTTGAAATATTTCCAGTGCGTTGACACCGATCGCAATTTATAACAGCGATGTGGACATCCTTCCATAGATTAGGCCAGAATAAGCCGGCTTGCAAGATTTTTGCACAAGTCTTGGAAGTGCTTGCATGTCCACCATAAGGAGATGAATGGCATTGAGCAATGACATCTTCTATTTCTTCTTCGGGAATACATCGGCGAAAGATTCCATATGGTCCTCTTTTGAACAATAATGGTTCATCCCAATAGTAATGTTTCAGATTATGAAAGAATTTCTTTTTCTGCTGATAGGTTAGATCGGGTGGAAGAGCTCCTGCGGCTAGGTAGTTGACAATGTCAGCGTACCATGGCAGTCCTACAGTTGTCTGGATTGTTTCCACAGATTCTGGTTCATTTATATCTAACTGAGCTAGGTCGCTTCCTATTTGTGCTATCAGTTGTTCATACGGAAAATCATCGTTAATCGGCACTTGTTCGGGTTTAATACCTTCTATTCTAGATAAATGATCCGCTACGACGTTCTCAGTACCTTTCTTATCTTTTATTTCTAGATCGAACTCTTGTAAGAGTAAAATCCATCTTAAGAGTCTTGGTTTAGCATCTTTCTTAGTTAATAGATATCGGATAGCAGCATGGTCTGTGTAAATGATTATTTTCGCTCCAACTAGGTAAGAACGGAATTTGTCAAGCACAAAGACAACTGCTAACAATTCTTTTTTTGTAGTAGCGTAGTTCATCTGGGCAGAATCTAAGGTTCTACTGGCATAGTAAATCGCATGAAGTTTCTTTTCCTTCCTCTGGCCCAGAACTGCGCCTACAGCATAGTCACTCGCATCGCACATGATTTCAAAAGGTAATCTCCAGTCAGGGGGTTGCATGATTGGTGCGGTGATGAGGGCTGTTTTTAGAGTTTCGAATGCTTTAAGACAATCTTCATTGAATATGAACTCAGCGTCTTTCATTAATAAACCAGTAAGAGGTTTAGTGATTTTCGAGAAATCTTTGATGAATCGTCGGTAAAAACCGGCGTGTCCTAAAAAGCTTCGTATTTCTCGAACGGTTTTAGGGGGTTGAAGATCTTTTATTACTTCAATCTTAGCTTTATCAACTTCAATTCCCTTTTCGGATATTACATGACCTAATACTATTCCTTCGTTGACCATAAAATGACATTTCTCCCAGTTAAGCACGAGATTTACTTTTACACATCTTTCTAACACCATTTCTAAGTTCGATAAGCACCCTTCAAAACTTTGCCCGCATACAGAGAAGTCGTCCATGAACACTTCCATGATGTTGTCTATAAAATCTGCGAAGATTGACATCATACATCTTTGAAATGTTGCAGGAGCGTTGCATAATCCAAAGGGCATTCGCCTATAAGCGAACGTTCCATAAGGACATGTGAATGTAGTCTTCTCTTGATCATCAGGATGGATAGGGATTTGGAAAAATCCTGAGTAACCGTCAAGATAACAGAAGTAAGAATGCTTGGCTAATCGTTCTAACATTTGATCTATGAAAGGTAGTGGGAAATGATCTTTTCGAGTGGCTTTGTTTAGTTTACGATAATCTATGCACACTCTATATCCCGTCACTACTCTTTGCGATATCGATTCGCCTTGAGCGTTTTTCACAACAGTGATACCTCCTTTCTTTGGCACTACATGTATTGGACTAACCCATTCACTATCAGAGATTGGATATATTATCCCGGCATCTAATAATTTCTTAACTTCTTCTTTTACTACAGTGCTAAGGGTTGGGTTAATTCTTCTTTGAGATTCTCTGGAGGTTCTGCAATCTTCTTCTAGCAGAATACGATGCATACAAACTAAAGGACATATTCCTTTGAGATCAGATATGTTATATCCTAATGCATTTGGATATTTCTTCAAGACATCTAAAAGTTTCTTTGTTTCTATAGTTCCTAAACTGGAATTTACTATAACTGGTCTTTTACATTCAACGTCTAAGAATTCGTACCTTAGGTTATGAGGTAAAGTTTTTAATCCTAATGTAGGTTTATCTTTACTTGGCATTGGATCCGGTGTAAGTGCTAAACTTTCGCTTAGACTATCATCCTGATACGGTTTTCGCCAATTATCATCTTCGAAAATCGGAGGGATTTGAATTTTCATTATTTCAGAATAAGTGGTCTCTTTCAGTTCCATTTCTCTTACACATTCGTCAATTACGTCCAATAGATAGCATGTATCCTCTATAGCTGGTGATTGTAAGAATTGTGTTAAAACAAATTCAACTTTCTCTTCACCTACTTCAAAGGTTATCTTTCCTCTTTTTACGTCTATTATAGCTCCGGTGGTAGCTAAGAATGGTCTTCCTAGTATGATAGGTGTAGTGGAGTCTTCAGAGATGTCCATGATTATAAAATCAGTAGGGATGTAGAATTGTCCTATACGTACTAGGACGTTTTCTAGTATGCCTACAGGATATTTAACAGAGCGATCGGCTAGTTGAACAGACATTTTAGTTGGTCTTAGGTCTCCCATGTCTAGCCTTTTGCAAATCGTTAAGGGCATAACACTGATACTGGCTCCTAAATCGCATAGAGTTTTGTGAATGACGAATTTTCCTATTACACAGGGTATAGAGAAACTTCCTGGATCTTTTAGCTTAGGAGGCATTTTATTCTGAATTATGGCGCTACACTCGGCAGTGAGTGTTGTAATACCCTAATTTTTACCCCTAAGATCCCACATTTCATTTGCATATCATTCCACAAACAAGATCTTACTTTGTGTTTCTTATTTACTTTATGTTTGTTTCTGTTTACTAACATCTAATCAAAATACCAAAAATATTTTTTTGTTTCTTCTTCTCTGTGTGTTTAGGGTTTTGCAGGGAGATTGATGGCAAAAACATTCATTCAAGTTTAAATCAGATGGACGTTTGACCTCATCTTGGTCAAACCATCAAGAGTCTGCTTCAATTATGAGTTACCAGTGATAGTGGACTATTTTCTCAAAAAATGTGTTTGTTCAAGGGTGTTCTGCTCCGCTTGGTGGATGTGTGATTCCGGCTTCGAGTTTTGTTGGAAATCAAATTGAAGCTGAAGCTGCAATGCTCGGGCAGCCCATGAGCATGGTCCTACCAGGTGTGGTTGGGTTCAAATTATTAGGCAAACTACGAAGTGGTGTCACAGTTACCGACTTGGTGTTGACTGTTACTCAAATGCTAAGAAAGCATGGGGTTGTTGGCAAGTTTGTAGAGTTTTATGGGCAGCCCATGAGCATGGTCCTACCAGGTGTGGTTGGGTTCAAATTATTAGGCAAACTACGAAGTGGTGTCACATCTACCGACTTGGTGTTGACTGTTACTCAAATGCTAAGAAAGCATGGGGTTGTTGGCAAGTTTGTAGAGTTTTATGGGCAAGGCATGAGTGAACTGCCTTTGGCAGATCGTGCCACCATTGCAAACATGTCTCCTGAGTATGGCGCAACAATGGGATTCTTTCCTGTCGATCATGTCACTTTGCAATATGTGAAACTGACTGGCAGGAGCGATGAAACTGTTTCTATGATAGAATCCTATTTACGAGCTAATAAGATGTTTGTGGACTATAGTGAGCCCCAAGTGGAGAGAGTGTACTCATCCTATTTGGAGCTCAATCTTGAGGATGTTGAACCATGTGTCTCAGGTCCAAAAAGGCCTCATGATCGTGTTACTTTGAAAGAAATGAAGGCAGATTGGCATGCCTGCCTCAACAATAAAGTTGAGTTTAAGGGTTTTGCTGTACAAAAGGAAGCTCAGACAAAGGCTGCAGAGTTCAAATTCCGGGAAACACCAGCAAAACTTAGGCATGGGGATGTTGTTATAGCTGCTATCACCAGCTGTACAAATACCTCAAATCCCAGTGTAATGCTTGGAGCTGCATTGGTTGCAAAAAAAAAAAGCATGTGATTTGGGATTGGAGGTTAAGCCATGGATCAAAACAAGTCTTGCTCCAGGTTCTGGTGTGGTTACCAAGTATTTGTAGAAGAGTGGCTTGCAGGAGTATTTGAATCAACTAGGGTTTAACATAGTTGGGTATGGATGCACCACATGCATTGGAAATTCAGGGGATATTGATGAAGCTGTTGCATCTGCAATAACAGAAAATGATATAGTAGCTGCAGCTGTATTGTCTGGAAATAGGAACTTTGAGGGCCGAGTTCATCCATTAACAAGGGCTAATTATCTAGCTTCTCCGCCTCTCGTTGTTGCCTATGCTCTTGCTGGCACAGTTGACATTGACTTTGATACCGAGCCACCTTATTTTAAAGACATGGGCATGTCTCCCCCAGGCCCTCATGGAGTGAAGGATGCTTATTGTTTGCTCAACTTTGGAGACAGTATTACGACTGACCACATCTCTCCAGCCGGCAGCATACATAAGGATAGTCCTGCAGCCAGATACCTTGCAGAACGTGGGGTTGGTAGACGAGACTTCAACTCCTATGGAAGTCGCCGTGGTAATGATGAGGTGATGGCAAGAGGAACTTTTGCCAATATTCGCATTGTCAACAAATTCCTGAATGGAGAAGTTGGACCTAAAACTGTACATATTCCTTCTGGGGAAAAGTTATCAGTCTTTGATGCTGCAACGAAATACAAGAGCGGGACTTCGGAGACGGTTATACTGAACATGTCTACACTGGCTTGTTAAACAGTAACATCAGTTCAAGGGCATGTTTTTATCACTAGTGAGGGTTTGAGTTTGGTTGTAAGCTCGAATGACGGCGAAGATTGACTCATACAAAATCTCATTCTAAATCATACTGTCAAAGCTATGATATCAACTTGGTCCGACGAAATAACACCAATTGTTTGAATAACTCTAACATATCAAAAGCTGGAATTATCGCATCTCTGCCGGCTAGTTGTTTTATCATTGCTGCTGTAAATCCTGTTGAAGGGATACGTGATTCCTCGAATTTGTTTGCACAAGATTTTGAATTGACAGATCCTGCTATTACTTGTTTTGATATCCTTTGTGTTGTGAACGACGTGATTAATCCACTCACTGATGAAATGCTTGTGAAGTTTGTTGTTGACAGTCATATGGGGGATGTGGTGATCAGCTTGCTGTACTAGCTGCATTTGAATGCTGGAACAATTCGGAAAAAAATGAGTCTGGAAGCACGGTTTTGTTCGCAGTATTATGTGTCTGCAGGTGCCATGAAAATGTTATCCGGCATGCGTATGCAGCTCCAAACAGAACTTATCCGATTTGGATTTATTCCTTCAGATGTTTCAAGTTACAGCATGAGTGCATAATGCGGTTTTGTTATCGGGTATGGATATTCAGTATAATGCTCAGTCAATGACTTATTCAGGTAATATTGCTAAATTGTCTGACTGTATTTTCACTGGAGGATCATTTGAGCCTATAAATGCAAATGGAGAGACCAAGACTTCTGAGCATTTGGAGTTGCAGCACTCAGATATTGTCTCTATACAAGGTGTGGACTTGGCCATTCCAAATGTTCAATTTTCAGTGTTAGGGTGTGAGCAGAAAGATATCGTTACTCCAGTTGTGCCTATAACTAATACTCAAACTACAGACATTTCGGTTATTGGGATTATCAAGGGAGATGATACAGATCCACAGGATGCCGAAAACAATTACCATTATAGAGATGATGTGCAAAGGTTTCCAAGGGCTCGTCCTTTCTGACCCTTTCCGATGCTGTGGATCTCCAAAGTTGAAGAATGTATCTGTTCCAAGTATTTCTGTAGTACCGCCACTTCCATTGCTGATATCACATGTTGTTGGAGGTGATGGGGCCATCATTTTGTATGAAGGAGAAATTCGTGACGTGTGGATAAGTCTGGCTAATGCAGGCACAGTTCCTATTGAGCAAGCACATATATCATTGTCAGGAAAAAATCAAGATTCCGTAATTTCATATTCTTCTGAAACATTAAAATCTCGCCTCCCTCTAAAGCCTGGAGCAGAAGTGACATTCCCCGTGACTTTGCGAGCCTGGCAGGTTAGCGTGGCAGACGCAGATAGTGCGAGGCATTCCAAAGATGGAAGTTTCCCATCGCTATTGATCCACTACGCTGGTCCACTGAAAACGTCTGAAGATCCAAATGCTGTATCCCCCGGTAGACGCCTTGTTGTTCCTCTGCAGATTTGTGTTTTGCAGGGTTTGTCTTTTGTGAAGGCTCAGCTGCTTTCAATGGAATTTCCTGCTCATGTTAGTGAAAGTCTTCCTAAGTTTGATGATATAAGTAATAGTCCCACCGGAGAACATGTTAACTCGGAGTTGAAAATGGACAGATTGGTGAAAATCGATCCTTTCAGAGGAAGCTGGGGACTGCGTTTTCTCGAACTTGAGCTGTCTAATCCAACTGATGTTGTGTTTGAAATTAATGTCTCTGTCAAACTGGAGAACAGTAACGAGGACAATCATTTAGCTGACCAGGATGCTACAGAATATGGCTATCCTAAAACAAGAATTGATAGAGATTGCTCAGCAAGGGTTCTTGTGCCTCTTGAGCATTTTAAATTACCTGTCCTTGATGATTCCTTTTTAACAAAGGACACTCAAACAGATGGGATTGGTGGAGGAAGAACTGCATCGTTCTCTGAAAAGAGCAGCAAAGCCGAACTCAATGCTTGTATCAGGAATCTTGTATCTAGGATTAAGGTTCATTGGCACTCAGGACGCAATAGCTCCGGAGAGTTAAATATCAAGGATGCTATCCAGGCTGCTCTACAGACATCAATCATGGACGTGTTGCTGCCAGATCCACTGACATTTGGCTTCAGGCTTGTTAGAGATGGTTTTGAATCAAATAATCCTGATTCTGTCAAAGAATCTGCTTTACCTGAATCCCCTGCTTCCGAAAGTTCTGTCCTTGCACATGAAATGACACCAATGGTAGCTGTGGTCCGCAATAACACAAAGGATATGATCAAAATGAATCTTAACATTACATGCAGAGATGTAGCCGGGGAAAACTGTGTAGATGGTACCAAATCAACTGTTCTGTGGACCGGCGTTCTGAGTGATATTACCATTGAAATTCCTCCACTTCAACAAATCAACCATTCTTTCTGCTTGCATTTCCTTGTCCCAGGAGAGTATACGCTACTCGCCGCAGCAGTGATCGATGATGCGAATGACATCCTCCGGGCTCGTGCTAGGGCAACTTCAGCTTCTGAGCCTATTTTTTGTCGTGGACCTCCATATCACCTTCGTGTCCTTGGGAATGCATGACAAATTTTCTCCTTAAATGTTATGTTAACTTTGTATTCTAAAATGTGTAGATTTCATTGGATTATTGAGAGTTATGCTGTTATGTTTCACGCGGTGATGCTCCTTGGGCTCTTATTGAAACTTGGAAGTTCACTTTCCAATTTAAGAGTTCAACCGAAGAAATAACTTGGGGGCCTGCCAGATTGGCTTATTGCCTATGCAGCTCGCCTTGTGAGATTCATCAATTTTGAAAGAACAAAACTTCCTGAAGAAATTCTAAAGCATAATCTGGAAGAAAAGAGAAAATATTTTTCAGATGTATGTCTTGAAGTTGAAAGGAGTGATATTGAGGTTCAGGCGGAGGGAATGTACAACCAAAGGCTTCAGAATCTTGCTGTCACTCTAGATAAGGTAAGGTATGTTATGAGATGTATATTTGGTGATCCTCGGAAAGCACCACCACCTATTGAGAAGCTCAGTCCTGAAGCAATTGTTTCGTCTCTCTGGAAAGGAGAAGGCTCATTTGTTGAGGAGCTTCTTCAGTGCATAGCCGCTCATGTGGAAGAAGACATCTTGAATGATCTCAAGTCCAAAATTCATGCTCACGATCCATCAGGTTCGGAAGATATTCAGAAAGAGCTTCGGAAATCTTTATTATGGTTGAGGGATGAGATCCGAAGTCTTTCTTGTACATATAAATGTCGGCATGATGCTGCTGCAGACTTACTCCACATTTACTCTTATACCAAGCACTTCTTTAGAATACATGAATATCAAACCATTACTTCACCGCCCGTCCATATTAGTCCACTTGACTTAGGCCCCAAGTATACTAACAAGCTGGGAGCAGAGATTCAGGAGTACCGGAAGGTATATGGTAAAAATTATTGTTTGGGGCAGCTGATCTTTTGGCATAATCAGAGTAATGCAGATCCAGATCATAGCTTGGTTAGAGCAAGCAGGGGGTGTTTTATCTTTACCAGACACCAGATTCCTCATTGAACAGGGTTTATGCAGGCTAAAGTTGATGCAAACAAAATTGAAGCCGAACCGTAAATGAGCCATGAGAGCCAATCCATGTCACATACTTGAAAACAGAGCGAAAACGGCTCGAAATTGAGATTGAGCCGAGGAAATATTTCATCACTTATCCAAGCCATATTGCAAGCCATGTGAATATAATATCAGCTGACCCCACAAGCTATCCATGTCACTTAAATGAGCTACAAAGAGAAAAATTGCAAAACGACATGTAAAATACCAGCAAAAAAAATATCACGCACAACACACCTACTTCAAAACGGCAGAAAATTCTCACAAACTGCAAATCATTTTTCACTCATTCTCATCTATAAATAGAATTCATCCCTCACTCTATTCTTCAAGCTTTTCAAGCCAAAAAATCTCTGCTGATTTTCTTCCTCAATTCCTCACTACCAGAAAAACCTTCGTTCATTCTCTTCTCATACTTCATTCCACCAAATTAACTTCAAATCAACCTCAAACACAGATCAATTTTCGAACCAGAATTCGTTCAGAAGAAGAAGAGAAGCAAGAAGAAGCTTGGATTGATTTCTTACCTGAGTTTGAAGGTAGATTGAGCTTCACCGTCATTTTCGATCCGTTATCTTTTGTTGTGATTCTTTAAACTGTTGGTACTGTTGTGAAGAACTTTTGATTTCGATCTGTTCGGTGTGATTTTCGCATCCCGTCGCTTTGATCTAAGCAAGCTTTGAGCTCGAGAAAAAATGGTGCGAAGAAGTTACCGTGAAGAAGAAAGGAGAAGATGAAGTTTCTGTTCTCTTTCTCCTTTTAATTTGTTTTTTCATTTATTTATTCTTTTTTTTATCTTTTCTTTTTTTATATTGTTATTAGTTTATTTTTTATAAACTAATAATAATATTCTTGAAAAAAGAAAGCATTAAAAAATTATTTGAAAATATTTTGATTAATTGTTGGTGGTTTTGGATCTTGAATTTTGATAAGATTTCATCAATATCAATGGACTTTGGGTGTTGATTTTTATCCACCAAGAGAGGTGATTGATATTGATGATAATTTAATCGATTTAAGATTCAAATTGTGATTTCTTTTCATTCTTATTTTCTTTCTTCTTTTTTTCTTTTTATTTTTGATCGATGAAATCTATGGATCATAGATTGTTGATTATCAAGGTTGATTAATCTTCATTATTTCAAAACTATGGACGAATAATCATTGAGATAATTCTCCTTACTTTGGAATAGTGATAGATTACCTTTGATTAATTAATTAAAAATCTTGATTATGATGAGATCATTACCTCTTTTCTTTTTGTGTGGCATGTTTTAGGAGAGTGATTTACATATCACTTCTCTAACATGTATTAACACTAACATTTTATTGACCGGCCTCAGATAGTCGTGGTTTCTACATAAACCCGATTACGATTGCTTAACATAGCGCTAAATTGTCCCTTAATCGGAAAATGATCATTCGTGGCTCAAACTTACGTTTAAAAGTCCAAGTATGTTTAGTTGCTTGTCTTAACTCCAATACCTATGAAAATCATTGTTAGGAGGCTTTGATTCTATCAATCCTCTAATGAATTTTCATTAATCTTGGTCTAAGTGCAAGAATTAATCATCATTGATCATATGTTCTAACCACTAACTACTAATTCACTAACAATATCCTTGTTTAATTTTGTTTATATTCTTTTCTTACTCCTTATTTTTTTACTTTTATGCTTCCATTTTATCATTACATACCATATCTTTGTTTATGTTTATGTCATTTTTCTTTTGTCCACTTGGACCATACTTTGTTCAAAACACTAATAAAGGATAAAACATCTAAAAAATTTGGTGCTATTAACTTTGTGGTTATACTCTTGGACCATTCTTAGACCTTGGACTTCATGGACATTTTGGACTTAGGATTAGGGCTCTCATTCCTATGCTTGGAGTATTGTGGATCTTAGCCTTTATTTGGCTCGATCACTGGCTTATACTTTAAATCGGGTGGAATTCTTTTTGCTTGCTTTGGAGTGTGCTACAAGTCGGTTAGATCTTTCTTATCTCTAGCTCTTATTTTGTTTTTTTAGGATAGTCACTTCATCTCCTTCCCTTCTTAAATTTTCAAAACTTTCTCCCTTTTTCAAAACCTTCTTGGTTTCAAACTTCCAAACCGCTTTCGCAATAAAACCTTGACTTTTGTCAAGTGATTTTTAAACTTTGTTTTTCTTAAATAAAAGTCAATCAATGTTAATCATGTTTTGACCAATTTCAAAAGACATAAAAAATACAAAAACTCATCAACTCTTTTTGTGCCTTTATGCACTTTTTCACTTTAAAACTTTTTTTCATAAAGTTTAGACATGATTCATTTCTATAGTTGAGATGTAAATCTCCTATTCCCCATATTATTAAGACTTTGACATTTTCCATGTTGATGTTGAGTGATAGTCTTGTTGATAATCCAAGCAAATCCTCCATCTTTATGTGACGCAAATGTTGTCTTAATACTCGTGGGTGGATAGTCGCAGTTTTCTCCTTGAAATGACGACTTGTTTGAACATCTAAAATCAATCAAAACCAACAAAATTTTGTCATTTGTACCACGAACTACGGGGTTTTGATTCCATATTGCACTTTATGGGTACGTAGGCATGAGACGATAAGTCTCTCCAAACACAAAAATATAAAAAAATAATTCTCTTCTCATCTCCCCAATCTCTTTTCAAACAAACCATTTTCAAACCAAAAAGCGTAAATATTTCAAAGGGCTCCTATAGAGTACTATAGACGTTTTGGGTGCTAACACCTTCCCATTGCGTAACCAACCCCCTTACCCCGATCTCTGTCTCGTGTTCTTATTTTAGAACTCTTTGGTTTTGTTCGCTCTTTTTCCTTTCCTTTATTTGGATAAAATAAAAGTGCGGTGGCGACTCTTGTTTTCTTTGAGTTAAGTTAATCAATAACTTACACTCACGATTTTTACCGCTACAGAAAAGTGGCGACTCTGCTGGGGACTCCAACGGTTCCTAGTGGGTTTCGCCTACTTTGATTTATTTATCGCTTTCTGTTTGACTTGTTTGTTATTGATTGTTCTGTTTTGGTGCCTGGTAATTTGTGTGGTGAGATAAGTCCTAACCCGGACTTGAGTGCACTTATGATAGGAGGGTGGTATAGTCTTGTTGGCTTACGTGGAGTAGTCCTTACTAAGCTGACTTGAGATCCCCCGCTCGGTGGAGGCCCCTTTGGAAATTACTGATGTCTTACGAGTAGTCGTAATTGATATTACTTTTTTCCGACTGGGAGCCTGAGAAGCTGAGGACCTTAGAACCCTTTAACCCATCTTGGCCTTATTAGGACGTGGTGCGGTGGCTGTTCAGGTGTAGACTTGAATTGGTCGTTACGCGATACCACACTCAGATGAGTTTCTCTTGAGAATATTGTTGGCCGACGAGTAGTCGTTTAAGCCGATAATATCCAAAAGATGGAATTATGATTCTGGGAACTTTTTAGAACCTTGTTCTACAGGTGATAATATAACCATAGTACATACCATTGTGGGATGGTTGGTTCTTACCTTTGGCTCCATGCTCGTGCCGAACCTTTGAACCTGTGTGTTTTGTATGACTTGTTTGTGGGTGTTGCATCTTGCACTCATGCATTCATGAGCATTGTGTTTCAGCTGGTTTTTAAGGATCTCAGAGATTTTCTTTTGCAAACATCGCAGATATTGTTGATTATGGATATTGGAAGGAGAAACACTCAGAAGTACGGTTTTCGGGCTCCTGATCTTACAGAGTTGAGAAAGCTAGTGTCCTTGGTAGATGATCGTTCAGGCTTCTTATCTCGTTATGGGAGACTTTTATTTGTTCTTTCTACCAAAATTGAAGACGGAATTCTGAATACCCTTATGCAGTTCTATGATCCTATTTACCGATGCTTCACATTTCCCGATTATCAGCTCATGCCGACATTGGAAGAATATGCTTATTTGTTGGGTGTACCGGTTTCTGATAAAGTTCCGTATACTGGTTTGGAGGAAGCTCTTAAGCCTCAAGATATCGCTGAAGTTACCCATTTGACGAAGTCGGATATTGATACAAATCTAAAGACTAAGGGAGGCCTCAAGGGTTTAACTGCTAAGTTCTTGATTGAGAAGGCTACTTTATTTGCTGACATTGGTCGCACATTGGCGTTTGAGGCTATATTGGCTTTACTCATCTATGGACTAGTCTTGTTTCCTAATATTGATAATTTTGTGGACATTAATGCTATTAGGATTTTCTCGATTGGGAACCCTGTTCCAACTTTGCTTGGTGATACTTATTTTTCCATCCATAGTAGGACTTCTAAGGGAAACGGTACCATTGTTTGCTGTATACCTCTGCTGTATAATTGGTTCGTTTCACACTTACCTCAGACATCTGCTTTTAGGAAAAACAAAGATTGCTTAAGGTGGTCTCAAAGGATTATGTCTCTTACGCATACTGATATCACTTGGTCTTCTTCGGTTTACGATAATGTCCGGATTATTGATAGTTGTGGAGAATTCGCCAATGTTCCTCTTCTTGGAATACAAGGCGGAATTAACTACAACCCGAGTCTAGCTCGCCGTCAGCTGGGTTATATGCTGAAGGAGAGGCCTAAGAATATTTTATTAGAGGGTTTATTCTTTCAAGGAGGGGATGATTCTCTTGGTTTGAGAAGAAAAATGGCTCATGCCTGGACTAAGATTCACAGGTTGGGTAGAGGGGAGCTTGGAAGACAAGTTTGCATTGCTTTGGAACCTTACACACTTTGGGTGAAGAAGAGGGCTATGGAGCTTAAGATGCCTTACCCTATTGAGAAACCTCTGACTACTGTGATCTCTACGCCACTCCCTACGGCAATCCCTGTTTCTTCTGATGATGTGAAGACACTTCAAGACGCTTTGGCTAAGATGAAGGAAGAGAAAGAGATGTGGGAAAGTAAGTTTCAAGCTTCTGACAAAGAGAAGATGGAATTGCAAAAACAGATGAAGGAGAAAGATGACTTGATAGAGTTACTTGAGCGGCGTGCTGTGAAGAGACATGCAGAGGATTTATTTTCCTCTACTACTCCATCAGCACATCCTCCTACTTCTGGTGCTTGGAAGGGTATTGTGGATCAGCTTGTGCTAGAGAAGATCACCATGAAGCACAACTATGAGAAAGAGATTAAGAGACTCCGAAGGAAGTATCAGCTTGGATCGTCATCAGATGTTCCTTAGGACCTAGCTTTTTCTTATTTTGATATTATTGTATTTTGTACTTCCAAGTGTAACTCTTTCCAATATTCAATGAAATGAGATGTTTATCAGTATTTCAAGAAGTGTTATTTTTCTTTATGATGTTTGTAATTGCTTTATATCTTAAAAAATCCTTGAAAACTGATTGAAACACCTGCATTTTGCATTTGCATTCGCATCATCGTGCATTGTGTGTTGCCTTTTCCAGATGTCTTATTTGTTTCTTTTGGCCTTCCTTCAGTCAAGCTGTCGCATCACTACAACACCCGGGCTAACTCTAAGAAAAAGATGGATCAGTTACAACAAGAGAACCGCGAGCTCCGTGAAGAGGTATCAACTCTGAAGGATGGTTTGGAGAGATTGACTGCCGCAATGGAAGCTCTGGTGGCTGCTCAGAATCAACCACCCCTACCTCCTCCTTCTCCTGTCCAAGGAACTGTGATTTCTGAAATCGGATCAACGCCCATTTCTGTGGCCCCGATTAATGCTTCTCAATATCAAATGCCTGTTGGTTTCCCTTGGGGCATGCCTAACAATTATGTGCCAGAGGGATATCGACCTCCTGTTCCCGAAGGTTCTAGACTCCCTGCTGTCATGGCTGTACCACCTCCTGTGGTTAATGTCGTTCCTAATGCTGAAGTTCCGGTTGTTCCTACTGTCATACCTGTGCCACCGCCTGTAACTCACGCTATGCCTTATACTGAAGAACAAATTTTCCATACTGCTCCGAGCGAGAGTTTGGATGTTATGGATCGAATAGATGACTTTCAAGATCAGTTTGCTGAAATGCAAAGAGAAATCAGGGCTTTAAGGGGAAAGGAGTTATTTGGAAAGAATGCTCATGAGCTTTGCCTTGTTCCAAACGTGAAGATTCCCGCCAAGTTTAAAGTTCCGGATTTTGAAAAATACAAAGGGAACACTTGTCCGCAAAGTCACTTGATCATGTATGCTAGAAAGATGTCTACCTATACTGACAACCATCAGTTGTTGATCCACTATTTTCAAGATAGTCTTACTGGTGCTGCGCTAAAATGGTATATGGGACTCGATAGTACACAAATCAAGACATTCAATGATCTTTGTGAAGCTTTTGTTCGTCAGTATAAGTATAATCTCGATATGGCGCCAGACCGTGATCAGCTTCGCGCAATGTCTCAAAAAGAGAAAGAAACTTTTAAAGAATATGCGCAGAGATGGCGTGAGATTGCAGCTCAGATAAGCCCTCCGCTTGAAGAGAAAGAAATGACCAAGATTTTTCTGAAGACTCTGGATTCATTTTACTATGAAAGGATGGTTGCGAGCGCTCCTAGTGATTTCACGGAAATGGTTAATATGGGGATGAGATTAGAGGAAGCTGTCCGTGAGGGACGTCTGATAAAAGAAGGAAATTCTGGAAGTACAAAAAAGCCTGGTGTTGGGTTCCCTAAGAAAAAAGAGGGAGAAGCTAATGCTATATCTCAGGAAAGGTCTAGAAGACGCAGAGTTGTGAATAACAATGGTAGTCGTCGTCAGCAACAAGTAGCATCTGTTATGCCTGTTGTCAGTAACACCCCTACCGCTCAAGCTACTGCAAGTTATCAACCACGTTTCCAAGAGAAGACAACTCAACAAGGTCGTACACAGAGGAAAACACAATTTGATCCCATTCCAATGACGTATACTGAGCTCTTTCCGGCTTTAATAAAGAATAATTTGGTTCAACCTCGTGATCCGCCGGCTGTTCCAACTGAAATTCCATGGTGGTATAAGCCAGATGCTCATTGCGCATTTCATCAAGGTGCCCCTGGACACGATATCGAAAATTGCTATCCTCTGAAGCATGAAGTTGCAAAGCTCGTAAAAAGCGGTATTCTGTCTTTTGAAGATACCAACCCTAATGTGCAATCAAATCCGTTTCCTAAACATGGTAATGCAACTGTTAATATGGTATATGGTTGTCCTGGTACATACCGTATTTTCGACATTCGCTGGATTCGGAGATCGCTTGTTGAAATGCATGCTACTTTGAGTGAGTTCCATGATATTGAGCATGATTATGCCGCCTGTTGTATTTGTTCTGTGAACCCTCGAGGGTGTGTGATTGTAAAAAGGGACTTACAAAAGATGATGGATGAGAATTTGATTCAGGTTACTGCAAACAGAAATGAAGTGGAGAACGAGGTGAATGTCATAGTCCCACGTTTCAATATTCCTGAGCGGGTTGTAATTTCTTACAACAGTCAGAAATCTGTTGTGACGCCTTTGGTTATCCGTTTGCCTGGCCCGACGCCGTATGAATCCGATAAAGCTGTTCCCTACAAATACAATGCTACTATGTTGGAGGATGGAAAAGAGGTTCCCATTCCTTCTCTTCCCTCGGTTGTGACTATCGCTGATGTCGGACGTGTAACCAGAAGTGGTCGAGTATTTGATAATGTGCCTTCAAAGACAAGTGAAGATACTGGGAGTAAGCAAATTCAGTTGAAGACTTCTGTAGAGTCTGGTCAATCAAGTGGTGTAAACCAGAAGTCAGATAATGATGAGGTATTGAAATTGATCAAGAAGAGTGAATATAATGTGGTGGATCAATTGTTACATACACCGTCAAAAATATCTGTTTTATCTCTGTTAATGAGCTCTGAGGCTCATCGTGAATCGTTGCAGAAAGTATTAGAACAAGCTTATGTAGATCATGATGTGACTGTTAATCAGTTTGATAGCATTGTTGCCAATATCACTGCGTGTAATAATCTGAGTTTTTGTGATGAAGAGTTGACCGATCACGGAAGAAATCATAATTTGGCTCTCCATATTTCCATGAATTGCCAGGAAGACGCTCTATCCAATGTGCTGGTTGATACTGGGTCATCGTTGAATGTGATGCCAAAATCTACTTTGTCCAGATTATCTTATCAAGGTACTCCTATGAGGTTCAGTGGGGTCATTGTGAAAGCCTTTGATGGATCGAGGAAAACCGTGATTGGAGAGGTTGATCTCCCTATCAAGATTGGTCCGTGTTTTTTCCAGATCACTTTTCAAGTCATGGATATTCGTCCTGCTTACAGTTGTCTTCTAGGACGCCCATGGATCCATGAAGCTGGAGCTGTTACTTCGACACTGCATCAAAAGTTAAAATTCGTGCAGAATGGTAAACTTGTCGTTGTTGGTGGAGAACAGGCTATGTTGGTAAGCAGTTTGTCGTCTTTTTCTTATATCGATGCGGAAGAGGATATTGGAACTCCGTTTCAGGCTCTTTCTGTGGTTGATAAAGCTGTTAAGAAGGATGGGGCGTCCATGTCTTCTCTAAAAGATGCACAACGCGCAGTGGATAATGGCCAAGCTGATGGATGGGGCCAAATCATTGAAGTTGCTGAGAAAAAAGATAGAGCTGGTTTGGGTTTTACATCTGGTTCTACCCAAAAAGAGCTGAAGAGTATTCATGAAGTCTTTCGAAGTGCTGGGTTCATCCATTGCAAAGATCATTCTACAGCTGCAATTCTTGAAGATGACCAAGAGGAAGAAATGCCCAACTTTGTGACACGTGGATCGATATGCCAGAATTGGATCGCTGTTGATGTTCCTACTGTTGTTCATGTTTCAAAGTAATTTGTTTTTGTTTCTTTCAAAAATCCTTTCACTCTGCCCAAGGTGAAAGTGAATTTGTGAGGGCTTTGTTTCAACTTTTATCATCATCAATAAAATGTTTTTCTGTTTATCCATATGTTGTTTTCCTTTTTTGCTTTACTTCTGAAAAATGGTAACATAAAAAACCGAAAAAAGTATAATAATGTTATAATCACTCTTATCTGCATAATATTTTCATTTTTTTTGTTCATATTCTAAAATCAAACATAAAATCATTGTGCAGATTGATTGTTAAACCCATTGGAAACAATGACCATATGCCCCCTCCCAACTTTGAGTTCCCTGTGTTTGAAGCGGAAGAGGAGGATATTGAAGAAATTCCTGATGAGATTTCTCGATTGCTTGAGCACGAGGAGAAGGCCATTCAGCCTCATGAAGAGCCGGTGGAATTGGTTAATCTGGGTTCCGATGATGATAAGAAAGAAGTCAAGATTGGGGCACTGCTTCAGTCAGATGTTAAGAAGAGGATGGTAGAGCTTCTTAGAGAATATGTTGACGTGTTTGCTTGGTCCTATCAAGACATGCCTGGTCTTGATACCGGTATTGTGGAGCACCATTTGCCATTAAAGCCTGAATGTTCACCCGTGAAGCAGAAATTGAGAAGAACTCATCCTGACATGGCAGTGAAGATTAAAGAAGAGGTTCAAAAGCAGATTGATGCTGGTTTTCTTGTGACCGTAGAATATCCTCAATGGGTGGCCAATATCGTGCCTGTTCCAAAGAAAGATGGAAAAGTCCGAATGTGTGTTGACTATAGAGATTTGAATAAAGCAAGTCCAAAAGATGATTTTCCACTACCACACATTGATTTGTTGGTAGATAATACTGCTAAGTTCAATATCTTTTCATTTATGGATGGATTTTCCGGTTATAATCAAATAAAGATGGCACCTGAGGATATGGAAAAAACAACATTCATTACACCCTGGGGAACATTCTGTTACAGAGTGATGCCCTTCGGTTTAAAAAATGCTGGTGCAACGTACCAGAGAGCTATGACCACTCTGTTCCATGATATGATGCATAAAGAAATTGAGGTCTATGTGGATGATATGATTTGTAAGTCGAAGACTGAAGAAGATCATATTAAAAATTTATTGAAGTTGTTTCAACGTTTGAGAAAGTTTAAGCTCCGTCTGAATCCTAATAAATGCACTTTTGGTGTTCGTTCTGGAAAATTGTTAGGCTTTATTGTCAGTCAGAAAGGCATTGAAGTTGATCCTGGTAAAGTTAAAGCTATCCAGGAGATGCCTGCACCCAGAACAGAAAAACAAGTAAGAGGATTCTTGGGACGTTTGAACTATATCTCTCGATTTATATCCAATATGACTGCCACATGTGCACCGATTTTCAAACTTCTCCGCAAAGATCAGGGTTGTGTCTGGACAAAAGATTGTCAGAAAGCTTTCGAAAGAATTAAAGAGTATCTGCTTGAACCTCCTATTTTGTCTCCTCCCGTAGAAGGAAGACCTTTGATCATGTATTTGACCGTGCTAGAAGAGTCTATGGGTTGCGTTCTGGGTCAACAAGATGAATCCGGGAGAAAAGAATTTGCCATTTATTATTTGAGCAAGAAATTCACTGATTGTGAGTCTCGATACACGATGCTTGAAAAGACATGTTGTGCTCTAGCTTGGGCTGCCAAGCGCCTCCGTCAGTATATGTTGAATTGTACAACTTGGTTGATATCTAAAATGGATCCAATCAAGTATATCTTTGAAAAGCCTGCTTTAACTGGGAGGATTGCTCGTTGGCAAATGTTGTTATCAGAATATGATATCGAGTATCGAACTCAAAAGGCGATAAAAGGCAGTGTTTTGGCTGATCATTTGGCACACCAGCCAATTGATGATTATCAACCTATTCAGTTTGACTTTCCTGATGAGGATGTGATGTATCTAAAGGTTAAAGATTGTGAGGAGCCATTACATGAAGAAGGACCTGAGCCTGGATCCCGTTGGGGTTTGATTTTTGATGGGGCGGTTAATGAATATGGCAGAGGTATTGGTGCAATTATTGTTACTCCTCATGGTTCTCATATTCCTTTCACTGCAAGGTTGGTTTTCAATTGCACAAATAATGCGGCTGAATATGAAGCGTGTATTATGGGCTTGGAAGAAGCTATCGATTTAAGAATCAAGATTCTTGATGTGTATGGAGATTCAGCTTTAGTGATTAATCAGATTAAAGGGAAGTGGGAGACACGTCAACCTGATTTGATTCCTTATCGTGATTATGCAAGAAGGTTGTCAACTTTCTTCAATAAAGTTGAGTTTCACCATATACCAAGAGCAGAGAATCAAATGGCAGATGCTTTAGCAACTTTATCCTCCATGATTATGGTAAATCATTGGAATGATGTGCCAAAGATTGATGTGATGCGTCTTGATAGACCAGCTCATGTGTTTGTAGTTGAAGAGGTGGTTGATGATAAACCTTGGTATTATGATATTAAATGCTTTCTTCAGAATCAAGAGTACCCACTTGGGGCATCCAAGAAGGATAGGAAAACTTTGAGAAGATTGGCTGGTAGTTTCTTCTTGAATGATGATGTGATGTATAAGAGAAATTATGACATGATCTTGCTCAGATGCGTGGATAGACACGAAGCGGATATGTTGATGAAAGAAATCCATGAAGGATCCTTTGGCACCCATGCCAATGGACACGCGATGGCTAAGAAGATGTTAAGGGCAGGTTACTATTGGTTGACAATGGAATCTGACTGTTGTAAATATGCGAAAAAGTGCCATAAATGTCAGATTTATGCTGACAAGATTCATGTGCCTCCAACTCCTCTCAATGTTATCTCTTCTCCATGGCCTTTTTCAATGTGGGGCATTGATATGATTGGAATGATTGAGCCTAAAGCGTCGAACGGACATCGTTTCATATTGGTGGCTATTGACTATTTTACCAAATGGGTTGAAGCGGCATCATATGCAAATGTGACTAAGCAAGTAGTGGTCCGGTTTATCAAGAATCAAATCATCTGTCGGTATGGTGTTCCGAGCAAGATCATCACTGATAATGGGTCGAATTTAAATAACAAGATGATGAAGGAATTATGCGATGAGTTTAAGATTGAGCATCATAATTCTTCTCCTTATAGACCCAAGATGAATGGGGCTGTTGAAGCTGCTAATAAGAATATTAAGAAGATTATTCAAAAGATGGTTGTTACATACAAGGATTGGCATGATATGCTTCCTTTCGCTCTGCATGGGTATCGTACATCCGTTCGCACTTCAACAGGGGCAACCCCTTTTTCTCTTGTTTATGGCATGGAAGCAGTGCTCCCAATAGAGGTTGAAATCCCTTCTATGAGAGTTTTGATGGAAACTGAATTGGCTGAGGCTGAATGGTGTCAAAGTAGATACGACCAGTTGAATCTGATTGAAGAGAAAAGAATGACGGCTTTGTGTCATGGCCAATTATATCAACAAAGAATGAAGAAAGCATTTGATAAGAAGGTTCGACCCCGTGTGTTCAGAGAAGGTGACCTCGTGCTCAAAAAGATCTCGACTTTTACTACTGATTCTAGGGGCAAGTGGACTCCTAATTATGAAGGCCCATATGTTGTTAAGAGAGCCTTCTCTGGCGGCGCATTAATTCTTACAACTATGGATGGAGAAGAGTTCACTCGTCCTGTGAATGCCGATGCAGTCAAGAAATACTTCGCCTAAAAAAATAAAAGAACAGCTCGCTAAGTTGAAAACCTGAAAGGGCGACTTAGGCAAAAATGAGCGTCTCGGTGGATTGAAAACCCGAAAGGGCGGTCCAGGCAAAAATTAGAGACAAAAACAGAAATAATCATCCTGGTAGATTGAAAACCCGAAAGGGCAATCTAGGCAAAAGTTAGGGACCATGGCAAGTAACTGCATCTGGCCAGTCTTGATCGTTTGAAGCAACATTTCCTATCAAAGGTTTTACTTCAGATATTCTCCGTCGAAGTCTCAAGCACAGTTGGAATTCAAAGTTGTTAGGGAGAATAATGGTCATTGTATTTCAATGTAGAACTTTCCATTGTACTTACCATTTTTCAAACTTTGTAATGATCCATGGAGTTACGCCATTTGCGGACTACCATTCTATCAATAGAATTTGGGCCTTTGTCCCTTTGTTTGCAATTCTTATTTTGTTTCTGTTTACAGAATTTCATTTTATTTTTGATAATGATTTTTGAAACAAATATGAATAATTGATTTAAATTTTGAAAATTATAAAAACATTTTTCTTTGATTTGTGAAAATAAAAGAAAGAATGTCAACAGTAATCCCAAGAATGGTAGAATCTTGAAGCGAAAAGCATAAGTGTTCTCTTCAGCAGGGTTCTTTCTTGCCTCTCTGATAGAATTTATTGGCAGCTCCCCAGTAGAGTTGTGTTGATGTTTCCCCATTTGAGCTATATTGAGGTCTCTTCAGTAGAGTTTGCTGATATTCCCTCAGCAGAGTTTTGTTTCTTTGGATAAACCAGACGAGTGTTGAACGGTTTTCCACAGCAAAGTCTTGATTCAAATGATAGGACAGTTGAGAAATTTGAAGATCACTTCTCCTTGATGTTTTTGCCCAAGCGGAGATTTGTCTTTGATGATTCCTAGCGGAGGTTATGCACATTTGCTTTGGATTATTCCTCAAGTAGAGAACAAGGTTGAGAAGTGTTGATATAGCAGTCACCTGTCGGGTTTTCTCTCACCTTGTGATTGGGTGTTGATTTAAAATCCCCCACAGTTTGACTTTTTGCTATGATGTTAACTTCTTATTCCCCTGGCAAGGTTGGAAGATTTGTGTTGCTACGTTTTTCTCCAACAGTTTTTTTTCTCAAAGCGGAGTTCATCTTGTTGTTCCCTCTTTTTGAATTATTAATGGTTGAAGATTGATCTTTGGGGTCTTTTCCCCAAGCAATATCTCCATTTATTCAGCGAAATTTAAGCCTTGTAGTAGGATTTATTTTCCTTTGATGGTTCTTGTGTATCTCTTGCAGATTTTCTGTTGCTGATCCCCAGCACGATCTCCAATGATATCTCTAACTCGCAGAGATTAGCCGAGTATTTCAGTAGTGTTGTGGTGTTTTGTTCACCCTCTGTTTGCCCTTTTTATCTGATTTATCAGCATATTCATACTCATTGCATGCGCATTCATTTTGGTTGAGCATAGCATGTCTTTGTTGCTTTGTGCATCCTGCATTTTTTGTTGGTATTTCCCTTTTCCCGATGTTGTTATCTCGCTGAATGCGTGTGTCCTCTCTTCATTAGAGTGTCGACCCCTAAGCAGAAAATACCTATCATTTTTAGTTCCCCACTGAGTTTATGCCTCGTGGAAAATGTTTTGTTTAGCTTTCCTCCCCAGCTTTTATCTGGATGGAATTGTTCCCCAGTTGAGTTATTTCCTCATTGGGTCGAGTCTTGTTTGACCGTTTCTTTCCAGTTTGTTCCTGGATTGAACTTTGGTCTCTTGCAGCAGTTACTTTAGTTTTCCCTGGGCTGTGGAACCGGGATGACGAGAAGGTGGTTTTGAGGATTTATTTTCCTCGGCATAATCTGTTAATTGATCCTCATCAGAAGATGAAGATTTGATTTCCCCAGTAGTGTTTTGATAAAACTCTCTTGGCAATTACTTATGCAACTTCATGTGGAAGCCTCTTTATTTGAGCAGC
The DNA here is from genome assembly GCA_963859935.3 of Lathyrus sativus. Classification (NCBI taxonomy): domain Eukaryota; kingdom Viridiplantae; phylum Streptophyta; class Magnoliopsida; order Fabales; family Fabaceae; genus Lathyrus; species Lathyrus sativus. The sequence continues at coordinate 619,828,792 of OZ012741.1, forward strand.
TTGTGTAATCTCCAGAAATTTACCTTCGCAATAAATAACACTTCTCTAGTTCATCCTCAACAGAGAAGTTTATTGTGAAATGATGGATCCTTATCCGACTAGCTTTTCTGTCAATTGGAATTTCTGTGGAATAACTCCCGATGAGAATTCTATTGCATGGTTCAACCTGCTTGTATCTCTTTTAAAGATCCCCGACAGAGTTGTTAATATCTTTTTCCAACAAATGGTTGTCTCTTTATTTGAGAAGTTTGTTGTGTTTGGAGCTGCTCAGTAACAAGTAGCTGATGATATATCTCTTTCCCCTACCCAGTAACAGGTAGTCGAGCTTGTTTGTCCTACCCAGTGTCAGGTAGTTGACCTTTTATCTTTTTCTCCTACCCAGTAAAAGGTAGTCGAGTCCGTCCTACCCAGTAACAGGTAGTTGACACGTTGTTTACCCTATCCAGTAACCGATAGTTGGTAACCCCTTTTCATTCAAGTTTATTATTCTCGCTAAACTACTCAGTAACCAGTAGTTGGCGTTGCTTCTTTTCCTACCCAGTAACAGGTAGTTGATTATATTTCAACAAGTGGATTACTTTTTACCCAGTAACTGGTAATAGGTAATACATTTCTTGGTTTTCTACCCAGTAACTGGTAGATAACAATTCTCTTGTGTTTTTGCACTTATTTTCTACTCAGTAACCGGTAGAAAGTATTTTACCTATTATCTTCGGTTCGAATATCTTCGCCCAGTAACTGGCAGTTGGTATCTCTTTCCCCATTGAGTCGTGTCCTTTCCCTTATCGGAATAGGATCTTGCTCTTTTGTTTTCTCATGTGGAGTCTCTCTTTTTCTCCCGAGCTTTTATTTGTCTCCTGTGGCATTATTTCCCCACAGAAGTCTTATGTTCGCATATCATTAGCATAATCATATCATTTTGTGGTCTCTTATGGCTAAAAATGGGGTTAATTGTTATATTTAAGTCTCTTCTATCTAATCGAGACAAAGATGTCAATCTTCATATCTCCGGATAGAAGAATCTTAAATAGGGGCAGCTGTAATACCCTAATTTTTACCCCTAAGATCCCACATTTCATTTGCATATCATTCCACAAACAAGATCTTACTTTGTGTTTCTTATTTACTTTATGTTTGTTTCTGTTTACTAACATCTAATCAAAATACCAAAAATATTTTTTGTTTCTTCTTCTCTGTGTGTTTAGGGTTTTGCAGGGAGATTGATGGCAAAAACATTCATTCAAGTTTAAATCAGATGGACGTTTGACCTCATCTTGGTCAAACCATCAAGAGTCTGCTTCAATTATGAGTTACCAGTGATAGTGGACTATTTTCTCAAAAAATGTGTTTGTTCAAGGGTGTTCTGCTCCGCTTGGTGGATGTGTGATTCCGGCTTCGAGTTTTGTTGGAAATCAAATTGAAGCTGAAGCTGCAATGCTCGGGCAGCCCATGAGCATGGTCCTACCAGGTGTGGTTGGGTTCAAATTATTAGGCAAACTACGAAGTGGTGTCACAGCTACCGACTTGGTGTTGACTGTTACTCAAATGCTAAGAAAGCATGGGGTTGTTGGCAAGTTTGTAGAGTTTTATGGGCAGCCCATGAGCATGGTCCTACCAGGTGTGGTTGGGTTCAAATTATTAGGCAAACTACGAAGTGGTGTCACAGCTACCGACTTGGTGTTGACTGTTACTCAAATGCTAAGAAAGCATGGGGTTGTTGGCAAGTTTGTAGAGTTTTATGGGCAAGGCATGAGTGAACTGCCTTTGGCAGATCGTGCCACCATTGCAAACATGTCTCCTGAGTATGGCGCAACAATGGGATTCTTTCCTGTCGATCATGTCACTTTGCAATATGTGAAACTGACTGGCAGGAGCGATGAAACTGTTTCTATGATAGAATCCTATTTACGAGCTAATAAGATGTTTGTGGACTATAGTGAGCCCCAAGTGGAGAGAGTGTACTCATCCTATTTGGAGCTTAATCTTGAGGATGTTGAACCATGTGTCTCAGGTCCAAAAAGGCCTCATGATCGTGTTACTTTGAAAGAAATGAAGGCAGATTGGCATGCCTGCCTCAACAATAAAGTTGAGTTTAAGGGTTTTGCTGTACAAAAGGAAGCTCAGACAAAGGCTGCAGAGTTCAAATTCCGGGAAACACCAGTAAAACTTAGGCATGGGGATGTTGTTATAGCTGCTATCACCAGCTGTACAAATACCTCAAATCCCAGTGTAATGCTTGGAGCTGCATTGGTTGCAAAAAAAAAGCATGTGATTTGGGATTGGAGGTTAAGCCATGGATCAAAACAAGTCTTGCTCCAGGTTCTGGTGTGGTTACCAAGTATTTGTAGAAGAGTGGCTTGCAGGAGTATTTGAATCAACTAGGGTTTAACATAGTTGGGTATGGATGCACCACATGCATTGGAAATTCAGGGGATATTGATGAAGCTGTTGCATCTGCAATAACAGAAAATGATATAGTAGCTGCAGCTGTATTGTCTGGAAATAGGAACTTTGAGGGCCGAGTTCATCCATTAACAAGGGCTAATTATCTAGCTTCTCCGCCTCTCGTTGTTGCCTATGCTCTTGCTGGCACAGTTGACATTGACTTTGATACCGAGCCACCTTATTTTAAAGACATGGGCATGTCTCCCCCAGGCCCTCATGGAGTGAAGGATGCTTATTGTTTGCTCAACTTTGGAGACAGTATTACGACTGACCACATCTCTCCAGCCGGCAGCATACATAAGGATAGTCCTGCAGCCAGATACCTTGCAGAACGTGGGGTTGGTAGACGAGACTTCAACTCCTATGGAAGTCGCCGTGGTAATGATGAGGTGATGGCAAGAGGAACTTTTGCCAATATTCGCATTGTCAACAAATTCCTGAATGGAGAAGTTGGACCTAAAACTGTACATATTCCTTCTGGGGAAAAGTTATCAGTCTTTGATGCTGCAACGAAATACAAGAGCGGGACTTCGGAGACGGTTATACTGAACATGTCTACACTGGCTTGTTAAACAGTAACATCAGTTCAAGGGCATGTTTTTATCACTAGTGAGGGTTTGAGTTTGGTTGTAAGCTCGAATGACGGCGAAGATTGACTCATACAAAATCTCATTCTAAATCATACTGTCAAAGCTATGATATCAACTTGGTCCGACGAAATAACACCAATTGTTTGAATAACTCTAACATATCAAAAGCTGGAATTATCGCATCTCTGCCGGCTAGTTGTTTTATCATTGCTGCTGTAAATCCTGTTGAAGGGATACGTGATTCCTCGAATTTGTTTGCACAAGATTTTGAATTGACAGATCCTGCTATTACTTGTTTTGATATCCTCTGTGTTGTGAACGACGTGATTAATCCACTCACTGATGAAATGCTTGTGAAGTTTGTTGTTGACAGTCATATGGGGGATGTGGTGATCAGCTTGCTGTACTAGCTGCATTTGAATGCTGGAACAATTCGGAAAAAAATGAGTCTGGAAGCACGGTTTTGTTCGCAGTATTATGTGTCTGCAGGTGCCATGAAAATGTTATCCGGCATGCGTATGCAGCTCCAAACAGAACTTATCCGATTTGGATTTATTCTTTCAGATGTTTCAAGTTACAGCATGAGTGCATAATGCGGTTTTGTTATCGGGTATGGATATTCAGTATAATGCTCAGTCAATGACTTATTCAGGTAATATTGCTAAATTGTCTGACTGTATTTTCACTGGAGGATCATTTGAGCCTATAAATGCAAATGGAGAGACCAAGACTTCTGAGCATTTGGAGTTGCAGCACTCAGATATTGTCTCTATACAAGGTGTGGACTTGGCCATTCCAAATGTTCAATTTTCAGTGTTAGGGTGTGAGCAGAAAGATATCGTTACTCCAGTTGTGCCTATAACTAATACTCAAACTACAGACATTTCGGTTATTGGGATTATCAAGGGAGATGATACAGATCCACAGGATGCCGAAAACAATTACCATTATAGAGATGATGTGCAAAGGTTTCCAAGGGCTCGTCCTTTCTGACCCTTTCCGATGCTGTGGATCTCCAAAGTTGAAGAATGTATCTGTTCCAAGTATTTCTGTAGTACCGCCACTTCCATTGCTGATATCACATGTTGTTGGAGGTGATGGGGCCATCATTTTGTATGAAGGAGAAATTCGTGACGTGTGGATAAGTCTGGCTAATGCAGGCACAGTTCCTATTGAGCAAGCACATATATCATTGTCAGGAAAAAATCAAGATTCCGTAATTTCATATTCTTCTGAAACATTAAAATCTCGCCTCCCTCTAAAGCCTGGAGCAGAAGTGACATTCCCCGTGACTTTGCGAGCCTGGCAGGTTAGCGTGGCAGACGCAGATAGTGCGAGGCATTCCAAAGATGGAAGTTTCCCATCGCTATTGATCCACTACGCTGGTCCACTGAAAACGTCTGAAGATCCAAATGCTGTATCCCCCGGTAGACGCCTTGTTGTTCCTCTGCAGATTTGTGTTTTGCAGGGTTTGTCTTTTGTGAAGGCTCAGCTGCTTTCAATGGAATTTCCTGCTCATGTTAGTGAAAGTCTTCCTAAGTTTGATGATATAAGTAATAGTCCCACCGGAGAACATGTTAACTCGGAGTTGAAAATGGACAGATTGGTGAAAATCGATCCTTTCAGAGGAAGCTGGGGACTGCGTTTTCTCGAACTTGAGATGTCTAATCCAACTGATGTTGTGTTTGAAATTAATGTCTCTGTCAAACTGGAGAACAGTAACGAGGACAATCATTTAGCTGACCAGGATGCTACAGAATATGGCTATCCTAAAACAAGAATTGATAGAGATTGCTCAGCAAGGGTTCTTGTGCCTCTTGAGCATTTTAAATTACCTGTCCTTGATGATTCCTTTTTAACAAAGGACACTAAAACAGATGGGATTGGTGGAGGAAGAACTGCATCGTTCTCTGAAAAGAGCAGCAAAGCCGAACTCAATGCTTGTATCAGGAATCTTGTATCTAGGATTAAGGTTCATTGGCACTCAGGACGCAATAGCTCCGGAGAGTTAAATATCAAGGATGCTATCCAGGCTGCTCTACAGACATCAATCATGGACGTGTTGCTGCCAGATCCACTGACATTTGGCTTCAGGCTTGTTAGAGATGGTTTTGAATCAAATAATCCTGATTCTGTCAAAGAATCTGCTTTACCTGAATCCCCTGCTTCCAAAAGTTATGTCCTTGCACATGAAATGACACCAATGGTAGCTGTGGTCCGCAATAACACAAAGGATATGATCAAAATGAATCTTAACATTACATGCAGAGATGTAGCCGGGGAAAACTGTGTAGATGGTACCAAATCAACTGTTCTGTGGACCGGCGTTCTGAGTGATATTACCATTGAAATTCCTCCACTTCAACAAATCAACCATTCTTTCTGCTTGCATTTCCTTGTCCCAGGAGAGTATACGCTACTCGCCGCAGCAGTGATCGATGATGCGAATGACATCCTCCGGGCTCGTGCTAGGGCAACTTCAGCTTCTGAGCCTATTTTTTGTCGTGGACCTCCATATCACCTTCGTGTCCTTGGGAATGCATGACAAATTTTCTCCTTAAATGTTATGTTAACTTTGTATTCTAAAATGTGTAGATTTCATTGGATTATTGAGAGTTATGTTGTTATGTTTCACGCGGTGATGCTCCTTGGGCTCTTATTGAAACTTGGAAGTTCACTTTCCAATTTAAGAGTTCAACCGAAGAAATAACTTGGGGGCCTGCCAGATTGGCTTATTGCCTATGCAGCTCGCCTTGTGAGATTCATCAATTTTGAAAGAACAAAACTTCCTGAAGAAATTCTAAAGCATAATCTGGAAGAAAAGAGAAAATATTTTTCAGATGTATGTCTTGAAGTTGAAAGGAGTGATATTGAGGTTCAGGCGGAGGGAATGTACAACCAAAGGCTTCAGAATCTTGCTGTCACTCTAGATAAGGTAAGGTATGTTATGAGATGTATATTTGGTGATCCTCGGAAAGCACCACCACCTATTGAGAAGCTCAGTCCTGAAGCAATTGTTTCGTCTCTCTGGAAAGGAGAAGGCTCATTTGTTGAGGAGCTTCTTCAGTGCATAGCCGCTCATGTGGAAGAAGACATCTTGAATGATCTCAAGTCCAAAATTCATGCTCACGATCCATCAGGTTCGGAAGATATTCAGAAAGAGCTTCGGAAATCTTTATTATGGTTGAGGGATGAGATCCGAAGTCTTTCTTGTACATATAAATGTCGGCATGATGCTGCTGCAGACTTACTCCACATTTACTCTTATACCAAGCACTTCTTTAGAATACATGAATATCAAACCATTACTTCACCGCCCGTCCATATTAGTCCACTTGACTTAGGCCCCAAGTATACTAACAAGCTGGGAGCAGAGATTCAGGAGTACCGGAAGGTATATGGTAAAAATTATTGTTTGGGGCAGCTGATCTTTTGGCATAATCAGAGTAATGCAGATCCAGATCATAGCTTGGTTAGAGCAAGCAGGGGGTGTTTTATCTTTACCAGACACCAGATTCCTCATTGAACAGGGTTTATGCAGGCTAAAGTTGATGCAAACAAAATTGAAGCCGAACCGTAAATGAGCCATGAGAGCCAATCCATGTCACATACTTGAAAACAGAGCGAAAACGGCTCGAAATTGAGATTGAGCCGAGGAAATATTTCATCACTTATCCAAGCCATATTGCAAGCCATGTGAATATAATATCAGCTGACCCCACAAGCTATCCATGTCACTTAAATGAGCTACAAAGAGAAAAATTGCAAAACGACATGTAAAATACCAGCAAAAAAAATATCACGCACAACACACCTACTTCAAAACGGCAGAAAATTCTCACAAACTGCAAATCATTTTTCACTCATTCTCATCTATAAATAGAATTCATCCCTCACTCTATTCTTCAAGCTTTTCAAGCCAAAAAATCTCTGCTGATTTTCTTCCTCAATTCCTCACTACCAGAAAAACCTTCGTTCATTCTCTTCTCATACTTCATTCCACCAAATTAACTTCAAATCAACCTCAAACACAGATCAATTTTCGAACCAGAATTCGTTCAGAAGAAGAAGAGAAGCAAGAAGAAGCTTGGATTGATTTCTTACCTGAGTTTGAAGGTAGATTGAGCTTCACCGTCATTTTCGATCCGTTATCTTTTGTTGTGATTCTTTAAACTGTTGGTACTGTTGTGAAGAACTTTTGATTTCGATCTGTTCGGTGTGATTTTCGCATCCCGTCGCTTTGATCTAAGCAAGCTTTGAGCTCGAGAAAAAATGGTGCGAAGAAGTTACCGTGAAGAAGAAAGGAGAAGATGAAGTTTCTGTTCTCTTTCTCCTTTTAATTTGTTTTTTCATTTATTTATTCTTTTTTTTATCTTTTCTTTTTTTATATTGTTATTAGTTTATTTTTTATAAACTAATAATAATATTCTTGAAAAAAGAAAGCATTAAAAAATTATTTGAAGATATTTTGATTAATTGTTGGTGGTTTTGGATCTTGAATTTTGATAAGATTTCATCAATATCAATGGACTTTGGGTGTTGATTTTTATCCACCAAGAGAGGTGATTGATATTGATGATAATTTAATCGATTTAAGATTCAAATTGTGATTTCTTTTCATTCTTATTTTCTTTCTTCTTTTTTTTCTTTTTATTTTTGATCGATGAAATCTATGGATCATAGATTGTTGATTATCAAGGTTGATTAATCTTCATTATTTCAAAACTATGGACGAATAATCATTGAGATAATTCTCCTTACTTTGGAATAGTGATAGATTACCTTTGATTAATTAATTAAAAATCTTGATTATGATGAGATCATTACCTCTTTTCTTTTTGTGTGGCATGTTTTAGGAGAGTGATTTACATATCACTTCTCTAACATGTATTAACACTAACATTTTATTGACCGGCCTCAGATAGTCGTGGTTTCTACATAAACCCGATTACGATTGCTTAACATAGCGCTAAATTGTCCCTTAATCGGAAAATGATCATTCGTGGCTCAAACTTACGTTTAAAAGTCCAAGTATGTTTAGTTGCTTGTCTTAACTCCAATACCTATGAAAATCATTGTTAGGAGGCTTTGATTCTATCAATCCTCTAATGAATTTTCATTAATCTTGGTCTAAGTGCAAGAATTAATCATCATTGATCATATGTTCTAACCACTAACTACTAATTCACTAACAATATCCTTGTTTAATTTTGTTTATATTCTTTTCTTACTCCTTATTTTTTTACTTTTATGCTTCCATTTTATCATTACATACCATATCTTTGTTTATGTTTATGTCATTTTTCTTTTGTCCACTTGGACCATACTTTGTTCAAAACACTAATAAAGGATAAAACATCTAAAAAATTTGGTGCTATTAACTTTGTGGTTATACTCTTGGACCATTCTTAGACCTTGGACTTCATGGACATTTTGGACTTAGGATTAGGGCTCTCATTCCTATGCTTGGAGTATTGTGGATCTTAGCCTTTATTTGGCTCGATCACTGGCTTATACTTTAAATCGGATGGAATTCTTTTTGCTTGCTTTGGAGTGTGCTACAAGTCGGTTAGATCTTTCTTATCTCTAGCTCTTATTTTGTTTTTTTAGGATAGTCACTTCATCTCCTTCCCTTCTTAAATTTTCAAAACTTTCTCCCTTTTTCAAAACCTTCTTGGTTTCAAACTTCCAAACCGCTTTCGCAATAAAACCTTGACTTTTGTCAAGTGATTTTTAAACTTTGTTTTTCTTAAATAAAAGTCAATCAATGTTAATCATGTTTTGACCAATTTCAAAAGACATAAAAAATACAAAAACTCATCAACTCTTTTTGTGCCTTTATGCACTTTTTCACTTTAAAACTTTTTTTCATAAAGTTTAGACATGATTCATTTCTATAGTTGAGATGTAAATCTCCTATTCCCTATATTATTAAGACTTTGACATTTTCCATGTTGATGTTGAGTGATAGTCTTGTTGATAATCCAAGCAAATCCTCCATCTTTATGTGACGCAAATGTTGTCTTAATACTCGTGGGTGGATAGTCGCAGTTTTCTCCTTGAAATGACGACTTGTTTGAACATCTAAAATCAATCAAAACCAACAAAATTTTGTCATTTGTACCACGAACTACGGGGTTTTGATTCCATATTGCACTTTATGGGTACGTAGGCATGAGACGATAAGTCTCTCCAAACACAAAAATATAAAAAAATAATTCTCTTCTCATCTCCCCAATCTCTTTTCAAACAAACCATTTTCAAACCAAAAAGCGTAAATATTTCAAAGGGCTCCTATAGAGTACTATAGACGTTTTGGGTGCTAACACCTTCCCATTGCGTAACCAACCCCCTTACCCCGATCTCTGTCTCGTGTTCTTATTTTAGAACTCTTTGGTTTTGTTCGCTCTTTTTCCTTTCCTTTATTTGGATAAAATAAAAGTGCGGTGGCGACTCTTGTTTTATTTGAGTTAAGTTAATCAATAACTTACACTCACGATTTTTACCGCTACAAGTGTAACTGTTCCGTTATCCTCTATCTTTTTCTTATTGGATAAGATTTCTTTTAAAAACTTAGCATAGGAGGGTATTTGGGTAATTGCTTCTGTAAACGGAATAGTAATATTCAACTGTTTCAGAAGTTCGACAAATTTCTTAAATTGACCCGTCGTCTTGGAATTTATTAATCTTTGAGGGTACGGAATTGGTGGTTTATAGGGTGGTGGAGGCACATAAGGTTGTTCTTTCTCCACTACCTCTCGATTGTCATCTTCCTTTTCTTCTGGATCATTCACCACTTCAGTCGGTTTATCCGGTTTTTGGTACATGGCTGGATTGTCAAGTCTTGGATCGGTAGGTCCGTCAAGTTCCTTGCCACTTCTTAATATTACAACGTTAGCATGTCCTTTCGGATTAGGTTGAGGTTGTCCAGGGAATACTCCAGCTGGTGCAGCAGTAGGTGCTTGTTGTTGAGCTACTTGTGAAATCTGAGTTTCAAGCATTTTGTTATGTGTAGCTAATGCATCTACTTTGCTCACTAATTGTTTAATCTGCTCACTAGTGTGAATGTTTTGGTTTAAGAAGTCCTTGTTTGTTTGAGATTGGTTAGCTATAAAGTTCTCCATCATCAATTCAAGGTTCGATTTTCTAGGGATATTAGGAGCAGTCTTTTGATATCCTGGTGATGTAGCTGGTGCTTGACCTGGTGCGTAATAAGCATTGTTATTCTTATAGGAGAAGTTCGGATGATTCTTCCAACCTGTGTTGTATGTGTTAGAGTAAGGGTTTCCTTGAGCATAATTCACTTGATCAGTGGGAGTTCCTGCCAATAGTTGACAATCAGAAACTCTGTGTCCTGGGACTCCACATAACTCACAGTTAGGTGTTACTGCAGCCACGGTGGCTGTAGGTGTTATGGCCAAGTTATCGATCTTTTGGCTTAGTTGGTCAAACTTCGCATTGACTTGGTCCATACTACTTACTTCGTACATACCTCCCTTTGTTGGTTTCTCAGTTGCGACTCTCTCGCTTCCCCAAAGGTAATGATTTTGAGCCATACTTTCGATAAGTGCATAGGCATCACTATATTCTTTGTCCATCAATGCACCACCCGCGGCAGCGTCAATTGTCATTCTTGTATTGTACAAGAGTCCATTATAGAAGGTATGGATGACCATCCAGTCTATTAATCCATGATGTGGACAAAGTCTCAGTAGATCCTTATAGCGTTCCCAAGCTTCGAATAATGATTCACTTTCTCTTTGCTTGAATCCGTTGATCTGAGCTCTCAGCATAGCTGTCTTGCTAGGTGAAAAATACCTATTCAAGAAAACTTTCTTAAGTTCTGCCCACGTAGTTACTGAGTTCGATGGCAGAGATTGAAGCCAAGCTCTTGCTCTGTCTCGGAGCGAAAAAGGAAATAAACGTAGTCTAATAGCTTCTTGGGTAACTCCATTGGCTTTTACGGTATCTGCATATTGCACAAAGATCGAAAGATGAAGATTCGGATCCTCGGTAGGATTTCCGGCGAATTGATTTTGTTGCACGGCTGATATCAACGAAGGTTTTAGTTCGAAATCATTTCGGTTGATAGTCGGCGCTGCAATGCTTGAATGCGGTTCAGCTTGCGAAGGATTAGCGTAATACTTGAGTGGATGAGTTTGTTCTTCAGCCATCTCTGCGTCCTCTGATTTTACGACTGGTTTAGGCGGATCTAATTGAAGATCTGGAATATTGTAATTATTTTCGAAATCGAATATACGTCTTCTTACGTGTAAGAAGCGTTCCGATTCAGGGATTAGAGGTTGCAAGTCTTCGCTTTTAGAGCGAGTACTTGGCATACACTCGGAGATTAGATTAAATTAAATAGTTGATACCTTAGTCTAGACAATGCTACCTAAATGCACTAGTAACTAAATTAAGGAATCCCCGGCAACGGCGCCAAAAACTTGATGGGCTAAAGACGTGTCTACTTATGCGTCTAGCGGTATCTTACTGCAAGTGCACAACCTATCGAAGTAATATTTAAGATTATCGATCCACAGGGATTCTATGGTTACTTAGTGCTAGATGAACTTCTAGTTTAGCTAAGGCGAATGGTTGTCACGATTTTAGTTGGTTTTTAAGACTATTAAAGGCGGAATTAGATTTAAGTTTTCAATAAAGTAATACTAAGGCGGTCGGTATGTAATTATACTAACTTAGGTGGGTCAATCTAACCTAGGCTTATAAAGGTGTTCACTTAATCCATTCGGTAGAGATTACCAGTTTAAATACCCTCAACTCACACTCTCGTGGTCTTATATCAGATCTTATCCCTAAAGCCCTATGCCTGCTCTCGCTAGCCCATAAGTGTTTAGAGGTAATTTTTGGAAACTAAGTAATGCTAATTTATCTTAAAGCGCTCTCGCTGTATTTAATTTAAATGCCTAACTTTAGCTATCTGGTTAAAATCTCACACTCTCGTGGTCTTGACCTAACCTAATACTCTTTTCTTACTCTCGTAACGAAAAGGTCTATTTTAATTAAAAAGCATCAGCCAGAATGTTAAGTGATTAATTATTTTCAGCCTATGGTTATATTTTACCGGTTAAGTTTGTTATAACCACATACCGCCCTAAGGTGTTTAGCTACTCATCGATGTTGAACCAGACAGAGATAGAGAATTTAATAATAACGTACTCGTGGCAGAAAAATATATAAACATTATAATTAAATTAAATTGCAATATAATGAAAAACCTGGTTAACAAATATTCGAGCAGACTCCTTCTTCCACAGACCGGAAAGCTTGGAGTTGGCGGAAATTAAAAATGAACGAATGCTGAAGGTTTAGAAACAAATAAATGTATAACAATTTCCTGATGTTGGAAATTGTTATATGGTTGGTTTGGATACAAATAAAAACGAAACAGAAAACTAAAAATAATGCGGGAAATAGAAAGGTTGGTTCGTAATACAGTTCGGCAGAGCTTCCGCAGAAATTTTGAATAAAGAATATCCCCCTTGTGTTCACAGAACTTGTACTATTTATAGAGTCCTTAATGGGCTGGATTTTTGGTCCTTTGTTGCATGGGCCTTGCTGAAGTTGTTGAAGGAATGCTGGAACGTGGCAACAAAATAGGAGAAGTGGTCTTCACGTAATGCCAAGAGGAGAGGTGGTCTTCACGTAATGCCTTGACGTAGTCTGAGTTAAAACCAAATTTTACCCTTGTTACGGTCGTGACAAGGTCTTCATGTTCGTAACTTGAGGTTTTTAAGTGTCACGGTCGTGACCACTCTCTTACGGTCGTGATGGCCCAAATTAGGGTGTCACGGTCGTGACACCCTTGTAACGATCGTGGCTGCAACAAATTATGCAGTCTTTTTGCAGGCTTCTTCATTTCTTCATCTCTTTATGGTTTCTTTTGTTCCTTTTTGCTCTTAATTCATGATTTAGCTCCATATAATGATGTACCTGCAAAATGGTAAGAAAAACTCGAGAAATCGAGTGTTAAAACGGTGAATATGCGATAAAACGTCAATGAAACCTAGCAATATAATCGATGCGTTTTCTCGTTATCAGATGACTTCAATCTGAGGGCTGGAATTAAATCAAAAATTCTCTTAACTCTTAAATTGCAAATTATTCTGTTGTGGCCGCGCAGGTTCTACTGTTAACTGAGTGCTTGGACGATGATGAGATTCGATATCAAACCAGCAGCGAAGGTAATACCCTGTTCATCTTCTGTTTAATCTCATTAAATTGGTGTTATGGTTGTGATGACAACAATTATCCCCTAACAATTCTCTTTTGTTTCACGTTTTGAGGATGATGGCGGACTCGTGATTGCGAGCATGATGAAGGTTCTAGCATGATGGAAGGTTCCATGCTTCTGTCCGACAGCAGTAGTGACAAAGGAGGTTCTTGAAGTTCTTGAAGTCCAAGGCTCTAACAAAAATTGTGACAACTTATTGAATTGCTTAGCTTTAGGTTTACTTTTGTAATCTTGGTGTATGAGTACGTTTTGAATTTGAAAGGGCTTGATGTTGTAATTTCCCGAAGTTCCGAATTGTAATGCCTTGTATTGTAATGTCTTGCATGTTTTGCAAATAAATTGAAAGAAACTTTTGAGTTGGTACAGCAAATACTCATGCTGTTATTTTTTCAAATTGTAATCTCGTATTAACGTGTGTACTAAGATCCAATGGGTAAACCTATGATCTGCAATATGCGTAACTTGCAACAGTTTTGTCATAAAGTTCATGAATATAAAATAAAAGTCGCAAGTGGAGCTTGAACTTATTGGCTTGATTTGCTTTGGAAAGATCTTGAGTTAAGGCTCCTTATCCCTTTTGATCTTGTAAATTGAATGGAAAATTGTCTGATGCCATAAGAAAACCATAGGCCGGCAAATAAAGAAATTCAAAGCAAGACCGAACTTCAAACCCGAATCCAAGCTATCTCCTCAGGCAAATCTATTTCCAAAATAAGTTTCTCTTGCCCTGATGAAGTAATGACTCGAGAAGAAACAGAAGCCCAAATACAATCATTCTATGCTGAGGTAGTGGTGAAGTATTAACCATGCGCTCTAGTATCATGAATCCTAAACCACCTTTGGCTCATAAGAAAACGAATTTGGTTACGACTTTAACAAGATACAGCCAGAAAGTCCATCCAAGCTGTCTTAAAAAATGATCCGAGAGTGGTCCAATGGTGCAGAGATGATTACAAAAATGGAGCCCGTATCAGGATCAACCGGCCATGCTTCGAGATGCTCGTCAATGAGGATGAATACTATTTCTACCTGAAGTTATCACACTTGCACAGACTTGTTAGTAAAACATGCACACATCATAGTAACAAAAGACGTCAGGTAAGAAAAAAACAGGGAGGCGGGATCTTAAGATCAAAAATTAGGGTGTGACACTCTTGTGCTAGAACTGTCCATTTTCGTTTGCAATACTCACCAAAGCAATCCTCCACTTTGTAGGTTGGTAAATTTCATATCTATATTTGATCTAGCTTAATTTCAACTTATGCAATGTAGATCCTTGGCTTGTTGTTAATATTTGATCCATTGCTTGCTTTGATCTTTGATCTTGTGGTTTGATTATTGTAATTGGTGTTTGATTGTTGTAATATCATGTAATTTTCGTGCATAATTGATTGTTTGATCATTTGGATATTTGAATAAGTCATTTGCAGCTGGAATTGCTTTTTGAAAGTTGATTTTCTGCCACTGCCTCAGTGGTAATCGATTACCACTATCAGGGTAACTGATTACCCTGTTCATTTTTCATGTGCTTTTTCAACTTTTCAAAGGGGTAATCGGTTACCCATATATTGGTAACCGATTACCATTGAGATAAAATTTGATTTTCTAGTTTTTTCTTGCATGTTTGGGTTCCTTTTCACTATTAATCTTCATGGATTGATACTATGCATATTTATGGATTGTTTTGGACCTGTTTCACCTCACATGGCAAAATGTTTGTGTTTCTTCGACGCGCGACTTTTGTTTTCCGCAATGCATGTGCAGGATTCATTTGTTTTGCATTCTTGATGTGATGATCATATTGCATAATCCTTTGTGCCACTGTAATTGCTTGCTCTTGATGTGTACATTACTGGAAATATGATTCATGTTTATCTTCGTTGTCGATTCCATGATTACGTTTTTGTTTAAAGCGATTCATTGTTGAATTACCCATGATGCTTTTGATGATTGTTTAAGCATGTGATGCCATTTAAACTTGTTCATGCCTATTTGTTAGTGCTTAATCATCTATGCACGTGAATCAATTGCTTTTGCTTAATGTTTACTTATGTTTGCAATTCATGTGTGTTTGCTTAAATATGAAAGCATGTTGTTGATCTTCTTATTTGGATGCATGATTATGCTTGATGTTGTTCGAACATGTTCATTATTTGATTGATCAATCTTGGATGTATTACTTGTCATTGTGTGTTGTTACATGATTGTACGTGTTTGATGCCTATCTATATGCATTTGTTTTAATGCATTACATGCTGCCTTGGTGAATACATGTTTGTTGTGCATAATAGTAGTTGTTGTATGCTGACATGTTCTGCTTTGCTTCCTTTTACACCTGTTTTTGCCTGAAAACATGCGTTGTTAAAAGTTGTTTTGCTTGTGTGCTGGGTTTTATTGTTGTTTTATGCAGGAAGCATTGTTGTAGCTGCTGTTTTTGTTTTGTTTTCTTATTTTCGGCTTGTTCTTGCATGCTCCCTTAAGGCCCCCTAGTTCGACTTAATTTTTTAATTAAGCTTGAAGTAGGATAGACATTAGGAGTTCAATCCATGCATGATAACATTAGGCTATTCCTTTTAAACTCAACCTTAGGTCCATATTTTGCATGCTAACATTAGGATATAATTCTCTTTCGCATCCCGACTTTAGGGCCATTTGCATGACAACATTAGGATCGAGTTTCCCCTTAGAGCTTCTATGCGTCTTTCTCTTTTTCTCTCTCAAAACAACATCAAAATACATAATAAATACGATGAAAATTATGCGCCACGAGCCTTAAGTATATGGGAAATAATGAGTGAGGGGTCTCTCCTTGCTTGTCTAGAGTGTTTAGTGAACGTCCCGTCTGGGGGCGATCATGCGATACATTTGCTCCTATATCATAGACTTTAGTGCAATTTGAATCTCAAATCCAATCATGCACTTCTCTAAAACTCACAAACAAACTTAAATCATTTTCATCCTTCGGAATCGTTTGTCAAACCATTTTCAGAAAGAGTACATTATTTTTCCGTTCTACCATAAACAGGCATCGACCCTAACTGCTGAAATGGAAATTTAACGTCGTTCATAAAAAACACTAAGCAACTTTTGGTGAGCCAAACTACAGCTGCTCTAATTTCTCATACCAGATGAGGATACGTAGGTACAAGACGACGATGTCATAGCGTGCAACCTTCCCCTTTTCACCCGTAGTTTTCCGAACTACGTTGACTCTAACTTTCCCATTGCACGAGGGAATATGTAGGTCTAAGACGAAGAAGTCCTATCGAGTCTCCTTTTTCTTTTTCTTTGTTTTTGTTTCTGTTAGCAGTAGGCTTTAGATAACACACCCTTTGATTAGATAACAAGTGTGAATCCAGTTGAGTACAACGGACGCGAGGGGGTGCTAATACCTTCCTCTCACGTAATCTACTCCCAAACCCTGGATTTGGTTGCGACGACCATGTCTTCTCCATTTCTTTCAGGTTTTCTTCGATTGTTTCCTTTCCCTTCGTTAGGATAAATCATGTTTGGTGGTGACTGTGCTGGGGATAAGTCCCTATGTGAGCCAATCCTAGTGCTTGTCTGTTTCTGTTCTTTGGGGTGTTTACTTTTTATGCTTTTATGTGCATTATCTATTGTATTTTATTGCACTCTCATTTTATTAGCATTTGATTATTGTTATCATATTACTTTGCTACTGTTGTGCTGTTGGGTGAGATTATTCCATGAGAGATAAGCCTACTACCCAGGCTTGAGTATACACTTAGGATTAGAGTGGAAAGTAGTGTGGCTTGCATGGCGTCTGGCCAAATGTAGTTGACACGAAATTCACGTTTAGACGAGGTTTTCTTTGGAGATACTCTGTCTTGTGTATCTGGTGCAGATGATAGGGTATTGACTTAGAGAACTTACGACTCTGGAGACTGTTCATGGGAAATTGGTTGAGGCCTCCTTGATTGATGATGATGCCAAACCATAAATGGTGAATGTATCATGATTTCTCGACCTGAGAGTCTGTGATACTGATGATTTGCATAGGATGCCTTTGTCCAAGACTAGAACTCACATGTTAGAGGGGATGGGTTTTTTTGCAGGAAACCTTGACTTTCAATCTATTCGGTTTTCTGGTTTTCTTATTAGTGTGGACTTTTGATCCTGGGTATTATGGTTAGTCTGGTATTCTGGATTTCTTGTCAGAGCGAAATTTTGGTCTTATTCAGTCAGTAGCACAACAACTATTCTGAGCATATTGGATACCTTGATCCCATGTTTGCATTTTCATAATCATTTTTCATCCTAACATTCATGTTTGTGTACTTACAGGTTCGCGTCTTATCCTTGATTCCAGTTATCAAAGGTTTATAGAGATGGATACTGGTAGAAAGAAGATTATTGTGTACAAGTTTCCAGCTTCTGAATTGGATTCTCTTTATGATTTGATTGCTCTAGAAGACTCTACAATTTTAGAAGAATTCAAGAAGGATTATGGGAGAATTATGAGTTGTGTGCGCAACATTATTGATTATGAGGACAAGGTTATCCACACTCTTCTGCAGTTTTATGATCCCCCGTTGTGATGTTTCACTTTTCTGGATTATCTGTTGGCTCTGACACTAGAAGAGTATGCATTCATATTAGGAGTTTCGGTCCAAGATAAAGCGTCTTTCTATTATTCTGAGGAGGATCCTGACCTCGACGACCTTGTCGTTGCTCTTTATTTGAGCAAATTTGTATTGGTGGATAACATTGTTATCAAGGGAGAATTTCCTAGATTTCGTCTGGATTTCTTGGTGAGTGAAGCTCAGAAGTATATCGAAGCTGGTAGTTGGGTGGTTTTCAACTCTATTTTGGCCCTGTGCGTCTATGGCATCGTCTTGTTCCCCAACATGCTGGATTTTGAGGATATGAGTGTTGTTCGCCTCTTTATTATGAAGAATCTCATGCCTACTCTCTTAGGAGACTTGTACCATTTTGTACACTATAAGAATAAGCAGAGGAGAGGAAAGATGGTTTCCTGTTTGCACCTCTCTTTCATAAGTGATTTATGGATCGTCTTCCTCGTTCTGAAGCTTTTGTTGATTCTAGGATTTCTTCCGAGTGTTCTAAGAGATTGATGAGGTTGACTGTGAAAGATATTGTCTGGTCCAATCGTGAGTTGCTTGGTAAGGAGATTATTTCTAGGTGTGGAAATTTCCCTAATGTGCCTCTAATAGGGAGAAAAGGGGGAATTAATTATAGCTCTTCTCTCGTTGTTAGAAAATTTGGACACACCTTGGGGGAGCCACCAAAAGATAAGGATATTCAAGAGTCTCTATTCTTCACTGTGGCAGCTGACCCTGATATACTGAAGAGAATTGTGGGTGCATGGGGTAAGATCCATCGGAAGGGAAAGCTTTCTTTGGGCAAGATTGATTGCAAAGCCTATGATCCCTATGTAGAGTGGATTCAGAAAAGGGTGGAGGAAGTGTTGCTTCTATTCTCCGTTGAAGAGACTTTGTATTCGTTGATGATTGAGCAGTCCACGACAGTAGATATTGAGAAGTATAACAAACTCTGGGTAGAAAAGGAAGAATTATGCAAGGAGAATGAGGAACTAAAGAGGGAGATCAGTCAGCTGGGGCATGATTAGAATGAAGCTATCTATGTAGCCAAAGTGAAGACAGAGATGTTGGCCAAAAAGAAGAAAGAGCTGACAAAGGAGGTCAAGAACATAGAGTGAGTAGGTTAAGATCTGAAAAGCGCCAATAGCATACTCTAGTTGAGGAAAAAGGATTTAGAAAAAGCCCATGCTGATATCTCTAAGTTCAATGCTCAATGGAATGCCATTGTGACGGTCCACAAGAGGAAAGAAGATAAATTTCGTGACCAGATTGAGAAGCTGAAGCTGCAGACTAAAGTCAAGGAGAGAGAGATTATAGCATAATCATCTCACAGGTATAGAAGTGAGAAACAGCTTAAAGAGACCTTGTCAACCCTTGAAGATCTCAAGATTCGAGCCGAAGTAAAGAAGCCTAAACTTGAGGATGTCTTCGTTCAAGATGCTTGGGAGGAACATTGTAGATATCTATGAGGAGTCATGCACAGGAGAGACATTCTCATTCAGGAGCTGATCCAAAGACTGAAGCATCCTGACACTAAGAAGCTATTCAAGGAGATTCAGACTTGGTGCAAGGAGCATAGTGGCTGGGGAGGGCTGTCTTTGATGGATATTAACGATATGTCTTAGTAGCTTTTCTCTTTTGTATCTGATCACTGTCAGGCTTGTTGGCTGAGATCATTGACTCCTGTTCATGGCTTTGTCTTTTCTTGAATGGGTTGTATGTATTGACTTGTTGTTATTCTCTTATTTAGTAATCTACGAGCAACTCTTATGGGTGTTCCATCTATCTATGGTGTTTGTTTTTTTAGAAACTAGAATTAAGGGGTAGATCACCTTGGAAATAATAAAACATGTTTGCATTTGCATCGCATATTCATTTGCATAGTAGGTGTTCCTGAGGGATTTATTCTCATCTCTGTCTGGTTTCTCTTCAGTAGGATTGCAAACCCTAGTTTTCACAAATATTTTACAAGAGGAAATCAATGAAGGGTAATGGAATAAGTACAAGTTGAACTTCAAGAGGTCCAAAACCACATGACTCAATTCATGGAGTTAATGCAGAACATGGACCAGGGGCAGGAACAGTTAAGAACCTTGGTCCAACCTTTGATTTCTCGTGTGGATGAAGATGGTGTTATTCATGGTGGTGTTGGTGTTGTTCCTCTGGTCGGAGGTACTGTTGGTGGTGCTAATCCTCCGGTCAGAGGTGGTGCTGGTGTTGTCGTTCCTCTAAGCGGAGGCATTGCTGGTGGAATTCCTGGAATAGTTGGTGGAGGGGGAAGTGTATGTGTTATACATGTGAAGCTAGTGGGATTATACCTGAGTGAATCGCACACTCAAAGATACAACAGAGTTACCACTGAACTTTATTTAGTCCCAAAGGACAGAGAAAATATCGATAAAACCCAAGGGAAGAGAAACGGGAAAGGGGGTCGGTTATGCGAAAGGAAGGTACTAGCACCTTAAGCACCTGTCATACCCGACGGGAACCATAAAGCTTTAATCATGATATCAGATCCCAAACCCACACATGAATATATAGAGATATATATGTAAAGCAAGAGCAATAAAACATATAATCAAAGAAGAAAGAGAAACAAACAAATCTAATCACACATACTAAAATCTAACTAAATTACGGTTGACTCACTTAGGGATGGGAAAATCCCCAACAGAATCGCAATCTCTCGTACCTCAAAAAATGAGAATGACCTCGCGAAGCAAAATCGCACGCTTGCGGGATGGACTTAACAAAGTCGCCACTGATATTTATTTATTCGCATAGGGGGGAAGGGAAAATATCGAATATAACCCCTAAAAGAAATATAATGATAAGGTCATCACAACCAATGTCTGAGTTCGAGAGTCAATTACGCAAAGGGAAAGTATTAGCACCTCTCATATCTGTTGTACTCAATGGGAACCGTTTAGTTAGGGTCGAATGTATGTTAGCTTATATTAATTTCTGATCTTCTATTTTTTTAGTATAGAAAAAAGAGAGAGAAAAGATAAATGTTTTTGGATTTTTATTAAAGAGAAAGGGACCTAAGGGTTTATTACTAGGGGGCTCGACAAGACTTTGCAATCTCGTGCCTACGTATCCTCATAGTGCAATGAGGAAATCAAAGCATTTGTATTTCGAGGACTACAATGAAAGAGGAGAAAGGTGGATCACCAAGGATTAGGGCCCTTGTGCCTACGTATCCTTATTGATAAATGAGAAATCATAGTGTCCGAAGTTATGGGTAAAAAGGTTTGTTTGTTTGTCAATTTTAGCGAAAGATATTTAACCGCCTTCGACAGAAAACATTGTTTTACCAAAAACAGGTGAGGAGTGGACATTTGTATCACAATAGAATTAATTTACAAATCAATATTCGTGGGAAACGCCTCTTATCTCAACTCAAAGTAGTTTGTGGACGAAGCAATATTTTGCATCGTCTTAAGACACGACATCTCTCATTTATGAAAAATAGTTTCTAGGGTTATTCGCACGACGGGGAGAAAAATAGTTTGATTGGTTGGATGTATTTTAAGTGAATGATGAACATATGGTCAAATGTTCAAAGAGTTACGCCAGAATGCTAGATTCTAACGGCCCTTATTCATTCAAGTTGTTATGAAAATTATTTGATGGACAATGAGCGTTTAATAATAATTAATTGCTCAAAGACTTACACCAAGATGCTAGATCTTAACGGCATTTATTTGTCCAAGTTAATATTAAGAGTTTTAAGAATGAACGTCTATCCCAAAGTGTGAGACTTGAGACCGATCATTTGAGGATTATATTAGAATGCTAGATTCCAAAAGTCCTCTTCTTTTATACTTGTTAAGAAATTTTTTTTAACATTGTAATGACCTAGGTCAAGGTTTTAATTAAGAAAATGCACTCGATGTTGATCGAGGTTTTTTTATGATATGGTTTGAAATGATTGGAAAGGTTAACGGTGATGCGTGAAGCAATCTACTTACAAGTTGTGTGTTTTAAAAGGGCTTGATGTTGAATCAAGAATAAGTTTGGAAAAGGGTTTAACAATGGAATTAAAAGGTGATCAATTGGTGTTGGACCAATGTTTTTTAAAATGGACCTTGGTGTTGACCAAGTCCTCTTTTAATTTTTGAAAGGTTGTTTTTATATTTTGATTTTTTTTTATGTTAATAAGTTAACTTCTATCCTAACATGAATAATATGAACAATATTACACACAAGGGGTGGGGGATACATCAAGGTATACAAGGGATATACATTAGACAATAAATTAAACTAAGGTCTTTTTCTTTGAACTTAAACACAAGTAACATAATGGTAGCAATCAATGGTCACAAATATGGATCAAGTAAAGCATGCATCATAAAGATAATCACTTAAGCACAAGGTAAACATCAAGACATAGTATCAACATATGACAAATGCATTATCAATCAAGCAAATAAACTTAAGTCACTTAGGGTTTTCAAATCATGTGAACATTCTAGATTACCAACAAAAACACGAGCTAATACGCTAGGCCCTTAGATCTTGAAAAAAAATTTCTCCAAATAAATATATAAAAAAATTAAATTTAAAAATAAAAAGGACTTCATCTTCTTCCTCGTGTTGTTACTGTAACTTTTATATTTTTCAAAAAAATACAACTTTCTCATTTTTATACTAAATAGGACAAGTAGATACACTATTCTGCTTAGAATTTCACAAGATATCCAAATATGTCGTTAGTTTTTATTTATTTTATCTCAAACTCACTAATTTTGGATAAAACCAGATGAACCCTAAAATAGCTTAGGGGTTTCATTCCTCATGTCAAAACTAACATAACGGTAACAAGAATGAGTGAAAATGATGCTTAAATGAAGAATTTGAAATATGAAAAAAGTAACTCAAATGGTGAACTCGTGGACCTACAAAAAGTGCTTATAACAATGCAAAAATGATCCTCTTAGCTTCCTTGAGTTCCCAGGAGTATGATGATGTGCTTATGATGCCTTGAAACCTTCTAGATTATTCTAACCAAATCCATTTGCATATGAGAAAAAGTGAGTTATGGTTATGGTGTTTTGGGTGTTTTTAGTATGGCTTGATGCATACAGAAACTTTGGTGAATGCTTTGGAATGTTTTTCAAAGGAAAAGTGGAAAGGATGTGAGAGGACTGAGAAATTCAAATTTTCACTTTAATGGAGATTTTTGTGTTATGTTCTTTGCTCAAGTGCTTGTGTACTGATCTTGTGAGGTTTGATATGCATTTTTCAGAGGCCTTTGAAATAGGTTTGGATGGAGATGAGGTTAGGCCATGGTTTGGAGTTTATCTTGTAATGCTCTTATTTCACAAAAATGGTAACTTTTGTTCTATGCGCCAAGGCCTTGGTTCTAGGCCTCGTGATCATTTTGAGCACTCAGTATTAGGCTTGGAAAGATGTTTTGGCCTTAGAAAATCAGTTGTATCAGAGTTCATCCTTGTCCAACAAGTTTTGACCAAGTTTAAAATTTCACTACATGCCAAAATGATAATCCCCAAGTGCTCAGTTTGTGATAGTTTTTGTCCTTATTGTAGGGGCCTAATTTGCACAAATTTCGTATCAATGTGAAGCTCCAAATTGTAGTATCAAATGCCATCTTTAAATGTAGCCCTCAAGTGCTTCAAGTGGATGTTTGAGGAAGAAGTTACAACCTTAAAAAGTTGGTCATTTGATCATGGATTTTTGTACTTAGTGAAATTTCAAGAAACCCTAATTTGGTCAATTCTTGATCTTTTCTTGATTTAGCTTGATGAAACTCAATTGTTTTCCATATTTTCATGGTTCTGGACTTGAGAAGTCCATGGTTGACCAAATATGTCAAAAGTCAAACTTTGACTTTGAGCATCTGTTGACTCTTCATCAGTTGAATCAAAATTCTTCAATTATCCATAAATCCAACTTCTTGAGCCAATTTAATCACATGAATGGACCATAATAATGAATTTGAATCCTTTGAATCACATTCCAAGCCATAAGATCATGCTTTGGCCAAAAAGTCAACATCAAGCTGACTTTGACCAAAATCCTAACTTGTAGCACATGATGGATTGAAACTTGATGAATTTGCATTGATGCCAACTTAAACTTGATTATTGGTGGAGGGAATCCCTTGATCACTAGGCATGAGTTGAGGAGCTTGAGATGTTGAGGATCACACTAATCTTCTGATTTCCCAAACACTTAAACTCCTTGGTGCAAAACCCTGACTTGTGGACAAGGAAAACAATACACGCACAAGAAATGATTGATACTATGCAAATGATGCAAATGAAGGAACTAGGGTGGGGGGAATTTTAGGGTATGACAGTAAGAAATGATTGTTACCTCAACTACCACAAAATGTATGATAAATGATATTATACATATGATGAACCTCAAGGCTTCTATTGCATGTACTTCTAAGGTAGCCAGACAAAATATTGAGAAAGTTGTTGGGACATTAAGTGAAAATGAAGAACAAGCTAGCAATGAAGGCGGTTAAGATGTGGAATGTGAAACTGGCTCCAAATGGTGACTCCATGTGCAGTATGATTGATGTTTAATTCGTATTATGGTTGTTTGATTAAATTTTTGTAAGGCATTTGTATGTAAGCATGGCAACAAAACTTGTACCCTTGGGGACCCACCCAAACCCGCCCTCGAACTTTACGGAGAAACCTGAAGTTTACTAGGTTTGGGTTTTTCCATATCATAAAATATGGGGAAGGGTTAGGTGATTGAGACACTAGTACCACTCTCGAACATACCTCGTTTATTCCATTATGTACTTTCTTATTTAATTTTGATCATTTATATTATTAAATATATGATTAATGTTCTGATATTATTATTGCAATATAATTTAATGGTGGAAAAAATGAATACTTCTATTCAAAATTTGATTTCACTAAATAGATAGTGGTGGGGCAGGGATACCTGAACCCATTCGGGACGAGTTTTGATTTTAATTCTTCATCCCCGTTGAGGATTGAAGTGGGATATGAATATTTTTTGGGGATTCAGGTTTGGGTTTTGGTTATGCTTCTCTACCCCTATATGGGTGTTTATTTCTGATGTGATTTCCCCTCAGTGGGCTGGATAATTATTTTTTCATTAGTTGGGTTGATTTTGGTTTTCTCGTTTCACCTTGTATGTCCTTTAAAGGTTCGATATTATATCCCCTTCCTTTTTCCATTTGTGCAAATATGGCAAGTAAAAATGCACTTACTTTTAAACTTAATTTTTGGATTTCAATTAATGCAAGCAAGTGTTTTCCTCATAAAGATGTAGCTTCTGTTAACATGTTTTTTGATAGCTTCATTGTGCTTCAATGATGATTGGATAACATGTTTTATTTTTAAGGATTGAAACTTATCTGGAAGAATGCCTGTCAAATTATGTTTACCATCTTGCATGTTTTATTTGTCTAAAAATTGGTCAAAGGGGAAGTTTGTTATTATATGTGATTGACAATTTTTTATAGACAACATATGTAACAAGATATTTTGCTAAGTTCTGAGACATCATGCCTCAAAGTGATCAAGACACTTTAGTAGAAAACAACATACTAAGCATAATATCCTACATTGTGTGAGACATTCTGTCTCTTTCTAGGTTGTTTCGCGCGCAAGTTACTTGTAGTAATCCTCGCGCATTTGAAGATTTGTTTCTTTTTATGTATAATTAGAGATTTGCTTGTTTATGCATGTTTTGGTTTAAGAAAGATTTAATTTGAATTGGTTTCAGCGAGATTTAATTTGATATATTCAAGAGATTTGGATTTATTTAAGATTTGTAATCAACATTATTGAAGATTGATCTTGTGGGCATTATGGATTTCAGTCACCCCTTGACCTAAAACTCTATTGGACTTTCTAGCTGGACTACTGTTTCTATTTAAGGAGTCGCTCCTTTTTGTGAAGATTCAGACCTTGCATTGTTTAGCTTGACAATTTTTATTTTTATTGAGTCTTTGGTTGTGTGTTTTGTAATACTCTATTTATGGGTCATATTTCTATGTTTAGGGGGTTTAGATCGAAGTTCACGGGTAAAATTAGAAAAAGAGACGTTGAACTGGAAAAATTCAAATCAAACCAATTTGTACTTCTGATTATTAAAAATGGTTTTGTTTCATTGGGTTAATGTCTTCCGAAAGAAATGATTTTGTATCGAACTAAATTACTAATTCTCGTATTATTTATATTCTGCTTTTATTTATTCTGTTTTGCTTACTTATTGTTATAGACACTGTTTCATTATTATGTCTGAAATCTTGTCAATTATAGAATTGAATTTCATCCATCGTTAAGCATCATAGGTGTATTAGGAATACTATTTTTGCTCTTATTTTAAAACTTAGGATTCTATTATAATATTTTTTTTTTTAAATTACATCATAGAAAAGGCAGTAACAAGTAACAATAATTGAAGTGTTACCTAATAATTGGATACCAATAGTTCCTGAAGCAATAAATATAAATATTTAAAATATAAAAAGAAAAGATTAGAAAAATAGAGAACACGCAAATGAGAAATCTACAAGTAACTTACATGAAAGATGTGGTTTTAAACTTTTAATGATGATGACTTCAAAGTGTTGGAAGATGTGGGACAATATGTTTTTCTACTAATATTTATCTTGCTTTTTCCTCCTTCCAATGTGTTTTTTCTTTGTTTTGTTACTCTCTCTTTTTCTATTATTATTATTATTATTATTATTATTATTATTATTCACACTTTGATGCCTTACCATCCCAAGTACATATGCATGCACAGACACACCGGGACACAACAGTTGCCATCAAAGTATAATGCACTTGTTAGGCAATAGCCACTAAGCGTGCCCAAACTGATTCTTCATTAAGCTTAACAAATTTAATACTTAGTTACTTTTTTTTCTCCTATACTACTGCACAAGAATGCAAGATATGAGACCTACATTATAGCTTCCAAACACATAATTCAAAAGTACCATTCAAGAGGATAATAGATAGGATTTGAGCAGGATATTATAATATTTATTTTTATATCTGAGTTTTAAAAAAAAATTATATCCGAGCACATACTTGCATGGACGTCAATGTGTATACTCGTACCCATATCTTGTACATAAGTACTCACACCTTTACTTATTATTCGAATTTATAGTAAAAAAAATCGATCAATTATAAAATATAAAATATTTTAAAGTTTATTAACATCATTTAAAAAAAATCTAAGATTTTATTGTTGAATTATAAAATAAACACACATTTATATTTAAAAAAATTGTACTTTATGGTTTTTTTTTAAATTAATAGACATGCATTTTTATATAATAATATAAATATATATTGTGTGGGTATGAGGCTGTTGGGTATTAAGGTACTCGTATCCACACTCATATCCGCTTATTTAAGTGAATATTTATTTGTGCGCATACTCAAGCCCATTTTACAAGTTTTTACCTACCTATTATGGATATTTTTTGTGGTACCCAGTAGATATGCGCCAAATTGCCATCCCTAAGCACCACTCGACCTTATGTACAATTGTCTACCCTTCCAAGAAGAAGAAAGATAGTTACCAAGCTTTGCATGATTGGAGTCTAAGATGATCTCCTCCTAAGATTAATACCTACGGAGCTTATGTCACAAGAGATAAATGTTGAGGTTGATTGCACAAAACGTTCTTTCAAGTTGATGCATATGATCTTGCTCTTGAAGAAGTTCACACATAATCCTAACACCAACTCAAATCCACATAGTACTAATGCCTTTATGCTCAACGAGTTTTTCCAACAACTCTCGCTCAAGATTAATGTGTCATTTACAAATTGAAGCATTTTAAAGTATAAATTCTTAGACACTTCGAAAGCTTGAAATTCGCCTAGTTGAATGGCATTTTTAATTAGGCCTGCAAGACCTTCTATTGCAAGTAAGAACAAAAAGGTGATAAGGGGTCCCCCTGATGCAAACCTCTCCATATTTGAAAATCCTTTGTTAAGCTACCATTCACCAGGACAGACATGCTACTTGAAAATACGCAAACTTCCATCCACTTTTGTCATTTATATTCAAATTTTATTCTTCTCATTAAATATCTAAGGCATTCTCATGACACACGATCATAGGCCTTCTCAAAATCTACCTTCATCAATAAACGTTATTTTTTATTTCTTCTTGCAAAATCCACCACTTTATTAATGACCAGCACCTCATCTAACATTTGTCTCTTTGGAATGAAGGTTGATTAACAAATAGAGATAAGGGATCCCACAACCTTCTTTAATCTTGCTGCTATAATCTTAGATATGATTTTCTAGAGAGGTCCTACAAGACATATTGGTCTGAATTCATTAAGTACTTGAGGGTTAAGTAAGTTTGAAGTTTGGATTAAAAAATGTCGTTGTGATGGCCTTGGCAACTTACATTTGACATAAAATTCATTTACTAAATCAGATATATCTCCCTTAAGAAACTCTTAATACTTCTTGAAGAATCTCATATTATACCTATCTGGTTCATGACTTTTTTCACCATCACAATGCCACACAACTTCCTTTATTTCCTCTTGAGTAAAATACTCCTCCAACATATTTCGATCAACCTCATAAGGTTAGTTAAAAATCACCCCATCAGCTTTGGTCTTCTAGCTTTAGGTTCTTGAAATCTCTTCTAGAATTGATTATGAATTTCCAACTTGACCTCATCCACTTCCTCCAATTTGCCACTATCAGAGTTTAGCGCCAAAATGTCATTCCTATAAAATCTCTTCTTCATTACTAAATGGAAGAACTTAGAATTTTAATGAGCCTCATGAACCACCTATATCTAGATTCCTTCCTGAGGATGGATTCTTTATGCTGCAACTTCTCCCAAACCTTGATTGATGCCCCCATTCGATTGACTACTACCTCAGTCGAAACCTGTGACAACTCATTTGCAACCTTGATTGATGCCTCCATTCCTTTTAATAAGATTGTCACACCCACGTATGTTATATGATAGGATATTCATAACACACCCTTTGATTTAACTTCCCACGAACTTTTCCCCTTTAGATCACTCTCTTCTCCATCTCTCTAATCTCTTCCATATAGACATTGTCTTCATCTACACCTTTCACTCCTAGATCTACAACCTTTTTCCAAATCTTAATTGCCACGCCTTTTTCCATATTTGCCCAAAATCTATTTCCTTGAATCACGTCTGAATTTGATGTTGATTTGCATCATAAAGTTGAGCCACCTGAGAATCTTTCCATTGTTGAGTCAAAGAGGTTAGAATGAGATGGCACCTTTAAGGTTTTTGGATGAAATGCTTGGGAGGTAATTGTGCTGAGTAATTTGAAGGTTTGGTCACTACATAAATCGATTAACCCCTAATTTCTTTCAAGATTTAGATGGGTCTATTGGATTAGGCCAGCCTGTTAGGAGACTTATCAGACCCACATATAATTGCTTGAATGCTCGCCTCTTTAGAACAACCTAACTCAGCGCTTCCACTTTGATCCCTTTTTAGAATTATGACACCTTCCACACTTTTAGAATGAATCTCATTAGAGAACCTTTATCTCTCTACTTTCCACGTGCTTTTGCTCCTCTCCTTTTCAGCGTCAACTTTTCCTATTCCTTTTTACCCACAATTAACCTTTCTACACACGCCTCTTTTGATTTGACCCTTTATCACTTACTTTACCCATCAAACCTTTCTTCAACTTCTAATTGTTACTATTTCTTTAGTTGTCTTTTCGTAGACCACTAATGCCTCGTCGGTCTGATTATTTTTTCCTGGACAATGGTCATGTCTGATAGTTTTGAGAATGCCTCTATCACCACCTTCCTTGCCATCTAAGCTAACGTCTTGTACTTCCCAATCGTCATCAGAATCTGATTCTAAAGATCTCTTTTCAATCTCAAAATTCAAGGTTATGTTGATCCTAGATGGTTCGTGTGAATCCTCCACCACTTTGATTCTGAAAACCTCTCCATTAATATGTACATTAAATACCTCATTCATAACTATAAATCTTTTTATCCTAACCATGATACACGCCACATCCATCTTCACTTGACATCTAGTATTGTCATCATAGCACATATACATGCCCACTTGTGCAAAGATGAGCTCAAAAAAATATAGGCTCCATGCATATGACAAAGGACTCCATAAACCTTAAGCCAAGTAACGTGTTCCTTGTTCACATCTAAAGCTCTCCATTCTCTAATCTCTCTAAAACCAATGCCTAAACCAGTCAATATCATCTGCTACCGGTGCATTGATTTGACCTTCTTCACGTTCCTCAAACAGAAGTGACTTGAATCGCAAAATAATCCTTCATGTTGAAAATGTCTTGAATGCTGTAAATTATTCTCAGACTCTCCACAATCCCAATAAAAACTTTCTTGAATCTACTCGGCTCATCCTCTTTGATGTTAAATTCCAAGTGTGTGAATGTCAGTTTTGTTTCGTTGTTTTTCCCTTGTATTTGCCCTTACCTGGACTACCATTATTTCTTTGTCCTTGTTTCATATCTCCAGCCTTCGTGTACTCTTTGGTCCGCCCTTACCTTGACTACCATTATTTCGTTGTCCTTGGTTCATAACTCCAGCCTTCGTGTACTCTTTGGTTCGTATTTCTCGAGTCTGGCTGCTTCTTCAGAGCTTAGCCTTCATGTATTGGCCATGCTGCTGCTTCTCTCATACACGTCTATTAGTTATGACAAACTTTTCTATATGCTTAGTATCCATAGACGTGTATTTTATATCTTTATTAAATTAAACCGCGCTTTTTATTTGCAACGGATATAATGGTAGCACGCTGTATTTTTATATTTTAGTACGCTATACCCCCTCCCCTTCTTCCTCCATGTCTATGGGATAAAAAGTCAAAACTGACACATTCTGAGTCATGACAGTATTCGAGTGTTCTTGTAGAATCTGAACCATTGACAATGACAATTACCAAGTAAAACCAGCAAGGCAGCAATTAAAAATGTAACACATTATCTGTACATTCACATAATATAAACATGTATTAAATCATAAAATAATGATATTTAAAGAAAGCGATCCCACCATTATGCATATATCATAAAAGATGAAATACATCTTTGATTTTACAAGGCACCTTCCATTCCAGAAGATGAGTATCTAGCAACAGATGAGTAAACTCGTGTAACAAACAACTTACTCACTTCTAAATGTACAAAAAGAAAAAAAAACATGATTGATTAAATACACAACATCTCCAAAAAGGGGCATCCTTATTTCTTACAACAAGCCTGTGCTTCCAAATGGATTGTTATTCTGGGGGTGAGAAACGGGATTTGCATGAAAAGCTCCAAATCCTGAATCAGCAAAGGGATTTGCTGGGTCCATCAACATATGCTGCTGCTGATGCGGCTGAGGCGGAAACTGTTGATAGGGACCAAATGGATTTGCTTGCTGTTGCATTGCTGCCATTTGGACAGCAGTTGGGGGAGCGACGCTGCTTGATACAGCAAATGGATCATGAACTTCAAATGGATTTGGAGCTGGTGATCCATAAACTGGTTGCTGTGCAGCTCTATACGCACCTTCATCATATAAGCTGTTAAGAGTGAGAGAGTCCAGTCCACCAGCCTGACATTCCATGACAAAAAAAAATAGAATGGTAAACAAACTGAAGCTAGGGGATTTATGATGTACTAATCAATCACTGCAGATAGTCTACACAGTTATTTTATTAGACATGGTGATATTAATATGTGGACCCTTTGGGTATCAGAAAAAGAAAATGTTCACAGATCAAATGACTTGAAAAAAACAGAGATTTGTGAAAAAGTGTATGCATGCATTAACCCAGAACTTTGTGCATCATGAACTTATGCCATCAAATAGATTCTAGAACAATGTAATAATATTTGTTGTTTATGCATGCCACAATAAATTCAATATTTGCCAGCATAAAAATATTGTACTATAGAAATCATATGGTGCAGTAATTTATGATTATAAGATATAAAGGTTGCAAGGTCCTACCAATTGTCTCTCATTGACTGAAGAAATATCTGTACTTGGAGTGCTAACCAGGGCAAGCTCCCATCCAGTGGGGTCGAAATTTTTTGTTTGAGCAGCACTAGAGTTAAAAGCTGATGCAGTGCCTATATTCACAAAACACTCACATTTAATAGATGATAAAAACAATCCATTAAACCTTGTTAAGCAGCAAAGTTTGTGAAGAAAACTAAAAACAAAGCTCACCATTTTCGGTGGATACTATGGCCAGCGCAAGAGCATTTCTTTCCTCTATGGATGATGCATTAGGTTCCGGGTCATTCAATCCCTACATTAAGGAAACGAATTAGAAAAGTCCTAAAAAAATATTAACTGCAGATATGTATGGATCAAGTAATTTACCAGCAAGTCTCCAGTGTCAAAATTGTTGTGAGATGGTGGTGGGGGAGGCGGAGCAGGCTCAGAATTGGGGACAACAACATTATTATCAATAGGTTCAGGTTCTGATGGCATCTGTTCTTCAGACTCTTTGGTGTATTCAATTGCAAGAACTTCGTCTGGTCTGTAAGTCAACTGAAGCTGTTGATACAAACAAATTACTGGTCTAGAAGTCAAATGTAAAATTAATATTCCAAGGAAAAGTGTAAATTGATTTCTAGGAAGCATTGCTTTGAGTAGAACAGAATAAATGATGAACTAACCATGGGCTCATTGGGAACTGAAACCACTCGGGGTGCCTCCCTAATGTACTCTTCCATAGTTGTAAGAAACGATTGCGGGGGCTAAAAGGAAAAACAATAGATAAAGCAATAGGAACTCCATAATAAAAATGAAATAGGAAGAACTCGTTAAATCAATGCATGAAATTGAAATAACTACAGACTTACCTCTCTTAAGACAGGAAACTGAAAATTCCTAGCAAGTTCCAATCCTTTGCAAACCTCGTAGAAATCAGAAAGGCTTGCTGCCTGGCAATGGTATTTTAAAACCACTGAAATTAAAAATGTAAAAGCCTAACGGTTAACCGAAAGAGAAACAAATTATCACCTGTTGTCCCGCACGTTTATAGGCTTCAAGGGCTTTAATAGCTTCATGTCTTGGCATCTCAAAAAACTACAGGGAAATTCACTTTCCAACATAAAACATCTTTTATTTCAACTTAATCACATCACATAGATAAGGATCAGTCAATTTACCTTGTCAACAAGATTGATAATGCCATCATTAATAGCACAATAAATCTTAAAGCTCTCTTTCAGTACCTAGAATGAGCCAAAGCCAGATCAACAACAAAAAATAAAGTGATTAAGGTGCATCTAACTACAACAAATTTAAAAACTATATACCTCTAATACATGTTATAATAGTTAATATTTACAAATGTAACAAACAAACATGAAATGAAACTTAAAATGCCTCATTAATCAAAAAGGTGATCATACCCTCAAACCAAATTCATAACCATAAGCAAGGGAAGGGATCATCTAACTTCTCACCCTATCCTAAACAGATTATTAGAGATATCTAGAAACCAATTCCAACCATAACAGTCTAATATGGAGGGGAGGATCCCACTTAAATGGAAAAATGTATATAAATGGTCACAGATATTCCAAAGTGGTTCTAGTCCAGTTAAAAGTTATAGACCCAATCATTCACAATTGAACCATGACCCAAAGGTCACTGTTTCAACATCTAGTCGAGTTTCTAAAACATTGATTGGAAGATAAACCAATAAAGTCTCAGTCAAACAAGGAATCCCCTGACAGTCCTGCCACGCCTATATACATGTATATGTATACTCACCAATCTATCTGTAATTTCAGAGTGACTCCCCTAATACAAAAGTGACTTTATATGAATAGACTAGAAGACATACCAGAGCCAGAGCATATTGTATCACATAATTGCTAACAGCTGCTCCTTCTGGCTGTAAAATGCACAGCATAGCATTCAATCAGTTTCTATCATCTAAAAGAAAGTGGCAGTACAAAAAACAGTACAAAAAAATATGTAAACCAAATTGATGTGTTCAGTATTGATCAGATTATAAACAACATACAAAGATAATAAATATCCTCATGTTTCACATTATTACCCGACAACCAACAAGTCGATATAGCAGCTGTTGCAAAGCAGGCAACTGCTCCAATAGCTCCTCACTATCTAAATCCCTGGTCTTGCTGTGTCCCTGCTTAAAAACAAAATAAACATTAAGGCTTTTTGAAAACAAAAATAGTACTCCCTTCATTTTTATTACAAGTCACTTAAGAAAAATAAATTAAACTAAATTATAAGTTGTTTTACAATACCTATGAATCATTAATGTTACTCTTCCTATTATACTCTTAATTATTTATTATTCTCTTCTTTCCATGATTTAATTTATCTTTTTCATACCATTAATGAAGACTAATTTTGTAAAATCCTCCACAATTTCTCATTTTCATACAACAATTACTATATTTACTAATACGTGTGAAATGGTCAAAACTAACTTATAATAAAAAATAGAGGTAGTAAACAATGAGAAAGCTACATGCAACGAAAATGAAGATAGACAATAATCCACAACTAATCATTTAGAAACTTTTAGGAGCATCAATCAGCAATGCTGAGCAATTTAAATCAGAAATATAGCCATTTCCAATAATGTTAAATAAAATTATCATTTTGCATTCCTTCCTCTATTCCTACCTAATCAATTTATTTCCTTACAGTATCTACAAACATAAAGTTATACGAGTCCTACTCCTACCAGTAACCGGTGAAATTTTGAATTGAAAAAGAGTTCAAATTAAATCCATAGATTTAGATCACTAAATGATTTTAACTTTTTTTATAATTTCAAAAGTATTTAAATATGTTAGCTATTAGCATTAGATCACCATGGCGGAAGGAGTGACCCAACTAACTATTTTTTTTGCATATAGGGACCAAATTACAAATTAAAAATTCTAATGGGTCCTTTGAGGACTTTTCTTGGGTGAAAGAAAAAGTCAAAAAAAAATTTGAAGGGAGAAAAAAGACTATCAAGTCGTTTACAGTATTGATGAGTATAACACCGTTACACTAAAGAAGATACAAAAAACTTACAAACAGACACGCACAAAGGGCTGTCTTCCTGCTAAAACCACTAAAGGGTGAAAGATATGCCAAGTGTTCACCAGGATGCATTACGTGTGAAGGATCATTTAAACAGTTATAGTTGAGCATCTAAATAATTAATATTCAAAAAGCAGAGTAATGTGTAAAATTGTCAAAAGGAGTTCATTATCAGATGGATGAGAAAAACCAATTTCAGAAAGCATTTGAAATAATAGTGATGATGTGCAAACACATATCTGAAACACACCAACATTTCACTAGAAATTGGATGAGTGAAGCCAAGGGAAGGGCAAATGTAGTACTCAACTTAGGCTTAGTATTCATTTTTATACAGACACCCTTCAATTCACAAAAACCAATATCATATGCTACATACCGGAAACTAGATCTATTATCACAAAGGAGTACAATAACTGGTTACTGGTTATTGAATTACCTTCTCTTGTCCTTGGGAAGCTTTGGGTAGACGCTCAGCCTCAATATCATACTTAAGAATCCGAAAGCATTCGAGTCTTTCTTCCAAAAATAATGCATAGGTACGTACCCAGGCAGAACAATCCCAGGCTGCAAGCAAATAAAATCATTCAAGCAGACAAATTATACATGTTAATCAAATATCTTTGCAAGAATATCACTCAAAGAATAACTGTTGAAAGCCTCAAATTGAGCCCAAGTTACAGTAAACAACGACGTATAAAGATTATAAGGTCAAAATATTAACCAATTGGACTAGAATCATCCTTAAAATTTGAAAGTTGGAGAATCCGTCCTCTCTGTGAGAAATTCACAATTTCCTCTCTAAGAGTTGGATCTCCTTCCCTTAGTAACCTATGGATGACTATCAGTGTTTTTAATGCCACCTGCAAACAAGACAAAGGAAGGCTGGACATCAAAACAATGCTCGATCCTCTAATATATTATTTTTGGGAGAAAAACAGAAGATGAAAGCACCATAACATGTTTGAAATTAGTGAATTAAAATACAATGCATACATTTAACAGAATCCAAGGAAAATGCGTTTTTTAATAGCAAGATGAACTGGAATTATCAAATAAGTGGACGATCCACTAAACATCCATCATTCAAACTGATCTGAATCCTTGATACAAACTTCCTTCCACCATTTGGTGTCATCTAGGCCAAATGTTACCAACCATTATCAAATAATAATTAAATTTTGTCGTTTTGAAGCTACATGTATAGAAGTTTAATATACTAATCAGAGTAGTTAATCCCGGATAGCAACGCAGAGCTGCCGACCCTAAAAATGGGATAGTAAGATAGTGTACAGCAGGATGGCCGCTATTTGATCATTTTTTGGACAAATTACATGAATAATAGTTATAAACATATGAAGTGAAGAGGGAAGAACGAAGTGCAGAGAAAGGTGAGGGAGGAACTTGTGATTTTTCTTTGGCACCGTAAAGTGCAGTTATGTCAATGAAGGAAGGTTAGAGTTCAGTCTCAACTCAAATTTGATTGAAAACCCCAAAATTACACATAAAACATTTTGAATTTAAGGGGTAATTTTGGTTTTTCAAAGGGGAAAAGGATAGTGGGACAGAAACCGCTCCGGACCGGGTACCACTCCCTGCCCCCGCTACCCGCTATTTACCCTATAGCGGCCGCTATAGTGTTCTGCACCACTAAGGCTCTTCCCATAGCAGTCAGTCTCCGCTCCACTCCTTTATAGCAAGATAGCCCCACTCATCCATAATGACACAACTAATGTCTATCAGAATACATCCAATTAAAAACTGTGTTACCGTCATATGTTCTTTTATGTGATTTAGATTTAACAGAGACATGCCTACATATACTTTAGTACAGCCACTAAAAAGCGTGTTAATTGTTAAAGTTATCACAAACCAAAATGCTCAGACGAAAAGCCTAAATTGCAAACTACTTACTTGTAAGTCAAAAAACTATCAGAGTCACATTCATCTAATAATACAAAAATCACATGTCTAACACTAATTTAAATTGAATTTGATAGTAAGAAACTATTCTTTGAAATCAAATGCCACAAACCCAACATATCACTGCATCAAGTTAAAAAGGGAATTTCAGAAAACATAGGCCCGTTTACTTCAAATGT
Organism: Lathyrus sativus; assembly: GCA_963859935.3. NCBI lineage: Eukaryota > Viridiplantae > Streptophyta > Magnoliopsida > Fabales > Fabaceae > Lathyrus > Lathyrus sativus. The sequence continues at coordinate 619,865,847 of OZ012741.1, forward strand.
TTCCTATTTTCATTTCCACTGATAAAATAAACATTGGAAACAGCATTATGGAAGTTTCTGAAAAATTATTTTAAAAATAGATTGAATTTCATTTTCACTGATAAAATAAACATTGGAAACAGCATTATGGAAGTTTCTGAAAATTTATTTTAAAACTAGATTGAATATTTATGAAAATTATTATAAAAGAAAACCAATTAAATGTTCTCAGTAATTTCGAAAATGCATTCTCTCTAGTTAACTTTCATCCTCTCTCTATCACATTCAGAAATGAAAATCCATAATCAAATGTCGTTTACAAAGTAAAGATGGAAAAAATGAAATTCCAAAATATTATTAGCATTAGAAATTAAACAACCCTAAGATTCACATTCATTTGTAACAGAAAATCTAGAAAATCAAACTGTAAGTTGCAATTGATCACAAAAATTAAAGTAACTACCGTCCAATTTCGGGTCTTGGCAAGACGTCGTGAAAGTGCGTGAATGCAATAAGCAACATCAGCCCTAGGTCGAACGGCAGAAGTTGCAAACAGAATTTCTACAAAAATAAATAAATAAATAAAATTCAAATTTCACGATCCATTCATCACAAAAACGAAAAATCCAAAACATAGAATTCGGATCTGAACAATAAGAATCCCAAGAATCACTCACTTCTTAGGTGTCTCTCTTTGGGTGGAACCTCTACGTGATTAGTGGCTTTGACTATAGCAACATCCAAATCCTAATAATAGAAATCAATTTCAAATCAATTCAAATCAAATATTGATTTCATCCATTGATTCATTCATCAAAATACAAAAGAATAAAAAAAAATTGGTACCGCGTAATCGCTATTGACATGGGCGAGACCAACTTTGGTAGTGTCTTTGATGGCGCCGTAAGCTCTTCGCCATGACTGAAGCGTACCCATTGGAGCGATGATCTATCGGAATTTTCGCTTTCTCTCTCTACACGGTGTTTGGTTGCGATTAAGAGAGAGAAAGTGAAGTTTCTTTGATTTGATCAAGCCAACAATAACCGAATTCAATTTTCAGATACCCTTTCCTTTTACTTTAGCAACGCTGTGTTCCATCATCATTCTAATTTATTTTTTATTTTTTCACTTTTCTTTAAAATTAATAAAGCTTTTAATTATTTCCAAAATTATAAATATTTTATTGTAGGAGACGAGTTCTGATTCGAGATTAGACTGTAATTTTCCCATCAAATTCAATGACATTCATCTATAAATCAACTAACATAATTGTTTTAAATATATATAAATGAAATCTTTTGAATTAGTTAAAAGGATAAATTTAACTTAGTATTTTAATTTTAAAAGCTATTTTAAAATTGTACAGTTTAATGTACTTTAGGGAGTTAAATGATATTTCACGCTATCTTTTTAGGAGCTTTATGAATTAGTAATCAATAATATAATATTTCTCATATGTATAATATAATACTAATTAATACAAGTAATTGTTTATAATTTTTTTAGCCATTGGAATTTGCAATGAAATAGCAGCACTGATTGAGTTTGTAAAAGTGATTATTAGGATTAAGTAAGAAAAAAAAGGCCAGTGTGTGGGTTGTCTTGGCTCCCCAATCACAACGAATTTGTATTGCTGTTAAAGAATTGATGTCTGATACTGTCTTTTGGTTGATTATTTTATGACTCGATTTGAAATTAAAAGAAGTGATATTGGTATTTTAATTTAAGCAAATAAACTATCCACAATATTACTTAGATAAAATAGTAAGGGTTTAATAGGTTTTGAGTTCAAGATAGGGTTATGCATGGGTGTTATTAGGGCAGTCACATTCATATTACTCATGTTGGTTTTATAGGTGGGTCTCATCTAATATAATATATTTAAACCACTTAATTATATTTTATAAATATTCATACTACTTACTTAAAACTCTAACATAGGTCCCACCAAATTACATTATGTTTCAAATTTATATCCAAAACCAATATATTTCATAAAAGCAACCGTTGCAACGGTGTCATTTTAAGATACTGTGTCAATTTAAACCACACCAAATAGTCTTTATTATCTATGCTACTCTGACACCAAATAGTACACATAGCCTTTTATGATAATTATGCTCTTAGGGATGTCAATGGTTGGCCATAAATATGAATATTTATCTTACCTGCTCATATATATGTATCAATTTTATATTTATGCGAATATTTGATAGACGAGTATTTGAGATACTCACGGGTATTTACTGATATTAACACATACTTTTTTTTAATTTAATAATTTTTCTCATATATAATATAAATAGAAAATCATGTGTATAACTTTTTTTTAATCAAGATATATATATATATATATATATATATATATATATATATATATATATATATATATATATATATATATATATATATATATATATATATATATATATATATTCAAAAAAAAATTTTAAAACACGGTGATCCCAAGGATCCAACCAAACCAACAAAGACTAATGGCAGCATCAACTTTACAAAATAGTTTCTAACTTTACTATGTTGTCATCCCCTGTAAACCACACTATCTATGATCTTAGTAACTACACTCGTATTATTCACATTATTTTCAAAAACAACATCATTCTTATAGTTCCAAATGCAATATATTGTTTCTGCCACAATCATCTTCATGAGAGCAGGCCTCCACCATTTTTCTTTAGTAATATTAGTAGTCCAAATTAGCTCATCATCCCACTTTTGGGGGACATGGTTCACTTCTACCCAATTGAGAATTTCACTTCATATGCCCTTAGTCTTGCTGCAACAGAAGAAAAGATGGTTGGGGGACTCATCTCCCATCTTACATAAACCATACAAACTATCATGCACCAAGCTAAATCGCTTCAACCTGTCTTTGGTAGCAAGCTTTCCATGACAAGTAAGCCATAAACACATGATAGCTCTATGCCTAGCTTTATTATACTTGATGAGATTCCTCCAAGACACTATATGATTATCTTCATTGAGCACTGCATAGAAAGGTTTGATTTTGAATTTCTGTTTGAGCATTGTATTATCCCAAACCTGCTGCAAAATACCCAAGTCCTCTGTCTAGTTCATGCTACTTTTAAGGATCCAAGAATTATGAGGTTTAATCTCATAATCCATCACAGCATAATCTTTTATGTAATAATTGTGGACCCATTTCACCCACATGTTATCAGACCTCCTGCAAAGATTCCAAAGACACTTCAGCATTAAGACCTTATTCCAAATAGCCAAATTGATGATCTGCATTCCACCCTGGTTCTTGGATCTACAAACTTTCTTCCAGGCCACAAGACTCTTCCTATTAATCTCATTCTAACCTATCCAGATGAATCTTTTACAAATAGTATCAATCTTCCTGATCACATACTTAGGAATGGGGAAACAATGCATCCAGTATTGAGTAATAGCACTAGATATACTTTTCACCAACTGGATTCTACCTGCATAGCTTAGTAGCTTGGTTGACTAGTGATGCACACACCAAACAATTTTGTCCACCAAGGGCATGTAATGATTAATGTTGATCTTTTTGTTGGATAAAGGGACTCCCAAATACTTGATGGGCAAATACCCCTCCTGAAAACCAGTCAAATTCTTGAGGTTCTCCTTACTACTGTCATCAATACCTCCAAAAAATATCTTACATTTGCTGTGGTTGACCACCAAACCTGTAGATTCGAAGAATCTTTTGAAAGCTCCCATCATCAGATCCACAGAAATAGCATCACCCTTGCAAAATAACAGTACATCATCTGCAAAAGTGAGGTTTGTGAGGCTCAAACTTTCACATTTGGCATGATGATTAAAATTTTCATTTTTCTGCATCTTAACCAAGGATTTATGCATATACTTCATAAGGATAACAAAGAGGAGATGGGAGATGGGTTCCCCCTGCCTGATCCCTATCTTGGCCTGTAAAAACTCAGTATATTCACCATTGATGTTGAACTTATAAGAAACAGTAGTGACTCCTGCCATAAGCCACTTGATAAATTGGCTAAGGATCCCAATTTCCTTCAAAATACACTTCAAAGCTTTCCAATTGACAATGTCATAAGCCTTATGAAGGTCAATTTGAATCATGGTTCTAGGAGTACCACCTTTCCTATAATAGCCTTTAAGTAATTCATAAGCTAACAGAATATGGTTGTGGATGTTTTGGCCTGGAACAAAAGTAGCTTGTAACACCCCCTTTCTATACCCCAAATAAATTAGATAAATCAATTAGGCACATAGAAAATTTATTTCATCAGAGTTTGATTAAAACATGGTATAAAAGAGGCGCATCACATTATCATGAAATTAAACACATACGATACCTGCTCAAAATAGATATGCAACAATGGGTAACCCACATCACAATATTTAGAATAAAGCGGAAACATCCAAATATTGAATCGATCACATTCATAAACTTATATACAACCATCAGTTAATTCATGCTTTACAACATATCCACAGCAGATACATACACATATGCATCACAAAAGAATCAAAACAAAGGTGACTCCAAAAGAGTCAAAGGCTTCCTAACTACCCAGATGTTACATATCAGAGCCATTGACCAAAAAGAATGAAGACATCGCTTCACAAAAAGAACCTCCAGCTTCCTACTCTGCAATGCCTCATAGAGCATTAGAAAACAGCAGAAGGGTGAGAAACAACATCATAACAGTTAATGCATAAAATTGTATATATACATATACTCACATTTGTACAAGTTATACTCAAATTATGTTCTCACCACGTTAAACATATACAAATAATCATGTCTCTACACATACACATGAACATTCACTATATTTTCTCCAAACAATCACATAAAACATACACAGTTATATTCACACAACCAATGCATCATACACAGATGACTCATGCAACTCATAGAGACCGACACACGACTCTATGCAGATGCAAATGCGGTACCGACTCATTCAACAAATTCCCTAAGGAATCGAGTATTCAGCAGATCCTCCACGGGATCAAGTACTCAGCAGATTCTCCACGGAATCAAATATTCATCAGATTCTCCACGGAATCGAATATTCAGCAGATCCTCCACGGGATCAAGTACTCAGCAGATTCTCCACGGAATCAAATACTCTAACCAATCCTCCACGGGATTACATGTTATGACCGATTCTCCGAGGAATCACACAATGCAACCGATTCTCCACGGAATCAAATATAACCATCGTATCATACGAGGTTCTACAAATCCTCCACGGGATCAATCACAAAAATGCATACTATGTTCACAAACATACTCATTGCATTTATCACATACATCACATATATTCATTATGCATTCACATTATACACCATTTCACACAAGGTTTACATACCTATTAATCCATCAATGCATTTCTATCTAATTCGAGCAAACGCACAACATTATCAAACGATTAAGATTCACAATCGGCTCCACAATCTAGGATTCATGCCTTTCGGCCACCCACAGCACAACATGTTGAAACAGTTCACACATCAATCATTCATATAGGCATTAATCATAATTGAATCAACCAAACATCATGCCATGAACAAACAGCAAAACAAATAACACTGCCAGGTTCGCCAACCTTCGCCTGGCGAAGCCACGCAGCGAATGCTCGCTGGCCTTCGCCTGGCGAACTCCCCAGCGAAGTCCACTGGGAGTAATTCTGGAATTACTCGTTGAGGCTCGCTACCCATTCGCCTGGCGAACCTTCGCCAACTCACCTCGCCTGGCGAACTTGCCAGCGAATACAGGGTATTAGCTTCTGACTTGCTTCGCTACAGTTCGCTGGGCTTCGCCTGGCGAAGCTTCGCTGCCTTTCGCCTGGCGAACTTGCGAAGACAGAACTTCCATGGCTGTCTCAAAGCCCAAACTCCACACAACCAACCGATTAAATCCAAACCAGTCACAGTAGCACAACCCAACCATCACCCGACTAAACTACATCGTCTAATCCGAGTTCTAACCGATTAAAACCTCATTCTACTCACAAAACCAACTTCTAACCTAAGTGGAAAAAGAGTAGAAACTCTACAAAATCCACACACATACACATACAATCATACACATTAAAGAGATGATGGAGTTTCACACCCTTACCGATCGATTGCAAGCTTTGGTGATGATCCCTTGATGATTCTAGGTTTTCCTCTCCACTTTCTCTTCTCTTTCTCTTCTCCTCTTTTCTTTCTCTTGTTTTTCTTCTTATGTTCCTATCTTCTTCCTTTTTCCTCTCTTATTCTATTTCTATATCTATTTCTTTCCTCTCAAATTCTTTCCAACACTTACCAATCAATTCTCACACTAAAGTGCTAAATGTCTAAAATGCCCTTTTTACTCTAATTCCCCGAAAACTCTCCGAATCGGTAAAAATAGATAAAATAAGCAAACACCACATAATAATATATAATTTCTCAATTTAAAACAAACATCAATTAAATAAATTAAAAGACTCAACCAATAATGGGAATTCAGAATCGGGGCGTTACAACTCTCCCCCACTTTAGAAATTTTCGTCCTCGAAAATATCACCTGATTCAAACAACTCTGGATGCGATTCTCGCATCTTGCTCTCCAATTCCCAAGTCATGTTGCCTTCCGCGGCACCTCCCCAGGACACTTTCACAAGCGCAATATCCTTGCCTCTTAGCTTCTTAACTTCGCGGTCCAAAATACTAACCGGTAAAACTTCAACTGTAAGGTTATCTCTTACTTCAACTTCATCCATTGGGATCACATGTGACGGATCCGGAACATACTTCCGAAGTTGCGAGACATGGAATACATCATGCAAATTCGAAAGGTTCGGAGGCAACGCCACACGATACGCCACAGCACCAACCCGTGCGACAATCTGATACGAACCAATAAAACGAGAAGTCAACTTTCTCGACTTCAAAGCATGACCCACACCCGTAACTGGTGTAACTCTCAAAAACACATGGTCTCCCTCTTGAAACTCGAGATCCTTTCTCCTTTTATCATGATAACTTTTCTGTCTATTCTGAGAAGCTCTCATCTTTTCCCGAATAAATTTCACCTTTTCCGTCGTTTGTTGTACCATTTCAGGACCAACTACCGACCTTTCACCCGTCTCATGCCAACACAGAGGTGTTCGACATCTCCGACCATATAAAGCCTCAAATGGCGCCATACCAATACTCGAATGGAAACTGTTATTATAGGTGAACTCAATCAGCGCTAAATAACCGTCCCACGCACCACCTTGTTCAAGCACACAAGCACGCAACAGATCTTCTAACGATTGAATCGTCCTCTCGGTTTAACCATCCGTTTGCGGATGATATGCCGAACTCAATCTCAACTTAGAACCCAAGGCACCTTGCAAACTCTCCCAAAATCTTGAAGTAAATCTAGGATCTCTATCCGACACAATACTCTTAGGAACTCCATGAAGCTTCACAATAGTGCCAACATAAATCTCGGCTAACCTTTCCAAAGAATAAGTAATATCAATCGGAATAAAGTGAGCCGATTTAGTAAGCCTATCAACAATCACCCAAATAGCATTATGTCCTCTTTGCGTATTCGGCAATCCCGTAACAAAATCCATCGATATACTATCCCATTTCCATTCCGGAATATCCAACGGTTGCATCAATCCACTAGGCTTCTGATGCTCCACCTTAGACTTCTGGCAAGTCAAACACGAGTACACAAAACGAGCGACATCGCTTTTCAATCCAGACCACCAAAAGATCTTCTTCAAATCTTGATACATCTTATTCGCTCCCAGATGAATACTTAAGTTACTCCGATGTCCCTCTTCCAATATCATCTTTTTCAAATCCGCGTCATCGGGAATACAAATACGACCTCGAAACCTCAAAACTCCTAATTCATCAACGTTGAAATCTTCATTTCCATTCGTCATCAAATCCACAAATTTCAAATCCAACTTTTGCTTTTCACACACTGTAGTAAGGAAATCATTCGTGACATGCAACATACCAAGCTTCACACTACTCGGTGTTAACTCACAAACCAAACTCAAATCTCTAAAGTTCTCCAAGAGTTCCCACTCTCTAACCATCAAAGTAGACACGTGCAACGACTTCCGACTTAAGGCATCGGCTACCACATTCGCCTTACCCGGATGATAATTTAAACCAAAATCATAGTCCTTCAAAAGTTCTAGCCATCTCCTTTGCCTCATATTCAATTCCTTTTGATCAAACAAATACTTCAAACTCTTGTGATCGCTAAAAACTTCAAATCTTGCACCATAAAGATAGTGCCTCCAAATTTTCAAAATGAACACCACGGCCGCTAACTCCAAATCATGAGTAGGATAATTCTTTTCATGCACTCTCAACTGCCTAGAAGCATACGCCACGACCTTCCCATCTTGCATCAATACACCACCCAATCCTGACAAAGAAGCATCGCAATAAACCACAAAAGGTTCCGTAGGATTCGGCAAAATCAAAATTGGCGCTGTTGTTAACCTTCTCTTTAATTCCATGAAACTCTCTTCACAATTAACATCCCAAATAAAAGCCTTTCCTTTACAAGACAACTGCGTTAACGGAAGTGCTAACTTTGAAAATCCTTCGATAAACCTCTGGTAGTAACCGGCCAAGCCCAAAAAGCTTCGAATTTCCGTAACCGGTCTTGGAGTCTCCCATTGCATTACCGCATCGATCTTGGATGGATCCACACTAATACCATTGCCGGAAATAATATGTCCAAGAAAACTCACCTTCGACAACCAAAACTCACACTTAGACAACTTTGCGTACAACTTTTTCTCTTTCAAAATCCGCAACACAATCCTTAAATGTTCTTCGTGCTCCACACGAGACTTAGAATAAATCAGAATGTCATCGATAAACACCACCACAAAACGATCCAACTGCTCGTGGAAGATACGGTTCATATATTCCATGAAAACACCTGGCGCATTAGAAACTCCGAATGGCATCACCATATACTCATAGTGACCATATCTTGTTCTAAAAGCCGTCTTCGAAATATCTTCTTCCTTAACCCGAATCTGGTGATAACCGGATCTTAAATCAATCTTACTAAAAACACGGGCTCCAACCAATTGATCCATCAAATCATCAATTCTTGGAAGCGGATACTTGTTCTTAATTGTCACCTTATTCAACTGCCGATAATCAATACACAATCGCATACTACCATCCTTCTTCTTTACCAACAATACCGGCGCACCCCAAGGAGAAACACTTGGTCTTACAAATCTCTTATCCAACAAATCATTCAACTGCTTCTTCAATTCCACCAACTCCGATGCCGACATCCTATACGGGGCCATCGAAATCGGTCTAGTACCCGGAACTAGATCAATAGAAAATTCAACCTCTCTCTTTGGCGGCACATCCGCAACATCTTCTGGAAACACTTCAGGAAATTCACAAACCACAGGAAACACGTCGAACTCAACTTTGCTCTCCACCGACAACGATGCAAACAAACCAAACAACTGAGCTTCGTCCGCTAAAAGTTTCTTCAACTCTTTAGTGGAAAGAAAACTCCCGTTTTCACCATCTTCCAAAGAAGGAAACCTTACTAACTTGTGATAGCAATCCAGATGAACTCTATTAAATTGCAACCAGTTCATACCCAAGATTACGTCCAAACCTTCCAACGGTAAACACACTAAATCCATAACGAAGTCCTTACCATACATGGTCAAATGACAACTTGCACACACCAAAGAAGTAGTTACCGACCCCGAAGCGGGAGTCCCAATAACCATACCACTACCCAAAGAAACCATACACAAATCCAACCGCTTAGCACACGCAAGAGAAATGAACGAGTGAGTCGCTCCAGTATCAATAATAGCAACTAAAGGCATATCATTAATAAAGCATGTACCTTTAATCAAACGATCCGCCGCATTAGTAGCGTCTGAACCTGCTAATGCGAATACTTTTCCGCCCGCCTGAGCTTGCTTCGGTTTGGTACAATTCGAGCTAATGTGACCCACCTCGCCACAATTAAAACACTTCACAGCATTCTTTCTACACTCTGCTGCATCATGACCAAAGAGTCCACAGTTGGAACACTTCGCCTTGAACTTTCCACAATCATAAGACTTGTGGCCCATCACGCCACACTTAAAACATTTGATCGCACCGGAACCTCCTCCGGGTCTCCTATCAAAGTTTCCCCTATGTTTGCCCTTCTCAGCAGGCGTCACATAAGGTCCGCTTCGTACTTGCTGCTTCCCTCTCCTCTCGCTCAAACCCTTATAATGAGTAGAACGAGCTCTACTATCTTCTTCATAAATTCTACAACACTCGGTCAAATCCGAAAATCTTCGTATCCTTTGATAACCCACCGCTTGCTTTATCTCCGGACGCAAGCCATTCTCATACTTGATACATTTGGAAAATTCCGCCGTAACCGCATCATAGTGAGGGTGAAACTTCACTAACTCAGTAAACTTAGCGGTGTAGTCCACCACCGACATATTACCTTGTTTCAACTCCAGAAATTCCATTTCTCTCTTCCCTTTAACACTTTCGGGATAATACTTCCTTAGAAACTCAGTATGAAATAAATCCCACGTAATCTCCTCGTCGTCGATCTCAAGAACTTGCCTCATGCTGACCCACCAGTCATCGGCCTCTTCTCTCAGCATGTGAGTCCCTAGTCTCACCTTATTCCCTTCAGCACAATCCATCACCCTAAAAATTCTCTCAATTTCCTTTAACCATATCTGAGCACCATCCGGATCAAATCTCCCTTTGAACACTGGTGGTTGGTTCTTCCTGAACTCATCATTCGCATTCACGTTAGGTGCACCCTGCACAGCTCTGGCCATAGCCTCTAACGCCGCTGCCATAGCATTGTCATTACGACCTGCCATATTCTGAGGATTCCCAAAAATAACAACAAGGTTAAACAACCGTTCAACCAACACAACAACAAGACAGACACGACTGACTCAACACTGGCTCTGATACCACTTAATGTAACACCCCCTTTCTATACCCCAAATAAATTAGATAAATCAATTAGGCACATAGAAAATTTATTTCATCAGAGTTTGATTAAAACATGGTATAAAAGAGGCGCATCACATTATCATGAAATTAAACACATATGATACCTGCTCAAAATAGATATGCAACAATGGGTAACCCACATCACAATATTTAGAATAAAGCGGAAACATCCAAATATTGAATCGATCACATTCATAAACTTATATACAACCATCAGTTAATTCATGCTTTACAACATATCCACAGCAGATACATACACATATGCATCACAAAAGAATCAAAACAAAGGTGACTCCAAAAGAGTCAAAGGCTTCCTAACTACCCAGATGTTACATATCAGAGTCATTGACCAAAAAGAATGAAGACATCGCTTCACAAAAAGAACCTCCAGCTTCCTACTCTGCAATGCCTCATAGAGCATTAGAAAACAGCAGAAGGGTGAGAAACAACATCATAACAGTTAATGCATAAAATTGTATATATACATATACTCACATTTGTACAAGTTATACTCAAATTATGTTCTCACCACGTTAAACATATACAAATAATCATGTCTCTACACATACACATGAACATTCACTATATTTTCTCCAAACAATCACATAAAACATACACAGTTATATTCACACAACCAATGCATCATACACAGATGACTCATGCAACTCATAGAGACCGACACACGACTCTATGCAGATGCAAATGCGGTACCGACTCATTCAACAAATTCCCTAAGGAATCGAGTATTCAGCAGATCCTCCACGGGATCAAGTACTCAGCAGATTCTCCATGGAATCAAATATTCATCAGATTCTCCATGGAATCGAATATTCAGCAGATCCTCCACGGGATCAAGTACTCAGCAGATTCTCCACGGAATCAAATACTCTAACCAATCCTCCACGGGATTACATGTTATGACCGATTCTCCGAGGAATCACACAATGCAACCGATTCTCCACGGAATCGAATATAACCATCGTATCATACGAGGTTCTACAAATCCTCCACGGGATCAATCACAAAAATGCATACTATGTTCACAAACATACTCATTGCATTTATCACATACATCACATATATTCATTATGCATTCACATTATACACCATTTCACACAAGGTTTACATACCTATTAATCCATCAATGCATTTCTATCTAATTCGAACAAACGCACAACATTATCAAACGATTAAGATTCACAATCGGCTCCACAATCTAGGATTCATGCCTTTCGGCCACCCACAGCACAACATGTTGAAACAGTTCACACATCAATCATTCATATAGGCATTAATCATAATTGAATCAACCAAACATCATGCCATGAACAAACAGCAAAACAAATAACACTGCCAGGTTCGCCAACCTTCGCCTGGCGAAGCCACGCAGCGAATGCTCGCTGGCCTTCGCCTGGCGAACTCCCCAGCGAAGTCCACTGGGAGTAATTCTGGAATTACTCGCTGAGGCTCGCTACCCATTCGCCTGGCGAACCTTCGCCAACTCACCTCGCCTGGCGAACTTGCCAGCGAATACAGGGTATTAGCTTCTGACTTGCTTCGCTACAGTTCGCTGGGCTTCGCCTGGCGAAGCTTCGCTGCCTTTCGCCTGGCGAACTTGCGAAGACAGAACTTCCATGGCTGTCTCAAAGCCCAAACTCCACACAACCAACCGATTAAATCCAAACCAGTCACAGTAGCACAACCCAACCATCACCCGACTAAACTACATCGTCTAATCCGAGTTCTAACCGATTAAAACCTCATTCTACTCACAAAACCAACTTCTAACCTAAGTGGAAAAAGAGTAGAAACTCTACAAAATCCACACACATACACATACAATCATACACATTAAAGAGATGATGGAGTTTCACACCCTTACCGATCGATTGCAAGCTTTGGTGATGATCCCTTGATGATTCTAGGTTTTCCTCTCCACTTTCTCTTCTCTTTCTCTTCTCCTCTTTTCTTTCTCTTGTTTTTCTTCTTATGTTCCTATCTTCTTCCTTTTTCCTCTCTTATTCTATTTCTATCTCTATTTCTTTTCTCTCAAATTCTTTCCAACACTTACCAATCAATTCTCACACTAAAGTGCTAAATGTCTAAAATGCCCTTTTTACTCTAATTCCCCGAAAACTCTCTGAATCGGTAAAAATAGATAAAATAAGCAAACACCACATAATAATATATAATTTCTCAATTTAAAACAAACATCAATTAAATAAATTAAAAGACTCAACCAATAATGGGAATTCAGAATCGGGGCGTTACATAGCTTGGCAGTGGCTGATAACACTTTGCAAGACCCCCCCTACAGCACATAAGTCAAGATCCTAGCAATGATCTTGTAGAAAGTAGTGCAGTCAACTATAGGTCTACAGTCTTTTATCTGCCTAGCTGTGTTACCTTTTGGAATCAAAATTATCACAATACTATTGAATGCTTTATAAATGGCACATGTTTCAAAAAAACTCCTTAACAACAACAATCACATCAAATTTAATAACAGGTCAGTTGGCTTTAAAGAATCTAGCTTCATAGTCATCAATACCTGGGGATTTTAGATCACCCATACCTTTCAAAGCTTTAGTGATATCTTGCTCAGATATGCTCCTGACCAGTTGTTCTCTTTGCTTTATGCTCAATTGATTCCCCATTATCATAGCCTCAATGTCTATATGGGTGATATTGTTATCCAACTTCCCCATCAACTGCCCATAGAACTCCATAATTTCTCTTTCAATCTCGTGGTGAGTTCGGATGGTGGAGCCATCAGCTTTTATAAGATGATTCAAACTTTTGGCGTTTTGCTTAGCTTTTATGGAGGCATGGAAAAAAAAAGCATTTCTTTCATCCCCCATCCTAAGCCAATCAAGTTTATCCCTCTTCCTAAGGATCTTCTCCTCAATCTCATTAAGATAAATAACTTCCTCTATGTATATCTTCACCTTATTAAAGATTTGTTTGTCCATTCTGTTAATTATTAGGTCATTCTGAGCCTTTTTGAAATTCTTGTAGCTTTCACCAGATTCTCCTTCACATTGGATAGGGGCCTACTAAACCTTCTCAACTCAGGTTAAAGTCTCTTGAGTTTTTTCCAAAGAACATACATGGGCCTACTCTGGTAGGTTAATCCCAGTTGTGCTTGATAACATCCAAAAAGCCAGGTAAATCCACCAAACAATTATTGAACCTGAAGTGTTTAGTGATCTTCCTGTTACCATTCTTACTGGCATCATAGAGTAAGGCATGATCAGATATGTTGGGGGAAGGATATTCAATGTGGAATCCAAATTATCTTGGAAGCACTCAATGTTGCCCAATAGCCTGTCAATTTTAGAATAAGTGGTCCCAACTTCATGTTTATTCGACCATGTAAAGTAATCTCTTATGTTGTCCATCTCACTTAACCCAGTAGAAGCCATCATACTTTGCATATTTTCATATTCATTTTTAGTTACCAATTTTCCTCCAATATGATATTGAGCCTTAACTATATTATTGAAATCTTCAAGCACACACCAAGGGCCTTGAAGGTTCCCATGAAGGTGCTTTAACTCCTTCCAAAGGATTATTCTTCTGTTCAACTGATTATGAGCATACATAGTTGTCAACCATTGTTTAAACCCACCAGTAGCATCATACACTCCACAATGAATACATTGACTAGAACTCTACATGAACTTGATATCAACTCTATTATTATCCCAGCCAATCCAAATTATACCATTCTCATGATCTTTATAGTTGTCCAGGAAGTTATCAGTCAAATGAAGTTTCTCCCTGATAACTTTGGCTTTACTCTTCTTAACTTTAGTTTCAACCAAAATGACAATTGCATGCTTAAGCTCTATGAGACGGGAGCTAATCTCCCTAAGCTTACCTATTTTATTAAGCCCCCTAATGTTCATGTTCCATGACACAGTCATGCCTCAAATCCATTATTACAGTTAACACCAGATGTAAATCCAGAAAGTATACCTTTGTATTTATCCCTAGCAGCTTTCTTTACCACTGTCCATGAGGTGTCACCTTCTTCCATATTATCTTGACTCTCAGGCTCATGACTCTTGGTAGGAGTTAATACTTTCACTTCTTCAGGTGGTTTTTACTTTTGTCTCCATCTCTGAACTTTGGCATTGACTCCACATTAGTGTCCCATTTTTTGGCATTTCTCACAAAAGGTGGGTTTCCACTCATACTCCACAACTTGCTTCATCAAACCACCCTCACAATTCCTAATGGTTTCCTCTTATATCAACTGCTGAGTGATATCTACCTCAACCAATATGCGAGCATGTAAACTCGAAGTTTATCCTTTGTACATTCATCAGTCACCAAGGGGGTACCAATGGCACTGCCAATTTTGCTTAGACTTTTTGCTCCCCAAAAATGAAGAAGGAGTTGTGGCAATTTAATCCAAATTGGTAGTGTATGCAATAGATCCTTCTTCATATTAAAATCAGACCTCCATTCTTTCAATAACATTGGCATGTTTCTGATGTTGTAAGGCTCATTCATCATCATTGCATCCCTATCTTCATGTGAAGTGAATCGAAGCAAGAAGTATTCCTCATCATGGTAATATAAATCTAGAATCTTCATAAAATTCTAATTCCTCTGCATGAAATTCTTCATTGTGTTCATGCTCAAATCTTCCCCCATCACATACAGAATCAAAGCATTGTTCCAAACTTGAATTTCAGTTTCGATGTCTTCTTGCTCTATCTTAATTTCCACTTCTCCATTAACCAACTTAGGTTCAACATACTCTATAGCCAAACCTTTTGCAAGATTCTGATTATCACTTAGAACATTAATCTATAACTTTCGTTCCTCTGTTGTCACCTTCAAGCTTTCTGTTAGGGTTTCCGTCGCATTGCTAGTGCACTTTTTAATTTGAACTTGCTCGTTGTTTTTAGTTTCAGTAGTTGCACTCTCCTTTTTCGGTTAAAACTCCAGATGAGAATGATTCTCCGGTAGCAAAGGCATTGTGATTCTCGGTCGCCCTCGACCTCGTTTTGTCATCAGAGAGAGAGAGAGAGAGAGAGAGTTTTAATATAAATTTTCAATAACTTTGTATGTGTGTATAACTTTTGAAGAAGACACAAAGTAAGAAGAAGACGTGGAAAAAATGTATGAAACTAGAATTATCGAACATAATAATTTTAAAAAAGATATTTAAATAATTTACTAATTATTAACGGATATTGATACTCGCAAATATGGGTATCATCAAATTTGTATCTGTATCCGTAAAGAAATGAATAGTTAAATATTCGTTTATTTTATCTATGGATATCCATTAGACTACTCAACTCGTGATTGTGACAGATTTTCCCCACGGATATTCACGAGTACATGTTTTTATATCATCCCAAAATATTATTAAAATTATAATAATAAATTATATATTTATTCTTATTTAACCATTAAATATAATATGACATTTTAAAAGTTATAATTAATTTTAAAGTCAAACTCACTTAAACTTTTGTGGAAAATTTATTTTTAATGTTCTGCTGACTGGATTTATTTTATTTTAAGAAGTTTTTATATTTTAAATACCAATATAATTTTGTTAGGATATTATATTTGATATATTTCGGTAGGTTGGAACATCTACGAAGTAAGAGACACGTGTGAATGTTTCGACCGACCTACAGGCCGAGAGAAGAATGACACTTGGGTTAGCAAATATTTTAGTGTACGAACAACCCTTAAGTAGGGTTTCTTCATTAGTGAGACGGGGGACTCGAGGTTTTATTGTGGGACAAACAATTGTCAAAGTCGCTTCAATTAAAGTGGTCAAGCATGAAAAAGTTTCTTTGAACAATCAACATGCTTTTATACCATTTGTCTTTGATAATTTTGATTTTCTAACAACATAAATACTGAATCTTTTACAAAAAAAATGTAAAGACTTATGCATAACAATGTTGTGTCTTTACGACAATAAATGTAATTTTTAAGAGAATTGATTTTGTCATTAAAAAAAAGGTAGCTACATGTTATTTGTTGTCGGTTTGTCTTTCATTCATGTAGAATTTATTATTATTATTATTATTATTATTATTATTATTATTATTATTATTATTATTATTTTATTTTATTATTATTATTATTATTATATTAAATTAATATAAAATAATTTTATGCGGATCATTATATATGCATTAAGCATTTGAGTATTTTTTTTAATGGTAACTAAAATAATATTTTAAATATAAAATAATTTTATATTGATTAATGATACATATGCATTACACTTGAGATTTTCCTTTAATGATAAATAAAAATAACTTTCTAAATATTAAATAACTTTATATTGGTCATACAATACATTCGTTAAAACACTTGAGATTTTCCTTTTATGGTAAGTAAAATCATGTTTTAATTTCTTTTTCATAAAAAGCAATTTTTCAGATAATGTATATTATCAATAAAAATTGTTGTATAACTTACATATTATTAGTTTACTTGTTTAAGGTTATATTTGACTTAACATTTTTAGTTATAAAAGTTATGTAGCTAAAGTTAAAAATAAGTTGCTAGTGATTTGTATGGGAATGTTATTTCTTGGTTAATTCTGTTGTAGTTTTTTTTGTTAGGTTTAGGCTCTTCTGTTTATAAAAAAAAATTTAAATAATGGTTTTTTTAATGAGGCAAATGTAATAAAAATAAAAGGCAGTACAAAAAGAGGGGGACCAAACCAAAACTCTCTTAAGACCAGACGAACCTAAAAAAGATAAATCAATCATAATCTTTACAAAATCAACCAGAATACACAAAGGTATAGAGATAAAATAAGAAGTATCAGCCTATGATAAACTTAAGTTAGCAATGGTATATGCACAACTATTCTCTTCTCTAAAAGTATGAGAGACAACAAAATTCCACTTAGAAACTAAATAAATACAGTTATTCCAACGAATCCTAATCGACCAAGGGACACTATACGGAGGAGAGAATGCTTTAATCACCGCTGATGAGTCTGATTCCAACCAAACATTTCTCCAATTATTCTCATTAGCGAATTCAATTGCTAACATTGCACCAGAAAATTCAACAGGAAACCCCAAGAAAGGATGCAGACGCTCCCAAAAAAGAACCATAATTATCTCTGGCAAGACCCCACAAGTCGACCTACTCGACCGGGAAATAGAAGCACTGTCACAATTTAACTTCACCAACCTCATGAGGGTTGCCATATGACCTCCACAATATTATAAGCACGTGGAGGATATTGAAACCATGTTCTCCAGGTTTCAGATTCTTGTATTAGGCCTTCAAATGTTAAACAAGAGTTACTCTACATTAGATATTGTCAAAGAGATTATGAGAAATCTCCCTTTAAAGTTTATACCTAAAGTAACAACTATTCAGGAAGCTAAAGACCTGAATTTGTTGTCCCTTGAAAGTTTAATCAACAATCTTCAGAGCCATGAGATGGAACTGAATGGAGATGAGTCTTAAAAGAAACTCAAATCTCTTTCCGTGAGATCTGCTTCTGAAAAATATGGTGAAAAGTCCAAAAGACTTTCAAAGATCAGTAAACATGATGATACTTCTGAAGAAGATTCTAATGGTAGATCTAGTGATGATGATGATATGGCTTGCTTCATCAGAGGATTTCAACAAATGTTTAGAAGAAACAAAATATTTTCTAAAAGCATTAGGAGATCTAACTTCAAATAAAAAGATGAAGATAAGATCTGCTACAACTGCAACAAACCTGACCACTTCAAAAATGATTGTCCTGATCTTCAAAAAGACAATCAAAAGAAAGGAAGTCATCAGAAGGATAACTTTAAGAACAAATTTAAAAATAAATTCATGGCAACATGGGAAGAACTAGATGATGAAGATTCAGAAAGGAAAGACGAAACTAATCCGTAGTTGATGGCTCACACTTCTGAAGAAGGACTTCCACCAGAAATAAAGTCTGAAGATGAGTTATGAATCTAACTGAACTTATCGATAAGAAGTTGGAGGGTATTGTAATATTAGAACCTAAGAGTTCAAAAGTTCCGATTACATCAGTATCAGACATCTAAGTCATAGGTTAGGAATTACTCAGTAA